>CM044313.1:87355000-88605000 GCA_024291935.2 Okapia johnstoni | reverse complement strand
GCTCATCCCCATGGGGCCACCAGAATCGTAGATTCAAATCAAAGTCTCATTTCTCCTCCCACAATGCAGTCACTGGGCTTTAGACCATGGACTCTTGTGGAATTGCCATCTAGCTTACCAAACATATAGAGGAGCACAGTGGTTTATTCAAATATATGCTCTTCAATCTTTTAAATCATAAGTGCCTCCCCCAGTGTATATATTTACCCTAAGCTCTGTTGCCATTGTTGTTCAGTCGCCCAGTCGTGTTTGACTCTTTGCGACCCCATGGACTACAGCAGGCCAGGCCTCTCTGTCCCTCATTATCTCCCGAAGTTTGCCCAAGTTGAAGTTCATTGCATCATTGATGCCATCTAACCATCTTATCCTCAGACGCCCTCCTCTTCCTCTGCCCTCAAGCTTTCCCAGCATCAGGGACTTTTCCAATGAGTCAGCTGTTTGCATCAGATGACCGAAATACTGGAATTTCAATTTCAGCATCAGTCCTTCCAACAAGTACTCAGGGTTGATCTCTCTGCTCCAGTATTGCTTAATTTCTGGCCCTGGGGCCTCCAACCCTCGACACACACCTATGACTAGTCTTCTCCAAGGACTCCCTTGCTGGTGCTTATAGGGAATTCTCACCCCTTTAACATTAAAAAGGACATCATTCATGTCTACTTACCAGAGAAATACTCTTTTTACTATTTCAATTTTTCAGTGGTCTCTCCATACACTTGTGGCCCAGTTGGGGAATGGATTATAGAATACGACCCTCCTATGTTAGAGAGCCCAAGGGGACAAGCCCCAACTAAACTGACAGATCAGAATTACAGAAATTTTACTGGCCTAGATGATAGCCCAGTCCCAGCCATGAAGCTAAAGCCAATTGTGTGTTTTAAATGCAACGACCTATTGTTTAATTAAAAAGTTCATTCTCTATAAAAAACACTTGATAGAAATCTCCTCATTATCATTACTACCCTGAAATATAAATATTTTATTATTTTATCCTTACCAAGAATAAAAGCTTGGGTTAAAGAGCACCAACCTTAGAACTGAGCCAATTGTGTTTCCCAGCTCCACTGTATAAAAGAGTAGAAACTTGGACAATTTTATCTAATCCTCACTTGTATTTCCTCATATATAAAATGAAGATGATAGTAGTACTTACCTTACAGAGTCATTGTGACACTTAAAGGTCTTTGAACAAACTCTGAACAAACAAAAAAGACTTTGAACAAACTCTGGAATATTAGGCACATATATGTTACTTAAAATCATCCTTATCATCATCATCTCTATCATATTAATCATTGCATGTGTGCTAAGTCGATTCAGTCATGTCAGATTCTTTGCGACTCCATGGACTGTAGACCACCAGGCTCCTTTGTCCATGCAATTCCCCAGGTAAGAATACTGGCTTGGGTTGTCATTTTCTGCTCTAGGGGATATTCCTGATGCATTGGCAGGCAGGTTCATTACTGTTATCATAAATTAGACATAACCTTAATATTCTACGTATAAGAACACACATTAAAGATATTCTTAATCATTGACATTTTAGGTCCTTATGTTTACTACTTAAGAGATGCATCACTATATTTTAAATGACTTGGAGAACAACTTTGGCATTTGTCTTTATTTTCCTTACTTTTCAATAAAATTGAAAAAATACATCCGTGAAAGCATCAAGGCACAAAAATTAGTTGTGTTCAATGTTTTATATTAATAAGGAATTGAGATAAACTTCACAAAGAAATGAAAACCTATTATGATTATCTTTAAATAAATTACTCATTTCAATAAGAATAAACCTGAAATGGAACTTTATTCTATTCTTATCTCAAAGCTTATAAAAGTGTGCATCAAGTTTGCATTTCCTCCCATCATCTAAATGCTGTCTGCTCAGACTATCGCTTTTGGAAGATGATGTAAAAAGGTTTCGATATATAGCTGGCATAATTGTGCATAGCTGCTGTCAAGAATTCCTAGGCAGAGACTGTCATCTTAAAAGGTTACTGTGACATTTCTAGAATATGTTTTTTCAAATATGAATGAAACATGTTGCCTTTTTGGTTGAGGGTAGAGAAGGCATGGAACCTGACATTTTCCACAGTGCCAAAATTAGAAAACAAAGTATTAGAATGCCAAGATTAATCAATCACTCAACAAGTATTAATGTAATACCTACTTAGGTGTCCAATGCATTGGTTGGAGCTAGCATTTTATCAGGTTTAAGTGTTTAACCAAATGCAACCTAAAAATTAAGGAGTTTCTTTCATCTAAATTAGAAAGGTCTAGCAATAGAATGTTCCATATGTTGGCACTACTAAAGTGCCTACTCCCTTTTGAAAGACTATTTACTTTTCTCAGAGTCATTATGAAGGCAGAGATAAATTCTACCTGTAAAAGGTTTAACTCTGAATAAACAAATATGAAAGTTATGTAATTAAGATGTATATATATATCATCATTATGTTGTACACTTAAGCTTACACAATGTTATATATCAATTGTATCTCAATAAAGATGGAAAAAGGTGAATAATAATTTCAAATAAATAACTTTGTAGTGCTAAAGCCCTGCTCTTCTAAAAGAAAAGTAGAATATGCCAGAAGTACAATCAATCACTGTTTCACTGTTTTTCACAACATTTCATTGACATTGACAAAATCATTTAGGAAAGATTTATTTTAAGCTATATTAATAGTGGGGATAATGGAAATAAATGTAAACTGTAACACAGTGGCATAGATTTTACATATTGATTAAAAATTCATTTAAAATCCTCTTGATTGTAAAAGGAGAGACGCAAAGATCATGGCAAGAGTCTTAGGAAACTTCTAAATATTTCACGTTGTGTAGGAGGTCTGTTCAGATAAATTTGGGAATGAAATTGCTATGCTATTCTTCCTGTGGAGTTGGAAATGTCATGTTCCAAATTCAGGATAGTTCCACAGCTGGAAAAGAGCTTTGACGGGTTGTCTACCAGTTTTCTTTTATGTTCTTATTAATTATTAATTCTTTCCTATGTAAATCCTTTAATAAAAAAATGTCTACTGCACTACTAATTTATGCATATTCTAAAAGAATCCCGTCGACAATAGTAGTAGAAAGTAAGGTTAAACCAAGTAATTTTATTTGCCTTTTTTTGTTTGTTTTTGCTCTTACTAATTTGAGTTGTGAAATGAGCCTTTTCTCCTCTTCTTTTGCTTAGCTGGTTTCCACATCTGAAAATGACTTAGCTAGTTCAGCATGGAAGTAAATACAATATTTATAATCGTAAAGAAATAAAGATTATTATGGAAAGTGGATGAGTATAATATGTACAAAGTATGTTTGAGTGGATGAAAAATTATAGAGTTTTGCTGACTTGTTTTATTTACTTGTTTTGAGTTCATATTTGTTTATATTTTTATTTTTGTCTCTAACCATCAGTGTACCTTCGACTCCAAGTATATTTGCTCATTCACATTAATTCCCTCAGATCATTTTCTTTTTTTGTGTGAATCCTTTATTCAGGGTTGTCTCCGGAGTTTGTGCCTGCATGCTCAGTATCTTCAGTCATGTCCCACTCTTTGGGGCCTTATTGTAGCCCATCAAGCTCCTTGGTCCATGGGATTCTCCAGGCAAGAATACTGGAGTGGGTTACCGTGCCCTCCTCCAGGGGATCTTCCTGATCCAGGGATTGAGCCAGCATCTCCTGCATTTCCTGCATTGCAGGTGGATTCTTTACTGCTGAGCCATGGAGGAAGCATCCATGCCTAAGGTCACTTTGCAGGCTGTTCTCTTTGCATATCAGTAGCTTGGTATATTTTGGCAGTTTCAACAAGTGAGACATTTAAAAGTAATCAAGAAAATACAAACGGAACTCTATACTAGTAATCATAGCCTGTAGGAAACAAACAAGAAAAATACAAGAAGCAGATCAATTCAAACATTGAACCCCAGTGCCTTTTGGCAAAGAAGCTGGATAGTCTTCCTCGGGGCTCTGGTCTTCTGTTCCCTTTCATTATAGTCTTTCTCAAAACTTTCCCTGATCAATTGTCCCTTTATTTGAGTCTTTTGCAATCTTAGTTTCTTGAAAGTCATGTCCCAGACTCCAGCCACATCAGAACAGAACTTGAAAAGTTAGTCAGTTTCTTCCTCTAGCACTTAATTTATTTTATGTCAATTCCCACAATTATAGTTTTCAGCACTTAGTAAACATTCCAAACACATTTACCACATAACTTCATTTAAAACATTGTTTTGACTTTCTCAGATTTGTGTTTCCTTCTCTGCTTCTCTCTTTAATTTGATGTGATATGTTGTTTTGGTTGAGGTATATAATGAATATCTGGCCTCACCCAGGTAAGTAATTGGAAAAGAGAGAAGTATCTTAAAAGTCTTTCCAGATAATTGTAGAAATTCTTCTTTGCTATAATACTATCCAAAAGCCAGTAAGTGGTAATTTCTTAAAAGTTAGCTACAATGTTGAATCTGAAATCATATCAAAGGTAAATATATGACATAAAATTTTCATATTAAAATAAAAAAAAAAAAAGATGCACCTCTAGTTTCCTAGAGCAATTAGCCAAAATAATCATTGGCTAATCAACATTTATCCCAAAACAATACTCAAGTACTAAGTACTGTATCAGTCTTGAAGTAAAATGGTTCCTGGTAAATGAACAAAGAGACACCTCCTATAACCTTGAGTAGTTCACTGTCTAAAAAGGAGGAGACAGAAATATCACAAGCATAATATGTATACATATACATTTAAAGTTTTAGTATAATAATGTGTGATAAATAGCACAGTATTTATGAATTCTTCCAAGTGTTTATTGGATACCTAAACAGACAGATATATTCTGTTTATTGGACAGCACGACGAACAAAACACAAAATCCATGCTGTCGTGAATTTCACATTCTATTTGAGAGAGACAGAAAATAATCAGAGTAACAGATCAGTCATATAACACACTAAAATGGTGGTAGTGTTAGGGAGAAAACCATCGCAGTGTAGGAGCAATGGGTCAGCCTAGGGAAATTCTATAACTCTAAGTAAGGGTCACAAAGAGTCAGACACGACTGAGTGACTTTGGGCTTCCCTTATAGCTCAGGGCTTCCCTGGTAGCTCAGTTGGTAAAGAATCCACCTGCATTGTGGGAGACCTGGGTTCAATCCCTGGGTTGGGAAGATCCCCTGGAGAAGGGAAAGGCTACCCACTCCAGTATTCTGGCCTGAATAATTCCATGGACTGTATAGTCCATGGGATCGCAAAGAGTCCGACATGACTGAGGGACTTTCCATTAAGTAAGGTGGACAGGGCAGACCTGAATTAAAATAGCATTTCCTAAAGAACCTGAGGAAAGTAAGGACATAGTGGGAGATAGAAGGAATGGTCACACACATGAAGTCAGAGGGGAACAGCAAAGAGTGAGAGTAAATAAACGGGAGCTGGAGTAAATAAATGGGAGATGAGGTCAACGGTTCTGGAGAGGAATTTAGGACATTATAAGGAGCTTGCCTTCTACTCCTGAGTAAAATGAGGAAGGAGAGAGTTTAGAACCAGGGAACAATCAAATGGGAAATTCATTAAAAAATGTATATTTCTTTGATCTCAGTGCTGATGGTGGAGTGTGAGTGGGACAAGGTGACAGGAGAGAGAACAGTTAGGGAAGTTAACTGCTGCTAATAATCAAGAAAGCGGGTGTTGATAGTTCAGGTTGGCAATGGAAATGGTGAAAAATGGTGGGATTCTGTGTATGTTTTGAAGATGAAATGTATCCAACTTCTTGGATGGGGAATTTGCCCAAAAAGGTATGGTCCACAACAACTAAAAAGTCTTGGTGTTGAATGAAGCATTGGGATGAAGGAAAGACTCAGCTGTCTCCAGCAGCTAAGCAAAATTGCTGCTGCTGCTGCTGCTAAGTTGCTTCAGTCGTGTCGACTCTGTGCGACCCCACAGACGGCAGCCCACCAGGCTCCCCCGTCCCTGGGATTCTCCAGGCAAGAACACTGGAGTGGGTTGCCATTTCCTTCTCCAATGCATGAAAGTGAAAAGGGAAAGTGAAGTCGCTCAGTCGTGTCTGACTCTTTGCGACCCCATGGACTGCAGCCTACCAGGCTCCTCGGTCCATGAGATTGTCCAGGCAAGAGTACTGGAGTGGGGCAAAATTAACCAGATGCTACTATCTTAACATTATTTTCAACCTACAGGATGTCCAAGCTGGAGCCCCCCCTCTCTAGGCCAATCCTGCACTCTAACAGAGCAATAGGAAGGGCTGACAGCCAGGTGAAAAAGGACACCAAGGGTCTATTTTACCTCAAGCTCAGGAACAGAGGGCATTTGTAGTAGGTCTGGAGGGGCAGCATGTGAGTCAGGGAGGTTCCCTTCACTGCCACCAGCAACTGCAGCTTGCCTAGTTCTTCAGAGCCACCCAGTGGTGCCCACCCAGGTACAAGGCCACTGGGTAGGGAGCTACAGTACAGGGTAAGCCAGTGCCCACAGGGAGGGCTATAGCTGGTGAAGGCATGGTGAAGTCATTATTTATAGATACTTAGTAGACATGTTAATAAATGAGCCTGAATATGTAGACATCCCTAATTCTCAATTCTTAATCTTATTTATTTTAGACTGTCCTAAACATCTAATTATGCCATGCTTAGTTGCTCAGTCATGTCCAACTCTGCAACCCCATGGACAGACGAGCCTGGTGGGCTACAGTCCATTGGGATTCTCAAGGCAAAAATACTGGAGTGGGCTGCCATGCCCTCCTGCAGGGGATCTTCCCAACCCAGGAACTGAACCCAGGTCTCCCACATTGCAAGCAGATTTTTTACTGTCTGAGCCACCAGGGAAGCCCAAACATCTAATTACTCATGGTTTATGTTTGAGTCTACCGAAAAATGTATGGAACTCTTGCAGTTGTGTGACAATATCTACTTATATACAGAGAAAACTCAGACTAAGAGCATGACTTTATCGTTACATAAATTTTCTTTGATATTTTGTTGAAAATAGAAAAAGGGGAACCGATTAACTTAATCACCATTTCTAATGACCAAAGGTTTGTAAACAATTTTATTTCTCTTATCTGAATATTTAAAACATGAAAAAAGACAACAAAATAATTACTTTTCATCATGCTTTAAAAAGTTAGTAATAGGTATTTTGTTACAAATTCTGTTTGGGTAACTATTTTGCCCCCCACCCATTTGCATTAGTAGAGGAATTACATGCATATATAAAAATTACATATGATTATTAATATTACAGCTCTAGTATCTAGAATATTCTGATTTTTATAATAAGTGATCAAAATAATTGATGAATGAAGGAATAGGTGCATAGTTGTCTCACAAAATCAGCATGTCACTGGGAGACATTTTTCCCCACTTCCCATATAAAGAAATTGTGGACATAGAATAATCTATATATTGGGCATGCCTTTGGGAGAGCATAGTGTAAGAGACACAGGCTGAGCCTGTCATTATAGGTATACTTTTTAGTTTCACAGTATCCAAAAATTAATTATATAACACATCACCTTCATTATCAAAAAATATTAGAGTATCTAATACCAAGGACTGTCTCAATTCTTTTAAAAATGATTTCTGTGCAATATAGATTTTATATTGCCAAAGAAGCCTATTAATCAGTCTCTTTAAAACATAATTTTTGTAAGCCTGATTTGAATGATGCTAGAGCTCACTGATTCTTAAAATATATAAAAATTGAATGACAAAGTAAATGGCAGAGCAAGGTAATGTCAGTCTGAAATTATCTGAATGAGGATAATTATAAATATTCAAATAAGAATTTTAATTACTGACATCTAATATTAACAAAAATAACTAATGCTGAAACACTTTAAACTAATTTTCAATCAGGTGAATACTATAGTTTGAACATAACTAATGCAAAATGCTCATGAGATATACTTTCTTTTATCTTTTCCATTTTTCGCTGATTTTATTTGAATAAAGCATTTTCTCTTTAGTTCAGTATATATGATCAAACGTTCCTTTTCCCTTAAATTTTGTCTTTCTGACAGTCAACTTGCTGAATGTGAGAATGGGTTCTTGGAACATAGGAAGCTGACCAACTTAGGCTTTACTATGGTCTGATATGTCACTTAGCTTTCTAATGTGACTGTAATTTTAATTAAAACACATGGGTTGTTTTTCTTTCATGATTATATTACTATGAAAACTAAAACCTCTGTGGTCAGAGGGATGTACGTCTTTTAGTCTGGAAGCTGGGGGGAAAATATCATTCAAGAGGACTGACAAAATTAATTCTGCATTAAGGATATGTCAATATTGCCCTGTGACTCACTCCAAAAGCATACCATTTTCACTAATGGGAAAGCACACAGATCTTTGGTATTGTTTACGATAAACTCGGCAGGGAATGTGACTTCCTAGTGTAGGCCCAACAAAGTGCTCCATTTATGAATAAATCATATTTGGATCCTGAGAAAAGAGGCATCAGTTAGTGGTAGTTGGCTTCCCTGAATCTCAGGAACTCTGGATTATTAACAGTCGGTATTTCTTTTCCTTTCTATTCAATCATTCATTGACAGAAAAACAGACTTTGTTACAAATATGTAATATGTAATGGATTTCTGGAAACTTTACATAATTACATTGCTGTATTTTAATGGAATATTTAGCACTATTACTGTCATTACTAGCATTTCAAAGTCACTGTGGGAGGTAAGCATATTTTCCATTAAAAGATTATTTCAGTGTGAAATCTGTCTGAACTGTTATTGCCCGCAAACCTGAATAGCACACATGTCACACAAAAATAAGAAAACGTTTCATTCTTTTCAGATATTACTTTAGTGAGTTAAAAGGAAATGACTGTGTTGCTGGTGTTTAGGGATATTTAGCATAAAGATGGCCATGTTTTAAATTTTTTTACATGGTAAATTTTTAGGTGCTCTGTAGATGATGATGACTTTTAATGTGAAGGGTTTTTCACGTATCACAGAATAGCAAGACTGATTGGAAAAATAATTCTTATGGGTTTGGTTACTCAATAGTAATTATAACGACTGTGTGTTCTTACCTGCATTCAGTGTAATTTTGTACCAAAACATTTAGTCCCTGGAGAATGCTTTCTTCCTAGGGGGGGAAGAAAGAAGCTAGAGACAAGGTAGTTGTAAAAACTGGTTTATTTTTTAAAAATAAATACAAAAATATAAATATAAAACATTAGCAGATAGAATTTGATGAAATGAAATTGCACAAACGTTTGTATACCAGGTTGCATATCACATCTACTAACACCACATGTACATGTATTTTGTTTTTGTTTTCAATTAAATGTACAGAACAGGATATACTTTAAAATTTTTCTTCACCTTTTTAAAAGCTTCATTTGCAAGGGCAGGGCATGTACCTAACAGAAGCGGCTTGTCTGTGAGGTTGTTTAAGGGAGGACTGTCCTGTTCATGATTCTGAAATTATCTTTTATTTCCTAAGATGGATGACACTAAATTTCCATAGCTTTGGCTCTCGGAAGTGATTAAATAAAATGTTGTATATATTCCATGAGACATCCTACAGGGAAGAATTAATGTAATTAATGAACAACTTAAAAAGGACATAGGGAAAAAAAATTGTGCTGAGTGGCAGGAAAATTCTCCTGGAATATCAAACATGGTGAAGTGGACACGGTGTGGGTCAAGTTAACTTCCTCTTGCCGGAGCAGAACAGACATCCTAGGTTAAGAGTCTTTGTCGCTTTCCCCGCCGCCATACATCTCCGCCAGCTTGTTAAACCGAGGGCCCCATTCTCGGAGATAATCGTAGTTTTGGTCTCCGTCAGTGGTACCTGATTCCAAGGAACTCAGAGACTCAGCGATGGAGTCGTTCCCTTCGTAGGCGTAGGTAGCCAGCGAGTCGTAGGGAGGCGCCGTGGGATCCAGGTCATGCTCCTTGAGCCTTTCATTGATGAAATCCCGGACGTCTGCGTTATCTGGGGCCGTCGGAGTCCTCCGGGGGATAAATAAGGTTTCTGGAATAATATCTCGCCGCAGCTTTTTTTCCTCAATAGCGGCCGGATTCCTCAAGGTGCCGATATCAAAGGCCTGAGTGTCCTCCTCTCCGCCACCTTCATCATTATAGCTCACGATGTTGTCTCTGATGTCTTCTTTAGACAAGATCAGAGGCTCTTTTTTCCGCTGTCTTTTCAGAGCTGCGAACAGTACTACTATAACTTCAAAAAAGAAAAAGGAAAAAAAAAAAAAAGATGCATTAGAGACCCGTCTGAAACACTACATAAATAACAAGGGGAGGTATTATAAATGGAGGCGGTTAAGTTATTTAGGTTTTTCTGGAACAGGTTAGAATTTAGGATTAATTTTGCACTTCCTTCATTTTTTTTTTTTTTTTTTTTGCAGGGTTGGAGGGGGCTATGGTGAGAGGAGAGGGGAGAGTTGAAGGATTTACTAGGATGGTTAGAGTTCAAGAACAGTGATTCTGAATTATTTTTAAAGCAGTGTGTAAGAGTTTTTGAAATATTGTGACTTGCCTATTTTTCTAAGAACTGTTTAAAAATAGTTCCTGATGGTAGATATCATTTATATTTTGCATTAAATAGTGACATAACAACTAAGAAGGGCAAACATATGCCCATAGTTTTACATTTGTATGCAATATTAAAAAGGCAGCTTTCTTCAAAAGATATAAAGTATTCATATCTGTTAAATAGCTTTGATGATGGATTTATGTACTTTTATTTTTCTTGTGCTGTTCCTGGAGCACCTTAATTACTGGGGAGGAAAAGACCACATTATTTAGACATTATTGGCTTAGAAATTTACCAGATTTTATGTGGAAATATATATGACTCATGAGATTAAAGAAAATGCTGGATCACATGATGGCAAACAGTGAATTCAAATTACTACACTGAATTAACTACAAAAATCACATATGAATCTCAACTCGCCTGCTCACTCAGTCTCTCAGTCCTGTCCAAACTTTTTGGCCGCAAGAACTTCAGCACCCCAGGCCTCCCTGTCCATCACCAACTCCCAGAGTTTACTCAAACTCATGTCCATTGAGTCGGTGATGCCATCCTACCATCTCATCCTCTGTCATCCCCTTCTCCTCTGGCCTTCAATCTTTCCCAGCATCAGGGTCTTTTCAAATGAGTCAGTTCTTTGCATCAGGTGGCCAAAGTATTGGAGTTTCAACTTCAGCATCAGTCCTTCTGATGAATAGTCAGGACTGATCTCCTTTAGGATGGACTGGTTGGAACTCCTTGCAGTCCAAGGGACTCTCAAGAATCTTCTCCAGCACCAGAGTTCAAAAGCATCAATTCTTCGGTGCTCAGCTTTCTTTATAGACAAGCTCTCACATCCACACATGACTACTGGAAAAATCATAGCTTTGACTAGATGGACCTTTGTTGGCAAAGTAATGTCTCTGCTTTTTGATATGCTGTCTATATTGGTCATAATGTTTCTTCCAAGGAGCAAGCGTCTTTTAATTTCATGGCTGCAGTCACCATCTGCAGTGTTTTGGAACCCCCCCCAAAAATAAAATCTCTCACTGTTTCCATTGTTTCCCCATCTATTTGCCATGAAGTGATGGGACCAGATGCCATGATCTTAGTTTTCTGAATGTTGAGCTTTAAGCCAACTTTTTCTACTCTTCTCTTTAACTTTCATCAAGAGGCTCTTTAGTTCTTCACTTTCTATCATAAGGGTGGTGTCATCTGCATATCTGAGGTTATTGATATTTCTCCTGGCAATCTTGATTCCAGCTTGTGCTTCATCCAGCCCAGAGTTTCTCATGATGTACTCTGCATATAAGTTAAATAAGCAGGGTGACAATATACTGCCTTGACATACTCCTTTCCCAATTTGGAACCAGTCTGTTGTTCCATGTCCAGTTCTAACTCTTGCTTCCTGACTTGCATGCAGATTTCTCAGGAGGCAGGTCAGGTGGTCTGGTATTCCCATCTCTTTCAGCATTTTCCACAGTTTGTTGTGATCAGCACAGTTAAAGGTTTTGGCATAGTCAATAAAGCAGACATAGATATTTTCTTGGAACTCTCTTGCTTTTTTGATGATCCAGTGGATGTTGGCAATTTGATCTCTGGTTCCTCTGCCTTTTCTAAATCCAGCTTCAAAATCTGGAAGTTCACAGTTCACGTTCTGTTGAAGGCTGTCTTGGAAAATTTTGAGCAATACTTTGCTAGTATGTGAAATGAATGCAATTGTGCAGTAGTTTGAGCATTCTTTGGCATTGCCTTTCTTTGGGACTGGAATGAAAACTGACCTTTTCCAGTCCTGTGGCCACTGCCAAGTTTTCCAAATTTGCTGGCATTTTGTGTGCAGCACTTTCACAGCATCATCTTTTAGGATTTAAAATAGCTCAACTTGAATTCCATCATCTCCACTAGCTTTGTTCATAGTGATGCTTTCTAAGGCCCACTTGACTTCACCTTCCAGAATGTCTGGCTCTAGGTGAGTGATCACACCATCGTGGTTATCTGGATTGTGAAGATCTTTTTTTTATAGATTTCTGTGTATTCTGCCACCTCTTCTTAGTATCTTCTGCTTCTGTTAGGTCCATACCATTGCTGTCCTTTATTGTGCCCATCTTTGCATTAAATTTTCCCTTGGTATCTCTAGTTTTCTTGAAGAGATCTCTAGTCGTTCCTGTTCTATTGTTTTCCTCTATTTCTTTGCATTGATCGCTGAGGAAGGATTTCTTATTTCTCTTTGCTATTCTTTGGACCTCTGCATTCAAATGCGTATACGTTTCCTTTTCTCCCTTCCCTCTTGCTCAGAGGGCTCAAACAAACCTTGTGCTCACCATGACCCAGAGACCCACAGACCCACAGAGACTGAGACAGACCTGTGTTTGAGTGTCTCTTGAGGAGGTATGGGTGAGCAGTGGACTGCTGTAGGGGCAGGGTCTTTAGTTTCAGCATATCTGGGTATGGCATAAGCCCTCTTGGAGGAGGTCACCATTAACCCCACCACAGAGCCACCAGAACTTACACAGGACTGGGGAAACAGAGTCTTGGAGGGCACAAACAGAACCTTGTGCACACCAGGACTCAGGAGAAAGGAGCAGTGACCTCACAAGAGACTGACCCAGACTTGCCTTGAGTGTCCAGGAGTCTCCAGTGGAGGTGTGGGTCGGTGGTGGCCTGCTTCAGGTTGCTACTGAGTGTAGCAGTGCCTGCATGGGACCTTTTGACTGAGGTCGCCATTATCTTCATTACCTCCACCGTAGTTTGGCTGGAGGTAAATAACAGGGAGGCAATACAGCCCCACCCATCAACAGAAAATGAATCTCAACTAGATGTATCTTAATAATGAGTATAGATCCACAGGTAGAAACGTGTATCATTCACACAGGATATTTCCTTACTCCTGTGGGAAGGTATCAATAATAATAATACACTTATTACTTTAGTAATCATAATAATGATAAGAGCATAAAAGGAGAAAGTTAAAATCAATTCCCCGCTGGTTGTGTTAGTTTCCCAACCTCATTCAGTATTGCCAAACATTTTGATCATAATCCTTTAAAAATTATGATTTGGAGAAACAGATGTGAATTCAATTAGATGAGGAAAGGAAGGGAAAAGATCTTACCAGATACATATATGAATATATATATATATATATGTATATATATATACTTAACTTCATTAGAACAAACATTTAAAGGATATTGGATTTATTACAGGTCTAGACTTAATGAAGTGAAGTGAAGTGAAAGTCACTCAGTCATGTCTGACTCTTTGCAACTATACAGTCCATAGGATTCTCTAGGCCAGAATACTAGAGTGGGTAGCCTTTCCCTTCTCCAAGGGATCTTCCCAACCCAGGGATCGAACCAGGATCTCCTGCATTGCAGGTGGATTCTTTACCAACTGAGCTATCAGGGACTTAATGTGTCCCCTACAGATTCATATCTTAAATCCTAAATATATTCCCAATGTGATGGGACATAGAAGTGCAGTCTTTGGGAGGTAGTTAGGTCATAGAGGTAGAACTCTCATGAGTGAGTGGGATTAGTGTTCTTATAAAAAGAGACATAAGGATTTCCCCGGTGGTACAGTGAATGGGAATCTGCCTGCCAATGCAGGAGACACGAATTCAGTTTCTGGTCTGGGAGGATTCCACATACCATGGAGCAACTAGGCCTGTGTACCACAGCTAATGAACCTGCTCTTCCTAGAGCCTGTGCTATGCAAAAAGAGAAGCCACCACAATGCAAAGCCCAAACACCACAGCTAGAGCGCAGCCTCCACTTTCTGCAACTGGAGAAAGTCCCCATACAGCAACGAAGACCTAGCATGATCAAAAATAAATAAATGAAGTGATTTTAAAAATAAATAAATGAAATTATAAAACTTAAAAGAACAAATGAGGCATGAGAGTGATGATTGCTGTCTTCTGTGTGATATAAGAGGAGACAGCCATCCATGAAAGAGGAAGTATGCCCTCACCAAACATAAAATCTTGGACTCAATCATGAACTTCCAGGTCTCCAGACTCTACGAAATAAATTTCTGTGGCTCAGGTTACTAGTCTAAGGCATTCTGGTGTAGCAGCCTGAACCAAGGCAATTATATTATTATGTAAAATGGCATTAAGTTATGTTTTTCTCTTTTATTGACTTAGAACTGTAAGGCTTCTAGCCCTCAAGCTGGTCTAAGAGGGCAAACAAGGGACTTTTTTAAATGCAACAAAAAAGGAAGTTTTAATCCATTGACAACTATTCTTGACCTTCAAAGTGATTAAAAAATAAATAGGCCACCACCAAGAGAGATAAACTGTTTATTCTACAAGTTTTTGAGAAAATATGACCTTTTATTTTGGCTAAATTCATAATTTGTGCACATGCATAAACTTGAGATCTAATGATTTTAAACCTCAGACAGCTTGTTATCAACTAAATGATCTTACACAATAAAAAATGTTCTAATAATGAGGATGATGAAACTTACTAAGACTGGCTTCAAAATCTCAGTTCATTTTACTGCTTCTTGAAATGTCAGGTGCAGTGTTTTTGGCTTAGGTTCACAGGAATACTCACAATAGTTTTAAGATAATGCAACTAGAGAGTAAGCAATCTGATTTTTTAATTCAAAAGCAGTTATAAACCAATTTGCTCTGGTTATAGAATCAAATATTGCCATTTTCGGGACAAGTGAACCAGATAAAGGGTTATGTTAACATTAAACAGGAAACAGCTACCATAGTGAGGCCTTCATCCAACCATAATAAGAAAAAACATGGAAATAAACTTTACTGAAAAACTATGTACACAATGACAACAGCAAGGTGCCTGGCCTTGGCTTAGCCACTCAGAAATTATGTAACCTTGCAAAATGTTTTAAATATCTCCAACTTTCAGTTTCATTATTTAAGAAAGGCAGGTCATGACTCTATCTGATTAGATGTATTTTAATATAAACCACAGTCCTGGTTAATTGATATCTGTCTTAAGTTCAGGTGTTAGTTTGGGGGGAAATATTTTAATAGATAGGCTTCCCTGGTGGCTCGGCAGCAAAGAATCCGCCTGCAGTGCAGGAGACCGGGGTTGGACCCCCTAGAAAAGGAAATGGCAGCCTACTCCAGTATTCTTGCCTGGGAAATTCCATGGACAGAGGAGCCTGGCGGGCTACATTCCATAGGGTCACAAAGAGTCAGACACAACTGAGACACTACCACTTTAACTTTCTTCACTACAAAAGCTTTAGAGGTATTCCATCTTGGTTATTTCCCCCAGTCAAGGGGAACTTAGGACTTAGCAACTAAACAACAGCAGCAATTTTAATAGAAACATTTCTTACAGACACAGTGAAGCAAGCCATCTAGGAAATAAGCACATTTCCCCTAACCTTTCTTACCCAGCAGAATGATGATGCAGAGGAGAATGGCGATCAGGGCCCCTGTGCTGAGGCCGGCAGGCAGGAGCAGGGCCTCAGCGCTGCAGGACTGCATGTTGCCTTGGCTGTCGCAGGCGCACACTCGGATGGTGAGTGTGCCCGTGCTGCTCTGAATCGGGTAATCATTGTCCGAAATCACCACGGGCAAGAGATAAGTGCTTATTTCATGTCTATTGAATCCATTTTTTCGGGTTAAAATTCTGGCTGTATTATCTAAAATAAATTTTAACATATTAAAAATAGCTGGGGACAGTGGATTTGTCTCATCCGGATCACCGTGGTTTAACACATAAATATGATAAAAAGGTGTCTTTTTAAAACACAAAATTTTTATCAAATGTATACACGGCCATTTGGATATAGATAAGATAAATAAGCTAGTTTGAGGAGTCAAGGCAATTCAAATATAAATAAAATAAATAAGATAGTTTGAGGAATCTAATAGCATGAATACTTACTAACTTTTTAATTCTCACACGTGTTCAAAATGGTGGATTTTTATAAGTGGATCATTTATCAAGACTATAGAGATGGTAGCATATGGTTTTTCAGAGTTTTCAAAAAACATAAAATATTATGCGTATCAAAGAAAAAACCATAGTAAATGGTTTTTGTTTACAAATGTATGTGTCCACACACAAAACACACATTAATCTTAATATTCATGAAGAAAAATATTAGGTAGTAGCACTTTTAGAATCAATATTACAGTCAAAAACTTTCAAAAGTCCCAATATATGAAGAATAGTGAGCTAATTATTTAATATTTTTGAACTTAGATTTCCACCCATTAAAATTAATTCAGTGCATAACTTAAATAGCTAGTGGAAGACACTAATGTAAGAGTGCCTGACAGACATACTGAAAGAAGCAGGGACTTAATCTAGCTACCATCCTACTACCTAGTACATTGCTACTGATATTTCCTTTATCTGATAACTCATCCAGTATCCTCAAATTTGGGTTGTGAGTTAATAATATTTCTTCTAGCTCGATATAACAAATACTGAAAAATAAATATACATGGATGATAATTTCACACTCTGTTTGACCAATGTGCTGGGTCTTGTTTAGCCACTCCACAGGGCTGTTTAAGATGACAGTGTAGGTAAGGGGGTGTTAGGCAATTGCTAAATCAAGCAAATAGGATAGCAAAATTGTAAAAGAAGAGAAATGACAATATTTTTGAAATATATTGGTTGAACATAAAGTAATCATTTCCAAAACTTTAGCAAGAAGTTAAATCTTACTACATCAGTAGATTACTACACTTTTTTAACTCGTCAAAAATTTCAAAATCTTAATTGACAATAGCTTTGAGACAGTACCAAAAGATTTCAAATGTCTCTGGGTTTGATTCCTTTTTAAAATTGAGAGATGGCTTGTTGAGATCCAGGGCTCAGTTTAACAAGAATATAAAACAAGTTAAAATACAATTAGAAAGAGGTTCAATATTGTCAACTCAGTACAAAGAACGCCACATCTAAATTCTATGTTTAAGTTACCAGATTCAACAAATTAAAATGATGGGTGTTGTTTTTCTGATATTCAGATGTAATTGGGCATTTTGCATTTTATCTACCAATTCTATGTTAATTTTTCCAATCACAATTATTTTAGGTGTCCAAAGGGGTAGAATGGCTTCCCTGATGGCTCAGGCAGTAAAGAATCTGGCTGCAATGCAGGAGACCCAGGTTCCATTCCTGGGTCAGGAAGATCCATCCCCTGGAGAAGGGAATAGGAACTGGCTTCAGTATTCTTGCCTGGGGAATCCCATGGACAGAGGAGCCTGGAAGGCAAAGTAGTCCATGGGGTCTCAAAGAGTCAGACATTACTGAGTGACTAACACACATAGAGGTATAGAAAACAGACATTTCAAAAGCTCAAATTTAGTAAACAGATGTTACCAACTGATGCACTCCCTTCAACTGATTTGTGCAAAAATCCTATGATATTAAAAATGAATAGTTGCTCAGTTTAAAACTATCCATTATCCTAAACTGCTTTCTGACATTCTGAAAGGCAACCAGATGTACTATAGCAACCTTGCTCTGCCAGTATACATACATGGAAAGTATTGTACTTATGCCAAAGTAGTTATTAGATTTCTTGCAAGAATATATAATTATATCTATAGCAGCTCTAAAACAAGCATACCTGTTTTGTTTCTGCTTTTTTTTTTTTAAAGAATTCAATAAATATGTTTAGTATTTTTGATCACGTATAAAATTCGTATGTTATATAGGAAAATAGTGTATCTTGTCTTTGCCAGCTATATTTTTGCACTCAATTCCCTCACAGGCTAACATGGCTGCTTTTTTCTTTTCTTTTTTTTTTTTCATCTCTTCTAGGCCTTTTGACTTTGGTGAATCTGTTGCTGCTAAATCTCACTGAAGTTTCCACAAGAGTCTCACTAAGACATTCACTTCCCTCTGTGGCCTACTATTTTGTTATAAGAACTGATTATTTCTGGCCTTTCTGAAGTTTGCAAGATCCAGTGTTTTCATTAATACCCACATACTGTCTTCTTTCATGTATTTTATTATTTAAAATTCAACAATGTAAACTCTGGTAAGTAAGAAATTACCAAAATATCTTATTAAAAATCTAATGAAAACAAACCTTTGCAAACAGATCTATAAATTAATATATCATGTATATGTAGCTGTTAATTTGGGGGAAACTCGTTGTTAAGTCACCTTAAATCATAATGAACACATTCCAAAATTTACCTTCATTGTCTTGTACTGTGAAGTTTGGATTGACAGCAGCTAAACTGAAGAAAAATTTCTGTCCACCTAAAGGATCATCTTTGTCTACTGCACTTATAGTCTGTATTAGCTGCAGAAGAGAAAAAAAATGTACATTTATCAAGCCTCTGTGGTTAGAATCTTCTTTATAATATTTAATTTTTAGTATCCAATTTGTCCAGTATTTTTTAAAGACAATTATTTTCTTCCTTATAAGCATGCATCTTTATTTCAGCTATTCTATCCTTTTATTACACAACAGCAACACTCTCTCTCTCACTGTCCTCAATTTTGTCTCTGTCTCTTTTTTCTCACTGTCAATTTCTCCTAAATACTATCCATCTTTTAAATAAAATAATGAGAAATAACATACTATTCTTTATAGTTTTAAGAATTTAGATATAGCATTTGAAATAAGTGGGTATTTCATATATGTTTAAACATTTATCTAGAAGAGTTATTTAATGTAGGAAAATTTAGAAAGTTATTATGATTACAGCTTTCTTCATCGAAAATAAAGTGAAAACTATTCAAACAATGTAGAGATTTTATAGAATCATTATGCATAACTTTATAAAGGAAAGACAAACATTATCTATTTTTAGAGTAATCGTTCATTTGCACTCTCAAAAGAACTATATATTTTTTAATTCAACATATACATACTATGGATAATGGTTATTTTATAAGGGTTAGCTCTGATTTGTTTCAGGATAAGAGAATATAAGAGGGTATCTAGTAACAAAGTAGAAAATTTAACAACTTATACAATGATCATATCACTACTTTGAATATGTTATATAATAATTAATATTATACATATATAACAGCTATATATTTTTGCATAAATATATCAGTTTTTCCTTAACTTATATGTATAGTAACATTTTATGTGATTTTTACATATTTTTCAAGAAGGGTTCAAAAGTTGTTAAATATGTGTATCAATGCCTATATAAATGGTCAAATTTATTCTTAAAGGAATATGCTTTTTACTGCATTAACTCAATTCAATATTACATGGATATTTGATGGAAATTTTTGTTACTGGTATTTTGTTGATTAAAAAGGGAATTTTAAGCTCTGGGAATTGGTGGATGGACAAGGAAGCCTGGGCCAAACAAAGATAAATATTTATCACTAGAAATAAGTAGCAGAAAAATAATTTAAAACTTGAAATAATTCAAAATATTTCTTTAAAAATATAACATCACTTTATGATTTTTTAGTGGTAATTTAAGATTAAATAAAGCAAGAATTTATGGCTAATGACATCCATTTAATAACAAAAGATGGTACATCTATAAAGCAATTAAAGTTACAATCTTCCAGAGTTTGCTGAAACTCATGTTATTGAGTCAGTGATATTAAATATTGTTAAAATGTATTTTATTGACTAAAGGAGTAAGGCACGCCTGAGAGAAAAATGGAAGAAAGAGAAATAGCCAGTCCTCTCCTCTGCCCTTTCCCAAGGTCCTCTGACTGTGAAATGGAAAAAAATGGGAGTCTAGTTGCCTCATTCAAGCATTGTTGTTGTTCAGTCGCTAAGTTGTGTCCAACTCTGTGACCTCACGGACTACAGCACACCAGACCTCTCTGTCCCTCACTATCCCCTGGAGTTTGCCCAGGTTCATGGCCGTTGAATCTGTAATGCTATCCAACCATCTCATCCTCTGCTGCCCTCTCCTCCTTCTGCTTTCAATTGTTCAAGCATAAGAAGGGACCATTCATGCATGTAAATTACATCCTTTTCCCAACGGGCAAGTCTTCCACCCTTCAGACGGGGAATAGACAAGAAAAATGTGCAGTGCGTGCTAAGTCGCTTCTGTTGTGTGTGACTGTGTGCAAACTTTTGGACCTGTAGCCTGCCAGGTTCCTCTGCCCATAGGATTCTTCAGGCAAGAATAATGAGTGGGTTGCCATTTCCTTCTCCCAGGGAATCTTCCCTACCAAGAGATCAGGGATTGAACCCATGTCTCTTACGTTTCCTTCCTTGGCAGGTTGGTTCTTTAGCACTAGCACCACCTGGGAAGCCCCAAGAAAGGAGGAGGGGTGGCAATTAGCTTTATTTGTCTCATTGGGGCTTCCCAGGTGACACGGGTGGGAAAGAATCCATCTGCCAATTCAGGCAGTGCAAGAGATGTGAGTTTGATCCCTGGGTAGGGAAGATCCCTTGGAGTACAAAAGGGTAACCCATTCCAGTATTCTTGCCTGGAAAATTCCATGAACAGAGGAGCCTGGCAGCTACAGTCCATAGGACCACAGAGTCAGACATGACTGAGCAACTTAGCACACAAAACATACTCTCACTGTGTCCACACCCCAAATGAATGGAATTATGTTCCATGTTGTTTAAATGCTGCTCTTAAAGAGCACTTAATTCAGAGAAGTTCTGGGTGGACTGAACTACTCTATAAATAACTAAAGCAAATCCAGAAGTCTTCCAAAGCTCCTACTTCCCTGGAAGGAGGAAAGACAGACTTAACAAATTAATTTCAAGAAAGTCTCGTAAAGAAAGACTTTATCAAATAACTATTTTGATTTTGCCTGCTAGGATGATGTAACCTAGAATTCCATCAGTGAGTATTTAATAGTTTAGTTCAAGCAAACATGTTTCTGCCTATGAGACAAAAATGACATCTAACAAGCTGATCTTATTAAAAGTAACTAATATGGGAGGATTTTGCACATGCAGCCAATTAGACAAAAATTAATAATCATATTCTTCCTGTCAAGTTTGTCAAAATAGACTAATTACTTTTTAAAATTAACATCATCTTTGATTTGATTATTTTCCCTCAATATACCAATTGTTTTTAAAAGTTCAAAGAATATGAAATTACTGGCCAGATATAGGTTCAGAAAAAGAAAAAAAGCATAAGGAAAATAAACAAACACAATCCCTTAATTTGTGTATTTTGAATACATTTGGGAATGAATATTTATAATGACTCAAATGCTCTGAAAAGATATCTCTTAAAAATCAAATAGAATAACCATAGAGGGAGCAATGTATGCAGCAGTTTCAAAGTGGGTAATTCATCTCCTACAGAAAAGACTTCAACTTATATCATGCTGAGCCTGCCAAGCAGAGAACTATTTGGAATGGTATTTTTAGGGCACACTGTTTCATGAAAAAGTAGGTCGGAAGTAGCTAAGTCCTTTAAATATTCCAAATTAAACATTTCCATAACATTTTCAACTAAAAAAAAAAGAATCCAATTGCAGCAATTTTACCATTTCAGACAATAGACAGGCTATTGAATTCCTGTTAGAATCTTCCGAAGGAAGAATTTATTTCACAATGTAATTTGCATAAAAATGTAACAATGACATTGATGTTTATAAAGAGCATCAAACGAAGTCTAAACACAATACAGTTTCCTAATGGCTTCTCTTTCTTTAATAAAACACGTTTGATTTCCAATTATTATTTATAACATGCAGCTCCCTTCTGTGAAAACAGCACTCAAACCAATTAAGAGCATTTCTTTCAACCATACAGGCTGGCGCTTTTCAAACAACAGAATGAGCCCACTGAGGAAAAGATTTGAAGAGTTATAAACAAAGCTGGTATAGGAAGAATGTTTTAAAGGACGAAAACCAAGTCATTAAGCACTTTATGTGTTGCTGTAATGATGAAACACTAGTCTAAGCCTTAGGAGCGAGCTCTTTTGCCCTGCTCCAAAACTGTATTTGCATATGTTGTAATAGTGATGGAATGTTTTGATGATCTCAAGTATTTGTTTTCCCCAACTTTCATTTCCTGTCTTGCAAGCAGTTACCAATATTTATCTAATGGCGCATCAGCATTTCTTTTCCCTTTTGTTTATTCATTTGTCTTTGTTTTTGAAAGTTAAAAAGTTATTTCTTCTTATACCTTAAGTTTTGCAGCTACTATTTCATATCTGCCTGCAATGCAGGAGACTCAGGTTCGATTCCTGGGTCAGGAAGATCCCCTGGAGATGGGAACTGGAGACGGGAATGGCTATCCACTCCAGTATTCTTGCCTGGAGAATTCAATGGATAGATAAGCCTGGAGGGCTGCAGTCCATGGTGTCTCAAAGAGTGGGACACAACTGAGCGACCAACAGTCACTAACTAACTTGGCTTTGCTATTTGTTTGTTCTAATTGTATTTCTGGGAATTTCAATGAATGATTTTATCTCTGCTCATTCCTCTCAAGATTAGGAAAAGAAAAATATTTGAAGTGCCCCTTAAAAATCTTCCTGTGCTTTTAAATCCTATGGATGCTTACCTGTCCTGGTCTGGCATTTTCACAGACAAAAGTGTCATAGAACACAGCAAATTGTGGAGCATTGTCATTAACATCCAAAATTCTCACGAAAACAGCCACTCGAGTCATCTCTTTGGGATTGTCTAGAAAAAGGAAAAGTTTGTTTAAGAAGACACATTTGTACACCAGATTTAATTTATGCAAGCATCTTGTAGATATTAAGTGCTCATATTCAAATAAGCATCAACTTCATTCTGCTATCATAATGAACAAATGCAATAAAGAAAATTACTACAGAGCCTAATTAAGTAGTCATGAATTCAGTTATTATTGGACTCAAGAGTACTATTAATATTTTGAAAAATCTTTTTAAAAGCACAATCCAGTGCAATTGATTTCATATAATATTTGTGTCTTCACTCTCCAAATGCACAACGTAAGAACAAATATTTATTAAATCTTTATTATACATCATTAGATTTCTTAATTTATACCTTTTTTTTTTGGATAAAGAGTGGTATCAGATAAATCAGTAACTTGCCTGAGGTCATCTTCTATGTGGTAGTTGTTAATTACAACCTACCCTTCTGACTACTTTTATCACTAAAATATATTTCAACAGCTACTGTCAACTCTCCTTTTGGAAATTTTACTATATAACCTATATACCTACTATCAAATTGAATGGATATTTACAATGAAACATAAGATTTTAAATGTTTCATTAATAAAATTGTTAATTGTACCATTTCATCAATACAAGCTCAATTTTGTATAATAAAATTAGCTCAATAGTTACAGGTAGTATAATAATCATGATTTTTTTTTTGCCAAGATCAAGGTCATCAGTTTTACCATAAAAACATGCATTTAAAAATATGTTTTGATTTGTAAATGTAATTTTAAAACATATCTATTTAGCTTCTCCTTGGGTAACAACCTCATATTACTCATAAGTGTATTTTCCCCTCCAAGGATTTTTCCAGGAACTTGCGCTGATATCCTGAGAGTGTTTGGGCATCTTAAATTAAGGTTATAGTCATCAGCCTTCATGATCTCAAAATCTCAGTCTCTGGATATAGTTCAAATTCTTTGTGAACTTTGGCAAAATCAAACTCAAGATCAATATAGAAGAATAATGGAGTAATTAGCTAAAAATAAAGCAAAGCAAAAAAAAAAAAAAAAGGCACGTGAGCTGGGGGATAGTAACCATCTTATTAAATGGCCTCTATCTACATGGGTTAAGAATAATGATTTTCCCTTTGTGAAATTTATTTGAATTTCTAATTTTATCTAAATAATTTTCAGATACAAGGGTTAAAAAAATCTTCTCAGGTACAAAAGAATTTATTTCTCCTTCCTTTTCTTCATGTAATTATAATGTAACTAAAATAATGAAATCAGAAGTTTCAAAAAATAACATCTAAGAACTAACTGTTTGGCAGGGAGGCAGACAGAATTCTAAATCCATTTGAAATGAATTTACCTTTCTTTCCTCTTTTCAAGAGAAGATTTAAAACACTTCCCCTCTTTAACACTATTGTTCAGTCCTCCTTCAACCTTCTTAACCCAAAAATATTTAGCTCTCAGGTTCCAATTTCATATTTGCTCATCTACTGCTACATGCTTTTCACTTCTTAGTATGTCAGGTGGTTATTCGAGTTTAGACTCGGGAGTCAGACTTGATTCCCAGGTCCACCATTCATTCAGTGTTTAACTTTGTCCAGTTTACACTCTTTCTCTAATGCCTCAGGTTACTCAACATGAATCAAAATAGAACTTCTGATCTTATGAAGTTATTTGAATAATTTGGTGAGTGAATACAAGAAAATTTCTTATCGAAGTATCAATTAGCTGGTAAACACTCAACACTAATACACATTGTTATCTTGATATCTCAGTTGGTAAAGAATCTGCCTGCAATGCAGGAGACCCCGGTTTGATTCCTGGGTTGGGAAGATCCCCTGGAGAAGGGAACAGCTACTGATTCCAGTATTCTGGCCTGGAGAATTCCGTGGATTGTATAGTCCGTGGGGTCGCAAAGAGTCGGACACGATTGAGTGACTTTCACTTTCAATACACATTGACTATTGTTATTAAGATCGTCCTTATTATCACTGTCATATCTTCTTCATTTCCTTACATTGTTTGAAAGCTTAATCTATCTTTCTCCATACAAAGCATCTACACAATAAAAATATGTCAACTAGTTTTCTTACAGTTCATGGGGGTTTCGGGAGGAGTACTTTTGAGGGAAAGTGGAGAGAAGAGAAAAAAGAGAAAAATGCTCTTCCACTATTTTTCTACCTCTCTTACTCCTAAACCATTTGCTAATACCCAGAGGCATAGTGATTCACCATAAATGAATCCTCAACTACCCAAGGTTACTTGTTGCTATGGGAAAGAGTGGGGAGGTATGATTCATATTTTCTAGAATGTGCTCTTTAACCGACTTGTATAGTTAGTGGACATAAGCAAAATGTTTTCTTTCAATACAAAGTCTTGATATAAAAATAACTCTTTTGTTGGCAGCAATTCACTTTCTAACTGTGCCACAGAAGCCAAGAAAGACAGAAAAGTTTCACATCTAAAACATTGCACTGTCAGTCCGTTCCCTAACACAATACAGAGGTTCTCCAGCTTCTTTACACATAACTCAAGGCTCTTCAAATCAAAAGCTAAATCCACAGGGATAAACATGCTTTGTAAAGCATCAGGCCTGGAGTCATCTATTCAAAAAAACAGTGCTTACACTAATCTTTTCACTGGCAGATGTGGCAGCTTATGTATAAATAAAAAGATAAAGCCTTCCCAGGAAGCATCATACTGAATAGGAGCCGGCTTATATTTACCACCTGAGCCTCTCGGTCGTCCAGCAAACTCTAGTGTAGGGAGAACTTGTGAGCAATATAGGATCTTAAAATCTACGTCCTAAGGTAAAACCATGCCACATATTCACAGGCTTTTCTATACCTCCAGGAAGAAGAAAATATAAATGGTCATCTAGAAATCCCAGGCTTTAGAAAGAAGTATCTTTTGTACCTCCTTAGGGCAAGCGTTTCCACTAATAAGGAAGCAGGTATAGAAAATGGAGCCCTTAGTCAGAAACCCTGCTCTACTGTTCTCAGAATGTATTGCAATGCTTATAGTTTAATTCGCAGATATGGTTAGAGGAACTCCTTGATTTCTACAACCATGTGTTTTACAATCCTTGATTATGACCTTAGTTTTAGATTTTATATTCTCCAAATGGCATTTAATTTTTTTTCCCAAGAAGAATAAATTACTCCTTGGTATAATGCACTAAATGACTGCCTAGAATAGAACTTGCCATGTGATAGGATACACTGCTAAGGAATGTAGAATTAAACTGTTAGAGGCAGGGTCTGGAAAAACATTGATATTTTTAGGTCATTCTGCACTGTTCTGGATGAATGGCACACTTACCAGTGTTCAAAATCCAGCAAAAACAATGCCCTATATGCTGTTGCCCTCTCACCCTCATTCCATTTAATAATCGGAACAGAGTGATGGGCCCCTCACTGTGTGTGGTTTGGCAGGTAGGCATTTCCAGCAGTTACTCCACAGACTGGTTTTTATTTAAGGGCAGAAAGTAAGTTTAGTTCTTAAAACGAAGAACATAATTGACTTAGCTTTTTACAGAATCGTAATTATTTCAACTAGCTTTAGAAGTTAAATTTCTCAAAGTATCTGAAACGGAAAATGCAATTCCTAGCTCATTAGGCTTGAATAAGGAGCTTGACTAGAGCAGAGGGCACAAACAATCACGATTCTGGAATAATCAGACTGGATCCTGTCAGGCGCATTTAATATTGTGATGTGGATACCGATAGAGAAATAAAAGCTTTCCTTAAGAAAACTCAAAAATTCTTCAGTTCACCCTGAGAGGTACAGCCATTTATATTTCATTATGGAAAAACTGGATCGTTTGGATAGTAGGGTTCATCTATATTTCAGAGCCAGATGTAAGAAAAAAATTATGTCTAGTACTTTCTCTTGAGGCATTAAGTTCATTGCTGGTGATTAGTCTAGCCCAGCTCCATCCTTCTGAGGCTTGATAGTTCAGCCCCAGTGCCCTGCCTTCCAAATCTTGGGATGATTACTTCAAATATCTTGACCTTGATATGTGTTTGTAGATTCAGCTTACTTTTTCAGATCTGAAATGTATAGTCTTTTTTTTTTTTTTTACCCCGTGATTTAATCCCTAATTAATGCTTCTATTTAAGACAGAGCTGCTCTATTCCATGCATATACCATAATACAGGAATCAGAAACCATGAACAGGTGGACTGGTTTGCTTCAGGGGCATGTGCTATTGAGCAGGGGCTCACACTCAGAAGGCCCCACCCTTATTTAATGCTCTGCTATTGCTATCTTAAATTACTTCATCATATTTTAACATGAGGCCTGAGATTTTCATTTTACAATGAGCTCTAAAGATTATGTATCCCAGTCCTGTACATGGGTAAGAACATTTGCATTTGGAGACAGATAAGACTTTGATTGGGCCTCTTAGGTGGTGCTAGGGTAAAGAACCCGCCTGCCAATGCAAGGGACCCAAGAGATGTACGGACTCTGTCCCTATGCTGGGAAGATCCCCTGGAGGAGGGCATAGTAACCCACTCCAGTATTATTGCCTGGAGTGTCCCATGGATAGAGGAGCCTGGTGGGCAACAGTCAATAAGGTCACAGAGAGCTGGACACGGGTGAAGTGACTTAGCATGCACGCTTGACTTTGAATACTGACTCTGTCTGATACTAGTTGGGTGAACTTTTATAAATTAAGTATAGAATTAAGTATTAGATCTAAAAACAGAATGACTAGTTTCAAATCCCAGTTTTATTACTTCTGGCATTGTGACTTTGGACAAGTTACTAAAATCCCTGGAGTCTTAATTCATTCTCTGTTAAATAAGGTCAATACAAATATTAGGAAGAAAAAAATTGATTTAAATTTCCTAGAATACCTGTTTAGAGTGCTTAATGTGAGCTATCATTATGGATACCTTTGTTTCTTCACCTATTAAAAAGGAGTAATCATATCTATCTCTCTGTTTACTGTTCATAAATGGACTCCCAGCATTTCAGCATAAATTTTAATTCATAGTGTCCATGCAATGAATTCAATGCATTTCCCTTTCTCCCAAAGAGACTATCTTTAGTTTCTAATTCTAGATCGTTTTTATTAGTTAATACTAAATGTAGATCTGTGGATGCCCACAGCTATTTCTCAGTACATATAGAAACTATTGAAAAAAATTATAGATGTTAAGAAGCCTTTTCAAACCTTAGATTAAAATTACAATTCATTTGTGCAATTAGATGGAATCATTCTTAATATAAAATAAAACCTAAAATTATGCTAAATATGATATATGTAAAATTCATCTTACTGATTTCAGCAGCTATAACAGTAAGATTGTGCCACTGAGATAGTTCACGGTCAAGTGGCTTTGATGTATAAAGGGATCCATTTCCAGAATGTATGTTAAAGATCCTGTCAAGGTCAGTATGGCGATCCAAGGAAAATCTGAACATAGAGGGCAGAGAAAAATACATGGCAGTATTATTGATGGCTTGCAGGAGAAAATGGTGAAATGCAGAGACACACATATAGTGATATTTAATAATTTTAGGAAAGTGCAAAGTACTGATCCAAAATGCAGACTGTGTCATGGATTTATCATACACACACACACACACACACACACACACACTTACACACAATTACCTTCTACCATTTCCCCAAAACTTCTTCCTAAGGCCTGAATTGACTTTTACTGTGCATTTAAATGCTGATCTTCTGAATGTTTTATGTTATTAAGTCATTGTGTATTGCATATTTAACTGACCCTGATGTATTTTTTCCACAAAGCTTAGAATTACAAGTTTTACCCTACCAACTGAATTTATCTAGTGACTGATAATCTTATTAGAGAATTATTACATGGATCAAATGCAAAAGATCATTCCCAGAAAGCAAAGTTTTGGAGTAAGAATATTGGAGATGTTAGTTTCCTCAGAGTAGTAGATCATCAATTTATGATAGTGTTCCATAGTTTCAAAGTATCAATATGATACCCGGTTTGCTTCAGTTTCTTACCTACATGTATTACTATAAAATGTACACATTTTAAGCAGAGATATTTTGAGTAAAAAAGTTTGGGATAGGAGTTTCTAAATATTTTATCAAATAAAATCTTAGTGTGTGTATTAAAAAGACAACTATTCTGCAAATTGATTAAAGGCACAGTGTTGAGTGTTATTCCAAAGCCTAACAACAGGTTTATCCATTAGGATGATGTAGTTGGTATAAATCCTATTATTTGGGGGATTGTCAGTCAAAGTTTAAAAGAGTAACACTCATTGGTGATTCCTGCCACTTCACACTCCTAGTGGTTTGTGAGGATTTTGAAATTTTGGAGGTAGCAAGCATAATCTCCCAAGTTATCATTAAAGTTCCCTATTAAAACATTTTTAAAATAAAGCAAGATAAACATGACAAAACTAAGAGTAATATATTGTGGCACATATTTTCTTAAGCCACAACTGTCATTTATTTAAGGAAAATATATGAGATAGTATTTTAAATTATATTTTATAAGTAATAATACAAAATAATTTTGAAAGTGCCATAAAACTCTTTTTATTCTTTTCCTGTTCCAGACTTGTATAATGTTTCCAAAAAGCAATTGAAATGTATGATCTTTATGCTGGATTTTGAATAAATTGCATTAGAAAAATAATTTAACATACCAATATACTTAATGTAATTTTATGTTTGAGGATGATTTATTTTAGATTTTTATTTTAAATCTGTTCTAAGTAGAATAGACTAGTAATTTACAAATTTCCTTAATAAACCCTAGCCCTTTCTAACAACATAACATGAATTTAGTTTTCTATTCAAACTACATGTTTTAGCCATTCACAAATATTGTATCTGAAATAATTCATAAATTACATTTTAAGTTGACAAAAATTTTATACTACTGAAAAATCCAACATAAATTTTACCTCCTCCTTGGAGTATTCCATTATTACCTGAAGTAGAAGCTATTTATCCCCTTCCATCCTAAAGCACCTTGTCATTTACCATATTGTATTAGGAGTTCATCTCACATCTCAAACAGGAAATCAAACAGGAAAACAGCAAGCATCATACTTAGTGTCTAGTACATACTCAATGAATATTACTTCTAACGCTGAATCTACTTTCTTAACAAACTGAGAATTTCTTGAGAAACATATTAGTAATTGATATGATCATCCACAAATATTTGTTGAATAAAAGAAATACTGACTCCTTTGGCATTTTGGCAAATAGTAAATATCCTTATTTCTATAGAATTATGGCAGGAAATTGAAGGTTATAAATCAATATAAAGCATCCTTTTCTTTGCCAAAGCCATTTTATGTGTGTTTTGTCTTTTTTTTTGTAGTTCAGTTTAGAAAACAATGATAAATTTAAATGATTATGTGAAATTATCTGGAAGATACAGAGAGATCCTAGTTCTTTTTCACAGTTGACATAATTATTGCTGACTCTTGAATAACATGAGTTTGAATTCTATGGGTCCATTTTTACAACAAATATGAATTACAGTATGCATTTATTAAAATAAATAAATCTGAGGTTGACTCTTGAGATGCAGAGCCATGGATACAGAGGGCTAGCTATGAAGTTATACTCAGATTCTTGATTGCACGGGGGCAGGGGAGATTTACACGTCTAATCTCCAAGTTGATCAAAGGTCAACTGTCTATTTTTCAATTCTCTATTGATAAATTCTATGTATTATCTAACATTTTCATTTTAAAAATCAGTTCCAGAAGACATATTTTAGGTAAATCCTTTTGATTATTGCATTAGCATCCATGATATATGACATGGAAAGTTTATAATATGACCAGTATTGTCCTATTGTGTGTATGTGTGTGTGTGTGTGTGTGTGTGTGTGTGTGTGTGCACGCGCATGTGTGTATGTGTGTTCATTCAGTAGTGTCCGACTCTTTGTGACCCCATAAACTGTAGCCCTTTGGCTCATCTGTCCATGAAATTTTCCAGGCAAGAATACTGGAGTGGGTTTCCATTTCCTACTCCAGAGAATCTTCCCAATCCAGGGATCAAACCTGGGTCTTTTATGCTTCCTGTGCTGGCAGGCAGGTTCTTTACCACTAGCGCCACCTTGGAAGCCCCATTATCCATCTCTAAATGCATTGGTTTAGTAAAATTACTTTATTTCTTTGTTTATATACACATGTATATATATAAATCTGCAAGGTATATCAAGAATAACATCCAAAAATATTCATGTTCATTTTCTGCCTCGTTAGTATAAAGTCAAATATATAACAAAGAACACGGCTAGACTCTGTCATTAATAAGCAATGAAGTCATTAATTCTGTTGCTTAGTAGATATAAGTGGATTTTTTTCTCCTGGTCCATAGATTTGCATCCTGATGAAAAATTTAATTAAAAAAGAATCCACATATATATTTTAACATGTAATAACCATTAGTCTATAAGATGGGGCTTCCTAGATGGTGCTAGTGGTAAAGAACCTGCCTCCCAATGCAGTAGGTGTAAGAGATGTGGGTTTGATCCCTGGTTTTGGAAGATCCCTGGGAGAAGGATACTCTAGTGTTCTTGCCTGGAGAACCCCTTGGACAGAGGAACCTGGCAGGCTACAGTCCATGCAGTCAGATTCTATTTCATTAAGTGGAAATAGATCTTTATATCATCACTTTATAATGTCACTAGATGTAAACTGAACTTTAAAAAAATACTATATTTTATTTTAAATAGGCTCTTTGAAAACTAGAAGCACAGAACACAGGCTGTTAAAGTCAGTTAGGAGCATGCGAAGGGAATGCTTGTTAAGTATTTAATAAGGAAAAAAAATAAGTGTATATTCAATAAATGTCTACCAAATAAATGACAAAAAAATCTTAAAAGAAAAAAAAATCCAAGGAATGCAGCAATTTTAGTGAAGACAAATGGATGGGAGAAAAGACATTTATGAGAAAGTCATGCTGGCAGGTGGGAGCTATACTTGAGTACCATCTGCAAGTTTTGGCTGCTAATATGTAACCTGTCATGCTGTATGTGACTATAAGAAAATGTTCAGGTAAAATTATATAAATTAAATAGTAATTTATATATATGTGTGTGTATATATATATGACTGCACTTAAGATAGGACAGGACTTAGAGAATTTAAACTTTGAGCTAGAGTCACATGGCACATAAAATTAGATATTCCCAGAATTCTGTTGCTGCATAGTTAGGAGGCAGAGAGGTGTGCACTTGGAAACTGTACAACCATTTGAACTTCTACTTGACTGGCCCACATTGTGAAAAGGGTAAGCAAAACCAGTCTGCTCAGGATTAAGGAAGCAAATGGAATCCAAAACAACTGATGGACTAACAGCTTAAAGTGAGCAATCATTTTGATGCTGAATATTGTATATGTAGATACCTGGTACATTTTTAAAAATGAGAGAACAAATGTCAACAAAAACTTTGTCCTTCTCATTTGTATGTGTTTATCACATCTTACATGTTTTTAGGGACCATAAGAAAACAAAGCAAATGAAAAATTTGAAACTACTCTGATCTTTCTAGAATGTTCTAAATTGTCTGATATAACCAAAAGAACAACCAAAAACTTCTCCCTTTGCTGGTAGGAATAAAGAAGAGTTTCTAAAATCATAGTGCCTTATGTCATTGTTATGATTATACTCATTTTAATTACTAAAACTTCTCTCAACCTCACATTTTATTTAAGAACCCGAAAACACAAATAAATCGATTTAGTTACACTTCAAATGCACATCTGAAAAATATCTCCTTTACCCGTATCAGGCGTCAGTCAGAACAATAAATACCTTAAAGAGATAGGAAGATGATGTAAGCCAGTTTTCAGTAACTGGCATGATTAAAACTGAAGCAAACTGTGAAACTTATGCATACCCTGCCCCAGAACATAAACAATTTATTTTAAATACATGTGCTCAGCAAATGTATGCACAGCTCTTTCAATGCATTAAGTGCTTTAAATAAAATTTCCTCATCTCTCCATTTACTTCAATTCCCTTTCTTTTCATCGTAAGCATAAGCGTACTTACCTAATTGGGCTAGAAGTAGAATCTGGGTCCCTTGCCATCACAGTACCAATGATTGTACCCACTTCAATATCTTCATGAACCTCAAACAGATAGGAAGATCTGCTGAAAACAGGGGGTTCATCCACATCTTCAATAGAGATTTTCACAATTGTTGTATCTTTAAATGGTCCTAGGTAATAAAAACGTGGATCCACATGGGTATTTTCTGCTTCAACCTTCAGAGTGTAAAGCCTTCGGCTCTCATAGTCAAGTGGCTGCGTTAAGAATAAATAAGTAAATAAATCATCAAGTTAGATAGAAGGAAATTGAATTATATGTCATTTCCAAGTTACTGTATGACTCTTAAAGCCTAGTTGAGTTCTGTCATGTTGTTCATTAACTGTAAATAATTAAAGTAATAAAAATATAAAATATAAAATAAAACTACTTTTACACATCAGATGGAATTCAGTTTTATTTTCATGTACTTGAAATGTAGTACATCAGAACATAGGAAAACGAGAATCTAAATCTTAGAAAAAGTGAAAAGGATATTAATATCTATCTGATATGATGGCAACCCATTATAAAACACGGTGGATTGTGTGTATGTGTGTATATATGTGTGTGATGAGTTGTTGGCTACAGCTAAATTTTTCACAGCAAAAAGTTCAGTAATCTTTTAAAATATTTGCTGTGATATTTCCATTCCATTTAACAGGCCCATGGTACTACATAAATTTGATGAAAGTTTGAAGACTAATACAAAACCTTTCAGCAGTTAAGTGAAACACTAAAAATAAGAACAACCTTGGGTAAAGAGAACAATTCTGATAGTAATTGGTAATTAGGTTACGTTACGAAACAAAAAGAAACTTAAATATCGAGTTGGCCCCTCCTTTGCTGGTCATTGTCTTTGTGTACTTGGAACTTTGTAATAGAATCTGAGGAGAGTTTTGTGATTAATAGTGGTTACTTTTGCAAATAGTATGCAGGACATTTCATTAGGACCTAAATTCTGCTGGGCCTTACTTTTTCTTATAATGATGGTACTGATGCTACAATAAAAATCTAGTTACCTTTAAATTGTATCACTGAGCATATGTGAGCAGAAAAGCTTAATTTATGTAGCAGAAGGGAAAATGTGAACAATGAAATTATCTTCCAATCCATGCTGTCTCTTTTCATTAGCAACTCTAATTATTGCTTCATACATCTGGATAGATGGCATGCTACTTTTCATGCCTCCAACTGTGATGATATATTGCTATTATTAGCTATTAACTATTTTTAAGGAAACAATGTTAATAAGGGGCTTTAATTAATGTGACTCAGAAATACAATCACACATATATTAATTTGCCTTTTAAATTTTGTAAAATCTCAGGTTTCATGTTTTAATTAACAAAAGCACTGGGTCAGAAGGTCCAAGGTGATCTTTGGCTTTATGTCCCTCATACTTATGCATTTACACTGGAACATGATAGGGATTATTTCTTAATGGACAATGCTTGAGTGGATAATACATATCAAAATATCTACTTTCTAAACAGATGATTATTTCCACGGCTGTTCTGCACCTTTTTCACAGTGATGATGCCCTCCTGTGTGTCCTTCTCAGTTATAATGTCAAACATATCAGTCCCATCACCATCAATAATTCGGTATTCTACTTCAGCATTTTTCCCAGTGTCAGCATCAGTTGCTTTTACACTTCCAATGGCTGTGCCAACTGGGGAGGATTCAAGAACTCGAAGATGGATGGTGTCTGTACAGATTACAGAAAAGAAGAGAAAGAGAAAGAGAGATTTCCTTCATAGAGTATTTAAAGGTAAAGTGTGTATGAGAAAATATTATAAATCTTAACTTTACATTAGATGTTTACTAGTAAGTTGAATACACACAACATGTATAATTTACAGTTTGGGGACAGAAGAAGTAGAAATATAGGGTGCTTGATCTGTGCTTACTAGTGAAACAACCTATACCAAGAATTCTGGTTTTATTTTTTTATTTTTTTGATTTATACAAATGAACTTTTGTTTATAAAACAGAAACAGATTCACAAATATAGAAAATAAATTTATGGTTACAAAAGGAAAGAGAGGGAGGGATAAATTGGGAGTATGGAAACAAAGATGTATATCACCATATATAAAATAGAGGAATTCTGGTTTTAAAAAGAGCATGTTGTCTTCTTTTGCATTTGCACAAGTGACTAGAGATTAGCTTTGAATACAAATGTATACCTGTATGTGTTTATACAATCACAGCAAATCACAGAATATACCACAAATATTTCTATATTGCAGTGAACATATTTTTAAATTGTTTTTCCTTTCTTGTTTTTAGTTATTTACTACTCAGCTTATTGCAGCAGCAGAGCAGAAAATTACAAAATTCCATGCCATCAGCCATAGTGGGGAGGAACCCCACTTCTGTTTGTGACAGGAGATACAAAGGATATTCTGTGAGGAATACAAAGATGTCCTTCAGAGTGTCAGTGTGAAAACACTAAATTCTGACAAACTCCTTTCCATTCCAGAGCAAAACAAGAATTTATCTAAGCTCCTGACTCACCTAGTCGTGCTTCCAGCATGAACCAGCTCTCCTGCTAAATGAGATTTATATTTTAGCACCTGATCATAAACTACATGCTACTGACAGATGAACTGACCTGATTAGAGCAGATTCTCGCTCATAAACCTTAAGTAATACTCCTTAATATAGATAATAAAGTCCAGACCTCTTAGCTAGTCATACTCTGGCCTGACTATATCTTTCCTAATGTGTCTTTCCTTCCATCACTTCCAGGAAAGATTTATACCAAACTGGACTTTTTTTTTTTTTTTAATTAGTTAATTTTTTATTTTTTAACTTTACAATATTGTATTTGTTTTGCATACATTGACATGAATCCACCGTGGGTGTACATGTTTTCCCCTTCCAGAACCCCCCTTCCACCTCCCTCCCCATCCCATCCCTCCGGGTCATCCGAGTGCACCAGCCCCGAGCACCCTGTATCATGCGTTGAACCTAGACTGGCGATTCGTTTGACATATGATAATTTACATGCTTCCATGCCATTCTCCCATATCATCCCATCCTCGCCCTCTCCCATAGAGTCCATAATACTGTTCTAATTATCTGTGTCTCTTTTGATGTTTCGCATACAGGGTTATCTTTACCGATTGACTAAATACCATATATATGTGTTAGTATACTGTATTGGCGGAGAAGGCAATGGCACCCCACTCCAGTACTCTTGCCTGGAAAATCCCATGGATGGAGGAGCCTGGTAGGCTGCAGTCCATGGGGTCACTAAGAGTTGTACATGACTGAGTGACTTCACTTTCACTTTTCATTTTCATGCATTGGAGAAGGAAATGGCAACCCACTCCAGTGTTCTTGCCTGGAGAATCCCAGGGACGGGAGAGCCTGGTGGGCTGCCGTATATGGGGTCGCACAGAGTCGGACATGACTGAAGTGACTTAGCAGCAGCAGCAGCAGCATACTGTATTGGTGTTTTTCTAACTGGACTTTTCAAAGTCTTGTCAAAAATTAATTTCCTACATCTCTATATTTTCACATACTATTTCCCTCACATAAACTTCTTCCCCCATTGTCCTCAAATAATTATAACACAATTTACCAACTCTGAGAAAATGGCTGTCTTATGTGTTGAGTGTTTGGGGGGGCTAGGGCCCTTAAAATTAATATGTTGAACGCCTAAACCCTCTTCAGGATCTCAGAATATGACTACTAGAATGTAACATCTTTACAGAGGTAATTAAGGTTAAATGAGAAGGTTAGGTTGAGCTCTAATCTAACGTGTCAAGTGTTTGGACACAATCAGGCACCAGAGGAGAGCCCGTGTGAAGCCTGGGAGAAGATGGCGGTCTACAAGTCAGTGAGAAAACTCAGGAGAAACCACCTTGATCTTGGACTCCCAGCGTCAAGAACCGTGAGAAGAGAAGTGCCATACAGTCTGTGGTACCTCGCAGGGCAGCCCTAACAAACTAATACAGGGGCCAACATCTTCTCAGATTGGAAAGTCCTTTCCTAGGAGACTTCATTAGGACTCAGTTTCTACCACATCCTAGTTTGTCACTTAATGTGTACTTTTCCATTCTTTTTCTCCATTTTTTTCTCTCCATTGATTTCTTGTTACACAACGTTGACAGCACCTCTCAATTCATTCCTCAGTTACGGTCTTGTTGGCTCTCTTTGCCTTTGCTATTTCTTCTCCTAGAAACACCTGTTCCTGGATAATCAGATGGTTCATCCTCTTTCTTCTTCAGGTGACTACTCGACTATGGCCCCTCAGAAGCTTAATATTTTACTGAAAAGAACCTTTTTGAGAAGGCATCACTCTTCCTATCACTTACCACTGCTAGGTATTATATGATTTACTTGTTTATTTGTGTGTATCATGAGGATGTTACACAAGACAGGGACCACTTTGCATTTTTTCACCACAATATTCCCATTGTATTTCTTCGAATGTAATAGCCACTATGTACTTTTCTTATATTGGATATATGAGAAACTTCCTAACTCATCTGCCAGGTCCTATAATTGACCAAATCCAATTAAATCTCTTATACTCTAAGTGCACACTGCAGCTATTTTACCCCTTTGAAAACAATAATTTAATCAATAGTTATTCAGAACTTTGAAACTATTTGACAGCTCACTTTGTACTTAAAACATACATAGGCTGGCCGTCCATAGATTGAGTCTTATTTCCTGTCATCCTCTCCCTTAAGTAATAGTCTCCATACACTGGTCTCCTTTAGGTTTTTCAAATACGTTTTTCCTCTTCAATTTAATGCAGTTTTCTTCCTTATGAAACATTTTCTACACAAATCTTTGCCTGGCAACCTCTGTCTCTTCCTTTGGATACACATATGTGTATGGCCGAGGCCCTTTGATGTCCACCTGAAGCTACCACAACATTGTTAAACGGCTGACTTCAATATAAAATAAAAAGCTTAAAAAAATCTAAGTGGCTTCAAACAGTAGAAATCTATTGTCTTACAGTTTTGAAAGCTAGAAGTCTGAGACCTAGATGTCTAGCAGGGCCATTCTCTCCTTGACAGCTCTAGAGAAGACCCTCTTTGCATTTTTTAGCTTCTAGTGCTTGCCAGCAACCACTGACATTCCTTGATTAGTCGATGCATCATTCCAACTAAGGGGCCAGCTTTTCCCTGTAATTTCACATTGTCTTCCCTTTCTGCATGACCCTCTGTGTATTCAAATTGCCCCCTTTTTAAGGCTACCAGTCATATTGGAAAAGGGCCCCAAACTTAAATACCTCCTTTTAACTTGATCACCTCTATAAAGACCCTATTTCCACATAAGGATATAAAGCTATATTTTTATGGAACATAATTCAACCCATAATAGGATATTATGATGTGAAGTTAAATATTAGCATAAATAAAATCCACCAATGTTTTGAGAAGAATAGCTGCAGAAATGTCATATGGAATTATTGTTTGTAAAGTTAAAAAAAAAAATAGGAAGAGAACCCAAATGTCAAACAGCCTGAAAATATGTAAATAAACTGTTACTTTATCACATATCCTAACATCATATAAAATTGAAAAATATGAGCTATAGTTACATCAAAAAATATGGATGAATCTTAGTTGCATCATATTAAGTGGAAAAAGGCAAATTTCAGAAAATTATACACAGTGTGACATTATTTTTACAAAATGTAAACAAGACCTCAACACTATTCTGTTTGGAAAACCATAAATACTACATATGTGTGTGTGTGTGTGTGTGTGCACGCGTGCACGCACACGTGTGGGTGTGTGTGAATAATCTCTCTCAAACCCACACACACACACACAATTTGAGTATCTTGCATGTGAATGCAAACTATTTTTAAAGCCCTCATAGTGCTTTAAAATAGTGTTACTTATATTCTGTTATAGCTACGGCATACTACATGAAAACATAAAACAAACTAGCAAACCCACATACACCATAAATAATTGTCAAATACAGCTTTGCTTAAAAGTGTTATTAGTGTTACTGGCACTTGATGGAAACAAATATCTTCTATTTAAAATTCAGGGCTTCCCTAGTGGCTCAGTGGTTTAGAATCCACCTGCAATACAGGAGACGTGGGTTTGATCCCATACACATAATAACACAAACAGAATCATAAGTGAGGGTCAGCAGGAAAAGAAAGAAAACAGTGAAAAGTAACAATAACATAAAATTCAAAAGCAAAATCAAGACAAGTAAAACACTTTAGCTGGATCATATCAGCAAAACAAATAACGTAGAGTCATCAGGTGGATAATATTTTTAAAATATATTAATTATGTTTTAAGGAATGAAAGTTTTAAAATTTTTACTAGAGAATGAAAAGTGGCTTCCTATATTGATATGAAGCTAAATACAATATCTAGATAGCAACAATATAGTAGTCAAGGTTAAAACAGTTAAAAAATAATGGATGGGTTAAACAGAAAATTAAAATCACAAAGGACAGAATCAGTGAGCTAGAGGACAGTGGAAGGAAGTCCACATGATTAAAAATTAATATATAACTGTGAGGTTGGAAAAAATAAAAGACATGGATCAAAATGTCAGTGGACCTTTCAAGGTAACCCCTGATCCTAGAAAGATACTGAGCAATGTCATCAAAATTTGATGACAAAGTTATTTTGAAACTTGAATATTCACTATAGCCACCGTATTAATCAAGTATGATAGCCCAATAAAGGTAGTTTTAGACACAGCAAATTTCTTTCCCCTTGGGCCTTTTAAAATAACCTAATGAAGAATATATTCCAGGAAGACAAGAAGTTAAATCAAGATACAGGACTACAGAAGATCTAGAGAGCTATGTATCCAAATTAAGAAGGTGAAAAAGAAATGTCTGGGATGGCAGACTTTCCTGAGCTCCAGAGATTAACCAGCCCACGCTGAAAGGGGGAATACTGATGAACTTACGTTTATAACTCTGAATGTTGCTAGAATTAAGTGAAGTGCTATCAGGCTTTTTCACTAATAAATTTTGAATAGCACCTCTAAAGCACAAATCAGTAACATCTCAAAAAATACAACTTTACTAATGAGGATCTTTGTCAATAGTGGAAATCATTCCTTGGAAAAAAAAAATCTGGCTTATTTTCTCTTAAGACTTTTAAGAGCTGGTATATGCTTTAGTTTACAGTTTTGAACTAAATATTCAGCTTTACATGTAATAGCATAATACTTTGAAAAGTGCATTTTAAAAATTGTAAAGAATTTTTTTAAGACATGGTTAAAAAGTTCTTAGATATATTTACTGCTTCAGCAAAAATGCTATTGGGAAAGAAAGACAGAGAGGAAGGCTGAGAATGGTGGGTATAAAAGAAATTTCATAACAGTTAAACTTGGTAAGATAACCAATAGAAAAATTTTAAAACATGTTATAATTATATTAAGGGGAGAATAGATTGAGATGCCACTGAGCTCCATTTTCAAGAATCATGAAAAGAAGTCAAAGGCAATACACAAAAATTTTTAAAATAACAGGAAAATATTACTTAATTACAGTTTAAACTAGGTGAACTAAAAAGAATAACAATTTATCATTGTTTTCTGTGATAATTAGAGCTATGGGGAGGAAGGATGGAATGGGTGGCTTATTTTCTATTTTAAAAATTTTATCTATGAATTTAATACTTTGAAGCAAATTATCATTATTACTATCATTGGCAACACTGTGTGCCTGTGGGATTTTAGTTCCCTACCAGGGACTGACCCATGACCTTGGCAGTGAAAATGTAGAGTCCTAACCAGTGAACTGCCAGAAAATTCCCTGAAGCGAATTATTTTTTCAAAAAATTAAATAGAAAATTGTCCTGATGAAACTGGAGATTATCAGGTTATGGTAAAAAGTTTCTGCATCATGGATCTTATAGCAGGGAGATAGAACAAAAGAAAAAAAAAGTGTTTTTTGTTTCATTAATTTTACTGTCTAATAGATTTCACAGGGAGTATTGTTTCTGGGAATTTGTTCTCCCACTTTTTATTTTTAGTTTGGATGTTTTTTGAGATTGTTGTATTTTTAGGCACAGGCTTAGATTCTGAAAATCTGTCTGCTTTGAACTTGTCATTAGTATAGTTCTGGTCAAGGATCCAAAACCTTTTATTTCTTAGTTTTATTCTTTGGTAGGTGCAGAGACTGTTTCCATCAGAAGGTTATTTCACTTTCATGAGAGTAAGCGTTATCCATGTTAATTTTCAGTACTTTCTGAGGTTTAGTAGGGAAGTGATCATTCTCCATTGATTCATATTATGTTGTTCAGTCACTTAGTCCAGTCCTACTCTTTGTGACCCCATGGACTGCAGCACATCAGGCTTCCCTTTCATTTCCTATCCCCTGAAGTTTGCTCAAACTCATGTCCATCGAGTCGATGATGTCATCCAACCATCTTGTCCTTTGTTGCCCTCTTCTCCTCTTGCCCTCAATCTCTCCCAGCATCAGAGACTCTGCGACCCTATGGACTGTAGCCTGCCAGGCTCCTCTATACATGCACAAAAATATATTTATTTATTTTTTGAAACTCTAATCAAATTGTTTTCAAGGAGTTCTATTCTTTCCAGAAAAGCAATGTCTAAGATTGAGCTCATTCATTAAAATATCATAGATTTAGTTCCTCTGTTAAATAATTCAGATAGTCATACTATAAAAAATAGATATGTTGTATCCACATATAGAACACATACATTCATGATTGTTTTGATTATATGGCAACTTCAGTAATTCATTTATTCAATAAATCTTTATTCAGTGCTCATGATGCATAGTTAGATAATGCTTTCTCTGGAATTGTACTTATGCTAAGAAACATTCAAGGATGAGATTTGTTGGGTCTACTTCAAAGTTTAAAAAGTGTATTTCTATATTTTAAAGGTATGAGAGAGCTATTCATTCATACTGTTAAATTTATTTCCAAAACTCATCTGTTGAACACAGGTATGCTAGTTTGTCAAGCAAACTGAAATTGCTTTAATGAAGAGCCTGCAAAGGTGTCTACTATGTAAGGGGAACAGCAGGAGAGGATCCAGAAAGGAGACAGACTGTACTGCACTCACTGTCAAAGGCAAAGTAGCACCTGCCATCCATCTTACATTTCGTGTTTCCTTAAAGGCATCTATTTGCATGCTTCTTATTTTTTCACCTTACAGCTGATGAAGCTTTAATTATGTGGTACGCTTTCCTATCAATTCCAATTTATAGTTGTTTCCAACTCATTCCCAGGTGTCAGATTGAATCATTTGCTTCTCTTTTAAAGTTTAGGGCAGATAAATATTTCTTCCCAGTGAGTATGTTCTTAGTTTGGTTATTGACTTAAGCACAAAGGCACGAATGCAAGGAGGAGAAAGGCAACTGCCATTTCCAAATTACCTGTGCAAATTTGCATTTAGAAATAAAAACCTAAATGGTGATATTGCAAAGAATACTTCTTAAGGACTGGCCAAAGATAAGGCTACTTAAACAAGTGTATTCTGAGGCTATTATTGACACCCTCACACAACATCTAAATTTTCATTATTAAAGATTTTAAACAATTTTGATGTACTTCTGCATTTTTTTTTTTGATTCAAGACTAAATATTCCAGGTCACTTGTTCTACTAAAATTGAATCAATGGGACCTCTGCACTTGAGTATGAAAAACACTGCAGATTTATGTACTAGAATTAGAAATAACTGACAGCTCAATATAAGAGACTTGGGAGGAAAGGCAGAAGATGGGCACAGTTGGAGATGCAACAGGGTGACTTTCTCAGGAACAACAAATTAGATGCCAGAAGACGAATGGGAGAGCAAAGAGGGCAAACACAGGTTTTGAAGCATGGCAACAAATAGCTGCCGTTTGTTGATAAAAAACCAGTAAGTTTCAAAGAGATATAATTTGACTTTTTCCTTTGTTTCCTGCTCTTATTTCTATTCACATTTACATTAAGGACCTCTCTACTCTTCCAGAGTTGTGAGAATAAAGCACCACACACGTGAATTAACAAAATAATTTAACATTAGTTTAATTTTTTTATTTGCTTTGCATATAATCTTATTGTAACATCTCTACGCTGCATAATAATCTCAAACAATACTTGCTCTAAGAAAAATGACACAATTATGCACGTTTATAAACCATTCTGTTGTATAATGTTTAAAAGATGTTTTTTAATGAGCTTAACAGGAAGAAATTAAAAACAAGATAAAGCTCCTGAGAGGAAACTGCAGAGTAGTTAAGGAAATTATACAGTGCTAAATGGGCATTTAGGAAAAGCAGAGGAGAGCTCAAAGTCACATCAGAGACTGACAAGGGACTGAGGCTTTGGAACTGAAGACGCTCATGGGAGGAAAGACAGGGACCTAAATCTGTGAACGCTGGAGACACGATCACCAACTTAGCTTTGGGCATTTAAGTTAAATTATAGCAAAACAAGATGCTGCAAAATGTCTTAGTTTCCTGTTCATGCCGTTGAAGAAAGAAATGGGACAAAGCTTTTAGAGACGCTGTCATTGATCCCCAGAGACTGGGGAATCCATCTTGATTCATTTCTTTGAAATTGTCTCCAAGTTAATTGGCATCAATAGATACATACAATTGCAATATGTAGGAACATAAAAAGTATATAGAATTGGGAAGGTTAAGATAACCTTAAATGAGTCATTCATAAACATATTGCATTGTACTAGGTACTCAGTCTCTTTGCAAGGTGTCTCCCCTGAAATTATAGGCTTACTAAAAACTGTTAACAGCATTTGAGTCTAAACTTATTTGTACAGCTAGCATTATTTCTATAGATCTTTATCTATACCTACCCAGGGGTACTTTCCAAGTGTGTTTTAGAGGACACCATAACAGAGAGGGACTTTGAATCCCATTTAATAAAATGCTAAATCGTTTAGTCTAAGGTAACTTTCTACAGGATTCTCTGGAGAGTTCCAGGTGGATTTTTGTATAATTTCCACACACTATGTTTTTCTTAGAAAATTATGTATTTCAACATACTTGGAAATTGTATATTTCCTCAGTTGTGTACGTACCTGCTGTGTGCATGCTAAGATGCTTAAGTCATGTTCAACCCTGTTTGTCTATGGACTGTAGCCAGGCTTCTCCGGCCATAGGATTCTCCAGGCAAGAACACCAGAGTTGGTTGCATGCCTTCTTCCAGGGAATCTTCCTGATCCAGTAACCTACATTTCTTGCATCTCCTGCATTGGCAGGTGAGTTCTTTACCACTACTGCCACCTCTGAAGCCAATTTCCTCAGTTATGTCACATTAATGTTGAGCTGAGCTGAGATTACAGGTGTCTATTCTCATGTATATTTCACATGTGTTTATAGTTCACTAAAAACCCACTGTATATATTGTTCTCTATGTATTAGGTATTTAAAACCCACCATCTTTTTGCAGTCATCTTAATTTAAAACGTTTGAATCAAATTGAATCTCTCTTCACACAAGCTCTTCTGGTAGAAAATGAGAATGTATCTTTTGCTCTCTTTCTCCCTCAAACCTTTTGTCGACCTAATTACTAAATCCTATGGCTCACCCACTTAACTGTATCTCAAATCCCTCCTCTCCTCCGATTCAGTTCAGACACTCGTCAACCCTTGCTCTTCTGATTCAAGCAATAAGTTTCGTTGCTACCAGAATAATTAGACAAAATGAAGAACTGTATGTAGCTGGTGCTCTCTTAAAATATGGCAAACAAATACAATATTGTAAAGTTAAAAAATAGATAAATAAACTAATTTTAAAAAAATGCTCCCTTAGACAATACAGGTAGCATTTTCTTTTTGTATCAACCCTCTTCATGGTGCTGACTCTGCTATATTTCCACTATCATTTTGCACAACCTCTGATACAAATCCTGGGATCTGGCCATACCAAATCACATGCATTTTTCCAAATGTCACGTTTGTTCATTCTGTCCTTCCTAACAAAAATACTCTCCCTCTCAATGCCTGTCTTCTGTCCTGGAAAATACTTAAATATTTTTCTCTCTCCTGGTCTCCTTACATCAGAAGAGTTGATCATTTAATTATTTGGGCATTAAATATATTTATAGCATAAATGTTTTTGTATCATTCTCCACTTATATTTCTATAAATAAGTTTACAAGCATATGTACATATATGTGCATGTATATTATATTTATGCAACTTATATATAACTTACATCTATAGACAAAAGCAAACAAAAGAGTGAGGGAGACAATGTGTGTGAGAGAATCTACAATGTAATAAAATAAAAGTGTTTGTATATGTGTGTGAGAGAGAGAAAGAAAAAGTGTATGACTTTATAATCTTTCAAAATGCAAATGACTTAGTAATGTTTTCTGTTTCTTATTTCTCACTATGATATTATTAGTTTGTTATTATTTTTTATCATACTTCCTTCCACGTAGTAGTAAGTGTTTAATAAATCAAAGAATGCTTTAATAACATGACTTCTTGTAATTCTTCCAAATTATAGGTACTAGGACTATAGGGAAAAATCCTACAAATATATGAGGATATTTTTGTGATCACAGTAAAAATCATAGCCATTACCTAACCTATATAAATAGTAGAACAGTGCTTTTGACTATAAGAATATCCATTTTTTCTACATTAAATAAGGGGGGAAAGAGACCTTTTTAATTTCATTCCCTCCTTTCTCAGGCTAAAGCATCTTCCTTGGGACACACCTGACTATTGCTCTACTTGAAATGCGCTTGATAATTTTAAAATATGCAGATCAGCCTGGGGTCTACATTACCTTAGAATCCCCAGTAGAGGAGAAGCTGACTCTATTTACAAAGTGAAAATCAGCACTTATTAAATCACACCTCCCTGGTACCAGGCAGGGATTATAGTAGTCTCACAACTCACTGAAAGCACATGATTAAAATCTCTGTGTGTATCATACAGACATTTCCTTGAAAGACCTTGTCTCATGCAAACTTGTTTATTTACCCACCAAGCAGTACAAGGATCCAATAAAGCATTCACTTGTGTTCCGTCCTTGCTGTTGCTACTGCTGCTAAGTCGCTTCAGTCGTGTCCGACTCTGTGTGACCCCATAGACGGCAGCCCACCAGGCTCCGCCATCCCTGGGATTCTCCAGGCAAGAACACTGGAGTGGGTTGCCATTTCCTTCTCCAATACTTAGATATTGCAAAAGCACCTCAGATATGCAGATGATACCAATCACAGCAGAAAGCAAAGAGGAACTAAAGAGCCTCTTGATGAAGATGAAAGTAAAAAAGCTGGCTTAAAACTCAACATTCAAAATACTAAGGTCATGGCATCCAGTCTCATCACTTTATGACAAATAGATGGGAAAAAATGGAAACAGTGGGAGATTTTATTTTCTTGGGCTCCAAAATCACTATAGATGGTGACTGTAGCCATGAAATTAAAAGACGCTTGCTCCTTGGAAAAAAAGCTATGACCAACCTAGACAGTGTATTAAAAAGCAGAGATTTCACTTTGCCAAGAAAGATCCATATAATCAAAGCTATGGTTTTTCCAGTAGTCATTAGAGATGTGAGAGTTGGATCACAAAGAAGGTTGAGCACCAAAAAATTGACGGTTTCGACCTATGGTGATGGAGAAGACTCTCGAGAGTCCCTTGTATAGTAAGGAAATCAAACCAATCAATCCTAAAGGAAATCAGTCCTGAATATTCACTGGAATGCTGAAGCTGAAGCTCCAACACTTTGGCCACCTGATGGGAAGACCCAACTCACTGGAAAAGACTCTGATACTGGGAAAGACTGAGGACAGGAGAAGGGGGCAACAGAGGATGAGATGGTTGGATGGTATCATCTACTCAAAGGACTCGAGTTTGAGCAAACTCTGAGAGATAGGGAAGGACAGGGAAGCCTGCTGTGCTGCAATCCATGGGGTCACAAAGAGTCAGACATGACTTAGCAACTGAACAACAACTGAAAAAGGTTTGATTTACCTGGGTTTGTATCAAAATGCATGGATATTTTATGAATTCATTATGTCCCATCTGAAGTTGTTCCCATTTACAGGCAACTAGTGAACCACTGAATTAACTAAAGGCAAGATTCACCAGGGAAGATAAAGAGAATCTTTGATGTAGTAATTTCTTTTTGAGTATAATGGTTAGAAGCACAGATTTTTGAGCCATTGAAACTGTTATTTCTTTTCCAGCTATAAACCCATGAGCACGTAACTTAAGTTTCATGTTTTTTTGAACTAATAAAAGGGGAAATAAATGTTATATTATTATAATTATACAGATATGAAGATTAAGTGAATTAATTTCACATTATATTTTATAGTATTTAATCCATAACATTGTGCCTATTACTATTATTTTTATATTGCTGCTGTATTTTATTTAAGTGTAGGCAAACCAGACAATCCATATTTATGTTATTTAGTGAGCTAAATAAAGGTAGCCAATAAAGATCATTCAGTTAAAACAAACAAACATAGCTATGAAACCTCTTCCAGGCTCTGAGTGATTCTAGAATTGCATGCTATGGTATCTGAATTGGCTGTATTTCTGTATAATCTTTAAATATAATTTAATGGAAAAGTGTTGGCATCAAAATACTCAGAAAACTAGTCTCATTAAGTTTATATGTACATCCAGGGTCCTATCATCTTAAAAAACAAAAAAAAAAACTTTCCTGTAAGTGGAAATTCTCTGCTAATTTTCAGAACAACAACCAAATGATGAACAACTGATTTTTGTTACCATTCTCAATGTCCCAGCAAAAAGAAAAAGTAAGCAGCAATAAATATACTCTTTTGAGGACACTTGGGATAGACCTGTAAGCTTGCATAATAAATATATCACATTGTCACAAATTTGATATTAATTATCTATCTATATATAATCTGAAATATATTAAGAGATCAAAAATAAATACAAAGAAGCCTATCACTCAATCATACTTTTTTGGAGCTTGTAAGTCCTCTCTCTTCATAAATTCCCAGCTCAACTACTACATAAATGTACTTGATACTGATTCGTGTCTTCTGCTTGTCCATTTAAGCTGTCTGCAAAGAGGTCTGTGTCTTAAACAGACCAGGGGTGTGGTTCTAGGACAACTGGGTTTCCCTGGAGGCCATATGCATTACTAAGTAGATGATAAAATAATCTCTTTTCTTTTCTCTTCTCTGTGTTACAGTGTGTGGAAAAGCAGCCACATATGAATAACAAGCTGTGGTCTTCTCAAACGATGTTCTAATGTTGTTGTTGTTGCTGTTTGCTGGATCTCAGTCAGATGTTTAGTTGCTTTCTTATTCTTGAGTGTGTGCTTGCTAAGTCACTTCATTTGTGTCCGACTCTGTGTGACCCTGTGGTCTGCAGCCTGCCACGCTCCTCTGTCCATGGGATTCTCCAGGCAAGAAGACTGGAGTGAGTTGCCATGCTCTCCTCCAGGGGATCTTTCCGACCCAGGGATCACACTCGGATCTCTTTCATCTCCTGCAACTGCAGGCGGATCCTTTACCACTAGCACCACCTGGGAAGCCCCTCCTTCTTGCGTTCCAGTGAAATACTGTCCCATCCAAGTACTACAGCCAAGTCTTCTGAACAACAGCTGGTTGACTGGAACCCTGATCATCCACGTAACTGCTTTTGTAAACTCTTTTTCTCTAGGCATGGACCTTCCTTTCTGATGTCTGTTTTTCTTTTTTCCATTCTGTTTCTATTTTTCTCTTTTTGGAATGTATTTGAGAGAGTCTTATCATACAACCTCTTCTTCTATATTAAGGCAACGAGACTAGCCTTGCCTCTGCAGATCAGCTATCCCTTAATCACTGATTCTGATTCAAGAGGAAACTTAGTATCCTAGCATTTTTCCGGAGGTGCTTTTCAAAAAGCATTTGGGCACAAATCCCACGGTCCTGCGTGTTTTTTCCAAGGCTACAATGATCAGGTTCCAGTACTTTAATCTCTTCATAGTCCTTTGCCACAAAGCCTATTTTGTTTTCTGATTTTTAGGGAAAGAAGGAAGTACGTGGGGTAAAAGAAACTAAAATACTCAATTGAAAATACCAGGTGGATAGAATACAGGTGATGGAGTATAACATGTCTATTCTAGCACAATGAAACATAGTAAAATTCAAGGACCATTGAACGTTTGACTGCTTGAAGAGCAGGAACATTTGCTCTGAAGTCCTCATCCATGGATGTTCATTTATTCATATGAGGTAAGTTCATTCGTTTTGCTGAAGTTATAGGTACTTTAGACTTAAGGCATTGTTATTTACTTTTTGGCCATCAGTGAATAGCAGCACAGCATCAGAGCAAGAAAAACAAGATTAGAGTTTATACTTTTCTCATGGAGAAGGAATAAGGAAGGGGAGGCAAATCATTATGTAAGGAGAAGCAGGAGGCATGAGACATGGGTTTGATCCCTGGGTCAGGAAGGTCCCCTGGAGGAGGGCATGCAATCCATTCCAGTATCCTTGCCTAGAGAATTGCACGGACAGAGGAGCCTAGAGGGCTACAGTCTATGGGGTCACAAAGAGTCAGACACGACTAAAGCAATTTAGCAGGCACGCACGCAGGGAGAAACTATATGTTACAGTTACTACTGAAAACATTTAATATGTGACCTTATTTGTTAATTGCAGCACTCTAAGTACTGTATATGCAGGAATTGACAATTAGAGAAGCAAAATTGTCTAATTGTATGCATTTCTTATTTTCAAAATTATTCAGGCATCCTTGAAGAGAGGCCTCTCCTATTCATGCTGAAAATAACTAGTTTTTTTATTCTTCTTTCTGTTCCTCCTGTACTTACCCATGGCCAGACATCATATTGTACTTTCATGTGATCATTACTTAATTTTCTACACCTTCCACCGGTAGCTCATGTCCAGTTAAATGTGGCCCTAATTCTTGCTTTGAGCCTGGAAAAAGAATGCTCAAAAATTATCAACTGAACCACCCTTAATCTAGGATTTATTTTTAACTATTACAGTATATTCCTTTTCTATTTTATTTTCTTGTTCACCTAAGCTTTTTAAAGTGCAGGCATTATTTCTTTGATCCTCTTTCTGACTTTCTTTTATTCCTCAATTTACTACCCTCCAGCTTCTTTAAATGATTTCTACTAAAACCAGTTGGGGAAGATCATCCCCAATTACCCCCATTATGTAAATTCCAATAGCTGCTACTCAAAACACATTTTATCTGACTTTGAAGCAATTGTCACTCTTGTCCTTTTCTATCCTTTGTTATTCTGCTTTTCTTGTATCAAGTTATAAAAATAGATACAAAATAGATAATACATAAAAGTAAACATTAAAAGCCTCACCAAAGATAATTCTCACCGCCACTTTGAAGCAATCTTTTACCATTTTCTTTTTCTACTTGCACAGAATATGTCCTTTGCTAATACCCTACATTGGTAATTTTGCTAATGTCCAATTTCATGAATTCTCCTTTTCCTGCCCTTATGGCTTGTAGTAGTTCGAAGAAAGAGTTTATATCAAAAGATAAATTCTCTCAAAACTATCTTGCATTGTAAAGGATGCTCTCAGTTCTCCTCCCCTCTGTTTGGAAAAGTGCTGCTCCTCTGTTCGCTCATTAAATTCTGTCCCAAGTGCCCTTATCACACTATCACACGTATCATTTCATATTGAAATATTCTCTCCCCTGCTAGACACTAAGCCGCTTGTAATCAGGATTCAAGATGTTAGAGAACAGTTAACATCCCAAAACACCTGCCTTGGTCAGGTACAATAATAACTGCTTGCATGAGCTGCCTCACCAAGGGAGATCCCAATAAGAAATCGGGGTGCTGCTGTGGAAAACTGAGAGAATTTGGGAGGGGCCAAAAGGAAGGAGAGATGCCGGCTCCTAATATGTCCCGTCAACCCCTCAGAAACCCTGAAGCTAAAACTCATCTTTGCTGAGATGCATGCACCACCAGGGACAAGCAAGATGACTGGCCAGAGACAACCTGGAAAGCTAACCCCGTTATCGTAAAACCCGAGACTGTGCCATATGGCAGAGCGGTTCTGCTTCTCCTGGGTTCCTTTTCCCCCGCTGCTCTCCACCTGGGGCCCCTTCCCAATAGACTTTTGTTTTGTCAGTACGTTTGTCTCCTCAGACAATTCGTTTCCAAGTGTTAGTCAACAGCCTGCTCTCAGGCCCTGGAAAAAATCCCCTTTCTGGTAACAAAACTTATTAACCATCATACTCTTAATTGCTAGCACTGTTCCTGTCATTGGAAGGAAAGCAATATTTTTTTTTCTTCACTAATTGTTTTTAAAATTGAAACAACCTAGGATTCTGAAATAATTTCAACAGATACATTGCTTTGGTAGTGAAAATACAATTTGCTATCTGGAGAAAAACCCTAAAACCCTTTTGGAACTCAGCTTTTAGGAGCACCTCAACCTTCTACTCCATTGCTTCTCTTTTAGAGCCACGCTAAGGTACACGTGTCTACCAAAGTTCACATGCTTGCATACCTCTAAAGCCACAAGAGCATAATGGTAACTTAGTTCACACATATAGCTGTTCTTTTTTTTTTTTTTTTTCCAATTCCAACAGTAATTCACTATTGCCAATGTTTCTGTGAGTGCAGGGTGCACTGATCTATTTTCCCAGCAACCTTCTTGTTATTTGGTGTGACCCAACCACATTGGTCTTCATTTCCTGACATTCAGCTTCCATTCAACATGATTCAACTTCCAATTCAGAGTTGCCCATATGCTGTTTCCTTTGCTTTAAGGACTTTCCCACATTTCTGTGTGTGTGTGTGCTCAGTCACTTAGTTGTGTCTGACTCTTTGTGACCCCACAGACTGTAGCCCACCAGGCTCCTCAGTCCATGGAATTTTCCAGGCAAGAGTACTGGAGTGGGTTGCTATTTCTTACTTCAGGGGATCTTCCCTACCCAGAGATTGAACCCATCTCTTGCATCTCCAGCATTGGCAGGCAGATCCTTTACCACTGCAAACTATTACATTTTGCAGTGTTTGGATGAGATATCACCTCTTGAGCAAGATCTTCCCTTATTGTCCCCCTTGGAACACTCATGTTTCTCTTTTTACCCAGAACTGAGAGAATACTGTGTATGTATAACATTTTTTTTTCTTATGTATCATCTGCCTCTCCCTTTCATTAAAAAATGAAAGATCCTAGGGACAAAAACATATATGTGTGTGTGTGTGTGTGTGTGTGTGTGTATTTACAATAGTGTTTGGAATACGAGCTTCTCAATATATATATTTATATAAAGGAATTTCTGATTTCACTTGAAGAGATCTTCAAATAATATCAAAGTTTCTCAGCCTCACTACTGATGACATTTTGGGTCAGATAATTTTTTGTCAAGTGACTTGTAGGAATGTTTAGCAGCATTTCTAGCTTACATCCAATGAATACTAGTAGTAGTGACCAGCTGAGACAAACAAACATGTCTTAAGATGTTGTTAAATATCTTTTGGGGAATAAAGTGTCTCTGATTGAGAATGATTTTTACAGATCTACACAATAAATAAGATAAGCAATGAAGGAGGACATGTGGGCTTTCATCTGTCTCTGTTCCTTCCAAATGACTGCGATTTTTATCTACTACAGATGTACCATATTAGAAAATATTGAACTTGGATTAAGCTGCATGGAAGTTTAAGTTTTAACCCTACTTTTATAATATTGAATAATAATAAAAAAATAGAGCAGTACTTGCACACATTAACATAACTGAGCACATAAATACCCTAGCAGCCAGCCGCTGAGTCAAGCACTTCATACACTTAAATTTATTTAGTCCTGCCACTCCACGGGGTATGCACTGCCGTTCAGTTTTACTGAATGGCACTGGAATAGCACCTTCTATTAAGAGGTCATTCAAATGGACCAAGGTGAAAAAACTTGCAAATGAAGAAGACAGAGTTGCGCTCATGAGAATGACTCCATAGTCTGTCCTGAACTGTCTCATATGGCAGTCACCAGTTAAGCCACTAATCCTCATGCAGTTATTGATTGCAAATGTCATAGTCTGGCTTGAGTTTGATATAACTAGAAAATACTTGATGAAAGAGGATTTTTCAAAGATTTATGGTGACAAAAGAATGTAAAACATCTGCATAAGTTTTATATTAATGATATGTTTAAGGGATAATATGAGTTAAAAAATATGATCAAAATTAATATGTCCTGCTTATTTTAATTTTTTAAGTATGGCTGATAGAAAATTTGTGGCATACACTCTTGGTTTGCATTCTATTTTTATTAGGCAGTACTAGCTTGTTCTCTATTATTTTCACTCTGAACCTCCTTTACTTCTTCTGTATATTGGGTACAATAATAATAACAATGTGTGAATACAAGTAACTTGTGAGTGTCAATGATATGCTACATACGAAGGTCTTCAAAACCTGTGGAACTCTCACCAAACACTGGCTATTTAATGAAATGAGATGAGAAATTAAAAACTAGTTATCCTCAGTTAGGTAACAGACTACCAAGTGACATTCTAACTGCCATGACTGAGTGTTCCCAATAGTAAGATATGGTTGCAACTATTCATAGGAGAAAAGATAATTGAGAAAATAAAAATCCATAAATTATATTTCCATTTATATTAAAAATAATGGGACAAGATACAGGATAGTCTAAAACTTCTTATAACGTATTATGTTGTACATCTGGAGTTGGGCATGAATTTCAAACCACCTCTGCCATTACTTGCAGTTCATCCTTAACGTCTATAACATTCATTTTCTCATTTGTAGAATGGAGATCAGATACTAACCTCAATGAGTTATGATAAAACAAAGTAGGCCAATAAGTAACTTGATACATGGTGAAATGAAAATGCTATTCAGAAAACATGTTATGCTATTTCTTTTCATTATTATTATTACTATTATTATTATATCCTGGCTTGTGTAATATGCCTACCAGATACTAACCACAAAATATGACTTAACAAAAGAAAACAAAGTAATCAGTGAATTAATTAATAAAGGTATTGTAGTAGAAGAAAAATGATACAATGAATTTTACTGGATATTTTAATTTGTTCAAATGTCTATTTTTTTCATTTAATTAGAATCTATTACTTTGTTTATCAAATGCATAATTTTTAAATAGGCTGTGTATTTTAGACACATGTGCATATATGTTCTTGGGAATTGAAACTCTAATAATCCTGGAACTTCCCTGCTGGTCCAGTGGTTAAGAATCCACCTTCCAGTGCAGGTGACATGGGTTCAATCCGTGGTCAGGGGACTAAAATCCTGCATGACACAGAGCAACTAAGCCCATGGGCCACAACTGGAGAGAAGCCTGCGTGCCCAAATGAAATAGCCTACATGCTGCAACTAAGACCCGATGCAGCCAAATTAATTAATTAACATTAAAAATAAAATTAATAATCCTCTTAATGGTCATCTTTTACTCAAAACACTTTTCTCACAAATACTTTTGCTCATTGTGGGTTGTGCAGCTAGTTACAGTTTGTTTTTCCATATTGGTATTCTATTCTCTTGGTAAGAGGCTCATGCTAAGAGGTGGTCAGAAATGTAAAATGTGAAATTTAAGTTTTAGTGTACGGGCATGTCTTTAGGCCTGTTCTGAAAGAACCATAAAGATTTATTCTTGATTTTCTTTTCCCTGCCAACACTAAAATTACCCTGAAGTTGAGGCCTGATAATTGGAAAACAGCATAAGCAGACACTCTTCTCTCTGTGTTTTGGGTCAAACACCACAACGGCAATGGCTGAGGGACATATAAATTAAATATCTAACAAAATATCATCAAAAATACATGAGTATGTGATTAGTCCACTCAAGATTATTCTATATGAATTTTATAATCTTTCAATACACATGATTTTAAACAATTTGATTAAAATCATGCACTATTAATAATCAAAGTTAGATAAAACTGGTACAAGAAGAAAGGTGAAATGCTTCTAAAGAGGCAAAACAACATGGTAATTCTTAGACTATAATTCTTTCTGTGTAATGGTCTTTAGTATAAACATATAAATATCACACAAAACTATTGCTTTTTACATTTTAATACCTTAACACAAAGTTACATAAGGCAAAAAAAAAAAAAAGCTAAAATTGGGAGATCAATTTAGAAGTTAATATGCAGCAAATGTTAAAAACATAAATCATCCCAAAGCCTGTTTTATTCCACATTTCCTAACAATGTGAGAATCCATCTTGAAACAAAAGGTCTTTTAGATTAACAGGAGATTGACCGAGTCTAGACAATGTCCTCTGAGACCCAATATCATCTGCTCTAGCTGCATGTCTACCAAGTTTGTATAATAGAGAATAAACAAATGTAATTATATGGTCAGACACTAATGGTTCTTAACCTATTCCTGAGCTGTTTCAAGTATTTGAAGGATTCATTTTAAACCATAAATTAAATCTATAAATAAATCAGAAATACAAACTGTTTTAGTAAGATTGCTATTCCAAACATATGCAAGCCTAGCACAGTGATAGTAAATGAAAGTCTTAATTAGTTTGTAAGGTTCTCCCTATGTAGTTCTTTTTGGCTAGGTCTTTTTTTTTTTTTTTGGCTAAGTCTTTATAATATGAAAAATTAGATATTTTACTGAAAAATTTTATCCTCAAATTAGAATCATCCTTATTAAATTCTAAGTATAAATAAACACATTCATTGTGAAAGTATAACTTAGTTTTTTTTAATAAAACACTTCCTTTGCTAACTGATAGAAATGGTTCTTAGATGATAATCATGGACGTAGAAAATATAGGTACATATATATATATATACACACAGAGAGAGTTTGTGATCATAGAGCCCTCTGTCTCTGAAAGAACTATGTTTGAAATATTTAAATTTTATCTTTTAATAACAATGAATTCATCAGCATATATATCTTTTTTCTTCATCCTTGTAGCACATTTCAACCTGTTTTAAATAAAATGATTGACAGTTGCTTTTTCTCTTTTCTTTTTTCACTCTACAGCTTTTGCCCTGCAGAAAGGGCGTTAAGGAAAGCTTACTCTGCGGGAAGCGCGGGGGGTTGTCATTGACGTCTGTCAGCGTGATGTTGACCGTGGTGGTCCCCGATAAGCCTCCCATCTGGCCGCCCATGTCTTTGGCCTGGATTACCACCTGATATTGCTCTCTGTTTTCTCTGTTCATGTTTGGTAAAGCAGTCCTTATAATACCTTGAAGAAAAAAAAAAGAAAACTTTTATTATGGTCATTAAAATCTCAATTCTTATTTGATTAAGCTCACAAATTGCAAATCCAAAGTAGTGATTTTTGAAAGACAAAAACGTTTTCTCCGTTGCTTTTTATTGTCTAGAGATTATAAAAATGATTCTCAGTAGATATTTTCCAATTTGTGAGGTTCTTCTATTTTCTAAAGAATGTCATATATGCTGGCTAGTGCCCTAACCCCAGATGGAAAAATATACAAGCAGGTATATTCCCATTAGTTTGCTCGATCATTCAACTTTGAGTTCTTAAATCTTTAATTGTGGCATCATCACTCTTCTGTGAGTATTAATGTTAAGGTGTTGTTCCTTTTTTTTAAACTTATCACGATCATAGAGACTATTAAATAAATAAACACTGATTCATGATGCCTGACCTGTTTCAGGCTCCACAGAGAAATATGGCTGCCCTTGAAGTATGCTGTAAATCACTCTGGCACTGTTTCCGTAGGAAGGGTCGTCGGCATCTGTAGCTGTGACTTGCACCACAGAAGTACCTGAAGTATCCAAATTCAGCTTAGTTCTGCACAGTACCAGAAGGAGGAGCAAAAGCACTGGTTTTCATGGAAGACTTGAATGATTTTTGGCTTTAATAATGACCTCTTAAAGAAACATTTGTATATAATTTAGATGAAAAAATATAGAGAGAGTTATTACAGGTAAACTTTGAATTCAACAAGGTATTTTATTTAGGCCAACAGGTGCATTTCATTCATGTAATAGATAATGCTGACAGTGTATCAGATTACAGTAAAGGCAGACACTTTACAAATGCTCTGGTTTGATATTTAAATTCACTTTCACATAATAGATTTGTTTCAGGTAAAGGGCATATCTAATCACAAAGGAGTAAGTAGGCTTTTCTTTCCCTCTCTCCACTAATTAACTATAAAAATAATTAACATCTGCTCCAGAATACAGTTTTATGAATAGATTAAATTCTAAATTTAGAAACAATCCAAGATGATCCCAAGTCCCATAAACTATTAAAAGCTATTTAATAAAGTTCAAAATATATAAAAAGGGCTTTATATTAAGGTGATTGTCAAAAGTCCTTGGGATTTAGTGAAGTAAATATTAAGTAATAATCCCTGAGCAATGCTTTTGAGAAAAGCAGTATGACATTTTCTATTATAATTGTTACAGGGAAAATGTATCAGAATGACTTCATCAGTTTACTTCTCTTGCATTTGAGATATGAATCTATTTTACTAAACCCAAATACGTATCTCTAAAAATGTTATCATTGTTTCCTGATATTTACTTTTCTGTGGTTCTTTATTTAACAAAAACATGAAATCAGTCTTAATTTCCTTTGCCTACCAACAACATCTATTTATTTATTGAAAAGCAAATTCTATTTTCTTGAATGTCATACTTCCAGTTTTTTCATACATTCTGTCTCACAGCTTCTGAAACTTAATTTTGTAGTTCTGTATCCATTTGTCATTAGCTATTGATTTTTAACTGGTTCATTTGAATAAGAGATTTATATCAGGAAAGTTTTATATATAATGGCTATAGTGAAATATTTTAAAATATTTAATGTGAATAGAAGATCTAATTAATTTCATTGTTCGTGTCATCTAGGTAATACAGACTCTTTAGACAAATTACAATGAGAGTACACATATAAAGACTCCAGATTACATTTATGGTGTTTTAAGTGTACTTATAATATATTTGGAGTCAGAATTTTGCACAACTATTTTCCAAATACATGTGACAAACATTTGTGTTTTCATAGTTTTCTACTGAAGTTCAATGGTATTTTCTTGGATTTTTGAGGGAAGTGTCTATTTATTATATTGTAGAAATTCACAAACCCATAGGAAGTGAAAAATGCATTAATCTTTTTTCTGACTCATTTTTTATTCATAAAATTAAGTATGTGCTCTTAGGAAATCAAAGATGACTTCAGTTAATTGAGCTCAATATTCTAAGAATTCCTTGGTAACTATTTTTTATATTTTTTGAATGCCGCCATAAACATTGTAAATGAACTCACCTACAACCGACATTTCAGGAACACTCGCTGTATAAATTTCCTCTGGGAATGTTGGCTCATTGTCATTGATATCATGGATTTTGATCACAAACTCAGACTCTGGTTCTACTGGCCTCAAGGTTCTTCTGTTAATAGCTTGTGCACGTAGAGTATAAAAGGCCTTTTCTTCCCTATCAATTCTTCTTGTGGCATGAATGTCACCTGTTTTTTCATCAATAATAAAAAGAGTACCAGCTCCATCTCCAGATAAAATATATTTGAGGGATCCATCTCCTTTATCTTGGTCTGAATGAAGCTAGGGGAAATAAAAATGAGCATATCCATGATAATGTCTAAAGGTGCATAATGCAGAAAGAATTCAAAGAAGGTCTCTCAAGTCCCATCTTTGAATAATGGGGTCAGTTATCTTAGTTCTTGAAATGAGAGTTGAATAAGTATGATCACACTCATCTATATACTTTAAACAATAGGACTAGCCATTTCCATATCAGTGTGATTTTTATTCTAAGTGGAAAAAAGTAATAAAATAAACCAAACACAGCTCCTTTCTTTGCTTAGCTTGGTAGATAACCATTTCTGTAAGCAAATAACTCCTGACAAAGACATAAGTCATCAGTCTTGATATGCTGATGTAAACACTGCTGCTCTCATCTCTTGCTGTGAATGGAAAATCCTTTTACTCTCATATTATACACAGCATTTATCTCCTGTAAACTTATTATTAATTACTATATTTCTATTGGGGAATTCACAATATCTTAAGGATTACAGGACAGGCAGAGTTGCATGACACAGCTCCTACATTATAAAACTTACCCATCCTTCTTTGATTCATACAAAAAACAGCAGCTGCCCCAAGAAATATTTGTCGAGTTCAGAGCAAGAGTATGAATAGATATCTATATAACACCAGTCTATATATTTGAAAGATAGAAATCAAGCTAATAAACAGTTAAATAATATATGCTCTATCTAGCTTCCTACCTTGTCAAATCTATCTTCTTAACAAGCACAAACAAGTTTTATGCAGAAACAATGCAATACAGAGCAACAACACTAATCTTCTAGAATCGAGTCATCACATCAAAGAGCTTTACATGCATTCATGTGGATTCAGCGCTGTGCACATCCCATTCCAGTCCTAATATTGTCCAGGAGCCCATGTATAATTTGGAAATTGCCAGGCATCTGCAATTGCCCCGCAGTATCCATGAAGGATTGATTCCAGTATCCCAGTGGATGCCAAGCTCCGAGGATTCTTGAATCCTAACATAAAATGGCACAGTGAAGTCCTGTGTATGTGTGTATTAGTCACTCAGTCATGTCCATTTCTTTGCGACTCCATGGACTGTAGCCCATCATGCTTCCCTGTCCATGGAGTTCTCCAGGCAAGAATATTGCAGTGGGTTGCCATGCCCTCCTCCAGGGAATCTTCCTGACCCAGGGATTGAACCTGGGTCACTTTCATTGAAGGCAGATTCTTTACCATCTGAGCCACCAGGGAAGCCCTCAGCCCTCAGTATCTATAGGCTGAGCATCCGTGGATTCTACCACCCGTGGACTGTGCACCATTTTTACCACCTGCGATTGGTTGAATCTCCCTGGTGGTTCATATGGTAAAGAATCTGCCTGGAATGCAGGAGACCTGGGTTCAACTCCTGGATGGGGAAAGTCCCCGGGAGAAGGGAATGGCTACCCACTCCAGTAGCCTTGCCTGGAGAATTCCGTGGACAGAGGAATCTGGTAGGATACAGTCCATGAGGTCGCAAAAAGTCAGAAACGATTGACACTTTCACTTTTCACAGACACTGAGCTCCCAGTTGTGGAGGGGTGACTCTATATTGTTTTTAACAAATTCACACTAGAGCAGCCTCAGGATTAAAGCTTCATATAACAATGGGTAAATCTGGCCTTTGGCAGCCTGACCTGGAGAAGGGACTCTTCAGAATCTAGAAGCAAGTTTAAGGATGTTTGGGCAGGGAATAATGAGTCCCAAGTACTTTGAGCACGGTCTGGAAATGGATGTGCAAGCTTCAGATGTGAAAACTCCCTTGCTTGTCCCAGAATTCTTCCCCTGGAGGGAGAGACTTAGCCACAGGATAAGCAGAGCATGGCTCTGTAAAACACAAGGATCGTAAGTTTTTCTCTAACTGTATCACCCAACCAATAAACATTTTTTTAATGCTAGGATCATGGTTTGATTATTTATAGTAAGAGATTATCATTTAAAATTTTTATTTTGCTTTTTATCTGATAAGAAATAGAAAAACAATGTGTAGATTTTCAAAGTTTTGGTAAAGCATGTAGTATTACTTAGACATCATCATGTCCATGTTGTCTTTTTTAAAATTGAAGTATGGTTTTGAGCTTCCCTGATAGCCTAGTTGGTAAAGAATGCCTGCAATGCAGGAGGCCCCAGTTCACTTCCTGGGTTGGGAAGATCTGTTGGAGTAGGGATAGGCTACCCACTCCAGTATTCTTGGCTTCCCTCGTGGCTTAGCTGGTAAAGAATCCATCTGCAATGCGGGAGACCCAGGTTTGATCCCTGAGCTGGGAAAATCCCCTGGAGAAGAGAAAGGCTACCCACTCCAGTATTCTAGCCGGGAGAATTCCATGGACTGTATAGTCCATGGGGTCTCAAAGAGTCAGACTCACTGAGTGACTTTTCCTTTCACTTTCATAGTTGGTTTACAATATAGTTGAGTTTCAGGTATACAGCAAATTAATTTGGTTATACATTCTTTTTTATTGTTTCCTATTATAGGTTATTACAAGATATTGAATATAGTTTCCTGTGTTAGAGAGTAAGTCATTGTTTATTTTATATATAGTAGTATGTATCTATTAATCCCATATATCTAATTTATTCCTCTCCCTCCTTCATCTTTGGTTACAATAAGTTCTTTTTCTATGTCTGTGAGTCTGTTTCTGCTTTGTAAATAAGTTTATTGGTTACATGTTTCTTTTTTTTAATACTCATATAAAATGTAGTCATTAATCAGAATAGGCATACTTACCTGTAGCCTAGAGAAATAAAAATTGGAGACAATATCCTTCAATTATGCAAAATATTATAGAATTAGATGTTTACCTAAATAGGTTTTATTTTTTTGCTCTTTACTTAGACCAGCAAAAATTGTTATCTAATTACCTGTAGAAATATTACACTGATTGTATTCTCTTTAAAGTAGAATCTTTTCCCTTATTTGAAAGTTCATTTTGCTTTATAGGAGCTTATGTCAATGAACTTACCTGTGAAAGTATTTTTAAGTGGACATCAAAATTGTTTAAATTAAACAAATATTTAATTCCTCCCCCCCCCAATATATTGCATTACTGGTTACTGCTTGGTCTATAAAAGCAGTTTATTTTTCAGTTAATTATTTGTAGTAATCATCGTTTAGCCATTAAATTTGGATCAAACTTCATTTTCCTGATTTCTGGATAAAAACCTCATTATTACAGATATAACAGAAAAAAGAAAATCTCAAATGGATAGGTACTTTGGAGAAAAAGATCTAGAAGTCAGGTAACAAATACTTTTTTACTGCATTTTTAGCTATTCATAAACCACAAAGTAATCTTGAGAAATAAGAAATATCTGTGTTTAACAAAACAGCTCTCAGAAGTAACATATGACTGTGTTGTCCAGGGAAAAAAAGTCACAAGATTGAAGCATTTTAGTAATTGAAAATGCACATAGCTGCTGGGAAACTTTCCAATTATATGAACGTGCAATACAGCTTCTATTTTCCAAATGACAGATATAAGCATTGCGTATTTCTTGTTCTGTCTGGGAAACAAATAGTTCAAGAAAAGATTATTGATATTATCAGTCATCTCATCAGATAACTTTGTGATGTCTTTTAGAAATTTACAATGTTTACTGTCTATTCATTCAACAATTCTAATTGAGAAATATTTAGTTACTCTCATAAGAATCAAGTCTCTCTAAAAGGAAATCAACAGTTACATCCTAATGCTATGGGGGATTCAAACACAGTAATAGAAATTCACAGGAGAGTCCCTAAACTAGCTTATGGGAATGAGTGGAATTCCTTAAATATATATCACACAAGTTTCGTGGTAAAGAAGGAGGAGAGGTTTAAGCCTGGGGAGTGTTTCTGCATTTTACAACTTTTACGTCTCATAAAGAACACTGGATGGATACAGAACATGGATTCAGAGTGGAGATGGAAATAAGGCAAGATGGGGATCATTAAGACCAGTTCTGCTCTTCTAATCAGTTAGACATACAAAAAAGAAGCTGCTAGTATGGTGAGATTTTAATTTTTAGAAAGCTCAGTTTTGGAATATGAATCACAGTAGGATTCTTACCTTCACTTATACTACAGAGAGTGAAAATTAAATCTTGTAATTGGACCACATACTGGGGGAGTTTCCGTTGGATTAGAAAATTGAACATGATAGCCGGGAATCAGAGATGTCAGTTGGAAGCTGGACTGCTGGTTTCATGATTCGGAAATGAAAAGACTTCTTCCCTCTCAAATGTAAGAGAAACAAATTAGGTCTATGAATTTATAAGTGTTGGTTTTAAGAAACCAGACATAATGCATTTTTCTTGAACTCTAAGAACTTGCATAAAAGTAAAGAAAAAAAAACATGTTCTTTTCTCACATAGGGAAACAATGGAATACTAACACTAGAATAAAGGGACAAAATGACCATTTCTGGGGGCTTTGCATTAGTCTATGTTTATTGAAATATTATTTAAATAGACATATGTGAGAATTGGACAAGTAAAGAGATAAAACAGATACATACTATGAGGCAGAAAGATGCATTTCTACATGTCCGGAGACTTGGCAAGTTGCTTTTTATTCTAGATAAAGCTGATGGGAGATGAGAGTTAACTAGTAAAGGGTATGACGATGATGTTGATTCCATAAAAGTTATAGAAAAAGACCAATTGGCAAAAGTTCTTTAATTATAGTCTTCTGTCTAAACTCCCTCTCTATTTTTTAAGCTTCTCTTTATTACCGTAATTTCTTTTTTGCATTCTCTTCTCTTCTTACCCTGCTATCGTCGCCCTCATTTCTTGTGTGTGTGATATAAATTTTATTTTCATCCCAATTCACTTATCATAATAAGCAAAGACCAGAGAAGATTTAATCTTTCATAGCTGTAGTTTTCTCATTACTCTTACATTTCTTGGTTTAGGTATTAGTTATCAGTACTTGGATTTATTAAACATTTAATTGAACAAAATCAGTTGTGTGTGTTATTGAGAAGAAAGATTATGGAAAAAGTGCCAAAAAACTTATCGCATCTACCCTGAAATAAATTCTATATTATTTGACCTTGTGCTATTTTATTATGTGAGATATTAAAGTTTCTTTAAACGTGGAAAAAAATGGCAGATTATTGAGGCTTTAGTTCCTCAGTAACACCCGTTCTCCAGTGTGAAACATTTGTGCCACAAATCTTTAAGAAGAATTTTATGTTAATACTGACCTTTTCTTTCCTTGAGGAAAGCCTATTAAAAATTCACAACCTGCTGTGTTCCTTGTAAATTCACAAGTAGATAAAGGACATGGCAAGATACATGACAATTAATGAAAATAGAACAACTGATACTGTGCTGCACATTTATAAGTCATTTTCCTATTATTTAACTTTCTAAATTTGGATGTGGTTATTATAACTCATTTGCTTATATTGATTAGTTTAATAACTAAAACCAAACAATCCATTGAGTTTAAATAAATATTTTAGCAACAAATTATTTAATTAAAGACTAGTAATTGTAAATGTGGCAGACTTCTGATAATTTTAAAACATTTCATGTAAAGCTTCATGTTCATTTTAGGATACTTGTCTAAAACAAAGTTTGTATGCTAAAAGGGGTCTTGTGGCTTATATAGATTAAGACCACCTTTACCATTAAGAGGAAGAAACTGAGATCCAATCAATTTTTGTCACACAGGAGTTAATTTAAGATTATACTTCAGAAGGAATACTTTGTTGGTGGAAATTTTACTTCTTAATATCAGTCATTTTTATTTTTCAGTTTTTCACACAAATTTGTAAATATAAAAGCAATCAAAGTATTGGTCTATGAAGTACAGGGAATTTAATTTGTCACCAAAAGGATAACTAATAAAAGATTTTCTCTTGTATTTTCCTCCTTGGCTAGAAGAAAAATGACCAAGTTTTAAAATGTAAAAAACTGAATCTATCAATCTGCCAGTAAAAGTCTGATTACTAATTCAGAGGAATTTATATTGTTAGGTGGGATTCTTCCTCATTCAGAATATTGATACATTTTTGGATATTGGTTATTGTTGGTATTTGGCTTGAGAAAATTAGAATTATACTTGCAGAATTATATTATGGTTGTATTTATAATGGTTAGACTATTAATAGTTATTGAAGTGGCTTCTCAGGTGGCACAATGGTAAAGAATCTGCCTGCCAGGAGATGTAAGAGATGAAGGGTAGATACCTGGTTTGGGTCCCTGGGGAAGGAAATGGCAGCCCACTCCAGTACTCTTGCCTGGGGAAATCCCATGGACAGAGGAATCTAGAAGGCTACAATCATGGGGTTGCAAAGAGTTGGACACAACTGAGCATACACAGATGGACTAGTTATTGAAGGACACATTTTGATAAATGAATCAAAAGGACTATAAGAAGCACTATCTGAATTTAACAATTTCTCATTCGTGTGTGTTCATTAACTTCAAAATATCAGAAACAGTTGAATAGATTTTCTAATATACAGTTATAATTTTATGCCTGCTGTTCTTTCAAACAGCCAATATATTCTATATTTGTTTTTTTAAAAAATTCAGCATGTGGCAAATATGCTATGCTATTCTGGTACCATCATCATTAGCATTTTGCTCCAATTGCTCTAGTGACTAACATAATAAAACATTTGATATTATAATATCAAATGGAAGCTAAGGCACTGAATCAAGTAACTTTAAATTTGCATCCAATTAAAAAAGATAGTGAAGATGGTCCCACACCAGAATGCAGCTGAAAGCATACTAAAGCAAATGAAATCTGGCCAGAAATAAATAAGTAGTTACTCATTTTGTTGAAAGTAGAGGAAAAAAGGGTGAGAAGGGTGGCAAATCTCAAATGTGCAAAGTTTACAGAGTAAGATTGAACATTATTTTCCTGTTAATGATAGAGAAAAATATACATAATTTTTTATGAATCCCAGTGAAACAATTTTTCCTCCAAAAATAGAAATGGGAATGAGAAATAAAGCTTATCAATGGAATTGATTGCAAAAAACAAAGATAATAGTTTAAAAATACCCCATACAGATGACTCAGATTAATAAACACTTTTATGAACAATTTCTTTCTGGGACCAGAAGCAAGTATTGAGGATTAAGTAATTGATTGACAGTGTTGTCTAAATAATTTAGAATCTGGCAAAAAAGGTAAGTGGTTGTCGCCCGAATTTGTTAGTCTTTAGAGAACTCCTTCAAGTATACAAACTCCAGGGGGCGCCCGCATGCAAAAACCAAGAGATTCCTCTTCCCATTTGGTCTTTTGAGAGTTCAGCCTACTGAAAGTTGACTTTGTGCTTTTGGGCCACTTTAACTGGTGAGTTCAGTTTAGGATTATCTTGCATTTTGGGGGTCTTAGAAGCTGTTAGGAATTACTTAAGACCCTGCAGCAGGTTGGACTTCTTAGCAGAGAGTGCTATTAAATTCTAGAAGACATCTCCTGCAAGGAATGTTGCCAATTCATGGTCACACAGTGTCTCAACTCGTACATTTCTTTCCCAGTAATGTGGAGATACCAAGATTACATTGAAGGCATTTATTTAAGTTTTCTATAAACACACTTTTCTAGGGCATTATCTGCTTCACAATCTTAAATGGTATGCATAACCCACAGTAGACATGTTCTTTCTAATTATGTGTTAGTTTTCCTCTCCAAAGAGAGTTACTGGGGAAATATTTGAGAGAAAGTTCATATTCTTTCAGAAGCCTGGCATCTTCCTTCTTACAGTTTTGAAAATCACTAAATTATGCAGGGTATTCCCTTGTGGTGTGAAAATGGCATTGAACATTTCACACCATATTTTTCTCCACAACTTGAAGTCTTCTTAAGCATCTTAGATTTGTAATAAAGGAATATATGTAAATAATGTCTAACCAGGTGGCGCTAGTGGTAAAGAATCTGCCTACCAATGCAGGAGACACAAGAGATGCAGGTTGGATCCCTGGGTCAAGAAGATCCACTGGAGTAGGAAATGGCAACTCACTCCAGTATTAACAGGAAAATTCCATGGGCAGAGGAGCCTGGAGGGCTACAGTCCATGGGTCCACAAAGAGTCAGACATGGCTGAGCAACTGAGCACACACAGTGAACACAAATTCATGTGTAAAAAGATTAAGTATGTGCAAGATATTTAAAACAAAGACATCCATTTTTGATTAATACGGTCTACAGAAATCAGAGAAGAAATAATGAAGAGTGATCATCTCTTCTTAATGGGCGACACAGGCAGCTGACAATCTTTCCTTCCTCCTTTTAATCAAGAAAGATACAATGATATGAAGGGAAGGAGAGGGCTAGAGATACGTATTCACAGAAGGAGTTTATTTAAATAATTATTTCTTGAATTGGGTTGAACGAAACTAAAAGAGACTAACGAGAATTCAACGTGTGCCATTTTAGGACTTAGAAGTTTTGGAGACTTTGCTACAGAGGCAATATTTGAAGCTGTTGGCTTTCTGAGGCTTGTAAAGATGCTTTTATCTTGAAAACTATAGAGTGACAAGCACATATCTGGATGCCCAAAGGAGAAGGACCAGGCAACTGCCTGCTGTCTTTAGGAGCTATGGGCAAGAGGGGAAAATGAAAAGGGGTTTGGATCTTTACAGTTGTTGCATTTTTTAAAGTACTGACTGAAATGACTGAAATGGAAATCTGAAAAAGGGCTATGAATGCTATCGTCAATCCCCCTCCCTCCCAAATTTGTTTGTTCATGTGTGTGTGTCTGTGTGTGTGTGTGTGGATAAAATACAAAAACAATGTGATGTGCAGAATCAGGGTTATGAATATGGCCCTAGACCACTAAATTAAAACCTTAAATTCTAGGTATTGAAAATGTAAGGGAAAGATGGAAAAAACAGATGAAAAATGGAAATTGAGAAAAGAATCAAAAGAGCTTTCTAAACCAAAAATATATGACATTCATAAATATATAGAGTTTTTACAGCAGAGTGGGTTATTAAAATGCAAGATTCATGTTTTGGAAGGTAAAAAGAGATTACCAGCTTAGAGTTAGGTATATAGATAATGCAAATCTGAAATGCCGAGAGAAAAAATCATGAGAAAAAATTAGGATCATTGGATGCTTGTGAAATAAACTCAAAATTTACAACAGACATGAAATTGGATTTCCAAAAAGAAAGAAAGGAGAATGGAATGAAATTATATTTGAAGGAAAAAATGGGTAAGAATTTCTAAAAACTGGTGAAAGATACCAAGAAGCAGATTCAGTAAGATCTGAGAAACTCCAAAAGAGTAAATAAAAGTAGTGTTAGTCGCTAACACTCTTGGCGACCCCATGGACTGTAGCTACCAGACTCCTCTTCTGTGGAATTCTCCAGGCAAGAATACTGGAGTGGGTTGCCATTCCCTTCTCCAGGGGATCTTTCCAACCCAGGGATCGAACCTAGGTCTCCTGCATTGCAGGCAGATTCTTTACCATCTGAGCCACTAGGGAAGCTCAAATAAAAGTAAAACAACAAATAATCCCCATTATAGTCACATTTTTGAAATTTGATAACATAAAGAAAACAAAGTTTTCAGGAGCAAGAAAGATACATTAACTTCAACGCAGCAAGTATTAGTCTAATTGCCCAATTCTGAAAAGATATGATGGAAGCCAAAACATGATGGAATGACATCTTACCAAAAATAATGAGCTACCTGAAGTTCTACACTGTGCAGAAATAGGCTTCTTAAAGAAAGATGAAATAATGTGTTTTTGGACAAAACTAAGGGTATTTACCCCGATAGGCATTCAGTTAAAGGAATATTAAACCGAAATTTCTACAGAAGAAAACAACCTCAAATAAAACTTGTGAAGGGAATGACAGCATCAGAACTGCAATTATGTGGTAAATATAAATGACGACTGAATATACCAAACAATAATACTATCTTTGGATGCTGGGATAAAGTATATGACAGTAACGTAATAGAAATGAAGAAGGGGGAATAAAAATTCAAAGAACTCTAAATTTAAACCGGTTTGTGAAAATACATTGAAATGTGCAGTTTTGATATGCACATTTTCTTATGATTATTATTCCTCAGTTCAAAGTTAGCATAATTTATCTTGATGTCTTCCTACCTTCCCTCTGACCCCACCACCTTCACCCACCAACAACACTCGGCTTTTAAGTCTGGCTATAACTCCCAAAGGAAATGGATGCCAATATAATGGAATAAAAAGAAAAACACAGAGAATAATAAAGCAAAAGTGAGCACCAGGGTTCCATAAATGTTAATATTTTGTAAATTTATGTTGGATTCTTTTTGCTTTAAGAAAGAAAACAAAATTAAAATAAACTGTAATTCATCAGTTGCAGCCTTCTCTGTTCTTTCATTCCTCTCCTTACACCTTCATACATATAATCATCTTGAAGTTTATGTGCATCTTTTCCTTCCATATTTTATATTTTTGCAAAGTGAGAAATAGTACTTGTCCCAAACTGAATGTTTAATCTCCACCTTTCCCACAAATCAACTCTTGTCATTTTAGTAAACGGCATGATTATCTAGCCAGGTTTTCAAACTAAAATCCTAGAGGCGTTGATTTATTTCTCCCAATTCTACCCATTTATTCCATAAGCAAATCCTTTTGGAATGCAAATGTATCTCCAACTACTTCTCGTAGTCCCCACAATGCGATTCCAATACAAGTCACTATAACCTGCCACTAAATTGTCCACCTAGCCTCCCACCTCTATCTCCATCCTTCTACAGTTACTCTCCACCCACTAACAAGAGGCATCACTTAAAAATGCAAGTCGGTACATGCCATAACTCCACTCAAAATTCACCCATGGTTTCTCACTACACTTAGAACACAGTTTAAACGCCTTACCATCGTTCGCAACATTCATTGTGACTTAGTCCTGGCCTGTCATGCTGGCCTCAGCTCTTTCCATTATCCTTTTAACCACTTGAACTCACACTGACCTTCCTGTTTCTTGAACATGCTGAGTTTATTCCATCTCCTGCTTTAACACTTGCTATTCCTTTGAATGAGACACACTTTCTCACTTAATTTTCATAGGTGGTTTCATGTATCTCTTTTGTGCTTTCATATCTTTTTTTCCCTTTGCTTCCCTTGCTGTGTCATTTTCTTCTCAGTTTGTAACAAATTCTTTATATACCTGAATATTAATAGCTTCTTGGTTATATAATTACAAGTTTCTTCTTTTAGTCTGGGAAGCTTCTTTTAACATTGGCAGTAGTTTCTTTTTTCCTGCTGCTGCTAAGTCGCTTCAGTCGTGTCCGACTCTGTGCGACCCCATAGACGGCAGCCCACCAGGCTCCTCCATCCCTGGGATTCTCCAGGCAAGAACACTGGAGTGGGTTGTCATTTCCTAGAGAGTACTTAATTTCAATGTACTTAAATTTATTAATAATTGATTTTATAGTTATTTCTTTTTGCATCTTATTCAAGAAATATTTCCTAACCAAAAGTCATACTTATGTTTTCATATAATCTCTTTGCTTTTAATAATTTTAAAGCTTTTCTTTGACATGTAGCTCACCTTTACCATCTGGATATTGTATGTGTGTGTATGTGTGAGTGTGTGTGTGCGTGGTGTTAGGAATAGATCTAATTTTTTTTCTAGTAAGGATTTACAATACATATTTAATAAACCATGGATTTTAATTAGAACTCATCAAAATTTTTTCTGGGTGCTTAGTCACTTAGTCGTGTCTGACTCTTTGTGACCCTATGGACTGTAGCCCTCCAGACTCCTCTTCTGTGGACTTCTTCAGGCAAGAATACTGGAGTGGGTTGCCATTCCTTTCTCAAGATCTTCTCAACCCAGGGATCAAACCTAGGTCTCCTGCATTGCAGGCATATTCTTTACCATCTTAGCCATCAGGGAAGCCTTTCTGTATAAGCACAGATATGCTTTTTTATTTATTTATTTTAACCATTATGTAAACAGAACAGCATGGCCAAGGCCACGCTCATGCTGCATCAGGCTGCTGATGGTGACTACCTCCAAGCTGAAGACCATATGGAGCAGGGCCCCAGCTCACCTCCTCCAGTTACCTGATGCTACAGACTTGCATGGGCTTGGTACTCATCTTTCTCCTCAAGTACAACCTCAATAACCCCCCCAAGCATGCCAAGCTGGACTTTCTCAGCAACCTGGCCACCAGTCTGATCTTCAGCATCATCCTAATCAATTCTCCTTCATGGCCTTTGGCATCCAGAAGCCAGTGCAGTGATGGACGTGGTGCCCCTGAAGCATTCTGGACCACAGACATCCAACCCGAGGAGCTGCCTTGCCACTGAGGCCCACCTCCCCTGACTCTCTCCAAACTGCCAGAGCCAGGCAGATCCCCACTGGACTACCTCCCAGAATGAGCCACACATGGCTGTCCACGTGGGGCAGCACAGGCCTACTCCACACCTTGGCTGTTCTTCCTAGATTGTGAGGCTGTAAGGCCCAGAGGACTGGAGAGCCCCCAGGAAGGGTTGTGGCCTCCCATGGACATGCTGCCGGCCCAAGGATGGGTCTCCAGAGGTCACAGCTGGCCTGAATCTCAGGACATTTCCAGGAGAACAAGAAACAAAATTTTCTACATAACCAAGGGTATGTTTTTTATCCCTCTATTTTGTTCCATCTGGCACCAATATAATATTATTACTATTAATTGAATATTCACTTAATTTCTGAAGCTTTGCAAACAACTGCCAATATCAGTTGTAATAAGTACCCTTCCTTATCTGTCTTTTAAAAAATTGTCTTGGGGGTTCTTGGTCCTTAACCATATATAGTTTTACATCAGCAGGTTACTTTCTACTAAAAAGCAGAACAAATAAAGAACCAAAATCTTGCTAAAAAATGTATTGGAATTCCAGAGAATTTACAGATTAAATTGGAGAAAGTATCACATGAACTCTTCCTAGTCTCAAAAATTGTATGCATCTCCAAAGCCTTAGCTTAATCTTAGAAATACCTGGTGAGATTTTAAAAAGCCCAGATGCCTATACCATAGCCTAAGTCAATTAAATAAAATTTTCTGGGACCTTCCTATGGGTCCTGAAGTTAATATAGCAAACTTCAGCTTCTTTAGATACCTGGGGGCCTATAATTAGCATCCTAATCTCTGATTGCTGATATTTTAAGTGTTTTAATACCTTATGGAAACTATAAGTGCATGTCCACAGTGGTTTCATGTTTCAGGTTGACATATTGCATACTTTGGAAAGCCTTAGGTATTTTATAATGACATATTTTATGCAGAAACTCTGCAGCATAAATTCTATCAAACATCTGAATAAATCATTCCTCAGCTGGTATGTAAGAGAACTCCTTACTCCCACCATAACCAGGAAACCAGGAAAAATGGGCCCACCTCAGTCTCAGTGTTAAAGAATCTACCTGGCAGTGAAGGAGACGAAAAAGACACGGGTTCGATCCCTGGGTGGGGAATATCCCCTGGCATAGGAAATGGCAACCCATTCTAGTATTCTTGCCTGGAAAATTCCATGGACAGAGGAACCTGGCAAGCTACAGTCCATGGGGTCGCAAAGAGTCGGACACGACTGAGTGACTGAGTGTGCACACATGCAGCCCCTCAGGATTTTCCCAGCTTCTTAAATATGCTGAGTAGGGATGAATTGTACCCAGCTTTTAGAGCTTCACTTATGTTTACTGTTTCCTAAAAACAATCAGCTTAAAGTAATATGCCAAGGAGGCATATTTTGGGGTGGTGTATTTTGTTCCTATTCAGTTCCCTTCTAAAACTCAACTTTCATTTCCTTTAAATGAAATGTATGTGACACTGACCTTCAAATGTATATATTTAACTCAATCCTCTCCTCTCAGCTTCAGCTCTAAATATGCATCTGTCTTCAATGGGATGTCTCATTGACATTTCACATTTAACAGATCCAAAATTAATTCTTGTTTCCCTTCTGTTCCATTAAAATAACAAAAGTTAACACACAATTTCATTACTCCCTTAAATAAAATAAAATAAAAAAAAAATATATATATATATATATATATACACAGATATATATCTGCATTTATTAAGGACATATAGCTGCTCTTCAGTATAATTTTATATTTTGTTGTGATATCTAGCTCACTTTTTCCATCTGAGTTTGTGAAACTCTTGTTTGATCTCCAGTGATCTAAGGGCACTACTAGTTGAGGAGGTTCATAAAGCCTCCTGAACTAAACTACTCTGGGTGCAAAACTGTTATCTCTGAAGGACATGAGATTGAGATATGGGGCATTTAGATGCTCACCCCAAGACTCCTTGATCAGTTTTGTCTGTCCCTCTCCCCCGAATGAAATGTTACATAAATTTCTAGGAGTAGCTGGTTACTGCAGCCAATTTTTTTTTAAGTATTTATTTTATATTGGAGTATAGCCAATTAACAGTGCTGTGACAGTTTCTGGTGGACAGCAAAGGGACTCAGTTATACACATATGTATATCCATTCTCCCCCAAACTCCCCTACTATCCAGGCTGCCACATAATATTGAGCAGAGTTCCCCACAGCCAATGGATTCTTCATTTTGCTGTCCTTGCTAAACCTCCAATGTCCTCCTTCCACATGGAGCCAATTTCCTGAGTATCAGAGGTATCAATTCCCTTTGAAGCCTTAAAATTAAAATTATCCATACCCCTCACTTTCGTCTTACCTAATTTTGACAATCCTTTTCATATTTACTGCCATGAAAATAATGGAATTGATGCAGATATTTTAAAACAACCTTCTGCCTCTCGGATACATCCTGTAACATATTTCTCATGCCAATTAGACCCTGTGGCATCTGGTGTCCAAACATTATTTCCAAAGGGGTTAATCCATGTCACTTATTTGGAACATTTTGGAACTTTATAAGGGTCAGGGGTAATGCTCTAGTCATTTGTCCAGTTTCTTAACAGATTTTTTCCTAAAATCCTTTTTATGCCTACTGGCATCACTAAACCTTCCATTATTGGGTTAAGGGAACACTGTGGGAATTTACATGAACATTCTGATGCTAGGACTAGCTCAATACGAGAACTAACTAGTAACTTGGAGCATGTTGCCAACAGGTGAAAGGGGCACAATTTCCACTTACAGACAAGCTTTGCCAAACCTTTCAGCTAGGAGACCAGGTGTACATCAAGGTCTTTAGAGGAAAACATGCACTGTCAGCCAGCTGGGAAGGACCTTATGGGGTTCTGCCAACCACCTACTCACCATCAAACCAAGAAAAATCTTCCTGGATTCATACAAGCTATACCAAAATACAGCCAGGTCATCATCGCCAGGACAACATGGGGAAAATCTCTACAGGCAACCTTAAAGTTAGCATTTCCAGATCCAGTTCCCAGTCTCCAGAAGCAGATGGTGTTGTGAAGCAGACAACTTTCCCCTAGATCCAGGGATCCAAAAAATTCACTTTCAACTATTCCCTGCCTTTAAAGTCTCCCCATACACAAATCAAAAAATAAATACAACAAAACAAAGCAAAAGTACCTTTTCTTATTAGTGAACACTTTTTTTCCCGACACTGATGAATCATTTATTAGAAGGCTGGCTAGAGGTTGCTTGTTTCCATCTATTTCCCCTCTGCTCTTCTATTATGGGCTCTCTTTCAACCTGTGTCTTGTTCTTATTCTTTTTCAACAGGTCAGGGGCAAACCAAATGCCCCTTTATGTCAGTTTACTGACTCCTGGTCATGTTCAATAATCAATCTGATGTCAACATCTATAGTACAAAAGAACCTGAACTAGTTTTAATTCCTGCCAACATGATTATGTAGTGGACTACATATGGAAGATGGAGAACAGGGTGTGCTCTCCTTGGCTAGAACAGCAGTCTGCCTCTTTCTAGTGAGTTATCTGACTCAGAAAAACCTCTACAGATACTCAAGGCTGTTCCTTGCCCTGATAAAGACAATAGGTGAAAACATTTTCCTTGGTGTTGAAAACAGACTCGCCACTGGCCCTTTCCTGGGTGACATATCAGGGCAGCACTACAGCCAAACTCTGCGGCTTAATTACATAGATGGCATCTTCCAATCTGTCAAGGAGATGAAAAGTGACTCCAGTACTACCTTGATGGCACAGATGTTTGCCAAATCACCAAATGCCAAGTCACCCTTGTACAACTTAGGGTTTCTCAGCTGCTCCCTTGGTTAGACTGTCCAATACCCCAAACCCTACACGGATGACCCCAAAATATGCACAAACTTGGCCAGATGATAAAACTAAGCTTTATTGTTGCCAAAGCCAAACTTCAGACCTCCTGTATCAGATATTCCACAATCTGTTCTGCTTTTACTAAGTGAAAGGAGTACATGAAAAGTAGAGATAATTAGTAGGATACAAACATTACTAGTAACATTAAACTCTCAGGTCTAGGAAATTATTTCTTTTCCGACCTTGCTTTTGAATCACACTATCTTTCAATCTGTCTGCCAATGCAGGAGACACAAGAGACACAGTTTGGATCCCTGGGTCAGGAAAATCACCTGTGGGAGGAAATGTCAACCCGCTCCAGTATTTGTGCCTGGGAAATCCCATGGACAGAGAAGACTGGCAGGTTACAGTCCATTGCATCACAGATTGGACATGACTGAGTGACTGAGCACACACACAATGTCTTTATTATGCAGCGGCAAGATAGAGACAAGTTTCCCACCTAAGCCATCAGGATGTTCTGTACTCAGATACTTAGCTTCTTCTGCCACCAGAAAACCCTACCTTAAATACCAACCAAATTGCAAACTTGAGCTCCTTTGTCCATAAAGGTCTATCACAAAAGTGGTAGAATTGGACGAGCTATCACAAAAAAAATCAGCTTCTATATCAACACCCCAAGTTGTTTTCAGTGTTGAGGACTTAAGTCCCAAACTTTGGAACTCATGAATTGAAAAAGTCAATCTTAAACCTTTTTAAGGTAACAGAGGCAGTGCTCACTAGCACTCTGTGTACTTAAGCACTACTCCAGTGAGTAATAAACAGGTTAGCCCCTGTTGAACTCCAAATATTATGGTATGCCCTTAATAGATATGGGCTTCACAGGCAGCACAGTGGTAAAGAATCTGTCTGCCAATGCAGGAAACTCAGGAGACACAGATTGGACCCCTGAGTCAGGAAGATCCTCTGAAGTAGGAAACCACAACCTTCTTGCCTAGGAAATCCCATGGACAGAGGAGCCTGGCAGGCTACCATCCATGGGGTCACAAAGAGTCAGACATGACTGAGCAACTGAGCACACACACTTAATAGATACACTGACTTCCCAGCAAGGAGGAGAGTATACAATCATTGGGAAAAATGCTGCTTCTATTAAAGCAAATGAAACAAATACTGTCTAACTTATATCTATTCAAAGAGAAGATTAACACTTTCCATCAGATAAATGAAGCAGAGCCAATTTTATTGGACTGATCTATTCCTAGGATTGTGAGGCTGGGTTAATGGGGTGTGGGGAAATGTGCTTCAATTTGATCCTTTTTGTTTTTTTCATTCTCATTCTAATCTAAGTTCTTTTCTCCCTTTGCTGATCTCTTACCACTCAGCTATTAAACCAATTTTGTTTTCCATAGTCATCAGCTCAGCTTTATATATTCAGGACTAAGAAGGCTTTATAAACAAATCTTGCTACTTCTTCATTAATTTACTACCCAGAGCCCAAGCCCCTTTGTTTTTGCCAATTCTTGAAAAAGTATTGTTTGTTTGTCTAAAAGGTATAAAAGCAGCTTGCTTCAGTCACTTCTTTGAACCTCATATCTTTAGGACTCTCCGGTACATCCAAAAGTAAATTTGTTTTTCTCTTGTTAACCTGTTAAATGTCAATTTAGTAATTAGGCCAAATAACCTAGGAGAAAAAACATTTTCTTACCTTAAATCTTATTTTCAACCTTTATTTGTAAATATGATTAAGATAGATGCTTAAAAACAGAGTTGATTTTGGCTCTAATCCTCCAGTCCCATATGGTTAATTTTCCTTTCCAACACAATGTCTTTGACACCACTCTGCTTTCTCCTTTCTTCACAAATATAAATTGTCTAAATTCTTTACTTTCTGTACTTTTTTCCCCCTTAAATTCAACCATAAACTCTTCCACCACTGCCTTAATTTCCTCTCAAGCTGCAAAGGCTAAATAGGTTTCATCCTTCTGAAGACAATTTCCCAGAACCTTCTTACATATTTTGAAAGGGACTGTTTGAGATTCAGAGTTTACTTGTATAAATAGCTGTTAGCCTCTGATTGTTTTTTCATCACAATCTTTAGTATGCTTTCTATTTTTCATTGTTTTTCACTCTGATTTTGATGTGAAATCCAAATACTGAATGCACATGCACTTTCTTGTTGGACAAAAAATCAAGGCTGAGTTCTTTTTTTTTCTTGAGAATATAGAATACAACACTCTATCATCTTTATACTAGTATCACTGTTAAGAAATCTGCAGTATTTCTGATGCCTGATCTTTGTATAAGACCCATGATTCTGTGTTTCTCTGGGGGCTTGTAGAATCTTTTGTCTGTCCAGGTTTCTGAAAATGCATTGTATCGATCTTTTGTGTTTGTACATTTCTATTAAAATTGCAGGATACACACCAGGCTCTTTCATTCTTCAATCCTATACCATTCTGTTTATTCTAGTGAATTTTTTACTGATATGCCCTCTCTTCCGTTTTTTTTGTTCTGGCCCTCATCGTGTCTCCCTTTAATTGTTCTGATCTGCCATTTCTTTGTCTTCCTGCTTCACTTTCAACTTGTGTTCTGAATGTTACTCTCCATATCATCTAATTAGATTTTTATATTTGTTATCATATCTTTGAATTCCAAGTATATATTTTCTTCTCTGTAAATTCATTTATTAAAAACAAATATCATGTTTATGTAGCAGACAGTATTTCCCACAGGTGATTGCAACAATATTTCCATTCTATATTCTCTCCCAAGAACTTGCTTCTCTCCCGTCAAGAGGAAATGACCAAAGCCCTCCTCTTGAATCTCTAACAAGAGGTTGAATCAAGTTTCTCGCCTTTTGAATCTTGTAATAGACAGAATGTAGTCAGGGTGATGATGCATGACTTTTAAGGCTGAGTCAGAAAAAAGTGAAGAGACTTCTGCTTTGTGAGCTGTAACACTTAAGCCAGTGAGTCACTGTGTATGCAGTTCTGTTGTCCTGAAGCTACCAGACACTGAGGAACCCCAGATGCGCATGGCGAGACCACATGGAAAAACGCAAAGTCCGGGAGCCCGACAGGCCCAGACCACCCCAGGTATTCTACTTTTCACCTACCATTTGCCTGAAGCTTCACAAGATGCTCAAAGCCAGACGCACCCAGTCAAGCCCTTCCCAACATCCTGAACTATAGAAACTATATGCCAAGTCATAAAATTGCTGTTGCCATGGTAATTAAATCTTCTAGTATTAGGCAGCAATGGCTAGCCAGAAAGGTAATCTATTTTATGAGTGAAACATGTTAATTAATATGAATTATATATTAATATATAACAAGTATACCTGGAAACTGCATACCTGGAAACTGGTGCTTATTTATGAGCTTTTTCTTTACATATTCTCTAACTTTTTCAAGTTGCTTTTTCTCCCCCTTTTTTTTTTTTTATGATTTATAGTAACAGCTTTCTTCAAATGTCTTGATGGATGATTTAACTAAATATATAATGTCATGTTCCAAATAATTTTTCTCTCAGAAAATTTTAGAAATTGTGACATTTTTTTTTAACACTCAATACTGTTGATGAAAAGTTTACTCAGAACCTGATTTTCATTTAGTTATAGAAAAAAAAAATGATCTTGTTATATGGTATTTACACTGAAGATCTTGTCCAGGTAGTTTTAAAATCTTGTGAAAATAATTCTAGAAATTAAGCTCCTTCACTTTAATGTTTTATGGGGTCTTTTCAGTCTGATCATTGATATTTTTCCTCAGCTTTGTGAAAAAATACTACATTGCCTAATATTTCATTATCTCTACATTTTCTGACCTCTCTTTTCTTCTCTCTCTCTCTGTCCTTTTCTCTCTTATTTTTCTAGGTTTTCTGGTAGAATCTTATTAGACATTTTGGATTAACCCTTAAGTGTTTTATTCAAATAATAAATTTTAAATTTGCTTTGACTATTTACAATTTGAAATAAAATTTTTTGTTTCAATTAAGTCATTTTATAAAAACGTCTTACATTTTCCCACTTTCTTAAAAGACAATTTCATTATTCTAAAGTTCTTTACTTTTCTCTGACTTATTTCTTGTTCCCCCAGACAGTGATGTTCTATTTATTAAATGAGGTCCTTCTCTCTTCTTTGTGTTGTGGGATTTTCTAAAGTGTTGGTGACATTTTGTTATTCTTTTACATTTGTGTAAAAGGTTCATTAGAGGCTGAGATGACTTTTCTTCTTTCTTACAAGCTTGACCATGAGGACTACATGCTGTCCAAACGGGACTGTCAGGCAGCCAAGCCGTTTGCAAGCTGTGCGTGGTGGCAGCTGCTAGGTTGCCTTGCCACACTTCCATAATTTGGCCACTAAGGACAGGATGAGCCCAAATCGACTTAGACAGTTTATTATTGTAAGTAGAGCAGACAGCTTAAACTTCAAGCTTGTCCCGTTCCCCTGGATTACCAGGTCCCAAGGGCTGATGGCGTATCACAGACCCACTGTGCATATTGTGGGTCTGTGTCACAGGATATCCCCAAGGAGATTTCTAGCACTACCTTTATTTCCTTGGGAAGTTAGCGAATCCTCATCAGGAATGAAAGGCAGAGGTTTTTATCTACTCTCCTAGAATATCACTGGGGAGTGAGCTATTTTCTATTTGTTCTGTTCTGGAATGTACTATTCTGTTTGTACAAGTTAACTTAAGCAAACTGGCTGTTAATACAGGGAAGGGAAGAAACATGAGGGATTTATTAAAAAAAAAAAAAAAAGTCTTCCAACAAGGATGAAATCTATCAGGATTGAGAAATTCAAAACTATGCAAATTGGAAGCATGTAGGCGATGAGCTCGCATCTCCACTACTGTACATAAATATTAGGCATCAGTAATGCCCAATATCTGCTGGATCATCGAAAAAGCAAGAGAGTACCAGAAAAAACATCTATTTCTGCCTTATTGACTATGCCAAAGCCTTTGACTGTGTGGATCACAATAAACTATGGAAAATTCTTAAAGAGATGGGAAAACCAGACCATCTGACCTGTCTCTTGAGAAACCTGTATGCAGGTCAGGAAGCAACAGTTAGAACTGGACATGGAACAACAGACTGGTTCCAAATAGGAAATGGAGTACATCAAGGCTGTATATTGTCATGCTGATTATTTAACTTATATGCAGAGTACATCATGAGAAACGCTGGGCTGGAAGAAACACAAGCTGGAATCAAGATTGCCGGGAGAAATATCAATAATATCAGATATGCAGATGACACCACCCTTATGGCAGAAAGAGAAGAAGAACTAAAGAGCCTCTTGATGAAAGTGAAAGAGGAGGGTGAAAGAGTTGGCTTAAAGCTCAACATTCAGAAACTAAGATCACGGCATCTGGTCCCATCACTTCATGGGAAATAGATGGGGAAACAGTGTCAGACTTTATTTTTTTGGGCTCCAAAATCACTGCAGATGGTGATTGCAGCCATGAAATGAAAAGATGCTTACTCCTTGAAAGGAAGGTTATGACCAACCTAGACAGCATATTAAAAAGTAGAGACATTACTTTGCCAACAAAGGTCCATCTAGTCAAGGCTATGGTTTTTCCAGTAGTCATGTATGGATGTGGGAGTTGGACGGTGAAGAAAGCTGAGTGCCAAAGAACTGATGCTTTTGAACTGTGGTGTTGGAGAAGACTCTTCAGAGTCCCTTGGACTGCAAGGAGATCCAACCAGTCCATCCTAAAGGAGATCAGTCCTGGGTGTTCATTAGAAGGACTGATATTGAAACTGAAACTCCAATACTTTGGCCACCTCATGCGAAGAGTTGACTCATTGGAAAAGACCCTAATGCTAGGGAGGATTGGGGGCAGGATGAGAAGGGGACAACAGAGGATGAGATGGTTGGATGGCATCACCGACTCGATGGACATGGGTTTCGGTGGACTCCGGGAGTTGGTGATGGACAGGGAGGCCTGGTGTGCTGCGATTCATGGGGTCGCAAAGAGTCAGACACTACTGAGCGACTGAGCTGAACTGAACTGAACTGAATGTCCAATTTGAGAGCCATAATCACTTCTAGGAAGATATCTTATTGGATGCCTTGCTTCTGTTTAGTAGAGGTGGGAGGTGGAGGGTTAGGAAGGAGAAGACATCAAGGCAGCAGATTGTTGAGAAAGAAGTAAACTAATTAACCAATGAGTCCGAATTAAAGTTGAAAGAATAATATTTTCAAATAATACTTCCATCTCAGCTTTCTCCCATACTGCTCTCATTAATGTGTGGACATTGATGGTATCCATTCTAGACATTCCGTTCTGGTGATAAGGTGGGCCTATCATGGTGACGCACTACAATTTTAGTAATGTTTGTTCATCTTAAATCTCATCAATTTGTTCCCTGTGTTTCCTACATACACAAATCTTTTCATTTTCTTCTTCTTTAGGTGGGAAAGGAAATAACCAAGAGTGATGAGACTATCATGTTGAAGGAAACTTACCTTAAAAAAATAGTGCATTATATTGAGTCAAATGGAAACTGTAGGCTCTAATTGCTCCACAAATAATTGTGGTTTACTTTATATTATTGAGTAAAATATAACTGTGAAGGTTGTGTTAATTTTTTTTTTTTTACTGTAGAATCTCCAAATTTGAAGGATATTTAAAATACAAAATGTAGTTGTTTTCTAAGATTACTTCAAGAGGTCTTTTTCATAAGGTTTAATTGAAACTATTAGGTTCCATCCTTACAGAAAAATCTCTTAAAGTTCCCTTTAACACTAATGGTTAACAAAATTTTTGATGAACTATCTATGAAATAGTAATTACTAGAATGATTTCTAAAAATTTAATGAATAAAAATTATAAGGAATAGATTTAAAATATTAATACAATTTAATAGAATATTTAATACATCTTTATTACAGAGCAGCTCATTGGTCTATAATAGAGATCAACATATGAAAGTACATGTGACAATCTACTATTAACTGAATATTATTTTTATTACTACACATTCATAATTATTGCACATTCACTTGTTTTCTAGAGTTGCTCACAAACATATTTTTATATATGCTCTCACATATCTGAAATGATTTAAAACCAAGTTGATAAATTTTTAATCTCAATATTTTTTCATGTTTTTATTTTTAAAATCATAACTATAAGCTATATTTGAAGGTATTCTTTTCAAGTTTGCCTAAATCGTTTCCTTTGCCTGAATCCTGTGAAAATGTTAATGTGTAGTTGTGGCGGTGATGTGGTGACAGAGTGGATGGCCTTCAGGTGTTAGTACTGTATAGTACAGCTTTGAACACAGAGGAGAATGGAGTTATTAAAATCTATTCCTCATGGAAAAAGGGGCCCAGAGGTCTAGAGTCCTGTGGGGTTGCAAAGAGTCAGCCACGACTGAGCACGCACGTAGCAGGAGCATTCCTTTTTTATTTTGCATTTAATATTTTATTTTCTATATTTCAGTTTAGATATGCTTTCTATTTACCACTAATATTCTGAAAATTTTTTTAAATTGAAATTTTCTGCTTTTTTGGCATTACCTGTAATTTGATTTTATTGCCACTTACAAAAGGCTTACTATTTGTTGTCCTATTTTTATATATTAAATTATCATTCCTACTTCCACTGTGCTGTTTTTAATTTATAGCCATTCTATTGTTAGTAAAATAGAACTGAATGCTGCTTGAATAAAGGGTTCAATATATATCCATGTAATTTTGTGCTTAATTTCATTTGTGATCCTCTTCACCTTAAAATAAACGCAACCCATCATTAAAATTCCATAGCTTAATTTCATTATTTAGCTAACTTATTTGCTTGCATCTTTTAGTCATTAGTCAAGGGAAAAGGAAATGAGATATATTTACAGAGCTTATTTCTAGTCAGTTAAAAAAAAGGACCTGAGGTTGTCTGTAAGAAAAAATAACTACTTCAGCTTCTGCAGCAACTGGATGATGTCCCAACTAAATCCTCCCTGATGAATTGAACAATTACTTAAAAATTGTTACAGTCACTAAACAAAATAAGATGAATGGAATGGATTGAAGATGCAACTAATGATGATTAGCAATTTTCTCAAGCAGGAATTTAACTTGTTTTTAACTCCTATGAGAAATCATTATATAAATTTTATATTTTGCTTAAAACTTAACCAACCCTAGAATTCAAGATTTTTTTTTTTTTAAACAAGAGGGAAAGTATACAAATAAATTACTTTTGTGCCTATTAGACTTGTATGTGATGTTAAGCAAACTAAGCATGGGAAAGGAAAGTGAAAGTCGCTCAATCCTGTCAGATACTTTGCAACCCCATGGACTATACAGTCCATGGAATTTTCCAGGTCAGAATACTGGAGTGGGTAGACTTTCCCTTCTCTAGGGGATCTTCCCAACCCAGGAATCGAACCCAGGTCTCCTGCATTGCTTGTAAAAGGAAAAACAAGATAAAGAATAATTTTTAAAATGAAAGTTAAAAAATAGTACAGTGTAACCAAAGATTGGGGAAAAAAAAGAAAAATGGAAAGTCTATCGACTCTTTGAAACCACATTGGCTACAGACTGCCAAGTGCCTCTGTCCATGGAATTTCCCAGGCAAGAATGCTGGAGTGGGCTGCCATTTTCTTCTCCAGGGGATTTTCCTGATCCAGGGATTGAACCTGGGTCTTCTGCTTGGCAGAAGCACTGCTTAAGCACTGAGCTACCAGATTTAAGTGTTAAAAATCTGTAAGACTTTCAGTAAATAAGGTTGAGAATTACTTAACATTCCTGGGCAAATTTTTCTATAACTGAAACTGTTTAATACAATGCTAATATATTTTATCATTTCAGGATATTGTTTATAGAAAAATAATGTACAGTTTACATCACTAATTTTTTTTTGAAACTTCACTATTATAAGCTATGGTTGGAATTCTGAATTTTCCAGAATGTTCACAATTTCAAATATTTTCCCAAATTATTACTTATGTTTAACAAGTAGGCACACTATTACAAAATAATTACAAAAATTTAAGTAAAGTAATAAAATCTATTGGGATGAAAAATTTAAAGGTAATAGTCTGGAGGACTAATTTAGAAAAAAATATTTTTATTTTAGATGACCACACTTTATATGGGCAACACTATTTAATCCCCCAAAGGAATAAGTGTATATTTTAAGAGATATTAAAATCCATGACCCTTCACAGGGTATGCTTCTGAGACTGAACAATGAAAACAAATCAGAGTCAAGAACTAAAGATGTCAGCATAAAAAGTAGAATAGAAAAAGGAGCAGAGAAGAAAAGAAATCAAAGAAATATTGTAAGAAGTGATATCCCAACTATTAAAATTTATATCAGTTTGGTTCAATAAACTCATGTGCACAATGTTATAATCCAGGTGTGCAATGATAGAGACTTCACTTTTACCCTGTGGGGATCTGTCAATATGAAAGATAACATATATTAGTTATCAAAATATTTTGCATTTATGTGTTTTAAGATACAGTGTATTTTCTCATGAGCTTAGTTCTACCTCATTCAGCATCTTAGCACATTTCTTTTATTTATTTATTAGTGCTTTTTTGATCTTATCCTTTAAAAGCAAACATTTTGCTTACGGTGTGTAGTTGGGAGGGTTTACCTAGTATGAAATATTTGTTTTAACTGGTCTTTTTTCGCAAGACAGTTCTCATAAAAACATATATTTGATTCCTTATTTTGTTTTACTAGTGCACACAAACATGCTGTTAGGTATTAACGGAATTATTTTTTTCTTGTTTAGTAGAAATAAACAGGCAAAGAAAGAAAGCTGAGGTCATTTGACTCTTCAGGCAATTCATCCTATAAACCTACTTAACCAAGGTGTATATCACATTCAATGTTAGTACTAGACAGCTGTTGAAATTAATTATCTGATTGTGACATTTCTTAGCTATTAATCTGTATATACAAATATACATCTGGGCACTAAAACTATCTTAATGAATTACCCTTAAAAAAAAAAAAAGTAGAGCTACAACATGTATAGATTGACCCCAAATCAATATTCAATCAACAAACAACACTTCCTTCAAACATTTCAGTGCTGAGTTGATTCACACCAGAGTACTTTCTTTACATTAAGAAATGTGTTTATTGGAAAAGAAAACCCTAAAGGTTTCTGGTTGACTGAAAACATATCAGGGGCAGGAAAGAGAAAGTGTGTTGTTAAAATTTTGGGTACAATATTACAAAATATGGATGCATCTGAAAACAAAACAGTAGATTTAAGAAACAAACAAAAAAACTAGTTTCAAAGTGAGGCTTTGAGAACAAGGTCTGAATTTCCTAAGAAAGAACTATTACAGTCTTGTTTTAAATTGTTGTTCAAAAAATGGAGAATCAAAATTTCCATTTAGAACTGTTTAAAAATGAAAAAAAAAATCAAAAAAACAGTTCATTTTATAGGCCAGATTTCCCTTGCTATATTGCTTTTGGCCAGAGAACAAATTAAATTCACAGTCATACATTTATTTCATGCTTTTGAAGCATTTTAACATATGTTTAAACTCACGTTGTAAAGTATGACTTTTTACTATTCTGTTAATTTCATTTGATTGCTGTTAAAGGGCTTACTGGTTTTCATTGCTTTATCTCCAAATTTATGACCATCTAACTATTTCTGTCTTGCCTTTAAAGTAACATTTGTGTATGACTTTACTTTAGTAATCTATGATTCCAGCTGCTTAACTAAAGACAAGATTTTCTTTACTTTTTGTTGATTAAATTAAAAACAAGATGATGCTTCATTTGGAAATATTTCCAATTCTGTATCTGTGTGTGTTTCAATACTGTTCACATTTCTTTTGGTTTCCATGTTTCCAGCATATTAAACAGGCCAGTAGGAAAGTATGTTGGGAAGAATACCCAACAAGCAACACAGCACATGGTCAACATGTAATTACTACTTATGCTGCCACTTCCATTTCTGGGTATTTCCTTTTTATTCCTCTCTTCATTTATGTAATTAAAACTGCGCTGAATTAAACATGCTTTTCATTAGAAGCTGATGTGCTTTTTCATTAATATGTGTCCTAAATTGCAATAATGCTACGCACTTGAAAGGAGCTTGACAGATTTTAAAGAGTTTGCATATTCATCTCCCAATTTTGATTTCCAAAATTACAACTCACATAAATAGATGTTATTATTTCCTTTAAAAATCCAGTAACTGAGACTCTGGGAGATTAGGTCATATTTTCAAGGAATCGTGGCCTGCTAATGTGCCCTGAAGTAGACACTCCAGGGTTCTTTCCTCTATAAATGGTTGTCACTATTTTAAGACTAAAGCAATTACAGGTTGAAATTTATTGCTGACAGATTTATGTATTCAATAAGACGTCTACCCAGAAAAATAAAATCAAATGAAGTTGTGTTTTCTTTCTGATGTTTTACATCTATTTACTGATTTGGTATTGAACTAGAGTGAATTAATCCAAGTTTCTTAATAAGATGGGCTTCCCAGATGGCTCAGATGGTAAAGAATAAGCTAGTACTAGATTTGAAACCTATCTGTAAAATTTATTAGCTAAGTAACTAGATATAATAACTCACCTCTCAAAGCTTCAGTTTCCTCTTGGTAAAGTAGGAACAGAAATCTTTTGTATTGCAATTGTTTATAAATTACAGTATATAAGTTGCCTAACAATAACTGGCACACATTATGTCCTCAATAAGTGGTATTATACTCATAAGAACAGATATCACGCATGATCTTAGCTAAAAGATCAAGAAGCAATAATAAACAAAAATTAGTACTATTTTTATTATTTAATGCTTAAACATATTACATATATTTCATTTTTGTAATTATAGTGCTAATATTATGTTTATGGGCTTCCTAGGTGGTGCTGGTGGTAAAGAACCCACCTACCAATGCAGGAGATGTAAGAGACTTGGGTTCAATCCCCAGGTTGGGAAGATCCCATGGAGGAAGGCATGGCAACCCACTCCAGTATTCCTGCCTGGAGAATCCCATGGACAGAGGAGCCTGGCAGGCTACAGTCAACAAGTTTGCAAAGAGTTAGATATGACTGAAGGGAGTTAGCACACACACACACACACAGCATACACTGTATTTATACATATAGTAAAAATATGAATAGAACAGAATAGTCATGTTATTTTAAAGTAAAAATCTCAGGAGGCTTAAGATAAATTTCTGAAGTGACTATAATCACTTCAGAAATATGTATTTGATATAATTTGCATTTGATTTGAAGGATCACAGACCTAAGTGTAAACACAAAACATTTAGAATACAGCATTGGAGAAAATGTAAAGAAACTTGGGTATGTTAATAACATTAAGGTACGATATCTAAAGCATGATCCATGAAAGAATAAATTAATAAGCTGGACTTCATTAAAATCAAACACTCTGCTCTGCAAAAGACAAGGTCAAGAGAATGAGATGGCAGACTGCAGACTGGAAGAAAACATTTGCAGAGACACATTTATATAAAAAATAAAAATTTCTCTTAAAATCAACAGTAAAGAAACAAACAACAAATAAGCACGTGAAAAGATCCTCTACTTCATATGTTATCAGGGAATGCAAATTAAAATAACTTTGAGATACCACTACACATCTATTTGAATGCCCATATCTGGAACACTAACAACAAACTTGCTGGTAAAGATGTAGAGCGATAAGAACTCCTATTTGCTTGTGGGACTGCAAAATAGTGCAGCCACTTGAAAGACAGTTGAAGGTTTCTGACAATACTACACATACTTTCGCCATGTGATCCAGTAATCATGCTCCTTGGTACTTACCCAAAGGGGCTGAAAAATTATGTCCACACAATACCTGCACATGGATGTTCATGGAACCTTCATCTGTAATTGCCAAAACTTGAAGCAACCAAGAGATCCTTGCTGGGTTGTTGTTCAGTCCCTAAGATATGTGTGACTCTGCAACCCCATGCACTGAAGTACGCCAGGCTTCCCTATCCTTCACCATCTCCCAGAGTTTGCTCAAACTCATGTCCACTGAGTCAGTAATGTTATCTAATCATCTCATCCTCTGCTACCCGCTTCTCTTGCCCTCAGTCTTTCCCAGCATTAGGATCATTTCCAATGAGTCAGCTGTTCACATTAGGTGGCCAAAGTATGATGGGCAATTAAAGCAAATTAAAACCACAGCATAAAACAACATTAAGATCAATTCATCCCTAACAAATCCTGAAGAAGCTTAAGCTTGAAGCAACAAGTCATAATATTTTAAAGGCATGAAACAATGACCACACTAATTAATTAAAAACAGAGATTCAGAACTTAGGGAAGGCCAGGCTCGTGTTTCTATTTCCATGCACAGAATCTTGCATAGCAATTTAAAAAACAAAACCAAAAAAAAAATTTGCAAACATAAAGCACATCTGACTCTTAATGTTGACCAAGTGAATAGAAATCCTTCTGAGCAGGGCTGGTTGTTTGTCATTTTTGTTTGCATTTTGGTAGATGCATACAATGAAATATTGTGCAACAGTTAAACAGTTAAATTCAATATTATAATTAAATATTATATATCAAACTTATAATATTATAAATTTTTAAAATACATTGTGTATTAAAAAGAAAATATATAAAAAGAAAAACTAAATGGAATTAGTTTAGTAAAATATCATTCATATGTTTTTAATTCATATTTTTAATACAGTATATTTAAATACTATATATTTTTTAAATACATATTAATTTTTATAAGGGAACATGGCATATGTAAATTATACCTCAATAATTTGAGAATAATTTTATTGGAAATATTTATAGAGAAAGGTAAAATAAGTACAGTTATTATCTTCTTATTATACTTATGAATGTAGGTTTTCTTATTTTATTAGCATGTTAATATAGAATTACAGAATGCAAGCATGTCTCAAATTTAACCTCACCTACCTATTTTGTTTTTAGTCAAGATGCAACCAGAAACTCAATGGATTAAATGATTTTCCCATAGTCATAATAATTATGGAAGAGCATGGATACAACACGTTTCATAATACACTCTCCAGAAAAATAGCTATAAAACTCTTATCCTTAATTGTGTTTTTATTTTCTTCTTTCATCATAAGCAGCTTCAAAACCTTATTTTCTACTTATTCTACAAAATTTCTGTGGTTAATATCATATAAGACATAAAAATGCATAATGATTTAACCGTTAAGATCAAAACAGGAAATTTTCCATTCTCATCATCTCCATTTAATATTATACTGAAGATCTTAACCATCGCAAACCATAAATAAAAATACAGTCACAGGTGTACTAACTGCAAAAGAAATAAACTTGTTAAAACATTTTAAACACAGAAATATAGAAAGTTGGAACTACAGTATAAAAACTTATTTTTCTCTTAGCTATTTGAGTGTTAAGTTGTTAACTTACCAACAAGTGAATTCTCTTACACATTTCAAAGTTGGTGCACTTGACTTCAAACTTACCTTAAAGGTACAATAAGCTAGATAACATATACAATATACAAATAGATCAATGGAACAGAGTCAATCATTCATAAATAGGCTACTAAATATGGTCAATTGATTTTTAACTAAGGCATATGATATTTCAAACAGAAAAGTATTTTCATAAATTATGCTAGAACAACTGGTTCTATAACATGGTTCTATAACAACTGGTTCATAACATGGATCTTCATATGGAAAAGAGAAACAATAAAAAACTACATTTCATGTGTTATGATATACACAAAAATGTATAAATTATTGAGATGGAAAGTATAAAACTATACATTTACCAGAAGAAAATAGGGGGGAAGAATAACCTTATGACCTTAACGTCATCAGTATTTTGTTTGACTCAGAGAGCACTAACCATAAAAAGAGAAAAACAAAAAGATAAAATGGACTTCATTAAAATTAAAAACTTCTCCTTGACATAAAGAAAATGAATGAGCCAACCAGAAATGGCAGAAAATCATTTGCAATAACTATATATCTGACGAAAAACTTACATACAAATATAAACAACTCAAGGCTCAATTATAAAATCTCAACAACCTAGTAAAATATGGGCAAAAGTAGAAAAGAACTGCATAAAGGGATTGTATATGTTATATAATCATTAACCATTTTGTGCAGCCCCAGTAAAGATGCTCAACATTCTTAGTCCTGAGAGAAATGAGGGAAATGGAAACGAAGGCCCATATTGCAATTTCACTGCTCACTCTACAGAATGGCTCAGTTGGTAATGACATCGCCAACACCAATGTCATCCAGAACACTGAACAACGGAACCTCTCTTAGTGCTAAGGTTTTAAAATAGTACATACAATCAGTTCAGAAAATTAGAATGTTTTCACTAAGTTAACCATATACCTAATCCATGACCGGAAACTTCACTTCTATGCACATATCAAACACATAAACAGACACACACACACACACAAACATATTCTTAATTGACAATAAAAATAATTCAAAATAAAACAATCTTAATCATTCCAATTAAAAATTGGCAAATAAATTGAATAGACATTTCGCCAAAGAATATATACACAGAGCCAATAAGTTCATGAGATAATGTTTAACAGCACTAAATCCTTGTGCTGTGTTGTGTTGTACTCAGTCGTGTTTGACTCTGTGCAACCCAAGGGACTATAGACTGCCAAGGCCCTCTGTCCATGAAATTTTCCAGGCAAGAATACTGGAGTGGGTAGCCTTTTCCTTCTTCAGGGAATCTTCCTGACCCAGGGATCGAGTCACGTCTCTTGTGTCTCCTGCATTGGCAGGTGGATTCTTTACCAGTGCACCACCTGGGGACTCAGTGGTAAACAATCCACCTGCAGTGCAGGAGACGTGGGTTTGATCCCTGGGTCAGGAAGATTCCCTGGAGAAGGAAATGGTAACCCACTCCAGTATTCTTACCTGGAAAATCCTATGAACAAAACAGCCTAGTGGGCTAAGGTCCATGGGGTTGCAGAGTCAGACAGGACTTAGCAATGAAGCGACAACAAACACCCGGGAGTCCTTAGGGGAATTCAAATCAAAGCATCTGAGATCTCATTAGGATGCTCATCATCAACAAAACAGGAAAGAAAACAACAACTGTTGGCACAATGTGGAGAAATTTGAACCACTTTACATTGTTGCTGGGAATATAAATGATGCAGTCCCCGTGGAAACAATATGTTGCTTCCTCAAAAAATTAAATACAGATTTATCATATGATCTAGAAAGTCCACGTCTGGGTATATATACAGGAGTACTGACAGTTGAGTCTCAAATATTTATTTCTATAAAATAATTATTCACAATAGTGAAAAGTGGTAACAACCCAAATGTTCATTGACAGATGAATGGATAAATAAAATATGGTATGTACATACAACAGGATATTATTCAACCTAACAAAGGAATGGATTCCTAAAACATGTTACAATATGATGAACCTTAAAAACATTATGTTAAGTGAAATAAGCCAAACATCAAAGGAAAAATATTGTGTGACTCATATGAGTTGCCTGGAATAGGCAAATTCATGGGCAGAAAATAGAATAGTGGTTACTAGGGGCTCAGGTAGCGGGTAAAGGAAAATTATTGTTTCATAGATACAGAGTTTCACTCTGGGTTGATGGAAATTCTCTGGATGGATCCTGATGATGGTTGTTCAAAACTATGAATGTTTCTAGGGCCACTGTTTTGTATACTTAAAAATAATTAAGATGGTAAATTTTATGTTATGTATATTTTACAATAATAAAATAAATTATTTTATAAACTTTTTATTAGAATACTAATTTTAACATAGCTGATGCGTAATGCTGCTTATACTTATATGAAAAGAAATGTAATAAATGTATGCTTCTAAAGTTTTATTGAGATATTTTGAAAATAACTTTTATTGTCAGAAACACAGCTTTGCCTCAGAACCATTAATTTCTAAAATAATTTGTACACATTTATATTATTTCAAATGACTCCATCCTTTTCCTAATTTCAATTACTTTGTTACAAAATTTTAGTAGACTTACTAAATATATTTCAAATGCCTACCTTTTTTTTTCCAAATTGTTATTCTTTATTGTGGGGATATTGTCATCTGTGTGTGTTTATGTAGGCAGATGTCTGCTTTCTTTGACATATATTTTTGCCTGAAAAAGATCCAAATTTCTGTTGTACCGTGAATCCATTATTTTCTTAGAGCTATTAATTTGCAGAAACTTTTGCCTATGTTTTTAACAGTGATAGAAATCTTTGTATTCAATTGTGTTTTCACTGAAAACAATAAGGCTAAAAATATTTACGTGGCAGCCCCAGTTCTGCCTGGAAGAAAGGAATGTTGCTCCAGCTGTATGAAATCACCTTCAAGAATTGTCTCAACTTCAGAGAGTTATCTCACCCAAAGTTACATTTGTGAGGGAAGCTCACATCCCTAATCTGATGGAGATAGAGGTGTAAGGGCTGAGCCATTTCAGTCCAATAGCTGATAGGATATTTAAACTCCAGAAATCTCAGGAGGTGTGTTGATAGGGCCTGCATCACTTACTAATTCTCTTCATTCTCCTCATTCTTACATCTGTCTTCCACAAGTGTTTATGCCTAAGAAACTCCTCACACGTATTTTGAAAGGTTATTTCATGCAACATGTAAAATATATACTATTTGACTGTTATCTGATTACTGCTAAAATTGATAGAGTAAAATGTTCTCTGCATTTTTATCTAATCATATCCAAAATTTAAAGACTATCTCTAGAGAATATCTAGAAAAAGTCTGCTTGTGATACGCTTTTAATCTAATTTGCTTTGTAACCATTAAAGTTTTGCCAATAAGGAATAATACTACTCTTTTGAAAGGTTTGAAATAATATTGATTTTGCCAAAGGAAGTTATGATCTGGCCAGACTCCTGGTAGTGTGAGATGAAGAATTTATTTATAGCTGCTGATTTTGAAGTCCTTCTAGCTTATTGCCTATTTTGATAAAGATCTGTTCCTGAGCTAGCCTTTTTCAAAATGTGTTCAGAAAAAAAGAAAAGAAGCAGTGTCCATTAGCTCATTTCATCTCTTAGAGGATGCAAATTACTGGAAAAGGAATTATGCACCAGAAAAGATCCAGTTTGAGTCTGAAGGGAGAATCAATCTTCAATCTTTTTTCACTTTATTGTGGCATTCATCATAATTAGCATTTCAGTGGTCAGTTGTGGGTTGCATATATAGGGGAAATATATTAATAATTTAAATGTTTCAGCACTGAAAGCAGATTGATAATATTCTTTGCAGCCAAAGATGGAGAAGCTCTATACAGTCAGCAAAAACAAGACCGGGAGCTGACTGTGGCTCAGATCATGACCTCCTTATTGCCAAATTCAGACTGAAAGTGGAGAAAACCACTAGACCATTTAGGCATGACCAAAATCAAATCCCTTATGACTATACAGTGGAAGTGAGAAATAGATTTAAGGGACTAGATATGATAGACAGAGTGCCTGATGAACTATGGACAAGGTTTGTGACATTACAGGAGACAGGAATCAAGACCATCCCCCAAAAAAAGAAATGCAAAAAAGCAAAATGGATGCCTGAGGAGGCCTTACAAATAGCTGTGAAAAGAATGGAAGTGAAAAGCAAAGGAGAAAAGGAAAGATATACCCATCTGAATGTGGAGTTCCAAAGAATAGCAAGGAGAGATAAGAAAGCCTTCCTCAGCGATAAATGCAAGGAAATAGAGGAAAACAATAGAATGGGAAAGACTAGAGATCTCTTCAAGAAAACAAGAGATACCAAGGGAACATTTTATGCAAAGATGGGCTCAATAAAGGACAAAAATGGTAGGGACCTAACAAAGCAGAATATATTAAGAAGAGGTGGCAAGAATACACAGAAGAACTGTACAAAAAAGATCTTCATGACCCAGATAATCACTATGGTGTGATCACTCCCCTAGAGCCAGACATTCTGGAATGTGAAGTCAAGTGGGCCTTAGGAAGCATCACTACGAACAAAGCTAGTGGAGGTGATGGAATTCCAGTTGAGCTATTTCAAATCCTGATAGATGATGCTGTGAAGAGCTGCACTCAACATGCCAGCAAATTTGGAAAAGTCAGCAGTGGCCACAGGCCTGGAAAAGGTCACTTTTTTTCCCAATCCCAAAGAAAGGGAATGCCAAAGAATGCTCAAACTACCGCACAACTGCACTCTTCTCGCATGCTAGTAAAGTAATGTTCAAAATTCTCCAAGCCAGGCTTCAGCAATACATGAACTGAGAACTTCCAGATGTTCGAGCTGGTTTTAGAAAAGGCAGAGGAACCAGAGATAAAATTGCCAACATCAGCTGGATCATCGAAAAAGCAAGAGAGTTCCAGAAAAACATCTATTTCTGCTTTATTGACTATGCCAAAGCCTTTGACTGTGTGGATCACAATAAACTGCAGAAAATTCTGAAAGAGATGGGAATACCAGACCATCTGACCTGTCTCTTGAGAAATCTGTATGCATGTCAGGAAGCAACAGTTAGAACTGGACATAGAACAACAGAGTTCCAAATAGGAAAAGGAGTACATCAAGGCTGTATATTGTCACCCTGATTATTTAACTTATATGCAGAGTACATCATGAGAAATGCTGGGCTGTAGGAAGCACAAGCTGGAATCAAGATTGCCAGGAGAAATATCAATAACCTCAGATATGCAGATGACACCACCCTTATGGCAGAAAGTGAATATGAACTAAAGAGTCTCTTGATGAAAGTGAAAGAGGAGAATGAAAAAGTTGGCTTAAAGCTCAACATTCAGAAAACAAACATCCTGGCATCTGGTCCCATCACTTCATGGCAAATAGATGGGGAAACAGGAGAAACAGTGGCTGACTTTATTTTTGGGGGGCTCCAAACTCACTGCAGATGGTGATTTCAGCCATGAAATAAAAAGATGCTTACTCCTTAGAAGGAAAGTTATGACCAACCTAGACAGCATATTAAAAAGCAGAGACATTACATTGACAACAAAAGTCCGTCTAGTCAAGACTATAGTTTTTCCAGTAGTCTCACATGTATGGATGTGAGAGTTGGACTATAAAGAAAGCTGAGTGCCAAAGAATTGATGCTTTTAAACTGTGGTGTTGGAGAAGACTCTTGAGAGTCCCTTGGACTGCAAGGAGATCCAAACAGTCCAGCCTAAGGGAGATCTGTCCTGGGGGTTCATTGGAAGGACTGATGTTGAAGCTTTAAACTCCAATACTTTGGCCACCTGATGTGAAGAGCTGACTCATTAGAAAAGACCCTGATGCTGGGAAAGGTTGAGGGCAGGAGGAGAAGGGGATGACAGAGGATGAGATGGTTGGATGACATCACTGACTCAATGGACATGGGTTTGGTTGGACTCTGGGAGTTGGGCTGGCGTGCTGCGGTTCACGGGGCCGCAAAGAGTAGGATACGACTGAGCAACTGAACTGAACTGATACTTCAGCACATTTTACAGTGAGATTCATGATGAACCTTGATGTTGTAGAGATGAAGGGAAAGATTTTAAGAGGTTGGACAAAAAGTTGTGGAAATAACAGAAACAACTTTAATTAAACTAAAAAAAAAAGATTGATTCATGCTAAAAGCCACAGGGGTCAGCATTAAGAAGATGCTTCAGAGAACGGAATGAGTGAAGAATGATATGAAAGGAGAATAAATTAAGTCAGAGGCCCGGCAAGCATTATTATTCAGCTTTGAGTCAAAGTCAGTATAAGAACAATGAAAAACTTGAGAGGAAACATGAGATCCATAAGAACTGAAGTTAAGACACTGGTTAGAGTACAGAAATAGGAAAGCAAGCAAGCAAGAAATGACTAATGTTTATTGAGTATTTACAGCATGCCAGAAAACATACTTAATATATTCCATAAATTAATATATTCAATACTAGCAATATGTTCATGAAAAGAATGTTGCTGCTGAGTGGTAATCTTTAGCAACTAACTCTCTGGAGGAAGGAGGCCTGATTGTTAGAGTTTGCCAATTTCCATGCTGTAAATACCACACCCTGCTCAGTTTAAAACTACCACCAAGACATTACCAGGCATGGGATCTAGTAGGCATGAATTAGCTCCAGCATACTACTACTTCTATGTCTAGTTTAAAAATGAAAAACATATATACAAATTATAAATCCAGGCAGACAAGGGTAAACTTTATGTAAAGCTTTTCTGATTCAAAACTCCATGGTATTTTTACTAAACCAGTTTTCAGGAAAAACAAAATAAAAAACAAAAAATTGTCTAGAATAGTGCAGAGAAAGCATATTATCCTAGCACTCTGGCTGGGCTAGAAGTTGAAATTAATTAAAGGCTTAAAAGCACCTGAGAAACCCAAGAAATGGAGATAGAAGAATAAAGTCTACCATCCTCTTGACATCCAGAATGAAGCTTTTGAAACTTGCCTTACAACTTCTAGTTTAAAAAGAAAAATATGTAGAGAGGATTTCCCTCTTCCTCTTCTTTAAAACACATAAAGAAATTTAGGAGATTAAGAAGGAAAAATGCCAGCTTCACATTTAAAGAAACCAAAGAATGCCCTAAAGTTACCCATATGTGGTGACTTTTTAACTGACAAGAGGAAAAGACACTAGGAAAGAATACTTGGAGCTGAGGATCTAAGAAATCTTTGGCAGAATTCAAGTTGACAAAATATTTGATATTACATGACAAAAAAAAAAATCAATGCCCTGTTATTTAGCAAAAAGGGAATGGCTATATGGACTGATGACAGGAGTAAAGAGGATCAGTTTGACACACAAATGGCAGGTAAAATGAATCAAACAAGAAAGTCATAATTTGTAGGAAACTATGCTAGCATGAGACTGACAGAGGAAAATAAATTATATTTTGAAAAGTCTGAGAACCACTAATTTGAGCTGGCTGCAATGAAGTAAAATCAAACCAACGAAAGCATTGTCTCTTATTCACACCACACTCACATTTTGTTCACATCATACTCACATGTACACAGAATTCCTGACTTGCACTCTTGTCTCTGCTTCATATATTGCCTGTAAATAACTGGACTAGGACAAACCTTATTATCATTGATTAGTAGAAATAGACCAGCTTTAAATCTGAATAATTGTACTAGAATAAGAAAAAAAGAGCAAAAAATAGGATCAATAGATAAATACAAAAAGTGGTTATCATGATATTATGATGAAACAAGCATGCATTCTGTTTTGTTTTATGAAAACAATTCAAACTATAAAGCAATTTATGTGAAATTCCAAAAAAACATACAGATAATTATTTACATAATAAATTGTTTTAAACCACGTAAGAATGATGAACACAACACTTATGATAGCAGGAATGAATTATTTTTTAAAAAGTAACAGAAAATGAGCTTCATGAAACAAGAGTCCAAATATTGACATAAAAGTTGGGATTAGATAATCTAACAGAGAAAGGGATTAAAATATAAACAGAATTCATGCAAAAATAATGAAGTGAGCAAAATGGAACAAAAATAAAGGAAACGATAAAATAAACAGTAGAACTTGCTATAAACATAGTAGATAAAAGAGAAGACTATATCCAGGAGAGGAAGCAAACTGAGTTAGAACAATTAAAAAAGATTTAGCAAGAATAAGCTGAAAAATAAAAATCATATGATCATATCAATATATGCACAGAATCTTTTGACAAAATACAACACCCACTCATGTTAAAAACTTTAAGTACACAAAAGTAGAGGGGAACTTCAACCTCATTAAGAATATTTACAAAAACCTAGAGTTTACATCATACTTAAAGGTGGAAAACTCGAAGCTTTCCTACTAGGATCAGGTACAGTGAGACGATGACCCCTCTCACCACAACTTTTGACATGATACTAGAAGTTTTAGCTAGTGCAATAAGACAAGAGGAAGCAATAAAAGGTGTTCATATTGAGAAAAAAAGGATAGTGTTATTCATAGATGACAAAACCAACTATGTAGAAAGTCTGAAAGAATTAACAAAATGTTGTTGAAACTTATAAGTGATTATAGCAAGGTTGTAGGATACAAGGTTAATATACAAAAGTCAATCATTTTCCTATACACCAGCAATGCGTAGGTAAAATCTGAAAGTAAGGACAGATACCATCACTTCTGTTGTTGTTGTTGGGTTGTTAAGTCATGTCCGACCCTTTGCATCTCCAGGGACTGTAGCCTGCCAGGTTCCTCTGTCCAAGGGATTTCCCAGGCAAAAATACTTGAGTGAATTGCCATTTCCTTCTTCAGGGGATCTTCTTGACGCAGGGATCAAGCTCACATCTCCTGCATTGGCAGGCAGATTCTTTACCTCTGACTGAGACCCCAGGGAGCCCCAATACCATAACATAGGACCTCCCAAAATAAAAAAAAAACAACTATTTATAAATCTCAAAAGGATGTACAAAATCCACAGAATAAAAACTAAAAACATTCTGAAGACTGAAATCAAATAAGAGCTAAATAAATGAAGATAAATTGTTATGTTCATGGATAGAGTCGATATCATCAAGATATTGGTTCTTCCCAACTTGATCTAGAGATTCAATGCAATCTCAGTTAAGATTTCACTGAGTTATTTTGTGGATAATGACAAATTGATTCCAATGTTTATATAGAGGGGCAAAAGACTCGGGGCCAAAACACAACTTAAGGGAAAGAATGAGATTGAAGGATAGACACTATCCAACTTTGAGACTTATTATAAAACTATAGTAATCAAGATAGGGAAGTATTTGTGAAAGAAGAGACAAATAGATCAGTGGAGCAGAATAAAGAGCCCACAGACAGACTTATGTATATATTTAACTGGTCAGTGATATGGAGCAAAGGCAATACAATAAAGATAGTCTTTACAACAAATTGGTGCTAGAATAACTGGACATCCACATGCAAAAATTAATCTGGACACAGACATATATCCAACACAAAACCAAACTCAAAATGGACCACAGACCTAATTGCAAAACCATACATCTCCTAGAAAATAACATGCAAGAAAACTTCAATGACCTTGGATATGGTGATACATTTTGGATATAATACCAAAGGCACATCCATGAAATAAATAAATAACAAGCTAGACTCCATCAAAATTAAAAATGTCTGTTCTGTGAAAGAGAATGGCAATTGAATGAGAAGCCAGGCCACAGACCAGAAGGAAATATTTGAGAAAATGATGTTTTTGATAAAGGACCAGAACACATGAAGAACACTTAAACACCAACAGTAAAAATAAAGAACTCAAGCATAAAATAGGTCAAAAATCTTAAGAGGTACCTCAGTGAAGAAGATACACGGATAGGAAATAAATATATGAAACAATTCCCCATATCATATGTTATCTGGAAAATGCAAATCTAAATGACAATGAGATACTACTATTAGACTGGCCAAGATCTAGAACACTGACAATACCCAATTTTGGTGAGGACGTGGAACACAGGAAGCCTCATATTTTGCTAGTGGGAAAGCAAAATAGTACAGCCAGTTTGGAAGATACTTTGTTGATTTCCTACAAAATGATTTCACCATTTTGATCCAACTCAGTATTTCAAGAAAGGAGTTGAAAACTTATGTTCACAAAACATGTAGACATGGATGTTCACAAAACACCTAGAGGCAGTTCTCTCTATAAATGTCAAAACTCAGAAGCAACCAAGATACCCTTCCAGTAGGTGAATGGATAAAACTATGACACATCCAGACAAAGAAATATCATTCAGCACAAACACAAAAAAAGAGCTATGGAACCATGAAAACACAAGGAAGACCCTTAAACTCATATTACTAAATGAAGTAAGCTAATTTGAAAAGGTTACATACTGTGTGATTCCAACTATATAACATTCTGGAAAAGACAAAACTGGAGAGAGTAAAAGGTTACTGGTTGTAGTATTTAGGGGATGGGGAGGGATGAATAGGGAAAGTAGAGAGGACATTTATGTCAGTGAAATAGTCCCTATGATTTCATCACAATGATATGTGTCATCATATGTTGCCCAAACTCATAGCATGTACAGCATGGAAATCAACTACAAAGTAATCTATGGACTTGCAGTGATTATGATGTGTCACTGTAAGTTCATCAGTCATAACAAATGCACCACTCTGGTGGGGGATCTTGATAACTGGGAGGGTATGCACATGGCAAGGCAAGGGATATATGTAAAATATCTGCACCTTCCTTTCCATCTTCTTGTGAACCTAAAACTGCTGTTAGAAAGGCTTAAAAAAGCAAATTTAAATAAAAAGGAAATAATTTATGAGAATAATTTTATAGTGAAGATGCCATTTTAATTCAATAATCATAGTGATCACCATGAATGACACAAATTGAAACCTTGCACCCCATGATAGGAGGCAATGAGAAGAACAGAATCACTTGCATGATTTCCTGCTAAAGATGCACAACCCGAATCTAATCCTGAGAAACCATCAGACACACACAAATTGAAGAACATTTCAGAAGATAAGTGGCTTGTAATCTTCAAAAGTGCAATTATTGAGAACTATGTCAGAAGAGAGAAATAGACCAAAGAGGCATGACAACTAAACACCATGTATGATTGTGAACCGCCTCGATTTTCTATAAAGAATGATACTGGAAAAAGTGGCAAAATTTGAATGGGGTCTGAGGTAATGTCTATAATGCACCAGTGTTAATTTCCTGATTTTGATGGTATGTTGTGGTTATATAGGAAATAAACACTAAATTACTTGAGTTTGGAATAACGTGACTTAGAAATTAAGAGAATGAAAAGAGTTGCTCCCAAGAAGAGATCAGAACAACGAGGGAAACAACTTAGAAAACAAAAGAAATAAATAATTTAGCTCCATAAATGTAACTGAATAATTTATTTACAGATACACACTCAAATGGTAAGACTCAGTTTTCACTAGGGAATATATATTTGCAATGAAGGTCTCTTCATAAAAAGAGAGCTTCATTTTCAGAAATGGTAGAGAAGTTATTTGGAAAAACTATATTAAAAAAAATTTGAAATGCTGGAGAGAATATAAACAACAGTGTTTTTAAAGTAATAAAGACAAGGTGAGATGACAGAACCATGTATAATGGGAAATAAACACCTAGGTCACCTAGGTGTGTAAGTAGAAAAGCAGATCATAAAGCTGCTTTTACTATGTGAATATGTTTATAAGAGAAAACTTGTTTTTCAGGTTTGTTGCACTTCTTGCCTAACAGGTACACAATTCAAGGCCAAAGATATAGACTCAACATTCAAACACTTAAAAGTTAAAACCAGTTGCTCATGCTATGAAATTAGAAAGAAAATTACCTTACTGTAAGCAAACCTGGAAGAATGGAGGGGAAAAGGCATAAGTAATTAAAGGTAAAGAAAAAAAAAATGACCATGACAAGATGACCCTCAACAATATTTTGAGCCAGATCAAAATTTTTTTAAGTAAACCAGAGAACCCTAAAGATAAAACTTGAAAGAAGTCAGATAGAAACATGCGAATTATCTGCAAAGAAGAAGCAGAGGGTCAGCTGATTTCTCAGAAACAATCCATTCATAATCCAGGGAGCAGAGAAATGTTACTTGACATGACTATCACTTTCAAATTCTGTAGCCACAAAAATTAACTTTTTAACACAAAGCCAAAAATACCCTCAGATAAAATAAAGTTTAAGATACCATAACTAGCACATACACTAATGAATATATTTATTTCATAGCAAAGGCAAATGATCTCTCACTGAAAGTCTAATATGTAAGGGGAAATAGTGAAGAAAATGTAAAATGTGTGAATAAATCCAAACAAATAAGTAACATTAAAGTCAATGACAGTATAAGTCGTGCTGGAGGTGAACAGTGATAAAATATTCTGTGGTATTTTACAATTCAACCTCCAGGTAACATTATATATTAAAGGAACTCTTAAAGATATTTCACAAGAAAAACCCTTAGGAAGGAATATGAGAATCTGGCCAAGGCATAAAAAAAAAAAAGTTCATGTATATGAGGAAAAGAATGTAAGCACTATTCAAGCTACTCTTTCTTTATAAAATAAAACTATTTAATTATCAATGTTTCTAATCATTTAAATTATAGCATACTAAATATGAGTTTTATATATTTTTATTTCCTGTAAATTAATAACAAATATTAGATGGAAATATTGAAGATTTGAAGAAAGATCTAAGGTAACAGGTTTTAATTTTCCTCATTGATTATTAAAATGATTTTACATGGTTTCAGCTTGCACAAACCTTTTTATAGTTCCATATGACCACAGAAAAAGAGGATTTTCTGTGCTGTTACTCCTAAAAAAGCCTCTTTCCCAGGCTGCACATACTTTTGTGTTTGTGTAAAGAAGCAGAAAATAAATATTTTAACTTTGAGGGCTACACACAATCTCTGCACCATATACTTCCTCTTTTTCCTCCTAAAAAATATCTAGCCTTAAAAACATATAAATTCATTTTAGACTATGAGCTAAAAAGCCTTCTAGATTTAGCCCATCAGCCTATATGTCAAAATATTTAACAGATGCCAAAAATGAAATTTAGAAAAAACTAAGTCAAGAAGGAAAGAAAGCCTGAGAAGTCCTATAACTATTAAAGAAAATAAGTCAATCGCCCACCTTTCCCTATAATAAAACAATTGTATCAGAAGAAATTTCTAAATGAATTCTAGACAACATTCATGAAAGCATTAATACAATTGCATATACAAATTATTAATATATAAGGTAACAGAAAAAGTGGTAATAGTTTCTATCTCATTTTATGTGACTGTCATAACTTTGATGTCTAAATATAATAACAACAGTAATTTTACTGAGTGGTATCTTGTATGAAAATGCATGATTTTATAAAAGTAGAAATTTTAAACAAAGAGCAAAAGGAATTTGAAAATATAAAGCTTTATATTATTACCAGTGTGGCCTATTTCCAAATCTTCAAGTTTAGTTCAAATAGAGAAAAATAAAGTAATCCCTTGGTAGCATACTGAAGGGAAAATAAACAGTTCAACAGATGGATACATATATCTGACAATATTTCATACTCATTTATGATTTAAAAGCATAGCAAACTAGGATTAAAAGGAAATCCTTTAGTCCAATAAAAATATATTTTAAAACAAGCTTAAGAAACTTCACAGTTAATGATAATATGTTGAGCACTGTGCTTTTGAACTGTGGTGTTGGAGAAGGCTCTTGAGAGTCCCTTGGGCAGCAAGGAGATCCAACCAGTCCATCCTAAGCGAAATCAGTCCTGAATATTTATTGGAAGGACTGACACTGAAGCTAAAACTCCAATACTTTAGCCACCTGATGTGAAGAGCTGAGTCATTTGAAAAGACCCTGATGCTGGGAAAGATTGAAGGTGAGAGGAGAAGGGGATGACAGAGGATGAGATGGTTGGATGGCATCACTGGCTCAATGGACATGAGTTTGAGTAAACTCTGGGAGTTGGTGATGGACACGGAGGCATGGTGTGCTGCAGTCCATGGGGTCACAAAGAGTCGGACACGACTGAGCGACTGAACTGAACTGAACTGTTGAGCACCTTTTTAAATTAAGAACAAAATATAGTCCCTCTCATGTCATCTATTCAATATTTTATTGGAGTTTTTTTCAATGCAGAAAGACAAGTTAAGAAAAAGTTGCTCTTTTTTTTCTTTGATCCCATTCACACTCTCCCCATCAGATAGATAGTACTACAAAAATTGCCTCTGCTTCACAGCAAGACTCTAATGTTGCCTGTGTGTGACTTTTCCAATTTCTCTCTCTCCATTCCCTTTGAGATCCACTACAGTAAGAATTCTGGACCCACCACATCATTGGAATCATAAAAATAAAGTTCACCTAGAATCTCCATGAAACTAAAGTCAATAGGACTCTCCACATACTTGAATTAGCAGCTTTTGACTCAGTTAACACATTCTCCTCTCTAAATATTTTCTTTGCCAGTCTTCCAAGACACCCCAAGCTCTTAGTTTTCCTTACAGTTCAAAGAATACTCTTTCTTGGTTGTATTTGTTATTTTCTGTTCTTTTGCCCCACATCTTCCTTCTTCTCACACATACATCTTAATGTGGGTTTGTTCTTGAAAGCAGGTTTTATTTCCACTTATGACTATACTCACTTTCTTGATATCTTACAGTCTCATCTCCCATCTATATGCTGATGACTTTTAAGAGACCAGTTTATAAATCTTTCCTGAACCCATATAATCACAAAATTCCATTTATTTTAACATATCCAAAGATGAACTCAAGATTTTACTGCTAATGCCCTACCACTGCAAATAAAAGCAAGTCAACTTTCAGTTGCTCAGCCCAAAATGTTTTGAGTCATCTGTAACAATGCTCCCTAACATCTATGCATGAAACTACACCAATTTCTACTGTTTCAACTTTAAAGGCAGAAGTCAGATGGATATTTTTAAAACTTATTTCAAACAATGTCAATTTTCTGCTAAAAATTCTACAATATCATCCCATTTCAACTCAGAGTCAAAGACAAAATACAATATCTTATGTCTTAATTTCCTATAGCTGCTGTAAAATCACAAACTTTAGTTACTTAAACCACCACACGCTTATCCTCTTGCAGTTCTGGAGGTCAGAAGTCTAAAGCAAGGTGTTGCCAGGGCTCTGCTCATTCTGGAGGCTCCAGATGAGACTTTGTTTCCAGCTGTTGGAGGGTCTATGCATTCCTTGGCCCCTGTTCCCTTCTTCCACCTTCAAAGCTTGTTATTCTAACCTCTGGTTCCATTGTGACATCCCTTTCCTTTGATTTTAACCCTCTTGCCTCACTCCTACAGGGAACCATGGGACTACATGACACAAAACAAACCCAGAACTGATCAGTGCAGTTTCTGAGCAAGAGAACTATGGATCCTGGTGGGAGTCGTAGTTGTAGTTTTAACTATAATATACACCCTATTTTGCCTTTTAAATTTTATACAAAGTGCATGCATTATTGATTCAACATATAAGTTAAATAACAAACATATAACAACTACAAAAATAAATTGACTTTTCTAGGAAGCAGTAGAAATATTCCTGTTACCAATGCAATTTTAGTTTCGTGCTGATATTGTTCAGAAAAGAAAGTCAGGTAACCTATTCATCACTGCACTCCTGGAAGCTCAGCTCTCAGGAATGTATACACTCAGTTCATGATTCACAACATTATCCCTCTGCTCCTCTGATCTCAAGATAACCCAACACTTACAAACTAGATTTGGTGCTAAGCTTATGATGCTTTTTTGTACATAGCAGCAGAAGTAGTATCAGGGAAAATTGAAAATTTTCTTGGAGTTTTTTGGGGGTATTTGGGAGATACAACAATGAACTGAGGAGTTCACTGAGGGAATTAAAACTAAACAACAGTCAAAACAGGAAATGTTCCTTGAGATAAATGCTATAATAGTACGCATTCTTATAGCTTAATTTCCTATTAGATAAAATAATTTTAATCCTGGGTTGAGATTTAATATCTTAATTTAAAATTCTAAATTTAATAGCTTTATGTAATCTATAAATGCATAAAGTATAGCTTTAAAAGTGAGGTTAGTGAAAGAATTTTACCAAAGAGAGAATCTGAAATTTGCATAAAGTGTTTTTGCTTCCTGTGGATTAGAGTTCTAGGGAGAAAACCAGAGGTTTGTATATTATATCCCAGCAAAATCGTTGTTCCTTTTTCTCAACTTAGTTCATCTACCTGCAAACTAATATGCTTTTCTTTAACTTCTATTTACAGTTACCAGGAGCCCATGAAATGCAGTTACTCAATTAGCAACACAGTAATACCACCACCAACAATATTAATAATGATAATAAAATAAAGATTAAATCATATTCTTTAATAAAATGAAAGTAAAAGTTTAACTATATTGGACTTCCCTTGTGGCTCAGGTGGTAAAGAATCCGCCTGCAATGCGGGAGACCTGGGTCTGATCCCCAGGTTGGGAAAAAAAACCTGGAAAAGGGAAAGGCTACCCACTCCAGTATTCTGGCCTGGAGAATCCCATGGAATGTATAGTCCATGGGGTTGCAAAGAGTCAGACATAACTATATTCTGTAAATATTTAAGAATTCACTTCAGAAAATTTATTGAAGTGTACTGTCTTTTTCTATTCAGGTTTTCATAAGAAGCAACTGAGAATTTGAATATTTGAACATATTCCAATTATGAGACATTGATGAGCAAGCATAATAACACGCATCCCCTTTTTTCATTTTCTTTACTGAAAAGAACATTATTGTTTAGCACAAAGGGGACAGAAATTTAATTGACTATATAATTGTATATTGTCTCCAAGAAAGAAAATGAGAGGGCTTTGGTAGAAATTCATAATGCCATAATAATAATGTCCTGTGCTTCATGGCCATTATACACTCACCTCTTACTGATTAATTATACCAAGATACTTTCTACAGAACAAATTTAAGTGAGATTTCAATACATTTTTCATTTACAGAGATTTCTCTCAAACTTTAGCCAAAAGTCTTACTCAATTTTCACATAATCTTCATTAGAAGATTATTGTATTTCTTAAAATTCTGTATGTGAAAAATGATGGGCTAAATTGTAGATCTAAATGTTCCTTAACTTTAATATTTTAAAATAATAGGTGATGTTTTTAAAAGTTTATTTGGCACAGAAAAATTGTGTCATTTTAAAAAAAATTTATTACCCATCTATTATTATTATCAAAGTACTTCTATCTACTTCCAACTGTTACTAACCTTTGTGAATTCATTGGTCTAAAAGCATAGACATAATATTTTGGAAAATAAATCCATAATTGCCTATTATGTAAAACATAATCCAATAAAAATAAATTCAGAGGACACAGCATAGAGATGTAGGTTTTAAAAGATGCTGGGTGACAAAGTGAAGAAGCAGAAAAAAGAGGCAACCGAGCTTCTGTGCAGAGGGGATTGTGAGCTGGTAAGTCCAAGAGAAGGGTGTATAAAAACAAGGCTGGGGGGAGAGAAAAGATGGAAACACAGCTTCTCTGGGTTACTAAATCAAGGGCGTAGAGATGAGTGGAATGAGAGACTTTCCACAAATCACTAAAGCACAGTCAGGGCAGTGAGCATGGTAAATTATTTAGGTGGTGTGGATGTACTGTCGTTTTGTGAGGGTTATACATTGATACAGCATGTTACATAAGTAAGTTCATGGAAGAGTTTAGTAATTATATACTGTCACTACTACCAGTAAGAACTTTTAGGTAAAAGAATGATTGAAGTTGTTTTTTATATATGAGTATCCAAAATCACTGCAGATGGTGATTGCAGCCATGAAATTAAAAGACGCTTACTCCTTGGAAGGAAGGTTATGACCAACCTAGATAGCATATTGAAAAGCAGAGACATTACTTTGCCAACAAAGGTCCGTCTAGTCAAGGCTATGGTTTTTCCAGTAGTCATGTATGGATGTGAGAGTTGGATGGTGAAGAAAGCTGAGCGCCAAAGAATTGATGCTTTTGAACTGTGGTGTTGGAGAAGACTCTTGAGAGTCCCTTGGACTGCAAGGAGATCCAACCAGTCCATCCTAAAAGAGATCAGTCCTGGGTGTTCATTGGAAGGACTGATGTTGAAGCTGAAACTCCAATATTTGGCCACCTCATGCGAAGAGTTGACTCATTGGAAAATACCCTAATGCTGAGTCTTTTAAAAATATAATGCACATTTGTTGCTGTTAAGTTGCTAAGTTCTATCCAACTCTTTTGTGATCCCATGGACTGTAGCCCACCAGGCTCCTCTGTACCTGGTATTTCCCAGACAAGAATACTGGAGTAGGTTGTCATTTCCTTCTCCAGGGGATCTTCCAGACTCATGGATTGAACCTGCATCTCCTGCATTAGCAGGTAGATTCTTTACCACTGAGCCATCAGGGTAGCCTATAATGTACAATAGGCTACCCTGGTGGCTCAGTGGTAAATACATAAATTTAGGTATATATTTATATATAATACAAAGCCACTGATATGATCATACAATAGATGAGAAAATGAAGGCCAGGAGAAGTTAACTGATTTACCACTGAGAGAAAAAAAATAGTGGCAATAGCAAGGATATATATGAGTGTTTAGACTGGCAGTTACACGCTTTTCCTAAGCTTTCTTCTGCTTTAACCCAATGAGGACTACGGGGTTCTTTCCCTTGCTTTAATCCTTTAAGCGGTAATGAGTTTTTATCTAAGAAATTATATGCCATCCACTTTTTACAGGATCTATTGGCTGTTTTACAGGCTCCCCTTGTGACTCAGCTAGTAAAGAATTCACCTGCAATGCAGGAGACCTAGGTTCAATTTCTGGGCCAGGAAGACTCCCTGGAGAAGAAAATGACAACCCACTCCAGTATTCTTGCCTGGAAAAGCCCATGGATAGAGGAGCCTGGCAGGCTACAGTCTATGAGGTTGCAGGAATCACAGGACTGAGACTAAGCGTACACACTCATAGGTCACTACGTGAATAAATGATAGAAATACAAAATAGACTTGAAATGCAAGCTAAATAACACATGCTATGAATATCAGAAGTAAAGTCAGAGTTACAGCATCGAATATATTTATTTCTGTTGATCTGATAGCTCAGGACACAGAAGAAACTGGTGAGCACATTCCTTAAGTTCCTTATGACTCTACTTATTAAAGAGTTTTCTGACTTGCTTTTATAGAGCAGACTATGGAAGAGCAGCATTTAAGTTGTTTATCAAAATGCATATGTCTTTTAAGTATTTACCGGCTTTAATACCCCGCAGTAACGTAAATTCTACATTAGTGTTCCCCACCAAAGAGCTAAGTGGTACCAGACCACTCTGAAAATTCAGTTCAATACAACTCAGGTTAATCCAATCAACTAAATATTAAAATCTACTTTAAGAGTTAGAAACAGAGACATGAAGTTATTGATTTCAAGTTATTGATATTCTTTGGAGAGAGACCAAATGAAAGCACATAAAGTAGCTTGACTATCACAACAGCACATAATGCAATGAGAATCAGTTTAGCAACATTTATTACTCATTAAGGACGAGATGAAAGAAAATCTATGCAAATAACTGCTATGTCTAGGAAGAACCAAATGAAACCATTGATAGTTTCTATGGATCAAATTTCAGTTATTATATTTTCATGTGGTTGGTTTCATAAACTGAAAGTTGCCTATTGCAGCAACCATAAAATGTGCCTTCACCTTCTGATCTCAGGCATTTGATCAGATGATACCTGTGATAAGTCCACTACTGCTTACTTTCTGGTAAAACTGCTTAGGTTGCCATTTCTTTTTTTCTCCTTCCAGTCAATATGACATTTAACCTTTAATGTCATCATTCTTACAGTGCCAAAGATTTTAAAAGGATTGTAATAACTGGAACAGAAAAAAAAACATACCAAAGTGTTTTAACAATCAATGAACATATATTTTCTCAAATTTTTTTCTGAGAAGACAAAAACTTCAAGCATGATTTTAATTATGTGCATGAATCTACTGAAGTTTAGGTTGAGGCGATAACTGCTAACACAGTCATGGAGCTATCATAATTTTATAGCCTTCGCTTGAGCTATAAGAACACGTGATTATATCTGTTTGCCTTTTGTGAGTATGCTTAACTTTTTTTTTCCTTTAACATAGTTTCATAAACTGTCCATAAAAATAATAACACCATTAAAAGAATTATTTAAGACATTACTTAATTTCGATTAGATTCAGATAGTTCAAAGAAAGAAAACTGAAATTAATACAGCCCAGTGTATAAAAGCATTCATTGTTACTTTTGTCACATTTATCCTTCCATTCCTAACCACAGCTCATTTTCTTCCCAAACTGTTACAACCAAACAGTATGAAATCTCCTCATATGATCATATCCTGATTAGAAAACCACTTTTACCTGCTTGTCTTTCCATTTGTTTCTCCCTTACATAAGTGTACCCATGGTAGGACTTTAGAAAAATAAGTAACATTAATATCTGGAATACATTTTCTTGTAAGTAAGCATTTTCTCGGCTTTAGGTCATGCTTCTAATGACATTTGCTTTCTCATTCTGCAAAATATCAAAGAACTTCTAAATACATCTTTTCTTTCACACTAAAGTCAACAGCAATGAGATTATATGTGTAAAATACATGCATTGTCAATTTAAGTGACTAGATTGACATATAGTTTTCTTCCAATCATGGATTTTTAAATACAGATCCTGCAATTGCAATTCCGTTACTTCTAATTCATGAGGAAGTAGGCAGAATTAATTCTAGTAAATGGACTCCTGTATTTATCATTCCATATTCATTACATAGTTTTAAAATTATAATTTGTATTCCACAATCAAAAATTGCTTTAGGAATATTTAGAGAATAAAATTTGTAAGAATGGTAATTTTGATAAACTTCAAGTATTCTTTTAAAAGAATGTAAATATTTGCAGTCTCGATACAGACTTACCTTGCCTACGTATTGATAATCAGATCCTGTATATTCCTCCAGTAAGAAAAACTGATTCCACATCCAACCACGCTTTTGACGATGAAGTATTTTGCCATCACTCCTTGGAACACGTGCACCTAAAATTCTTTTCTGGGGCACAGGAGTCCTTCTGAACATTATCTCTGGAGAACAGAAATGTGGCAGGCATGCCCAGAATAGAAGTAGTAGCAAAAATTGATATATTGTCATAGTTCGCTTCTTGACAATTTCCAACGTGGATGAAGAAAAAGCAGTCTTATTTTATTGGGTTGAATTTTACTGTATTTCAACTGGTTTCCAACATTTCACCAATGTTTTGGACATGCTTCCAAAAGCTTCAAACAAACAAATAAAAAAAAAGTCAGTTGACGATATTATGAATGCTACCTGTCACTTTAAATTTACTGTGACAAAGATTAATTAATGATAGCAACCAAAATATTTACCTTCCCTCTCTTACATAAAGTAATTGTTAGTTTTGGAGACATGACTTGTCTAGTAAGATATCTAATTTAAGAAAAGATGATTGCAAATAATTTCAAACAAATTCCAAAGAAAGGACATATCAAGCCTTCTTTCTTTTTTTTTTTTTTTTTTCCCTTTGGCACTTTACTAGTTTTAGGAATTATAACCCCTGTATAGAGTGGAGATGTAGTTAATTTTACATGTCAACATTCCAAGAGTAATTTAGCACAAATTAAAATTTTGAAAACAAAATAGTGATTTTAACAACTATAGGAAGTAGGCATTTATTATGCAATGTAATGATACTTAAATAATTTTTTTTTAAACAGCAGCACAGTTTCTTCAAATTTCATCTATCTCAAAGATAAAAGTAAAGCCAAAATAAAAAAAAAAAAATCTGAGTGTCTTCAGCTGAACACTTTTCTTCTCTCCTCTCTTAGGTAGATCTGTGAAACATCTAGAGCTTCCTAGAGCAGAAAATAAAAATCACTACTACAGTAAATCAACATGTGACATAATTTACACTATTGTGTAGAAGGATTTAATCATGCTGAAAATTTCAGCTTTGATACATTTGCACAATGTATCACCACAGACTTGCCCCTATGCTGATCTGGAATTCCACGATGCGCCAGCCTTCTCACTGCTCTCCACCTACAATTATTTTTTCTCAGCAGTGTATCTCCAGTAAATCCTGTGTGCGTGTGTGTTATTCAATCAGTCATGCCTGGCTCTTTCTGAATCAATGGACTGTAGCCTGCCAGGCTCCTCTGTCCATGTTATTCTCCCGGCAAGAATACTGGAGTGGACTGCCATTCCCTTCTCCGGGGGATTTTCCCGACCCACAGATCGAACCCAGATCTCCTGCATTTCAGGCAGATTCTTTACTGTTTGTTTTACCATTTGAGCTACCCAGGAAGTCCTTCACGTAATCCCACTACAATGTAAATAAGATCATGTCACTTCTCTGCACAAAACACTCTGATGGCTTAGCACCTCATTTTGATTAAAACCCAGCATCTCACAAAGACCTACAATTGTGTATTCCGTTTCATAACTGCTGGTCACCTCTCTGACCTCATGCCATACTTCAATCCCTCAGGTCACTACCCAAAATTGACTTTTCCAGCCAAAATGTCCCTCTTGCTTCAGCCTGCAACACACCTCATATACCCCTCTCTCCATCCAGGACCTCTTTACTTTTTCTCTCCACTTGGAATGCTTTTCCATGTAGTCATCCACATAGGTAGATCCCCTGCTTCCTTCCGATCTTTCTTGAAACCTCCCCTAATTTTTTCTATTTTCAATATACATGTGTTTTATTTATTATTTACTGTGCACATATTCTGCCTGCCATCATCCCATGAGAAAAAGCAACTTTGCTCTTTTCTTTGCTATTGTTTTCACAGTACCTAGAACAGAATCTTGCATATGGTAGATGTTCATTAAACAATCTGATTGGATGAATGCATGAATTATAAATTGATTCAAACATCTGAGCATCATTAACTCCTCTATAATGTTAAGCCCAAACATTTAGGTATGAAAATAATATTTTCAAATCAGAATAACTATTATTCTTTGTTTATATTATTCTTAGGCTATTTTTATTTAAAATTTTCTATTTTCATTTTCAGTTAGGTATGCATTTTATTTCAGGATATGATAAAATACAATAAAAAGTGGTTGGGGGACCAAAAATGTTATAAAAAGTGGTTGGAGGACCAAGAGGATTGAGTTTGATTTCTTTAATATGACAATGTATTCTTAAGTGCCCCAGCATTTACATGTATGGTTTCATTCACAAATATTTCTAAGCAATATGTTTAGTTATTTGTGTCTTTGTTTTATTATTCAGATGATTGAAAGGTTAATGCAAATATGCTTCAGAAGTAAGATTAATGATGAAGCAGTATTTCCTCAGAGTATATTAAATGACTGTGGAACTCTCTACAGCATGTGAAGCATTCAACATGACAGATATAACCTGTATTAAAATCTGTCATGTAATGCTATACTTGGGAGTAAAGAAATTATCTGATGCATAAAATGATTTTACATCACAAACTACTGACTTTACAGAAACTCAGATTGATTGGATTCTAAGTAATGGGAACATTTACCAAAATGATATTTGACTTTTTAAATTCATCAGGACACTCTAGACAGTATTCTCCAGAAATTTATACTGTTCCTAAGAGTTAGAGGAGAGTTTGCATAATTGAGGGTTTCTTTTATCTTCTATGAAAGCTTTAAAACTTATTGAAGCAAGATTCTCATTTCAACTCTTTTTTTTTTTTTCGATTTAAAACTATTTGCTAGCATTTGCTATATTGATTATTTTCAATACACTATAACTTTACCTATAAGTTTAGAAGCTTAATTATCAATAGTTTTAGGAAGGTGGATGAGGACATTGCATTTGTAAAAGTTGTTAGTAAACAATTGGAGCTATATATATATATATATATACACCATTTATCTTCATTATTATTTTAGTTTCTATTATTTCATAATATATTTTCTGAAGCATCTATAGGTAAATGCATTTTAATACTGATTTAAGATCATTAAAATATATTTAAATATATTTTCCATAAATGTATTTGATAAAACCATCTCAAGCAATGACAAGATTAAATAAAAATACATTTAATCTTGACTAATTCGATATATTAATTTCTTTCATTAATAGATTGGACTTTTGGTCTCATATCTAAAAATCTCTGCATAACTTTAAGGTCAAGAACATTTTCTCATGTATTTTCTTTTAGAACTTTTATAGTTTAAGTTCTAAGCGTGTATGGTCCAATTTTAATCAAGCTTTGTATATAGCTCAAGATATGAATTGCAGTTTGATGTTTTGCTTATGAATATCCAATTATTCTAGCACCATTTGCTGAAAAGTGCATACTTTCTCCACTGAATTGCCTTTGTAAATTTGTAAAAAATCACTTGTATATCTATATGTGTTTATATATTTTTGAACTCATATATATTTGCTTGTTTGTCCATCTTTATACCCATAGAACACTCTCTTGATCACTATAATTTGTAAGTCTGCAAATCAAATAATCTTAGTCCTCCGACTTTGGTCTTCTTTTAATTTTCTTTTTTTTTGGTTATTACAGAACTTCTTGCATTTTCCATCTAAATTTTATAGTTACCTTGCATTTTATATATAAAAATCTGTGGGGATTTTAATGGGGATTGCATTGAATCTTTAGATAAATTTGAGAAAAATGAACATCATAGCAACACTGACTCTCTGGAGTTATGAACACTGTATGGATTTCTCAGTCATGTTTTGTAGATTTCAATATATAAACCTTGTTCACTTTTTATCAAATATAACCTGAGTATTTTCATTTTTTTCATGCTATCACTTTATCATATTTTTGTTTTTAACCACTTTTTTGAGGTGAGATTGAAATACAAGGAGCTGAAATATTCATTGTATACAACTCGATGAGTTTGGACATTGTTAAGAGGAAACACAGACACATCCTAGTCTGGCATGAGTATATGATAACAGATTAAAAATCATATCTGATTATAGACTTGTATCCAGATACATAAAGAATTCTCAAAATCAACCATCAAAAAACACAAAACCCAATAAAAATTGAAAGAAGATTTGAATTGACACTTCACCTAAGAAGACAGAGGGCAAAAAGTATATGAAAAGATATTCAACATCATTCATCATTTGAAAAATTCAAACTAAAATGACTCGTGACTAGCATATGTCAGTGAGGATGTGGAGGAATGAGAACTCTTTTACACCTTTGATGGGGTTGTCAAATAATATAAACTCTTTGGAACACAAGGTAGTAAGCTGAAAAATGGCCCCTCAAAGATGTTTATATGCTGAATTCTAAAATATGGAAATATATGCTACTTTACTTGGTAAGAAAACTAGACATATGATTCACTGAAAATCTTGGGGATTTAGGAGATCATCCTGGATCATTTAGACAAAACCAATGGTGGCTGAGGCAGTAAAGAATCTGCCTGTAGTGCAGGAGACCTGGGTTCAGTCCCTGGGTTGGGAAGATCGCCTGGAGAAGGGAATGGCAGTCCCCACCAGTATTCTTGCCTGGGAAATCCCATGGACAGAGGAGCTCGTGGTGGGTTACATTCCACAGGGTCACAAAGAGTCGGACACGACTGAGTGACTAGCACTTTCATTTTCTTTCATAGGATCACAGGGGTTTCCCAGGTGATGCAGTGCTAAAGAATCTGCCTGCCAGTTCAGGAGATGTAAGAGACACGGGTTCAATCCCTAGGTCAGGAAGATCCTCTGCAGTAGGAAATGACAACCTACTCCAGTATTTTTGCCTAGAAACATTCCATGGACAGAGGAGCCTGACAGGCTATAGTCCATGCAGTTGTGAAGAGTTGGACATGACTGTGGACACAACTGAGCAACTGAACACACACATACAAAGTGATCACAGGGGCCTTCATAACGGGAGGCAGGAGGATCAGTCACTAAGAGGTGATCACAGATGCAGGAGGTTAGAGTGTCCCAAGTAAGAGTGCAATAGCCAAGCGTTACAGGCAGCCCTGGAAGCTAAAGAAGCAAAACAATGGACACTCCCCTGGAGCACCGCCCTCCCCTCCCCCTAGCCGGAAATCTTGATTTTAGACTTTTGACCTCTTGTTGTTGTGCAGCTGCTAAATTTTGTCCAACTCTTTTGTGACCCTGTGCCCTCCAGGCCGTTCTCTCCATGGAATTCTCCAGGCAAGAATACTGGAGTGGGTTGCCATTTCCTTCTCCAGGGGATCTCCCCATCCAGGGAAGGAGCACATGCCTCCTACACTGGCAGGCACATTCTTTACTACTGAGCCACCAGGGAAGCCCTTTTGACCTCTAGAAATCTAATAGATAAATCTGTAATATTTTAAGTCATTCTGTTTGTGAGTTGTTACATTACCAATAAGATAGGCAGATTTAGACATTTATGCAAGTGGAATAAAGGATATTTACCTAAAATATGCATGTTTATAGCAATTCAAGAATCTAGGGGGAGGCTAGAGAAAAGTCAGTGTCACAGGTGAAGGGATAAACAAATCATGCTATATTCATACAATGGAACGTTACCAAGCAATTAAAAAAGAACAACATTTTTAGTTCACAAGTAAGGAACGAGCTTAGAAAAACACCACTGCATCCTAAAAACAAAGAAAACCTGAACAGAAGTAAAAAATTAACAACTCTTCTTGGATTCATAACAATGGAGGGAGACTCAGGGACTACTGCCCCCAAGACTGAAGATAGATAAATGAATAGAAGGCTTAACCGGCTTAACTGACTAGAGACTCATGAGCAGAAATCAGCCAGCAGGAACCAGTAATGGAGTGCTAAACCTGAACTGTAATTGATAAGCTGCTGGAGGTTCAGTGAGTGCAACTCGGAGAATTAAAAACTCCAAGGGGAAAGTCCTCAACGTGGTGAGATTTACCATCAAGAATACCACCAAGTTTCCACAGTAAATATCTGAGAAAAATTCCCTTGTGCTTCCCCAGGGAGAGGGTAAAGGAAATATTTTTACATACCTCAGATCATTCTGCTCTTAATAAGGCCAGCCCTAGGGGGAAACTCGTCAACCAGAGCCTAACCTGCTGGAGTTAGCAGTAGCACATGTGCAAAGTCGCTTCAGTAATGACTTTTCGACCCTATGGACTGTACCCCTCCAGGCTCCTCTGTCCATGGAATTCTCCAGGCAAGAATACTGGGGTGGGTTGGAAGGCCCTCCTCCAGGGTATCTTCACAACCTAGGGATCAAACACACGTCTCTTATGTCTCCTGAACTAGCAGGTAAGGTCTCTACCACTAGTACCACCTTACATAGGGAAAGAGGAAATACATTCTGGCCCGCCTAAGCAGTGAGAAAACCTGGAGAAACATTTGGCAAGTTCAGTCCAGAGGCACAGAATCGCCAAAAGACTAAGAACACAGACTATAGAATGCTTCTCCTGCCCCATACCTAGGCTTCCCTGATAGCTCAGCTGGTAAAGAATCTGCCTGCAAAGCAAGAGACCTGGGTTCAATCCCTGGGTCGGGAAGATCTACTATCCCATTGTCGCTCATTCATCTCTGACTATTCGTGACCCCATGGACTGCACCATGCCAGGCTTCGCTGTTCTCTACTATCCCCCAGAGTTGCTCAAACTCATGTCCATTCAGTCAGTGATGCCATCCAACCCTCTCATCTTCTGTTGCCCCTACTCCTCCTGCCCTCCTTCTTTCCCAGCATCAGGGTTTTTTTTCCAATGAATTGGTTCGTTGCATCAGGTGGCCAGAGTATTGGAGTTTCAGCTTCAGGATCAGTCCTTCCAAAGAATATTCAGGGTTGATTTCTTAAAAAATTGACTGGTTTGATCTGCTTGCAGTCTAAGGGAGTCTCAAGAGTCTTCTCCAACACCACAGTTCAAAAGCATCAGTTCTTTGGCTCTCTGCTTTCTTTATGGTCCAACTCTCATATCCATCCATGACTAGTAGAAAAACCACAGCTTAGACTATATGAACCATTGTTGGAAAACTGATGTCTCTTCCTTTTAATATACTGTCTAGGGATGTCGTATCTTTTCTTCCAAGGAGCAAGCATTTTTTAATTTCATGGCTGCTGTCACTATCTGCAGTGATTTTGGAGCCCAAGAAATTAAAGTCTGTCACTGTTTCCATTCTTTTCCCATCTATTTGCAATGAAGTGATGGGACTGGATGCCATAATCATTTTTTTTTTTTCTGAAGGTTGAGTTTTAAGCCAGGTCTTTCACTCTTCTCTATTACCTTCATCAAGAGGCTCTTTAGTTCCTCTTCAATTTCTGCCATAAGGGTGGTGTCATCCGCATATCTGAAGTTTTGATGTTTCTCCCCACAATCTTGATTCCAGCTAGTGATTCTTCCAGCCCGACATTTTACATGATATACTCTGCATATAAGTTAAATAAGCAGGGTGACAATACACAGCTTTGACCTACTCCTTTCCCAACTTTGAACCAGTCATTTCTTTCATGCCCAGTTCTAACTGTTGCTTCTTGACCTGCATACAGGTTTCACTGGATTCAGTAAGGTGGTCTCGTATTTCTCTTTTAATAATTTTCCACAGTTTGTTGTGATCCACACAGTCAAAGGCTTTAGCATAGTCATTGAAGCAGAAGTAGATGCTTTTCTGGAATTCCCTTGCCTTTTTAATGGTCCAACAGATGCTGGCAATTTGATCTCTGGTTTCTCTGCCTTTTCTAAATCCAACTTGAACGTCTCTAATTTCTTGGTTCATGTACTGGCAAAGCCCAGCTTGAAAGATTCTGAGCAATACTTTGCTAGGGTGTGAAATGAGTGCAAATGCACAGTGGGTGGGACTTCCCTTACCATTGCCTTTATTTGGGATTGGAATGAAAATTGACCTTTTCCAGTCCTGTGACCATTGATGTGTTTTTCAAATTTATTGACATGTTGAGTGCAGCATTTTAACAGCATCATATTTTAGGATTTGGAATAGCTCAGCTGGAATTCCATCACCTCCACTAGCATTACTAAAGGATTATTTACAGCAGCTCAATCTCCTAGTGCATCATATCCTGCTATCGAAAAAATTACAAAGCATGCTAAAAGGCAAAAAAGTGCAAATTGGAGAGATAGAGAAAGCATCCAAATGAGACATAGCAGGAGTGTGGGGATTATCAAACCAGGAATCTAAAGCAGCTTTGATTAATATTCTACGCACTCTACAGGAAATAGTAGACAGCATGTAAGAACAGATGATCAATATAAGCAGAGTCATGGAAATCCTAAGAAAGAACTAAAAATAAACGTGAGAGATAAAAAACACTCTAAGTAAAGAACACATCTGATGGTCTTATTGGTAGACTTAATGTGGCTGAAGAAAGAATCTCTGAACCAGAGGGTATATCCACAGGATTTTCAAAAAGCTTATACATTTGTCCTTAAACATTCATTCAGATCCAAAGAATGTACAGCACCCAAGAGTGAACTCTAAGGACTTTGAGGATAGTTTAGAGTAGGTCCCTCCTCAGCAAAAAAAAAAAAAAAAAAAAAACGTTGCATTTCGAAGAGGGATATTGATAATGAGAGAGGATATGCAGATGTGGAGGTAGTGGGTCTATGGGAAGACTCTGTATCTTCTCAATTTTCTTGGAAACACAAAACTACTCCAAAAAATATCAGCTATTCATAAACACACACAAAATGAAAGAGAAATAGGAAATTATGCAAAACAAACCAGGTTAATTTGCTTAATGTTAATTCTTCCCAGGTATGTTCTATGTTGCTAGAAACCTACTTATTAACTTTTTCAAAACATTATTCCTTCATTATAAATGCTACAAATCATCATTATTCCAGTTTGTTGTTGTTCAGTTGCTAAGTGGCATTCAACTCTTTGCAACCCCATGCTAGACTCTTCTGCCCTTCACTATCTCCTGGAGTTTGCTCAAATTCATGTCCATTGAGTCAGTGATGCTACCTATTGAACTCATCCTCTGCTGTCCCCTTCTCCTTTTACCTTCAAACTTTCCAAGCACCCAAGTCTTTCCCAGTGGGTTTGCTCTTCACATCTGTTGGCCAAAGGATTGAAGCTTCAGGAACAGTTCTTGCAATGAATATTTAGAGTTGATTTCCCAATGCAGGAGATACAGGTTCAATCCCTGGGTTGGGAAGATTCCCTGGAGAAGGAAATGGTCACACATTCCAGTATTCTTGCTTGGGAAATTCCAAGGACAAAAGAGCCTGGCAGGCTATAGTCCATGAGGTTGCAAAAAGTCAAACACAGTTTAGGGACTGACTAAACTGATTCCTCCAGTAACCAAACTCAAAATATAGAATTTCAATAGGTAGCTCAGATAGTAAACAATCTGCCTACAGTACAGGAGACCCAGTTTCTTTCCCTGGGTTGGGAATATCCTCTGAAAAAGGAAATGACTACCCACTCCAGTATCCTTGCCTGAGAATCCAATAGACACAGGAGCCTGGTGGGCTATAGTCAGTGGGGTCTCAAAGAGTCAGACACAACTGATGGAATAACACACACACACACACACACACACACACTGATGCTTTCATGTAACCAAGCATACCTATTACATGATCAGTCAATATGGTCCCTTGTTTTTTTTTTTTTTCCCCTCCATGGCTCTCAGCTCTTCCCACCCCAATCCCCTACTTAATGTGCCACCATACCTACATGACCTTTTAAAACTAACACATACAAAAAAAGATGTCCTTTTCATCATAGGGCACTAGAGTGCAAAAGTAGAAAGTCAAGAGATACCTAGAGTAACAGGTAAGTTTGGCCTTGGAGTACAAAATGAAGCATGGAAAAGTCTAACAGAGTTTAGCCAAGAGAAGGCACTGATCATAGTAAAAACCCTCCTCCAATAACACAAGAGGAAACTCTACATGTAGATATCACCAGCTGGTCAATACTGAAATCAGATTGATTATATTCTTTGCAGCCAAAGATGGAGAAGCTCTATACAGTCAGCAAACAAGTAAAAAAGACCAGGAAGTGACTGTGGCTCAGATCATGAACTCCTTACTGCCAAATTCAGTCTTAAATTGAAGAAAGTAGGGAAAACCACTAGGCCATTCAGGTATGACCTAAATCAAATTTCTTACAATTTTAAGTGGGAGTGACAAATAAATTCAAGAGATTAGATCTGATAGAGTGCCTGAAGAACTATGGACAGAGGTTTGTTACATTGTACCAGAGGCAGTGATCAAAACCAGCCCCAAGAAAAAGAAATGCAAAAAGGCAAAATGGTTTTCTGGTGAGACCTTACAAATAGCTGAGAAAAGAAGAGAAGTGAAGGTAAAGGAGAAAAGGAAAGATATATCTATATGAATGTAGAAGAGCAAGGAGATATAAGAAAGCCTTCCTAAGTAATCAATGCAAAGAAATAGAGGAAAACAATAGAATGGAAAAGATTGGAGATCTCTTCAAGTAAATTAGAGATACCGAGAGAATATTTCATGCAAAGATGGGCACAATCAAGGACAGAAATGGTATGAACATAACAGAAGCAGAAGAGATTAGAGGAGGTGGCAAGAATACACAGAGGATCCATACAAAAGAGATCTTCATGACCCAGATAACCGCAATTATGTGAAGCTCACTTAGAGCCAGACATTTTGGAGTGTAAAGTCAAGTGGGCCTTAGGAAGCATCACGGCAAACAAAGCTAGCGGAGATGATGGAATTCCAGCTGAGCTATCTCAAATCCTAAAAGATGATGCTGTGTAAGCGCTGCACACAATATGTCAGGAAATTTGGAAAACTCAGCAATGGACACAGGACTGGAAAAAGATAGTTTTCATTGCAATCCCAAAGAAAGGCAATGCCAAAGAATGTTCATAGTACCGCACAATTACACTCATCTCACACACTAGCAAAGCAATGCTCAAAATTCTCCAAGCTAGGTTCAACAATGTGAACTGAGAACTTTCATATGTTCAAGCTGGATTTAGAAAAGGCAGAGGAACCAGAAGTCAAATTGCCAAGATCTGTGGATCATTGAAAAAGCAAGATAATTTCAGGAAAAAACATCTACTTCTCCTTCACTTATTATGCTAAAGCCTTTGACTGTGTGGATCACAACAAACTGAGGAAAATTCTTAAAAAAGATGAGAATACCAGACCACCTTACCTGCCTCCTGAGAAATCTGTATGCAGATCAAGAAGCAACAGTTAAAACTGAACATGGAACAACAGACTGCTTGCAAATTTGGAAAGGAGTAGGTCTAGGTTGTATATTGTCACTTTGCTTATTTAACTTATAGGCAAATTACATCATGTGAAATGCTGAACTAGATGAAGCACAAGCTGGAATCAAAATTGCTGGGAGAAATATCAATAACCTCAGATATGCAGATGACATCAACCTTACGGCACAAAGCAAAGAGGAACTAAAGAGCCTTGTGATGAAGGTAAAAGAGGAAAGTGCAAAAGTTGGCTTAAAACTCAACATTCAAAAAATTAAGATCATAGCATCCGGTCCCATCACTTCATGGCAAATAGATGGGGAAACAATGGAAACAGGGACAGACTTTAGTTTCTTGGGCTCCAAAATTACTGCAGATGGTGACTATAGAAATTAAATTAAAAGATGCTTGCTCCTTGGAAGAAAAGCTATGTCAAACCTATACAGCATATAAAAAAGCAGAGGCAGTACTTTTAAACAAAGTCCTTTGCCAACAAATTTCCATATGGTCAAAGCTATGGTTTTTCCAGTTGTCATGTATGGATGTGAGAGTTGGACCATAAAGAAGGCTGAGCACCAAAGAATTGATCCTTTTGAACTGTGGCGTTGAAGAAGACTTTTCAGAGTCCATTGGACAGCAAAGAGATCAAACCAGTAAATCCTAAAGGAAATCAATCCTGAATATTTATTGGAAGGACTGATGCTAAACCTGAAGCTGCAATACTTTGGCCACCTGATGTGAAGAACTGACTCATTGGAAAAGACCCTGATTCTGGGAAAGACTGAAGGTAGGAGGAGAAGGGGATGACAGAGAATGAGATAATTGCATGGAAATGAGTTTGAGCAAGTTCTGTGAGTTGGTAATGGACAGGGAAGCCTGATGTGTTGCAGTCCATGGAGTCTCAAAGAGTCGGACAGGACTGAGCGACTGAACAACAGCACTGCTTTAAATCATCATTTCATACAAATGAATGGACATCTAGTAACAGGTTTCTTAACCTTAATCTTTCTTATTTAAAACATATCAAACAGGGTTTTAGCTAAATTAATTTTCAAAAACCCACTTCATCAAGACCCAAATCAACATTTTTAAAATGAGTCTGCTACTGGGAAGATAATATCTGTACTTGATAATTCATTAATTCATAGCAATATCTTGCGCCAGATGAGTTTTAAAATTTATTTCACATTATTTCCAATTGTTTAATTTCAAGCCTGACATGTAAGTTTTACATGTAAAAACTACTCTTCCACTAATATATGATTCTAAATTTTGCTGAGATAATTATACTGTATTGAATTTCCCTCACTGGTGAATGGGATGTTGCTGTATATATATATATACATATATATATATGTGTGTGTGTGTGTGTGTGTGTGTGTGTGCGCGTGTGTGTGTGTGATTAAACATTTCTTGAATTAAGTAATTAATATGTTTATAAAATAGCCTTTCTTAATAAATTGGGCTACTCACAGTAAAAAACTAAAGCTAAATTTATAGTATAAAAATATTATATAAAGAAGCTGTACTTGTTTGAAATTTTAAGCAGTTATAATTAAAAGGAATCAACTGGGTTGAGACTGCAGTTGAAATATTGCTTGGTGTTAAAAAAATGCTAAAAATTAATGAAATTCTATAACTTCATATTTAGTTAACATATTTTATTTTGAAGAACTTCTTACAAAACTACATTTATTTACTCTCAAAAATAATTCAATGCAAATACCACGTGAAGTTTAAGATCAATACATTAGCATCCTTTAGCATTCTGCCTTCCCACAATTTCAAATTTTAATGCATATTCATATCTCCTGGGGCTTTTGTTAAATATCCATGTTCTCATTCAGCATGTCTTGGGTGAGGCATAGATTTTGCATTTCTAACAACCCCTCTGTAATGTCAATACAGCTGAACCACCTGCTTGGAAGTTCATCAACAAAACATTTGACTTTCTCCTATTTAATGCTTCACAGGTCTGGTGTGTTGCTTATTACACTGATGGAAAAATAAAAATAACACATAAGATGTTGTATTTCAATTGTAAGAAGATCAGAGCACATTTTCTAAATAATCAATCATTTTCTGGATATGTTTAACTAGAAGAATCTGTTTGATTCAAACCAACACACATTACAGCAATTATTCTCATGGTCATACTACAAACTATGCTTTTCTCTATATGTACATTTTAAAGCATTTGTCCCATTGAATCTTATTCCATCTCTGCAATCACAGTCTTTATTATTCTTCTGAAATATTATCATTACTGTTATTTTCTCTATAGAATGTTAGTTTTATTATATAGGAAGGCAAGAACAGCAGATCACAAAATAAAATAGGCATTTTGACTTATGTCAATTATTAATTAGGTCTCCACACATAACAGGTGATCAATTAAGCTGCAATCCACCCTTAATAAAGGGAATTAGTCCTTCTTCAAGTCAGTTGATTATGTTTATTAGAATCTTAATGTTCCAGTTTTTATTCCTTTTAATTTTACCATTTATAATCATAATAGAAAGTGCTAAAGATTATTGAGACTGAACCCAAGCCTCCATGGATGAACAATTTTAATCCTTTTAGAGTTTCATAGCACCAATACAATCTAATGAAATTTCAGCATTGAGAAATAAAGGAACATTTTTCAGGTGTGTTTATACAATTAAAATGAGCCAGTGCATACTAAATACTTCCTTTTTATGCAGCTGATACCATTTTATGCATCTAGTATGAAGCATTTTGCGAGATAATTGAATCAAAGCATTACACTAAGGACTCAAGTAATATGAGTCCATATGCTTGATCATATTTTCCAAGAGTTCATTACACATTACCTACTGTGCTCTAATGTCATAGAAAATACATAATTCTACATTGAATATTTATCACTCTATTTTAAGTATGTATTTGCATATGTGTCTCTGTTTAGATTATAAGTTTAAAGCAGAGTCTATGTCTTGCATCCATAGTTGCTAATATGGGGATTGCACAATTGCTGTTTAGTTGTGTCCTTCTCTCTTTTGACCCCATGGACTGCAGCCCATCAGGCTCCTCTGTCCATGGGATTTCCCAGGCAAGAATACTGGTGTGGGTTGACATTTCCTTCTCCAGGGGATCTTCCTGACCTAGGGATGGAACCGGTGTCTCTTGCATTAGCAGGTGGATTCTTTACCATTGAGCCACCCAGGGTAGCCCAGAGATTTCACAAGATGTTCATTAAATTTTTTTGAACTGAGTTGAATATTATTGTTTTTCTAAAATATTTCAATGAGAAGGAAACATAGTTCCCCCCCTAAAAAAAAAAAATCACAACATGTTGAGGACCATTTATACCATTTTATGTTTATATTCTCTTTATATATAACATCACAGCCCTCACACAAGACCTTAGTCAAATAGACAATCGACATATCATTGTTGAATGAAAAATAAACTCAAAGATTTGCTAGTCTCAGATAAATTACCAAGTATTGTGAAGATTATTGTCAATACAGACATAATTCCAAGAAGCTTGATCCTTGCTATTCTTCTCAGATTCAAAATCTTCACAGATTCCTCATTCAAGCGAGATCTTTCCAAATTAATTTTATTCTCCAGGCACCTGGCTTGCACATAAACCAGTAATACACTTCTCCAGCTATATATGCTAATATCTTAACAAGATAATTTGCAAAAATAGATATAACCCATGTAAATGCTAGGCAGTGGCTGGATAAAGCTCATGCCGGGGTAAAGAGAAGCACTGTCGAGTGAAACGCGTAACTTGGTGAGGACACTTTTCTCTAAGATTCTTGCTAACAAGGTAAACAATAGCACCCAAGAGTTTCTACTATATTCTCAGCACCCTTTTTAACTTCAGCAGCCAGTGTGACAGTCCCAGAAGTAACTTGACCCACGAACAAGTTAGCACTGCTAATACAGCTGTGACATTACACCTGCTGCTTCCTGGAAGTCTTATTCTGCTGTAGTAGGATTTATTTCATTACATGGCAATTGGTAGCAAGAATGCTCTCAGGGTAACTTGAAGATGTTAGGATAAAAGCCATCTGGTACCCAATTTTCTCTGATCCAGGACTTGAACTGTTTCTAAAAAGCAGTGAGTGAAGAGATAGGGACAGAGAGTTTGGGAGTTTGATTAGGAATTCCTATCCACAATGGGTATCATTCCTCATTTTCACATTATTAATAGAATGTGAGAAAAAATATCCATAGCTGGAAAAGAGAACCCATTAGACATCATTCCCATTCAAATTTGTTTCTATAAAGACCTTCTGTGCATGCACTAATACTGCATAAGCAATCACTGCTCTCTTCAGCTTACTTTACTTTGTGAATGTGTGACATAAGTACTACACTGGGTATTGCAAAATGAGTTCTTATTGTTATACTTGAAAGTGCAAAAACTATACCTGATACTCATTTGTGAAAATTAGTCAAAATTAGTGCACACATGGAGATATACTATGGATCAATAAAATATACTTAAGATAAAAGTATAGTTATTACATGAATATAAGCACAGTGATAAAAGATAGATCTTGCCAGTACTGAAGAGACAGATGGTCAGGCTTAAATAAAAGAAGCAGTAAATTTTATCAACAGTACTTTTTAACCCTAAGCATGCTTCAATATTTGCACATTACTAGAAAGGCCATTGTAGATAGCCTACGTTACCTCTACATGGAGGCCCATTACATAAAAAGGCTTAACTCCAGAATTATATATCTGTAGCTGAAATATACAACTGGCATAGTATTGCATCAGTTATATTTCAACTTCTGAGGACAGAAAGAGACTAGTCATCATTTGTGTCCATTTTTCATAATGCTTGGCTCAATCCTAAGTAGTAATTTCATCAGAGTTTTCAACTGAACCAAAAAGAGAATATAAGGTTTATCTTCTCATACTTATTAAACTTTTAAAAAAGCTATCAATGCCTAATATAGACTCTAGACTAAAGATATACTATTAGTTTTTTCAAATCATCAGAGTAGTATTCGATATTATGATGAACTCCTCAATGAACTAGTCACAGAAATTGGTGTCCATGTGTTTTTACCCATCTCAGTGGAGTAGGTTTAGAATTTGCATTCTATAAATGAGGCTACGGAGGTTCAGAATTATTCTCTTGGCAGCATTTATGGAGTATTGTCTCTGTGCCTTATATTTTGCAATATGAAAGTTGTTACATTTCTGTGAGAAGCTAGATAGTTCTCAGCATCCAAGAATGAACAGTGTGGATGGGTGAAAGAAACATCTAATCTAAACACAGGTGGTCTGAGACATCTTTTTGGAGGAAATCATGACTTAGCTGACATAGGGAAAAGGAAGCAGGGTGTCATTGTGTGTGTGTGTGTGTGCATGTTGTGTGTGCACACATATGTACAAGTTTGCAGATAAGTGCAGGAATTATATTGAGCTGTGGCAACACAATGGGATGGAATTGTGTTCCAGGAATTAGAACAATGGGTCATAAGTATATGACGGGTCATGAATAAGGGGAAAATGTGCAAAGCTCAGAGGAAAAAAGAAGACTATGCACTGATGAAAGGAAATGATTTCACTTTGTATGAGACAATTCTAAGATGACTAAGTTCAAATCTAAATTTAGGCCCAGGTCTATTACAATGTGAATTCCAAGTCTTCTAACCTTTCAGCCACAATTTTCTCCACCATAGCTAGAGCTGTGTTATGACTTCTATGGACAGTTTGCCTTCATGGGCTTTATTATTGATAAAATAATATTAGAAAATATATTTTTCAACAGCATTCAAATAAAGACATATATGTTAATATTATTTATTGAAATATTATCTTTGACTTAAAATTCAATTTTTCCTCTGACTTAAAAAATACAAATATTTTTCATGGTCCTCTTCCCCCAAAATAATGAGGATCCTAAGCTCTGTGCCTACTCAGTGCTTAGCGTGCTTAGTTGCTCAGTCATGTTCAACTTTTTGCCACCCCATGGACTGTAGCCCTCCTATTCTACCTAATGGAGAAATCAACCCTGACCTTAGCAACAAATATATGATCAAGCACTTTTAAACTGAGCTTCAGAGATAATTTTCTTCTCCTAGAACTTAAGCCGATGGATAGGGAAACAATTTCAAGAGTAATGTTATGTGATGTGCTCAGTCTCCAAGAGTTAATGTCACAACCAGAAATATAACTCAGGTCACCAGATTTCCCTTGTACTGTTCTGAAACGTCCTGCATCATTTAATAATGAATGGATGTTAGTATGATTAAAACTTGCACTTTTAATGCTCTTATCTAGAAGACACCCTGGCTAGTTTCCAGTGTGCTGAGCACAAGTAAGACAGATCCATTGGGAATGGGAGATTTCTGCCACCGCAGGAGGTGTGGGAACTACAGATTGTGGAAGTACTGGGACACAGGCAGTAAGATTCTGGGGGCGTGCGTGCATGCTCAGTGGCTTCAGTTGTGTTCAACTGTTTGCGACCCTATGGACTGTAGCCTGCCAGGCTCCTCTGTCCATGGGATTCTCCAGGAAAGAATAATGGAGTGGGTTGCCATGCCTAAAGAATATTTATTTAAAATGTTACTAAAATATTGTGTTACGACTTATAAATTCTACAGATTGCTTTTAACTTGAAATACATCATTGACATGTTGAATTTTATGTATAAATTTATTATTCAAGTCCCCTTGAGAACAAAGATTCAACAGCTAATTTTTCTTTTCTAAGGAGTATGTCTCTGGAAAGCAAGTTAGAATTGGTTAAGACTGTAAGGTAGTTAATAAAAAGGGGATTTTTTACACATAACTGATTCACTTTGCTGCACAGCAGTAACTAACACAACATTGTAAAGCAACTATATTCCAATAAAAATTAACAACAGAAAAGGGCAGAATTTTGAAATTTTCCTTTAAGAGCATGATTACACTCAAAGGTTGAATATCCCAATCTTTCACATAATAAGTTGTATGATTACCCAGTTTAGAAGATTTTGGTGTTTGTATATGTGTATATGACTTTTTTGGTAGTGTAAACATCAATGGGGAAATTATTACCTGCAATTATTTTTAACCTTTACAGTAGCTTCACGGAATCATCAGTTAATTGCAAAATATCATTTTAAGGCAGAGTGCTACTCAACCTTTCCTAGCTCCCTGGGATAATTGGTATAACTTCTATGTATACTCCATCCACATGGACATGAAAAATTTCAATTTTTGCATGAAGATACTTATTATATGGCATTGAAACCTGGTTTTAAAATACATTTATTAATAATTTATTAATAATTATTAATAATTAATACTTATTTGTAATAATCGCTTTACAATATTGTGTTGGTCTCTGCCATACATCAACATGAATCAGTCATAGGTATACATATGTCCCCTCCCACCTGAACCTCCTTCCCACCCAATCCCACCCTTCTAGGTTGTCACAGAGTATTAGGTTTGAGCCTCCTGTGTCATATAGCAAATTCCCACTGGCTTTCTATTTCACATACCCTAACATTTAAATCATTCCTCTAAATAGGTATTCTGCATCTTGAGGAAATGCATTTTCCTACTGGTGTGTGTGTGTGTGTGTGTGTGTGTGTGTCTGTGTGTGTCTGTGTCTGTGTCTGTGTCTGTGTCTGTGTGCCGTAAATGGCCCCTGATGGACTAAGTTAATCAAAGGAAGTATCGATATTATACACCACACCTTTCCATTTGGAGCCATTTTATTTTCCTGATTTCTACCACCACATGGCTTCCTAGTTATTGTAAGTGGTAAAGAATCTGCTTGCCAAGGCAAGAGATGCAAGAAACACAGGTTCAATTCCTGGGTCAAGAAGATTCACTGGAGGAGGCATTAGCAACTCTAGTATTCTTGCCTGGAAAATCCCATGGACAGAGGAGCCTAGTGGGCTACAGTCCATAGGTCTGACAAAGAGTTGGACACAACTGAGTGCTTTTCACTCACAATGATTATATAACAACAATGTATCTCACTGGAGGACATGTTTCTCATTCTTAACAAGAACCTTCAGAATAATCCTGTTATCTTAAGATGTATATGTGAGAGTGGGTCTGGTAAGACATTTCTATTGCTAGGAACAAATTGAAAAAGTATATAAAGCCCCACTCAAACTAGTAAGTGGGTCACTCTCCACCCCCCTTTTGATGTCTTTGTCAGAAGTTTTCTATGTCTGTTTTACATTGTAATAAAACTTTTGCCATACAAAGTTCTGAGTGACTGAACCTGAGTCCCTGGTCTCAAAGCAAAATTCTTTCCTTCGGAGAGCACAAATCTGACAACGTTCACTGTAAGCTATCACTATTATATCCATTACTGTGGGCAAGAGCCCCTTTGAAGAAGTGGAGTAGCCCTCATAGTCAACAAAATAATCTGAAATTCAGTTCTTGGGTGGAATCTCAAAAACGACAGAATGATTTCTGTTCGTTTTCAAGGCAAACCATTCAATATCACAGTAATCCAAGTCTATGCTCCAACCACTAATGCTGAAGAAGCTGAAGCTGAATGGTTCTAAGAAGACCTCCTAGAACTAACACCAAAATAAGATGTCCTTTTCATCACACGTGACTGGAATGCAGAAGTCAAGACATACCTAGAGTAATCGGGAAGTTTGGCTTTGGAGTATAAAATGAAGCAGGGCAAAGGCTACAAGAGTTTAGATAAGAGAACACATTGCTCAGAGCAAACAACCTCTTCCAACAAACCAAGAGATAACTCTACACATGGACAATACCAGATGGTCAATACCGAAATCAGATTGATTATATTCTTTGCAGCCGGAAACGGAGAAGCTCTATACAGTCAGCAAAAACAAGACTGGGAGCTGACTGTGACTCAGATCATGCACTCTTTATTCAAACTTCAGAGTTAAATTGAAGAAAGTAGGGGAAACCTCTAGACCATTGAGGTATGACCTAAATCAAATCCCTTATGATTATACAGTGGAATTGACAAATAGATTCAAGGAGTTAGATCTGATAGAGTACCTGAAGAACATTGCATAGCCGGTAGTGATCAAAGCTTTTCTAAGTGGTCTATGCATATAAATAGAGGAAAACAATAGAATGGGAAAGACCAGAGATCTCTTCAAGAAAATTAGAGATACAAAGGGGATATTTCATGCAAAGATGGGCACGATAAAGGATAGAAATGGTATGGACCTAGCAGAAGCAGAGAGATTAAGAAGAGGTGGCAAGAATACACAGAAGAAAAAAAGATATAAAAATGATCTTAATGACCCAGACAACCACGATGGTGTGATCACACATCTAGAGCCTGACATCTTGGAGTGGAAAGTCAAGGGGGCCTTAGGAAGCATCACTCAGAACAAAGCTAGTGGAGGTGATGGAATTCCAGCTGAGCTATTTCAAATCTTAAACAACGATGCCATTAAAGTGCTGCACTCAATATGTCAACACATTTGGAAAACTCAGCAGTGGCCACAGGACTGGAACAGGTCAGTTTTCATTCCAATCCTAAAGAGAGGCAATGCCAAAGAATGCTCAAACTACCGCACGATTGCACTCATCTCACACGCTAACAAAGAAATGCTCAAAATTCTCCAAGCCAGGCTTCAACAGTACATAAACTGAAAACTTCCAGATGTTCAAGATGGATTTAGAAAAGGAAGAGGAACCAGAAATCAAATTGCCAACATCTGCTGGATCATAGAAAAAGCAATGAATTCCAAAAAATATCTACTCATCTACTCATGTTTCATTGACCACACTAAAGTCTTTGGCTGTGTGGACAACAGCAAACTGTGGAAAAATTTTTAAAGAGATGGGAATACCAGACTACCCTACCTGTCTCCTCAGAAATCTGTATGTAGTTCAAACCACAAGTAGAACTGGATGTGGAACAATGGACTGGTTCCAAAATGGGAAAGGAGTATATCAAGGGCATATTGTCACTCTGCTTATTTAACTTATATACATCATTTGAAATGCCAGGCTGGATGAAGCACAAGCTGGAATTAAGATTGTGATGAGAACTTTCAATAATCTCAATAATATCAATATCAATATCAATAATATCAATAATTGTGAGGAGAAATATAAGTCTATGCAGATGACACCACCTTTATGGCAGAAAGCAAAGAGGAACTAAAGAGTCTCTTGATGAAAGTGAAAGAGAAGAGTGAAAAAGCTGGCTTAAAACTCAACATTCAAAAAACAAAGATCATGCCATCCAGTCATGGCAAATAGTAGGGGAAACAATCGAAACAGTGACAGACTTTATTTTTTTGGGCTCCAAAATCACTGCAGATGGTGACTGCAGTGATAAAATTAAAAGATGCTTGCTCCTTGGAAGAAAAGCTATGACAAACCCACACAACATATTAAAAAGCAGAGACATTAATTTGCCAACAAAGTCTGTCTAGTCAAAGCTATGGTTTCTTCAGTAGTCATGTATGGATGTGAGAGTTGGACCATAAAGAAAGCTGAGCAGTGAAGAATCGTTGCTTTTGAGCTGTGGTGATTCTTGAGAGTCCCTTGGACTGCCAGGAGATTAAATAAGTCAATTCTAAAGGAAATCAATCCTGAAAATTAATTGGAAGGATGATGCTAAAGCTGAAGCTCCAATACTTTTGACCACCTGATGTGAAGAGCTGACTCATTAGAAAAGACCCTGATGGGAAAGATGGAAGGCAGGAGGAGGATGGGACAACAGAGGATGAGATGATTGGATGGCATCACTGACTCAGTGGACATGGTTTTGAGCAAGCTCGTGAAGTTGGTGATGGACAGTGAAGCCTGGTGTGCTACAGTCCATGGGGTCACAAAGAATCGGACATGACTGAGTGACTGAACTGACTGATATAGAATAAACCAGCCTCAAAATTCATATATAGTACATGATGTCATTTACATAACATTCTTGAAAAAGTAAAAGTCTAGAGATACATACACCACAGATTAATGGTTTCTAGGGCACAGTCACCATAAATTGACATCAGGAAACTTTTGATGATGATGGCAACATTCTCTATCTTATCTGTTGTGGTGGTTGTAAGTCTCTACATATTTGTCAAAATTTATAGAATTTTATACCAAAAAGGATGATTTTTACTGTTTGCAAATTATATCTTTGTACAAATGACCAACATATGAAAATGCTCAACATCACTAAATATCAGGGAAATGCAAATCAAGACCACTATTGAAATCTCACCTCACACCTGCCAAGAGGCCTATTATATAAAAGGATAAATACCATTATAAATGTTAGTTTTTAAAAAGGATATTCACCTTTATTGCACTTTCCTTTATGGACTATTAAATATTTTAATAATTAAGCACTTAATGTGCACTTGTATAAATTATTCAGGAGACAAAAAGTACAGCATAATGTTTATACATCTAAATATTCAATTTCTAGAAAAGGTTTACCATTTCTGAAATTTTGTTCTTATCAGTGGATCCTTTATTTTACTCTGAGAGGCTGGCATTATGAAGAAAAAAAAAAAGTCTTAAATTTTATGCCCCATCTCACTTCCTGCTATTATTTTACTCTAGCTAGTTACCAGGTGTCAAAACAACAGGTTAAACCTAGCACCTAACAGTGTGCCAAATCTCTTTTGGAAAGAAACCTCCATAATCTCTTCAGGACTTTATTTCCTCAGCTGGACCTGGACACTCACAGTTTCCAAAATGAGGGAGTCAGTGCAATAGTGCATAAAATATGAGGGTTCTGAAAGCCCATGCCTGCTTAGGGGAGTGTGTAATTTAATAAAGTGTTCATTGATGTCAGCACACTGACTCATCACACTTCTGTTGATGTCGCAGCCTGCAGCACAGAGACTCCTACTGCTAATTAGATGACTGAAGCAAGATTATATTTCCCTTGGAGATAGACACAAAGGCAAGAGAGTTATTCTCAAAGGTATTTTCAATTTACAAGTATTTGATGGGACAGAACCAAAATAGGAACAGGCACACCGTAGGAGCGGCCATCTAGGGAAATGAACTCGACACAGTTGCATTATTTACAAGAATGAAAGTTATAAAAGACACCACCAGGCTTCTATTGTTCCTACTTTATTCCCACATAAATTTATAACATAAATTATGAAGAAGGAATAATATTCTTATGTCTTACATGCTAAGCTTTTTAACAACTGCTTGTAAATCCCAGAAAAATTCAAGAGCTCTGAGTTGAAATCCATATGTTGGATTTTACACTTTGTTATCTAGGGACATCTGTTAGTTTTACCTTTGATAATTATGTTCAAAAAAGTCAAATGAATGATATCTCAAAAGAAGTTGAATTATATATCAGTCACCGAGTTAGGAGGGGCTTTTTACTCAAGATCATACAAATGAAAGCTTTGCTCATATTGAAGAAAAAGCAAATCTCTGTGTAATTTTCATTAAAGGGTTGTAATACTTTAAACATTTTATCTCATAACCTGACCTAAATATTAAAGATTATCTGGTGATAAAAATTTACTCAGTATTATTGTAAAGATAATTTTATATTTTTAAAGCAAGCCCTCCATTTTTATTCATTTGTTTTGTATTTGATAACATCAAATGGAAACTTTAGTTGCCTGATAATGTCTGAACCTTCAGTTTGCTATGAAATACTTGGCCAAGAAATGCTATTATTAGAAGAAAGGAAACTATTAAACAGTGTGTATGAGGGAATGTTTTGTATTTTTGTAATACTAACATGGACATATTCTTACAAAAGAAAGTAAATTATAGACAGAATTATCCCGTTTTCAAAAAGGCATTCCTTTTATTTTTTTTTTAATTTTTTTAATTTTTGGCTGTACCACATGGTAAATATTGTTCCCTGATCAGAGACTGAACCTGTGTCCCCTGCATTGGAAACGTGGAGTCTTAACCACTGGGCTGCCATGGAAATCCCCAGCATGACCCCATTTTAAACCAGTGCTAGGGAGAAAAGAGTGCTAATGAGAAAAAGTATGGAATAATAATGGATTTGTTAGGAAACTGAGCCATCTCTCTTAACTTTTCCTATTGTCAATACATGTTGCTCTCTAATGGCTTCACTTACTTATTTTATTTATTTATTTTTTTAGCAAACAAGTTCAAAATAGTGCAAATTTGACTATTCTGATCTTTCAGTGAAAAGAAACCATTAACAGTTTTATCATTCTGTTACTTAATCATTTTAATGAACAATTCTTTAACATTATAGCTTGTAAAAACCAGATACTGTGATAAATAATCAGGATTTAAAAGCTACAATGATACTCTTTCACCTATGTTCAAAAATTCATTAGGGAACATAGAGGAAAATGAATAAGTAGCATTTTTAAAGTTATTAAACTTTGAGCATTTAAAAAACTCCCATTACATGTCCTCGTTGCCACACCCCAACTGATTAAACGTTATTCTTTGGGCTAGAGATTTCAGGTATCAGGCTCTGAGGATGTGGAAAGAATAAGATTGTGATTACTTAGCATGGAATTTTAAATTGTATTTTCCTCAACAAAAACATCAGTATTTGCAGAATAAGTGCCTTGAAAGTCAGTAATTATTGTATTTACAAAGCTTTCCTAATTACCTCAGTGTGGAGAGAACTCATGATAAAATGTAGGATAATTCCCACATCACTGGAAAGGGAGAGGTCACTATAGATTCTGAAAAATGGCTCCTGTGATAAGAAATAGAATGTAGAATAGCCAGGGGTCAAATAGTGTCAGTCTCCTGGCCGCTGGCACCTTCTTCCTTTTCCATGACCAAGTCAACATCCTTGACGCTTGACGGAGGAAAAGTTAGAAACACAGATTGGGTGGTAGAAAAAAAAAATGACTGAAGAATGTATCTAGCCTCCCAGAGCTCTATATAACTGAGCATATTGTGAGGAAGAAACTCCAGAACTAGTTTTGTCTTGAGACAGTTCCAGAAATCCAACTTTTATATGAGCAATTATCATATGCTAACTATTGAGCAAGGTACTTCCATAAGTGTTAGATCTATTCTTGAAAAGAAAAATGAAAGTGAAAGTGAAATCGCTCAGTCGTATCTGACTCTTTGGGACTCCATGGGCTGTAGCCTACCAGGCTCCTCCGTCCATGGGATTTTCCAGGCAAAAGTTGCCATTTCCTTCTCCAGGGGATCTTGTCAACCCAGGGATCGAACCCGGGTCTCCCGCATTGTAGGCAGAATGCTTTTACCATCTGAGCCACCTGGGAAGTCTCAATCCATTCTTAAACTACTGTATATTAGTTTTAATTAATTTCTAATTATATAAATAAGAGAACTAAGGCAAAGAATATTCAAGATACATGAGTTGGGCTACAGGAAATAGCATCATATTAAATAGCTTCTTAAATACAAATTGAATTATATAAGCTTAATTTCAATGAACAGTGGTTTTATAGTCCATCTGAAAATATTGACTAGGGTCATCTGTATTTTTGCTTCCATTATGCCAATTGCATTTGATTAAATTTAGAGATAGATATTTAAATATTAATGTTTTTTTCATATTATACATATGAATGCTTGGCCTCTATTTCAAAAACACTTATGAATAAAACATTACATTTCCTCTGAATGGCAAAGTTAAATAGATCCACCAAATGGAATTAGGATCCCTGAATATAGAGATTATATATTGATTTAATTTATTTCTGGTGAAATCTTCATACTAACGTCAATAAATACTTCCTGGCAATATTCTCATTTTCAAGGTTTTATTTTTCGCAGTCGGAAACCCCAAGATTTTAAGTGCCTTGTACTTACTTGCACTTTGTGAGTGGGGAAGCAAGATGGGAAATGATCAAGAGGCAAAGAAATGCAAATTAAGAGGTGAGACTGAGGGAGGCTGCTGGCCCTTTAATTGATCTCAAGGGATGCTGTTTCTCTGCTGTCGCTGAAGGATCAACAATAAGTGTTTAGTAAAACAAAACAGAAAAAGTACAAAAAAGCTCCTTCAGAGCCAACACTGACTGAGTGCGATCATATGCCAAACACATTTCTACATAGTTTAAATGCTGTTTTTCATCTTAGATTATTTACTGTTCTAATATTTATCCCTAGGATCTAGCATGGATCTTTGAACACATAGTCACTCAACAAATTCTTACAAAACACTTTATATATTTCCCTAATAGAATACTTACAACTAGGTTATATTAAATATTAATCACATTGATTTGATAAAGAAGTCTGAGGGATTAGGTAACATATCTAATGCAACACAGCTAGTAGCAAAACTCAGATTTTAAAAGTCATTCTCTCCTGTTAATTATACTATCTTCAGATGGGGAAACAGTGGAAACAGTGTCACACTTTATTTTTCAGGGCTCCAAAATCACTGCAGATGATGATTGAAGCCATGAAATTAAAAGATGCTTACTCCTTGGAAGGAAAGTTATGACCAACCTAGACAGCATATTTAAAAGCAGAGACGTTACTTTGCCAACAAAGGTCTGTTTAGTCAAGGCTATGGTTTTTGCAGTGGTCATGTATGGATGTGAGAGTTAGACTGAATAAAGCTGAGCGCTGAAGAACTGATGCTTTTGAACTGCAGTGTTGGAGAAGACTCTTGAGAGTCCCTTGGACTGCAAGGAGATCCAACTAGTCCATCCTAAAGGAGATCAGTCCGGGGTATTCACTGGAAGGACTGATATTGAAGCTGAAACTCCAATACTTTGGCCACCTCATGCAAAGAATTGACTCATTGGAAAAGATCCTGATGCTGGAAAGGATTGGGGGCAGGAGGAGAAGGGGACAACAGAGGATGAGATGGTTGGATGGCATCACCGACTCGATGGACATGGGTTTGGCTAGACTCTGGGAGCTGGTGATGGACAGGGAGGCCTGGTGTGCTGCGGTTCATGGGGTTGCAAAGAGTTGGACACGACTGAGCAACTGAACTGAACTGAACAATAGACTGTTTATTACTTATACAACAGCAAAAACATAAAAGAATAAACAGGTTAATTAAACAAATTGTTAAATTCCTGTCTATTTTTCAAAGTAGATTTTTTGTTAATAGTAATGGTAGGTACACATCTAAATGGTTGTCAAAGATATCTTCCTCTTGGTCTTCATACATATGTGTAGCTCCTTCCTCTTGAATGTGAGCTGGCCTAGTGACTTGCTTCTCATCAATATAATACAGGAAAAGTGACGGGGTATTAATTTCAAAAATTGCATCTTACATCTTACTAAGAGGCTTTCTCTACTCTCTTTTCTGCTTGCATGTTTGCATGATTAAGTTGCCATGAAGGGAAGAATCATCTGTAAAGAACTGACACCAGCCTATGGCCAGTAACCATGAAAAACCTGGGACCCTCAGTTCATTAACCAGTAAGGAACTGAATCCTGCCAACAACTATCTATTCAAAATATGATTATACAAAAATATATAAGAAAGAGACGAAGTGTCCTAGTGGCCCACTGGAAGTAACAATAGTTTCCTAAACCTCAATAAATGCTATAATTATTGTGGTTCTAGTTGCAATGTGTGCAATTTTTTTAAAGACAAAAATTTCTTGGGTATAAATTCCATTTCTTATGGATACATCCAGTCAATTCAAAGATACATTTTTTTTTTCACATTTTACCATCTTTGAACATAGAAAATCTCTTTCAGTTAACACAGAATAACAGTGCTCACACATCTGATGAATCATCATAACTTACAAATGTGTTAATAATATACATTTTCAATATTCTTTGTAGTTCTACAATATTGGTATAAAAAAAGTTTCATGAATTTAGAAGTTAAGGTATTTAGAAATTAAGAAATCAATTCCTGAAAATATATAGCCCTCAACTTTATACACATATTTCTTATAGCAGTTTAAAGAGTAATTTTTTGTCTTTGTTCAGGTATATTGGTATGGTCCCATTTAATCAATATAGTGAAATTGATGTAACACAAATTGAACTTTGGGAATAATAAGATAGTTTTGTAGTCCACCAAAAACACATGTGGTTATAACATCTTCTGATGGAATACTACTCATATTTTTGAGTCTTTTTAAAAGGATGATTGGATTTCGTTATCAGGACTGTGCAGTACCTATTTGCAAAGCATGAAGACACACCCCCGAGAGATATGACTCACTGCTCTGAGACAAACAGCAAGTAACTTACGGTGGAACTCATTGTCATCATTTAGGACAATAGCTTTTCCATAGAGACAAAATGCTAAAGAGTGCAATACAGTGATTTTCACTCTACCCTTACTGGAGGTATCTGTTTCTCAAAACTAAAATGGATAATTGAAGTGCAAATCAGCAGTAGAAAATGCGTGGAGAGTCGCTTAGGTATCAACACCAGATCTTTACTACTTGTTTTGTTTGACTATGCAGTTAGTGAAAGTACCTTGAAATAACTCAGGAGAAATTATACATTTGCACTTGCTGCTGTTAATAAATCTATGAGCAAGTATAAATAAATGGGTGGTTAGATAAGATTCATTTTCATTGCAGTATGATTCGTTTTTATAGCCTTTCTTGCAAAGAGAGAGACTAAATCATCTTTATTTTCTATGTGGTTTCTTTTCTTCAGTTTTCAAAATTTTGTTCATTGTTTTCATTGTATTCTTCTCTCTATTGTTTGGTTTGCAAGCATCCTCTTCATTGAAAAAAAGGAATTGATAGCTTTAATCTACCACAAAAATGAAAGAATATCCTTGGAAATATCAGGGGTAGCTGGTGAAGGCATTCTTGGTATTTAGGAATTGGGTAATGTTGTTACCTAAGGCATCCTGGTGATTATCTCAAGCTTTAAATAAACTAATTATGCCATTATTTAATGGCATTCATGAATCAGTCTTTTATGAAGATACAATACACAGCACAGATGAACTTTTTTTCACCATTTTTTTTTTGACATTTGCAGAAGCCTGTGCAATGGGTCAGGGATCAATCTCACCATATTTTCTCTGCTGCTGCCTTTCGCAACCTTCTCATTATTGGGACCACCATCTGATGAAGCAAGAATTCAGTTTTCTTTTCCAGACAAGGTAAACAGAGAACCAGGCACATGTGTTCTCAGGAGCTAAGTCATGTCCAACCCTTTGCAATCCTATGGACTGTAGCCTGCCAGGCTCCTCTGTTCATGGGATTTCCAGGCAAGAATGCTGGAGCAGATTGCCATTTCCTTCTCCAGAGATATTCCCCATCCATGGATCGAATCCACATCTCCTGTGTCTCCTGTATTGGCAGGCAGACTCTTTACCACTGAGTCACCTGAGAAGGTTAATGGTGTCTACAATAATTCTCTCTGCCTACTAGACTAAAATGTTGTATATGCGGATGGATCCTGGGAACCTGTTTAAACTGAGGTGTAGCACAAAACTTATGTTTACCTTCATTTTCATTTTTTTCATTTCACCACGGGCTGGTTCTGTGAAAATCCAGAAGAGTAGGGCTCATTTTTTGTAGTGTCCTCCCTCATTTTCCTACTGCCTAGAATAATAGCTGAAGAAGATGTGGTCTTTGGCTTCAACCATCAGGCCATCTTCAACTGTAGGATCAAGTGTCTGCAGACATTTTCACCTTCAGCGTATTGAAAAGCAGAGACATCACTTTCTCAACAAAGGTCCGTCTTGTCAAGGCTATGGTTTTTCCAGTGATCATGTATGGATGTCAGAGTTGGACTATAAAGAAAGCTGAGCACCGAAGAATTGACGCTTTTGAACTGTGGTGTTGGAGAAGACTCTTGAGAGTCCCTTGGACTGCAAGGAGATCCAATCAGTCCATCCTAAAGGAGATCAATCCTTGGTGTTCCTTGGTAGGACTGATGTTGAAGCTGAAACTCCAATACTTTGGCCACCTTATGCGAAGAGCTGACTCATTTGAAAAGACCCTGATGCTGGGAAGGATTGGGGGCAGGAGGAGAAGGGGATGACAGAGGATGAGATGGTTGGATGGCATCACCGACTCAATGGACACGGGTTTGGGTGGACTCCGGGAGTTGGTGATGGACAGGGAGGCCTGGCGTGCTGTGGTTCGTGGGGTCACAAAGAGTCAGACACAACTGAGTGACTGAACTGAACCGAACTGAATGTCACTGGTACATGTGACCACCTCCACAACTCATTAACATTCATTCTTAACTCCGCTTGCTTTCTTTTTAAATTAACTGTATTGAGGACACATTAGACAGAAAATTGCATATATCCAATGTATGCATTTTGATGAGTTTGGACATATGCATACATCTACAAAATCCTCACTTTAAACAAGGTAATAAACCTATTCATCACCTCCAAAAGATTTCTAGAGTCTCCTTGCTTTTCTTGTGTGTATGTGGTTAGAACATGCTATCTGCCTCCTTAGCAAGTTTTTAAATGCACAACACAGCATTGTTAACTGTAGGCTCTATGTTGTATAGTACATCTTTAGAAGTGACTCATCTTGGATAAATGTAACTTTATACCCATTAAACAGATCCTCATTTGTTCCCCTGCTCCATCTTCTCAGAATAGACAAGACAATGCATTATAATACTGTTCCTGCCTATTTCTCTATATTCATTTCTCATCTACTTGTACTGACTGATCTAGTACAGTGGACTCCATTCATTTCCCCCAATACTTCAAGTCCATTTTTGTATCTGGATCTTTACACTTGCTGTTCCCTCTGCACTGAGAGCTCTTCTACTCACATTTCACATACCTCACATTTCACATTTCTCATCTCAACTTAAATATCACCTTCTCAAAATGTCTGACTATTCTTCTTAAAACTAGCCCTCAGAGACATTTTCCTTTACTTCATATCATTCATTACTTTTATATTTTTCATCATAGGGCAATATTATTGTTAATTTTGTCTACTGTTTATGTATTATCTGTCCCTAAAATATATTCTACACAAATACAAGAAACTAATATTTATTATGTTTTGCTGCAGACACAATGCACAGAGCAGTCTTGGCATGTTTGCAGAACAATGTCTGTTAGCAACAAATCAAATAAAACGAAGAAAGGAAGAATAACTTTAATTCTTTTCTAAGGCCTGGGAGCTTCCCTGAAACTTTCTATGTTTATCATGGACGGTGCTTTCTGAGACCTCAGTCTTCACTTGATTTCCAATTAAGTTTGGATTCACTTTCAAGTCTACCCAATAGACTGATTCTCTTTATACTGTTTATGTGATAAATTGATTCATTATGTAACTCAACTTAGTGGTCAAGGTTGAGTATGCCATATCTTTTGGAAATTATGGCTTGAAGCAATAAGTGGTTCTTACTGTGATCAGGTATAGCAGATATTCACTACCCAAATGTTTGGCAAATACAGATTATTAATTGACCATAGAGTTTTTAATTTGTCTTTTCACATTGCCATGGTACAAGCACACTTTCTGTTTTAATTACTCCAGATTATATCCATGGCAACTATACTTTTTAACACAGATGTTACTTATAATTATCTGTTATATTTTTTCAAAAAAAAGTATATATTCCATTACAATGCATGGACTTAGGCTTTCTTTACCAAGTTAAAAAAAGAGGGAGGGTCTAGTTTTAGTAATTTTTAATAGTTATCCAGGTTGAGTAAAAAGGTGGACTTTAGTTATCTCATTTTTCTGCTGCAAGCAATATTTAAACGTTCACTAAGTTACTGAAGGGAGAATGATTTTATGTGTTTTGGGGGATAATGAGCATCAGAAATTTGTTTCTTCAGCAATACATTTGTATTGTGGTTAGTATTATGGTTTTCAAGAGTTTTTTTTGTTTGTTTGCATTTTAAGGGAAGAACACTGAGTACGTGTTCTACACTTGAGAATTTCTTAAAGATGAAAGATGATAAAACAGAGGAGAAGAAAGTACACAATAAATCAATATAAAAACAAGTCTAGTGCTGATAAATATCAATGAGGTCACTAGAGTGTAAGAGTTATTACTAGGTTGGAATTGCTTTGGAAAACCTGAACATAACTAATACTTTCCATGTTAATAAAAAAGTAGTGTATGATCAATTGTTATTCTGTGAGAATTTTGATGTGAAACAAAATGAAATTTATTCTTTAGAATGTTTAGGTAGGCATTCAGATGCTTTAATTGATTCCAGATAAACAGGAGTATCAAATTTATAAATCAAATAAACCACTGGACTAAGGCCAAAATCTTGTGTTTACCGATTTGTATGCCAGCTGAATTTACTCTATGCTATGACCACAGATTACACTGATGCTCAGAGTACATGCATCATTCTTTCCTCTAGCATCTCTCTTATGAGCATGCCTTCTTTCTTTTTCAAGAATGTCTAAGCAAGATAGTGATTTTAGAAAAACACAAATCTCTCATATTATGATTCCATTTAATTTAACACCTCCTTTTATTTTTTCTTCTGAGTTTCTTTTTTTTTTAAACTAGTTTAATTGCAATGTCTTTTTCTTTTTAAATGCCATGCAGTACATATATATATATATATATACAGTTTTCAAATGTTTACAATGTTGTGTTGGTTTCTGCCATGCCTTTCCATGCTTAGTTGCTCAGTTGTGTCTGACTTTTTGCACCTCCATGGACGGTAACCCATCAGGCTCCTCTGTCCATGGAATTCTCCAGGCAAGAATAATGGATTGGGTTGCCATTCCCTTTTCCAGGGGATCTTCCCAACCCAGGGATTGAACTGGGGTCTCCTGCATTGCAGGCTGTTTCTTTACTGTCTGAGCCACCAGGGAAGCCCAAACAACAATGCAAATCAGCCATAAATATGTACATCTGCTCTCTTGCTAGCCCCCTCCCCCATCCCATCTCTCCAAGGCATCTCATCCCTTTAAAACCCATATCCCTTTTGTGCAAGGGCATTACTAAAAAGAATGGCAAATCCAGCCCCTTGCAAATGCAAGTTGTGTATGCCTAGAGAACTTATAGCAGTTTTTCAACAACAGCACTGGTGATATTTTGAACTGAGTAATTCTTGGTTGTGGGAGGCCATTCTGTGGAATGTATCCCTCGCCTCCAAACCCTAAGGCCAGTGGCAATGACCCCTGCTTAGCTGTGACAGACAAAAATATCTCCACATAGTGCCAAACATTCTCTGGGAGAGGAGGAGGAAAACTGCTCCCAATTAGGAACCACAAGATTGCAAAGTTGCCTAGAATATTTATATTTAGATGGATAATTTAATTGAGCACTGAAAGCAAACTCTAAGCAAAATATGCACATTTAAAGGAAAAAGAAGACTGAAATCAGCACCTGGCTAAAGTCCTGAAAAGAAGTAGGCCTTAAGCATATGTTTGCTAATTAATTTGTATGCAATCTTACAAAGGAAGCCAATATTTTTATAGGATATTTTTCTATTTTTCCATTTCTAAGCTATTTTCATAAAAGCTTGCAATTCAAAATGACCTCAGGGTTAATCTAATCCATATCAGTAGTTGTACAAATGCAAAATATGAGTCATCATTCCCCAAAGGTTCATACTAGCATAGCTGATCCAATCACCCAAAACTCAAGACACCAGTCTCACACTAAAATCCTTGAAACAGTCTGTATACCCTCAAGCTTACACATAGGATCTCTCCAGGAATACAATGAACCAAAACTGAGGAAAATGCTGAAAATTTTCTTTACACTAAAGTATGTGGTTGTTAAGGCTCAGTAAGGCTCTATTCTGTTTTAACTGGCAGAGACACAAGATGCAAAAATTGACAGGAGGTCTTATGTGGGAGAAGGCAGAGTCAAGAATGCTTTAGGTTAGGAGGGGTCCAAAAAGTCACTTTCAGTGACTTTCAGTAAGCAACAGCATACAGAATATATTTATTAGAGGTTTCATTCTGACTCAGTCTCTATCTTTATTTTCATCTTGGTTTTCATTGAAATGCATTTACTCAACAAGTAAAGAATTATTGATTTTTGGTGTTGGGGAATAATGACATTAAAATATCTTTTGTGGTATTTTTGATGACTAAGTGATCTTGGTTTATTTGATATTTTTCAATACTCACAAATACCTTCCCAAATTCAAAAAGAAACAGTTGATACTAATTTAAAGCATGAAAAATGCATACATGCATTTAAGTTGGCTGATAAAATTAGTTGATTATTTGAAACAAATTAGATCTTCATCACCTAGGAATGTCAACAAAATCCAACTGACTTAAAGAGTAAATGTACATGAAAGGTTTTGAGAGTAAATCCTGAGTTTTTATTGCAAAATAATTTTTTTTTCTTTTATTTTGTATACATATGAGATAACGGACATTTCCTAACTTACTGTGATAATCATTTCATGATGTACATCTGAATCATTATGCTGTACATCTAAAATTTACACAGTGCTGTGTGTCAATTACATTTTAATAAAACTGGAAGGGAAAAAAAGAGTAAAAGGAAAATATTGTTTAATATTTTTCAGATAGCAAAATGAAAATGGAACAAAAGAATAGAGAAACATCTAGCTATAAATTAAAGGAAGATGGTACAAAGGAATAATGAAATAATCATTTCTAAGTCTTCAGTTGCTTCTTCTATTAGGATTATATATTGATACCCTTGCCATGTACCTCCAAAGAGAAGTTGTTGTGTTAATAACATCCACATCCTCGCTCCACTCACTTTCATCTTGGCCATGTAACTTGTTTGGGCCAGTTGCCTTTAAGAACCAGGAGCAAGAAAACTACCAGGGTTTTGTCTTGTTTACACAAAAACAAAAAAGAAATAACTTAAATATAAGCTTTAGGTATATTTCCAAATATACATTAATTTCATATTAGTAGAAAAAAAGATGACTGGTACTTTTTAAGAGACATTTGGAGAAAAGAACATAACACAACTTAAGATCCTAATGGAATCTAAATCAAAATAAATCAAGAGGTCATTATGAAAATAGCATACCACAAATACAGTTAAGGGATTTTTAAAAGGTCTTTCAAGAAAAACTTAATACATTAACTGAGGAGATAGTAAATGTAAAAGTTTTAATAATAACAAGCCTACACATTTTAAAGACAATCTGAATATTGGGAAAAAATACACGCAAAACATATGATACAGGATTTCATATCTCTAAGGGACTTTGTAATTCATTCAATGAACTTTGACAAATTAATAAGAAAAAAACAATAAGGATCACAATGAAAAAATAAGTAAAAAATAAATAGACAATGCCCAATGGAAAGATAAGAATCAGGGTATTACATGTTTGTCATTATTTTTGCTGACAAGTTTATTTCAAATAGCCTTCCGATGTAGACTGAATATCCTGCTTTATAATTCCTGATTCCCAAGGAAGAATTCCAAACAATAGATTTCTTAGCTTCTTTCACAGTTAGGAAACCCATATGTGAGCTTGGCTCTACAAATTTGACGCATCAAAATTCTGTGATACACACATTGGTAGGAGTGGCTGCAGGCAACAGAACTTCAGGGCAATAGAAGAAATGTCCACTTTATTACAAGGCAAGACACAGCTGATGGCTCAAAACAAAACAAAAAAATTGGCTGAAATTAAAAATAAAATTTTATCATCCTATGGTTTGCAGTAGCAAAATAGTTAATTAAATTATGACCTAGAGTAAAATGCCCACTGAGCCACAAAAATTTGAGGGATCAGGTGGCTGTCCTCAGAGAACAATATTAAAGGGCAGAAGGAAAGTGTAAACTGTGAAGGTGAATTTGTTGTTTCAAGCTATACTGACAGCTTGAAGGGAACAAATAACAAGTATGAAGCCCTGAGTCTTAGCTGAAGGCACAGAGAGAAACCATGGGAATTTTATGATTGATAAAATAATCTTGGATCACCTATAGCTGTAGACTTAACTCAGAACTCCAAACTCAAAAGTATGATCCTACCAGTTACAAAATTTAAAAGTTTGCTGCATACACAGTCTCATTACTACCGCAGTATGTGTGCATGCTAAGTGCTAAGTCGCTTCAATTGTGTCCGACTCTGCAACCCCATGGACTGTAGCCCACCAGGCTCCTCTATCCATGGGATTTCCCAGGCAAAAATACTGGAGTGGGCTGCCATGCCTTCCTCCAGGGATCTTCCTGACCCAGGGCTCGAACCCAAGTTTCCTGCACTGGGAAGTGGGCTCTTTACCACTAATACCACCTGGGATTTCCCTAACACCAGAGTATAGGAAAGCTAATGGACTGATAGAAAATAAGAGAGATTCTGAATGCTGGAACAGAAAAATGTGGTAGGATCTAGATGACTCAGTGTGGCCCCAAATCCCAAACGTCTCTGAGTCTTCCCTGTTATCAGAAACAGCCTTTCTTTCCAAGTCCAAGAAGGCCTCTTTTGCTTAAAATCCAATAACAACTGCATTCGAAAGAGTTACCTTACCAGGGAAAACTACTCTTATTATTCCCATCCTCCACCACTTCTAATTATCTCCTGATCTAAATTAGAATCTGAATTCAACATGCCACAGGGAACCAATTACAAACTCAAATTCTAGAAGAGATGATGAAGCATGAAAACATTGTAATAATTTTGGATTTGTATCAACGGAAATCAAGAAAATATATACAAGAATACATTCTGAATGTACTAAAGCAAAGACTGCAGTAGATCATTTTAGAATGCAACATTTATTAATATGGTTGTCTTTCCCACAAATTTAGAATTGGTGTGCTAACCTCAACACATAATAAGGTTTGCTTTGTTGCTTAGTTAGCTAATTAAAATATGGACTTACTGAAGACTCTGACATAACCCCAAACTCTTTGACATTTTGTATATTAAAAATGTCATTTAATTACAGAAGTAAGAATGGTAGAGTGGTTTTCTTGTGTGTAATTCACTCAACCTATTCTTTAAATCTCTTAAGAGAAGATGGCAAATGCTTTCTATCCTGTGGATTTAGAAATACATGGATGATTTAGAATACATCAACATCTTTTAAAAGTATTGTAGAGATTGTTCTCCTAGCGACAACTGCTGCTAGGAGTTTCCGCAGTAAATAGGCTCACTTATTCCATGGCAGAATGAGATTCTTGGGTGATGAGACCAAATAATATCAAAAAACCATCAGATGCAAAATGTAATCTCTGTAATTAATAGTGGTGCCACAAGAGAGCATTTTTCAATGGCTGGTTGATCATAGAATCTCTAGAACTGAAATATATGTGCAGAATTCTAAAGTTCACATGATTTATATAACAGGAAAACCTTGTGGTTGGTCAGGCAGAAAGAATGATGCTCCAAGTAAAACAAAGATGTATAGCTCTTCAGCCAAATTGTGGACCTGAGTCATTTCACAGTTTCAGAGTCCAGGGAATGACTAACTATTTAAGTATGCCTGAGTGATAAACATGGTAACAGCACAAATATCTGCTCCCTAGATTTCTAAATGAGACTGTGGACATTCTCTAGGCTAACTATGAACTAGGGAGACAGAAATAACTGGGCAGTTTGAGAACGTTAATAAAAGTTTCAAGCCAGTGATAATATCTTGGTACCTAAAAGATATTTGGATCCACTGGCTGAAAGTGTGAGTCGCTCAGTCATGTCTGAATCTTTGCAACCCCGTGGACTGTAGCCTACCAGGCTCCTAACTCCATCAGATTTCCCAGGCAAAAATATTGGTATGGATTGCTATTTCCTTCTCCAGGGGATCTTCCCAACATGGATCAATGTGTTAAAGTAGACTTTTTATCTAAACTTCACTTCATGATCAGCTCAATGAGGCCTCAAACCTAATCCAGGAGCAATGGCGACGGTTTCTAGGAATATTAACTGGAATAAACATGCTCAAAAACTAGAAGAAAATTTCCAACAGCTAGCTAGCATTCATTCTTTACCACTTTCTTCATCTCATATTTAGATTTTTATATATCATACCACATCAGCTCCTGTCTCACAGGCAGAGACTTCATCACATTGAAATTTATAAATTCCTGTAATTCCATGTACTTAGCTCCTGACTGATTCAAGCACAGGATTCTGAAAGGATCTTATCAGTTCTCAGTGATATCTCTAGTTGATAGATCCCAGGGTCTTATCACTGGAGGAATTCAGAACTGTGAGTGGAAGAGAACAGGGCCAGTAGAACTTCTGTCCTTCACTGCACAGAATCCCTACTCTCAGCAACTGTACAGTTGACCTATCTCTGGCCTTCTCCTTTATTGATCCAATAGGTTTTCTTAAGAATCTAATTATACTCACTAACTGGAGATTGACTAAAACTTGAAAACAAAATCATTTTAACTTCCTGTGACAAGCTATAGATGTATAACTGGAAAGAAAACAATCTTTGTTAGTTTAGCTCCATATAAAATAAAGTATTTTTTATTTCTGAATTTTTTCCTTTGTTTTCAAAAAGTTTTATTCATAAGAAAGCAATTTTCTCATTAAGCAAAAAGATTGCTGGCCATCTTAACATAATACTTTGAGTTTGAAAAAAAAAAATCTTAATATAATTTATCACTTGGCAAGTGTGAGATTTTTCTAAATAAATTTCCAGCCATGATGACATTTAATGTTCACTTCAGTGGGATTAATACTTGCTAAGAATTTGCCATTTGAATCCCTGAGGATGTGTTTCAATATAGGTAATATCTACCTCATTAGAACCAGTAGTATTAAGATTTATTCCCAGGACATTCTGTGAAAGTTTTAAAATTTATTGGTGGACTTATTAACATTCTGTCCTAGTTTTAACCTGTTATTTGAAGATTTAAAAAATAATTTTAAAAAGGCATAAATAAGGATTTGAAACATTGGATATTTGAATATTAAGTTTAAACCACAAATTTTATCCACCAGCAGCTTAAATCCTACAAGTTTATTAATAAAATTCATATTTTTAATACACAATGCAACTATTTTAAATTAAATAATTTATGCCTATATTTTCTTCCTAAAATTTACATGTTCACATATAATTTATAGTCAATTTCATAGAAGAGAGTGTAATGCACATCTTGCTAAAATGTGCAAATGAGTGCTTAGATATTTTTCTGTGTTCCTGCCCTTTCAATTTAAAGATGTAAGTTAACAAATAAATATTTAAGGATTGGGAAATTAACATTATTATTTTATATAACTGATCTCATCAATTCAAAAATAAACTCATGCTTTGAGTTATTTTTAAGTTCGAACAATCCTATACAACATACTAAAACAAAGAATAACAATTATAAAAATTAAAATTTTTATTTTTTTTAATTAAAGAGTAAGATACAACTTCAAAATTAAATAATCAAGTAACTATTTTATCAAATACATATTGAGGATGATTAAGATGATAGGAAATCTATCACTGGCATGACAAAATGTCTCTAAATACTTATAAATGTGCCATTTAATTTCAGTATAAAATAACCTCTACAAAGGAACAAGAAATCCACTTGAAGAAAAGGGTATGTTCCTGTAGACACTAAGATCCAAGACCATGGAGAGACATTTGATTTAACTGCTGTAATACTCAAGTATTATTTAGATAATTACACAATATAATTGTTCTCCTTTGTGATTCTATGAAGTGGCCCTAACTAGTTAACTGACCACTTGTTTAATAAGTTAGATGATTATCAGTTAGGTGGACCAGTATCCCCTTGAAATTACTATGTCAGAATAAAATTAGGCCAGGGTTTAAAAGATACAGTTAATAAAATTTTAGAATTTTAATGAAAATATAAAGTTAAAAAAAACCTAAAGACTTCTTGCTTATCCACTTAATATATGCACATAAAAACAGTATAGTCATGAGTTTTAATAGTGATATTTAAATTATTAATTAAATATCATGTTAATTGAAAGGATTTTAAAACAAATGGTAAAAAAATTATGAATAAAAAAATTGGAAAAATAATAATAATATAAAGCAAAATAAAGGTACAAAGGATACAATCTTCCACTGTCAATGGCTTTAACCCTTACCCCCCCAACACACACAAAAATCACTATAAGTTTTAATATTTTTAAGCATCTAGAATTCTTCTCAGATGAAAATTGAAGACAACTTTAAAAGAAAAAAAAATTATATCTTAATATTAGAATTTATATCAGAATATAAGAGGCTATAATATTGGTAATATTTTATGTTAAAATATGGGATGTGCATTGGTTTCTAGAAAGCAAATTATGTTTCAAGTAGAAATACAATTTTATAATATATTTGTTTATGTAATCATAAATACTTTAGAAAAAGGAAAATCTGGAGTTTCTTCTCAATAATATGCATGGAGAGAAGTTATACATATTTGGAATGCTTAATAGTTAAAATTTTGGAACAACTTCTAAAAATGTAATATGATATGGTCCATTCATTGAAGTATGGTTATGTTAATGACTATATTTTAAATACAGCAAGTGCTGCAACAAAACTTCAAATAACCAAAAACAATGTTTTACTACACATGCTAGTAAAGCAGAATATTTGCTTCAGAAGTCTCTTTCTAATAAATCAAAATAAACCTTCTTCCAAGCCTTATTTTTCTTCTCATTCTACAAATAACCAGCATCATTACCTTGTATGTGTTTATATGCATTTTTTTTTCTATTTTTACCAAAATGTGTATATCCAAAAGCAACATGTAATTTAACACTGTATTCTTTCCACTTAAATAATACCATACTTGGATTTTTTGTGTGTGATTTTTTTCTTTAAATCTTTGTTGAGGTTAAATCTTTGTTAGAGGAATGGACATTGACATTTGTTCATTAGCAGTACACTTATAGAAGTAAAATAAATAAAGTATACTAACATGTATCCATACAGACATTTCTCCAAAAATATATTGTAATTTCTTTTCTTTTCAATCTTACCTTACTGTCACAAACATAAAGCCTTTATTTCTCACAGATGCTACACTAAATTTTTACCACTGTATACATAGCAATAGGTTTTCTAATATTCCTGAATTTAGATTTTTTTTCCTGTTGCCCTTCTGTCAGCCAGTTCAAAATGCAGCATTTAGTTATTTACATCTATTACATTTTAACAAATTTATGTACATTACAAGAAGAATCCACACTCCTATAAGGTATGAATAATCTTTTTTTTTTTTTTTAATAATCAAGCCTCCAAATACACAGAGAAAGAATAGTAAATGCAGAAGCTTTATTTATGAACCAGTTAAGATAAGAAAACATGTTGCATAAGATATAACATGCATTCTTCTCAAAATCTGGCCTTTGAATGAGGGAAAGTCTCTAAAAATGCAGAAGCACATTAATACTGCATTTTATTTAAAATCATATAAATCCAAAAAAAAAAATCATATAAATCCAACTATTTTTTAAGATGAGTAGAAAGGACAGGACACAAAGTTGTCAAAGTTGTACTTTTCTGACCTTTATATATTGTTTCAAATTACTCTCAGTAATCAACTATGGATATTCCAGTTATATGTTATCAGAGTTAAGAGACAAAGAACAAGTTTTTTTTCTCCTCTCATTGCCCCAGGTTTGTAAATGGTCCCTGCAGCAGTCTGTATTCATATTAGACATAAAGAATGTTGACAGAAGAGGCACAGAAAAAATACACAAATCCCATAAAGCAGCAATCAATCCAACTGTCTGACTAGCTCTGGACAGTTTGCTTCAACTTTTGAAGGTTTATGGAAAACTCTTTTTTAGTTTCATCCTATCGTCAAGGTCTAGCTGCCAGCATAATATACAAGACATTTGGACCTATCAGCATTTGACTTAATAGTCTGAGGTTGAAACTAGGATATATCTGCCAGCATGCAGCAAATCTTGGTAGCTCTGATGAATACAATTCAGGAATGAGCCTCCAACGTCAGCTGTCTACTCAAGGTCAGTAAGAACTGCTGGGTCAGGGGAGCCACTCTTTAGGGGGTCCAGAAGTGCCCTTGCCACTCACCCCTCACCCAGAAAATTGACAAGTGTTACAGCAGTAGTGAGGAGAAAGAAAACCAAGGAAGTGATCTGATCTCTTTGAAATCTCCAGGATTGGTGCCATCTAGAAATTCAAACAGAACCGATTTGGTGGTTAGTTAGATCTATTTGAGGTTATTCAGTCAGGAAGATAGCAAGGAGAGATAAGAAAGCCTTCCTCAGGGATCACTGCAAAGAAGGAGAGGAAAACAATAGAATGGGAAAGACTAGAGGTCTCTTCAAGAGAATTAGAGATACAAAAGGAACATTTTATGCAAAGATGGGCTCAATAAAGGACAGAAGTGGTATGGACCTAACAGAAGCAGAAGATATTAAGAAGAGGTGGCAAGAATACACAGAAGAACTGTACAAAAATGATCTTCATGACCCAGATAATCATGATGGTATGATCACTCACCTAGAGCCAAACATCCTGGAATGTGAAGTGAAGTGGGCCTTAGGAAGCATCACTATGAACAAAGCTGGTGGAGGTGATGGAATTCCAGTTGAGCTATTTCAAATCCTAAAAGATGATGCTGTGAAAGTGCTGCACTCAATATGCCAGCATATTTGGAAAACTCGGCAAAGGCCACAGGACTGGAAAAGGTCAGTTTTCATTCCAATCCCAAAGAAAGGCAATGCTAGAGAATGCTCAGATTACTGAGAGGGTAACAGGCAGGAAGGCCAGGGGTCTCCAAAAGGAGAAAATAGGCTGCAAGTGTCAGACATTTTTATCTCTCTCTTAAGTGGCAGGAGAAAACAAACTAGTGATATATATATATATATATATATATTTTTTTTTTCCTTCTCTATACAAATTTAAAAAAGAGGTTTCTCTTAAAACACTAGGCTGCCATAAGGACACCTGGTTCCACCTGAAGTTAACTATTCTCAAGCCTTGAGTTAACCAATGCATTTATCTTATGACAATGTTTGTCTTAAGCTATGTTAATATACTATGCATTTACCCCAGACTCTAATGGCTCAGAATGGACTTGACAAACCAGTATGTTATACTCAGACATTGTTCCCCTAATCTATGTAAACAAAACTATTTGTATGGTAATATGCCTTTCTACAAGATTCAAGTCAATTTTTTTATGACCTGGGATGACTCATCTGGTGCCAAGATTATCCCAAAATACATCTTATGGATGAGGGGCCTGGTGCCATTCTGAGTTAAGACATTCCTTTCTTTCATTAATAGACTGCTAGTGAATACATGACATCCAGCTAAAAACTAGCAGGGGGGTACTCTTTCTGCCCCCTTCTGATGTCTATGTCAGAAGCTTTCTCTATCTCCTTTATACTTTAATAAAACTTTATTACACAAAACCTCTGAGCGATCAAGCTTCGTCTCTGGCCCAGGATTGAATTCTTCTCCTCTGGAGGCCAAGAATCCTGGCATCTTTCCGTAGTTCAGCAACAACCTTTCACTACCAAACAATTGCACTCCTCTCACACACTAGTAAAGTAATGCTCAAAATTCTCCATGCCAGGCTTCAACAGTACATGAACTGTGAACTTCCAGATGTTCAAGCTGGTTTCAGAAATGGCAGAGGAACCAGAGATCAAATTGCCAACATCCACTGGATCATCGAAAAAGCAAGAGAGTTCCAGAAAAACATCTATTTCTGCTTTATTGACTATGCCAAAGCCTTTGACTGTGTGGATCACAATAAACTGTGGAAAATTCTGAAAAAGATGGGAATATTTTGCTTACCTGCCTCTTGAGAAACCTGTATGCAGCTCAGGAAGCAACAGTCAGAGCTGGACATGGAACACCAGACTGGTTCCAAATAAGGCAAGGAGTACATCAAGGCTGTATATTGTCACACTGCTTATTTAACTTATATGCAGAGTACATCATGAGAAACGCTGGGCTGGAAGAAACACAAGCTGGAATCAAGATTGCCGGGAGAAATATCAATAACCTCAGCTATAGAGATGACACCACACTTATGGCAGAAAGCAAAGAAGAACTAAAAGCCTCTTGATGAAAATGAAAGACGAGAGTGAAAAAGTTGGCTTAAAGCTCAACATTCAGAAAACCGAGATCATGGCATCTAGTCCCATCACTTCATGGCAAATAGATGGAGAAACTGAAAACAGTGGCAGACTTTATTTTGGGGTGCTCCAAAATCACTGCAGATGGTGACTGAAGCCATGAAATTAAAAGACACTTACCCTTTGGGAGAAAAGCTATGACCAACCTAGACAGCATACAAAAAGCAGAGACATTACTTTGCCAACAAAGTTCTGTCTAGTCACGGCTATGATTTTTCCAGTGGTCATGTATGGATGTGAGAGTTGGGCTATAAAGAAAGCTGAGCACCAAAGAATTAATTCTTTTGAACTGTGGTGTTGGAGAAGACTCTTGAGAGTCCCTTGGACTGCAAGGAGATCCAACAAGTTCATCCTAAAGGAGATCAGTCCTGAATATTCATTGGAAGTTCTGATGTTGAAGTTGAAACTCCAATACTTTGCCCACCTGATGCAAAGAACTGACTCATTTGAAAAGACCCTGGTGCTAGGAAAGATTGAAGGTGGGAGGAAAATGGGACAACAGAGGATTAGATGGTTGGGTGGCATCACCGACTCAAAGGACATGAGTTTGAGTAAAACCCAGCAGTTGGTGATGGACAGGGAGGCCTGGCGTGCTGCAGTCCATGGGGTCTCAAAGAGTCAGGCACAACTGAGAGACTGAACTGACTGAGTCAGGATGAAGACTCCAGAAAATGTCAGCACAAACTCAAAATCAGGAGTCAACAGCTGACCGTTGACAAAACATATCACTTGATTTGGTGAATGCGTGTACGTGTGCTCAGTCGTTTCAGTCATGCTCAATTCTTCACGACCCTATGGACTGAAGCCCACCAGGTTCCTCTGTCCATAGGATTTTCCAGGCAAGAATACTGGAGTGTCATTCCCTTCTCCAGGGGATCTTCCTGACCCAGGGATCAAACCCCAATCTCCTGCATTGCAGACAGATATTTCATGGTCGAGTCCCCAGGGAAGCCCCAACTACAGCATAGAGGGATCCAATAAATTAGTCACAAAGACTCCTAGTTCTGTTACAAAGGTAAAGATCAGGCTTACATACATTCTTCAGCCTGAGGGTTGCCATGCCCTCCTCCAGGGATTTGGTGAATGACTGATGACCAAGTTTATTCCGCTTCTGAAAGTTGTGGGCAAGAGTACACATGGTGGGTTAAGAAGACCCTCATCATAAGGGGGCTGTCAGAATTTGCCAGGAGGCAGTGGATAGGAGTATGAAGAAAGAAGGAACATTCACCTAGATAAACTACATCAGATCCATTAGCTCTATTGATATCAAAGGATGTGTTCTAGTCAGGTGCAAAATTTGGAATAAATTAGGATGGATGAGAATGTGCAGAATCAGAAATGTGCTTTAGCCAAATAACTCTAGTTTCTGATTAGAGAATGGATTACCATTCCAAATCTTTGCCAGTTTGACAGTGATGATCATGATGAACTTTAAATCTGGCAACATCAACTTTTGGACACAGACTCTGTATAACTCTTCTTCAGGTTCCCAGGTCTTTAAATTCTAGTACAGAATAAGCATTTATTGGAGGTGTGAGTATGGCATCTCTCAATATTCATGAGACACCAAACACTGATTCCTGTATTTTAATGACAAAAAAAAAAAAAAATACAGGTAGTTGGGGGAAAACAAATCCCTCTAATGTGGTTTATATTTTACCCTCATATTTTTCAAATAAAATATTTGCTTACAATCATTTCATTTTGTAAAACTCAAAAAAAAAAATACAGAAATCATCCAGTTCAATTCTTTGAGTTCAAAAAGAGGATTCTGAGCCAAATAAAGTTAAGCGACTTGCCTATTTGACCTTAGCTCCAGCACGTTTGAGGACATAAAAAAAGAGAGATAGCTTCAAAGTGTGCAGTGCTTATAATGTCAAGTGTATGGAAAAGAAGAAGGAAAGAAAATGATATGCCTCGGCCAGAAATGAGTATTATTTCACCTTTCCTTTGTGTCACACAGGAAGCAGGTACAGGACTGAGAAATAGAGCGACTGGCTCCGGGCAGCATGTGTTCATTCACAGCCAGCCCCCAGCCAGTGGTTCCTAAAGACACAGCAAAGGCAGTCACGCACACTCCTGACGGGAAGACTAGTTTTATTTAACAGTTTTGAACAGCTGGAGAGCACACAGCTAACGACCACTTGAGCATGAAAGTGTCTGATGATTGCATATAAAATATGCCATGCCATGAGGAGAAAAGGTAATAACAATATACAACAGAACAAATGTGCAGCGACAGTTCAAAACATGTAAATTGCATAACTAATTTTGAAAGAGAACCATCATTGAGCATTCTTATAGTAAGATATTTCTTTCAAATCAGAAATAATTTAAACAATCAGAGAAATTCTCTCTTTTCAGTCTCCTTGGAGCTACATGAATGGAAAATGATGCAAAGTGAGCAACAGAGAATCAGAAAACCCCAAACAGAGAGATTTGCAGGTCTGACAGGAGCTTTTCAACAGCGTTTAAGCATCATGTGAACAAAAATATTTATAAGAGGAAACAACCCTCTGGTCAGAGTATCTCTTACCTTGCGGAAAAGGAAAGCTATCAACAACAAAGCAAGCAGAAGGCAACGCTGAATTCCAAATGCAATTGCAGGGTGAGCTGTACTTTTAAATAACCGCATATGTGTTTTTAGAGATTTGTCTCAGGCTCATGTTGGTTTTTTTTTTTTTTCCTTCACCCACTGTCAACTACATCAGTGATGAAAATGAAAAATGTATCACTCAAAACTATTTTTTTTTGCATTTTCTTAATTGTACCTTATCTAGTGAGAATGAACATCTTCTTTCCTTTTTTTTCCTCAGAAATACATTTCTGTAAGATTTCTTCACTATCAAAGTACAGGAGCAACTAGAAGGAAAAAAACAGGATGTAGAGAGATAACCATACAGCAACCAATTTTTTAAAGAACTCACTAGGTGCCCCAAGGAATAGTAAGAGACAAAAACCCAGTCATAAAAAGCAGCATCCTATCGTAAGAAATAAATCACTTTTGATCAAATAATACCCACTTCTCTGCATTGTTTCCTCCACAGCATTAATTATAATCAGCCATATTAAATATTTTGGTTATTCAGGTTTGGATAGTCTGAACCCCATTTTAGAATGTAGAGTCCATAAAATTCTAGATTTTAGTTTATTTTATATATGGATTTTTTTCCATTGCTTCAATCAATATTTAAATGGATCAATAAAAATATCAAATATTGCTAAGATTATTTAATCATATAGTGAGAAACAACATAAGCGATGAGAAAGGAAAACATAAATTGTCTGAGGCATTTAAAGACAGCTACGATGAGGTGACACATTAAGGACGAGGTACAGTAGTAACCTGGCCTCCCTGGTGGCTCAGTGGGAAAGAATCTGCCTGCCAGTGCAGGACACTCAGGTTTGATCCCTGGGTAGAGAAGATCCCCTGGAGAAGGAGATAGCAACCCACTCCAGTATTCTTGTCTAGGAAATCCCATAGACAGAGGAGCCTGGCAGGCTACAGTCTACGGGGTCACAAACGAGTCGGACACAGTTCAGTTCAGTTCAGTCTCTCAGTCGTGTCCAACTCTTTGAGATCTCATGAACCTCAGCACGCCAGGCCTCCCTGTCCATCACCAACTCCCGGAGTTTACTCAAACTCATGTCCATTGAATCAGTGATGCCATCCAACCATTTCATCCTCTGTCCTCCCCTTCTCCTCTCGCCTTCAATCTTTCCCAGCATCAGGGTCTTTTCAAATAAGTCAGCTCTTTACACCAGGTGGCCAAAGTATTGGAGTTTCAGCTTCAGCATCAGTCCTTCCAATGAATATTCAGGACGGATTTCCTTTAGGATGGACGGGTTGGATCTCCTTGCTGTCCAAGGGACTCTCAAGAGTCTTCTCCAACACCACAGTTCAAAAGCATCAATTCTTCGGCGCTCAGCTTTCTTTATAGTCCAACTCTCACATCCATACATGACTACTGGAAAAACCACAGCCTTGACTAGATGGACCTTTGTTGGCAAAGTAATGTCTCTGCTTTTTAATATGCTGTCTAGGTTGGTTATAACTTTTCTCCCAAGGAGTAAGTGTCTTTTAATTTCATGGCTGCAGTCACCATCTGCAGTGATTTTGGAACCAAAAAAAAAAAAAATTCTGCCACTGTTTCCACTGTTTTCTCCATCTATTTGCCATGAAGTGATGGGACAGGATGCCATGATCTTAGTTTTCTGAATGTTGAGCTTTAAGCCAACTTTTTCACTCTCCTCTTTCAGTTAAGAGTTGGACACAGCTTAGCAACTAAATAATACCACCACCGCGGTGATAACTGAGGTATGAAGTTCTTACGTCAGTATACGAAATTGTGTTAGTATTTCCATATTATCCACTACAGGAAGGCAAAGTCTAAATCGGTTCATTGTATTCTTTGTTGTATTATCTACATTCAAAAGTTATTTCTTCTTTTTAAAAAATAATAATTTTGTAATTTCATTTCTGAGATTTCAGATTTGGAAAGGAACTTAGAAGTCATCTCTTCTAAATGCCCAATTTTTGTTGAAAGCAAAATAAACTCAAGAGTTATTAATATAAGTGTTAAAGTGTCCTTGATTGATGAAAAGGGCAGCATCAGGGCACATGCTCTGAAAGGCTTACTCCTTCTATTATGAGCTTCTATGAACCACTTGCTTGAATGTTCTCACACAACGCTGACTGCATTACTTCAAAGAAATACAAAGAAACTAGAAAATGCTCACAGAAAGACAACTGAACTATCATTAAAGAAATGGAACCACTCTGTATAGGAAGACTGCAGTGATTAGAATCTTCAATCTGGAAACTGACATCTACTAAATCATGAAGAAGGTGGATAGTGTGAAAGTCAAGCTCTCTACACACTTCAGTTATACTAGGTCTGAGGGCACTCTTTGAAGTTTAAAAGAGATAAATTTAGGGCAAATAATGGAAAGTGTCATACTACTTTATTTATTAGGTGGAGTGCTCATGGAAGTAACACAGGCTGAGAATATAATAGGTTCATAAAAGCTTTAGATAAAAAACATACAATAAATCAATTTTAGACTATTCAAGGGAAGTGGCCCAATATGCCATTAATATGGCTTTTATCTTTGCCACAGCGCAGGGCTATCCTTGTTCCATAGTTATATTTGAAGTGATTGAGCTTGAACATTTTCACCCTGAAATTAAAGAACCAAGTGTCTTAGTAACATGGGCTAAATATTAAGAGTTGATGGGGCACCATGTTCTACACATAACTAGGACCCAATGACTGTTGAATAAATTAATTTTCTGCAGCCAAGGTAAAATTTCCAAATGAGCATTATGAGCATGTGGTGTGTGTATGTATGTTTATATATATACACACATATATTCACAAATTTCACAGACATGAAAATGTACCAAAGGGTATCTCAACCAAAGAGACATTCTAGATTTTGGTACACAGAGAGGTTTGTTTTGAAGCATCTTAGTCTCTTGCTCTTAGGAATCTATCAAGTTCTTTTATACCATGCATTCCATCACATTTTTAAATGTTAAATTTCATCTGCAGAATAAAATACCATCATTATGTATTACTTTATCTCAGTAATTTTTTAATGGAGACATTTTCCAAATATTGAAAGATCACCTCAAATTTATCAAGGGCATTTATGTTGAATCTTGTTCTCGTATCATGATAATTGCTGCTTCACTGATATGAATGATTTGTAGAATAATGATACTGGAACATGTATAAACTAAGCATAAGAGCTTATACACATTTTTCATAAAATGATAAATATTTGTGTCTATAATACAACATAAAAAATAAGTAACTGTAAGCAAAACTCTCAAAACTGATAGCATTCAAATTAATATATTTTTAGGTAACAGATACTTTTGGTTCACCAAAACTAAGTGCTTGATAAGTAGATATGGCATCAGAATTAAAACAAAAATTCTTTAGAGATACATACAGTGAAGTAACCCCTTGGTTCAGTTTCCTTCAGGTGGCAAAATTTTCAAATTAATTTCATATAACTCATTGCAATATTGTTTGAAGTTCACTTGGCAAAACTCTATAAGATACAAAATATTTCTACACGCTCTTTTTTTTAGAAACTTAAAAATAATATGAAAGCAACAATGATCACAACAGAAAACTGAATACTGAAATAACATGAATATTTCTTATAAGATAGTTATTCACCCTAAATATATTATTATATGAACTATATTCAATTATCATATGAAATCTCACAGCTTTCAAATTCATATAACCTGCATCAGGTTTGAGAAAAACTGGTTCATGTCACAACTTTAACGTGGTTTTATCAGAGTGATTTAAAATAAATACACAAAATCTTATGATTAAGTCATGTTGGTAACAAATATTACTGAATGCTTTTACCATAATAACTATTCTAGTTAGTTACTAAAACTCAGTGACTAGTATCTGCATAAATAAGCACTTGCTAGTTTTTCATTGTTTTATTTTACTTTATATGGAGACAATGAATAGATCAACTTATGCTATAAAAACAATTCTTAGAGTTTGGAATCTTTCGTTTTTCATATACTCAATACAATTCATGATAAGTGATAACCTTTTTTTTAAATTAAATTGTTTTCCAAAATTATTCCACTTTTATGATAATATTTTCTAATGAAATTATGTGTATACAATGAAAACAGTTCTCTATCAACCTATGAATCCCTTACCTCTCTTAGACACAGAAGCAATTGCTGTGACTATTTCCTATGTATACTTGAAAAAATACCTTATGCAATTAAAAAACATCAATATATGCCTTATTTCTCCTAGAGGGAGCATTTAAAAAAAATTGCTAAATAATGCTAAGAGAATGTTGTAAAAATCCACTAAGAAATTTATGGCTACATTGTAAGCTATGGTTATTTTGAGTAATTAAGTTGTTTTAGTGAACTTTTTCCTACCTACAAGGCAAGTTTTTATCATCCACAAATTTTGACAACTCAATTGCACATGTTATTAGAAAAGTGCTTAAAATACAGCACATTTGTTGTATCAATATTTTACATCCTAAACCATACTTATTTTTAGGCCATGTGCATACAAATCATGCTTCAATCGTGTCCCACTCTTTGCTACCTGCCAGGCTCTAACTGTCCATGGGATTCTCCAGGCAAGAATACTGGAGTGGGTTGCCATTCCCTTCTCCAGGTGATCTTCCCAACCCGGGGATCATACTTATATCTCCTGCATCTCTTATGTCTCCTGTATTGGTAGGCAGCTTCTCTACCACTAGCGCCAACTTGAAGTGAAGTGAAGTGAAAGTCTCTTAGCTGTGTCTGACTCTTTGCAACCCTATAGACTATACAATCAGTGGAATTCTCCAGGCCAGAATACTGGAGTGGGTAGCCTTTCCCTTCTCCAGAGGATCTTCCCAACTCAGGGATCAAACCCAGGTCTCCCGCACTGCTGGCAGATTCTTTACCTGCTGAGCCACCAGGGAAGCCCAAGAATACTGGAGTGGGTAGCCTATCCCTTCTCCAGCAGATCTTCCCGACCCAGGAATTGAACTGGGGTAAATAACTGGACACAACTGAGTGCCACCTTATCTTATTGAAAAACATATTTTTGAAGTAATAAAATTAAGTCATTAATAAATAGAAATGTTATAAAAAATAAAATAGGAGTAGAAGTAAAGGTGGTACATCTCCTTGAAGGAATGCACACATGACTTGCATAAATATGGGGTAGAGGTGAAGAACAGAAGAGCAGGGACCGTATTTTCATAGTCTGCACTCTGGGTCTCTCACTAGCTTTGTAATTTGTGAAAGTTATGTAAACTTTCTGTGCCTCAGTTCTCTCATTTATAAAATGGAGATTATAAGATTACCTGTTTCCTTTATCATGTGATTTAAAGAAATAATAGATGTAAACCATTCTGTACATTGTATAGCATTTATTAAGTTCTCAGTAAATGACAGTTATCTATATTATGGGTATTATCAATATTTAATCACTTGCTTTAAAACTTTGTAATAACATAACATCTCTTACAAATAATCATTATTAGTGAAATCATAATGATAGCTTTAATTATTCTATTAAGAGTATGTACTGTATACCATATAACACTGTATTGCATGTATTATTTCAGTTAATTATACAAAAGGTAAGGCTATGGTATTAATATTTTCTGAGCTTTCATTCTGAAGTAAGGACATATTTGATTATTCCCATAACCTTGTAATGATAACAAAGGAATGGGAGTCTTAAGACTTAAGTCCTATTTCGTATTTTGCCAATAATCAGTTATGAGACTAAGAACAAGTTTTCTCAGGAAACAAAACAAAACAAAACAGAGTTTGATACAAATAATCCCGTCACACAAATAAGCTTATAATAAAGGAGAATTTAAACAAAACTATCTGATACATCAAAGATGCTAATTCATTAGCGTGACCATCAGAATATTATGAGCAAGCGTAGACCAGAGAAAATTACATTTTTATCAGTAGGAGAAAATGTTAGAGAGCAATCAACCTTGAGGAACTATATACCAAGTGGAGGACAATAGCAGACATCAAATGATAACTCACAGCATATATGTATTTGAGAGCACATATGAGAAAATTAGCTCCGTGGTCAAGAATCTGCCTGCCAGTTCAGGAGATGCAGGAGATGTGAGTAGGATCCTTGAGTTGGGAAGATCCCCTGGAGGAGGAAATGCTAACCCACTCCAGTATTCTTGCCTAGAAAGTTCCATGGACAGAGGAGCCTGGCAGGCTACAGTCTGTGGGGTTGCCAAGAGTCAGACATGATTGAGCACCTGAGCACCATGAAAAAACTGTTAGGGCTGGAGAATGGGCAGAATCGGACATGGTATTATCAGCACGATTATACTGGCAATCTCAGCTTGGCTGTCCTTGGGGAGACAACTGGTTTTGGGTGACTCTGAAACATTTGGATGTTTATCAACCCCACTATTTGAGGCATATAAAATGCTAGAATAACAGTCGTTAATCTTATTCATCCCAATGAGCTAATGGTAAAAGAATAGCTTTTGGAATGAACTGTTAATGGGTCTTTTAGTGAACTTTTAAATCATATGTAAATTCCTTCACCCAATATATAAGTTTCTTCACAAATCTAGTTCTTCAGCACAGACCCACGTTGGTTCCTCAGAGACCAACCATACCCCCATTTTTGTTCCTACCGCTGCTCATACAGGCACAAGTTCTGTAATGCCTGCCCTTTACACACACTCTATACATCCCTCAAGCCAAGGTCAAGTAACAACTTCCTCTCGCCCATTACTTCAGCTTTCTGACTTATACTAATGAATCCTAATACAGATTGGTTTAGATCATTTGAATGCTTAGCTAGATTTCACAGCCTGTGCCATTTTGTTTATCAATAACAATGATTTTTACTTAGTCTATTGTATTCATTTCAGTGTACAACACAAAACTCTGTACATATGTGCTTAAACCAATAAGTGACTATGCTGCTGCTGCTAAGTCACTTCAGCCGTGTCCGACTCTGTGCGACCCCATAGATGGCAGCCCAACAGGCTCTTCCGTCCCTGGGAATCTCCAGGCAAGAATACTGGAGTGGGTTGCCATTTCCTTCTCTAATAAGTGACTATAAAACGAGTCAAAAAGGAATGAAACAAGAATCTGCATATGAGTAATGCATCTTCAAAATGAGTAATGCCCCCTTTAATGCACCTGCCTTCAAGAATATATTTTAAATATATTTATGAAAACTTCTTTTTAAAAATTGATTTTAGAATTAGGGTATGGGTTCAGACATAAAAAACAGTATAGCAATTTTTAGTTGCAATTACTTTTCTGGTGTGCACATTCAAATGATTCAGCAAAAATTTAAAAATATATATGGCCATTCCTCTAATAAGTAGTATGTTGAGCATCTTCTCATGTCCCTTTTGGCAATCTATATGTCCTCTTTGGAGAAATGTCTATTTAGATCTTCTGTTCTTTGGTTTTTTTTTTTTGATTGTTTTTTTTTTGTTGTTGTTGTTGTTTTGATACTGAGTTGTATGAGCTTTTGTATATTTTGGAGATTAATCCCTTGGTAGTCACACCATTTACAAACAGTTTCTCTCATTCCATAGGTTGTCTTTTCTTTTCTTTGTCAATTCTACTAAGTGCTTCATAAGTATAGTTACATTTAATACTTCCAGCACGTTTAAGAAGTAGCCACTTTATCCCATCTTTCAGACAAGGAAACTGAGGCTTAGCTAGATTAAATATCTTGGCCAAGATTCTCAAGTAGGACAGAAGTAATACTCTGCATAGATCTGCCCAACTCTGGCGTGAGAACAATTTACCACTAGGTAACAATATCTTTCAAAATGAACTTGTGCAGAAGAATTTTTGAGCTAGTGATCACATACACAGAATGTCACAGCTCTAAAGGCTTAGCTTTAACTCATCCCTGAAGGAGCCCTTTCTTGCACTCAAACAATGGCATATGCCCACATCTTTAACGTCACAGTGCCCTGTGCTGACACTGTTCCTTGCCAGTACCAGGCTATACTGTAACTTCTGTTTTGATTGTCTCCCATAAAACACCAGAAGAAAGAGGTTAAAAAGTCTGAATATGACTTATTTTCCATCATATCTTGGTTGTAAACATGCTTCCTTCTCCACAATGGAAACTTGATAACTATTATTGAATTAATAATTATATGAAAAATAAATTAAGAAAAATATATTTTAGGAAGATCCCATTCTGGCTACCCACTCCAGTATTCTTGCCTGGAAAATTCCATGGACAGAGGAGCCTGGTGGGCTACAGTCCATGGGATTGCAAAGAGTTGGACACAACTGAGCAACTGATACTTTCACTTTCAGAAGGGAAAAAGAGAACAGTTAAGAGGTCTTTGGATATGCAGAACGTTATGTTTCTTGTTTCATTAATTTCATCTCTTAATAAGCAATGAAATAATTTCACCTTTCAAGCCTCCCACAGGATTAAATTTCCATGTTCCCCTGTCTACATTCCCCTAAAATTTCACCCATCCTACAACCAAAACACTAATTTATAGTCCACCAGGCTCCTCCGTCCATGGAATTCTCCAGGCAAGAATACTGGAGTGGGTTGCCATTTTCTCTTCCAGGAGATCTTCCCGACCCAAGAATTGAATCTGTCTCTCCTGTGTCTCCTGCATTGCAGGTGAATTCTTTACAATTGAGCCACCAAGGAAGCAATTTACAACATATTAACCTTTAAATGTTGCTCTTTCCTACAATTTTTTCATCTCATTGAGGACGGGATCATATGATTTACAACTGTTTCTCAAAGTTCCTAGCAAACCCTGGAATATGTATTAAGGAATCTAAAATATGGTTGAATTGTGAAGGAAAGATGTAATTTTAACCTCTCCTGTAGTATTGAGTTGAAATTTTAAAAACACCAACTTTATATTTATTAAACAGTTAGAATTAAATAGATTTGTCAAATAAGTATATTTGGGGGTGGAGGAGACAAGATCATTGACAATGAATTTTTAGCTCTAGGACAGTGAAGAAAATTTTAAGAGGTTTAAAAATCGTCTCAGGATGATGATTAATTACGGAAATCTCCCTTATCACTTGAGGCTAAATTATCTCGGGTAAATAGATATGCTCTGTTTTAGACTAAAATTGAGAAGGAATTTAGAAATGTGGCTAAAGTGTCTTGGGTTAATTCTTGGTTCTTATTCAACAGAGGAGAAAGTTCTATATGTTTCTTTTGATATCCATGATTATCCATTTACTATTCATTTCGCAAAAAAAGACTTTGCCATAAGCAAAAACTGTGCCCAGTTGCTAAGTCACGTCTGACTCTTTGCGACCCCGTGGACTGTAGCCGACCAGGCTCCTCTGTCCATGGGATTTTACAGGCAAGAATACTGGAGTGAGTTGCCATTTCTTCCTCCAGGGAATCTTTCCAACCTAGAAATCAAATGTGAATGAATATGACATCATCACAAGATTTCTTCTAAACTTTAAACATTTCTAATGTCTTAAATATATCATTTCAATTTTTGTCTCCTTTTGAATTGAAATATATACTTTATATATTAATATTTTTAAATTACACAGTGTGAACCATTGCATAGAATGAAAACCCTATCAGTCTTTTGAGAATAAAGCAAATCAACAGCAATATCTCTTCTCTTAGAGTAGAAGCACATTTGTTGACAGAGGGAACGCGGTTTAATGGGAAGCAAAGTAATCTTTGCTTTCAGTCAGACTGTTTGGCTGTGCATGAGAAATGTGCTCTGACCACTTGTTTTACATTAAGAGGCAGTCCAGCATGGTCAAAATAGAGAAAATGATTTCCTTTATAAAGATGGACAGCTCATGGCTTTAATGCAGAACGTACAGATAATCTTCCCAAGATTTTTGCTATTTTATCAATTTGTCTTCAGTTTCCATTAATCTCCATCCATTTAAATTTAATCAGTTAATCATCCCAGTGCCCCAAAGAGAGGCAATTCAGGAGCTGTTCACACTGAAGCCTATAAGTGTGACTAGGCTCTTTCTTGTCCAGTCTTGGAACTAAAGTCTTACCAAGGTTTTAATGATGAGGATGATGAATGGTAATAGTTTACGATGGTGACCAGGTATGTCTAGACAGACAGATAGATAGAAAGAGAGGGAAGGAGGGAGAGAGAGGGAGAAACAGCTATAGATTTAGCAATAAATTAGAGAACTTCTTCTGCTCATCTACTGCTATGAGTAATCAATTTTTTTTTTAATTTTTAACCTCAGGTAATAAATTAGATAGTAAAGAGTAAGACCATGTAAGAAATCAATGAAAGTTCTGGATTTAGAACTCTAAAAGTGACTATTCTGAATTTCAAGCAAATAACAGCATTATTTCTAAATTCAGGCACTTTCTTGTAAAATTATAAGAGAAGCAGTAACCATGGGCCCTGCTCTCCTGTGTTAGGTTACAAAAAAACCTAGAAAAAGATAAATTATCCTAACATTTATGTAAAATGAGAGCTAACAATTTGCCCCTCTGAATTTCCGGTGAGCCCCCTGAAAAACACATTCAATGACCAGGGGATACTGGCAGCAGTCCCACGCTTCTCATGCAGGCTGAATATTTACATTTAAGTTTTACAAAATGCAAAATCACAATAACACGGCCCCTGGTTTCTTTGTGTTGCACACCAAAGAATGCTGGAAGGAATTTTGCTTTGAGAATGTGAAATGTGTAAGGAGTCATTAGAGTCGACTTGCAGCTGCACAGTAAAATTATATTTTAGTTTAAAAATTATATATTGCCTCAAAAGAGTTGGTTAAAATATTTTGGTTTTGAAAAACAATATTTTTGTAATTCATGTAGACATGTAAAATATGAAGTTGCATCAGCCTAAACAAGAACCATTTGTAATGCTATTGTAAAGCCCGTAATATAAGTTCACAATGTTGATTTCAATGCTCCCAAGCGCAACCTTCAGTTGGAGAGAATCTGGAGAGGGAACTTTCCCTAATATACTATGAGACAGCCACAAGGTGGCTCCAAACACCTAAGTATGCTTTGCCTCTTGTAAGGAGAACAGAATTTTACCAGAAATAATAAGCAGCAATTTACCCTAAAAATGGGTCAATACTTCAGAAACATAAACTCATTTCAACATTTTGATTAAGTTTTGAGGTAGAATTTATATTATTTTCAAATGCAGCCTTTCAAAACACATCAAATGGCTGAAAACCTTGAGGAAATTGATGGATTTTGAAAGGAAACGATTTAGTCTATATACGTGTATGACATTTCATTTCTTAGGCTTTAAAATTAATTTCTGCTATAGTTTTGCACACTTTTATTCTCACTTGATTCTCAACTAAGTAAAAAGAAATACATATGCAAATTAATAAACTTTTTCTCTTGCATAAAGAATTTTAAAACTGAAAGAAAATAATGCCTAATGTTTAGCCCTTGGGTCTAATGTGCATGCCTTTAGAAAATCAAATAAAATAAAGTATATCTTATTAATAGAATATTTTAAATTAGCCATTCTAATCAATCAGTCATAAAGTTAAATCATTTAGTCAAATATTATAGTGAAGCCATGACAAAAAAATTATTAAGTGACCACAGCATTAAAGAAGATGATATGAAGACTGTGACTTTGATTAAATAGTAAACAAATATGTAATAAACTTATATATATATAGCTAAGATAAAAAATGAGAATTATCTTTACTTTGTTCATAAAATTGTATTTGTTGGCTAGGTTTAGTAGTTTCTATTATGACTCACCTAACCTCCACATGAGGGTGGATTAAAGTGGTAAGTTTATTCTTTAAATATGTTAATTTCTAAAGTAAACATAATTAATCTTGAATTGCAAATAAAACTGAAAAATAAAAAATGTCATGTAATTCTTGATATTTAACATGAACTTTTAAAGAGAGAGGAACTTATGGACTCACAGAAGTGTATATTTTGTAATCTTAATATCCTGATTTCTTTATGTAATTCCAGAGACTTTTTAATAGCCATATTAAATAGAATCACAAAAAGGCCTAAAAAAGTTATTTTTATTTATATTTTTTAAGGTTATTTTTAATTGATTCTCATATATCCTTAAATGTGAAGAATTAAATGAATTATGTACATAAAATCTGTTAAAATTTTCACATATTGCAGCAGATGCTGTCTCTATCACAAGGTTTCCTGAACCTAGTTTTCCAGCTTGTAATATAGACTTTCTGATCCACTGACCTTTCAGCTTGTAATACAGACTGTAGAACTATTCTCGAGATTTATAGGTATCAAAACTTTAATGGGATTATTTCTGCAATGCACTGACTCTGTTCATCATTCTCCTTCTAATTTTCATTACTCTGACCTCAGGAAGGAGAATCTGTGAGAGGAACCATTACTGCAGTATATTCAGAAATGGTTCATGTTTCACCTGAGTGAGTTTATGTGGCTTATGGAACTCACAACACATGGTGTCCATCTTTCTAATGTTTTCTCCCTCCTCCGTCCCCTTTTTAGGTCCTTCACATCATTTTCAACACTTGTATCCATTAATTCCCTAGTTCACACAGAATGTGATTCTGAGAATGCAGTAGCTTAAGTTTTCAGGTTAGAGTCTCTCGACACTTTCACAATCATTAGGGGATGACAGCATTTCAACAGTAATATTTTGAGTCCTTTCCAGCTTCAACAATAGACTGTATTAGCCCTTTCCAGTTGGAACAATAGATAAACTGTGTCCTTGGAAATTATATGGTTCAAACTCCCATTTCACAAACAAACATAAAACTTGGGATGAGAAATTTATGATATCGGCAGTAGAATTAGTGATGAAATCAGACTTAAAACACTATGTAGCTTTAACCTAAACATAAACACAAACTTATCATCACATGATACAAGTTAAAAACAACCTGCATCACATACTATGGTTAAATAAAGCATACTTAATGAAAAAGCATAGGTCACATAAATTTATGAACAAGTCATAATAATGCCAATAGAATAATAGGTAATAATAATACATAGCACTAGAACACCTATTATGTGACAGGAATTGTTAGTACTTTAGAGTTATTGTTTCTTACGATCATGACAACGGTACTATCACAAAAGTTCAATTACTAACCCCACTTTACAGCTGAAAAACTACCAGGAATATTAAATACAGGGTAAATGACACAGGATTTGAACCCAGTTGGGTGCCACCTTTCATGTTTTTATCCATCAAAAGTTCTTGTGAGTATATTTAGGTAAGAATTACTATATTTATTAAGAAAAGCAATCTCAGTGCTTCTGGCATATAGCCTTATGATTGTGTTCTCTCTCTATTAAACAATATTATACAGAACAAACTTTTTGACAGAGTGACCAACTTTGAAACTCAGTGGCTTCTATGTAGTGAATATTTTAATTGTTTGTGGGGGATGTGGACACTTTTTTTCCTAAGAATTTTTAGCAATATAATTTGAGGATTACCTGGTTTTCAGATATGCTGTCTTTTCACTGAGGCTTCTTGTCTGGGATTGGAAAGTTAGTCTCAAATTTGAGGCCTTGCTGCAAGACGACAATTGGCTTATTGTACACATAAAGCTCAAACATGGGTCACCAACCGCCATGGCTGCCCCTAACTGAAGCTCCAACTAGAACCCACCCTCGGGCCTCGGCTGACTGAACCTGAGACTACACAAAAATGCATCTTTTTTTTTTTTTTAATTAATTTATTTTTTATTGACGGATAATTGCTTTACAGAATTTTGCTGTTTTCTGTCAAACCTCAAAAATGTATCTTGGACTAATCTACTTATTCATTTTGATAGCTTCCTGAATGATGTCATGTGGCCTTGAATACAATAATATGGCTTAAAAAAGTAGATGAGATTAGAGCCTCATATTATCATCTGAAAAGTAACTGATACTCATCATTCTTGTATTAATCAAAGCTAGAATATAATACCAAATGATATGAGTAGTTATTCAATGAAAGTGAAAGTATCAGTCCCTCGGTCATGTCTGACTCTTTGCGACCCCATGGACTGTACCCTGCCAGGCTCTTCTATCCCTGGGATTCTCTAGGTAAGAATACTGGAGTGGATTGAGATGCCCTTCTCCAGGGGATCTTCCCCACCCAGGGATCAAACTCAGGTCTCCTAGCATTGCAGATGGAGTCTTTACCATCTGAACCATCAGCACAGTCACCTCACTGCAAAAAAAAGTTTTGTTTTGTCTTTCTCTCTCTTCAATCATATATCTCTGGCTGCTGGCACAGTCTGGCTCATGGTAGACACTTAAAGAACAGTGACTAGAAAAATGAAATAATTAACTAAACAAGATACTTAGAAGTTTATTAGTTAGTTTGCATTAAAGAAAATCAAAGCTAAAGAATCTGTGTTAGGTGGAGGAATAGGTAACTGCCCAATGACATTCTGCTAATTTACTACTTTTCCATGATAATGGACACATTGGAACATAAATACTGATATTTCTATTATAAATCATATGATATTTATTGTGAACATCTCACATTAAAACCTCTTTTCCTCAGGCAAAAAATTTATATTAGATTTAGCCTCTGGGTGTGGCACTAAGGGAATGGCTGATAGAACTTCCCCCAAAATGAAAACAGTTACTTAGAAGCTAAGAAAAAGATTGAGCAAGTGATTGTTTAGATACCCAGGTGATCATTTAAATTTATTGAGTAAAATACAAAAGAAAAATGTTATACATGTATAAGAATGTCATATTTTAAGTATATATGATAGCTTAAAATCAAAACACAGTTAAATTAATGATTGTGAATTTTTCATTATCATAATTTAGTGTGTTAACACTATTAACAATTGAACATTTCTCTTAAGAAATTTTTTTTTGGGGGGGCAGTGCTTTATATGTGTGCTTCAGTTTGCTTCTAGAGGAGATGAGGCTTTTATCATTCACACTTTTTTCATCTTGAATCTACCTAGAAACTGGTTGGATCCAAGCCTTACCTATAAATTGGTGATTTAATGTCTTTGCTCTGAAGTCAAGATTGTGGTTGCCATTTCTCTAACTTCACATCTCCACTAGACTGGATGTCCAGGAGAGGTCATATACCTAACACTGACACAGTTTTGTCGTAAAAAAGAAAACATGTTTTTTCACCTACCTTGTTCAGATACTCTTATGAAGGACAATCCAGCTCTAAGTCTAGCCAATAAATCATGTTTCTTAACTTAGATATTAGGAACATTTCATTTCTCCAGTAAGTAATTATTTTTAGTATTAAAAGTGAATACTTGTGTCTCATGTAGAACTATCTAGTTAGTAAATACTGCAAAATTAGAGCATATTTTAAAAGGCATAAGAGAATCTTAGAAAAACATAGTTCTCTTTAAAATGCATCTATCCAAACACTTGGTCAGTAGGTTAAAATATAGAAATTCTATAGAAAATCTCCATTCTTCACTCAATCAGGAAAAAATAAATAAATAGGAAAAAAAGGAAATAGAAAAGGGTACTTCTAAGTATTAATATTTGCCTGGAGCTGGCATTCAATGTTCAACAAATCTCCAAAAGACTAACTGAAGCCTTATTGAAGGGAGTGGATAAAGCAATAAAGAGTTTCCATAGGTACTTATTCACTGGGAAAGGATTTTATTCAAATTTAGGAAGCTAGATGCAGACAGAATAAATGTGCACCTTTCTGGTTTTCACTCTCCGAGACTACACATTAAAAAGTCACTCTGGCACCAAGGCTACAGAACAGGAACAAACTCCAATTTAGAATGCTTCAGAAAGAAGTAAAACAAAATATATTTGACTAGGCTAACAGTCATTGTGTACTCAATTTGATGAAGTAAGGTGATATACACCTGATTTTATCCCAATGGTACCTTTTCTTTGTGTCACTGCTAAAGCAAATAAATATCACTGTTAGTATGAAAAGAATATGCAATTCATAGTTTTTATTTTATTAGTAATATATTGAAACCAGCAAGTTTGAGATCATAAATCTTAATGTCTGGTCTATTTAAAGCAAATATTTTAAATAAAATAAGTAATTAATATACTATACACTCATATTTGGAGAAGGAAATGGCAACCCACTCCAATATTCTTGCCTGGAAAATCCTATGGACAAAGGAGCGTGGCGGGCTATAGTCCACGGGGCCATAAAGGGACAAATGCCACTGAGCGGCACACTTAGATTTGCATGGTAAACACAAAACCATTCAAGTCCCTGAGATAGTTCAAATGCTTTCAAGTCAACCTATATATGAGGCTATTCATTTCAACCTGGTGCTAAGAAGTCAAATTATCAAGAAACACTATGGTACTTTGTCTAAATTTGAAGTCTGATCCAAGAGTTATGGAAACATTCTTTACATTTCCTTTGAAAAATCCCAGAAGTTACAATGGGTATCAAATGGAGTTGACTTAACTTGATTTTATTAGGAGTTGAGTCACAAAAGAGAGGAGAATTAGTCACATTTTTTTAAACTTATGATACTAGCATTAAGCAAAAATGCACTCAGTAGCCTAGACAAATACATTGATAGCCTTTGATCTACTCAAATAACTATGCCAAAATTCAACTTCAATTCTTGTGTTTATAAATACCATGTGAACATAGCAGAGAATTACTAGAATAACCCAAGTTAAAACACTTACTTTATTCAGCTTACTGATTATTTAAATCCCCTACATGATCTGCTTAACTTCATCAGTCACTCAGTTGTGTCCAACTCTTTGCAACCCCATGGATTGGTCCATGGAATTCTCCAGGCCAGAATACTGGAGTGGGTAGCCATTCCCTTCTACAGGGTATCTTCTCAACCCAGGGATCAAATCCAGGTTTCCCACATTACAGGCAGATTCTTTACCATCTGAGCCCAGGGAAGCCCAAGAATATTGGAGTGGGTAGCCTATCCCTTCTCCAGCAGATCTTCCCTACCCAGAAATCGAACCGGGGTCTCCTGCATTGCAAGCTGATTCTTTACCAGCTGAGTTACCAGGGAAGACCTTCATTATTGTTATGGTTTTTGTTCCCAGACTTTCAACTGGAAAGAAGTAGGAACAATGATAATTCTTTACAATATCTAGAATAGACATTTGCTCATTTTTAAATCAGCTTACATTTTTACATTACACCCTGGTAATATCTGTATTTTGCAACAAAGAAGAACCAACCTATCTAATGAAAGACTGCTTTCTGAAAACATGCAATTTATGTTTAATTTACGTTTAAACTCAGGTCTCTTTCAAACTGTTTCAATATCCTCCGTTCCAGTAAATCAACAAAGATTCCCAATCAATAGCTGATGCACTGAGTATAATAACTCATGCCTATGCATTCCACATTCTGATACGTTGGAGAAGTCATTTCATTAATAAATGTTGAATTCCCATACTTTGCTTGCTACTGCAGTAAACTACATTGGTGCCAATTTCAATTCCTTAAACGCCTAGGTGTTATAATGTTTATAAAAATTGCTTTCATTTGAAAGGACATGCTCTAGTCAACTGAACTGTCATATGCTTTATGGTATAATGCAAAGGATAATATAATAAATCCAATGCATAATGTGGCAGATGATGAAATACTGACCATAAAAATCACAAGATTTACAGAAATCGTACCCAATAAGATAATATTAAAAAAAAGCTCTAGAGAAAACTCATTCAAAGATGTTTGTAATTGTCATAAATTGAGGAAGGGAGAAGAAATGGGAGAGAGAGAAGGAGGTGATGGGGGCGGGAATGGAGAAGAGAGATCAGTAAGGCTCTGAAATGTTTTGACACATCCTTAAATACTGAATTTCCTGTTGTTAAGCAATGCTGTTATATTATCCCAGATAGCCTATTGCTTAATCCTGTCCTGAAACTGAAAGTGTTGTTAAACTTTATATTTCTGCATAATATAGTCTATGTAGTATCGGCTGCTTCCTAATACGACAAAAGCAGGGGGTGGTTAACATTGAGATCACATGGTTTGAGGAAGTGCTTATACTGCTACTGACAAACTCTCTAAGGATATATTCCCTCTATTATAAGGGACTGCTATATGAAGGCACTTCAGTCTCCCACAGTCATTATTCTCAAGGAATGTTACACTTTATATCATAAAATGTAATGCTATTTCACTCATTCTTATTCAACTTTCAGCTTTCCCTTTCTTTAAATCCATCACCAGTATGGTAATATTTAACAAATGTGTCTTAGTGATACAGAGAAAATCACATGTATGGCAAGAGAGACATAGGATAAAAGTAAAAAGACTTTGGTGAAAACAAAGCACCTTTATTCTTTAAAAAAAAAAAAAAATCAAGTTACTTTTTTTGTGAGAAGTTGCACTGATAATAGAGTTAAGTAGAAGTTATGCTGAAACATTATTTTAACCAATCAATGCTAATATGACATTAAAATAATACATTCCCAGAAATATATATCTTTTAATGTGATAGATGTGATTTTCTTACAATGTCTGCCTCTTGAGTTAGTTGGACAAAGAAGGTATGGCAAAAGCAAAAATGGCCTCATTGGTTTTAGATACCCTTACGAAAGACAGCACAACTGGATTACAAAAAGGCTGAGGTCTCATACTGAAACATCAAGTGAGGTGAAGCTGCTGTAGGATAAGAATAGAAGAGGAAAGAGGTGACCCCGAGCTGATACTGTTAACTTAGAAAACAGATGCTCCTTGTTGATTGAAATTTTTTCATTCAGATGTGTGATAAAAAAATCTGTAATTTTGAGTGTTGAATATTACTAGATGTAAAAGCATGGGCTGTTATACCACTATTCTGTAGACATAATTCAAATCCTTTAATTAGGGGGGAAAAATAGGCAGATTTTAAAATGCTTAAATTCAGGTTTTTTTTTTTTTCTATCTGCCTATTTTAGGTTATTGCAATTATGAAAAAATAAAATTTTCTTCATGGACTCACTGTGTGAAGAAAAGGAAAATTATTTTTATGCTAACTTTTATTTCTTGATTATGAATTCATAAGCTATTCTTTGGACTCAGATTTTTTTTCAAAATATTCATAATAGGGACCACACACTTAATACAAGGCCTAATCTACACTACCATTGCTCAGTATAAGCCTAACTAGAATAAGGGCACCTTTCTTGCTACTTGGGTTTTAACTTCAGCCTATTTCAGACACAACTGTTAAACATAATACGGTGAGTGAAATCATTTTTCTGAAGCACTATTCCAGATATGATTCTGGGTTAATCAAAAGTAGAGTTTTCAAAAATAGACTTGGAACCTAGAGACCAAATAGCTGCATACAATAACTTATGATCGGCATGAATCAGTTGTATATTTCTCTACTTAATGCTTTGTTGTTTCAGTATTTTATGAGTACTTCTTAATGTGGCAACAGTATCACAAAGTAATTTGCATGCAGAAAAAAGACGAAATTATGGACAATGCTTTTGAAACCCAAGGGCTAGACTAGAGGTAGTTGGTTTTACAGCCCTGCTTTGTATTAATTGCTTACTATGCAATGCTATTACCAATAGTAACATTTAAAAATATGGTTCACTTTGCTGCTGATTCAGCATCATCAGGGTGAATGCTGTTCCTGTGCTGCAGCCTAGCGGAATGATTTGGTATAAAAATGACATATTCCAGGAGCACTGGCTTATCACTTGCTGCAAAGTAGGTTAAGAAACATGTGAAATAAGTCACATGCCCAGAATCCCCCAGATAATGCTTCAGTCATTTGTTTACATGTGACATTAAATGAAGATCAAAAAACGCATGCTAGACTCTGAACAGAGTTCACACAGCTGGAATTAACCGTTTCAGTCTCAAACACTCTTTTTTTCAAGAAAAAAAGAAGCCTCTTTCCAATACACTAACTTTCTTAATATTGTGCCAGTAATGAATATCTCTCTAGATAGAAAGTCATTTTTCCATCTTTTTTTTTTCTTTTAGAAAAATCTTAGTGTAGGTGAAAATATAACGGTATAATACTAAATTTGTTACCTGTATAGTACCGTTCTTATCAATAAACAGCTAGGTTTCATAAACAGCTAGGACTATCACCTGAAGTATTAATCAGGAATCAAGCAATTTGATCACTGACCTCACACATATACATGGATATGTGGATGTCTTACAGATTATGTGCTCCTTTCCTAAATCCCTGGGGTTTCTCTCTCTTCCACCCCCCCCCCCCCCCGCCTTTTCAGGCATCTAAGTGCATGGAATTCTATTCTTTGATTGGAGTCAGAAAAGACATACGCATTCACCAGGGAAGTCAATTTGTTAGCAGCAAGTATTTGAAACCAAAGAAGTACCTGATTTAATGAAAGCAGACATTGACTCATACTTTAAAAACACATCAAAAAAAATTTTTTAAGTGAAAGCAAATGAAAGAAGCATTTCTTTATGTTTTCATGATCAGAATGGATCTGTATTTGTTGTGTCCCTAAGCCACAAACACACTCTGCTTAGATCGGAGCACTCTCCAATGCCTTTGCTCCACAGCCCACCCCCACTCCAGTAAATCACTATTTCCTTATGCATTACACACTGAATACAAACGTGCCACCTTTACTATGCTGTAGGGAGGGGGCAAGGAGATTAGCTATACAACTTATCATCTATCTCTTTATGATACAGCCCTCTTCCTATTTTCTTCATCACTTTAACTAAAAATGAATCTAGAGCTCTTGTCAGTGACATAATGTTTTCATGAAAGTTCTACTAATTAAAAATCCTCACCATACCAGACCTAAAAAATGAGCACACTCTGGCCAAGTGTTATTCACCACAGAGAAGCTCTTGTGGTTACATTTCAAAGGAGGACCCAGAGGAAGATGCTGCAGAGGGAGAAAGTCTACTAACATATACATTGAGGTTTATCAGTTGTCAGCGTCAGAGGGACAGACTGTTTTGAATATAGATCTTTCAAGAAAACAACAACAACAAGAAAAAAAAAAAAGAAAAAAGAAAGCATGCATCTCCGAACAGCTGAGAGTAAGACATGTGCAGTTTCGGATAATAGAAGCTTTTACTGGAATGAAGAACCACAATTACAGGAAATAGATCTGTTTTTTGGAAGCTAAAGATGAGAGGTCAATTTTAAATTGCTGTTTGTCTTTGCACCTGTAGACTCCTCTTTTTAATGATAAGGAGATGGTAGGTTTTTATTGCATTGGCATGAAAACACTTTCGGACTATTGCTTTTACCCATACTTACAGTGCTATCAATAGTTACTTGTTGAGGACATGCATTTAGTCTTGCAATGTGCTGCATTAATTTAACACCACATAAGATATGGATTTTATTGCAGCAGAGACAATAAATGCTGCAACTGCTGACTACATGCATTTCATCTTCCCTCTTCATCTTTCCTCTCTCACACTTCTGACTCAGACACAAAATGCGAATCTAGGAATTATGCCTATTCTATTTCTGATAAATGCCAAAGTTTCTTATTTATGGAGATGCTTAGTGACCACTGACAGGTTCAAGGAATCTGTCTTCTGCCTGTCATTTCCCCTTATATTGAACCTACAATGAACTATGACTATAAATAAGTGCAGAGGGGATCCATTCATATGGAATGCAAAGTAATGTTCGATGATAGAGTTCAAAGCAACAATGTTCTCTTCAAGGGATTTTTAACATTAAGATGAACAAGCATGAGCATAACAAATTACTCTCCATAATATATTTTTAGCACTTTATCAGAGTGAATGAATTCACAAACTCTAACAACATGAGCCACTGTGGAGCATAATATGTAATTTACCCAGTTTCACATTACCTCTTCAGCTATTCAAAGCAGTGCTTTCTAGAATACAATATATAGTTTTATGCTTAGCAATATTTTTTTTTACGTATTAAAGATAATTATTTGAAAATAACTGCTGAATACAACTTAAAAACAAACATTTTCCCCCAGGGAAAGAAAATAAGAGACCTTAAGGGAGTTAGAAAAAAAAAAGAGAGAGAGAGAGATGAAGTCTTCCTACCTTTTTTTTATCAGCTTCTGGATAACGGAAGTTGGTTCCAGCCAAAATAACCCTGGAGAAATTGTTACTATGTCCCCTTTATTGGTTTGTTTTCGGCTGTTATTTCCTATCACTGATTCTACTTCAATCTAACTCAAGCTTTCTCTCAGCATCACTTTTAACTCTGGACGGCAGGGAACCGAAGAAACCGGGGAGCGAGTTCTCTCTGATTGGCTTTCATTCAGTGCTTCTGATTAAGGGGTGTGGGGGGGGGGGAAGGAAAAGAAAAGGAAGGAGGGGGGAAAAACCCTTCCTCACTCGCAGAGAAAGGTTCTGCTGATAGAGCTGCAGCACTCGCCATGGGAAGGTTAGAGACTGGGGAAGTGCTGGCTTTTGCTCGCACACAGCGATTTGCAAGTGAATGCGAGGGGAGGGCGCATCCGAGAGGAGGGCTTCGGATGAAAGGCGTCCCCTCCCCCGCGGGGCAGAAAGACTCTCTGTTTCAAGGCTAAGGTAATCAGCCCGATCTAATCCGGCTGTGTCCGTAATGCAATCTCAAGAACGGGACTGCTTCTTGCAATTCTTTTTTAACAGATCTTCTTCATCTGACATATATATTCCTGCACCATCCTTAACTCCAGACCGCCGAAATCCATGAAGCGAGTGCCGAGTCAAATTGCAACCAGATCTGAATCGTTACCAGAGTGATTTTGGTTGCGGTTTGAATTATTATTTATTTTTGCTTTCAGTGAACTTTCTTTTCCTTGATTCTCCAAATACCTTATTTTATTTTATTATTATTTTTTTTAACGCTTATGGTCATAGGAGAACATACCTTGCTCGTCGTTTGGGAATGTTCGTGAGCTAGTCTTGTCTGCTTAATCTTAATCTTACCTGCTTTGCCTTTTGATTTTGTAGATATAATATTTTATTCATGATGTAAATGTGCAATTAACGCTATTAAAATATTTACAAATGGGGTTTGACATCGTCTCCTTTCTTGTACTTTTTTTTTTTTTTTAACTTTTTTTCTCAGAAACTTGAGGGTCATGCCCAAACGTGGGGGGAGAAGGGCAGATAGTACATTTGGGTGGTTCTGTTTACTTAACCATCTAACTGTTCATCTCTATTTATTTATCTCAACATTAAATTGGAATCAACCAAAACCTTACCAAAGGATGTCAGTATAGCTCCACAAAATAACCAGCATTTTTATATTTTTCTGGCTACATGTAGAATCCTCTTTAAATAAATAAATTACATTAACATACTATAAAATAATAATATACTATTAAAATAATTGTAAAGCCGAGGGAGGAATTATGAAGATAATAACTTTTCAGAACACATACTACTGCTTAGAAATAGTAAATGATATGCTTAAGGACACAGAACTTGTGACAGGGTGAAAACTAGGATGACAGTACATATTTCATATTTATGTAGACATATTAAACATATATATACTTACGTGTATTTATAATTCTAGTTTAGTACTGTTTCTGAGAGGCCATGCTACTGCCTGGGTACGTATTTTATTATTCTAGCATCTGTAGGCCCCTTACATGTGTGTATATGTGCTCAGCCACATCTGCGACCCCTTGGACTGTGTAGTTCGCCAGGCTCCTTTGTCCATGGAATTCTCCAGGCGAGAATTCTGGAGAGGGCTGTCATTTCCTAATCCAGGGGATCTTCCCGACTCAGGGATTGAACCTGTGTCTCCTGTGTCTCTTGCATTGGTAGGAGGATTCTTTACCAGTGAGTCATCCGGGAAGCCCCAAGCCCCTTATACAGCTAGCATAATGGGAAAGGAAAGCAACTCAATCTGGGGGTGGGGGGTGGGGAAGAGGGTGTGGGGATACAATTAATAAATAAGATTTCAAAGAAGGTTTAGTATACTAAAAGGTTATGATATGACCGATGTTGCCAGCTAGTTTTTTGAGGTTACCCTGGTGGTTCAGTGGTAAAGAATCTGCCTGTGATGAGAGACCCGTGTTCGATCCCTGGGTTGGGAAGATCCTCTGGAGAAGGAAATGGCAACCCACTCCAGTATTCTTGCCTGGGAAATCCCATGGACAGAAGAGCCTGGGGGGCTATAGTCCATGGAGTCACCAAAGATTCGGACACAGCTTAGCGACTTGAACCACCACCACCACCAGCTAAACTTAGAGTCAGATAAAAATTCCATTTATTTTCTGTAATATATTTGTATTAATATGATGTATGTGTTGGTTCAATATAATACTGCCTTTGACATATTAAAATTAGTTGTCAAGAGAAACTATAGAATCTCTTAGTCTATATATAAATTTTTATAGTGTTTAATTAAATGTAACAGATCAGGTACATACCTGATGATGGTCTCTTACTAGATTAACTGTTTTTGTATATTTGTTTTTAGTTTCATAATAAATGACTGCATGGTATGAGGAGTTGCTTATATTACATTTTAATTGGTCCAGTTGAGAAAATAACCATTTCATTTATTAATGAAAATACATGTTGAAATGATGTATTCCCCAAATAATAGTTTTTTGTTTTCTTTTGTTTAAACAAGATAGATGTTTATTCTTCTCTTACATAAATTTCTGGGTCGTTACGATTTCTGTGCTCTGTGAAGTCATCAGAAATTTGGGTTACTTTTCTTTTGATGCTCAACTACTCTTTTGAACTCATATATTTGATACAATAGCAATCACACCCACATCTGCTTTCTGGAAAGTGGACTAAAATAAAGAAGGAAAAGATGTCCTCTTCATTGAAATTTTCTATGGTTTCATTTGCTGGAAATGAGAGAGTTGTCCACAAATTGTTTCAAGGGAGGCTTGGAAATATAGTATTTACTCTGGAAAGCTATTTGATCAGCTAAAAATCACTCATACTATTAGAGAAGATGACAGAATTGGATAAAATAGCAGCAGTGCCATCATATCGGAGAAGGCAATGGCACCCCACTCCAGTACTCTTGCCTGGAAAATCCCATGGATGGAAGAGCCTGGTAGGCTGCAGTCCATGGGGTCGCTAAGAGTCGGACATGACTGAGCGACTTCACTTTCACTTTTCACTTCCATGCATTGGAGAAGGAAATGGCAACCCACTCCAGTGTTCTTGCCTGGAGAATCCCAGGGACGGGGGAGCATGGTAGGCTGCCGTCTATGGGGTCGCACAGAGTTGGACACAACTGAAGCGACTTAGCAGCAGCAGCAGCCACCATATCTATGTATCATATGGCAGCATATTTGGAAAGTATTTAGAGAGATAAAACAAAATTTTCTTTGGTTTAAAATTAAAATCCTGTCATGATATTACAAAATGGTATCCATTGCAATATGCATTTTACTAACATTTAAAAACTTTGAAGTATGGAACAATGGTGTGTGTGCGAAGTCACGTCAGTCATGTCTAACTCTTTGCAGCTCTGTGGACTGTAGCCCACCACGTTCTTTTGCCCATGGGATTCTCCAGGCGATAATACTGGAGTGGGCTGCCGTTTGAAACAATGATATTGCCAGTTATTGCATTTTCCACTTTATGGTCAGGTACTGTATTAAATGGAGAAGGAAGTGGCAACCCACTCCAGTATTCTTGTCTAGAGAATCCCATGGACAGAGGAGCCTACAGTCCATAGGGTCGCAAAGAGTCAGACATGACTGAATGACTTCACTTTCACTTTTCACTGTTTTAAATAAATAATAAACAAAACATCCATGTATCCTAAAATTCGGGATGTACAGAGGCAGATACGAGCGAGAAAGAGAGAGAATTTGAACAATGAGTATTTTAAAACTTATCCTTTTTTTTTTTTTTTATGCCTTCCTTGTGCAGGAGAGACTCTTAAGCTATCCTACTGAGTAAAAGCTTTAGTAATAAAATTTAAAATAAAGCATAAACCAAACTGGCTAAAAATTAAAACTTCTGATAGTTTTTGTTTTATTAAGCAATATCATTTTTAGTTCCCTTTTTTTGTGTCTCTTTATAAGTGCTTTCACTTGGAATTTTGCAAATTTCTCTTTCTTTTGTTTTCTCTGGAAATGTTATGCAACATAGTCCTGTGAACTGGGTATAGCTTCCCTATGGTCACCAACCTTAGGAATGTTACCCCATGGAAAGTCAGAAAAAGAAATAGTAAACTCTGTATAAATGGGTGAAAGAACATCTAATCTTAAATTTATTTTGACCCTCCTATCCCCTTCTCTTTATAAGCCTCTGTGTTCTATGTGCTTTAGTTATAAAGGTCAGGGCTGGTTTTCTTTCTTAGATCAAACCTGAAACTGCATTGCTTGACTTTTTTCCAACTATTTTTAGTGAAAAAAATTTTGGTTACATATGAAGAGATTTACAAATAAATTGAATCTTACCATCTTTGCAAGACAGAAAAAAAAATAAATTGAATAATCCTCATGTTGATTGAAAAGTAAATTTTTACTTAATCTGGCTGCTTCCATCTCTACCTGAATAAGGATAGTGGCTTATTTTACATATTAAATCATTGGTAAAGTGAAAGTATCAGGACTGAATTTTCCATTGTTTGGTTGTGATTTAACTTCATGCCTGAGAAAGTGAATAAAGGAAAAATCTTTCAAATAAAAAAGTGGAAAACAATAAGCAATTCTTATATGTTTGCAATTGCATTTAATGAACACAAATATTTCATATGTTTAGATTTTATGTTGTGTAGTTAATACAGAGACTAGGTCTGAGTGGTAAAAACTACATTTTAATTAATATTTTCACTCTGAAAAGCCATTCTAAGAATTCTTAGAATCTTTTTAAGAAAAAGCCATATTTTAAAATAAATATCTATTATAAAATCCTAGAAAAATCACAACTACTTATTTATTTCTTCTCTCAAAATATTTCATTGCTCCTCTTTCTTTCCTTATTATTTGTCAATAAATGCTAGTTTTGTGATATTTCATCCTATATATAAGCTATCAAATTAGCTTGTGAGCTTGATGGATGTTGACAGAAGAACAAGACTCCTAAGTCAGAGAGAAAAGCCACAGGGAGCAGCATAGCCAACTTATCTGTGTCAATTTCTTTTATCCTGCATCTCATTTGGGCAACGCTTAAGATGGGCAGGTGGATGTTGCACAGGCAGTGGGTTGGCATTATAGCTGAGGGACACCAAGTACAGGGAACCCCGCTTTTTATATAAAGCACTGTGAGCAAAACTGTCTGAACTCCAAAGGGAGATACTGTCTTTATGTAGCTGTACAGCATGCAAATCCCTCTACACTGGTGGGAATATTAACTTGTGATTCACGGGTGTTTCTGTACAAATGTCTTTTAAAGATAAAGAAAAGGGAATGTATTACAAAATGAGAGAGAGACATATGGAAAATTGTCTCGAAAATTAGTATTTGTTGATTCATTGAGAAATATCAGCTGGAAGCTCACCTGTATGAGCATGTGGTCACCCTAGTCTTTAGGAAATTTATGCACATGACTGGGTATTCTTCCTATAGAACCAACAGTGTGGCCTGTGACAAAGACTGTCACTAATCAAACTTTACTCAGCTCCCCTGAACTTTTGGACTTCTGTTTTCATCTCTGCATTGTTCCATTTTAGCAAGTATCCTGCTGAGTCTGCTGCTGCTGCTGCTAAGTCCTTTCAGTCGTGTCTGACTCTGTGCGACCCCATATACGGCAGCCCACCAGGCTCCTCTCTCTATGGGACTCTCCAGGCAAGAACACTGGAGTGGGTTGCCATGTCCTTCTCCAATGCAGGAAAGTGAAAATTGAAAGTGAAGTCACTCAGTCATGACCGACTCTTCGCGACCCCATGGACTGCAGCATACCAGGCTCTTCCGTCCATGGGATTTTCCAGGTAAGAGTACTGGAGTGGGTCACCACTGCCTTCTCCACCTGCTGAGTCAGCTTAATCAAAATCCCCACCCTCATTTCCTGATCACCCTCAATTTTTGATTCAATTCCTCGTGCTCCATTATCCCCCAAGTGATGTCTGATTAGTCTTTTCTACTGTCAGTAAGAATCCCGTTAGGTCAGTTTAGCCCAAATTCCAATTTATCCCTGATGCTTCCTCTTAGTAATCTTCCGTCTGCCAACCTTATCCTGCTCCTTGGCTATAATTCCCACTGAGACATGCTGTATGCAGAGACAAGCCCAACCTTTCTTCTCCATTGCAGACCCCATTGCAGTGGTCCCTACATCCATCCTGATGGCCCCTTTGTGTAAAGACTTCTTTACGGTACTTTATCAAGTGTCATTGGATACCTTTCTCTGTTAAAGCTTTATAAGATAAAGAAGTTGTAGGGTTGTCATGTACAGCATGATAAGTATAATGACGACTGCTGTAGATTACAACTGAAAGTTAAGATAGTAAATTCTAAGAGTTCTCATAACAAGAGAAAATACTTTTTTCTATTTCTTTAATTTTGCATCTGTATGAGATGAAGTTTCATTAACCTTAATATGGTAATAATGTCATGATATATGCAAATCACATCATTATGCCATAATACACCTTAGTTAGTGCTGTATGTCTATTATACATCAATAGAACTGAAGGAAAAGTAGTAATTTTCTTTTTTTTTAAATATCTAGAACAACGGTTCATAAAATCTAGTCTATGGGCCAACAATATCCATGTCACCTGGACCTTGTTATAAAGGCAAATTCTCATTGTCTCAGGCCTACTGACTCAGAAACTATGGGGGTGGTCAATACTCCATGTTTTCAAATGTCTCAGAGTGATTCTGAAAGCTGAAATTTCAGAATCACTGACTTAGAGTTGCTATAACGCAGTCTAGGAAAGAAAGAAACCCAAGGTTAAAGCTCATGATTTACAATGGAGAGGATTGTTTATGCAATCACTTATTATTTTTAACACATATATATTATATGCAGAAGCACTGCAAAACATTGTGCTATTTATGAGAGTGTGGGGGAGAGCTATAATCATGATCCCGGCTAAATAAGGATTTAACCATCTAATGAGAGACAGAAATGAAGACAAGTGATATAGGAAAGTAAATGAAGGGGAAGAAAGGGGGAAGTTTGCCAAGTGTGTAATGAATGTGGAAGTAGTTCCTCTCGAGGTTTCAAAACATAGTATTACAACTCTGATAAATGTCAGTTTTGGTTTTAATTGCAGCAGTCAACATGCTACGGGGAGGATGGTGGTGAAAATGCGTGGTGATGATGTTCCACCCTGGCAGCATGTTGATTAAACAGAGTCCCTCCAGAACTGCCAGGAGAACGAACAGGGGTTCTGAACTCTCTCCTTACACTCTCCAGTGATGATGGTAGCTTGCTTCGCATACAAATGTCTGTTCTTACTCCAGTCCCTTTTGTGATTACACTCAGCCCTGAGTAATCCTTCTTGTGAAAATATGGAAGAAGAAGAGGGAAGGAAACAAGGGGAGGAAACAGGGAAAGGAAGAGGAGTTTCATAAAGTCAGATTCCAAAACGAAAGAAAACTGAAAATATCATCTTCCTTATACAGAGGGCTGGTTTTGTGGGTCTGTAGCCTGTGCAGTCATGCTTAGAAGAAGCACACACTTGGTTTAATGCCCTGCCAGTGCAGTCTTGAGTTCCTTGATAATTTCTGAACAAAAGGCTCCACATTTTCATTTTGCTCTGGGGTCCATGATTTTGCAGCTGAACTACTTAAAATTCTAATGCATTATGATGTCATTCATGAACTGAGAAGTTCCCATCATACGTGAGTGTTTGAACAGTAATCAGTGTTGACATTTAACAGACAAACACATCAATAAATCTATTTGCCACTAGTAAACAAGGACAATAAAGTGTACTTGACTCCTGTTAAGCTGGGCTTGACATTTGCTCTTTAGTGTCAAGTCACCGGCATCAAGCCTCAAAGATATCAGTAGGAAAATTTCATTCCTCCATGTATGCAGCTCTTCATTCTCCAGCTACTTAAGGAGCTGCTACAAGGTGTCATATATTTTCCTTATCACTGGTGATACAGTCAATTGCTCATTCAGTTCTCAACTACACAGAGCTCACTCTCTAGTACAAAAAAGAATCATTGTTTAATCTCACAAATGATTATACTACTGTTCACTGTAATAAGTGCTATGAAAGATGACACAGTTCTATCGCATCTTATAAGGGTCTTAACTGAGAAAGGCTAGAAAGAGGGTCAGAGACATTTCCTAGATGAGGTTGAGACTTGAGGTGAAATTAGAAATGTGAGGCGATGTCCTTCACTATACGGACTGTTAGAAGTAAGCATTGTATGGGCTGCCTGGTGACACTTAAAAATCACCCCCTTCTAATGCCTAATTGGCCAAGTATCAATAATTTCCTTACTGCAGATATATGTAACCACTACAACAAAAGATTCCCAGTTTACCAGACATTTTAAGCATATATGTATCCCTTTTTTGACCTAAGAACATCATGTTACTCATCATTAGGGCAGAATAGTCAGGAGGCCAGAAGGGGGCGCTCTCATGACCTTGAGGTTAGTTGTTCCCGTGGCTAAGTTGTGTCTGACTCTTTGCGACTCCATGCACTGCAGCAAACCAAGCTCTTCTTTTCATGGAATTCTCCAGGCAAGAATTCTATGGGTAGTTATTCCCTTCTCCAAGGGATCTTCCTGACCCAGAGATCGAACCAGGATCTCTTGCACTGCAGGCAGATTCTTTACCATCTGAGCCCCCAGGGAAGCCAGGAATATAGGTCATTGGAATAGAATAAAACATACTTCAGCTCCTGCAGTGTGCCAAAGGAGTACTTTAATCTTTGCCAGCTTTTCAACCACTTTTCGGCACAAGAAAAACAACACACAAAAACAAAAGCAAAACATCTATTGAACCATTTGTTAATTCTTGGGTATCAGATCATATTTTATGAAAATCATGGAGAAAAAATAAATATCCATGTTGGGGCAATTCATTCATCTAGTGACTATAACATTGTTTAATTTTATGTAAAGATTTTTTTTACTTTTGATACCATGATTCGTGAATCAAAATATCCTTTGGCTGAAAAGTCACCAAGATTTATCAAGTATTTAGATTTTTAAAAACGCAGTCTCATTCAGCCTACGGTTAGACCAAGAAGCAAAATAAATGCACCCTGATTAGAAGAGTTTTAGTTTTAGATAAAGATTTATATTTCATAAATCTCTTCATTTAATTGATACAGCAACTATTCAACTAGAAACAAGATTTCAAGCTAAGTACATTTGCTTAACATTTTGCATTTCTTATCCTAGCTCAATTAATGCAAATGATTCAGTCATTGCAAAAAAATACAAAATCAAAAGCAATTTCTAGGTGATTTGTTAAAATTATTAGCAATTCAATTACTGCCTACTTTAAGTATTAAATTAAAATTTAAGAAACAAAATAAAGCATAAGAATGATTACTTGTGAAATTCCTAATTGTTTCTGTAAATACTGCTACAGGAGTGGAAATTTTTTATGTGTATTCTATATCCACTTTATTTTTGCTATTTGTCATCATTTTCATATAGTAAAATGGTCTCTGTGAAGTACAAACAAAATAATTAATATTTAAGAAAAATAAGAGAATGACATAATTTAATAAAATAAGTAGTGCTACACATACAATTCCAAAACAATGGGAAAGATTTAAAATGCCGAATTATTCATGACTTTCAGCGTGAACTCATATCAAATGGCATCATAATAGCCCTAGTGCTTTTAAAGTGTTTGTACAGGAGTGAGAATTACAGTATCATAATCATCAAAGTATGTTTAAATTTTATTAATCATATTTTATTAAATTTAATTAATCTTTAATTTTTATTTATCAAAAAGAATTCCTTCTCTCTTAATGCTGAGCTGCCTTTCTCTCTCTCACAAACACCTCCCTTCATGTCTTCCAGATCTATTTAATATATTTTTGAAAAAGTTCTCGATTGCTGACATATTAATTAATCTAGATCTTTTCAGCTCCTATATCTTGTACTGGGGTTAAGAGAGGATAGTAGTAAGGTGAGAAAGCCTGAATTGAGGAGCATAAGCAGGGCCTAGAAATGGGAGAGAACTGCTTGAATCAAACTCCTAGGATAAGGAGGCTTCCAAACTTGGCGTCATCACTGGAGGCTTCTGGTCCTGGCTTGGACAGGTGGTTGTCACATATAAATGGCTATTTGCTGCCATAAAGGGAAATACATTCTAAATATTAATTACTAGAGCTTTGAAAATCTTTCCCATGATATTATTACCTTTTATCCTGTGTTCTTCTTAGCTTACAATGTACAGCACAAGTAAGATTATAAATGCCCATTTTTTAAGCCAATAGAAATAAATATGTAGATTTTTGTTTACATTAAATCTCTCAAAAATATAATGTTGCTTGTATGCAATTTCTCAAAAAATAAAATATAATCAAGAGTTAAATGATAAAATTTGAAATAGATTTATAATTACAGCCAAAGGGGAAAAGTTTAGACGATAATTATTTTAATCAGTGTTAACACTTTTCAATGAGAAGACATTGAGCTTCTGTGCTCGTACTATGAAATGTTCAGACTTCATTTTTTGTTCTCCAGTGGCCCTACCACCTATCCATTTATACTTTAGAATCTTTGGTGTACCATCTAGCTTAGCAGTTAATATGCTATTGTGTGTTTTGTTCTTCTTACATAATGAAAGTGTCATCTGATCGCTGACTTTCAATATGAGATTTGTTCATTTTTCTGTATTTAGCCTACCATTGCTTGAATAGACATGGGAGGAGTGGTGGTTTGCAGACATATTGTTATAATGAAATAACATATATTAATATAACATATAAATAACATATAAATAATACATATTATTTCACTTTATCTTAGAATTCTGTTCTTATATTCAAATAAACCACAGATTTCTTGAATAATATTTCTTAATTTCAAAATCAAATCTTCTATTCCTGCTCATAAATATCTATGTTAGTTATGAAATGTACCTGATATTTATTCATTGAACAAGTATTTGTTTAATGCCTCCAATATCCCAAGGACTATTCTAGGACTTAGAGATAGAGCAGTAAAGAAAATATAGAAAAGTTTATTCTCAAAAAAAAATTGCATTCAGGCAAGGGAAAAAGGAAAGTAAACAAATAAACAAGCATACAATAACGCCAAAGATAGTACTATAGGTAAAAATAGTACTATAGGTAAAAATAAGACACCCAGAAGAATGTCACTCAAAGATGTCTCCAATTCATTTGAAATCTATGAATATGTTACCTTATAGTAAAAGGCACTCTGCAGATGTGATTAAGTTAAAGATCTTGAGGCTCAGAGTTTATCCTGAATGTTTCTGGCAAACAATACAGTTACATGAGCCTTTAGACTTTTAGTAGAGACTTTGTTTTTTAGCTATTTTTAGCTCAAAAAAACCTGTTTTTGAGCTATTTTTTTTAGCTCAAAAAGCGATGTGAAAATAGAATAAGCGAACCAGTGTGATGGTGGTATGAGAAGATGCATAAGCCAAGGAAGGTGGTCAGCCTCTGGAAACCAGAAAACACAGGAGAAGAGATTCTCTCCTAGACAGTAAGGAACACAACCCTTGCTGATGCCTTGAGTTTAGTCTAGTGAGACTCATGTGGAAATGCTGACCTATGGAAAATATGAGATAATAAATTTGTGCTGTTTAAGTCATCAAATCTGAGGTACTTTGTCTAGGAGTGGTAGCAAACTAATGTAGGCAATCAAGAGAGACTTTTTGCATAACTGTTAGAGAAGGAGTCTTTGATGATGTGATGCTCGAGCAGTGCTGAATGAAGTGAAGCCAGCCATCTGACTACATGTGGGAAGAACTCTCCAGGTGGGAACAGCCAGTGCAAATGCCCAGAGGCAGAAAATTCCTCAGCTGTTTGAGGAATAGCAAGACCATCAGGCCTGAAAAGCAGTAAGTTGAAAGTAAAGAACCCTGTGATGAGATGAGTGCTGGCACCAAGGAGTCAGGTTTGCTGGGGCTGGTTACATCCAGGCATTTTATTCTAACTGAGATAGGGAGATTTTGCAGATTTGGGGCAGAGAAAAAAACATCATCTGGATTAGATTTTAAAATGAGTCATTTTGATCACTCCATGGAGAACAGACTGTAGGAAAGAAAACAGTAGAACTGGTCAAACTGAGAGACAAATAAAGACTTTGATGATATTCAAGTAGAAGATGATAATAACATGAAGGGACAGCTATATTTTACATAGACTATTAACAGAAATATAATACAACTTGCTGATGAATTATATGCTAGTGTTAGGAAAAATAAAAGAGAGATGACTATGGCTGCAAAATAGAATTGCCATAATGAGATGAGAACTGAGGGAAAAACTGGTTTGGGGCTATTCAAAATATTTGCAAATGTCTGTTTTGTTATTTTTACATGATTCTTTTCCATACCTCACATGTATTGCATTTATCTGTCTTTTCCTCTGCATTCAGTATCATGCATGGCTATTATTATTTTCATTAATTTAATATTTTCAGAATAAATAAGACTTTAGGAGAGCCATTAGTATATATACTGGACACATCCGTTCTGTGTTCTTCCAGGTGGCACTTGTGGTAAAGAAATGCCCTGCCAATGCAGGAGACATAAGAGACGTGGATTCTATCCCTGGGTTGGGAAGGTTCCCTGGAGAAGGAAATGTCAGCCCACTCTGGTATTGTGGCCTGGAGAATCCCATGGACAGAGGAGCTTGGTGGGCTACAGTCCATTGGGTCACAAAAAGTCAGACACAACTGAGCAACTGAGCATTCATGCACGCACACTTTCTGCACCGCTCACCTGGAAATTCATAAGTTCATGCATTTTCAGCTTACCTTGTCTTCCTAACCACCCTGCAAATTATATATTTTTCATTTGATTAGTTTGCAGTCAAAGCTTTTTTAGACAAAAACTAATTTGAAAGTCTAAATAAAGGTGATATTTGAAGGTATATGAAAATTCATTGGGACAAAATTTCAGATTTACAAAATTCTTCTCTTTGATTTTGTTAGCCATGGCAATTGGTTCCCAGGTGAGAATGAGCAATTTTGTTCTATTAGGTGATAGGTTTCAAACATTAAAAATAATTATGTCAGCATATATATGTTACAAAAATATTGTACTAGGAGTGGTTGGCATAGATTTGCATGCATGCATGCGGGCATATGTGTTTAGTCTTGTCTGACTCTTTGTGACCCCATGCACTGTAGTCCACCAGGCTCTTTTGTCCATGGAATTTTCTAGGCAAGAATACTGGAGTGGGTTGCCGTTTCCTTCTCCAGGGAATCATCCTGATCCAGGGATCAAACCTGCGTCTCTTGCATCTCCTGAATTGGCAGGTGGGATCTTTACCAGCTGAGCCATCAGCGAAGCCCTCAGATTTGCAAACTTACTATTAAATAGTAAATTAACCAGAATAAAGTCACAAGTAATTTGTAGTTAATTAAAACATCTACAATTGTCAATTGTTGAAATATAGATCTCAATAGTAAACTCTCTCCAGACCCATATGAAGTACCTAATCACATAGACATAAATTTAAAAATTATGCATGAAATAAGATTTATTTTAATGTAACTAAAATGTGAATATTTCTTATATTTTAGTAAACTAGTATTTTTAAACATTCACTGATCAACATAAACACTCATTACCTTGTCAGTTGAGAAAATATTTTTAATGACATAATGAAATTATTTTGATTGTATATTTTGTAGATTATCATCAAATATCCTAAGTATTACCAAGAGTGCAGAGGTTCTAACAAGAAAAAAAAAACAATAATGTTCTCCCTACTTGGGCATGTGAGCCTTCTTCAGGCTAATATGTATTCACATAAGATTCACTGACCTTTGATGATGTCAGGTAGGCATATACACCTGGGTGAATTCTTTTAAGTATATAATATGAAGAGCACTATGTATATGGAAAAAAATTATATTTTATTAAATAATAGAGTTTATAATAAATAGTACTATCAGTTGAGTCATTACCTAGGTACTGAATTAATAACATAATAATAAAATATGTTCACTAATTTATGTCTAAATATAAAAATATAATTTATACCAAAAAAGTACTTCATTCTATTTCACAACGAAACACGGATATTCTACAAAATTCAGAACCTTTAAAACAATAATTCAATAATAGAATTAAATTATCATTCTGCTAATTTGTTGAGCTCATCTAAAAATATAATAACCCAGAATAGATTCTATTAACCTTATTGTGTTTTAAAAATTAATGTGAAAATGATCAATAGCCATGCAAGGGAGACCACAATTTTACCCACGTTAAGATTATCAAGATTTTTTCCTTTTTTTTTTTTTTTACTGTAAATAAAATTTAGTGATATCAAAATTAAAATGGTCAGTTTTTCTCTCTAAATATTTAATTAACAATTGTTCTGTATAGGCCTTTTTCCACCAAACTAAATCATGAAGTTACTAATTTTAATTTATTCCATATGTTTGTGACAGGCCTTTTAGTTATAAATTAAATCACTAGTTTTTATATTAGCATCTGTCTATCACTTTAACTCAAAATTTTCTGATATCTTTTGAGAAAAGACTAATTGTGCTATTTAAATATTCTCTGATTTCCTGCATGATTACTTTTTCTTCTAATTTTATTCTTTGACTACATTATATGACCTCCTTTGTATCATATTAACTGTTAACTAACTCACTAAATCATAAAATCTTAGGTCGAGTGGGAACCTTGAGAGGGAGCCTCTCCAAAATCATTGAGAGTTGAATAAGCAGAGTCAGAAAAGTATTACTCCTTGTCTGATATTCAAATGCTGATTTTTAGCAAAATCAAGACCTACCAAACAACTGGATACTTTAGGATTTATTTATTCTTGTGCATGCTACCACAGAATTATTTAAAAACACACTAAATCACATGTCCTTTGGGTCTAAGGCACAAGCCAACTTGGAGTCATCTGTCTGAAGTATAGGATTAAATCTCCAAGAATATGTGTGTGTGCAAATAATGCACACTTTTGTAGAGTCCTTGAAGTGATACTCATCAACCCCCTTTGTAGACATTGCAGTTTTTTCTCTCTTTTTTTTTTTTTAATGAAAGACTGATGATCTATTTGCACACTTCCATTTACACTCTCTTACTTCATTCCCCAAATTTAAGAAGAAAAAATATTTTCACACTTTCAAGCTCAGTTTCCAAGGTTAGGGTACTGCACCATACCTGATGGGTGAAATTAATGGGATAGTAGAAATCAAACCAATGACCTCGGCTGTTTTGTTCTGATTTATTGTGACCTCACCAATTGAAAAACCAGTGTTTATGTACTATGCAGACTTATTGTGGCTCTGTAAGCTGTAACTTATTTGACAAAGGTTAAGGTACATGGGTCAATGTAGACTAGAAAATAGTGTTCATCATGATAATTTTCCCCTGAAATAGCATTTTGAAGTATTATTTTTGGTGCAGGGTATTTTCAATTCCCTAAAGAAGTTTTTCTCATTAAACATAGAATAATAAGTACATAAAGAAACAAAAATAATACAGAGTTTTATCTTAAGGTAATGCATCTTTCCCCCCCCCCCCAAAAAAGCAAACACACAAGAAACAACAAAAACAAATGAAGAATTTAAGAGGACACTGGCCTTGATTTTTCATATATAAACTGGAAAGCAGCCAATGGTGGTTGATTCCAGTTTCTTTACTTTCATGGGTTGCCTAAGAAAACTCACCCAAATCGAGGTTCTGAAAGTTTCTAATGTGTTGGGCTGAATGAAGAAGATATAATGAAGACCTGTGGGAGATTATTACGTCAAATTTGGGGGTTTGTTTGTTTGTTTTCCCTATGTTTCTTTTTTTTTTTTAATCCACACAGAGTTAATAATTAGAGAGACTTACATGAAACTATTTTTCAGTACAATATTCTCATAGCAGACTCATATTTAAGCACAGAGTTATTTTCAGATGTTTGTATACTCAATATTATTATCATAATAAAAGTACTACTCATTTTCTGAAGGGTTAATACTAATAAACTTTTTAAATAATTTGCTTTCAATAAAATTTTAACAAAAACAATTTGGAAAATGTTCCATATGCATGCCCTCAGGAAAAATCTCTTCTAAGATAACGCCTTCCAAATATTGTTCCGTTTATAGAACACTACATGGAAAAGCTCCACTATAAATTGATCACCATCTGACAACATTTTATATTTTTTCTCTTATTTACATTTTCATTACTGGTCAATTACAAATGTAAAACTGCCAGACAACCACTTACTCACTCAATGACACTTTCAGGGGATTGAAGAGGTAATATAAAATAACACAGTACGTAGAAAATGTTATGTTATGTAAAGTGATGTTTTGCTGTTTTAAAATATACCAGCTTGTATACTGGGGGCTGGATCAACAAAAGAACACAATAACTACTTGAAATTCTTGAAAAAAATGTAGTCAAATTTTTTTCCCAAAATGTCAAATACCATTTTTAGCAGCTTTTGAAAAAAATTCCACTGGATTTTAGTCTTGCATTATGCAAATTTTGATTTAATGTAGACACTGACTGGGTCTATATAGTAGAACAAGCATGTTTCATCTAGGAAGGTCTATTCTAATTAAAGCATTTATATGTGTCTTTGTTGCTTAATTGATAATGTCTGAACTGAGATTTTTGGGGGGGAGATAAGGTATCAATCTCAGTATAATTGGAAACATAAGTATATTATGCAGAGCTCTGTATTATTTTTCCATGTCTTTTTTTTTTTCTCTCTCATCTTGGAAACAGTGATAGTGATATAATGGTGGTGACTAGAGTTTATCAGATTAGATGGGAAACAGGTACAAAGTTTCACCATATTACCTTACTTTAGAGGATAGGTACAATAGGTCTCTTCTCAGCTTTAGGGCTTGGTCATGCAGTGGCTTCAAGACATTGAATAGGTGACTTAAACTCCCTCTACTTCTGTTTCCTTATCTATAAAATGGAGGGGAAAAATGTCCCTCTCTCATTCTGTATTATTGCAGCGATGTCACTGCTTTAAAACTACAACAGCTGCTATGGAAAACAGTATGGAGGGTCCTCAAGAAATTAAAAGTAGAACTAGCATACGAGTCAACAATCCCATTTCAGGGTTGTTGAAAAGAAAAAACATTGAAATCAGGATATCAAAAATATATCAGCAACCCCACATTCATTACATCTATGTACAATAGCTAAGAAGAGGGAATAATCTAAATGCCATCAAGAGATGAGTGGATAAGGAAAGAAGTGGTATATATGGTCAATGGAATATTATTCTGACTTAAAAAAGAAGAAAATTCTGCAAAATGTGCCACCATAGATGAACCTGGAGGACACTATGCTAAGTGAAATAAATCCGTCACAGAAAGATAAGTACTTATGAGATATCTAGAATAGCCAAATTCATAGAAGAAGGTATAGAATGGTAGTTGCCAGAGGCTAGAGAAGGGACAAAAGGGGAGTTTCTATTAAACAGGAATAAAGTTGCAGTTACACAAAATGAGTAAACTCTGGTGATCTGCTACACCAAATTGCACCTACTGTCAACAATAATGTATTACACACTTAAACACTTTAGTGTAGATCTCATGTTAAGTGTTCTTACCACAATAAAATAAAACTTCAAACATTGCAAAAGCCTGACAAGATATTTGAAATCATTAGAAGTTTTATGGGAATGAGCCAGGTCATCACATTGATGAAAAATAGTGTTGCTTTCATAATATGCTTGTTAATCTCAGTCAGTCTTCCTGAAAATCAACCGCTTCATTGGAATATAGCAAAACTTTCTAATATTTTGGCTTACTTTAAAATATCTTTAAGTTCCTTTCAATAGTCTTTGAAAATAAAACCTAGTATACTATTTTTTGAAAACACATAATTATTTGTGTTAATAGCTTCTGAAAACCAAGGTAATTTTATTTCTGATTTCAAAAATGACTATATGGATATTAGTTATCAGCAAATCAAATATATTTTTAATCACTAAAAATGAGTCATCATTAGTATTTTAAAAGGATTTTACACTTGCTTCATTTGATGGAAGATATAACTCTAAAATCAGTATTTCGTTTAAATAAAATAAAATATTTAATTACAGGATAACCATAACAGTTTGTTTTTTAGAGTTCTTGGAGGAAAAAGCCCTTAAATATCCATGATTAAATTATTTAGATTTAAGAAGACTATATCATATATATTTCCTTGAAAAATTATTTTTATATTTTATCATATATTCAATTTATGTTTGGAGAAGGCAATGGCAACCCACTCCAGTGTTCTTGCCTGGAGAATCCCAGGGACTGCAGAGCCTGGTGGGCTGCCATCTATGGGGTCGCACAGAGTCGGACACGACTGACGCGACATAGCAGCAGCAGCAGCAGTTTATGTTTATACATCAATATGACCAAATATAACCTTTTCAATGATTAGTAACACACTTCTTTACAGGAAGGGAACTAATTTTGTTGGATGATTATCATTGTAAACCAGTTCAGAGAGGCTTCTAATCTGGTGGTTCAACTGGGAACTAGTACTGAAGAAGCTGAGCGTGAGTTAAATTGTATAGAAAAAAACAAGGCAAGAATTCACATTTAAATCTCTTTGGAGGAAGACTCCCTAGACAGAGCTGGTATGAGGTGGATGTCTAATGAGATTTAGATGGGAAATGCTCTCTTGTGTAATAAAACTCCCTTCCCAGATTTGCAAAGACATATTCACTCAAATCAAAGTTTTTCAGTAACGACATGTAGACCGGATTTCACAAAGGAAAACATTAAAGGTGTGTGCTCCAGTGTTGGCTTAAAGCAGAAAGGGGAGTGTTTTGGGCGTGGAGAGCCATATCTGGCTGTCACTGTGTGTGCACGTGCATCTATATATGCTTTCCTCCTGCAGTTCGACATTAAGAATATGTTAATAAGATACAAAATAATTTATGAACAACTCTATGCTTTTACATACATGTACAAAAACTAAAATAAACTGATAATTGAGAGAAATATTTAAGTTACTGTTTTTCTTTATCTTACATGAGTTCCCCTCATACTCTGTAGCTACTTATATATGCCCTCAATTACCCTCTTAATCCACCTTTATTCAAAAACGTCTTTCTTATTTTTGCTGTTGTTGTTACTCTTATTAAGTCTTGTCTGAGTCTGCAACTCCATGGACCGGAGCACGCAGAGCTTCCCTGTCCTCCACTATCTCCCGGAGTTTGCTCAAACTCGTGTCCATTGAGTCAGTAATGCTATTCAACCTTCTCATCCTCTGTTGTCTCCTTCTCCTCCAGTCTTCAATCTTTCCCAGAATCAGGGTCTTTTCGAATGACTCATTTCTTGTCATCAGGGGGGCAAAGTATTGGCATTTAAGCTTCAGTATCAGTCCTTCCAATGAATATTCAGGACTGATTTCCTTCAGGATTAACTGGTTTGAAGTCCTTGCTGTCCAAGGGACTCTCAAGAGTCTTCTCCAGCACTACAATTTAAAAGCATCAATTCTTTGGCACTCAGCCTTCTTTATGGTCCAACTCTCATTCATACATGACTACTGGAAAAACCATAGCTTTGACTATATGGACCTTTGTTGGCAAAGTGATGTCTTTCGCTTTTTAATATGCTGTCTACACTGGTCATACCTTTCCTTGCAAGGAGAAAGCACCTATTAACTTCATGACTTTCATGACTGCAGTCACAACTGCTGTGATTTTGGAGCCCAAGAAAATAAAATCTGTCACTGTCTCCACTTTTTTACCACCTATTTGCCATGAAGTGATGGGACTGGATGTCATGATCTTAGTTTTTAGAATGTTGAATTTTAAATCCACTTTTTCACTCTCTTGTTTCACCCTCATCAAGAGGCTCTTTAGTTCTCTTTGCTTTCTGCCATTAGAGTGGTATCATCTGAGGTTGTTGATATTTTTCCCGGCAGTCTTGATTCCAGTTTGTGAGTCATCCAGCCAAGAATTTCTCATAATGTACTCTGCATATAAGTTAAATAAGTAGAGAGACAATGTACAGCCCTGATGTACTCCTTTCTCAGTTTTGAGTCAGTCCATAGTTCTATAGCCGGTTCTAACTGTTGCTTCTTGACCTGCATACAGGTTTCTCAGGAGGCAGGTAAGGTGGTCTGGTATTCCCATCTCTTGAAGAATTTTCCACAGTTTGTTGTGATCCACACATTCAAAGCCTTTAGCATAGTCAACAAAGCAGAAGCAGATGATTTTCTGGAATGCTTTTACTATGATTCAACAGATGTTGGCAATTTGATCTCTGGTTCCTCTGCCTTTTCTAAGTCCAGTTTGTACATCTGGAAGTTCTGGGTTCATGTACTGTTGAAGCTCAGCTTGAAGGATTTTGAGCATGACCTCGTTAGCATGTAAAATGAGTGTAACTCTATGATAGTGTAGAGAAGGCAATGGCACCCCACTCCAGTACTCTTGCCTGGAAAATCCCATGGATGGAGGAGCCTGGTAGGCTACAGTCCATGGGGTCGCTAAGAGTCGGACACGACTGAGTGACTTCACTTTCACTTTTCCCTTTCATGCACTGGAGAAGGAAATGGCACCCCACTCCAGTACTCTTGCCTGGAAAATCCCATGGATGGAGGAGCCTGGTAGGCTACAGTCCATGCGGTCGCTAAGAGTCGGACACGACTGAGTGACTTCACTTTCACTTTTCCCTTTCATGCACTGGAGAAGGAAATGGCAACCCACTCCAGTATTCTTGCCTGGAGAATCCTGGTATGGCGGAGCCCGGTGGGCTGCTGTCTATGGGGTCGCACAGAGTCGGATACGACTGAAGCGACTTAGCAGCGGCAGCAGCTATGATAGTGTGAACATTTTTTGCATTGGCTTTCTTTGCTATTGGAATGAAAACTGACCTTTTCTGGTGCTGTGGCCATTGCTTAGTTTTCCAATTTTGTTGGCATATCGAGAGCAGCACTTTAATAACAGCATCATCTTCTGGGATTTGAAATAGCTCAGCTGGAATTCCATCACCTCCATTAGATTTCTTCTTAGTAATGTTTCTAAGGCCCACTTGACTTTACACTCCAGGATGTCTGGCTCTAGGTGGGTGAGATTATGTAACCACACCAGCTTGTTTTTCTGGGTCATAGAGACCTCTTCTGTATAATACTTCTGTGCATTATTCTTGCCACTTCTTCCTAATCGCTTCTGCTTCTGTTAGGTTCTTGCCATTTCTGTTCTTTCTTGTGCCCATCTTTAGCTTAATGTATTGACAATGCATTTTCTCTTTCTTTTTTCTTCTTCATTATGATATTTGCATATATCTTTTCACTTTAATTAGGGACATGCCAGGTTAAAGAATAAAATTACCAAGGTATCTATCCTAGTGGTTAGCAGTTTTATGAACAGTTTTATGCATAGAATAGCTTCCTTGGTGGCTCAGATGGTAAAGAATCTGCCTGCAGTGTGGGAGACCTGAGTTTGATCCCTGGGTTGGGAAGATCCCCTGGTGGAGGGCATGGCAACCAACTCCAATATTCTTGCCTGGAGAATCCCCAGGGACAGAGGAGCCTGGAAGACTACAGTCCATGGGATATCAAAGAGTTGGACATGACTGAGTGACTAAGCACACACACACACACACACACACACACACACACACACACACACACACACAGAAACAATCAAATAACATTATTTTTCAACCACTTTAGCAGCCTAGAAGTCTCCCAGAGCCTAAGGGAACAGGACAGCAAGAGTTGCTTCAATCCCACACATCATGGCCTTTCAGCATTTATCTTCTGTCTGTTCATGCTTAGCAAACTGCTCTTTCAGAGCTCATGTCCATGAAAAGCCCACCTACTCTTAGGAAGCATAATTAAGTGGTTAAAAGCATGGATTTGGCAGCCAAAATACCGGAGTCCAAATATTTGCTTTATGTTAATTAGCTATGAGATGCTAGGGAAGTCATTTATCTTTTCAGCAACTTACTTTCCTCAACTATAAAATGGGAGAACATATTAGTCCCTACTTCATAGCTTTGTTTTAAAAATGAAAAGAGTTAAATTATACTCAGAATAAAGTAATTAATGGAAATAAAAAGGAAGTATGTAAGCCTGTTTTCACCACACACAACGTCTGAAAATTGCCTGTATATGGAACCAAGAATTAATCTCAGGTTATGTGTAATGAAATTTATCTTTCTGTTTTCTTGTGTTATTAATATCATTGCAATTTTTCTTCTTGTCAAATACAATTTTAGTGATCTGTTGTCCAAAGAATAGTTACAAAAGAAAAAAAAAAGTTTATTTATTTACATTGAGTTTTCCAATTGTACCATAGTATAATATGCTTGCATGCTCACTCAGCTGTGTCCAACTCTTTGTGACCCCATGGTCAATAGCCCGCCAGACTCCTCTGTCCATGAATTTTTCCAGGCAAGAATACTGGAGTTTGTTGCCATTTCCTAATCCAGGGGATCTTTCCAACCCAGGGACTGAACCTGCATCTTCTGCATCAGTAGGCAGATTCTTCACCTCTGTGCCAAATGGGAAGCTTCATAGTATAATATAGCACTCCTCAAGTAAACTGATGAAGATCATATTTATCACCATCATCATTATTATCATCATTATCTCCCTTAGAAAAATCCACTTAGCTATTTCTGAACTTAGAGGAAAGAAAAAATGGGAACAACAACAATAAAAAAGACAAGGAAAAAAAATTGGTCAGTTATTGGTCAATAACAAAATACACCATTTTTGTTTAAACAAAAGGAAGAATATTTTCTATAATTAATGGCTTCAAATTAAAATGTGTTCTAGCTTTATCAATTATCCCTACATGGTTTTTAGTAGTTATAAATGCATTGATAAAAATCTAGTATATCTCCCTGAAGTTTTCATTTAGTTGTATTCTGAATGCTTGTAAATTTCTGTTTGATTAGAATTTCATAGAATTATAAAGATGCACTAATCCAAAAACTATAATTTCATCATCCCATTTCAGTAAGCATGAACATGACTATGAAAAAATCTGTTTTATCTTTCCATAATTGACAAGATATGGTCTACACATTTTCCAGATTTGTTTTCACCTTAAAAATATCAATAAAAAGACTGAAATTAACAGAGAACTATGATAAAATATAGGAGGATATTAAGCCAACACAACTAAATCAATTGAATGTTTTAAACTTCTTATCTAAATCATAAGCTAAATGTCATATGGCATTTGTGCAAATAGTTTCACACTTTTCAGATGCTGGGTAAGCCAATGTCTTGGGATAAAGCATGTTGCATATAAACTTATTTAGCATGGTAATCTAAATAAAGCATCCTTCCATTGTCTCTGACTTTAATTATTATAGTTAGATATTTTACAATTTAAATGGCTTGCATAATAATTAAGTGTTTTGGGGAAAGATAAATAGAAGACTGATTTTCTCTCCCCCACTTCCAAGAAAAAATTTCCTAAGGGAAAATTTGTAAATTTTCTAATGCTCAATCTGTTTACTAGAAGTCAAATGTTTCATCCACATATTTGAGACAAAGTACAAAACTGATAAAGCCTGGTATCATTTCAAAGCAAATTCAAAGTTTTAAAAATTTTGTTTCTCACCATCCTACTCATTTCACATTGAAATTTTTCAGCCACAGTGGTATAACCAATTTCATTTCCTGTGCAGATCTTAAAATAGCTATACAATCTTTATTGTTGATAGCAGAGACTTATCATTTAGCAATATTATTCAAAAAGTGTGAAAATTTGGTTGTTTGAAAGTGTTTCAACAAACAGAAACACACAAATCTAATTAGCTTTGGGTATTCACAATACAGTGAAAAAAATAAGAAAATAGAATTATCACTCAATCAGCAAAGATTATTGAAAGAAAAGTATGTTTGCAACATTAAAATATGTTCCTAGAAAAATAATAACATAGATAAGCCAGTCTGCAGAACACTCTCAAGTACATTGTTCAGAAGGGGAAACTGGGCCCAGAAAATTTAGGAAATATGTCAAAGTCACAAAGCCAAGCATTAAGTCAGAGCTGTGATTTATATCTGTTTAAGTATAAATTTTAATCTCTTTCACTTCCTCTATGAGCCATTTAAAAAATAGCCTTTAACTTTGTCATTATCGTGAAGAGGTATGTTCTCAAGTTGAGGTAGCATGAGTAATGTATATGACTCAAAGAGTGAGAAAGCTAACCCAATATGAAAAATAGTGCCAAATCATGTTTTAAATATCAGTGAGTGTTAACAGTTGTTGAATTATTCCTTATTTGGCAGATAGAAATTGAATTAGATCTTAAAGGAACCAACAATTTGAATAGTTTAGAATGTATGATTAGGCAAGGACCAGCTGTACTTATTTTGAATGGCATATAATAATTTCAGTACTTCCTCAAATTGCAGCTATATGACATTCCGTTTATACTAAAGAGGTGTGTGTGTATGTATGTATATGTATATGTGAATGCGTACGTAAGTTTGTGTGTGTGTATAGCTTACACACAAATTTCAATAAACTTAAATGGCAAACTAAACTTAGGGACAAACCAAAATTTAGGATTTATGAATATTTATATTATTATCATAATTATCTAAATAATACTATGTTAAATAAAATGCCAATAGGATGTTGCTATCAGTAATAGCAACACAGCTCAGTATCAACTAATATCAGACAAATCTCATAGACAGCAGTTATAACCTCTGGACAAAATACAAAATTAATTAAATGAGTAAATGAATAAAATGTTCTATTTGAAGAAAGGATAGAAAAATCACTAAAAGGAAAGCACTGAAAGAGGGAAATACACTAAGTAAAATTCTTATAATGCTTTAAATTTGAGTGAAATTCTCAGTCCATGGGCACAAATTGATTAGAACTCAAGCAGAAAGATGCAGTCTAAGTAATTGAAGGAGTAAGAATATTTAGTCCTTGCCTCCTAGATTGGTTGGAAATTGAGGAAGGAAATTCTGTAAAGAAAGAAGCCACCCAAAAGGAGCAGTTTTATTATTTACATAGAAGTCTCTTTGAATCCTTAAGTGAATCCTGACCTACACATGCAAAAGAGAGACTTCAAGAAACCCATGCAAAGACAACCACTGGAAGAACAGAACTTCTAAGGTGTGGAGGGACTGAGCATGGAGTGTGAGCCCCAAAACTTTGGAGGGGACATGGTAAGCATTTTGGATTTATTATTGAAGACGCAGAATTCCCACACCTTAAAATCAAGACTACACTTTCTGACTAAAAGAATTGTCCTAAAATAAATAAATAAAAGCTTAATACCAAACTTCCTAAGTTCAAGGTGACAATTAGTAAGTTAATTCCATACTAGAACAAACATAAACTTATGTTCGAAGAAGACAATAGAATTCAGAATCTGTATACCCTATCACACACACTATCCATGAAAATGTGATCAAAATAAATAGAAAAAGCAATCAATATAAATAGAATTGAGATAAACATGGGTTAGTTAAAATGAACAGACAAGAATTTTTAAACATGTAATAGGTAGAACCCTAAAATGGGCCACCAAAATTTTTCATCCTAATTTCTGGGACTATATTTATGGTATAAAACAATAATAAGATATAATGACAATGATCATATGCAACACAGCAAAAGAGATTAAGCAGATAAAATTAAAGTTAAAGATTATGGTGATTCAGTTTACATATTAGTTTAGAGGGAATGTCTGAATGAGAGAAACATTTTAATCAGGGCATGCTAAGTGGCTTCAGTTGTGTCCAACTCTTTGCAACTCTATGGATTGTGGTCCACCAAGCTCCTCTGTCCATGAGATTCTCCAAGCAAGATTATTGGGGTGGGTTGCCATGCTCTCCTCCAGGGGATCTTCCTGACCCAGGGATCCTGTGGCTCTTTACCAATGAGCCACCAGGGATTTGTGGAGTTTTGAGTAAAGCAGATTACCCACCCTAATATGGGTGGGCTTTGCTCAATTAGTTGAAACCCTGACCTGAAGAAAAAGACAGGCCTCCAGAACAAGGGAGAATTATCCAGGAGACTGCTTTGGACTTTATCCATACTATTGACCCCCCTCAGTCTGCAGAATTCTGGCCTTCAGATTTGAAACATCATTAGCTCTACTGTAGGGCCACAAAGCAGGACTGGACTTACTAGCCTATAACCATGTGAGCTAGTTTCTTACAACGAAGTTCTTCATGTTTGTGTATTTACATCTACATATCCTATTGCTTGGAACTATTATAAGCAAAGTCACCCTTGAAAAGCAAATAGTTTTCTACTTGCTTGATTTGAAACAAAAGAAAGATTTGATGCATCACTACTGCATTTTAAGATGGAAGGGCCACATGAAGGATTGGAGTGGCTTCTAGACTGTGAGAAAGTTCTCTAAAAGCTAGAAAATAGCCCTAGGCCAGGAGCTAGAAAAAATGGGTAATTCTGTCCTACAACTATAAATTATTATGTCAAAAGCAAGAATGAACTTGGATATTTTCCTAAAGACTTTGGATAAGAGTCCAGCCCAGCAGGCACCTTGATTTCAACTTTGTATCTAGTACAGAGATACATAGACCCTATGTATCTAGTAGAAGTTAACAAAGCAAACCCAGGTTGATGACCTACAAAACTGTAAGATAATGAATGGGCATTAAAGCAGCTAATTTGTAGTAACGTTTTATGGAGCAATAGGAAGATAATACAAAGTAGATATTATCAATTCTTAAGTCATGAAATTAAATGAAATTATAGGGTCTTCCCTGTAGCTCAAGCGGTAAAGAATCTGCCTGAAATACAGGAGACCTGGGTTTGATCCCTGGGTCAGGAAGATCCTCTGGAGAAGGGAATGGCAGTCCACTCCAGTATATTTGCCTGGAGAATCCCATGGACAGAGGAGCCTGGCAGGCTACAGCCCGTGGGATAGCAAAGAGTTGGACACGACTGCACGACTAACACTACTACTACTACTATAGTAATAATAAATAGACTATTTCAGAAAATAAGTATAAATTATACCAATCAAGTGAAAATTGTAGATATGAAACCTATAATGTCTATTTTTTTTTTAAATGCATGGACTCAACAGTAGATTGAAGATGACAAAAGTAAGGAAATGAATTTGACTAAAGATCCAATGTAAAATTAAAAGAGAGACTCAAAACAAAAAGTAAAATATAGAATGGAACAGAACCTCATTGAGTTGTGACTATCAACTGGGCTAACATACACCTAATTGGATTAACAGCATAAGTAGAGAAAAAGGGAACTGGGAAAGAAAAAAAAAAAAAAAAAACTTTTTTGAAAAAAATAGTTACTAAAAGCCTTGTTAATTTTATGAAAATATTTTACTAAAAATCTAAGAAGCTTAGTAAAACTTATATAGGTTGAAGAAAGGACCATCTAAGCAAACTGCTGAAAACCAAAGCTAGAAATATTTTTGAAACTGACTTTAAAAAATAACACATAATATACATGAAACAATGATAGGAAAAACAGTAGATTTTAAATCGGAAATAAAGCAGTACACAATAGAACAAAACAAAAAGTAGCTGCCATCCCAGAACACAAGATCCAATAATGATATTCTTCCAAAATGAATACAAAATAAAGACAATTTAGGAAAACCAAACGTTGAAGAAATCCCTGCAGCACAAAACATGCTAAATAAAATTCTTCAGAATAAAAGAGGAATTGTACAAAATAGACATTTGGAATTAGAGGATTAAAATGAAGAACACACACACAAAAAAATATATGAATAAATATAAAAGACAATACTTTTGTTTCTTTTAATTATTTTTTAAAATAAATGAATGTTGATAAATATTGAAATATTTTAAACATTCTGTGATGACACTGCAGTACTGACCTAAGACTTGTAAGCTTGATCAATGAAGCAGAAGACAGAGACTAGAAATAGCTCACATTTGTATAGACAATTGATTTGCAACAAAAGCACAAGAAGTTCAGGATGAAAGAATGTCTTTTCAACAAATGATGCTGCATCAACTAGATACATGTTGAAAAAACAGACTCTAAATCCTCACCTAATTCCACACATAGCAATTAATCTGACATAGATGACGAACCTCAATGTATACATTAAAGCTATGAAACTTCTGAAAGAAGATATAGGAAAGAATTTCCCTGACCTTTGGGTAGACAACAATTTCTTAACCTGAAAAGAAAAGTATATAAATTTGGTTCTATAAAAATAATTCCGATTTTGGATTTCAGTCCCAATATGTAAGGATCTTGAAAGTCATCACATCTGTATTTATATCAAGAATTAAATTAACAAACCAAAAATAAATAATTTTTCTTGAACTTGTCAGAGGACTGAGGTTGCAGCATAAACCCGCCACTCTGAAATTTAGAAAAAGACAAACCTAAAGATTCAGAGCTGAGATCTACTTACTTGGAGTACAGTCACTGTAGCCATAATTTGAAAGGACGTTTAAAGGTAATTTTGGTGAATTTTTGGCGTTTAAATGTGGACTACCTTGTGAATGAGAAATACCTGGGGCTATGGTCTTGGTTAGTCTCCACAAGTTTGTAAACTTTATCTTCAGAAAACTCACCAAGTTCTCAAAGATACCCTTATAATGCTGACAGTGGGGAAAAAAAAAAGTCATTGTGAAATATGCCTAGAGCATTCTCCATTACAAAAAAAATTCTCCAGGGTAAAATATTTTTTATCAGAGCCTTATTTCAGTGAGAGAAGAACTTTTCTTTCCTCCAATTTCATCTCCCATAGACTTCCCATCTCAGATAAGGAAAGACAAAAGCTAAACTACCTAACAACAACAACAAAATACTGTTAAAGTCACAACCCAGACACAGAAGCCCACTGAAACTCTGAGATTTAATCATAAGACTTTAGAATGCTTCCTTTTCTTTACCCTTGACCACCATACCAACAGGCTCTAGCATAATGATAGTATACAGCAGCTGAAAGAGAAGCAAGAAGCAGACTACCTCTAAGAAGGAGTAATAAGGGAAGCTGCACGTTAAGATGGTGACTTCAATGACAAAAGCGCTAGAGGCGCTTACAGCTTCTGGCATTTACAACTACAGCAAATACTAAGCACGATCTAATTCCCAGCGTGAAAACATAAATCCTCATAATAAAGGCCCATTAATCTCAGTTTTGAGGATCCATTAAACATGTCTGGCTTTCAACTAATATTAGAAAGCATGCCAAAAGACAAGGAAAAAAAAAAAAATCTGAAGACACAGAACAAGTATCAGAACCTGACTTGGATATGACATGTTGAAATTATCAGACAGGGAATTTAAAATAACTATGACTAATATGAGGAAGGCTCTAATGGAAATATGAAGTCAGTAGTGGATGGGTAATATAAGCAGAGAGAATAGAAACTGAGAAAGAATCAGAAGGACATTCCAGAAACTACAACCACTGTAACAAGTTGAAGAATGTTTTGAAGTCACTCACTAGTAGACAGACTTAGTTAAAGAAAGAACCAGTGAGTTGAAGGAAAGTTCAACAGAAACTTTCTAAACTGAAATGAATGATAAAATATGACAAGCAAGAAAAAGAACAGGAGAGAATACACAAATCTGTAGGGTAGTTTAAAATGGTGGAACATGTAATTGAAACACTGAAAGGAGAAAAACAAGATTGGAGCAGAAAAATAGAAAGAAGTTGAATTCATATTGGCCAAGAACTTTCTAAAATTAAAGAGATACCAAATTACAGTTTAGGAAGCTCAGAGAACATCAGGCAAAATAAATTCAGAACAAAAAAATGCACCTAGGTTTGTATATTCATGGAGATTCCCTGGTGGCTTAGGAGTAAAGAACCCACCTGTAATGCAGGAGACGGGGTTTGATTCCTGGGTTGGGAAGATCCCCTTGAGAAAGAAATCACAGCCCATTCCAGTGTTCTTGCCTGGGAAATCCCACGGACAGAGGAGCCTGGCAGACTACTGTCCATGGGATAGAAAAAGAGTCAGATGTGACTTAGTATTGAACAACAACAAACATGTCTATTCACACTGCAGAAAACTAATGTCATAGAGAAGACCTTAAAAGCCAGGGGAAAACAAAGCTTACCTAAAAAGAAACACTACAATGAACCTTCTATCAATAACCAAGCAACTATGCAAGCCAGAATAGAACGGATTAATACATTTAAACGGTCGGAAAACATAAAAAAAATCCTCTGTCAACCAAGAAATCTGTGAAAAAATAATTTGTGTTCAAAAGTGAAAGAGAAGTAGACTTTCTCAGACAAGTAAAAACTCAGAGAATTCATGGAGAGCAGATTTGTTATGCATGAAATGTTTTAAAAAGTTTGTTAAGAGGAAAGAAAACAATGTAAGTCGGAATTTTCATAAAGAAAGGCAGAATGTCAGGAAACGGATAAATGAAGAAAAATAAAATCTTTTATTATTATTCATAATTAATCTAAAAGATATTTAAGAGAATAATAGTAACAGCATATTGGGTAACTAAGCATATATAAGTGAAATGAATGGCAGTAATGTCATAAGGGATGGGAGGAAGGAATTAAGAAGTCCAGTTTTACTTTGTTATAAGGTACTTGTACTTTATATGAAGTGGAATATTGCCAGTTGAAGGTACAGTTATATTAGTTAAAAATGTATAGTTGAAATTTTAGAGCAACCACTAAAATTTTTAAAGTTATATAATTGTAATGCAAAGAGAATAGATAAATGTAATAATATAAAAAGCTCAAATATAACCAGACAAGGCAGAAAATTAAGGGGAAAATGAGAAAAATAATAAATAGAAAGTAGTTACAGCATGGTAGATATTAGACCAACTAGGTAAATAACTATTTTAATTGTGAATTTTCTAAATACACCAAATAAAAGACATTATCAACATGCCTAAGAAATAATAAGACCCAACCGTTTGTCTGTATGTGACTAATAAACAAGCTAAAGTATTGCAACATAAAGATATTCCATGTACACTCTAATAAAAAAGAAACTGTATTAGCTATGTTGATTTCAGACAAAGCAGACTTCAGTAAAAAAAGAAAAAACAAATACACAAGACATTATATTATGACAAAGAGATCATTCCCAAGATGGCATAACAGTGTTAAACATCTATGCAACTAACAACAGAATACCGAATGCATGAGGCAAAAACTGATTGAACTAAGGGAGGCACAAAAAAATCCTCTATTATAATTAAAGATTTCAATAGTCTTCTGTCAGTAATTGATATATAAAGTAGGCAGGACATCAATAACAATACAGTTGACTTAGCACCACCAATCAGCTAGACATGATTGAAACTTATAGCACATATTCCATCCAATAATAGCAAGATCCACATTCTTCTAACTAGCTTTAGTATATTCATACAATGGATTGTTAACAGCCCAGGTGGTGTTAGTGGTAAAGAACCTGCCTGCTAATGAAGGAGATATAAGAGACCCCAGTTCAATACCTGGGTCAGGAAGATCCCCTGGAGGAGGACATGGGAGCCCTCTCCAGTATTCTTGTCTGGAGAATTCCATGGACAGAGGAACCTGGCAGGCTACAGTCTATAGGGTCACACAGAGTTGGACAACCCTAAGCGACTTAGCATGCACACATAAGTTATCAACGCTGCCCCCCCCCCAAAAAAAACCCTTGTCTATTGGTAAGTAAAAGAAGTCAATCTGAAAAGTGCATTGCAGCATGTATGATTCCAATTCTATGACATTTTGGAAAAGGCAATAGTATAGAGATAATAAAAAGAACAACAGTTTTAAGGAGTTTGGAGTGGTAGTGAGGTTGAATAGGTGAAGCACAGGGGACATTTTAGAGAAATGAAACTATTCTGTGTGATACTAGAAAGGTTTTATGGCAGGGTACATTATTCAAAATCACAGAACTTTACAGTATGAAGAGTAAAATGTTTATACCTACAATTTTGAAATATAATTGAGAAGTTCTGAGTATCTGAGAATGGAAACCAGAATGTGACCAAACAATCTACTTGCATTACAAATATATGAAACAACCTCACTGAAGGGAGTCAGGAAAAAAGATAAAACTACTGAGAGGTAATTTTGGAAATAAGTGAATTCTGTAAGAGTACAGGCAAAACCAACTGTGCGTAAGCACTTCGCTCTAGCTGACAAAATTGTTTCCCATGGGAGTAATGGTTAATGATTCTGATACCCCCTATAGAGTGTACGGTAATTGAACAGATAAGCATACTCTTGCAGACTGTGGGAGCCAGTTTTCATAGTGGGAAGTTCGAGTTAAAACAAGGGTGCATGTGTGCTCAGTTGCTAGGTTATGTCCAATTCTTTGCAACCCCATGGACTGTGTCTGTCAAGCTTCTCTCTCCATGGGATGTCCTAGGCAAGAATACTGGAGTGGATCACCATTTCCTACTCCAGGGAATCTTCCCAACCCAGAGACTGAACTCACGTCTGCTGCCTTGGCAGGTGGATTCTTTACCACTGAGTCACCAAGGAAGCCCCTAAACAAGGGTTGTTGTTGTTATTGTTCAGTCGCTCATCTGTGTTCAACTCTATGCGACCCCATGCACTGCTGCACACCAGGCTTTCCTGTCCATCAGCATCTCCTGGAGCTTGCTCAAACTCATGTCCATTAAGTCAGTGATGCCATCCAACCATCTTGCCCTCTGTTGTCCCCTTCTCCCCCCGCCTTCAATCTTTCCCAGCATCAGGGTCTTTTCTAAGGAGTCAGTTGTTTGCATCAGGTGGCCAAAGTATTGGAGTTTCAGCTTCAACATCAATCCTTCCAGTGAATATTCAGGATTGATTTCCTTTAGGATTGACTGGTTTGACGTGATCTCATGTTAGCTTAACATATAAGATTGCTTAGAGCAATCAATATAGATGCATATCTATACAGGTTAGTATAGACATATAAATGTCCTTGTTCTGTCAGCTGTGATGGCTTAGAAGCAGTGACACTCAGTAGTAACAGCATGTCTTACACCCAGATCTTGGTTTCTAATACCATTATCCATTATTAAAGAATCAGGGTTCCCTCTTACACTGTTGGTGGGAATGCAAACTAGTACAACCACTATGGAGAACAGTGTGGAGATTCCTTAAAAAACTGGGAATAGAACTGCCATACTACCCAGCAATCCCACTGCTGGGCATACACACCGAGGAAATCAGAATTGAAAGAGATGCGTGTACCCCAATGTTCATCGCAGCACTGTTTATAATAGCCAGGACATGGAAGCAACCTAGATGTCCATCAACAGACAAATGGATAAGGAAGCTGTGGTACATATACACAATGGAATATTACTCAGCCATTAAAAAGAATACATTTGAATCAGTTCTATTGAGATGGATGAAACTGGAGCCCATTATACAGAGTGAAGGAAGCCAGAAAGAAAAACACCAATACAGTATACTAATGCATATATATGGAATTTGAAAGATGGTAACGATAACCCTATATGCTAGACAGAATAAGAGACACAGATGCATAGAACAGTCTTATGGACTCTGAGGGAGAAGGTGAGGGTGGGACGTTCTGGGACAATAGCATTGAAACATGTATATTATCATATGTGAAACAGAACACCATTCCAGGTTTGATGCATGAGACAAATGCTCAGGGCTGGGGCAATGGGATGACCCGGAGGGATGGGATGGGGAGGGAGGTGGGAGGGGGGTTCAGGATGGGGAACACATGTAAACCCATGGCTGATTCATGTCAATGTATGACAAAAACCACCACAATATTGTAAAATAATTAGCCCCCAACTAAAATAAATAAATTTATTAAAAAAAAAAAAAGAACCAGGGTTCCCTGGAGGAATGGCTGACTGTAGGACTTAGACAGAAAATGTATAAGATAAGCCTGAAACATCCAGTAGTGCCAGAAAGTAAGGCAGTGCTCAAATATACATATATAAACATGAAAAGATATTCAATATCCATATATCATTTGGGAATTACAAGCAAAACAACCATGCAATGCTACTACACACTTACTAGAATAACTAACATCCAAAACACGTATAAAACCAAATGCTGGAAAGGATATGGGGCAGCAGGAATTCTCACTTGCTGCTGGTCTGAATGCAAAATATTATAGTCACTTTAGAAGAACTTTGCAGTTTCTTACAAAGCTAAATGAAGTTTGGAGTTTCTCACCAAAGGCTTTGACTGTGTAGGTCACAAAAAACTGTGGAAAATTCTTCAAGAGATGGGAATACTAGACCACCTAACCTCCCTCCTGAGAAATCTGTATGCAGATCAAGAAGCAACAGTTACAACCAGACATGGAACAATAGACGGGTTCCAAAATGGGAAAGGAGTATGTCAAGGCTTTATACTGTCACCCTGCTTATTTAACTTACATGCAGAGTACATCATGTGAAATACTGGGCTGTAGGAAGCACAAGCTGGAATCAAGATTGCCGGGAGAAATATCAATAACCTCAGATATGCAGATGACACCACCCTTATGGCAGAAAGTGAAGACGAACTAAAGAGCCTCTTGATGAAAGTGAAAGAGGAGAGTGAAAAAGCTGGCTTAAAACTCAACATTCAAAAATGAAGATCATGACATCCAGTCCCATCACTTCATGGCAAATAGATGGGGAAATGATGGAAACTCTGAAAGACTTTAGTTTCTTGGGCTCCAAAATCACTGCAGATGGTGACGGCAGCCATGAAATTAAAAGGAGCAAGGCTCCTCATAAGAAAAGCTATGACCAACCTAGATAGCATATTAAAAAGCAGAGAGATTACTTTGCCAACCAAGGTCCGTCTAGCCAAAGCTATGATTTTTCCAGTAGTCATGTATGGATGTGCAAGTTGGTCTATAAAGAAAGCTGAGAGCCGAAGAATTGATGCTTTTGAACTGTGGTGTTAGAGAAGACTCTTGGACTGCAAGGAGATCCAACCAGTCCATCCTAAAAGAAATCAGCCCTGAATATTCATTGGAAGGACTGATGCTGAAGCTGAAGCTGCAGTACTTTGGCCACCTGATGCGAATAACTGACTCACTGGAAAAGACCCTGATGCTGTGAAAGATTGAAGGCAGGAGGGGAAGAGGACAACAGAGGATGAGATGGTTGGAGGGCATCACCAACTTGCTGGCCATGAGCTTGAGCAAGCTCTGGAAGTTGGTGATGGACAGGGAAGCCTGGCGTGCTGAAGTCTATGGGGTCACAGAGAGTCAGACTCCACTGAGTGACTGAACTGAACTGAATAAGGCTAAATAAATAGGCTTAACATATGATACAGGAATCATTCTTTCAGGTATTTATCCAAGTGAACGGAAAATATATTTCTACACAAAAGCTACATAAAGAAAAACAACTTATAACAGGTTTATTCATAATTGCCAAAAGTTAGAAGCGATTAAGATGTTCTTCAGTTAGTGAATGAAGAAACAAACTGTTGTACACCCAGCCAATAGAATGCTATTCAGTGATAAAGAGAAAAGACTATTAAGTCCAAAAAGAAAAAATACCATGGAGGAATCTTAAATGAATATTAGTAAGTGAAAGAAGAGCATCTGAAAAGCCTGCATACTGTATTATCCCAAATGTATGATGGTCTAGAAAGGGAAAAACGGTAGAGACAGGGGAAAATTTTGTGAATGTTCAGGTCAGATAGTGGGGACAAATAAATGAAGCTCAGGGGATATTTAAGAGAGTGAAACTATTCTTTATGAAACTGTAATGATGAATATATGACATTATGCATTTGTCAAGACATTCAGAATGTGCATTGCCAAAAATGAACTCCATTGTAAACTATGAGGCTTAGTTAATAATGTATCAAGATTGGCTTATCAATTATAACAACATACCTCACCAATGCAAAATTTTTAAAATAGGGAGCACCAGGTAATGGTGGAAAGGAAGAATATGAGAATTCTCTATGCTTTCTGCAATATTTTCCTGTAAACCTAGAACTGATATAAAAATAAATGGTATTAATTTAAAATAAATAAATAATAGACCACACACACACACACACACACACACACACATACACACAGAGGAACATGTCAAAGGAAAATACAGGTCAATGGAAAAAGTTTGCAATAACCAATGACAGGACGTTTTTAGCAATGAAATAAAATATTGCCGTATTATAATCAAAAGTATTAAACATATGTACATGAATCTATAGCAATAAAAATAAATCATCAAATCAATACATAGGAGAAGGAGGAGAAGACACAAATCTTCAGTGTCAAAGAATGCCAAATATAAGTTTGCACTGTGTATAGTGAGTGTCTTCCAAAAATATAGTAAGGAATGAGTAGGGGGAAGTGTGTGAGTAACTTAACATTGGGGGAACCTGACGAATATTACCTCAGCCATGTCATCAAAGTCACCATCAATAATAACAAGTCTGGTTGATAGCATGTATCTTAGGATGTGATGCAAATTGTACTTAATCTTCCTGGTCTTCCTCTGACACACATAATTCTAGTATAATTATGAGAAAAATATTGGACAAATTCCACTTGAGGAACCGTCTGCAAAATCTTTAACCAGTGCTTCTCAAAACAGTCATAGCTATCAAAAACACCTGAGAAACTTATAACCAACAGGAGCCTGAGAAGACACAGCTACAAGATGTACTACCTGGAATTTTGGAACTGAAAAAAAGATATTAGGAAAAAACTAAAGAAACACTAGTGTACTGATACTGCTTCATTGATTTTAATGAATATGCTATGCTATCCTAAGTCGCCTCAGTCATGTCTGACTCTTTGTGACCCCATCGGTTGTAGACTACCAGGCTCCTCTGTCCGGGATTCTTCAGGCAAGAATACTGGAGTGGGTTGTCATGTGCTCTTCCAGGGTATCTTCCAGACCCAGGGATTGAACTCATTTCTCCTACATCTCCTTCACTGGCTGGTGGGTTCTGAAATTAAACTCATTTCTCCAGGTGGGTTCTGAGATTGAACTCGTTTCTCCTAGGTCTCCTTCACTGGCAGGTAGGTTCTTTACCACTAGCGCCCCCAAAAGTGAAAGCGAAGTCGTTCAGTCTTGTCTGACTTTTTGTGACCCAAGGGACTGTAGCCTACCAGGCTCCTTGGCCCATGGGATTTTCCAGGCAAGAGTACTGGAGTGGATTGCTATTTCCTTCTCCAGAGGATCTCTCCGACCTAGGGATCGAACCCGGATCTCCCGCATTGTAGGCAGACGCTTTGCCATCTGAGCCACCAGTGAAGTCTTGTTATTAATGAAAGAAACTAGATGTGGAGTTCATGGAAATTCTTATACTATCTTAACAATTTTTATGCATATCTTAAGTTATTCTAAAATATTTTTTTTTAATTTCACTGTTTTTCTAAACTCTATTAAGTAGATGAATAAACACACCAAGAATATATATGTCAGATATTTATAGTTAGGACATATAAAGAGTTCCTATAAACTAATAATAATAATGAAGTTGTCCAAAAACAGCATAGAGGAAATTATATAAAAGCCCAAAAGGATATTATATTAATATGAAAGACCAATAAGCAACTGAAAAATTACTCAACATTATTAGTCATTAGAGAAGTGGATATTAAATGATCTCAAATCCATTAAAAAGGATACATTTTAAAATGCTGTATGTGCCAAATTTTTATGAGCCTTAGAGCAACTAAATTGCACAAAGTTTGCTGATGAGAATGTAACAGGGTGCAACAACTTTGGAAAAGTGCTTAGCGATATCTTATAAATTTAGAAAGCATTTCTACCCTATACCACAGCAAAAGCACTTCTGGGTAGTTAATCAAGTGAAATAGGCTCCTAAGTCTACTATCAAAAGGCTTGTTCATGAGTGTTTACAGCAGATTTGTTAATAATGGACAAAACCTGGCAGCTCAAAATTCCTTCAACATGGTAATGAATGAATAATTGGACAATATTCATGACACAATAGAATAATCACCGGCAGTGAAAAAAGTGAACCTTTGGATGAATCTCAAAGCATCATGGTTAACCAAAAAGTTAGAAACAAAATAACACATACTCTAGTATCAATTTATATGAAGTTCAGGAACAAGCAAAACAAATTCCGTGGACATAGAAAAAAAAAATGAGTAACATGAGTGGAGGGGGGATTGATGACAGGCGAGCATAGAGGAACTCTCTAGAGAAATAAAAACGTTTTATCTTACTTTTTTTGGTCTTTACGTGAGTGTCTGCATTTATAGAAACTCATCAAATTAAGTTCTCTAAAGTTTATTGTATGTAATTTATCTTTATGTACCATTTGTCATGGGCTTCCCTGATAGCTCAGTTGGTAAAGAATTCGTCTGCAGTACAGGAGACCCTGGTTCCATTCCTGGGTCAGGAAGATCCGCGGGAGAAGGGATAAGCTACCCACTCCAGTATTCTTGGACTTCCCTTGTGGCTCTGCTGATAAAGAATCCGCCTGCAATGCAGGAGACCATTTATAGAAACTCATCAAATTAAGTTCTCTGCAGTTTATCATATGTAAATTTATCTTTATGTAACATTTGTCATAGTAGATGAAGTTATTTAATTATGTATTATTTATAGATACCTATGGTAAACACTGAGAAGCAATTTATTTTTGCCACAGTTTACTTGATTCTTCTTTGAGTCAGTTGATGACAGATTCCATTTTTTGTTTGAAATTAGTGAGTTAGTGAAGTCGGTGGACTTCCCTGGTGGCTCAGATGGTAACGTGTCTGCCTACAATGCTGGAGACCCGGGTTCAAACCCTGGGTTGGGAAGATCTCCTGGAGAAGGCAATGGCACCCCACTCCAGTACTCTTGCCTGGAAAATCCCATGGACGGAGGAACCTGGTAGGCTACATACAGTCCATGGGGTCGAATGAGTCGTTCACGACTGAGCCACTTCACTTTCACTTTCAGTGAAACATGGCATGTTCACTTATTTTTATAAATCATAAATTCACAAGGGATGGTGTTTAAAATGCTTATACATCGATATGTATACATTTCTGGTTTTGTTTTGTTAACCTCTACGTAATAACGGTACCTGAAATGTGCCCTTTTTTTTCTCTAAAAAAATCTTGCAATCCACACTGAGTAACTGAAGGCACAAGAAAATAACAGGTGAGGTGTTCTAAGGTCCCCATTCACAAGACTAGTGCTTGTTGCATTCAGGGGGAAGAAATGTCACAGTATATACAATAGAAAAAAAGGATTAAAAATGTACTATAGAACTAAGGGCAGCAAAAGGACAGCAGGTCTAGAATGACAACCACAATTTGTAGATTGCAGTACAATCTACACATTAGTAGGAGCTTACCTGGGTGATATGGTTATGTCCCTGAGGCAAAGAGCTCCAATGGAGGGCAGATGGCATGCTATTTCCCTGGTGTCAGAATCTAGGAATGTCTGTTTCACTGAGTTTATTTTAAATAAACACTTCTCCTTCTACTGAAATATTACACTATATACTGCAGAAAGCAGAAGGGATGATGATGCAGCATAAAAATTTGAAACAGCAATAAGAAGCCAGGGCAGCAGGTGCGCTTGGCTGAAAAATGGGAAAGACACAGTGTGGCACAGACAGCAGGAGATTAGAAGAGATGCACAGGCATTTTACAGGGAGGAAAAGTTAGTAACAAATAGGAGAACATAGCAATATGACTGGGATTGAGGGCTGAGAACAGAAGTAGTATTTCTGTATTTAGGTAGGACAGAAAATTAAGGGCACACCTCAGAAACAAAAGTAAAGCAAAAGAATTGGAGATAGAATCTCATTATAATTATTCAGTTAAAGAGGTAATTATAACTACCAGTATACTAATGCAGAGGTGGACCACCTATGACCCATAGGCCAAATCTGGCTAGTGACCTATTTAGTGTGTTTCAGGAGAGAGCAATGTTTGCTACATTTTTAAACAACTATAAACAACCAAATTGGGAAATAAACAAGCCAAATCCAAAGAATACACAGCAGAATATGTAAGTGCAGGCCTAAAAATATTTACTTCCTAGCAAGTCCTTTATTGAAAAAATTGTTCCTCTGGACTAGTTAATTCAGTGGTTAATTATTATCCAACATTTAATTATTTGATGTTTAATTATTATTTATTGATTATTGCTTGTTTGATTAATTAGTAATTAATTATTCAACAGATAATTAATGGTTGCTTTGACTCATTAGTAAATACTTTTAGTGCTTACTATGTGCCAGAGAGATAGTATGTCACGTGCTGGGGAAAACTTCAGGAAGTTTCTAGACTGTCACCTTCAGTCTAGAATACTATCCTTCTGCAGGTAAAAGGACCAAAAGTTAACAAATACTTAGAATTTAAGCAAATATATACAATAATAACAAATTATGGATAAAAGCATAAACATTTTTTGTGGGGATCATGAGTTAAAGGATTTTGCTAAAGCTAGAAAACCATCCATGGCTTCCATATGAAAGTTATCACTAAATGACTGGCTGATGGATAAACATCCTTCCTTCTAATAAAGATGAAGAGGTTAAAAGAAGGAAGAATACTCCAGATAGATAGAGCTGCATGTGTAAAATTGTTTAGGAGTGAATGTGCTTTGATGCACTTAGGAAAAAATATAAGGTCAATCTATTTGGAACACAGATCACAAGGAAATAGCAAGAGTTGTGGTGAGACATGATCTGAGAAGAAAGTAGAAACGAGATTTTTCAGTGTCTTGTGGGACTAGGAGTGGTGAGAGTGTTTTCTGTCTATCCAGTTTGATGGTGAAGCTAATGTTACCCTGACTTTTTGCCTCCAGCCCAGAGATCAGCAGGAGACCCAGGCTTAGCAGTCCAGTGGTTGGTTCTGGTATGTATACATAAACTTTTGTTATATTGAAATCGTCTTATTTGTCTTTGGGCTTCTCTTGTGGCTCAGCTGGTGAAGAATCTGCCTGCAATGCGGAAGTCCTGGGTTTGATCCCTGGGCTGGGTAGATCCCCTGGAGAAAAGAAAGGCTACCCACTCCAGTGTTCTGGCCTGATTTCTCTTTGGACATTTATCAGAGTGATGTATCAGGGAATAACATTTCTCTTTCTCTGAAAACTCAAGCTATAATGCCTTGTAAGTCTGGAGACAACACTGGCATCTTGAATCCATATCCTGAAGTCTGCTAGAGAATAAAGTCAATGAAAAGAAAAATATTACTGAGAAGGAAAAAAAATGACTCAGATCCCTGAGGATATAATAGGAGCATCCATTCAGCCATGTCTGAGAAATATATTATTGGGTTTTGTCAGCTTTGTGAAACAATAATTTAGTTGCTTATTAAATCTTTTGAATTGGATTTTTGTTACTGACAGCTGGAAAATTCCTTAAACATTCTGGATTTTATAAACCCATAGTGGTGGTAATTTTACCTCATGTTTCCTAATGTGTTCTTTTTAATTTTCTCATTTTGAGGCAGTGAGGAAGAAATGAAACAAAGTGGAAATCTGTGCAATAGAATTTTCTTCAGAATGCTGTTCAAACAACAATTTCTCCCTCTACCATCAGGAAGAGGGAGACAATACTTAGGTGTACTTATTCACTCAACATGCATTACTAAGCAACCATGATGTACCTGATATTTTTTCTAGGTGCTAAGGATATGAAGTGAAGTGAAGTCTCTCAGTCGTGTCCGACTCTTTGATACCCCATGGACTGTAGTCCAACAGACTCCTCCATCCATGGGATTTTCCAGGCAAGAGTACTGGAGTGGGTTGCCATGCTGCTAAGTCACTTCAGTCGTGTCCGACTCTGTGTGACCCCACAGACGGCAGCCCAGCAGGCTCCCTCGTCCCTGGGATTCTCCAGGCAAGAACACTGGAGTGGGTTGCCATTTCCTTCTCCAGTGCATGAAAGTGAAAAGTGAAAGTGAAGGAAATGGCAACCCACTCCAGTACTCTTGCCTGGAGAATCCTATGGGTTGCCATAGAAGCAAGTAAATTTAAAATAAAAATCCTCTCCCTCAGAGTCCTTGTTTTAGAGAACTTAGTTTAATTATTGGTAATATGCTAATTTAAAATACAAACTAAATCAGGAATAACCCAGTATAGCTCTGCATATATTGAATATTAAAAACAATATAATTTATTAACTTCCCCACTATAATTCAATCCCAATTTCTATGATTGGGATTTAGAAGAAAATGAGCTGATTCATGTGGGCTCTGGCTTCTGATATAGTATAACAATCTTTTCAAGACACAAACACTGAGGTGATTATTCTGTGCTGACTTTTCCAAACTTGCATGCCTACAAGTTACATAATATTGCAAGACCTGAATGAATTGCTCTGATTCTCTTTGGACAAAAACTAAATAGGGGCTTACGTGTCTGAATTAGTGGCTGCGGGGGACCAGTACCAATATACCATTAGTGACCTACTCTTTTAGGAACAATTTCTCTCCTGATTGAATGATGGAGATGTGAATAGTTGGTGTCACTTCTTTCTTTCTTCATAGAATTGTTCGTAGTGGTTCTCTGTTAGTACACTAGTTATCTGATTAAGGGAACTTGAATCACAGTGAAGGTTCTGGAGATGAAATATATTTTGACATTGATGAAAGTGATTGAAGAGTACACCAATAAATGAGATATTCCATGTTCATGAAATGAATAATTAGTATTGTTAGAAAGCCCTATTACCCAAAGCAATCTACAGGTTTACATTGCAACCCTCATCAAAATACCAATGACATTTTTTATAGAATTGGAACAAATAATCTTAAAATTACAAAGAATCACAAAGACCTCAAATAGTCATAACAGTTTTAAGAAAGAAGAACAAAGTTGGAGGTATCACGTTCTTAGATTTCAAACTACAGTACAAAACTATAGTAATCAAAAACATACTAACTCAAAAAAACAGATGTATAGGTCGACAGAACAAAACAGAAAATCTAGAAATAAATCTGTTTATGTATAGTCATTTAAATTGTAACAAAAGAGTCATCAAAAAACAGTGGGATAAACAAATAAACAAGTGTTGGTCAGGATGTGGAAAAAAAAGGGGGAACCCTCATGCACTGTTGTTGGTGTGAATGTAGATTGGTGGAGCCAACATGTAAAGCAGCATGGAGTTTCCTAAAACATTAGAAATAGGACTACCACACAATTTACTAACTCCACAATTCCACTTCTAGGTATTTATCCAAAGAAAATAAAGATATTAATTTAAAAAGAAATATGTACCCCCTACGTTGTTCATTATAGCATTATTTGTTGTTGTTCAGTCGCTCAGTCATGTCCAACTCTTTGCGATTCCATGCACTGAAGCACATCAGGCTTCCCTGTTCTTCACCATCTCCCGGAGTTGGCTCAAACTCATGTCCATTGTGTTGGTGATGCCATCCAACCATCTCATCCTCTATCATCCCCTTCTCCTTCTGACCTCAATCTTCCTCAGCATCAGGGTCTTTTCTAATGGGCTCTCTGCATCAGCTGGCCAAAGTATTGAAGCATCAGCTTCAGCATCAGTCCTTCCAATGAATATTCAGGGTTGATTTCCTTTAGGATTGACTGGTTTGATCTCCTTGCAGTCCAAGGGACTCTCAAAAGTCTTCTCCGGCACTATAGTTAGGAAGCATCAATTCTTCATTGTTTATAATAGCTATAATATGGAAGCAATGTAAGTGTCCATTGATAGATGAGTTGGGTAAAGAAGATGTGGTGTACCTAAATACACCATATGGTTGGAAGAACATGCTTAAATCTAGAGGATATTATGCTAAGTGAAATAAGCTAGACAGAGAAAGACAAATACCGTATAATTTCCTAACGTGTAAACTAAACAAGCAAATAAACAAAAGAGAAACAGATTCATAGATACAAAGAACAAACTAGTACTGGCCAGAGGGTTTAGGGTCAGGAGGTTGGGCAAAATAGGTAAAATGAATTAATAGGTACAAACTTCCATGTATAAAATAAGTCATGGGGATATAATATACAGATAGGAAATATAATCAATAATATTTTAGTAATTTAGAATGGTGAAAGAGGTTACTCTACTTATTGTGATTGATTTGTAATGTATATAAAGGTTGAATCACTATATGGTACACCTAACATAAAATTAATATTAATATAATATTGTATGTCAACTATGTGTGTATGTATGTGTGTGAGTTGCTAAGTCCTGTTGACTCTTTGTGATCCCATGCCTGTGTACCTGTATACTTCAATTTTTTTTGAGAAGGTGATTTTGAACTAGGTGAATATGGATATACAATATGAACTGAGTTAGAGACACTGAAATGGCCACACTACTATGATTTCCTTTGAATTTGTTTGACACTTTTTTTCTCTACCCTCAAAACCACTCTCAATAAATTATAAGCCCCTAGAAGAAAGACAGAGACTTGCCCACTAGATGATACCTGGTGTTTCGAAACACACTTAACACCTTACAGATAACAGATTTTTTAAAATTAAATGAAAAGATAAATAAGATTACAAAAGAATAAAATTTGAAGACTATGTCCAGACATATAGTTGAATATTTAATAACATTCTAATGTCTAATAAACTTTCAATTATATATCTGGATAATTTGTTCTAGAAATAATGTATGTATAACTGGACTGTCTTAGTTGACAAATGATTGAAATCAATAATCTTTTGTGGGAGTAGACTATGAGTTCATGAATACACTATGATCTGGCCTGGGATGTGAGAAGGAGATATTAGTAGTACAGGGCTTTACATCCAGAAACAATTCCTACTAGACATACTTGAATTAATATCTCTGCCTTAAAATAGTATTAATGTGTCAAACAGGAAAGGCAGAGATCCGATAATGTTCCCCTTAAAATGCACATCTATTATCTGCCAGAAAGAAGAATAACAAAGACTAGCATTTTCCACTAACACATCAGTGGTCTGTGACGTACAACCACAAATTCATCTACTATGAAATCTGATTGCTACCTCAAACGGAGTGGAGTTTGGGCAGAGAAGTATTAAAGGAAATGGAACAATGACAACAACAAAAGTGAGTAAACATAGTCCAAGTGTGAAAGTGAAAGTGTTAGTTGCTCCGTTGTGTCCAACTGTTAAGACCCCATGGGCTGTAGCCCTCCGGGCTCCTCTATCCAGGCAAGAATATTGGAGTGGGTAGACATTCTCTTCTCCAGGGGATCTTCCCAACCCAGGGATTGAACCTGGGTCTCCTGCATCACAGGCAGGTTCTTTAACATCTGAACCACCAGGGAAGCCCTCAAGAAGTGTGAGAAAATAAGGTTTAGCAAGAAGCCTAATATAGGACCTACGTAGCTCAAAAGCACTCACTAAGCATTTGTCACTCAAATGACATTCAAAAGTGCTGAAGTTAATAACACATTTAATGCCGCCAACCCTCACCAAGGAAATCAAACCAGTCAATCCTAAAGGAAGTTAATCCTGAATGTTCATTGGAAGGACTGATGCTGAAGCTGAAGCTCCAATACTTTGGCCACCAGATGCAGAGAGATGACTCATTGGAAAAGACCTGATACTGGAAACGATTGAGGGCAGGAGAAGAAGGGGACAGCAGAGGATAAGATGGCTAGACAGCATTACTAACTCAATGGACATTAATTTGAGCAACGTTGGGACATAGTGGAGGACAGAGGAACCTGGTATGCTGCAGTCCATGGGGGCCGTAGACAGTCAGACACGACTTAGCAACTAAACAACAACAACAATAAAACGTACTTGGAGTAGATCTGCTGGCATCCTAGATTGCCAGTGGAGCTCATATGTTTCCAGGTAGAGAATCCCATAGACAGAGGAACCTGGCGGGCTACAATCCACAGAGTCACACAAAGTCAGACACAACCGAAATGATTTAGCAGTCAGAGCACTACCTATAGCAATAGTCTCAGTAGAGACTCATCCCAGACCTTCCTCTGCTGAGCCAGGAAATGATCCAAGGCAGCAATGGGGAGCACAGAAATGGGAGGAATGGACTGACTGGGAGAGTCAGCTCTGTCATAGAGGCCTGTGTGTCATGCTCAAAGGCGGCCAGGCATCGACCAGGAGCTACTGCCAATGGTTTAATGATCTTTCCATTTCTTTCACAGGAGCTGGAGTGGGGGTTTGCTCAATGATGGAGTATAAATGGACATGTAGATCCTCAGAGATGATGATGGTCCTGCTTTAGAGTAAGCTGAGGCATGCATGTGCTTGAGTTTAAAATCATTCTATTTTGTTGCATGGCTTTGCAAAGCATTATACATAATATTCTCAGTAGATGCTGAATATTATATACAAAATAGAAAAGGAGATTTGGGTATATGAGGCTGTTTATGGAAAGACCTGGGTGTGTTTGTCAAAACACCACTTACTGGCACAACATTGATTGTCGAATGCCTTTTCTTCAGAATTTATACTCTGTCCCCAGCCAGGAATCATCACTGTAACCTTTTTACTCCTTTCAGCATTCACTCTGCCTCCTTCTGCTCCTTATTCTGCTTCTTTTCGTTTGTAGATTTGATCAGTTTACAGGGATGAACATTAATCTTCTCCTTAGGTTAACTAAAAAGACTAAAAGCTTATGGATTTAAAATACTAAAATTATTATATAAATGCTTACATGTATGAAAAATATCTCTCTATGAGGGGGAATAAGTTAAAAGTGTAGAGCTTAAGTGTAAGAAGATCTCGTATACTGCAAATAATATATCAGAGGAAATGCCACTTTTTTACAGTCTATTTCACTGCTTGCAAGGACAGATCAATTAAAGACAGGAACCAGTAAAAGTTTTGTGTTGATAATCTAGGCTAAATGCTATGCTTGTGTATAGATTCTTTGTTGTATTAGCTCAACTGAACTTTATGTTTCCCCCGACACCCTGTTGGTTTCTACCATATGTGTGTGTAATCACTAGTGTGTGACCTTTCACTGTTTACCACTTAAATATCTGTTCCCTTGACTTTTACCAGCTGTACTAGGTGATGTTCCCAGGTATATTTTTGGTCCTGTCAGCAGTTTAAGTATCAGAAGGAACATAGCTGTGGATTTCTCAAAGAATTCTCCTCTTTCTCCCACTGAGTTAACCATCTTACACTTGAATATAATCGGTCACAAGTATAATGTGTGCTCTTACAATTGTTTATAGTTTGAATTTTTCCTTCAATTTAATTTCAGTTTTCGAAGGGGATAAACCCTAGCAGAGAATAGTGAGACATAAGATACACATCAAGTATTTGAGAAAATTGCTTAAAAATAGCCGCCTCATAATTTCTTTGTTGTGTTTTCTGCTTATTTCTCCCTTTGCCTCCAATAAAATAATCTAAATTAGCAGCAGTATAAAGGGAATGGTAACATTAATGGGATTTGGGCCCTCATCAGGATGGAAGGTAAAGTCAGAAGTTCTTAAAGCTTTAAGTATGTCTCCTGTGAAGTTCACTTCCCTTGGAAGTTAACTCCTTTTGGCCACGTGAGTATTATTTACTCTTGAGTTTTTTATTGCTCTTTTTATGAATATCCCTCCAGTAGTCCTAGATAGTGATTGAAGCCTTGCAATGGGACTAAGTTGTTAAAGTATAAAAAAGAGTAATTTAGTTACATGAAGTATGTGGCCTTGACAAATTACAATAAACATGTCTCTTCTTTCATGTTGAGTTGTTTTTTTAACAACATTTTCCTCTTCCTTGAATAGGGCAAATTTCAACTGGCAGGGCCACTAATAGTCTCACTCTCACTATCTAATGATAACTGTATTCAGATGTGATGGCCTTTGACAAATCTTATTCTGATAGTGAATGTATTCATAACTTCTTTGTTCTGAATGTGGAAAGATGAATTTCCCTGCCTTAATGTTACAACACAGAATTTATTGTGATTTTAAAATACTCTGTAACATTGAATCTGCTTCTGTAAAACAAGAGGATTTTAAACTTGGGACACTTGTCAAGAGCTCACTATTTTGATATTTCTGGATAATCTGAAACTTTTCCCATTGACTCAGTCTACAGCTCACAGAATGTATACTACAGTGATTTGGAGTGTTTACTCAATTTGAGGACTTATATTTTCTTAATTATAAAATTTTGTCATCATTTTGTAGTCATTTCTATCAAAGTGTTGCTATTTCTACTGTGTTCAGTCTTCTAAATTTTTGTTACATTTATTCTGGAATTTTAATTATCTTTTAAATTCACATAAGCACATACACACACTAATATTTCCATGACATCTATATTTATTTTATATACATGTAATATCATATTAATATCACTAGTGTAATGCCTCCTGAGAAATCTGTATGCAGGTCAAGAAGCAACAGTTAGAACTGGACATGTAACAGCAGACTCATTCCAAATCGGGAGGGGAGTACATCAAGGCTGTATATTGTAACTTTGCTTATTTAACTTATATGCAAAGTAGATCATGAGAAATGCTGGACTGGATGAAGCACAAGCTGGAATCAAGATTGCCAGGAGAAATATAAATAACCTCGGATATGCAGATGACACCACATGGTAGAAAGCGAAGAAAAACTAAAGAGCCCCTTGATGAAAGTGAAAGAGGAGACTGAAAAGTTGGCTTAAAACTCAACATTCAGAAAACATGATCATGGCATCTTGTCCCATCACTTCATGGCAAATAGATGGGGAAATGATGGACACTCTGAAAGACTTTAGTTTCTTGGGCTCCAAAATCACTGCAGATGGTGATTGCAGCCATGAAATTAAAAGGAGCAAGGCTCCTCATAAGAAAAGCTATGACCAACCTAGACAGCATATTAAAAAGCAGAGATATTACTTTGCCAACCAAGGTCCGTCTAATCAAAGCTATGGTCTTCCAGTAGTCATGTATAGATGTGAGAGTTGGTCTATAAAGAAAGCTGAGTGCCAAAGAATTGATGCTTTTGAACTGTGGTATTGGAGAAGACTCTTGAGAGTCCCTTGGACTGCAAGGAGATCCAACCAGTCCAGCCTAAAGGAGATCTGTCCTGGGTGTTCATTGGAAGGATTGATGTTGAAGCTGAAACTCCAATACTTTGGCCACCTGATGTGAAGAGCTGACTCATTTGAAAAGACCCTGATTCTGAGGAAGATTGAAGATGGGAGGAGAAGAGGCCGACAGAGGATGAGATGGTTGGATGGCATCACTGATTCAATGGACATGAGTTTGAGTAAACTCCGGGAGTTGGTGACGGTCAGGGAGGCATGGTGCTGCAGTTCATGGGGTCTCAAAGAGTCAGACATGACTGAGTGACTGAACTGAACTGAACTGAATATCATATTAAATATATATGTTTAATTTCTTCAATTTTGTGTTTTTTTTTTGTTGTTGTTGTTGATATTATGCTTTCCTGGCTTTATTCACCTATTTCCCTTTGAAAAATGTTAGCTTTAAGAAAATTATAACAACTTAATTTGGCATAAATTGTATTCACTAGGTTTTCTCTCGCGTCACTATGTGGTTGTGATTAATTTTAGACAATGTTTTGGGCACGTTTTGCATCTCTATTTCTCTGTGTTTTACATTCTCTGTTTAGAATATTTGGCAATGACTTCAACTCCAGTTCCTACCAGTACGTATGTGTTCAGTAGCTCAGTTGTAGCCAACTCTTTGAGGCCCTGTGGACTGTAGCCTGCCAGGCTCCTCTGTCCACGGAATTTCCAGGCAAGAATACTGGAGTGGGTTCCCATTTCCTTCTCCAGGGCATCTTTCTGATCCAGGGATTGAACCCACATTTCCCGTGTCTCCTGCATTACAAGAGTCTTTACTGCTGAGTCACCAGGAAAAACCTCTAGTGTAGAGTCAATCACATACAGTCCTGGTGGTTTGTCTCAAATCGTACCTCTCCCAAACTTCCAGTTAATTTATAGCCTCCAGGAATAATAAGCAGCTGCTCTTTCCATTCAATTCACAGGAAGTTATTCTTGTGATTTAGTCACTACGTCATGTTCAACTCTTGTGACCCCATGGAATGTAGCCTGCCAGGTTCCTCTGTCCATGTGATTCTCCATGCAAGAATACTGTAGTGGGTTGCCATTTCCTTCTCCAGGGGAAGTTATTCGTACCACCATGCCTGTTTTAGTGTAGAGAGCCTTGTTTTGCTACTGTGCTTTAAATTAAATGTTTTGCTTTGATCATAGAGGAATTTTTTTTTTTTTTTCCCTATTCTCTCTTGTCTGCCAACTGCGGGTCAGGAGCTTGAAACTTCAGCCCCATGGACTGATTTAAATTCTGATTATGAATTACAGAAATGGTCAAGTTATAGCTGGACTCAGCAAGTTCTTTCTAAATATTGGGCTATTAATTAACTGTGTGTGTGCATGTGTGTGTTATCTCCCATATGTGGTCTTAGAACATAATCTTGATTGAAAGTCATGTAGCTTGCCTTTATCCAATGAAATTATCATATTGGTTCTATTTATGCCATTGTGTGTGCTTACCAATCTAGTTTTGAAATAAATAAGAACTAAGTTTCATATCTAAGGATACTGTATGCTCTAGTATTTTTATAGAAAACTATTTTTCTCTGTTATTTTTATTTTGGGAAACAATAACATCAGCCATAGACAAATCTAAATGAATCCTAGAATTTCAGTAAGCTATGATTTGGGCAATTGTTGTAAATTTTTCTAGTATCAAGACTCACAGAGAATGATCATTTTATTTGGCAAATTATTACAAAGGCAATTAAAACTTATCTTGAAAAAATCAGATTTATAATCCAGGTAAGAAAAAGAAAATGAAAAGAATTCCTTGGAGTATGTTCAAGTATGTTCATCTCACATATTTAATTTTTCCAGCTGAGCTATCATTGATTTACTGAAATAAATCTTTATGTAGGGGGATAAATAGGCTTAAGGATTTTTTTAAACCATGAAAAGATGAAATTATAACTTAAAAAAATTGCTTTTTAAATAGAACAAACCATATATGTTATTTCTGGAAGGAAACTTACCTCATCTCTAGTTTAACCTATTTCATCTATATTGTTGTTGTTTAGTTGATAAATCATGTCTAACTCTTTTGTGACCATCATGGATTGTAACCTGCCAAGCTCCTCTATCTATAGCATTTTCCAGGCAAGAATACTGGAGTGGTTGCCATTTCTTTCTTCAGTGGATCTTTTCAACCCAGGTACTGAACCGAAGCCTCCTGCTTGGCAGGCAGATTCTTAACATTGAGGCAGTTAGAAAGTTCTCTTTTATTGTTAGATAAGGGTATAACCACTCTTTTTAAACATGTTAGTACTAGTTATATATATTAATGTATAGATTTTATGTACATATATTTTGAAATAATATAAATAAAGATATTGAATATTTCTACATAGTATATTTGAAGATGCAGTCATTAATATTAAAAGGATATAAGTGTTTCTTGAGTATTAAGTGAATTATATACTTCCCATTAAATACTACCATATAGTAAACTAGTGACATTTTATGCAGATTTTTTTTATACATTTTCTGAGCAAGAAATTAACACTAATTGAAGCGAAAATCTTATCTATTGATTATGTTTTTTAAAACATTGTTGATGAGATGATGCAGGGATAACATTAAAGTCATTTATATCTGATATAGTGCTCTAATATATATTTCTTCCTAGCTAACATGGATAAGTGATAATTATTTAGAGATTTTGAGACCAGTGAAATACTTGCCCCCAGTGATATCAGGAGAGCTCAGATAAAATACATTTTTGTCAAAACTTGTACACTCCTTTTTATTTGGGATTAACTAAATTTGAATTTCTCCCCAACATTTATCATTTATGCTTAGGCTAACTTACTAATGTCCCTAGTTGAATAGAAGGTACATAGAGCTAGAACCGATTTGTACTACAAATATGGTCCAATAGGATTTTTCACAATACTTGAGAGGCACAAATTACTCTATTTTGTCTTCTGAGTGTCCAGTTTCTATAGTAAGTCATAAACATGCTATTCAAGTTTGGATTTATGTAATAATCAAATAAGGAGTAATCCAATATTTTAGGCATCCATTATATTTTTTCAAAGATTTATGGAAATTTAATAAATGCTTCAATTTTACCAACAAAAGTTTGATATGTCCTTTTTTCAAAATCACTAAAATTAATAAAATATAATTACATCAAAAGACCAAAAAAGCAAATTTTGACATTGCAATTAAAAGTTACTATTAAAAAATTACTAAGTTTTAATTGTTAGCATGTCACATATATCTTGGGTACAGAAAATCCTCTGGAGGAGCACATGGCAACCCACTCTGGTATTTTGCCTGGAGAATCCCTTGGACGGAAGAGCCTGGCAGGCTATAGTCCATAGGGCTGCAAAGAGTCAGACGTGACTAGAGCAACTTAGCATGCATACACACACATATATCTATTTCTAAACTCTTATGAAACAATGGATATATCAGCTAAAATGTTTTAGAACAGAACACATTGTGAGGCTTGTCTTCTCTAGTGTAAAATCATTAAAGATACAGAATTGTAATAAGGTAGCACTGTTGAAAACAGTAATGAGGAATCTCTGGAATGAAATGGATAGGCTGATATAACTTAGAAATCATCATACTTAAATAAGAAAGAGATAACTGTTTAACAATGGCTCTTATTAAATTGACTCTGTAATGAGGAGTGGATTATTACCCACCATACTAGTAAACAAAAGAGGTCACAGTCATCAGTGATTGCTGCCCCAGCCACAGTGATTGTACACCACAGTGTTGAGCTGGTGAGCCCTGAGTGGATGAAAGAAAAGAATACCTGCCATCTAGCAACCGTCAGACTGCAGTCACTCCCAATGGTGAGCCCTGAGGAAACTCAGCATGTGAAAACACAGGATACTGGCCTCAGATAGTGGAGGTGCCTATCAAAGGAGTGATTTCAGTGAACCCAGACTCTTGCATCTTCCCATACATACAACAGTGTTAAAGTCTTTGAGACATTGAGATATTTAGTTTTCGTTAATTAACAGTAATATCTTGAAGTTCAGAGTGCCTGCCTTTTGTTGCAAAACTCCTCTATATTCTAGCTCCTCTCTCACCTCCTCAGAACCGTTTTCTCAAGATTACTTCAGAAGCTGTCTCCCGGGCCTGAATTCCTAAAAATTCCCACCAAATAAAACATAACTTTTAGGTGGTGAATACATTTTTAGTAGATGGTAATATAATTTCTTCTTAGCCCAGACTGTTATAACAAATGCCATGGACTGGATGGCTTAAACAGCAAATATTTATTTCTCACTATTCTGGAAGCTGAAGTCCCAAGATCAAGGAGCCACCAATTTGGTTTCTAGTAAGAAACCTCTTCCCAGTTTGAAGACAGATACCTTTATGCTGTATTCTCACATGCTGTAGAGAGAGATCATTTTTCTCCTGTTTTCTTACAAGAACACTAGTCCCATCATGAAGGCTCCAACCTCATGAATGAATTACTCCCCCAAAGCCTTACATCTAAATGGGGATTTGGGATTCAGCACGTGAATTTTAGGAGGTCACAAATACTCAGTCCAAAGCACCCAACATCAAAGCAATAAATAAAGTACATAAGTGAACACCAGTTTAAAGAGTTAAAAGTAGCCAACGAAATTATAGAATATAATGTTCTGATCTCCATCATAAGTAAGCAGACTCTCCTGAACAGAAGTTCAACAGCTTCCCCAGTGGTTCATTGGTGAAGAATTTGCCTATGGTGGCTCAGATGGTAAAGAATCTGCCTGCGATGGAGGAGACCTGGGTTCGATCCCTGGGTGGGGAAGATCCCCTGGAGAAGGGCATGGCAACCCACTCCAGTGTTCTTGCTTGGGAAATCTCATGAACAGAGGAGCCTGGTGGGCTACCATCCATGGGATCTCAGAGTCAGACACGACTGAGCGACTAACACTTTACTTTACTTTTACACCAAAGCAGGAGATGCCGGTTCGATCCCTCAATCAGGAAGATCCCCTGGAGAAGGAAATGGCAACTCACTCCAGTGTTCTTGCCTGGGAAATCTCATGGACAGAGGAGTCTGGTGGGCTACAATCCATGGGGTCGCAAAAGAGTCGGACACAACTTAGTGACTAAAAAACAACAAACACCCACTTGCCTGCAAAAAAGAAAACCAAGACCAAAGGATAATTGTTGAATCTGATAATCTACAAAGAAAATATAGCAACAAAATTAACATACACAACTAGGAAAATTTTGCAAGAAAACATGAAAGAAAAGTGGTTAAAATTCAAGTATATAAACATTTAAAATTACTGTCACATAGGGAAAAGGTACAGAGTTAGTCAACTCCAAGAATAAGAATCAAAGACATTCAACAAAACTTAACTGAAGACATAAAAAGCAAACTAAACAAAAAACTAAACTAACCTTCTTATAACTATGGTATTTGGAAAGAATTTATTTTATACTTTAAAAATACAGTTATATATATAATATAGTTATATATTATATATACATTTAAAAAGATATAGTTTTAAGCGGGTAAAAGATGAACATGGCAGACTGAAAATAGCATGTGTATGTGTGCTCAATCATGTCCAACTCTTCTGCGACCCCATGGACTGTAGCCCACCAGGCTCCTTTGACCATGGGATTCTCTAGACAAGAATACTGGAGTGGGCTGCCAATTCCTACTCCAGCAGATCTTCCAGACCCAGGGATTGAATCCATGTCTCTTGTATCTCCTACACTGGCAAGTGGATTCTTTACCACTAGCACTACTTAGGAAAATAACATAGTACCCATATTTATTAAGCATGCATTATATGCAGGTTATTTTTCTAGGACATTAGTTATAACATACCACCAATTAATCCTCACAACATCCTTAGAAATAAGCATCATCATTATCATAAATAGAGGCACAGAGAGGTTTAAAACTTGTTTAAATTTTCATAAGTTGTGGCGTGGAAGAACCAATAATCAATTTCAAGCTGTCTGGCTCCAGAGGACAAGTTCTCACCCACAAAAAAAGTGCTTGAAGGTTTCAACAATAATAGTTACAGATTATGAGCACTTCAATTTGTAAGAAATTATAGTAATCACTTATACATGGCATGTCAAGAAATCTCTAGAGTTTACGTTCCTCTTGGATTGATGAAGAAACTGAAGCTCAAATAGTTTACGTAAATTTCCAAAGTTGACAGAGCTGCCAAACAACATAACTGGGTGTGAAATCCCAAACACTAGCAGCCATGCCCTTTCCATTTTGGCATCTTTCTTTCAATTTTTTTCTAAAGCAAAAGTAGAGCATAAATAACTTTTAAAAATCAGTAATTTAGACCACGTGACTTCATTTGTAGGAAACTCTATTCAGGAAATGGTAAAAAGTGGAAATAGCATTTTATTTTCACAAATGTATTTGGTAACAATGATCGCATAAAGATAAAAACAATTCAGATATCTAACTACATAGAATCTAGCTAATATGTAGCTATTGAAAATAAAATGTTCAAACATATTTAATGATGTATACATGTATTTTCTCTCTAATGTGTATACACTGAGAGACACTAATGGAGGGAATTTCGTAAAAAAACTATTAGTGAAAATATAATATTCTATTATACAACTTAATTTTTTCTTAGCAATTTCTCTATTTTTCTAAACTTTCCTGATCCTTGTTATTTATTTTGGCTATGTGACCTAGGAAAAAGGAAATGGCAAACATAATAGCAGTATGCCAAAAAATGAGAGGAAAAAAATTAAAGAATTTAAAACTAAAAAGAAAAGGTCTATTTCTTCTCATATAATGAACGTCTCAAGACAGTTGGGCAGTCCATTGAGTCTCTAAATTAGAGCAGATTTGGCTGATTCTGACAGTGTTCAGACTTTGTTTGTATCCTCTGAGATACTGAGATTCACTAGGGAAACCTAGCATTCCAAATGTGTTAGAAAATACATAATGTGTCAACACATTGTGACATGGGAACGATACTAGTAAAAGCTGTTTGGGTCTATTAATAACACAAAGCCAGTTCATTCTAGTAGCAGGAAAAGTATGAGCACATTCCAGGGTTTAGTCTTTCTTTTTTCTCATTTTTTTGTGCTTATTTCCATCTGTAGCATTATTTTACAAATTAGAAAAAATGGTCTATATTTTTTAAGACATTTATGATTTTTATGGAAACTTCTCCTTCATTTGAAGAGGGTTATTTCCAAATAATAGCCAGAATTATTTCATCTATACATTGTTTTCACACTTCTATTACCTCATTTTTCTCTCTCTATTGCATCAACTCTAATACTGCCATACAAATGGTAAATGAGAGAAGAATAGTTTGCAAAATTCATGATTTGGCCTAATATTGGTTCATGAAATTTATTTGTTGACCGACTCACTGCTTCCTGACTCTACCTTTTCCTAAGAAACAAAGAAAAAAAAAAAGAAGAAAAGCAATAGATGAGTTATTCTAACCCTACCAAAATGTGTCCAAAGGAGGGCCTATCTACAGATGCAAGCATTCAGTAGGTTTCCTTTTTGGTTCCCAGGTGAAATAATTGACCTATCTTTCCAACTTTACCTCCATTACCTATGGGGACAAATTGAACAGAATTTATTCTTAATGTTTATTAGTTATATTACACTAGTTATTATTAGTCACTTTTATTGCTATTTCTTAAGTTTAAATTTGCTTAGAAGCATCAAATGTATCTCTTTTCCCTGCTGATTGACCTCTGAAGGTTCTAACCTTGGCCAATACACTGAATCACTTATATTTTGTCAATAAACATTTCAGAGAGATGACAGTGCAGCCTGTCTGGATGTGCACTGATTGTTGCAGTTTCTACAGAAATGGTTGTAACTAATGCGATGGATGACAAGGTGACCCAGTGACAGTGATAGTAGTGATGATGAGTGGACTAGAGACCCTAGCAAGGTTGTCACCTCAGCTTAGTAAGGAAAAGAAAGCTCTGCTGGATTTTTCCCCTGGGGTATCTTGTTTTTCATTTAGTTTGCTCTTTCATTATTATCATAAATTGAGATTAACTTATTTCCTCAATCTCATCATTAATATGCTAAGACATGTCAAATACGTCCAATTACATTGAACAATTTGAATACATTCTATTTTAATCTTATTGATTATATTGATCTATTTTACTCCTCAAACAATACGGCCAAAAATGTGCCATCCATTTCATCAGATGAGAAGCAAACTGGCACTTTTTTCAGGGACAGTCTAGCTATTTGCTATTCCACAGTTGCTTCAGGAGTCTGCCGTGGCAGCTGGTAGTGCTTCTCTGATGGCCATGCTTCCAGGAAACAGCAGAGAGCTAAGACTTCACCTAAAACAATAAACTCAATCCTATTAACAATTTACCACTCCTCCCCCCTTTATACCGATCCCTTTCTAGAAAACATCTGTCTCCCTGGCCTCCCTTTTTGGATGCAGAAAGTCACTTTGAAAGTTCACAGCTTCCTGAATATTTTTCTGTTCTCTATTTAAAACTGTGTTTTTCCCACCATCATCTGACAACCTTTCAGCAGCAGAAGTTGAGACTACTGTTTAGTTTCATTGTCTCTAATGAGAATACTCTGCTCACATACTAAGCAATGAAGAATGTGCATGACTAATGAGGAGTAGACGTTATTGCGGAAAATGCTATGAAACAAGTTAAAGTTTTTAGAGAAATGTAACTTTAATAATCTCACCCACCTCCTAGAGCCCTTCTAATTTCTTATTTTGTGCTAGGATAGTATTTTATTTTACTTTATTTCTCTTCCAGAGTATTACCAGCTTTTCTCTTCTGTGTTTTTCTCAAGAATCCTGCCTTGCACTTACACTGCACATTCATTCATTGACAGTTAACTAAACACATTTCAAGACTCATTAATCGACACCACTGCTACCTCTCTCCTTTTATTTTTCCCTGTTGAAATCCATGTTCTTAACTCAAATATATTATCTTTTTTTAAAAATTGGAGTATAATTACTTTACAGTGTTGTGTTAGTTTCTGCTGTGCAATGAAGTAAATCAGCTATAAAAGTGAAAGTGAAATAAAAGTGTTAGTCACTCAGTTGTGTCTGATTCTTTGTGACCTTGTGGACTGTAGCCCTCCAGCCCTCTGTCCATGGAATTCTCCAGGCCAGAATACTAGAGTGGGTGACCATTCCCTTCTCCAGAGGATCTTCCTGACCTAGAGTTTAAACCTGGGTCTCCTGCACTGCAGGCAGATTCTTCACCATCTGAGCCACCAGGGAAGCCCCAGCTGTATGTATACATGGCATATGTATAAATATACTCCATCGTTCTTGGCCCTGCCTCCCACCACCCCTACCCCCATCCCACGCATCCAAATCATCACAGAGCACGGGATGGGGAGAGTGGGATGAATTGGGAGATTAGGATTGACATATATACATTCAGTTCAAATATATTTTCATTAAGAATATTTCTTTGAGGGAAATCTTCAGATAGATACCAAAAGGTGCATTCTTTTTATTGTTTTTATTGTTCTAAATGCCTTTGTTTTGTTTGACACAAGTTTGTTATTTTGGTGGGGAACGCAATAGTTTGATCACAGTCTGAACTTATCAGTAGGTTGTATTACGTTCTTCCTTTGTCTTCTGCCTTCTGTTGCCCATGAGAATTCCATTTACTTCTTTAAATTTTCCTCATGTGTAATCAGTTGTTACTGCCTGGAAAATTTTTCTTTTGTTTGTTTTTTTGTTGGTGAAAAATAGCATTTTTACAAGCTATTGTTGCTCTTATTCTTCGTTCGTTTTCCAGTAACAGCTTGATACATAGTAGGCACATGAGACATACTCAGCCTGCATGAACAAATAATTGTTGAATGCTTGCTGATGCTAGCTATGCTGTTAGTTAACAAAACAGGTAACCTCATCGCCAGCTCATGGAGTTTAGACTATGATAAACAAAGTAGACAGTTAAATATTTAATTATGACAAGAAATATCTAGTTGAAACTGTTTAGGGATTCAATAAAATTTTCTCTGTAGAAGCAAATAATTTGTTTTAATGGACTGTATAAAGTTATCTGAGTTTTAAAAAAAAAAAAACCTATTCTCTCTGTTTACTTAAATTGTCATAACCCCTAAATATTTGAAGGTGTTTGCTTAGTAAGAGAGAGGGGGCCATTCTTTAATGGCCTTGCATCCTTGTTTACGTCATCATTCAGGCATCTAGTTGGTTAGTTATTGCTAAAACACAGAGAAAGTGATTTTTCTGAACTTGAGTCTGCATTTGAGTCAATCTATAATTTAGAAAAGAATTTAGGGTTTCATCCAGCTCATGTGAGGAGCTAGAGTTATTAGTTTTAGAGATGGAGAGGAGTCAGAGATGCTTGTAGACAGAATAAAAAGAGCATATGTGTAAGACTAGAAACAAGAGAATGGAAAGAGGTAAGATATCATGGAGTACATACAGTCATATCAAAAGTATGAACTTGAATGCAATGAGGATGGGCTGAAATGGATTCCTAATGTGAGCTGACCTGAAAAATCACTCTAGAAGGTCCTATGGACAAAAACTATGCTGGACTGATCTGCTGTTACCTGATAAACAGACAAGAAAAACATATAACCCTTATTTTTAGGAAATGCTTTATATTTAATCCAAAAAATGGTAATAAGGAAAACTGTCTAAAAATACTCTCATTGTTATAATAGAGTCACTCTTTTTTGGGGAAGAAAAGGATATGGTCTCAAATACTTTTGTACTTGATTCATATCTTGTCTGTCACAAAACATACTGGCCTTTAAGGTTTAGCTGCTTTTTGTCACTGTTGCAAGAACCTCTTTGGAAAACAGTTGGGTGTGGGAAGTTTCCTGACACTTGAAGAATATCTGCTGATTTTCTAACTGAGATTTTCTTAAAAAATAAATTAAACCATGAGAACATAGTTCTGATGAAAATGGACAAACATTCCTAACAAAACAGAAAAGCAGCTCTTTTTACTGATACAGTTTAGCCCAGTTGGCTAGGAAGAGAGACATAATCAAAGACAGTGTGGTACTGGCACAAGGATAGAAATATAGATCAATGGAACAAAATAGAAAGCCCAGAGATAAACCCACGCACCTATGGGCACCTTATCTTCGACAAAGGAGGCAAGAGTATACAATGGAGAAAAGACAATCTCTTTAACAAGTGGTGCTGGGAAAACTGGTCAACCACTTGTAAAAGAATGAAACTAGAACACTTCCTAACACCATACACAAAAATAAACTCAAAATGGATTAAAGATCTAAATGTAAGACCAGAAACTATAAAACTCCTAGAGGAAAACATAGGCAAAACACTCTCCGACATAAATCACAGCAGGATCCTCTATGACCCACCCCCCAGAATATTGGAAATAAAAGCAAAAATAAACAAATGGGACCTAATCAAAATTAAAAGCTTTTGCACAACAAAGGAAACTATAAGCAAGGTGAAAAGACAGCCTTCAGAATGGGAGAAAATAATAGCAAACGAAGCAACAGACAAACAATTAATCTCAAAAATATACAAGCAACTCCTGCAGCTGAATTCCAGAAAAATAAACGACCCAATCAAAAAATGGGCCAAAGAACTAAACAGACATTTCTCCAAAGAAGACATACAGATGGCTAACAAACACATGAAAAGATGCTCAACATCACTCATTATTAGAGAAATGCAAATCAAAACCACAATGAGGTACCATTACACACCAGTCAGAATGGCCGCTATCCAAAAGTCTACAAGCAATAAATGCTGGAGAGGGTGTGGAGAAAAGGGAACCCTCTTACACTGTTGGTGGGAATGCAAACTAGTACAGCCACTATGGAGAACAGTGTGGAGATTCCTTAAAAAACTGGGAATAGAACTGCCATATGACCCAGCAATCCCACTGCTAGGCATATACACCGAGGAAACCAGAATTGAAAGAGACGCGTGTACCCCAATGTTCATCGCAGCACTGTTTACAATAGCCAGGACATGGAAGCAACCTAGATGTCCATCGGCAGACGAATGGATAAGGAAGCTGTGGTACATATACACAATGGAATATTACTCAGCCATTAAAAAGAATACATTTGAATCCGTTCTATTGAGATGGATGAAACTGGAGCCCATTATACAGAGTGAAGTGAGCCAGAAAGAAAAGCACCAATACAGTATACTAATGCATGTATATGGAATTTGAAAGATGGTAATGGTAACCCTATATGTGAGACAGAATAAGAGACACAGATGCATAGAACAGTCCTGTGGACTCTGAGGGAGAAGGTGAGGGTTGGACGTTCTGGGACAATAACATTGAAACATGTATATTGTCATATGTGAAGCAGAACACCATTCCATGTTCTATGCATGGGACGGATGCTCAGGGATGGAGCGTTGGGATGACACTGAGGGATGGGAGGGGGAGGGACGTGGGAGGAGGGTTTGGGAGGGGGAGCACATGTGAACCCATGGCTGATTCATGTCGATGTATGGCAAAAACTACTACAATATTGTAAAGTAATTAGCCCCCAACTAAAATAAATAAAAAAAAATAATAAAAATTAAAAAAAAAAAAAAAAAAAAAAACAAAACAAAACATATACTGAGTATTTGTAAAACATGAAAAGCTAATATTTTCAGGTGACTTAGAAACTACCACTTAGAGTAGTAATTTAAATGTTTGTATTCAAATATCTTAAGTGTCAGTTAATATTAAGATGTGTAATTTAACAATATACAGCTGTTCCACAGAAAGCTTTTGGGGTTCTCTTTCCTTCACTGAGAAGATCACAGTCATAAGCTACTGCAACATATCTGATTCTCTTCAAGGAAATATCCTCTTAAAGGTCAGAAAGTATATTCAACTTGTATGTGGCTTGTGAGGATATGGGTGTATGCATTTGTATGTGTGCAAGCATATGTCCTAGTAAGTTAGGTTGAAAGCTCCTTCAGTATATAATTCTTCAACACATAATTTTGGTATGCTGTTTTTCTTTTAACATGGACCCTTGGAAATAAAGGACAGCTGCTACTTAACGACTGATTGATTACCTGACTGGCATATCTCCTAGTTCCTGTATCATCTAGCATTTATTTATTTATTTCAGTTTTACTGGAATCCTGTTTCACAGTGTTCTTTAATTTAAAAATAGTATAGGCACCTTTTTTTTTTCCCCCAGAAGACAACTATCTTAGAATTAAAAGTAATTTCAAGTTCTTTTATTTCAAATACACAGCACTCCCCAGAAGCAAACACATTCAATGGTTTGTTGTTAATTCTTATAGATGTTATTTCAATTACTCTTCAATTATTAATTTTAGGCATTGCTTGCTATTTGACATTTTTTCATCCAATATATGATTAAATAAAATATTGCTTCTAGTTGTTTTTCTCCAAAAAAATAAAAGTTCTTTTTTTAAAAAATTTTGTCCTTATCAAGATAATTTCTTTTGACATGAGACTATGTAAGATGAAGACAGTTTTTGCTCAGACTCCTATTCACCTCTCCTTTTCCCTTTTGATCTCTAAACTTGGGTCAGCGATATCTTCACATTTAGTGTTTACTTTAACCTGTTTGCACTTCTAATCAGAGTTATGTGTTCTCTCTCCTAGAGAACACTATCCTCAAAATTTGTGGGGAGTGACTCTTAACTTTATGAACTTGTTTTTATCTACAATATTCTGTCTTCCCAATCCAACTTGTATGATGTCATAGTCACCAATATTTATATATATAATGCATGTTTTTTAAAACTTATCTGAATTTTTCCCCATTAATGTTCTTTATTTGGTTTTTGTATCAAATTAATGCTGTTCTAAAGTTAATTTGGAAGTATTTCTTCCTCTTCCATTTTCTCAAAATATTTCTATAGGACTTGCAATATGTCTTCTTTTAATTTTTGAAAAAAAATCATGAACAAAGACATCTGTAGTAAACTACGCATTTTTTTTCTAGTAGGAGGAAAGTGTTTTATTATAAATTTATTTTATGGATAAATACAGGACTATTGAGATTTATTCTTTCCTTTGGAGTCAATGTTGATAATTTGTGTAGTCAAGGAACGCAACCAGTTTTTCTGTTTGTAATTTATTGGCATTAACATTTTCATAATATCCCCATGTTAGCTTTTGTATCACTGGTATTTGTAAAGATGTTTCCTCTTTCACTCCTGTTATTACTAATTTATGTTATTTCCTTTTGTCTTTGATGAATGTATCTACAGATTTAAAAATTTTATTAATAATTTCAAAAAAATAAACTTGCCGTTTCACTGATTTTCTTTTGCTTCTTTTTTCCCCACTCTTATCTTTATTATTTCCTTTCTCTTCCTTGTTTGGATTTGTTTTTTTATTTTGCACTTCTTCTGTGTATCAGCAAGGAAAATATTCTCTGAGTTTTCTTTCACTCATGTGAAATACAATTAATTTAAAACTGTGTGATTCAGAATTCTAAATTGACTCTCCTTATCTCCCTTTTCACTTTAAAGATTTATCCTATTGTTTTCTGTCTTGTTTCTGATGAAAATGAAGCTATCATTAAAACTGCTCTTCCCTTGTGTTTGATATTGCTTATTCATTGCTTGGGTTTCCAAGGCGGTGATAGTGGTAAAGAACCCACCTGCCAATGCAGGAGACATAAGAGACATGGGTTCAACCCCTGGGTCAGGAAGATCCTCTGGATGAGGGCATGGCAACCCACTCCAATATTCATACCTGGAGAATTCTATGAACAGAGGAGCCAGGAGGTCTATGGTCCATAGGATCACAGAGTAGGACACGACTGAAGCGACTTAGCACACTTAAACATGCACTTCTGTAGTAATGCTCGATATTGTCCAAAGTGAGACATTGTTCATTGCTTTCAAAAACTTTTATTTCTTGATTATGCTTCAGATTTGATCATTTCTATTAAGCTAAATTTATATTTTTCTTCTGTAGTCTCCAATTCGCTGTTAGTTTCATCCAGTGAATTTTTCATATTCTACACTGTCATCTTCAACTACGAAATTTTCAGTTGGTCCATTCATATTGATTCAATTGTTCTGCTGAGAGTGCCCTTCTTTTCAGTCATTATGTAAGTCATTTTGTTCATATAATTGAACATAGTCACAATACTTTTTAAAGTCTTTGTCTGCTAATTCCAGCACCCCACAGTCTGTATTTTTTTAATTGATTATGTTTTGCTACACCTTCATATGAAAAATTATTTTTTCAACTTTATGTCAGACATTTTTGAAGACATGTTAGAAGTTACTGAGTAATGTGGTATCCCTTTAGGGGGTGTTAAGTTCTGCTCTGGCAAAGAGTAAATAGCTGGTAAATTATTTTGTTCTTCCAGGCTTGGTTTTATAATTTGTTTGAAAAAATGCTATTTCTGTTTTGACATTATTATTAAGATCTGGCCTTTATGTAGTATATGGATTTTATTTCTAAGGCATAGATTACTCTGGCACAAATTAGTTTACCCTCAGCCAGGATTCCAACTTCTCTCAATACTTTTAGTACCGTTACTATCTTTATCCAGCTTGCAGCTCCAGTAGCAGTCCCTCCCTGTTAGCCTCATGAGGGTTTGCCACATAAAACTACAGATCAACCTTAGGCGAAGACTCACGGAAATCCCCATGTAGATAGCCAGCGCTCTCCTCTGTGCAGCTGGTGCTCTCCTCTGTGTAGTTCTCTCCCTTCTTTCCTGTTCAGCGTTCTGCCCTGAAAGTTTCTACCATTTCAACCTCTGCCTATTCATGTCAGCAAGAGCACTGTGCTCTGCTTCACCTCTTCTTCCTTGTGCCCTATTCTAACAAGCACCCTCAAGTAGAAAAATGGAGGACAGATGGACTTTAACTTGAGCATTTCTCTTCTCTCAAGGACAGAACTCCTTCTGTCCAGTATCTAAAAATAGAGTCCTTTCATTTTGAGCAAGGCTAGTACTAGTTACTCTATCACTACTGGAAGTTGAATTTGAGCTGTCTCATTAGATATTTGGTTAGTACCAAAGTTTTAGTATTAGTTGTTGTTCTATTAATGGAAGCTGCAATCATAAATGTAACTGAATCTTCAGATTAAGTTTTTTGTTTTCTGTTTTAAATTTTCACTCTTCAAATCTGACAATGCTATAAGCTATTCCAAGACATTTCCTGGGTCTTTTTATTGCTAGATTTCTCAAATTTCAACTATAAGTATAATAGATACATCATATTTTATATAGTCATTGTTTAATCGCAAAGTCATTTCTGACTGTTTTGCGACCACATAGTCTATAGCCTGCCAGGCTCCTCTGTCCATGGGATTTCCCCAGGCAAGAATACCTGGGGTGGGCTGCCATTTCCTTCTCCAGGGGATCTTCCTGACCCAGTGATCAAACCTGAGTCTCCTGCATTGCAGACAGATTCTTTATCACTGAGCCATCAGGGAAATCTCATTTTATATAAAGCAGAAATCAATTAAACATAGTGTTAAATTACTTATTGAATTTTAATATTCTTTATATCTATCTACTTCTGTCCACCTACACTCACACCACCATACTTCACCTTTAAGTCTGACTTTTTCTTGATTGCAATTTCATTTTTACTACAGTTTACTTTTAATCCAGTCTGGTTTGTCTATAATGTATTCTTCAAATTATAGTCATAGCAACTCTCATGTGTATATAATTGTGCCATGTCCCCTTTAGAAAACATTCAGTGATTATCTATTGTCTATAATATAACATTCTATGAGCTAGTATTATAAATGATTAGTATTATAAATTAGTATTATAAATCATTATAAATGATTATGAAATAATACATTTAAAAAATCTCTTTGCTTAATATCTCCAACTTCCTCTCTTATCACTTCCTATCCAATCCACATTCTATGAAACAGACATATGGCAGTGCTCTTTAAAACACTCTTTTTATTGTTAGACTTATTTATTCTGTATTGCTTTAACATAATATTATTTCACTGTTTTAAATGCTTGCCTACTCACATTTCATCACTGTATTCTAATTCATTTGAGAACAAGGAAAAAACAATACTTGATATGATGTTAGTCAATAAAATTTGATCAGTGAATAAAATTTATTGAATCATCCAATGATATTATTTAAAGCTTGTTGAATTCATTCAAAAGGTAAATGGAGAGAATTAAAGGTGTATATTCTAAAATATTCACAATTTTCAAATTATTAATAAATAGTACCCAAGTACATTTTAAAAATATAAGTGATAGGATAAAAAGTCATTAACCTTTAAGCACTGAATGAAATTGTTTAATACAATAATTAAAATAAAATTAATGTTAACATCTTGGTGTATAGCAATGTAAGAAATAAATGTCTGCTTTCATAGTGTAATATCTTTTATTTCCTTATACTGAATCTTATTTTTAGCTATAGAAAACATGAGGACAGAACAAGGAGAAAATCCATGAATATTGCTGCTTAATTACACAAAACTAAAAGAAATATTGGTGAATTACTGATTCTTACTTGTAGATAAATACATTTTAATAGACAAAGTGATAACAATAACATTTTAGCTATTTAGATATAGATAACTACAAGTATTAAAGTATTTTGCAGAATGAATCAGATAATAAGCCAGTGCATAACATGAATTTTTTGACAAATGGAAGTGAAATAAAGATAATTTGGAGTGGCAATTTACAAATGCTATTTTCAGAAGGGACCTAGAGAAATATTATTCAATTTGAGATCCAGGAAGTATAGATTCTGATGAAAGCAATAAAGTGACCTTCAATCAGCACTATCTTTGCTTCCTGTCTGATATTGTCAAAAATGTTGTGAGCAATAAAGGCAGAATGATCACACGAATAGATAAGAAATAGTAAGTTCTTAAAATAAACAACCATATGCTCTAGTTTTTGAGAAAGGAAGTAGAGTTTCCAGACAAAATGGAGAAATCTTTAGGGAAGTAGGCCAGGACAGAAAGAGATAAATAAAGAGGTATGAAAATATGAAAGCAAGTTTTTAAGAAGTTTGACTAAAATAGTGGCATGATGAAAAAAATAAAAATTATCCGTTATTATATAACATAATACAATTTTTTATCCTCTCATCCTCTGTGAAGAACAGTACTGCCCTAGTCAGCTCTGGCTGCCATAACAAAATGCCATAACTGGGTGACATAGTGAAAGTCACTCAGTTGTGTCCAACTCTTCATGACCCCATGAACTATAGCCCACCAGGATCCTCTGTTCATGGAATTCTCCAGACCGGAATACTGGAGTAGGTAGCCTATCCCTTCTCTAGTGGATCTTCCCCACCCAAGAATTGAACCAGGGTCTCCTGCGTTGCAGGTAGAGTCTTTACCAGCTGAGCTACCAGGGAGGCCCCAACTGGGTGGCTTAAACAATGGAAATTTATTTCCTCATATTTCTGAAGGCTGGAAGTCCAAGATCAAGGTGTCACTATGATAAGGTTCTGGGATATCTCTCTCCTTGGCTTTCAGGTGGTAGATTTTTTTTATTGAGTGCTCACATGGCAGAAGAAAGATAGGAAGCAAGCTCTCTGAAATCTCTTGATATAAAGGGTTTAAAACTCAATGAATTGTGTGTCCTGGAGTCCAAAAATTACTGAAGTCAGATTTCTTAGAGAAATATGAGGAACAGGTAGTTGTGGTAACAAAGCTGGTAACAAAGGACCAGCTGTGACCATGGATAATGTGGATGGAAGATAAATTTATGTGATAAATAATTGGAGTAGAGAATATCAACTCCAGGATGTTAGAAAGAGCATCAGTGAGGATATTAAAATATCATGGCTCAGGACAGAAATATTGGAAAGAATATCAGCAAACTAAGGGCCCAAATCTTCGAGAAACAAGGGCACATGAAGATGACTGCAACATGATCAGGCAGTAAATGAAATAATTTGAACATTAGCTTCAAATATGGCTTTCATATTATTCTTATTCTTAATTCTATTTCTTAGTATTATTATATTTTATGCTGGGCATTATTAAATAGCAAGTGTAAAGAGAAACATATTGAATAACATAAAGTACGCAGAGACACACTCTTTCACTTATTTCATAAGTTCTCAGGGAGAAGAACTAGTTATAAAGGATAGAAATTATCAGGTAAATGTCAGGTCTAAAAATTCAACATTTTCAACAATGGTTAAGTTTAGAAAGAATGAGCCACAAGTCACTGAATGTTCAAACAAAGTCTGTAAGACCATCTGTTAAGGATTCTGTAAGATTACTTACTTTCATGGGAAGTCCTTTTTACCACTAAAGCATTTTACCCTGATAATGGAAACAGTAGGAAAATACCACACATTGATCAAGTAACTCCCTCTCTCCCTCCTTACCTCCTACTCTCCTTTCTTTCTTTCTTTTCATTAGGTGCCAGGTACTGTTCTACCTGCAGGGGTTGAAGACTTAACAATACATTGTCATTCTAGGGTGTTTTTCAGTCACTAAATCGTGTCCAGCTCTTTGCTACCCCATGGACTGTAGTCTGCCAGTCTCCTCTGTCCATGGGATTTCCCAGCAGAAATACTGGAGTGAGTTGCCATTTCCTTCTCCAGGGGATTTTCCCAACCCAGGGATTGAATCTGAGTCTCTTGCTTGACAGGTGGATTCTTTACCATTGAGCCACCTGGGAAGACCCTCATTCTAGGAAATAAAGAAGTAGGTATGAATGCCTTCAAATAGTTTTGTATATAGTGCATGAAACTACAGTCAATGAGGATTTTACAGAAGAGAAAGTTCTACAGCTGTCTGTATAGAATAATTAATATTTTGATGGTTTGAGCAATGGAAAAGCACATTTTAGGAACTAGAAAAAGGATTTACATAGATGAAGAAGCACAAAATAATAAATGCCAGGAAAAAGCCATGTTAACTTTGATGGGGGATATTTGGAGTTGGAGGAGGAGAGACATGAGGATGAGTGGGAGGAGTTGAGGTAGAGGCTGTAGGCAGGAGATTGGTCATGAAGATTCTTACAGTTATACTCTGTAACCAGAAGGTTTACGTTTTGTTGGTTGCTTGTTTGCTTATTTTTTTTTTAATGCAAATGTGGTCATGTTACTTCTTTAGGGTTACAGTGGTGTCCACCAAGCTCTTGTCCCACTAATCCTCCTAAATTCCATCTGTACTTACTCTCTCTTATTCTTTTCAAGAAGGTAAAATCCCTGGGCTCCACTTCCCATCAGGTTCTTCTGAAGCTATATGTTTTCTTTTGCCTCAAAGTCTGATTAATGCTCTTCCTTCTATTTGGGATAATCAATTCACTCAACATTCTCCTCACTGTCAATTGGAAAACTCATATGCAAGTTTCAAATTATGATTAATTATAAAACCTTTGCTCAACCAAATCATTGCTGAGTCCTCTATTTATAAGTCTACATAAGAACTTTGTTTCCATTTTTATGATATACATTCATTCCACACATCATTGCTAGCTAAACTTAAGACTTCCATTTGTGACTATAAACTCCAGGAACTCCTTATTCTCTTTACCCTTGGAACTCGGTCTAATGAATGGATGTATGAATGGGTGGGTGAAAATAGAAATCAAAGCTCTGTGAGTATGGACTCTTTTCTGCAGGTGACTCAAATCCAGTGGATCAAACAGGGAAGTGATTCTACCTAATGTTTGTTTTAGAAAATTGTCTTTGGTGAGCCTGGGGAGGAAATTTGGACAGAAATAGGATTAGAGGATGACTATCAGGATATGAGTTAAGAAAATATTTTAATAGTTTAGAAGAGGAAGTTGTGGAGAAATAGCAGAGAGCATGAAGTGAAAAAACTAGATTATAGAGATATTTAGATAGTGCATAATAACAAATTGGATGAATAGGATGAAAGAAGAGTGATGGTGATAGTGACGATGATGAAGACATAATCCTGGATGATTAAGTCTATGATGGTGTCGTTCATCAGAACAACTATTAAAATAAGAATAGTGGTCAAGGCACTAGGTCCAGTTTTAAATAGACTTAAGCTACTCATGTAGACAGAAAATTGACTTTACAATAGATCTACTACTGTCTACATAAGATTGGACAGGAAATCTAAATTATAGAATCAGTATATAGGAGATACTTTTTAAATAGTGAAAATGACTGTTTTTAGCAGGCAGAGAGTAAAATAAGAGGGAATTGGGTACAACCTCAGTCTAAAAGGAATGGATTAAAAAAAGTTCAGATAGCAAAGTTATAGGACAACAAGGAGAAAATAAAATCTCCCGGAGAAAGTGATAAAAAATATCAGATGCGGCAGGGAGGTCAAATAAAATAGAGATGGAAAAGTGTTCATTAGATTTCATCACACAGAGGCTATTGCTGCCTATTGTCAGGGAGGTTTCAGTAGTCAAATGTTAGGGCCAACAACCAGACCACAAAGGCTGAGGGGTAATTGTGAGGAGAAAAATTAATAAGAGGATTGTTCCTCCATAAAGAAGTGTACCTCTGTTAGGAAAGAGAAAGAAAGCACCACAAGGCATTCAGGCTGGTGAAAGGGTGTTTGTTAAAATGATATTAGCCTCAATTGCTGTGATATTTCAGAGTAAAAACAACTATTTTGCATAATGGAACAAAATCCACCGAATTCTATTACCTATACAAGGCAAAGTGCTCACTCTTAAAAATATTAATGCTTGCCCTGCTAAAATGTATATAGCATCTATATTTTTATTTCAGTATGAATGTACAAGTATTTGCTACCTAATATTTTAATCTAAAGTTTAAGGTGATAAAATCAGTTTGATAGGTACTTAAAAGTATCTATGATATTGAATAGGTGCTGAAATCACTGTTAGGCTTTCAGCCACAACTAGTTTGGAATACTGAAGAGATAATGCATGTCTATGGAAGCTTACTTCTAAATGTCTACATACCATTAGGAGACAGAATTTCTGTCCTGGTACTTCAGTAGACAATTTATCATTGGCAGTCACTTCCGTTAAGACTGCAGTCTAATTTTTAAACACTCCTTTCCTCACCTTCAACTAGTTACAATGTCACTTTGTGTATTGTCATAAATATTTCATGTTGGAAATTTGTCAGGAAGAGAAAAAACAGAAATATGCACATGATTATTCCCTGAGGCCTGTTCTTTAATAGCTAAAGTGGCTAATAATGAAGAACTTAAGGAACTTGTAGTGCATTAACTTGGTAGTACATTATTATATTTTTAAAAATTTTGAAAAATTTTGTGACATATATAAACATGATATAAAGTTCCATTGAAGGGCAGATTATATCATAATCTGTTCATTACTATTTCAGTCATAAAATATGAATGTCCCTATTGACAATATCTAAAAGATAATATGCAAATGTAAAACAGTTGAGATGTTTTTGATTTACAGGACATGTTAGTTTCTTCAGAACTCACTTTGTCTTTCAAGAAGACACTTTGTCTTAAGCTTGTTGTTGTTATTCTCCCAATTTATCCAACTACATATAAGAAAGCTAGGCAAAAATATCCAGCAATTAAACTTATAACACCAATAAGTCAGTTTTTACTAAGTGATATTAAGCTAACACTTTAATATTATTTTCTCCACAGTACATTCATTAATGTCACTTTTCTCTTCATGTAAACAGGCCATACAAATCTCTCTTTCTAGGTTTCCACAAGTGATCCCAATGATTCTTTATCGACAACAGAAAATCCAAAGGCATTTTGGTTTCTTGAAGACTGCATTCTGCTCTTGGGTTAAAGAATTGCGGGGTACAAAGTTCCAACTTCACAGATGGTTATTAGACTTAAGTTGCCTTGAGACAGAATCCTTATGTTGGTCTATGTTATTCTATATTTGGAACCAATTGCATTTTCACTCAACAAAGGGTTCAAACACATGCAATTAAAAGCAAAGTACAATTGCTTCCTTTGATCTAAATAGACCTAAAAGTCATGCATTTTTTTGTTTGTTTTTTGTTTCTGTTGCTTGCTTTTGTAAATCGATTGTTTAGTTAATAGGCCTTTAACTGGGCATCAAACTAACTTGCATTATATGAAAATGAGTGGAGAGAAGAACATGACACCCACCTACTCTGAGAACTCCTGGAGGCGAGGGTGTATCAGTATCAGCTTGAGAGTGCCTTCAGGCTGGTCCAGGCTGGTAGCCTGCAGGTGCAGGGGTTACAGTGTCCATGGTACAACAAGGTCAGCAGAATGCCACTCACACTTTCAGCTGGTGGCCCAGCAAGAATTTCCCCGCTTGTACATAAAACAAGACTTTTCTCATACGTCCACTTCTCTTAGACTTTTTATGTTTTTTGTTGTGTTTCAGTTGCTCAGTCATGTCCGACTCTTTTCAACCCCATGGACTGCAGTAGGTCAGGCTTCCCTGTCCTTCACCATCTCCCAAAGCTGCCCAAACTCATGTCCATCAAGCAGGTGATGCCATCCAACCACCTCATCCTCTGCCGCCCCCTTCTATTCGTGCCTTCAATCTTTCCCAGGATCAGGGACTTTTCTAATAAGCTGGCTCTTCCCATCACATGGCCAAAGTACTGGAGCTTCAGTTTCAGCATCAGTCCTTCCAATTAATATTCAGGATTCATTTCCTTTAGGATTGATTAGTTTGATCTCTTTGCTGTCCAAAAGACTCTAAAGACTCTTCTCCAATACCACAGTTCAAGAGCATCAATTTGTCAGCGCTCAGCCTTCTTTGTGGTTCCACTCTCACATTCATACATGACTACCAGAAAAACCATAGCTTTGATGATACAGATCTTTGTTGACAAAATGATGTCTCTGCTTTTTAATATGCTGTCTAGTTTAGTCATAGCTTTTCTTCCAAGGATCAAGTATTTTTTAATTTCATGGCTGCAGTCACCATTTGCAGTGATTTGGGAGCCCAAGAAAATAAAGTCTGTCACTGTTTCCATTGTTTCCCCATCTATTTGCCATTGAGTGGTGGGACCAGATGTCATGATCTTAGTTTTTTGAATGTTGAGTTTTAAGCCAAATTTTTCACTCTCCTCTTTCACTTTCATCAACAGGCTCTTTAGTTTCTCTTCATTTTATGCCATAAGTGTGATGTCATCTGCATATCTGAGGTTATTGATACTTCTCCCATCAATCTTGATTCCAGCTTGTGCTTCATCTAGCCCGGCATTTTGCATGATGTACTCTGCATATAAGTTAAATAAGCAAGGTGACAATATACAGCTTCGATGTATTCCTTTCACAATTTAATATTAGTCCATTGTTTCATGTCCAGTTCTGACTGTTGCTTCTTGACCTGCAAAAAGGTTTCTCAGGAGGCAGGTAAGGTGGCCTGATATTCCCATGTCTTGAATTTTCCAGTTTGTTGTGATCCACACAGTCAAATGCTTTAGCGTAGTCAATGATGCAGAAGTAGATGCTTTTCTGGAATTCCCTTGCTTTTTCTATAACCCAATGGATGTCGGCAGTTTGATCTCTGGTTCCTCTACCTTTCCTAAATTCATCTTGAACATCTGAAAGTTCTTTTGATTGCCTTCATGATATTCTCCCAAGGCGTGCATTCATGCATGCTAAGTCACTTCAGTTATGTCGGATTATGTGTGATCCTATGGACTATAGCCCACAAGGGTCCTCTGTCTGTGGGACTCTCCAGGCAAGAATACTGGAACAGGTTGCTATGACTGCTCCAGGGGCTCTTCCTAACCCAGGGATAGAACCCACATCTCTTACATCTATTTGCAAGCAAGTTCTTTACCACTAGTATACCTAGGAAGCCCTCTTCCAAGGCAATTCTGGAATAAACACAATATAGAAAACTGGCCTTCTTTTTATTCCAGGATTCCCAAAATCAATTCAGAAGCATATCAGGACAAGGTGTGGTTTCACGTAAATCCTTTGAAGGGTAGATAACATTGCCTCAGCCTTGCAGGGAAGCTGTGAAGACACTGAATGTGGCAGCATAGGAAACAAGGGAGCACTGATATTTATAGACATTGGTTAATAGCCACCACAGGGACTGTAAATTCCAGGATACTTCTGGGATATGCATATTCTCTGTGCATGTAGACAAACCAGGTTTGGGCAGCCTGGGTGCAGCGATCTGACAGGGATGAAAGTGCTGGCTGCTGGAAGAGAAATGGAGCCATGATAGTATCTATTATGCCAATGTTTATATATCTGTAAATATATATGCTTTCCTTGGGTTATCTTTTCAATAAATATATATCCTATTTTTTAAAAAATGTGGTCCATGGTGACTTTGCTTGGAAGAGCTCTATATCTCAGTTACACTGATAACGGCCTTCTTACACTACTACCTTTATAGTCGTTCTTGATCTCATATTCATAATATTGAGAAACATACCTCAAGAGGCTTGATGATATTTTTCAATTTACTAGAAGATATATACAAATAACTCCAGTCACAAATCCTGGACTAACATTTGTATGGATGAGTGAGTTAACTTTTTTTTTTCTTTCTTTCACTAAAAGATCCAAAAGAAAGGGCAGAATCAATGAGATAGGTTGATCATATCTAAGAGAGGCCCAGTGGTTTATCAACATCATTTTCTTTCTTGGCATATTTCACTAAGCCCTAATACAAATTGTTGTTTAGTCACTAAGTCATGTCTGACTCTTTTGCGACCTCATGGACTGTAGCCTGCCAGACTCCTCTGTCCATGGGATTTCCCAGGCAAGACTACTGGAGTGGGTTCCCATTTCCTACTCCAGGGGATCTTCTTGGTCCAGGGATCGAGCCCACATCTCCTGCATTGGCAGGCAGATTCTTACCACTGAGCCACCAGGGAAGCCCCTGACACAAATCACTTAAGAATTAATGTGGTGTCAAATTTATGATTCTATTCTAGAGTGTTAATTTATATGAAGTCACTGAATCATATAATTTTGAAGTTAGAAGAAACTATGATGTCACTTAATCATTTCTTGAAAACTGAAGAAGCCATAGCTGAAGAGATAAAAATATCTTCCCAGGAAAGCATAGATTTAAAAATATGAAGGATGTTACTTTTGACTGTGCTCAATTATTTCCCTGACCCTCTTCCTTTCATGCTGTTCAATTCTAATAGTATTCTTTTCTGTCTTTCTGCAATGTATATAGGTTTTTATATAGTAGACACTTATGCACATGTGTGCTAAGTCACTCCAGCCATGTCCAGTTCTTTGCGACCCCTATAGACTATAGCCCACCAGTCTCCTTTGTCCATGTGATTCTCCAGGCAAAAATACTGGAGTAGGTTGCCATGCCCTCCTCCAGGGGATCTTCCTGACTCAGGGATCCTACATGCATCTCTTATGTCTCCTACATTGGCAGATGGCTTCTTTACAGCTAGTACACTTGGGAAACCTCATGAAGGATGTTACTTTTGACTCTGCTCAATTATTTCCCTGACCCTTCTTCTTTACATGCTATTCAATTTTAATAGCATTCCCCTCTGTCTTTCTGCAATGTGAATATTTTTATATAGTAGGCACTTATGGGTATATGTAAAAGAAAACTCAAATCATGTTTCAAGTGGATGCACATTATGTTGTAGTTTATACAGCTTTCAATAGTATATTTTTAAAATTCCTTATTCCTTAAGTAGCTCAGATGGTAGCATAAGATTGATCATTTGATTTTCTAAATCTTTAAACATATACAGTAGTTCAAAGGAAAAGTACCTTTTATTCCTTCTTCAAAATTGTTCTTCACAGTGATATATGATCAGGAAGGCAAAAATCTCAATTTTCTAAACAGTGTACATGCCCAAGAGGTCACAGTTAAGGTTACCTTGGGAGTTCTAATTCTGAATATCCTGAATTTTGTGGGTTTAAATCATAACTTTAATGTTCCACTAATGCAGCATGCTTTTTTTTTACACTGAATTGTTTTATGTCTTTTATTCTGCACTAATGGACATTGTGTTGATTTCTGTGAATATCAAGGAGAGTTCAATATTCTGGTAAAACTCTTTTTAGTTCATGTTTTATTTTTTTACATGCTTTTACTTGAGTTTGACTAAGACAATTTAAAAGCTTTTCTATCAATAACTACTTTTTTCATTTTATAGAAAAAGACCCAACGATATGGTTTTATGTATTTAAAATTAAAATGTGCCTTCTGAAAACTTTGAAAAATTTATTTGTTTTATTGCTTTAGTAGCTTTAAGATACCATTAAATCATTAGACCAGTAGCTTTGTTATTCAAATTTAAAACCATCAGACTGTCCATCATAAAAAAAAAAAAAAAAAGTCTTCTATTGGACATGAATATGAATTGCACTTATACTCACAGTGCAGCTCTTTAATTCTGAACTATTCTTAAATTTCTTATAGAATTGATCATGTTTTAGCATACTTTGGTATAAACAATTAGAGTTCTGAGTTAGTTGCTCAACAGATATTTATTGAGCTATAGTTCTCAAGTTCCTAAACTTACTATGTTTATTTCTATTCTCTATCCCTTTAAAATATGTATCTTATTTTTAAGTCACAAGTGGTTTAATCCAGTTACAATTAGCTCAATGATAGGTCTAGTACTGTGCATTAATCTGCAGCAAATTAAAAGAGAAGAAAGATGTAACTTGGTAATTAGTGATAGACTTACTACATGAAGATAGACTCTGAGCTTAGTGAAAGCAAAAATTGGGTTTTGTTTACCACTCTAAGCCAGTAGCTGTAATGTAATGCTATTTGAAATTGACTCCCTAGATCTCAAATGGTGTGTTTACTACATATGACAAACCTAAGATATGTCTTATACATATTTTATTTATTTTTTCTTAAAATGAAAATACTTTCTGGGTATATAAAGTATATGAGTTTTTGATGGATTAGAATTAGCAAGACAGAACGATCAAAATAACTAATGTTTGTATAAAAAAACACTTAGAAAATCTAAATGGTAAGCTACTCTCATAAGGCTATTCTGCTTTCACTGGGCCAAATATGCATGATTCAATGTGTCAGAGTATTTAATTCTCATACTCAAAAGGTTATTCTTTTTTGTTCAGATGTGAAATAATATTTAGACAGGTTATATATCTTGCCAGAGGATACAGTGGGAAATCTAGGACATAGTAACATAAAAACTAAAACTCATACAGAAAAAAATACATTTTTTGACATTATCAAAGTTAAACATCTCTAAACTCCTTGATCGAAAATTTTATCCATATACATATATATAAACACACACACACAGAGCTCTTTCAGTTGTGTTAAGTTTTGGATATCATTTCTAAGGCTACAGGCATTTTTGCACATAAATTTTGATGAATATTAGTACACATTTCTGTTGAATGTACACCTAAGAATAAAATGTATATGAATATATATTATATACATATATACACACACAGAGATCTTTCATTAGTATTACTGTATAATATCCCATTGCATGAACCTATATTATATGTATGTGCATATATACATATACATATATATACATATATATATACACATATATATATATGAGTCATGTAGACTTAAGTCCAAATACACCTCTAGTTTTATTTATAAGTTGTTTTCAGGTTTCAAGTGGGGAAATGAGGCTGGGCCACCTACATTATAAAGTGGCTTTGAAGATTAAGACCAATGATTATACTGCTCATGGCATAAAATAAATAATTAGGTAATAACTATTAGGTATTTATTTTTATGTGAAAGTTCAAATGCATAGTGAGCACAGAGCTGAAAATCAGATTTACATCTGATTCTAAAGCCCAGAATTTTTCCTTAGGTTATATTATCTTTCCTACCATGACTTGTCTCTAAAGGAAGAATTACATATTACAGAAATTAAGGGAAATCATTATATACTGATATAGTTAGAAGCAAGAATAGAAAAAAAATATTATCAATCACTTTCAGCCTCATCTTTTTTTTTTTAAATCTAGTATCAAAGAGAAACATATTTCAAATCTAATCATTTGAACTCTCAGTGACCTCAAAGTACTTATCATGCCAGTACCCGATGTTAACAGCAATTTTGATTTATCAGTTAGTATCTTTATTTTTTTTCCATGAGAGTTCAGGAATTAATGACTTGAAACTTAGCTAAATTGAAAATGGTCTACATAGATCCCTTTATAACCATGTCATTACGTCAGTGCTCTCCCAGGTAACTGAGTTCCCTTGCATAACAACTTGTATATTTCTGCCTTCTGACACAACAGAAAGATATTGACATTTTTTTAGGGTACAGTTACTCATCTGTGCAAAATGTCATGGTTTCTTACTCGACTCATCAGGTCTCTTGCAGGTCGCTTTTGAATGACTCCAAATTCTCCTCTATCAACTTATTTGTTGAAATTGAATATAAGTGGAGTTCACTGAAGACTGGATACTGACTATTTGTCTGTCCTCATTTTAAGAAAGTGTCAATAAACTTCCTTGGCATATCTTCAGTGCAACTTAAAACATACAACTTTAACTGCACAGCAATGAGGGATGACAGGTCAAGAGTCAAATCTGGAACCTTAATGAGAGTTGCCACTAGTTCCTAGAAGGTTCTGAAAGAATTAATGCAGATATAGACACTGAACAATCAAAACAGTATTGAAGGGATGAAAATTTCTCATATATATATAGTTCATTGAAATACCTACTATAGAAACTAGGGTGGTGATGGTGATGTGCCAGGATTAAAACTCATGTGTGCATTCACTACCCTGGGCCATAAATGGCTGTCCACTGATGGTGAGAATTTGACATTTAGGACATGTATGTGTAAGAAAAAGAGATCTATTCTCTTGCATGCAGAAAGAAACGGCAACCCATTCCAGTTGCCTGGAGAATGTCCATGGGGTTGCAAAGAGTTGGACATGATGAATGACTAATGTGCATACACGTGTGCACGTGCACGTAAGCGCGCGCGCGCACACACACACACACACACACACACACACACTCCCTTACGGCTGTTCATCCATGAAGATGAGCATGTTAAATCTAGGGCATACATTCACTTAAAAAAAGAGACCTAGTCCCTCGGATGATTCAACCAAGAATTTTTCATATAGTGAAACCTTGTGGATAAAACAGAATTGCGTGCATCCTAAATCCCTTCAGTCGTGTCGGACTCTGTGTGACCCTATGGACTGTAGCCCATCAGGCTCTTCTTCCATGGGATTCTCCAGGCAAGAATACTGGAGTGGGTGGCCATGCCCCCCTCCAGCGGATCTTCCCAATGCAGGGATCGAAACAGTTACTCTCATGTCTCCTGCATTGGCAGGCAGGTTCTTTACTACTAGCCACCTGGGAAGCCCCAGACAGAATTAACTAATAATAATAAAGTTCAACCAGAGTTGGGTGGAAAAGTAACAATGGCAGGTGGGTAAAATGGATCCCTAGAAGAGGTTTTTGTGGCGCTGGAATCGTGTCTGATAAGCAACAATGGAATACTGTAAAAATAATATTTCAACTCTTTGTAGCCTCGTGCTGAGAATAAGACCATTCTTATCAACAAGTGAGACCAGGTTTTTACAACACTTAGCATGCTGGTAAACTTTTTCCCCTGGGAATATAGGCAGGGCTGCTTCTTGTAAAAGTTCAGATATTTGGAATTCTGGGCAACAGACTCAGGAACATAAAGTTAAGCTGAGACTTCCCTAAAATATTGTTTAAACATAACTGCATTCCTTTTTGGAATAGATTTTTTTTCCCAGAAAAGTTCAACCTATAGAATAAGAGAATAAATTAATGGTTGCCTGGTGTTAAGTGTGGAAATCAGGAATGATTATAAATGAGCACAAGACAGTTTTCTGGACTGAGGGAATTTTCTAAACCTGGACTGTGATGATGATGTACAAATCTAAATTTACTTAAATTATGAAATTGTACAGTCAAGTGGATTTTAATGGTATGCAGATGATACCTCAATAAACCTGTTTAAAATAATATTTTAATTTAAATTTCTCTAGTTAACACACTTCACTCTTCATTGTCTTTACTGTGCCATTTTCATAACTTACTCCTTAATTTTGCATGATCCCTTGTACTTAATAAAAAACCTCAAGAAAAATAATCCAAGTAGACTGAGGATCCCATGACATCACTGAAAATAAAACTTTCCCCCTATTTTCATGGAAAGCAGAAGATAAAGATTAAATCAGTATCTATTTGTCTTAAGTAAGACACAAAATATCTCTGGACTTTTACCATAATATAAGCCTGTATTCTGTAATGAAAGTGAGACTATGCAATGCCTGCAAATCTCCTTTTATAATCCTTTATTTTAAAATCATACTAGCCTATTTTTTTCACACTTCCATAAAAGTATAGGAAAAAACCATCCTTTTATGCCTTTTGTGTGTGTGAGAATTGATATGGAATGACTAACCTTGAAGGAAAATAGAAAAAGTGTCAGAACAGCCCTCCCTCTCCTCTGAAAGCCTTCCTTGGAAATAAGTTTCATAATCTTCTTTCCAAAACTCCACTGTAGCCCACAGACATAGCTTTAACTTCTGCTCTACTTTTTCAAGTAAGCAAAACCAGTTCTTTGGGTCAAGACTATTTGATGATTGGACAACCTCACTTACAGGCAGAGGGCTTAAAGCAGAGAAGATGACATTTGCATAAACTGTGCCCTGAACTTCATAATGTAAGAAAAGCCTATGGTAAAACACATGACACATCTTTATCTCTAAGATTTCTGCTTTTTCTTCCTACCAAAAGCAATAGAATTTAAATTACGGTCTGGATTTTGTGTGGGATGAAACTCTAAATTTGGAAAAATTCAAGGGCAGTTTGAAATGTTCAAGAAATATTTTTAAAGAAGAGCTGCATGAGTGAAACTTTGACAGAACAATTGCATATTTGCAAAAGCTTTTATTTAACCTTCATATAGGAAAATAATCTGAACAGGCATACAATCCCTCAAATATAGTTTTTTGTTCTATACACTAGTGCATGTAAGAAAGCACAAGCATGAAACCCCCAATTTTTCTTTTCAGGTTTCCTAAAGAGTTCTAAAAGCCTGTGATCCTCAGGGTGATTTGTAATTATTTCTAAGTTATGACCCTCCTTCACTTATTTTCTAGAAATTTACATGCACTGGCTTTGTCACAGGAAAGTGTTACTTCACAAAAACTTTAATTTTAGGGCCGGCTTTTCTCTGTCATTTTATTTTTTAAATTAGTATCAATTATCTGAGGGCTAGATCTCTCTCCACTATTCTCTATTATGTTATCTTTTTGTTAATTTTGTAAGTCTCTTTTGACCTTCTCATCTGCAATCTGAGAAGGTTTCTTCCTCTCTTTTTCCCACTTCTGATTCCATTTCCTATAAAATAAATCCTGAATTTTTCCCCTCCAATATAAGTTTATTTTTAGTTTTATGGTAAACATTTCTCATACCACTAATTTTCTTTAATCTCATGCTATTGTGTGTGTATATATATATATATATAGTATACATATATGAAACTCCAATACTTTGGCCACCTCATGCGAAGGGTTGACTCATTGGAAAAGACCCTAATGCTGGGTAGGACTGGGGGCGGGAGGAGAAGGGGACGATGGAGGATGAGATGGTTGGATGGAATCACCGGCTCGATGGACATGGGTTTGGGTAGACTCCAGGAGTTGGTGATGGACAGAGAGGCCTGGCGCGCTGCAGTTCATGGGGTCGCAGAGAGTCGGACACGACTGAGCGACTGAACTGAACTGAACTGAACTGAATACATACATATATATATATATATATATCTATTGGCTTCTCATGGTCTTCTGCATCTTCAGGGAGACCATGCATTTTTATTGCAGTAAAAAAAAATACAATGTAAAATTTACTATCTTAACTATTTGAAATGTACAATTCAGTAATGCTAAATATATTTAAATTGTTATGAAACAGATCTACAGGACTTTTTCATCTTGCAAATCTGAAACCCTAAACCCACTGAACAACCACTTCCTTCCCCCTGACTCCAGGCCCTGGTAACTACCATTCTGCCTTCTATTTCCATGAATTTGACTCCTTCATTTACCTCATAGTGGGATCACACAGTGTTTGTCTTTTTGTGACTGGCTTATTTCACTTAACATAATGTCCTCAAGGTTCATTTCTGATGTAGGATGTAGCAGGAATTCTTCCTTTTTTCCCTTCAGATTTACTGGAGAATAACCAACAAAACAATAAGATATTTAAAGTGTACAGTGTGATGATTTAATATACATAAATATTGTGAAATAATTTCTCCCAATGAATAATTAAGACATCCATCACCTCACATTTATCTTTTTTTTTTTTTTTTGGTGAGAACTCTAACATTTTACTCTCTTGTGTTTAGTCTCTCAGTTGTGTCTGACTCTCTGTGACCCCATAGACTGTAGCTCGCAATGCTCCTCTGTCCATGGGATTCTCCGAGCAAGAATACTGGAGTGAATTACCTTTCCTTTCTCCAGGGGATCTTCCTGACCCGGGGATTGAACCCTGGTCTCCTGCATTGCAGGCACATTCTTTACTGTCTGAGATACCAAGGAAGCCCTCTTAGCAAATTTCAATTAAATAGTATGCTGTCATCAACTATAGTCACCATGTTATACATTAGACTGTCATCCATCTTATAACTGGAAGCTTATATCCTTTTTTCAACCTCCTCCTGGCTTATTTCACTTAGTATAATGTCCTCTGTGTTCATTCGTGCTGTTTCAGATGGCAGGATTTTTTTTTCTTTTCCAAGATTAAATAAATAGCCTTGTGAATAGTGCTACTATAATCATGGGAATGTAGATATCTCTTAGATATTCTGATTTCATTTACTTTGGATATACCCAGAAGTGGGATTTCTGGATCATACAATAGTTCTATTTTTTTAATATTTTGAGGAACCTCCAAATTGTTTTCTATTACAGTTACACCATTTCATGATTCTGTCAACAGTGCGGGAATTCCAGTGTCTCCACATCTTTACTAACACTTGGTATTTTCTATTTTTTTAATAGTAGCTATTCTAATGGATGTAAGGTGATATTGCATTGCAGTTTTGATTTGCGTTTCTCTGATGACTGAGTGACTGAACTGAACTGAAAACTGATGATTAGTTGTGCTGTATATTTTTATGTATAGTTATTACCCATTCATATATCATTTTTGGTAAAAGTTTACTCAAGTCCCTAGCCCATTTATTAAATTGGGTTATTTGATTTTTTGTTTTTAAGCTGTAATAGTTCTTTATGTATTTTGAATATAAACTCTTCACTATGCATATGATTTGCAAATATTTTATCCCATCCCATAGGTTGCCTTTTCACTTTGTTGATTTTGTTCTTTGACACACAGATGTTTTAAATGTTAATATAACCTCATTTACCCAGTTTTGCTTTTGTTTCCTATGCTCTTGTCATCATATCCAAGAAACTATTACCAATTCCAATGTCATGAAGATTTTTCTCTTTGTTTATTTCTAGTCTGAAGAACAAAGCTATGGTTTTTCCAGTAGTCATGCATGGATGTGAGAGTTGGATCATAAAGAAGGCTGAGTGCTGAAGAATTGATGCTTTTGAACTGTGGTGCTGGAGAAGACGCTTGAGAGTCCCTAGGACAGCAAGGAAATCAAAGCAGTCAATCCTTAATCAACCCTAATATTCATTGGAAGGACTGATGCTGAAGCTGAAGCTCCAAAATTTTGGCCACCTGATGTGAAGAGCTGGCTCATTAGAAAAAGCCCTGATGCTGTGAAAGATTGAGGGCAAGAGAAGGGGTCACAAGTGATGAGATGGCTTGATGTCATCACTGACTCAATGGACATAAGTTTGGAAAAACTCTGGGAGAGAGCGAACGACCGAGAGGCCTGGCAGCTGCAGTTCATGGGGTTACAAAGAGTCAGATATGACCTAGAGACTGAACAACAACAACTACATTTACTGCCATCTATAGCCTTTAAATCATGGATAAATTTACCATTGTATTGGTCACCTGCTTGAGAGAGGATTGCTGTGTTCTAGAAGCAACAAAAGTAGTCTACCTGGTAGAGATGACCTGCATTAGCAGGGAGTTCCTCTTCTATTACTTTGTCTGAATTTTGGTCTTGATCTACTCATTGCCAATCTTAAAGGTATAGTCAGGATATACTTTTTAATTCTTCATCAGCATTATCATTAATACATGTTCTTCTAACTGCCTGACATCTATTTTTGCATATTTGTGTCAGTTGTAACCTAGTTTTGTACTCCTTATAAACATTTTAACCAAGAAAATGTGGAACTTAATCAGGATATACTTCCAAATTTCTAGCTAAAACAGTGATTGTTTAAAACATATTCCATTACAATATTCTAAAATGACTAGTATATGGTTAGTTTTAGGTTATTTTATAATCTGATGGACAATGAATCAACAACTCATTATTGGGAAGCCAATGTTCTATTTCTTTTAAACATATCTTAAGGTTTAGCTAACTAGAAACACTAGGCCCTATTCAATTATGTTCTTAACAATATTAAAATCTGTATGACTCAGTCCAGATCTAGATCTAGATTGGAATACAAATCTCATTTTTTAGTAAAATGTCATGGTTTGTATCTCCATATGGCAAACATCTTTCCAGGCTCACCATCTTTCTGGTCCTGCCTACATTAACTCTGGTATAACTCATTTCCTCCTTAGTTTTTTTTTCTGTAAGTTGCTCTTCAATCCCTCCAAGTTCCTTTTATTCAGTCATTCCTAAAACAAGTTTATCATGATCCCCTACTCTTCTTACGAAAATGAGTCTCTAGGCCTTGGGGGTCTTCTTGTCGAACTACACTTACAAGGTTTTCCCCTGTAACATGACTGAATTTCTAGTAACCTTATTCACAGTCCACTACTTCCTCAGTGCTATCAAAACTCTGACCATCCTTAAAGACTGTATCATCACAATAGTTTAGTGTTGTCTTCTCTATCTGCATATGTGAATCAAGTATTTTTATTCTAACACTATAGAATAATAATAGTATTGATTTTGAAAAAGAATTTCAGATTGTCTTTTATAAAACCATCTGCTCTTCAAGGTACGTAAAGACAGAAAGGTTAGATCCTAAATTTATCCTACTCAGTCGCTCAGTCATGACCCACTTTTTGTGACCCTATGGACAGGAGCCTGCCAGGCTCTGCTGTCCACGGAATTTTCCCAGCAAGAATACTGGAGTGGGTTGCCTTTTTCTTCTTCAGGGGATCCTCCCAACCCATGGATTGGACCCTCATCTCCAACGTCTCCTGCATTGGAAGCAGATTCTTTACCGCTGAGCCACTGGGCGATCCTAAGTACAAGTAATTAAATTTCTCCAAATTTTCTCAACTCCTTTATATTCTTCACCTAAAACCATGTATAAATAGTTAAGAAACCAATCAAGGAAGAAATACAGCTTTGTGTTAGAATTTTTGCTTGTATTTTTTATGAAGAAATGTTTCTTAAATCAATAAAAGAGTTTCTTCACAAATATTTTAATATGATAAAAAGTTTCATAGCCATTTTGATGGGTCTACACAACTTAATGTCATGTACTGAGGTGAAAGGAGTAGAAAATTAATATATTATGACTTCAATGTATTTTAATTTAATGAAAACAGAAGTTTGTAAAAAATATGAGTAAAATATATGCCAAAAGATGCGTAGTGAAACAGACAATAATAGAAGCTAATTATCTGCATTACTTTTGCTTTGAAATAAAACATGGCCATTTATAGTACTGATATTATAATTAAACAATGTAATATAGAAATCTTATTCTTGTATCTATTAATCAATAATATTGCATTCTGACTTGAAATTAAGTAATATTGTAGTCTCTATAGATTTCTGTAACTCATTAACTTTAAGTGAGGTCTCCTCTTGAAGCATCAAAGTTAAACAAAAGTGTCTAAAGCTATACCTTTATTCTCATAATTTACTATTCATTATAATTTAAGATTCATTTGAATTATATTTTGGCCCAAATTAATATTTATAATTCAATAATAGGTCATGGTATGAAGAAATACAGTAAGGATGTAAGGTTAATGAATTTAAATACATATTTTTGCTTTAGTAGTTTAAGACATGGGTTCAATCCTGGATTGGGAAGATCCCCTGGAGAAAGGAACTGCTAACCACTCCAGTATTCTTTTTACTCACTGTCCTCTTTCTTGTTTTCCAGCCATATAGTCAATGTTCCACTATCTTAAAACTCACTCCACTTCCCTGGACTGTTGTATTAATCTTCCATGGACTTCTTATCCCCTTGATCTAATTCACAGAGCACAACAGTGTCAGACTAATTTTCCTAAAGCCATGCTAATCATGAAATATTTGCATAAAATCTTTTAAAGAGACTTCATTACATACCAACTGAAATCTACCTTCCATTTTTTTAATGTGAAACCTAGAATTATCTGTCCCCAGGCTGACTTTTCAGTTTTATATAATCGTATCTCTTGTTATACAATCTGTACAAACCAACTGAACTGTTCATTAGACTGTACTTGAGTTATTCCACTTTCCCATTTTATGTTTATGAAAGCCGCAGGTCAGAATACTTCCTGATTTACCCAACTGCAAGCAGGTCTTCCTAAAACACATAATAACTTTTGCTCTTTTCCCATTAATCCTATATTTAATGTTATGTTAAATACTTACATATTCGTCTATTTTTTTTCTAGAGTATTTTTCTGAGTGTGGTATCTATTTCAACTTCATACTCCCTCAGAGCCTATTTAAAGCTCTCTACAGAATAGCCATTAAAATTTTCAACAAATTTTTCTCAGTTCCCTGTTTCAGTTTTTACTTCTTTTGAACCAGTGCCCACAAGCTAGTACATATTATTTCACATCAGTAGAATGTGTGGAAATGGAGTCATTGCATTTAATATTTAATAAACACTTATATAGAACTTACTTTTGTCTGACAGTCTTTAAATTATTAAAGATTTTGCATATATTCCATAGGAAATTCTTAATGCTATTTTATACATAAGGTGACTCTATAAATCACAATATATTTTATTTAAAGGGATATTTAATACATCAATGCAATATGGAAAACTAGGCTTTATGTAAATTAGAAATATTCTTCCATCATATTAACAAGAAAATAAAACATGGGAATTTAAATCAACTGTAAAAATTAACATTTACTTTACAATTAAAAAGATGTAATATAGATAAATTTTGGAGATATTTTCAAGTTATGAACTACTGGGATTTCCATAAACTCTTTATGCAGATACATTAGTTTTCTCTACCTGGTCATGAAGAATCATATAATTGTGTGTGTGTGTGTGTGTGTGTGTGTGTGTGTGTGTGTGTGTGTGTGTGCATCTGTGTGTGTTTTCAGTCATATCTGATTCTTTGCAACCCCATGGACTGTAGACCACCAGGCTCCTCTATCAGTGGGATTTTCCAGGCAAGCATACTGGAAGGGGTTGTCATTTCCTACTCCAGGGGATCTTTCTGACTCAGGTATTGAATCACATCTCTTGCACCTCCTGTACTGGCAGGTGGATTCTTTACCACTGTGCCACCTGGTGAGCCCAATAGTCTATATATTACTAATTAATTTAAAATTATCACCTAATATGGCTTTTCCTTTACAAAGTCCCCTAAGAGGTGAGAATAACTATAACTTCTTGAACATCTATGAAATTTAATTTGCATGTAGAGTCTCATTTTAAACTAAAATTAGGCTTCCTTTATCGCTCAAGGATCATCAGTATGGATTCTTACTCTTTACACTAGAATACTTTCATTGACATTTTTGATGTATAAAAAAATTGGCAAAAAAAATTATAAAAAGAAAGGAAGATTATAATTGCAAAATTTCAAACCAAGTGTCTCTTAAATCAGGTATTGGAAACCAGAGTATTTAAAATTTGGAAGGAGATGCAGTAGCATGGAAATATGAAAAATATTAAAATAATGTTTCTTCTGTGATTATTTTGCAATATAAAATTGGTTTTAAAATATTTATTTTTTTCATCTAATGTGAGTTTGACTCCTAGGTTTTTAACAGTTGAACAGTTCTATGAAGACCTACAAGACCTTCTAGAACTAACGCCCAAAAAAGATGTCCTTTTCATTATAGGGGACTGGAATGCAAAAGTAGGAAGTCAAGAAACACCTGGAGTAACAGGCAAATTTCGCCTTGGAGTACAGAATGAAGCAGGGCAAAGGCTAAAAGAGTTCTGCCAAGAGAACGCACTGGTCATAGCAAACACCCTCTTCCAACAACACAAGAGAAGACTCTACACAGGGACATCACCAGATGGCCAACACCAAAATCAGATTGATTATATTCTTTGAAGCCAGAGATGGAGAAGCTCTACACAGTCAGCAAAACTGAGACTGGGAGCAGACTGTGGCTCAGATCATGAACTCCTTATTGCCAAATTCAGACCTAAATTGAAGAAAGTGGGGAAAACCACTAGACCATTCAGTTATGACCTAAATCAAATCCTTTATGACTATACAGTAGAAGTGAGAAATAGATTTAAAGGACTAGATCTGATAGACAGAGCACCTGATGAACTATGGATGGATGTTTGTGACACTGTACAGGAGACAGGAATCCAGACCATCTTCAAGGAAAAGAAATGCAAAAAAGCAAAATGGCTGTCTGAAGAGGCCTTACAAATAGCTGTGAAAAGACGGGAAGTGAAAAGCAAAGGAGAAAAGGAATTATATACCCATTTGAATGCAGAGTTCCAAAGAATAACAAGGAAAGATAAGAAAGCCTTCCTCAGCAATCAATGCAAAGAAACAGAGGAAAACAATAGAATGGGAAAGACTAGAGATCTCTTCAAGAAAATTAGAGATATGAAGGGAACATTTCATGCAAAGATAGGCTCAATAAAGGACAGAAATGGTAGGGACCTAACAGAAGCAGAAGATATGAAGAAGAGGTGGCAAGAATATACAGAAGAATTGTACAATAGGTTCTTCATGTGCCAGACAACCACAATGCTGTGATCACTCACCTAGAACCAGACTTCCTGGAATGTGAAGTCAAGTGGGTCTTAGGAAGCATCACTAGGAACAAAGCTAGTGGAGGTGATGGAATTCCAGTTGAACTATTTCAAATCCTGAAAGATGACGCTGTGAAAGTGCTGCACTCAATATGCCAGCAAATATGGAAAACTCAGCAGCGGCCAGAGGACTGGAAAAGGTAAGTTTTCGTTCCAATCCCAAAGAAAGGCAATGCCAAAGAATGCTCAGACTACAGCATAATTGCACTCATCTCACACGCTAGTAAAGTAATGCTCAAAATTCTCCAAGCCAGGCTTCAGCAATATGTGAACCGTGAACTTCCAGATGTTCAAGCTGGTTTTAGAAAAGGCAGAGGAAACAGAGATCAAATTGCCAACATCCGATGGATCATTGAAAAAGCAAGAGAGATTCAGAAAAACATCTATTTCTGCTTTATTGACTATGCCAAAGCCTTTGACTGTGTGGATCACAATAAACTGTGGAAAATTCTGAAAGAGATGGGAATACCAGACCACCTGACATGCCTCTTGAGAAACCTGTATGCAGGTCAGGAAGCAACAGTTAGAACTGGACATGGAACAACAGACTGGTTCCAAATAGGAAAAAGAGTACGACAAGACTTTATATTGTCACCCTGCTTATTTAACTTATATGCAGAGTACATCATGAGAAACGCTGGGCTGGAAGAAACACAAGCTGGAATCAAGATTTCCGGGAGAAATATCAATAACCTCAGATATGCAGATGACACCACCCTTATGGCAGAAAGAGAAGAAGAACTAAAGAGCCTCCTGATGAAAATGAAAGAGGAGAGTGAAAAAGTTAGCTTAAATCTCAACATTCAGAAAACAAAGATCATGGCATCCAGTCCCATCACTTCATTGCAGATAGATGGGGAAACATTGGAAACAGTGGCTGACTTTATTTTTCTGGGCTCCAAAATCACTGCAGATGGTGACTGAAGCCATGAAATTAAAAGGCGCTTACTCCTTGGAAGGAAAGTTAGGACCAACCTAGATAGCATATTTAAAAGCAGAAACATTTCTTTGCCAACAAAGGTCCATCTAGTCAAGGCTATGTTTTTTCCAGTAGACATGTATGGATGTGAGAGTTGGACTATAAAGAAAGCTGAGCACCAAAGAAGTGATGCTTTTGAACTGTAGTGCTGGAGAAGACTCTTGAGAGTCCCTTGGACTGCAAGGAGATCCAACCAGTCCATCCTAAAGGAGATCAATCTTGGGTGTTCATTGGAAGGACTGATGTTGAAGCTGAAACTCCAATACTTTGGCCACCTGATGCGAAGAGCTGACTCATTTGAAAAGACCCTGATGCTGGGAAAGATTGAGGGCAGGAGGAGAAAGGGATGACAGAGGATGAGATGGCTGGATGGCATCACCGACTCGATGGACATGGGTTTGGGTGGACTCCGGGAGTTGGTGATGGACAGGGTGGCCTGGCATGCTGTGGTTCATGGGGTTGCAGAGTCGGGACACGACTGAGCAACTGAACTGAACTGAACTGAATAAGAAATTAGAAAATTTTGTGTAGATATCATGTGGGTTCTTAATAGTGTGTGTCAGTTTTTTTAATAGAGCTCCTTCTGAAATAGATGGTGTATAACGACATGGGACTGGAAGTTATTATCAAGGTGAGGACTATAGAGAAGAGGTGAGGCATTTTGTTCATTCTTGGGCCACTTCAACCTTTAGGGGTAAAGCAGTCAATCATTTCCTCCTCCATGACTATATTTGCCTCAGGCAGATAAGAATTAATAACTTAATAATACCTTTAATTAAAACATTTTAATTAAGATGTTGTTCGTACAGCTATCTTAATGTAGGAGGGTAAGAAAAAAAAATGGAAAGCAAAGACAAAAGAAGTCAGAGAAATAGGAAGATATCAAGTGGAGTATGTGCTTAAAGGTGCTTCGCTAGTGGCTCAGTTGGTAAAGAATCCGCCTGCAGTGTAGGAGGTCCCGGTTTGATCCCTGGGTTGGGAAGAGATCCTGGAGAGGGAAAGGGAAACCCACTCCAGTATTCTTGCCTGGAAAATTTCATGGACAGAGGAGCCTGGTGGGCTACAGTCCATGGGGTGTCAGGCTGTTGGACATTGCTTAGTGACTAAACCACCACCACCACCACCACCACCACCATGCATTTAAAAGAATTAAAAAGAGAAGCCCAACTCTTCACACTAGCACTGGGTGTATGGGGCTACTATCTCGTAGATACCTGCAATAATAAACAGAATAATACATGCATTGATTGCTGCGTGCCAGGCACTGTTTTGAATGGTTTATTAGTGTTCATATTCTTCAATCCTCATGAAAATGCCTTGAGATGGGAATTATTATTAGTTTTACATTCTTGCTGTTCAATCGCTAAATCACATCATGTTCCCTTGGTATCTTGCGACTTCATGGACTGCAGCACACCAGACTTCTTTGTCCTTCATTATCTCCATGAGTTTACTCAAACTCATGTCCATTGAGTCGATGATGCCATTCAACTATCTCATCCTCTGTCACCTCCTTCTCCTCCTGCCCTCAATCTTTCCAAGTATCAAGTTATTTTCCAATGAGTTGGGTCTTTGCATTGGGTGGTCAAAGTATTGGAGCTTCAGTTTTAGCATTAGCCCTTCCAATGAATATTCAAGATTGCTTTTCTTTAGGATTGACTCATTTAATCTCCTCGCTGTCTAAGGGACTCTCAAGAGTCTTCCCCAGCATCACAATCTGAAAGCATCAATCTGGTGCTCAGTCTTCTTTATGGTCCAGCTCTCACATCCATACATGACTCTGGAAAAATCAAAGATTTGACTATATACACCTTTGTTGGCAAAGTGATGTCTCTGCTTTTTAATATACTATCTAGGTTTGTCATAGCTTTCCTTCCAAGAAGCAAGTGCCTTTTAATTTCATGGCTGCAGTCACCATCGGTAACGATTTTAGAGCCCAAGAAAATAAAATCCATCACTTTTTCCACTTTTTTCCCCATCTATTTGATATAAAGTGATGGGACTGGATGCCATGATCTTAGTTGTTTGAATGTCGAGATTTAGCCAGCTTTTTCACTCTTCTCTTTCACTTTCATCAAGATTTTTAGTTCCTCTTTGCTTTCGGCAATTAGAGTGGAGTCATCTGATTGTTTTCCTTTATTTATTTCCATTGTTCACATATCAAAGCTTTCTTATCTCTCCTTGCTAGTCTCTGGAACTCTGCATTCAGCTGGGTATATCTAGGACTTCCCTGGTGGCTCAGATGGTAGAGAGTCTACTGAAGGGCAGGAGACCCAGGTTCGGTCCCTGCATCAGGAATATTCCCTGGAGAAGGTAATGGCAACCCACTCCAGTATTCTTGCGTGGAGAATCCCATGGACAGTGGAGTCTGGCAGGCTACAGTCCATGGGGTTGCAAAGAGTCGGACAAGACTGAGCAACTTCATTTTCTTTCTTTCCCTTTCTCCTTTGCATTTTGCTTCTCTCCTTTTCTCAGCTATTTGTAAGGACTTCTCAGACTATCACTTTGCCTAAGTTTTACATTACTAATGAGAAAATTGCAGTGCATAGAGGTCAACTAGTTGCTAAACACCACAGGGCTCTCTGTAGTTAGAGTGAGGTGTCAACCAGATAGTGAGAAGCCACCTGAGGAAAGGTGGAATGAACTCAGATAGCCTAGCTATATCATCAGCATACAGGATTTTCTAATTATCTTTTTGTTATGGGTTGGATCATGTCCCCTAAAAAGATACATTGAAATCCTAATTCTCAGCACCTCAGAATGTGACCTTTTTTAAACAAAGGGTCATTACAGATATAATTGGTAATTTAAGATGTGGTCATACTGAGTAGAGTGAACCCTTATTCCATTACTACTGGTGCTCTGATAAGAAAAGGAAATAGAGAAAGGAGAACACTATGCAAAGACTCAAGACACACAGGGAGAAGACGTCCAAGTGACAACAATGGCTACAGAAATTGGAGTGATGGATCTATAAACCAAGGAAAACCACCAGTAGGTAGGACAGAACTATGGAACAGCCTCTCTCACAAAATCCTCCAGGAGGAACCAATCTTGTTAGCATCTTGATTATTGACTTCCAGCTCTACCACTTTGAGAGAACACATTGTTATTCTTTTGCTACACATATGTGGTACTTGTTACCACAGCCCTAAGAAATTAGTACACTTTATTTCATTTGACATTCAGTCATTGTTTTTCATCTTATTGTAACCCTTGCTTTCATCAGTGGAAATAGCTGACCATCTGCTAAATGCAAGAACACCTATTGGAAAATTGTGACAAATGGCATAAGGTTGGAAAAGATAGAGTATTTGTTGGAAATAGTAATAATTCATAAGGATCTAAGTAAAGAAGATATACCTGTAGTGGTTTCTGCAGTAGGCTGGTATTGAGTGATAGGATACGAAATTTGGTTTTGTTTTGCTTCAAAGTGCCATTGAAACTTTCTGGCCAGAGGCATAATGTGACAAGAAGTGTGCTTTAGGAAGATCAATATTACTGCAAAAATTAGATTTTATGGAGTAGAAATAACCGGAGGTAGCATGAATAGTTAGGAGACTGTAAGTCTAGGAGGTAGTAGCATAGATAAGACATGTAAGGACAACTAAGTTTTGAGATTAAGCTTTGAAAAGGATTCTAGGGAAGGAGGATACAGAGGATGTAGTAATTGCAGATGCAGAAACAGGAAAGACAAATATAATTTCACATTTCCATCCTCAGTGAATGAGACTCCCGCTGAGGAGTTGCAAAGATAGTTTGTGACAGAGATGTATTTTTTTTTTATGTATTGTTTTATTTTGTACTTGGTATTGATCTTTTAAAGTATGCATTGCTGGTGACACAACTTAAATAAAGATATCTTAAAGGTAGCTGGAAATGCATAACCTAATGTAGAAAAGAAATGGAAATTATAGCAGCTACCATCCTTCAGCTGACTGTGCAGTCTTAGTTTTTCAGTACTGTTTTATTAATCCCTAAATACTTCTGTGAACTGCAACCTATGTGACGCACATTTAACAGATCAGGAAAAATGAGGCAGAGGAAGGTAAAAATAACTTCCCAGTGCTGCACTATTAGCAAGTGAAGAGCCAAGACTGGAACTCATGATACTTTGAACTTTGGAGTCATCCTCATTCTAAAAATGATAAGTTGTAGACTTCAATGAGATTCATGGAAGCTTTGAGAGTCAGGAGGGCCAGAATCATTATTCAATATAAATGAAGTAACACACTCCAAAGGGTGTATTTTCCGGCTACAAAAAGAGTAAAATCTGCCCTGCTTAGCCTTGGGTGTTTCTCTTTTTAAATAGTAAATTATTTTGGTTGAAATAATCCTCAAATGGCTCTGGCATCTATTTTACAACCATTAGATTATATACATCTTGAACGATTTATATTTAAAGATTTAAGAATTTTAAATAGAAACGACATAAAGGTCTCATACTACACTGCTAATCAGAAATGAACACATAAGTCTCAAGTCATTTAAAATGGTGTTATTCTTTTCTAGGTTAGTTTATAAAAAAAAAAGTTTCAGTAAAATGTAAATAAAATAATAGCAGCAGTGTGCCAGAAGGGACATAGTGTTCCATGCATGTTATATTTCCCAGAAGATTTTGAGTGAATGGATTACCTTTTCTACTTCCCCACGTTAACCAGCTTTGACACGAGTATGGTAGCCTATTAAATTTCTATATTTAGCCTAAGCTGAGTGAATTTCACTGAAGTGTGAAGTAATTTTAAATACATTTTGTATAAAACTTTGCTGAATTTTAAAAAACTTTGACGTCACAGTGAATAAAAATTGCTCAAAACACAAATCAGCATAGTTCAATATACTGGCCATGTGCGCTTTTTAAAATATGGACTTATGCTATTATCTTGAGCCCATACAGGAAGCAACAATTTTTATTATAGTTTCAGCTAAATAATTTGTATTAAAAAGAAATATTTGGCATAGTAATAGATAGTATTTAAAAATAAGTCTCATGCCCATAATCTTAATAAATCTAATAGAAAAATAACTCTATAACTGTTGAGTAAATTTTGAGCTTTCAACTTTTTCAGAAAGCAAAGGTGGTCTTCAGTTTACTGAGAGTAAATTGACCTGATTTTTCTGTAAGGCTTAGTCTATCACGGGTATTTTTAGCTCAGTCAGTTTCTGTGAGAAATATATCATCATAATTTACTTTAGAGTATTATTTGGTAAAGATTACAACAGAAATATAAATTACATATAAAAGAAGGAAAATATTACTTCTCTGATTCTATGGTAATGATATTTAACTTTCTTTTTAGCTATCTGTAAACCCAAAGATAACAACCAAGTACTAATGTTAAGACATGTCCATTAGATGAAGGAATTGTATCTTGAGCAATAAGCAGTGAATCAACAATGGAAATAATAACCTACTTCAGTTTTGATTTAACTTTTCAATAACTAGTAATATACTGGAGAACATTATAGTGGAATCTCACCAAAAATGTTTACACTGATAATTTTTTTCAGCTTTGCTCAGTCATTTCAGTCATGTTTGACCGTTTATGTCACCTTGGACCATAGCCCACAAGGATCGTCTGTCCATGGGATTTCCCCAGCAAGACTACTAGAGTGGGTTGCCATGCCCTCCTCCAGGGAATCTTCCTGACCCTGGGATTGAACTCTCATCGCCTGCGTCTCCTGTATGGTAGGCACATTCTTTACCAGTGAGCCCCTGAGGAAGCCCACAACTGATACATAGGAATTGCATATATTCAAGGCATACAACTTTGTTCATGTATCGATCTCTTGACCTTTTAATTCTCCATCTAGTAAATCACATACCTCCATGTCATTAGGGCCAGTTTCTGGAAATGTATCTTATTCTTTCATTTGTAATGTATTTACTTGTTTCATTATTTTCCTTGACTCTCTGCATTGGTTTTTGCTCATCAGATAAAACAGCCACTTCTCTCTGTCTCCACAGACTATTCTTAGAGAACAAGTGACCCTCACCAGTCAGATTGGCCAGAGATTCTGGGTGCATCTTGACTTTTGTGCTTATTTGAACCACTGTCTTTGTTCTTAGGACTTCCCAGGAGACTAGACTATGTGAAGCCTTGTCCATCTCTGAGACAGGTGAGACAGCAGCCCATTACTCAATAGAATCTGGAAAACTTGGGGTTTTAGACACATGATCCAATTATTTCTCTCCTAAGGGAGAGAAGCTGGGAAGTGGCATCAATCACCTGCTTACTCTTCATTGAGCTGAAGAGAAGAGCTATGGCAAAAACCTACACACACACTGAGACCACAGGATCTTCCAGCTGCTGCTGTACTCTCTGTCATCCTTAGGGGCCTAGGAAATACTGGGCCCCGCTAGCTCTGGGACGGGTGTAGAGAAGCCAGTCTTTGGGGAACAGCTAGAAAAGTTGAGGGTCTATATGTGTAGCTCTATTTAGAAAGAGCTGAGCCCTGGTTTTATTGCTAGAGTACTGGGATGTACCCGTATACCCACACACCTGTTTAAACTTTCAAAGGACTTGTAATTGCTGGCCCATAATTTCCCAGTGATAGACAGGTTAGAATCCAGTCCCTGGGGCAGCAGCCAGAGAAATTGGAGTGTTGGATATGCATTCTGACTCCTTCCAGGAACAAGCTGGGAGGTGGGTTTTGTTGTGACAGTGAGTGGGGGAAAGAGTCATAGGAAGAGCCCATGGGATTGTTCAAAACCTTTGCTGTGTTCTCCATAGACCACAGGAGAATCAGTTCAGTTCAGTCACTCAGTTGTGTCTGACTCTTTGCCACCCCATGAATCGCAGCACGCCAGGCCTCTCTGTCCATCACCAACTTCCGGAGTCCACCCAAACCCATGTCCATCGAGTTGGTGATGCCATCCAACCATCTCATCCTATGTCGTCCCCTTCTCCTACTGCCCCCAATCCTACCCAGCGTCAGGGTCTTTTCCAATGAGTCAACCTTTCGCATGAGGTGGCCAAAGTATTGGAGTTTCAGCTTCAACATCAGTCCTTCCAATGAACACCCAGGACTGATCTCTTTTAGGATGGATTGATTGGATCTCCTTGCAGTCCAAGGGACTCTCAAGAGTCTTCTCCAACACCACAGTTCAAAAGTATCAATTCTTCGGCGCTCAGCTTTCTTCACCATCCAACTCTCACATCCATACATGACCACTGGAAAAACCATAGCCTTGACTAGACGGACTTTTGTTGGCAAAGCAATGTCTCTGCTTTTAAATATGCTATCTAGGTTGGCCATAACCTTCCTTCCAAGGAGTAAGCATCTTTTAATTTCATGGCTGCAATCACCATCTGCAGTGATTCTGGAGCCCAAAAAAATAACGTCTGACACTGTTTCCACTGTTTCCCCATCTATTTCCCATGAAGCAATGGGACCAGATGCCGTGATCTTAGTTTTCTGAACGTTGAGATTTAAGCCAACTTTTTCACCCTCCTCTTTCACCTTCATCAAGAGGCTCTTTAGTTCTTCTTCACTTTCTGCCACAAGGGTGGTGTCATCCGCAAATCTGAGGTTATTGATATTTCTCCCGGCAATCTTGATTTCAGCTTGTGCTTCATCCAGCCCAGCATTTCTCATGATATACTCTGCATATAAGTTAAATAAGCAGGGTGACAGTGTACAGCCTTGACATACTCCTTTTCCTATTTGGAACCAGTCTGTTGTTTCATGTCCAGTTCTAACTGTTGCTTCCTGGCCTGCATACAGGTTTCTCAAGAGACAGGTCAGATGGTCTGGTATTCCCATCTCTTTCAGAATTGTCCACAGTTTATTGTGATCCACACAGTCAAAGGCTTTGGCATAGTCAATAAAGCAGAAATAGATGTTTTTCTGGAACTCTCTTGCTTTTTCGATGATCCAGCGGATGTTGGCAATTTGATCTCTGGTTCCTCCGCCTTTTCTAAAACCAGCTTGAACATCTGGAAGTTCACGGTTCACATATTGCTGAAGCCTGGCTTGGAGAATTTTGAGCATTACTTTACTAGCATGTGAGATGAGTGCAATTGTGCGGTACTTTGAGCATTCTTTGGCATTGCCTTTCTTTGAGATTGGAACGAAAACTGATCTTTTCCAGTCCTGTGGCCACTGCTGAGTTTTCCAAATTTGCTGGCATATCGAGTGCAGCACTTTCACAGCATCATCTATCAGAATTTGAAATAGCTCAACTGGAATTCCATCACCTCCACTAGCTTTGTTCGTAGTGATGCTTTCTAAGGCCCACTTGACTTCACATTCCAGGATGTCTGGTTCTAGGTGAGTGATCACACCATCGTGATTATCTGGGTCGTGAAGATCTTTTTTGTACAGTTCTTCTGTGTATTCTTGCCACCTCTTCTTAATATCTTCTGCTTCTGTTAGGTCCATACCATTTCTGTCCTTTATCGAGCCTATCTTTGCATGAAATGTTCCTTTGCTATCTCTAATTTTCTTGAAGAGATCTCTAGGCTTTCCCAATCTGTTGTTTTCCTCTATTTCTTTGCCCTGATCGCTGAGGAAGACTTTCTTATCTCTCCTTGCTATTCTTTGGAACTCTGCATTCAGATGGGAATATTTTTCCTTTTCTCCTTTGCTTTTTGCTTCTCTTCTCTTCCCAGCTATCTGTAAGGCCTCCTCAGACAGCCATTTTGCTTTTTTGCATTTCTTTTCCATGGGGATTGTCTTGATCCCTGTCTCCTGTACAATGTCACGAACCTCTGTCCATAGTTCATCAGGCACTCTGTCTATCAGGTCTAGTCCCTTAAATCTATTTGTCATTTCCACTGTATACTCATAAGGGATTTGATCTAGGTCATACCTGAATGGACTAGTGGTTTTCCCTACTTTCTTCAATTTAAGTCTGAATTTGGCAATAAGCAGGAGACAAGTAAATGTGTAATCTGACTCCTTCCAAGAAAGTTGAGTCTTACTTAGCTTTATGTCTGGAGTGAGCTGGGGATAGAAGCCACAGAGAATACCCACATGTTCATTCAAGCTCTCAGGGAACTAGCAATCATCTGCCTCATCAATCCCAAAGACAAGTTAATTAGATGCCAGACTCTTGGACTGCCACTGGAGAGTTGGGACACTAGATGTGCAGTGTAATCCTTTTAGGAAGCACTTGGGAACTGGGATTTATTGCCTCCTTGCTCTGCACTGACCAGAGTGGGAAGCCACAGGAAGTACTGATGTACCATTGAAAACCACCCTTTTCTCTCTGTGGTCACAGGGGACTAGTGAATGCTGGACGGCTAGCTGCCAGAGTCATGAGAGATAGGAGTCAGTCCCTTGAGTAGTAGTCAAAAAATGTTAGGGAGAAAAGCTTTCTAAAGCTTTAAGGAAAAAGGGGACCACTTAGGATGTAGACTACTTGAAGAGTAAGAAGGAATACTGGCTACCCTTCCCACATCCTGGGAGTATCTGTGATCCAAAGACAGCATTGTGGGGATGGTTGCTGGGGCAAAGGTGTGGCCCTGTTATTGTAGTAAACTTGTGGATTAACTAGGTAAGTTTTCAAGATGAACTGACAGGTTTTTCTATAGTGACTATATAATTTATAATCTAAATTATCACACTTTTGAAAGTGAAGGGAACTAAATCATTACACCAGAACAAGTGTAAACAAAGATTGATCTGGGGAAACTGGCATTAAGAATCACCCTAGTTATGACCCAGCTTTTAGAGAGCTCTGTTGTTAATATTTATTTTATAAAACATTTTAAGCCCCTAAAAAGGTATTAGAAGTAATGCACATTTGAGCTCCTACTTGTGTCATGCCTACTGTATCCCACTGGTCATGGGAAGTCACATGGCCAAGCCCAAAATCAAGGGGTAGGGAAATATACTCTGCTCACAATGAAGCCATGGCAACAGGGATATCCCTTCCTTTCATCCTTGGAAGGGATGAAAGATTGTGGCCAGTTCAATCTACCTTATCTTCTGTCACCTGGAATTCTAGATCCTTTAGCCACCAAAGTTAGATGTGGTGGTAGTTAAAGCTGAAAGGGATCTCAGACCTGGTTTCTCATTTTGAAGATTCCAAATCTGATGTGCATAGAGCAGAAATGACTCACCCAAGATCATATAGAAACTGTGGCTGTAACTGGGTGTGACTCTTAGACGAATGTTCTTTCCACTGTAATCTTTGGCATGATCAATGCTTATCAGGAAGGACAGGAGAACATAGATCAAGGAAGGTGGAGGAAAATCTGTGTATGAATGTACCTGAGCCAGTCTTCTCTTGGGGTCATATTATAAACCCTCAGCTCACTTTGTTCACTTCAATTCATGCAAAATCCTTAAAAGAATAGAAACTGAATTTTAGTAGTAGGAAAGCTAGAAACTTCTTCAGGTTTATTCTAGATAATTGTTCCATATTCTAAGCTTCATCTTGAATCTTCAAAACAAATTTAAGAACATATTTAGCATTATTCTTGGCTTTCCTGGTAGCTCAGACGATAAAGAATCTGCCTGCAATGCAGGAGACCCTAGTTCAATCTCTGAGTCGAGAAGATTCTCTGGAGAAGGAAATGGCAATGCACTCTACTATCCTTGCCTAGAGAATTCCATGAACAGAGGAGCTACAGTCCATGAGATCACAAAGAGTCGGACATGACCGAACAACTAACACACTTTAGAATTATTCTTAGTAAGGAGAATAAACAATCCATACTCACGATTATTCAAAATAGACTATCTAATAGAAAATTGAAGTTACTAGTCTGGTGTAGCTTAGTCCATAAGGGACATTTTTAAAAACTCATACCATATTTCTACGTTGTCCTTTTAAAAACAAACAAACAAAAATGGAAGATCATCACTCCTTACTATATTGGAAAAACAGTCTTCACACAAAAAAGGGGGGGGGGGGGATCTTAGATATGTCATCTAAAACCTTCTCTCCTCAGGGGAAAGCTAGAAGTTAGGTGTTCCTTCCTGAGAGGGGTTCCTACCAGGAGAGAGGTTTATGGCAAGATCATTTGCCAATTTTTCCAACTTTTTGATGTGGATAATTTCTCAACTACTCAGTGTACAAGAGTCTCAACTATTTCTGAATGTGTTACAACAACATGCATTGTTGTTTATTCAGTGTGTCCATACTGATACATTTAATTTTAAAAATCTGGCAGCCATGTAATTTTATTTTCATTCCACAGAAATATTTTAATTTAGCATTTCTCCTTTCAGTCCAATGTTAAATATATGACTGGAGTATGTACTCAATAATTGTGTGTTCACTAAATGAATGGATGAGCCTGAAATATTTCGTAAGCATGCTTTCCATTTGTCGTCACTCTGATTTGACCTTTGTTTTTCTTAAAAATAAAACAAAATTATTGAAAGAGGAAAAGAAATCAAATAATTGATTATATGACTTCTAAGAATCTCAAAATATCTACTAGTTATAGATATAAACTTGTGATAGATATAAACTGAATATAACTCCCTTGTTACGTATAAATATGTTTGAATGTCACATAAAAATATCTTTCTACTCTTGCACTTCTGTTCTAGTATAATTTTAAAATGTAGTTATGTGCTATGACTGATTACATATGAGATATTTCCTTCTAGTGTATAAATCATTTCCAAAGGAGAAGCCATCAAGCTTCAAAGGTACTGTACTCAATATTTCCTTTTCAATTGAAGATCAACAAATTCTCAGTAGTGTGTAACTGAAGCAGATAGTTCTTTGACTTTCCAGCAGAGACTTCAAACTCTACAATTATATATGAAAGAAAGTCACTGCATGGTCTAGCTAAAATATGGCTTAAAATTAGAAATGGAATTTTCTTTCCCCAACTTTTTTTATTACAAGATAAAATGGAGGCAAGAATATGGTTCTTATCTTAGAGGTCCCATCTGCAGCCAGAGTAGATTATTATAGAGTTCCATGAACTTAATAAGTTTTAAAATATTATGTAGCTACTATATATTTATCTGTGATCTCTCTAGATTCATATTATATCTGTGATCAAAGAATGGACTTCAGTAAAGTGAAATTGATTATATTACTTGCAACATTAATTCTCCTTGCATTTGCTTTGATGAAATATACATTAGTAATGCTAATTTTTGACATCTTGTCTAGAGCTGTTGGTACAAATAATCTTGAATCTGATCTGATACAAATAATTCTAATCCTAAACTTTTGGAGACTTAATACTTTGAGAATTATGCATTAGATAATTGTAGAGAAAACAATGGATTCTAAAAATGGACTAGTATTCAAATACCTACAGTTTTTGCTTTTACCTCCATTTCAATAATTTATAATTATAATTTCATGGTATATAGATCCCTCAGGTTGTGCTTTGTTTTTCTGAATTTTTCTTTTCCCCCAAAGTCTTCATTTTGTTTGCTACAAGTGAAGCATGTTACACATTTTTAAAATCTGCAATCAGAGTACATGAGTTGGCAGGAATCTTTTGGATCATTTAGTTCAAATAATAACACTTCATAGGTGAATGGGAAAAAAGGAGAAAAAGAGGAAAGTTTTATAAAATTATTTAATAGTTAGAATAGAAATCAAGTATTCTAGTTTCTGAACAAAACACACCTACTCTTTTATTTTCATTATGTTGTTGTTTGACAGACAGATATTAAAATAATACATCTGTTATTCTACTGTGGTAGATAGTACCTACTTACTGATAATATGAAGCAAGGCATTTTGCAGTGTAGGAGTAATAAACCATTTTTAAAGTCTCATTCAACTCATTTTCATAAACAAAAATATTTCTAAGAAATTTTAAATGGGCAAAACCTCTAAGCAACCAATACAACCATATAGTACTTGAAATATAGTGCATACCAATGCATGAATTATATTTTTTGAGCTTTATGTATAAGTAAAGATAAAAACATAAAAATATTATACATGAAAATAGAATTCTCATTTTAAAAAGTTCCTTAAGGTTGAGTGTGTGTGTGAGTGTGTGTATGTTTGAGAGAGAGAGAGAGAGAGAGAGAGAGAGAGAGAGAGAGAGAGAGAGAGAGAGAGAGAGAGAGAGAGAGAGAGGTTTCCTCGAATAGGAAATAGCTCACACAATTACAGAGGCTGAGATGACCCAAGACCTGGAGTTGGCAAGCTGGGAGCCCAGGATGGCCAATAGTTCAAATCCAATGTGTGGCTTAAGTCGGAAGGCTTGGAGAATCAATGGTGTAATTTCTAGTCCATAAGCCTTCAGTCTGGAGATCTAAAACAGATGTTTCATACTGAATCCAAGGGCCAGAAAAGACTATTGTTTCAGCTCAAGCAATAAGGCAAAAAGAGTTCTCTCTTAGCCATTTGCTCTATTCAGGTCTTTGGTTCATTGAATGAGACCCATCCACATTAGGGAGAGCAATTGGCTTTACTGAGTCTACTGGCTGAAATGTTAATCTCATCCACTAACGCTCTCACAGACACACCCACAATAATGTTTGACCAAATGCCTGGGCACCGTGTGGCATAGTCACATTGACACATAAAATTAACTACTACCCCAGGCAAATAATGAGTGAATTGAACTAGGTTATTGTCATTGGATTATAAATTGATGAATTACAAATGGGCCACTGATACTGAAGTCATTGAGGTGGATGTACTTGCAAAGAATAAAGAGTTAGGGAACAGGCCCTTGACAGAAACCTGAAGGTTTTCAATATTAAGTGTAAGAAAGAAGGGGAAGACTGACCTGAGGAAAGACAAATAGATGAAAGAAAAACAAGGAAAGTATCAGTTGTAGAAGTCATTCAAGAGAAAATCTTTAAAGGATAAAATGGTTAAGGCTGTCAAATATTTGTTTAGGTTAGGCACAATGAAGACTAAAATATGTTCCTCAGATGTAGCTGGCAGAGTCATTGGAGACCTTATCAAGAAGAGTTTTAGTGGAATGATGGAGCTAAAATCCAGATTGGAGTATGTTGAGCTGTAAATGGGATTTGATTAAAAAAAAAAAAAAGAGTGAGAGAAGAGTGTTCACCAAGTTTAACAGTGATGTAAAGATAAGGCAAAGGTTTAAGTTTGAGAGAACCCTGGGGTAAAGAAGATAGTTGAATGAGATGTATACTTATAAGGAAAGAGATGCTGATTTTGACTGTACCCTGAATTGTTCAAAACCAATCAGTTATCAGTTCCCTGCATTTTAAAATGTAAGTGTTAGAGTTGAAATGAAATAAATATATAAACATTTCTAAAAGAGTCAGTTTGCAAAAATTGCCCCTACAATTTCATACATTAGACTTTTCAGTGCTAGATTTCAAACCCATAATGTACAGAAATTATTCTTTAATTAGGAAAAATGTTGATATAATTCTGCCAAGTCTTATTCTGTGTCACAGCATTACTGCTTTTCTGTAATCCAACTACAGGACATTCTTTCACTTTCTATAGCTCAGCAAGCTCTTTTAGGTAATTTGTCCAAGATCTTCCTTCTTCCAGAAATAGTTTCCAGAACTCTATTCCATTTTTATCTTATCTTTTTAATCTAATTAATGCCTAGAGTTCTTAGGTCCACCACAACTACTTAGAGATTGTTTTCATGGCCTCACTTACTAAAACAACTTTCTCTAATATATACTGTTACCTTAATAAATGCCTCTTCTCTTGGAAAGTTCCTGAGTTTTACTCTTATATTTACTTGGTAGGTCTTCAATTAATATATATCCAGCCACTAGAATATAATCTTTATTTTAAAAGGGCTAACCATATTTTCTCCTTGTGTTCACAGCTTCTACAAACTCCTTACAAGCATGAGATGCTCAATAAGTATGTGCAGAATGACTGAATATGCATATGGACTGTAGGCTGTCAGGCTCCTCTGTCCATGGGATTCTCCAGATAAGAATACTAGAGTGTGTTGTCATTTCCTTCTCCATGGGATCTTCCTGACCCATGGATCGAACCCAGGTCTCCTGCATTGCAGGCAGATTCTTTACCATCTAAGCTACCAGGGAAGCTTTATAAATATAAATATAAATAATGAAAAATATGATTAAGGTACTCTGTTATTTTTTTTTAATTTTTAAAACACTGTTAATGACTAATAATTTATTATGTGCCTATTAAGTTCAAAGCAGGCAGTGCCCTGTGTGCTTTACATGCATGAAATCATTTTACTCTCACAACAACTCTGTGATTTGATGATGATGATAAACTACCATAGTTTATAGATGAGGAAACCAAAAAAGGACTACATGCCAAGTTTATGTAGGCTAGGTTTTATCATAAGTCAAAGCATGATCATTCAGAACTTCAGGAAGTCTGTGAAATATGGAGAAATTGCTTAAATGAGTAGCACTGTCTCATCCACGAGTAGAAAGAGTCAGAACTTGGAGCCCAGTTCTCTGGCTCTTGAGTTCTCTTAGCTGAGCTCTCATATTTATTCCAAAAACAATTTTACCATGTATGGTGTATGTGTGTGTGTGTGCGTGCACGCGTGTGCATGTGTATTTGAGAGAGAGACAGAGAGACAGCACTAGATGTTGTCAATAATATATTTACTCTTAATCTTGAGCGCACATCAAACGTCTAGTTCTCCCCAATGAAATGTGAGAGGTGGCATGCACTGCTTCTAGGTTAAACAAGCATATGTGCTCCTTCGTGCTTTGTTTCCCCTTTGGAGCACAGGAGGCATCCACAATGGATGAGAGGAGAGAGCCACACAATAGGAGCAGCTATGTTCCTGGGACTTAGGACATCACATGCAGCACAGCAGACCAGGGCAGGCAGCCAAGTCACACTCCTTTTCCAGAACCTCTTCATGAGTACTCATTTATATTTAAAACATTTCAAGTTTGGATCTTTTTGTTTCATTAATTTGCATATCATAAGTATTTTGTTGAGTTATTTTAAAATTTTTGATATTTGACTCTATTTAACATATAAAAACAAAACTTCACAAAGTTTAACCTTGTACTATTGTTGGCAAACATTTTAATTAAATAAATCTGTTATATTCTAATTAAAGGGTAAGTATAATTTAATGTCTGCATTTTTAAATAGTATCTACTTGTATCATAATTACATTGACTATGTAAAATGTTTCTTTCCTTTATTAAATTCAATTCCAGGAGTACATTTTTCCATTCTTCCCAGATTTTCTTATGTCAGAGTCAATAACTATTTCTTATTATTTCATTAGATTTTAGATCAAAATAGCAGTTTCTCTCAGTACTTCCCTTATATATGAATTCAAACCAAGAAAGAACTAAGCCATAGCTCCCTCCACACTGATTGTCTAGTTGATAGAGTTATAATGATCCAGTTTGTTTCATTTTCCCCCAAATTCTTTCCATCATCCATATATCTATTCTAAAAGTTTATTATTTATTTTTCCAAAAAGGTGGATACTTTTTTGGTATTTTCAAATATATGGTTTCCTTATTTTTCTTATTAGATATGGTTCTTTGAATAAAATTTATTCTAATATGATCTAATATAATTTATTCTAATGATCTAATAGTTATGATTTCCACACTGTAGAATTTTTATATTATCCATGTGATGTTTATCTCCTGTGCTAATATTTCATGCTAATTTTGTTCATTAATCATAAGCTGACACTATTTATATTCCAAAACATATTTTGTTGTGTTATAATTATATACAATATGATGCATTATACATCTTATAGCTATTTTCATTGTGAATCCTTAAGGGTTATTTTTACTTTAATTTTATCAATAATTTTTTGGTCCCACATTTGCTGTCTTCATTCAACACAGTTTTAGAATTCTTCTGTGGTATGTTCTTTTCCCCCATCATGTTCATGTTAAAGATCTCTTGATTAGAATAAAGGTTGCCATGCCAAAAGAGTGAACTAACTTTATGCTATGGAACTTCTTGTTGTAGGCACAATTTTGTAAAAACTGCTATTTGGCATACTAAACAGACCCAGCTGTTCATTTTCCTTACTTCCCTTAATTTTTTTCCAAATCAGACCTTTAACTAGAAGGGAAGGAAAAAAAAAAAAGAGCCTTCTGGTCCTTCAGTCTCATTTCTAAATTAAATAAAATAATTTTCTTTACAAGGCAAAAATACAACCTTTTAGATAAAATTTTTATTTGATTATTCTCAAAAAATACTTAATTTTTGATCAAAAAATCTATGGCCTTTTCTGTTGATTTTCTGTAATTATTTTTCATAGAATAATGGTGGAGGTGCCAAGTAAAACAAAGTATCTCTAATTTAATTTATTATGTGATTTCCCCCTTTTTATTATATTAAGCTTCCATTAAATAAATAAAATGAAATTCTCAGAAACTTGCTTTCACAAACCCAGCTGGCTAGGGGGAGGATCTTACCAAAGGGAGGCATCTAGACCTTCTTCTACAGATTGCATACGTAATCAAGATGACCTTTTAATTAACCATATCAGTGGGAGAACATTCCCAAAATGGCTACACAAATCTAGCTCCTGAAGTGTATTGTCTGAAATGAACTTGCCAAACTGACCCATTTTCCCCTCTATGAAACCAATTTTCATGTCCATCCACACCATCTGTTCCTCATGAAAATGGAAAATTACCTTTGTGTTAACCTGGCATCAGTTAGTTTCATTATCTCCAATTGGTTCATTAAAAATAGTGGAGTTTCTTTAACCAGAATATAACACTTGTATTTTTAACTTATATTCAAAATAATTATAATCATTAAACATTATCTTTTTGCTTCAACATGCTACTTCTCTCTTTAATACTTTATGAAATCAACTTATTCAATTTTATGGTCATATTTAATACTTGCTATACAGGTGATGGGTTTCCCAGTTGGTGCTACTGGTAAAGAACCTGCCTGCCAACACAGGAGATGTGGGTTGGATTCCTGCAACAGGAATATCCCCTGGAGGAGGGCATGACAGCCCTCTCCAGTATTCTTGCCTGGGGAATCTCATGGACAGAGGAGTCTGGCGGGCAGAAGTGCATAGGGGTTGCAAAGAGTTGGACATGATTGAAGCAACTTAGCACACACACATGTGTACAGGTAATACCATAAACACTAATCCCTGCTTTCTGGTAACTATGGACTCAACTTCCATCAAGCCACACTCAAAACCCCAAAACATTCTTTTTACATTAGAATTAATTTACTGTCTAGGTATAGAGCATCATTTTAAAAACAATTTAAGTTTAAAATGGTTTCTATTTTTTAAAAAAAAAGTTAATTTAGGGAAAGTAACATAAAAATACTAACAGATTGTAACAAAATATCTAACATTTGTGAATGAATTAAATTAATTTTATTTTTAGCTACATCTTATCTCTTAGAACTGAGTTTTTATAACCAACCATGGAGCTCCTGGCAAGATGTCAATGTAGAAAGACATGAGCTTACCTTTTCTGTTTTTATTTTTTTGTTTTTTTACAAAAACATCAAAGTCATAGTTAACTGCTGAAAAATCATGAACAAAAACTTCTGGAACCTACCAAAAAAAAAAAAGTACTCTACATCCAAAGACAAAGAAGAAACCATAATGAGACAGTAGGAAGGGCACACATGTGATTAAATCAAATTCCATACCCACTGAGAGGTTTATCTGCAAACTGGAAAATAACTACACCACAGAAGTTCTCCCACAAGAGTAAAAGTTCTGAGCTCTACATCAAGTTCCCCAGCCTGGAGATCTGGGAACAAGAGATTATTGTCATTGTTCAGTCACTCAGTCATGTCCGACTCTTCACAACCCCATGCATCTCAGCACATCAAGCTTGCCTGTTCTTCACCATCTCCCAGAGTTTGCTCAAACTCATGTCCATTGAGTTGGTGATGCATCCAACCATTTTATCCTCTCTCATTCTCTTCTCCTCATGTCTTCAATCTTTCCAGCATCAGAGTTTTTTTTAATGAGTCTTCACATTCAGTTCATTTCAGTTCAGTCACTCAGTCGTGTCCGACTCTTTGCGACCCCATGGACTGCAGCACACCAGGCATCCCCGTGCGTCACCAACTCCCAGAGTTTACTCAAACTCATGTCCATTGAGTCAGTGATGCCATCCAACCAACTCATCCTCTGTCATCCCTCTTTCCTCTTGCCTTCAATCTTTCCCAGCATCAGGGTCTTTTCAAATGAGTCAGTTCTTTGCATAAGGTGGCCAAAGTATTGGAGTTTCAGCTTCAATATCAGTCCTTCCAATTAATACTCAGGGTTGATTTCCTTTAGGATTAGCTGGTTTGATCTCCTTGAAGTCCAGGGGATTCTCAAGAGTCTTCTCCAACACCACAGTTCAAAAGCATCAGTTCTTCAGTGCTCAGCTTTCTTTATGGTCTAACTTGCACATCCATACATGACTACTGGAAAAACCACAGCTTTGCCTCTATGGACCTTCTTTGGCAAAGTAATGGCTCTGCTTTTTAATACACTGTCTTGGTTGCTCATAACTTTTCTTCCAAGGAGCAAGCATACTTTAATTTTATGGCTGTAGTCACCATACACAGTGATTTTGGAGCCCAAGAAAATGAAGTCTGTCAGTGTGGAGAAACCCTCAAAGATTCTGGCTTTGAAGGTCAGTGGGATTTGATCACAGGAATTCCACAGGACCAGGAAAACAGAAACTCAACTCTTGAAGGGCATGCACAGGTCTTGTGCACATCAGAGAAAAAGTGACAGGTCTTGGGACTCCAGAAAAAGTGACTGCAGTCATGAAATTAAAAGACGCTTGCTCCTTGAAAGAAAATTTGGGGCTTCTCTGATAGCTCCATTGGTAAAGAATCCACCTGCAATGCAGGAGACCCTGGTTCAATTCCTGGGTTGGGAAGATCTTCTGGAGAAGGGGTAGGCTACCCATTCCAGTATTCTTGGGCTTCCCTTGTGGCTGCGCTGGTAAAGAATCTGCCTGCAGTGTGGGAGACCTGGGTTCAATCCCTGGGTTGGGAAGAAGAAAAGGGAAAGGCTTCCCATTCCAGTATTCTGCCCTGGAGAACTCCATGGACTGTATAGTCAATGGGGTCACAAAGAGTCAGACATGACCGAGTGAGTTTCACTTTCATAACAGATGGGGCCAAACTTATCTGCTAGTATTGGAGCATCTCCTGTGGAGGTCAGGTGTGACTATGGCTCACTGTGGGGACAAGGACAATGACAGTGGTAGTTCTGGTGAGTACGCATTGATGTGAGCCCTCTTTGAGGCAATCATTTTCTCTCCAAGAACTGTCCCCAATTAACAAACAGCCTAAAGACTCCAGTGCTGGGATACCTCAGGCTAAACAGTTAGGAAGGTGGAAACATAGACCCAGCCATCAGCAGACATGCTACTTAAAGTCTCCCTGAGTACATAGCTGCCCGACACAGTCCTGCCAGAGGGACAAAACCCTGTCTTACTCACAGGTGGGGAGGCACCAGTGCCTCCCCCCAGGAAGCCTACACAAGTCTCTTGCTTCACCCACAGGGGGCAGACAGAAGAACCAAGAACTACAACTTTAGCCTGTGAAACTGAAACCACAGTCACTGAAAGTCAGACAAAATGAGATGGGAGAAGAATACGTCCCAGATGACGGAGAAAGATAAAATCCCAGAAAAACAACTAAGTGATATGAAGATAGGCAACCGACATGAAAAAGAATTCAGAGTTATCATAGTAAAGATAATTCAAGATCTTGGAAAAAGAATGGAGGAATAGATGGAGAAGACAGAAGAACTGTTTAACAAAGACCTAGAAGAAACAAAGAATAAATAAACAGAGATAAGCTGTATAATGACTGAAACGAAAAAATAGTCTAGAAAGAATCAATAATAGCTAGTCGTACTAGAATGGGGAAATTATGACTCAGATATAACATAAAAATGCATAATTCTATGAAAATATAGATGAAGCATGGAGTATACAGAAGGATTATCAGCACTTTAACAGGAATTTCTACTAAATTCTTTTAATGACCTTAAACTTATTTATTTCAGAAGAAATATATTTATACTACCATTACAATTTCTCAACAGATATTTGCTAAATATATGGGAAATTTAGAAGAAAATTCGAAGTGGCATGAGAACAACACTGAAACATATATAATATATGTTGAAATAATCATGTCTTAAAAGATGAAAGAATTCTTGCATTTAGAAAAAAGGGGAATTTACACTGTTTATTCATAATTGCTGAAACCTGGAAGCAAGCAAGATATCCTTCAATAGTTGAATGGATAAATAAACTGTGGTACATCTAGATGGTGGAATTTTATTCAGCAATAAAGAGAAATGAGCTATCAAGCTATAAAAACACAAGCAGAAAGCTTAAATTGATATTACTAAGTGAAAGAAGCCAATCTGAAATGCTACATACTGTATGATTCCACCTATATGACATTCTTGTAAAGGCAAAACTATGGATACAGTAAAATAGATAAGTTGCTGCCAGGGGTTGGGAATAGGGAGATGGGAGATATAAATAGGCACAAAAGATTTTTAAAGTAATATATGCTGTGTTAATAATAAAGACATAAATCATAATATATTTGTTCAAATCCATAGAATGTACAACACCAAGAATGAACCACTATAATGTCAACTTATGAACTTTGGGTGATAAAGAAATGTCAGTGAAGGTTCATCAGTTTTAACAAATTTACCACTCTGGTAAGTGATATTGATAATAGGGGAGGTTATGGATGTAGGAAGGTAGGAAGTATATGGGAAATCTCTAACTTTCTTCTCAATTTTGTTGGAAACCTAGAAGTCCTCTTGGGCTTCTCAGATGGTGCTAGTGATAAAGAACCTGTCTGCCAATACAGGAGACATAAGAGAAGCAGATTTGATCCTTGGGTCAGGAAGAACCCCTGGAAGAGGGCACAGGAACCCACTCCAGCATTTTTGCCTGGAGAATCCCATGGACAGAGGAACTTGGTGTGCTATGGTCCATAGGTTCACAAAGAGTTGGACTTTACTGAAGCGACTTAGCACACATGCATGCAAAGGTCCTCTAAAAAACTAATCTTCAAACAAAACAACCAAAAAGTAAAGGGAAAGATGGGAGTTCACACTAGATCCACTTCTTAAGACAGAATTCATACTGACAAGAGATGTTTAGTCAGCAAGGTCAAGAACACAAGGGCCTAGGTAAGCAATCTCCATGCATGTCTAACAACATTGTCAACATCAACAGCTGTGAGAATAAACAGCAAGTCTCAAAAACTGGGCAGAGCTTAACAGGAAGAAGCTGAGGCTAGCTCCTAGGATATGCAGGCATGCAGCCTCTCAGGTGCACAGGAAGATATACACAATAGGTATGTGAGAGTCATAGGGGAGGGCGAGGTGGAATATAGCTTAGGAGCCTATGTTTTCAGAACAGAATCACCAGATCGTGATGAGGAATGGAAAGGAAAAATTATAGCCTTTTATTTCCCACTTGGAGAAAAAAGCAAGAGACAAGAATGTCCTGATCGTAAGTCAGTCCACCTGTAATGAGTGATTACTAGACGCATGCCGGTTCTTTTGGAGTGATTTTTTTCTTTTTTCCTACTCAGTGTATTATAAACGTTTAGTCTCTTGATATTTGTGATTTTATTTTTTAATCTAAAAAGTAGTATATACTCACTTTAGGACACTTCATTCAGAGAAGTTTAAATGAAATTCATTATTTTCAGGCAATGATTATTTCTAGAAAAAGGAAAAATCAGAGTGAAAAGCACTTCCTTTTAAGAAGAATTTTATTTATACCCTTCATTTGTTCTCTGCAAATGGCTTTCCAACACAGTGTTACCACCCTACAGGATTCTTTCTATATTTGGTTTTACATCTATTCAACTAAGCATATGCCTGAGAGAACACTCTTATCTTTTATTTTCTTTTCTTTTGGGCTTTCATTTTTGAGTTAACCTATTTTATAGACTATTGAAGTAGTATGAAAATATTTTGGAAAGTCAACATATTAAACATTTTTCACTGAGCACTTTTCTCATTTTACAAACCACATTAGACTCTTATTAGAAGAAATGTGTCATTATTGGATTGGAATGTTTGTATTTCTCTGATGACTTGATGGCTTTGGATAATACTCTGACATCATTAAATATGTGAAGAGCAAAATAATAAATATTCTGACATTGTTAACATGTGAAGAGTAAAATATTGTCATTATGGAAGTGAAACCTTGTGCAAAGGAAAAATTCAAATTGGTTCACATCTAATTTCAGCAGAAGTGACAATTTCTTTGCTGCCTTCAATTGCCAATTATGTTCGTGCATCTAAGATCACTTTCCAAACCAAGTAGCAGGCCTACTCTCATAGAAACCTATCATAACAGCATGCCAGACTGAGTTAATCTCTATAATTGGTTGTGTTCAGTTCAATATCTCAGGCATATCTGACTCTTTGAGACCCCATGGACTGCAGCACACCAGGCTCCCCTGTCCATCACCAACTCCCAAAGCTTGCTCAAACTCATGTCCCCTGAATCGGTGATGCCATACAATTATCTCATCCTCTGTTGTCCCCTTCTCCTCCTGCCTTCAATCCTTCCCAGGATCAGGATCTTTTCCAAGGAGTCAGTTCTTCGTATCAGATGGCCAAAGTATTGGAGCATCAGCTTCAGCATCTGTCCTTCCAGTGAAAATTCAGGACTGATTTCCTTTAGGATTAACTAGCTTGATCTTGTGGTCCAAAGGGCTCTCAAGACTCTTCTCCAACACCACATTTCAAAAGCATCAATTCTCCGACACTTAGCTCTCTTTATGGTCCAACTCTCACATCTGTAAATGACTACTGGAAAAGTCATAGCTTTGACTAGTTGGACCTTTGTTGGGAAACTAATGTCTCTGCTTTTTAATATACTGTCTAGGTTGGTCAAACTTTTCTTCCAAGGAGCAAGCTTCTTTTAATTTCCTTCATGACTGCAGTCATCATTTGCAGTGATTTGGGGACCCAAGAAAATAAAGTCTGTCACTGTTTCCATTGTTTCCCTATCTATTTGCCATAAAGTGATGGGACTGGATGCCATTATTTTTGATCATTAAGTTTTAAGCCAGCTTTTTCACACTCCTCTTTCCCTTTCATCAAGAGGCTCTTTAGTTCCTCTTCACTTTCTGCCACAAGGGTGGTGTCATCTGCATATCTGAGGTTATTGATATTTCTCCTGGCAATCTCGATTCCAGCTTGTGCTTCATCCAGCCTGGTCTTTTGCATGATGTACTTTGCATATAAGTTAAATAAGCAGGGTGACAATATACAGCCTTGATATATTCCTTTCCCAATTTGGAACCAGTCCATTATTCCATGTCTGGATCTAACTGTTGCTTCTTGACCTGCATACAGATTTCTCAGAAGGCAAGTCAGGTGGTCTGGTATTCCCATCTATTTAAGAATTTTCCAAAGTTTGTTGTGAAAGGCTTTGGCATATTCAATAAAGCAGAAGTAGATGTTTTTCTGGAACTCTCTTGCTTTTTTGATGATTTAACAGATCTTGGCAATGTGATCTCTGGTTCCTCTGCCTCTTCTAAATCCAGCTTGAACATCTGGAAGTTTTTGGTTCATATACTGTTGAAGCCTGGCTTGGAGAATTTTGAGTGTTACTTTGTTAGCATGTGATATGAGTGCAATTGTGTGGTAGTTTGAGCATTCTTTGACATTGCCCTTCTTTGGGATTGGAATGAAAAGTGACCTTTTTCAGTCCTGTGGCCACTCCTGAGTTTTCCAAATTGCTGGCATATTGAGTGAAACATTTTAACAGCATCATCTTTTAGGCATTGAAATAGTTCAGGTGGAATTCTATCACCTCCACTAACTTTGTTCATAGTGATGCTTCCTAAGGCCCACTTGACTTTGGACTCCAGGATGTCTGGCTCTAGGTGAGTGATCACACCATGGTGGTTTTCTAGGTTATGAAGATCTTTTTTGTGTTCTTTTCTGTCTTTTCTTGCTACCTCTTCTATAATTGGTAATCATATGCATTAGCGTACTATTACTGCTCTAATAAATCACTACAAATTTCGTGACTTAATACAGCACAAATTTCTTCTCATATAGCTGTGGCAGTCAGAAAGTCTTTTTGGCAAAGCTTTGTTTATTCTGGAAAATTCAAGGCAGATCCATTTCCCTGCATTTTCAAGCTATCAGAGGCCACCTGCTTTTCTTAGTTTATGGCCCCTTTCTCCATCTTCAAAGTGCATCACTCCAACCTATGCTTCTACCGTCACATCTCTTTTTAATCTCTGAACTTGACAGCCTCAATTTTATAATAACTCTGTGATTATATTAGACTCATTCAGATAACCCAGGATAAATTTGCCACTTCAAGGTCTTTAACTGAATCACATCTAGAAAGGTCCTTTTGCTATATAAGATCATATATTCAAAAGTTCCACTGATTGGGGACATCTTTGAAGACCTTTATCCATTCTACTACAACATGAAATATGCATTTTTTAAATAAATTTATTTATTTTAGTAGGGGGCTAATTACTTTATAATATTGTAGTGGTTTTTGCCATACATTGACATGAATCAGCCATGGGTTTACATGTGTATATTATCACAAGATTTTTTTTTTTTTTTTTTTGGCCACACCACATGGCTTGTAGGATCTTAATTCCCTGATCAGGAATCCAACTTAGGACCCTGGCCATAACAGTGCTGATTCTTAACCACTGGATCACCAGGGAATTCCCTATTACTAGATATTTTTAAAACATAAATGTTTAAAGTGGAATAAGACTAGAACTGAAATATCCCCAACCCACACCTAAAATAAATGTCTTTACAATTTTAGCATTTTAGATTAATTTTGCCTTTAAAAAAAGTAAAAGAATACCACAAATCACAATAAATAATACAATATATATTATGAGCTGATTAAACTAGTACTTTTTCTTGAAGATAAATGATCCTTGTTGAGAAAATAAGTCTCTGAAAAATAATAATATATAATAAATGTAGATACATTAAAATTGTTCACTAAATGCAAAAAAATGAAAACAAAATTGTCACTTTAATCAGAAATACTATATCATCTTTCAATTATAGTCAAAATAAGGAACATAAACAAGCTGAAACTCTGCCTCAAATTATGTACAAAGTGTGTCAACAGAATGTCATGTGAGAGACATAAAAAGACTGGAAAGATATTTAAATATTAGGGTTAAAACATATTTATCCATGGTAATTAGAAGTAGGGGAATAGAAGACAAAATAAATATTTCTAGACAGTGCTTTTAACCAGGATAAGGGGTTTTAGACAGAAAGAAATTAGGCAAAATTGTCTGTTTTCTGTTTTAATGTTTAATTACCAAGGAGCATGAAATGATACGCTCTACGATTTACAGATGATTCCCACTTGGCATTCCAACTTACCTCCTTGTACTCATCTACCTCTACTCAGAGGCTGAACATCTTTTCTCTAAAATCCTTTGTTCCTACCAGTTTAATATGAATTAAGTTCCTCCAATGAAGGCAAAAGGAGAAGAGAGTGGCAGAGGATGAGATGACTGGATAGCATCACTGACTCAATGGGCATGAACTTGGGCAAACTCTGGGATATAGTTAAGGACAGAGAGGTCTGGCTTGCTGCAGTCCATGGGGTCACAAAGGGTCAGACACGGCTTACTGACTGAACAATAGCAATTCAATACGATATTCAGAATTCAGAAAAGAACTGGACAGAGAAACTATCATTCATTTAACCAGCTCTTCCTTCTATCATGTACAGTTATGAGGACATTGGATTTTTCTACAGCAATATAGTCTCTAGCTTCCCTGGGTCAACATATTGGGGTGCAAGTTTGGGCAAGATTATGGTAGGTGGGTCATAGCTACACTGTGTTTTCATTAACTTAACAATTACTGCTCTTGATTCCAGGGTCCTAGCCTTAAGCTTGCACCTCCAGCTGTTCCAAAAATTTGAAAGCATCTGATCATTGCATTAAATTCCTTTGTGTTTGAAGTAGAATGGATGTTGTTCCTGTAAATGGCCCATAACTGATTACATTTGGATGGGATTTAGTCTGTTAGCAAGTTTTGATTTAAAAGCAAAAGATAGAATTGAAGCACACGTTTGGAAATTACATTAGACTATAGGTCCTGATAGACATATATAATACACATGAAATTGAAGTCATCTGGGAATTGTTAAAAGCATAGGATCATTGGAGAATTACCAATGCCATAAGAAGACATGGGAATAGAAGCCAGTCAGAGAAGTTGGAAGTGAAAGTATACAAACTCTTAAAGGAGGTTTCAAATCTGTTTTAATATTTCCATTTCCACTACTTGACTAAATTTCCTCCTCATTGTCCCTGTGTGTTTTCCAAGTATCTCTTGATGTTGTCACCCTATTTTTAGCTTCATGTGCCTATGGTTGAACCAATGGTAAACCAGTTCAAATATGCATATTCTATGGTCATAAAATTATTATTTTATTCAGTACTCATAATCATTTCTTGTCAATCTCTAAGCCAAGACATTTTCAGCCATTACATTTCTCTATTTTTGATTTTAGGCAGCTGAGAAATTATGTAGAAATTTACAAAATTAAACTCATTTAGTTCACTACAAATTTATGTTACATAATATAAAACGTTCACTCAGCATTACTTGATAACCCCTGTGCTAAGATTATAACCTGGGTTATTTCCTATTCACACACTCACACACACCCCCTCATACACACACCCTCATACACACACACACACACGCATGTACACAGACAGACCTTTATTGTTTTGCCCTTACCTCTGAAAATAGTGTGTTCTTTCTTTTCAAGCTAGCCCTTCTGTTATTTATCATGCCTCTTTACATTTTATCCTGGATTCATTTTTTCAAACAAAATTTTTATTTAAAGACCATAAACCAGGCAGTGATTCATGGGCTAGAATATAAGAGTGAACTAAAAATAGAGTCCCCAGTACTGGCCCTCCTAGAACTTGCAGAGAATATACAGTAAAAATCAGACTAACCTGGTTAGAGAGATTTTCAGCATATTCTTTTCTTGTGGCATTGTCAGGGATGATCTCTTTGATAAGAAAATATTTACACAGTGACCCAAATCTCTGCTTTTCTGCAGTTGATTATTTATTTTGGTTTGAATGAGGTTTTGATATATTTAAAATTAATCTATTTCTTATGTATGATACGTATTTGCCTTTTAAACTTGGCTTATGATATGTTGATATAAATTAGTCATACAACTGTATAGCATAATTGTCAGACTTTTATGATTTCTGAACTTTATATAAGGGCTAAAATGGTTTCTAATCAATAATAAAAGATTAATATTTTATTTAGTATTTACTATTTACATTGTGCTTTTACTATTTGTTATTGTGCTTAGAACTTGGATCCACTTGGAATTTCTTTTTTTATGAGGTATAAAATACTGATCCATATATGTAATATATGGATAAAATGGATTATTAGATATATTTCCAATTGTTCTACAATATTCTTTGCATAACCAATTCTTACTGTATTGATTTGAGATATCATCTTGATTTTAAACTAAATTTCTCTACATATTTGAGTCCATTTGGGCTTCCTAGTTTGATCCATGGAACTGTAGAATTATACTTTTTAATTTTAATTAATTTATTTTTTAACTGAAGGGTAATTGCTTTACAGAATTTTGCTGTTTTATGTCAAACAACAAGAAGAATCAGCCATAGGTATACATATGTCCCCTCTCTCTTGAGCCTCTCTCCCATCTCCCTCCCCATCCCACCCCTCCAGATTGTTACAGAGCTCCTGTTTGAGTTTCCTGAGTCATTCAGCAAATTCCCGTTGGCTGTCTATTGCACATGGTATTGTAAGTTTCCATGTTATTACTAAACATTGGTAGGGCTTCCCTGGTGGGTCAGTGGTAAAGAATCCACCTGCAATGAAGGAGACATGGAGATGTGGGTTCAATCTCTGGGGTGGGAAGATCCTCTGCAGGAGGAAATGGCAACCAACTCCAGTATTCTTGCCTGGGAAATCCCACGGACAGAGGAGCCTGGTGGGCTACAGTCCGTGGGGTCACAAGAGTTGGACACAACTTAGGAACTGAACAACAGCAAAAATATTTAAATACTATACATTACTTCAGTAAAAGATTGTCAATCTAGTGAAAATATAGAGCAGTACATAATTAACTTAGCTATAAGTTTTATATTAGAGCTAGGAAGTTGATTTTACTAAAAAGTTGTATCCATAAATAAGTATAAAAATCCTTCCTCATGACAGATTTCTTTTTCTTTTTTTTTGTAATTTCTTTATCCTATAAAAGTTCTTATAACCTTTCTGGGTATAATAAGGTACAGCAAACACAGTCTGAATAATTTTATGCATGCTTTTTTTTCTGAGGTAGCATTTATGCATAAAACTTTTGTTCTGTTTCAGTAAGGCACTTTAGCATATGCTGGTTAAATTCTGTCTTCTTGTTACAGCCTAAATCTGTTTTCATTCAGGTCGATTGCTTTATGCCTCCAAGCTAAAAAAAGGATATTTAAAATCTTGTGAGAAATGATTCACACTCTCTTTGGCAGCTAAAGCTACAATCTTTGTCTTTTGCTCACTCCTTGGAATTTGATGAACTAAAAGATTAAGACAGTCATGCCACATGTATAAACCAAATGCTTTTAGTTCTCATACTGACAAAACAATTACTTGTGGCTTCTCTTAGAAAAGTCACTCTTCTTTGTTGTTAAAACTGCTTTCATAGACTATAAGTGTTGCAAATCTGCTTTAAGAATTCTTTTGTTTCTTTTTTTTTAAAGCAATTTAAGACTTTTTTTTCTTCCTATTAATGAAAATAAAAAAGGTCAATTCTCTGTGGCAAGTGTAAAACCTAAGCAGGCACAATTTGCTGCCTGGTTTCTTTGGAGCCTCCTTGCTAGACCATAAAACATGATAAAGTTTGGTAATGTCAAGGAAAGTTAATCATGAGTCAAGGAGACACTACGAAAAAAATCTATAGATCAAAAACAAGTCTGTCGTAAAAGCAAGTGAAATAATGGTAGTTTGGGTTTTATTATATGGAAATTACTTTCAAAATTTACTGAACACTTATTCTGTGGGGAAAAGTAAGATATGCTCTACAGAAAGCATAGAAATGAGAAATAAGAGTAAGGCTAAGATGCATTCATTAGCACATGAATTTTAGATGCATTATTTTAATAATTAACATCACTGTCATGTGACTTATAGGTTTAATATAAATTACTATCTCATGCTTTGAGTAGGAAAAGAAATTCTGAGAGAACTGGCATCTGTTTCCAAAATTTGCTACACAGAGTGAAAGAAAAGTTACAGATATAAAAGAAGGATGTGGAGAATTCTGGACCCTTTGTCAAAACAGTTTGGTAAAATAATACAATCATAGCCTCTAGCTTCAGGACTTAGAATCCTATGAATGTAACTCACAAGCTGAGTGAGTTTGGACAAGATACTTGACCCGTCTGAGCTGATGGAATCTGCTTCCTGTGGTTTTGAGGCAATATGTCTAAGAAAGAATAAGATACCTTGGAATAAATATTCAATCATATTCAGATGTTTTATTGTTGGCCATAGAGTTAAAGTACTTTCAAAGAAGACCTCCATTCCTGTCTTTAAGGATGTTACAGTTTAGGACTTGAACAACTTATCTAATAACCGTAACACCTGGTGGCATCTTATGCAATGATAAGAAAGATGAATAACAAAGACAGAAAAAGAAAGCATTCTAGAGAGACTAAGATACAGGAGTCTGATAATAGTTCAGAAAACTGTTGAAGAAAGAAATAGCCTTGATATGAGCATTTCAAGATTGAAAAAGAAAAGAGGTTTTAGTTAAGGTAAATATTTTAACTTTATGGAGTAGTTATAGCATCAATTTTCCTGTATTAAAAAAAAGAAGTAACAGCAAAGTTTCAATAAATTTCCTCCAGATTAAAAATAATCTTTCACCCTTAAATGTCTCTACTGTTTTCCAGGGAATTATTAAAAATAATTTTCCACTTTTGTCAATTTTGTTCTTCCTTATTAGACTCTGATATAACATATTTTTTAAGCTCCCCAAACATCTTGTGAAAGTGGGGATTCTGATTTAGTAGGTTGGATCTGGGACTGAGATTTTGCATTTCAAACAAACTCTTAGGTGCTGCCTCTGCTGTTGTCTGAGGACCACATTTCACGTGGTAAAGTGCTGAGAGGCTTCTCAAGATTTGTCTTGTTGAGATCTCTCTTGATAAATGTCACATTGCACTTGAAAATATGTGGGATATTTTCAAATATCTTTTGATATTGATTTCTAACATAATTCCACTGTCTGTAATGAGATAACAGACTCTGTATGATTTCAGTACCACTGGGCCATGAAATTTTTGAACCGTGTTTTATGTCCCTGGATATGTTCCAGTGTCTCCTAGTTTATAGTCTATGGGAATTTGAATATAACATGTATCCTACTGTTGTGTGAAAATTGTATAAATCTTAATTATCTTCAATTTGTTCATGGTGTTTTTCAGGTCTACTATATCCTTATAATTTTGTGTATATTTAATTATTTTTTGAGAGTTTGATATTGAAACTCTGACTAAAAATCTTAATTTATCTACTTAAAAAATAATTGCAATACATAGTGGAACTATATGTAACTTTGTTGTGTCTTTTCCAAGTCTCCTGTAAAAGAATTATCATACTTTCATAATTAAAAATTAAAAAGAGAAAAAAATTATCTCGTTGAATGCTTTTTCCTCCTGGCTTTGCTGTCTTCTTAGTAGCCGCTGCTATTCACGTCTTTTGAAAATCCTAATTGAGATCCATTTCATTCAGTTGTTGGGCCAAAAAGCTAGGATCATCCCTTCTTTTTTAGATCCAAAGTCCAATATTGTTGGAACTACCTTGAAACATTCAGAATATGATCACTTCTACCATCTAGCAGTATTTCTAATCACCCCATACGCTACCATATTGGTCAAAATTTTTTCAGCTTCCTCCTGGATTATTATAATAGTTTCTTAACTGCCTCCATATACATGTCCTTGACCTCTGAAGTCTAGTCTCAGTATAGAATCTTGGATGATACTTCTAAAAGCCACCATCTCAAATACTAATAAGCTCACCCTTGCTCTAGCCACATTGACCTTTTTGACATTCCTTGAACTTACTATGCATGGTCCCTTTGCAAATTCATGTAGCTATTTTCTTTCCTATTTTTCAGCATCATTTTTTCAATAAAGTCAGTCATGACCACTCAATTAAAAAATATGATTCACCTTCCAGGCCAGTTTTGATCCCCTTTACCATAGTCTTCTTTTTTCACATTTTATTCTTTAAAAACACACATACACACTATCACTCACCAACTCCTCGCATATAACATAATCTATCTACCGAGTATGTTCATTGATTTTTTAAGTCTGTTTAGCCCAGTAGAATACAAACTTGTGTGCTTCTTTTCTTCTTTCCAACACTGATTTAATCTGAGCAATTCACCAGTGCTTGGAACATACTGGTTGTTCATCAAGTATATATTGAATGAAGTAAGCTATATACAATTTGGGAACCTAGCCAGGACCTTCCTTGACTTCAGTGAGGCAGATGTTGACTAGTAGATTGTGAAAGAAATGAGAAATGAGGAAATCAAGATACATTATAATTATAAAAAAAAGAAAAAATGAAAAACTTGCCTGGAAGAGAAACAATATGTGAGAATCTGAGTAAGATATTTATTTTCCTTTTATTTATAATAAAAAGTGAAGTGTGATCTTAATTATAGGGTAAGAGAAACTACTGATGAAATCATACTTCAGCATAATATTTGAAAATGTCCCAAAAAAACAAAAACAAGGGCTCAAATAAAGAGCTTACCCTCAAAAGGAAGAAAATTTGTATTCTTCCAGGATTACACAATGAAACACAGATATTTTTATATTTTCAAAATCAGTCCTTAGAAAAAATTTACTCCAGCTTAGCCCAATGTTATTAATGGTGGTTTTAAAGGAGTTGTGAGAAGACAAATGAAAGAGGATAACAGAATATATCAAGGACCGCTGATTAGCACAGAGAGACTTAAGGATTTCTACACTTGATATCTTTAAGTGTTAAAGCTACATGGTCATCACCCGGCATGGTATGGATACCTGTATTTCTGGAAGGAAGATGAGTTGGAACTTTACTGAGCAAGTGTAGCAGAACATAAATGGTTCAGGAGAATAAATATTAGGTCTCTTCATACTAAGTGGGGAGCTGCCAAAGTCAAGGTAAAAGTTATCAACTATCTCTGACACTGGATTCTAAAATAGACTAAAAGATTACATTCAGATCTGGCTTATTACAGCTTAAAGGGGCTAGAGTGGATTAGTTAGGAGGAGTAATATTGTCCAGGTAATGGTCAAAAATAGGGTTGGCACAGAGGGTTGGAGGTGAAGAGGATTAAAGAGTTAAGAGGATTAAAAAAGCAATGTGAGGATGATGTTGGTTTATCATTTACAAGGAGACTAACCATGCATCCTGATCTATTTTTATTCTATGACTGTTTTTCCATCTTAAATATTAGTAAAGTGAAACTGAAAGTGTTTGTTGCTCAGTTGTATCCAACTCTCTTTGACCCCACAGACTGTAGCCCATCAGACCCCTCTGTCCCTGGGATTTTCCAGGCGAGAATAATGGAGTGGGTTGCCATGACCTTCTCCAGGGATCTTCCCCACCCAGAGATCAAAGCAGGATCTCCTCATTGCAGGCAGGTTCTTTACCATCTGAGCCAGCTGGGAAGCCCAAATATTAGTAAAGCTTCCTCTATACTCAAATAGGTTCCAATTTGAATGATAATCTATTTGATAAACCTATATATAGGCTATATCATTTTTCGAAGTAGGTGACAAATTCTTTAACAGACTTTAAAATAGTATCAGTTCAGTTCAGTCGCTCAGTCGTGTTCGACTCTTTGCGACCCCATGAATTGCAGCACGTCAGGCCTCTTTCCATCACCAACTCCTGGAGTCTACCCAAACCCATGTCCATTGAGTCAGTAATGCCATCCAACCATCTCATCCTCTGTTGTCCCCTTCTCCTCCTGCCCCCAATCCTACCCAGCATTAGGGTCTTTTCCAATGAGTCAAATCTTCACATGAGGTGGACAAAGTATTGGAGTTTCAGCTTCAACATCAGTCCTTCCAATGAACACCCAGGATTGATCTCCTTTAGGATGGATTGACTGGATCTCCTTGCAGTCCAAGGGACTCTCAAGAGTCTTCTCCAACACCACAGTTCAAAAGCATAAATTCTGCGGCACTCAGCTTTCTTCACCGTCCAACTCTCACATCCATACATGACCACTGGAAAAACCATAGCCTTGACTAGACAGACTTTTGTTGGCAAAGTAATGTCTCTGCTTTTAAATATGTTATCTAGGTTGGCCATAACCTTCCTTCCAAGGAGTAAGCATCTTTTAATTTCATGGCTGCAATCACCATCAGCAGTGATTTTGGAGCCCTCAAAAAAAAAGTCTGACACTGTTCCCACTGTTTCCCCATCAGTGACTCAATAATCCATGATAGGGAGGAGAGGGTTGGTAAATAGTGCAAGAGGTACTCACATACTTCAGATTAATGTAAGTATTTATATTGATGTTTATGGTAGTGCGTATTGTATTTAGTATGGACCTTCCATAAATCCATCCTCAAATTTTGCTTAAGACAAAGCAAAATATTAAAAAAGCAAATATTGTGACCACTGTGATACTAGTCATTTAAGTTAAGTCCTCAGTTTCTTCTACTATTTCTCATTTAATTTTTAACTCTCCACTGCTTTGATCATTTTTAAAAGGTAGTGTCTTGTCTGATAAATGAAGACTAGAATAGGATTGTAATAGTTTTTTCCAAGTGTTAATATCTTCGCTTATAAAATTTATATGTGAATTAATTTTGGGTGCTTATTTTGTTTTTGGCTGCCATAATAAAATTCTAACCCACCTTTCTATTGTTTTTTGTCTAACTCCCCTAGAGTTAATTTTATGTTTCCCTAGAGATTCTGGCTCATATATATATGACTGCATTTTTGATAGCTCAACTTAGATGTCGATAAATTACATAAGCAGGATCTAAATTGAGTCTTGGATTATATTCAGAAGTTAAAGCCAAAATCCACTTACCTCTCTCTTTCTTGTAAAAATCCTTTTCCAAGACCTTATTGTTTCTTGCCTAGATTACAATGAATGTCACTTACTGTTCTTTATACTCTGACTTCCATGTTTATCTACACATTAATATACACAGTGTAAAACAATAATATTTAGAAAATGAATATTTCTCAGTGGTTTTTACTATGCGTTGTTTCTCAGTGGTTTTTACTATGTGTTGTGTTAGTCACATCCGGCTCTTCTGTGACCACAGGGACTGTAGCTCACCAGGTTCCTCTGTCCATGGAATTCTCCAGGCAAGAATACTGGAGTGGGTTGCCGTTTCTTTCTCCAGGGGATCTTCCCAACCCAGGGATTGAACCCGGGTCTCCTGTATCGCAGGCAGACTGTTTACTGTCTGAGCCACCAGACAAGCCCAAGGGTTACCATAAAGTATAGGTTTTTACTATACTTATGAAAAAAATACAAACTTTCAAATTCTCCGTCATGGCCTTTTAGTCCCCCCATGAACCTTCCTATCCCTCCAACTTTACCACACCCCACTCTTTCCTTCACTATATCCACTTCCACCATCCTGGCTTTCAGGTGGTTCTAAAGTTATACCAAGTTCATATACACTTTAGAGCCTTCATACTTCAACCTGCCTAAAATGTACTCTCCTGGATATTCATATGGTTGGTATCAATAAGAATGTTAATATTTCAGATTGTTACAGAATGAACACCAAATAAATCTAAAGTAGTACTTCTAAAGCACTATGTATCATATCATCTTACTTTCTTCACACTTTTTGCGATCAGAAATATTGTGTGTGTGTGTGTGTCTATTAGACTGTTTAGCTTCTGAACCAAAATAAAATGCCATAAAATATGGATATTACCTTTATCATTAGCTCTGTATTCACAATATCTAGAACTGAATCTGGGACAAGATAGCTGTTTAATAAATAGTTATGAGAATATGCATTATTTTTACATAGGGAAAATTCTTGAAACATTCAAAGTTTCAGATGATTGTGTACATTTAGCATTAGAAAATTTATTTTTATTATCATGTTTCTTTAAAAGAAAAAACAGGTTGGATTTTTCACTGATATTTAGTGGGAGAGGAATTAAGTAACCTAGCATAAATAACAGGAATCTGTTTCTTAGCATTTAAGATAGATTTAGAATTCACTTGAGTCTTTGTTGATTTATGAGAAAAGATGAGAATTATGGAGAGATTTTCCTATTAAAATCAGCAAGGATTAAAATAGTAATATTCTAAAGAGCTTAGGTATGCTATAATTTTGGAATTTCTCCATGTGGAAGAGCTCTGAGCATTTCTTAATGTATTTTTTTTTCTAGGATCAAGAATTAAATAGATCTACTGTACAAAGACTGACCAAATGCCTTTTACCATGGGCCAAATTGCTGAAGACAATTATTTCATGAAACGTAACATCCTATAGAGAGTTATAACTATATGTTTTATTTATGTGATTATACTTAAAAGTTTACTTTTATTAAATCTATTTAATTACATTCTGATCTTCCTCCCTTTCTATTCCTTCCTTTCTTCCCTCCTTCCTCTATTCCTCTCTTCCTTTATTCTTTCCTTCCTCTCTTCCCTCCTTCCTCCCTTCCTTCCTTTCTGATTTTCATTTTTCATCTCTCTATATCGTTACATATAAACTGCCATTAAGCAGGATTCCTTGAGACATAATTTTAAGGAGAAAAATATTTTTTGAGAATTACTGAACTTACACTTTTCAATCAGAATTATTTTGGATAAAACACTAAACTTATATAGTGAGTTCTGATCAATATCAAGCTTACTAAGGAATTTTCAAAGCCTAAGGAATAAAAAAAAATGCATGTCTGATCATTTGGGATTATTCCAGTTTAGAGATATTGTAAAGAAAGCTAATATATTTTTTTAATGTGGCTAATAGCTAAAATTATAGTTGATAGATCAAATGATAGGAACATGCTTACTTTTATCAATAACTCAGAAATTTTAACAGAGTTTATATACTTTTACACTCTCATCAACAATGTCTGAGAATTCTGGTTGCTCCACACTCATGCCAGTTTTGGTGTCCTCAGTCTTTATTATTCGTTTGAAAGTGCTAGTTGTTCAGTGTACTCTGACTCTTGACCCTATGGACTGTAGCCTGCCTGGCTCCTCTGTCCATGGAATTCTCCAGGCAAGAATACTGCAGTGGGTAGCCATTCCCTTCCCAGGTATCTTCCTGACCTAGGGACTGAACCTGAGTTTCCTATGCTACAGGCAGATTCTTTACTATCTGAGCCACCAGGGAAGCCCAAAGGATCAGAAATAGTTGCTGAAACCTGGGATTGAACCCGGGACCTCTAGGTCTTCAGTCTAACACTCTCCCAGTTGAGTTATTTCAGCCACTCACTATTATTTGTTTAACTGAGCTATAATTAGCACATAACATTGTGTAAGTTTAAGGTGTCCAACTTGTTGATTTGATACATTTGTACATTGCAATATGATTACCACCATTGCCTTAGTTAACACCTCTATCATGTCACATAATTATCTTTTGTGTGTGTGTGGTGAGAACAATTAACACCTAGTCTCTTAGCAAATTTGAAGTTTATACAGAAGTGTTGACTGTAATCACTATGCTGTACAGTACATCTCCAGGATTTATATATCTACTAGTTGCAACTTTGTATTGTTAAACCACGTCTCTTCAATTCTGTCACTATCTGACCCCTGATAACCACAATTCTATTATCTGTTATTACAAATTTACCCTTTTTATAGTCCATGTTTAAGTGATGTTATACTTATCTGCCTTACTCTAACTTACCTCACAGAACATAACACCCTCAAGGGCTATCCATGTTGCAAATGGCAGGATTTCCTTCTTTCTCATGGATCAATAATATCACTTTGTATGAATATATATACCACATCCTTATCAGTTCATGGGCACTTAAGTTGTTTCTACATATTGGCTATTGTGAATAATGCTGCAGTAAACATGGATTACAGATGTATTTTCAATTTCTTTTCATTTATTTTAGATATATACTCAGAAGTAGGATTGTTGAATCATATGACCGTTCTATAATTTTTTAAGGAAACTCCATACTGCTTTCCACAGCGGCTCACTGTTCACAACGGTTTCCTTTTCTCTAATCAAACACAGATTATCTCTTATCTTCTTGCTGATAGCCATTCTAAGAGGTGTGAGGTGGTATCTAATATTTTTTGGTTTTGATCTGCATTTCCCTGATGATTAGTGATGTTTAATACATTTTTATGTGTTTGTTGGCCATCTGTATATATTCCTTGGAAAAATGCCTATTCAGGTCTTCTGTCCATTTTTTATTCAAATTGTCTTTTCTTTGCTGTTATGATATATGAGTTTTTAATCAGTCTTTACCCAATACACAATTTGCAAATGTTTTCCCATGATGTAGGATGCCTTTTCATTTTGTTGATTTCTTTCTTTTTCTGTGCAGTTTTTCATTTGATGTAATCCCACTAGTTGATTTTTTAAACTTTGTTGTCTGTGCTTCTGGTGTCATAACTGAAAAAAAAATTATTGCCAAGACCAAAGTCAAAATGCTTCTTCCCTATGTTTTCTTTTAGGAGTTTATGATATCAGTTATCATTTTATTGTCTTAATCTAATTTGAGTTCAATTTTTTGAGTGGTATAAGGGTCTGATTTTAGTTCTCTGCATATGATTACCCATTTTTCCCAATACCATTTTTTAAAGAAACCATCCTTTCTCCCTTGATGGTTCTTCACTCTCCTGTCTAATATTAGGTTGACTGTACATACAGTGGCTTATTTCTGGGCTCCCTATTCTCCTTCATTGTTTTATGTGTCTATTTTTTTTTGCCAGTTCCATATTGTTTTAATTACTATAGCTTTGTAGTATAGTTTGAAATCAGTAATTGTAGTCCCTCTAAATGTGTTACTCTTTTACAGCATTGCTTTAGCTATTCAAGGTCTTTTGTGGTTCCATAGATTTAATTTTCTTTTTGTTTATGTGAAAAATACCATCAAAATTTTATAGGGATTTCATTGAATCTATTGATTAATTTGGGTAATATGAACATTTTATCAATGTTAATTATTATAATCCACAATCATAGAGTATCATTCTATTCAATTGTATCTTTTCAATTTCTGTTTTAGAGTCTTTTAATCTTTCACTTTCTTGGTTAAATTTATCCCTAGGTAATAGTTGTGTGATAGTTTTCTCATATTTCTTTGTACTGTTAGCTCACTTGGAGATTTCATTCTCATTTTCTTTTTCTCGAACACTGTTGATTACATTTATGAACTTATTGGTCATATGCATGTATTATTTTGGAAAGTGTTCATTGATATCATTTGCCCCTTATTAAATAGACTTTTCTGTTGCCTTTCCTCTTGAAATCCAGTCATATTTTCCTTTTTATTTATACATTTAATAAGTTTAAGATGTATCTTGGGCATTTTCAATGCTATGTTTAGAGACTCTAGATTCTGTTACATTCATCCAAAGAATATTGATATTTGTGTGTGTTGCTTTGTTTTAGCAGACAATTAACCTGATTGTACTTAAACTGCAATCTGTCTCTTGTACATAAGTTCAAAATTCAGTCCAGTGATTTTAGCCTTTGTTGTGCCCCTGAGGTCTGTATATGGGTCATTAGCAATACAGAAGTACTGTACAAAAAAAATCTTCACGACCCAGATAATTACTATGGTGTGATCACTCACCTAGAGCCAGACATCCTGGAATGTGAAGTCAAGTGGGCCTTGGAAAGCATCACTAGGAACAAAGCTAGTGGAGGTGATGGAATTCCAGTTGAGCTATTTCAAATCCTCAAAGATGATGCTGTGAAAGTGCTGCACTCAATATGCCAGCAAATTTGGAAAACTCAGCAGTGGCCACAGGACTGGAATAGGTCAGTTTTCATTCCAATCCCAAAGAAAGGCAATGCCAAAGAATGCTCAAACTACTGCACAATTGCACTCATCTCACACACTAGTAAAGTAGTGCTCCAAATTCTCCAAGCCAGGCTTCAGTAATACATGAACTGTGAACTTCCAGAAGTTCAAGCTGGTTTTAGCAAAGGCAGAGGAAACAGAGATCAAATTGCCAACATCTGATGAGTCATCAAAAAAGCAACAGAGCTTCAGAAAAACATCTATTTCTGCTTTATTGACTATGCCAATGCCTTTGACTGTGTGGATAACAATAAACTGTGGAAAATTCTGAAAGAAATGAGAATACCAGACCACCTGACCTGCCTCTTGAAAAACCTGTATGCAGTTCAGGAAGCACCAGTTAGAACTGTACATGGAACAACAGACTGGTTACAAATAGGAAAAGGAGTACATCAAGACTGTATATTGTCACCCTGCTTATTTAGTTTATATGCAGCATATATCATGAGAAACGCTGGGCTGGATGAAGCACAAGCTGGAATCAAGATTGCCGGGAGAAATATCAATAACCTCAGATATGCAGATGACTCCACCCTATGGCAGAAAGTGAAGAGGAACTAAAAAGCCTCTTGATGAAAGTGAAAGAGGAGAGCGAAAAAGTTGGCTTAAAGCTCAACATTTAGCAAACTAAGACCATGGCATCTGGTCCCATCACTTCATGGGAAATAGATGGGGAAACAGTGGAAACAGTGACAGACTTTATTTTTTTGGGTCTCCAAAATCACTGCAGATGGTGACTGCAGCCATGAAATTAAAAGATGCTTCCTCCTTGGAAGGAAAGTTACAACCAACCAAGATAGCATATTAAAAAGCAGAGACATTACTTTGCCAACAAAGGTCCATCTAGTCAAGGCTATGGTTTTTCCAGTGGTCATGTATGGATGTGAGAGTTGGACTGTGAAGAAAGCGAAGCACCGAAGAATTCATGCTTTTGAACTATGGTGTTGTAGAAGACTTTTGAGAGTCCCTTGGACTGCAAGGAGATCCAACCAGTTCATCCTAAAGGAGATCAGTCCTGGATGTTCATTGGAAGGACTGATGTTGAAGCTGAAACTCCAATATTTTGGCCACCTCACGCGAAGAGTTGACTCATTGGAAAAGACCCTGATGCTGGGAAGGATTGGGGGCAGGAGGAGAAGGGGACGACAGAGGATGAGATTGCTGGGTGGCATCACTGACTCGATGGACATGGGTTTGGGTAGACTCCGGGAGTTGGTGATGGACAGGGAGGCCTGGCGTGCTGCGATTCATGGGGTCGCAAAGAGTCAGACACGACTGAGCGACTGAACTGAACTGAACTGATACACATAATTCATAATTTCCTCTCTTGTTCTCTCCTTTCTTACCATTCCTTCATCACTTTTAAACATGGTTTTATAATTTGGGTGCCCCAAATTCTATTCTGTTTCTTAAAGACAGTAATGAGTTTGACTTGCCTCTTAGTTTTAAGGACCAATATATAAATAGCTCATCCAGATTCATTCCCTTCTTCACTATGTCATTCCTTCATCCAAATGTTGAGTCCCTATCAAGAGCAACTTCTTTTCACCCTTCCTCTTCCTCCTTCCTTCTTCATCTCTTTCTTTTTTGTGTAATCTCTTTTTTGCTTGTTTGTTTGTAAGATCATTGGTACTATGAAAGCATACTTTTAAACTAAGAATGTGTAAAGAATGCTGAAATCCTGTCTTTCTAAATATTATACTTATATTTTATCTTTTTCTTACTACCATGTTTCTCATTGAAATTTATCAAAGTTTACAAAGGAAGCATCTATTTTCCCTTCAAAGCCTAACTGAAAATGGAGTTTTATTTTATAGTGATTTGCCATGCCATGCTTCAGTTGTGTCTGACTCTGTGCAAGCCAGTGAACTGTTGCTTGCCAGTTTCCTCTGTTCTTGGGATTCTACAGGCAAGAATACTGGAGTGGATTGTCTTCCCTTTTCCAGGGGATCTTCCTGACCCAGAATCAAACTGGCATGTCTTACCTCTAACCTGCCTTGGCAGGTGGGTTCTTTACCACTAGCACCACCTGGGAAGTACTATAGTACCTTAAAACATTTTAAAAATACATCTTCAGTAACTCAATTCATGTCCATATTCTTTTTGTTAGACATTGATCTTGATACAAATAAAATCTACTTTATTCATTCATTCATTCATCCATTAATTCACTTAACTCATATTTATTCAGCTCTAGCTATATGCAACAGGTTTTTTTCAAGTGACAAAAGTATAAATATGACCAAAAATGGCATAGCCTTGCAGCTTAGTAAGAAAGAATAATATTCAACAGAGCATCACACAAACAAATAAAAGTTTGAATAGGATAAAATATATGAAGGAGAGGGTCATGATGATAAAGTACACATCAGGTGAAAATCACTTCTGTATGGAGGCTAGAGTAAGCTTTCCTGAGAAAGTGACTACTGAACTAAGATCTGACAGAAAGTAAGATTCAACTAGATAAGGGCTGAATGTAGTGGATGTGCAGGGAAAGAAAATTTCAGACAAGCTAAATAGCCTGGAATGTTCAAGATGGAACTGAAAAGAGGTCAGAATAGTTGGAACTTAGAGCATGAGGTGAGAAGATAATGCTAAATGAGACCTGTGAGGCAGATGGAGAACAGATGATTGAGGGTTTGTGAGCCAGGCTAAATTTCAGTCTTTGTCCTTAGAGCAATGAATACCAACATAATCTTTGTCGTTAGCTTTCACAACATTTGCAGTCTGACAGCATGAGTTTCTCTTGTTTACAGGTAATTAAGAAAGTTTTTCCGTCACATTATAGATGTCGATACCTAACAGGAATTCTAATATCATACACAATAAAATAGGAAAAATAAACATAAAATTCTGCATGAAAAACATAAAAGGAAAATATTTACAAATGTATTTTATTTAATAAACTAAACTTATCTAATGTTAAGAAAGGGTTGTTTATATTTCATAAATGAGGTCTTATTTCTTTTGGATACTATTTAAAACATACTGTTTAAGCACATATCTGAACATAATTATGACATATCTGAAAGAAACTCTAAGTGGCTGTGAAAGTGAAAGCCGCTCAGTCATGTCCGACTCTTTGGGACCTCATGGACTGTCCATGGAATTCTCCAGGCCAGAATACTGGAGTGGGTAGCCTTTCCCTTCTCCAGAGGATCTTCCCAACCCAGGGATAGAACCCAGGTCTCCCATATTTCAGGCAGATTCTTTACCGCCTGAGCCACAAGGGAAGCCCTAAAAATGAAAGTGAAAGCGGCTGCAGTGTTTTTCAAAATCACAGTTTATGAGCTCACTTGGGTATGGTCATATCTTTTTTAATCTTGTAAGAAATATGAATTAAGCACATTGTTTTGGTGGAAACTCAGAGGAGTAATTACATAGTTACACATGAGCAAGCCTGAACCTATTACAAACGGTATTTAGCAATGTATGTCCTATTTCTGAAATACCCATTTGCATGCATAAAAATTACCAATATTTATATTCAAATAAAAACAATACAATATATAATTGATGAACAATCTAAAACTCCATACTCCTCCAGATATTTCTTTTAAGTCTGAGGGAAATGTATCCTATTGAGAAATATCTGATGAAATCCAGCTGTATTTTATTCTCATTTCAATCTATCGTCATAGAAAATATTGACTATATTTCCCCTCAGATATGCAGCTGTCAACTATCCAACTCTGGGCCCAGATTTACATTTTAGTTTTATTTCCTACCTATTCATTTTCATTTAAAACACTTGTTCCATGAAACTAGCATTTGCTGTGTGAAAAAGGAAAGCAGGATGTGCAATCTCATCAAACCTGTCAATGAATGTTCATGGGCACATCAAATAATATTCGTTAAATTCAAGGGAATACATTTCCACCTTAAGAGATGGTAAAAATCACTATACATCTATGTGCGTTGTATGCATATTCAGTCACTCAGCTGTGTCTGACTCTTTGCAACCACACAGACTGTAGGTCCTCTGTCCATGGAATTTTCCAGGCAAGAATATTGGAACAGGAGGCCACTTCCTTCTCCAGGGGATCTTCACAACCCAGGCACCAAACCTATGTCTCTTGTATCTCCTGCATTGGTAGGAAGATTCTTTATCACTGTGTCACTGAGCATTATTCCTATTATATTTATTATTCCAGTAAAAAGATTTCCATTGTGTGCCAGTAGTGATAAGAATCCCTGTCCCTTCATTCCCCCACCCAAGTGTGCAAGCATATTGAGTCATGTCCAACTCTTTGTGACCCCATGAACTCTAGTCCACTAGGCTCCTTTGTCCATGGGATTCTCCAGGCAAGAATACTGCAGTGGGTTGCCATTTCCTTCTCTAGGGAATGTTCCTGACTTTGGGATCAAACCCTTGTCTCTTGTGTCTCCTGCATTGGCAGGCCAGTTCTTTACCAGCTGAGCCACCAGGGAAGCCCAACCCCAAGAGGCATATTCAAATACCTGCAAAGTGTTTCTGCTCACATTGAAAGTAGGCCAAGTTACAAAAGACCCTGGATAGTTGTATAGACTTTGAGATCTTTGGAAAACTGAAAGAGGCTTTGCAATCATCAGCAGAGAGAGGATGTATTAGTGAAGATATGCAAGGATGCAGTGGTAAATTCCAATAGCCATCACCCAGAAGAATAAAAAAAAATATATATTTATTTCTCATAAAACAATTCTTGGTGATGGAACCATTCTCTTCAGTGTGGTTTTGCAAGAATCTTAGTTCCTTCTGTCTAACAGCTCAGCTATCCCAGAGGATATCATTTGCAATAGATTCAGTCACTGGGTTGGGAAAAAGAAATTATAGAAGAGGCACATTGGTTTCTTAAAAGACTTAGTTTAGAAATAGTGTATGTCAGTTCCATTTACTATCTACTGGGAAGGACTAATCATATAATCGTTCATAATTGCAAGGGAACTGAGAAATACAGTTCTTGCCTAAGTGTTCAGTTTCAAACTACAACTCTCTACTATGGAGAGGAGATAGTTTTGGAGATAGCTTCTTGTCTCTGACTCAGAGAAGTGTTTCTCTTCAATGTTCTGGACATAAGAGGACATTTTGTTGGTTTTATTTTATTGCTTATTCATTTTTCTGGCCAACTATGTATATATGAAGGTCACAAAGGCTAAGAAACTTATACTAGCAACTATAATTTGTAATAAATCTATAAGCACCAAAAGTCAGCACATAGCTCAGATCACTAAACAGAGGAAGAAACTGTAACTCAACATTCCATATCACCTAGAAAAAAAATAAAGCATGAATTTCTGTGAGTAAGGTGAATGGGTCTTTTTAGAGTTTGGTATTAAGGTGGCATTCCAAGTGATGATATAGCAAATATTTTTCTTATTTCACTACATGTTTATAAAATTCTATTATTTTACTATATGCTAGGAATATTATTCTATGTTATGAAAATTCTAATGATTCCAGGAGAAAAGAATATGCCCCAAGAAATCATGCATGAAATGAATTATCTTCAGAAAGTAAATGCAAAATCTGGTTTAACATGGTGGCAATAAAGTCTGACTAACTAAGATGGTTTTAAAATTAGAAATGTTAATGTCCACCTGCCCTACTCTCTAGTCTCTTTTTTGCCAGCAGAAATACTCATTAAGTTCATAGTGGATTATTTTTGAACAATAAACACTCTTATTTCATAAGCTAAGAAGAGATGGAAGAGGGTTTATTTGCATCTCTGAACCAGATTTTGCTCAGATAGGACTCCAGCAACATGTACAAGCCATCTGCTCAGCCACACCAGCCAGGCCTCTATACTCAAAACTTTTCCTGCTGATTTTTCATCCTTTAGAAAATCGATGATGTTGATTATCATTTTCTTCTCATCCTATTTTTTTTCTGGATTTTATTTCACTTTAAATAAAATCTTAGTGTTATCTTCTTCAGAGGTCATCTTTGACCTTCTCTGAAGGAGTAAAGGCAGTGGTCAGAGAGACTCTGGCATGTATCAGTACAATGTGCCTTGGAGGACCGTGATGCAGATCTTTACTCTAGATTATGTCCATGTCTCTAGCTTCCTACTGCCTTTGGAACCCAAGGATACCTGCTCGAGAATCACAGGACTTCAAAACATCCTTACCACAGATTATGTGTACACAGAAAAGACTCAACTTGTATTTTTTGGAAGGCATTTCAGCACATACCTCAGTTTCTTGCGGTGAAGCTTTCTTTTGCCTCCCTCTTTTCATACCTGGGACATGTCCATTCTTCAGTTCTGGATAAAAAGAGAAATTCTGATTAATAATGAAAGCTGTTTTTACTGTCATATATCTATACACTTGGGCTTCCCCAGTGGCTCCGTGTATTCTTGCCTGGAAAATTCCATGGACAAAGGAGTCCATAGTACATGGGGTCACAAAGAGTTGGACATGACTGAATGTGCATGCATGCTTGGGGTTGGGGATGCAGGGGCAGGGATTCTTATAACTACTGGCACACAGTAGAAATCTTTTTACTGGAAGTGTGATAAATGTGATATTAATAATAAATGGTGACACAATGGTAAAGAATCTGCCAATGCAGGAAATACAAGAGACACAGTTTTGATCCCTGGGTTGGGAAGATCCCCTGGAGAAGGAAATGGCTAACTGCTCCAGCATTCTTCCTGGAGAATCCCATAGACAGAGGAGCCTGGTGGGCTAACAGTCCATGGGGTTGCAAAGAGTCAGACACAATAGCAACTGAGCACGCACACATCTATGTACTTGCACTCACCAAGAATAAACCTAAAAGTCCACTAAGACATTTGTGTTTTCCTATAAAAACTGATTCCTGTAAAAAACCAAGACATCGTGGTGTGCAAACTTCTTCTAGGCAAGTTGAAGGATGTTGGTTTTAGGAATAAATGGGAAATGTGTAAATCATCCAGTATTCTGTGGGTATTGTCATTTAAATGGAAATATATGGAACATAAATTTAAAATTCAAAATTTTATGTATGATGATTTTTTTTTACCTTTTCATGTAAATCAATAGCCGGTGGCTGTTTTCTCTTCAGGGTACACCTTAGTACACCTTAGTGGTGAAAAATTTGGTCATCCCAATAGCCCAAGTTTAAACTCAAGTTCTGCTCCTTACTTACTTACTTAAAGTTTGGGTCTATTACTTTTCTTCTCTCTCTCTCTCTTTTTTTTTTTTTTCAGATTCTCTACCTATATAATCCAGGTAATAATAAAAATAGCACATGACCCTTGCATTAAGTGAAATTAAATGTATTCCCACAAGGAGCCCAAAAGTATGCCAAGAACATAATAAACTTTATTATTATTCTTTATTTCCCTAACAGTTTTATTAAAGTTAAAAGTACATAAGAAAGTATCATATTTACTTAAAAAGCAAGAATATAAAACTAGCAAATATTTACAAAAATAAACAGTAACAATATATAATAATAAAAATGTTCTTTCAAATTATTGGAGATAGCTCAACTTCAAGTCATTTTTTGAAAGTAAATCATTATTAATGTAGATATAAAAATCCACCACTTTTAATCTTTACAGTGTTCAAAAAATAGTACAGTTACAGGTGTATGTGGGATTTGAGGCAATTAAACCAAGTGTGAGGTGGAAAAAAAAATGGATTCTGTAAATAAAATCTGAAATACCCATTTTATACATAGTAACAAACAAGTAGGTATAATTATATATAGTCTATTACCCAGGCTCTAAGATTTAACATTTAATTAAAATTTTCTCATTTATTCCATATTCTAACATTCATCACTGCCAGCTTTTGGTATAAAAACTTTTTAAGAAAGAAACTTCTATTTAAAGATGATTTTTCTCTAGCTAAGTAGACGTTTCCATCAGCTTTTTCTTGTTTTACTGCTGAATGTGTATGAGATTTCCAGGATCATTAGACCTCTGAGAACAGAAACCACAATAAAAGGCTACAAATAAAATGAACAGAAACAAAGGAACTCATGAAACAGGCAAATTGCATAAAAGAGATGGGAATTTATTTTGAAAGTAATAATCTGAGAAGAGAATCAACTATAAGATGCTGTAAAAAGGAAAAGTCAGAAAATTAAAGGAGCTCTCAGGAATCAAAAGAAATATAAATTTTAAAAATCAAAACTTTAATACCAGGTAGGAAGGTAGAAGGATAAAGATAATGAAATTCTCTTCCAAATTAAAGACAGGCAAAGCATAGGATAGTAAGAGAGAAAATATAAGGAAATTGAGAATCAGTATAGGAATTCAAGCATGCATTTTTTGAAATTGCATTAAGAAGAAAAAGAAAAACTAAAGGAAAAGATATCATAGAAATAATGTAACAATTATCCTCAGCATAAACTTGTGTAATTTTCTCTATGCATATGTGCTCAGCATAATGGATGTAAAAAAAAACCCTCATTAAGGCATATAATTGTTAAACTGAAAGATGGAGTGACAGAGAGGGAAAAAGAGGGAGAGAAAGCTTTAAAAGTAGGAAAAAAAGGTGGGAGGGGTGATCACAAAACTTTTTGAACATAAGTATCCTGACAGCAACACTGAGAGCTAGAAGAAAGTGAAAAAAAAATCTCAAAATTATGAGGGGCAATTGATTTCAATTCCGAGTTATGTACTTAAATAAGTCATCAATTTGAGAGTGGGATAAAGAAAATTTTAGATAAGCAAGTCACCCAAAATTTCACTCCTGTGATCTCTCTTTTTGGTGAAATCAACAAAAATCAGTGCTTAAATCACAGAAAAGGAAGATTTCAAGTTCTGAAAACAGACCATTTGATAAACAAAAATGATAAGGAGACTCATCAGAATGAGAGTCAAGAGAATTGGAGCATCCTTGCACGCATAGCCGGTCCAGATTTGAGCAAGACAACAGCTCACAAGGAGAAAGGTGTATGTAGTGAACAGATCGGGCGGGGGTGGAAGAGGGCGGGGGCGCGGGATTTCCTTTGGAGTTCTACACTGAGAAGCTGTTTTAGACTGTTAGTGTGAAGAACTAGCAATAGGTACATAGAGAAATGAACATATAAATAAGACCTAATTGATTCTCGGAAAACTGAAAAAGTAGAACTGAGCAAACGTAAATGTAAACACAGTGAATCACTTGACTCAGAGTAAATGATATCTATTTGGTCATAATATTGTAAATGCTGAAAATCAATTTGGCCAAAAACTGATATAACTATATTAGGTAGAAGCAGGGGACAGTATTGTACTTGAGCTGATTAAACCATAAAAACAAGTCAAGAGATTATGCTTAGCAATGTTAAATAAAATAGCAAGGTAAGCATTACCATTAAAAAAAAATGGAAGTAAATACCAGATAAAATTGCAATATAATAATACAAAAATAATATAATAATCAGGACTTCAGTGTAGGTGGATAGTTCACTTACATCTTATTAGGATCTTTTTACTTTGAAACTTGGTCAATGTATTAGCTTAAAGATACATATATTATTTAATATGTACATTTCTCCTTTATATCTGGCTTAAGTAAAAGTAGACCTTCCATTCCTCAGTGGTTCCAAGAAAGGCACTGCCAAACTTATTTGCTCTTCTGAGTCTTAGTTAATTAGCCCTTCTATGGGATGAGGAATGAGTGAACACTAGCAAATTCTCCAAATGTGGTTAAGAAAGCATGCAGAGAGCCATTGCCTTGACAGGAGGGATAAAGAGCGAAGGCAAATCACTTCCAAGTTGTCAGGGACCCGAATTAGAACTGGAACAGATTTTTAAAGTGTGAGCCAAGGAGTTTTGTGGATTTTTAGCCTGGGTTTGACAGAGCAGAGTGGCCAGTTCCCACTTGTTCCATCAGTGCTCCGTGCTTATGGCCAGAGGAGGAAAAAAACAAAAAAAGATTGAATTTTTGACTGAATATTTTCTAAAATATATCTTGGAATTCATATACTACAGTAAAGGTCAGAAAACTATACCCTGTTGGCCAAATCTCACCCTTTACCCATTTTTATATGGTCATTTATGCTTGTCATATGGTAGAAAAAAAAATTTAAAAAAAGAGTGTTTTGTAATACATGAAAATTATTTGAAATTCAAAGTTTAATGTTGACAATTAAAACTGCATCTGGACACAGCCATTTCCAACCATTTACTTATCGTCTCTGGATGCTCCTGTACTCTAGCACAGTTTGAGATGTTTCCCAAGAGACTGTAAGGCCCACAGCCTAAAATATTGACTATGAGACCCTTTACAAAAAAAGTCTGCCAATCCCTGTACTGAAAGAATATATATTATCTCATCAAAATGTTTAATTTTTTGGTCTCTCCCATACATACTCCATGAGAGAAAACAGCAATGTTGATGGATAGTGAAATTGCTGAACAATTTATGGAAATTAGTTGCAACAAGCCTCCGTAGTTTAAACTCTCACAGTCATTTGATAAGCTTAGTCAGTAATGTGTAGACAGAGCTCACCTCAAATCAAGCATCATATATATTGGAGACAGTTCAATCTTCACTCCCTGTAGATGGACTTAGCTACCCAGGAACCGGAGATTTGTGTGAACTAGCAGTTCTGTAGACTGTGATTAAATTCTCAAAATTGAAACTTTGAGAACCAAGGTTATAAAACAACTACTCTGTCAATGTGGTTGTCCTGTGCAATTGGTCATTGTTCAATTAACTAGTTTGCATTAGTGTCTCCCAAATGGAGAAAGTGACTTATTCAGTTGGTGACTCCAGACAAGCAAACAGATTTAACTGGGGAAGAATCATAGGAAAGAGCAAAAAAATTATGGACTGTAGATACTCTGAACTTCTCAGTTACTTTTCCCCTGTCATTTGGAAGTCATTTAGAAGTCAGAGAGTCAGATAATTGAAACTGAAGCAACATTGACAAAGTTCTTTTGGAGAGGAATAGGACTCATAGTTGAAACTGAAAATGACTATCTCACTTCTTTTGTTATGTTCAGTAGTTTTCAAGCTGGAATCAAGATTGCCAGGAGAAATGTCAATAACCTCAGATATGCAGATGGCACCACCCTTATGGAAGAAAGTGAAGAAGAACTAAAGAGCCTCTTGATGAAAGTGAAAGAGGAGAGTGAAAAAGCTGGCTTAAAGCTCAACATTCAGCAAACAAAGATCATGGCATCCAGTCCCATCACTTCATGGCAAATAGATGGGGAAACAATGGAAACAGTGGCTGACTTTATTTTTCTGGCTCCAAAATCACTGCAGATGGTGATTGCAGCCATGAAATTAAAAGATGCTTACTCCTTAGAAGGAAAGTTATGACAAACTAGACAGCATATTATAAAGCAGAGACAACTTTGTCAACAAAGGTCCATCTAGTCAAGGCTATGGCTTTTCCAGTGGTCATGTATGGATGTGAGAGTTGGACTATAAAGAAAGCTGAGCATCGAAGTATTGCTGCTTTTGAACTGTGGTGTTGGAGATGACTCTTGAGAGTCCCTTGGACTTCAAGGAGCTCCAACCAGTTCATTCTAAAGGAGATCAGTCCTGGGTGTTCATTGGAAGGACTGACTTGAAGCTGAAACTCCAATACTTTGGCCACCTGATGCAAAGGGCTGACCCATTTGAAAAGACCCTGATGCTGGGAAAGTTTGAGGGAAGGAGGAGAAAAGGACAACATAGGATGAGATGGTTGGATGGCAACACCAACTCAATGGACATGGGTTTGGGTGGACTCAGGGAGTTGGTGATGGACAGGGAGGCTTGGCGTGCTGCAGTTCATGGGGTTGCAAAGGGTCGGACATGACTGAGCGACTGAACTGAACTGAATTTTGACTGGGTCTTGATATGAATCCTTTCAGATGATCAAAACTTTCAGTGGTCACATCACATCTTTTTAAAATATTGGAATTATTCAGAACTCTAGGCAGTGTCTCCTTTTTCTTCACAGACATTCAAAGAAACTGAGGAAAACCGACTAGGAGACCTTTGCTCCTGGAGAAAATGGAGGTACAGAAAAACAGAAATAAGCATATTAGAGAATGGCTATTTGAAAATTCTTGCTGGAAGCCTGAGTAAACGGTCTATAATCTGCCTCCTCTGTTGAACGTCTGTTGAATGTTTCAAAAATAAGTTGTTTCTCAGTCAACCACAGGTAGCGCCTAGTAGAGAATGACTGAAATGAAATGAGTACTCAGTGAGCAAATTTGGAAAACTCAGCAGTGGCCATAGGATTGGAAAAGGTCACTTTTCATTCCAGTCTCTAAGAAAAGCAATGCCAAAGAATGCTCAAACTACTGCAAACTTGCACTCACATCACACGCTAGTAAAGTAATGCTCAAAATTCTCCAAGCCAGTCTTCAATAATATGTAAACCATGAACTTCCAGATGTTCAAGCTAGTTTTAGAAAAGGCAGAGGAACCAGAGATCAAATTGCCAACATCTGCTGGATCATCGAAAAAGCGAGAGAGTTCCAGAAAAACATCTGTTTCTGCTTTATTGACTATGCCAACACCTTTGACTGTGTGGATCACAACAAACTGTGGAAAATTCTGAAAAAGATGGGAATACCACACCAACTGACCTGCCTCTTGAGGAATCTGTATGCAGATCAGAAAGCAACAGTTAGAACTGGACATAGAACAACAGAATAGTTGCAAATAAGAAAAGGAGTATGTCAAGGCTGTATATTGTCACCCTGCTTATTTAACTTATATGCAGAGTACATCATAAGAAATGCTGGGCTGGATGAAGTACAAGCTGGGATCAAGATTGCTGGGAGAAATATCAATAACCTCAGATATGCAGATGACACCACCCTTATGGCAGAAAGCAAAGAAGAACTAACAAGCCTCTTGATGAAAGTGAAAGAGGAGAGTGAAAAAGTTGGCTTAAAGCTCAACATTCAGAAAACAAAGATCATGGCATCTAGTCCCATCACTCCATGGCAAATAGATGGGGAAGCAGTGGAAACAGTGGCTGGCTTTATTTTGGGGAGCTCCAAAATCACTGCAGATGGTGACTGCAGCCATGAAATTAAAAGACACTTACTCCGTGGAAGGAAAGTTATGATCAACCTAGACAGCCTATTAAAAAGCAGAGACATTACTTTGCCAACAAAGGTCCATCTAGTCAAGGCTATGGTTTTTCCAGTAGTCATGTACGGATGTGAGAGCTGGACTATAAAGAAAGCTGAGCACCGAAGAATTGGTGCTTTTGAACTGTGGTGTTGGAGATGACTCTTGAGAGTCCCTTGGACTTCAAGGAGATCCAACCAGTCCATCCTAAAGGAGATCAGTCCTGGGTGTTCATTGGAAGGTCTGATGTTGAAGCTGAAACTCCAATACTTTGGCCACCTGATGCAAAGAGCTGACTCATTTGAAAAGACCCTGATGCTGGGAAAGTTTGAGGGCAGGAGGAGAAGGGGACGACAGAGGATGAGATGGTTGGATGGCATCACCAACTCAATGGACATGGGTTTGGGTGGACTCAGGGAGTTGGTGATGGACAGGAAGCCTGGCATGCTGCAGTCCATGGGGTCGCAAAGAGTCAGACACAGCTGAGCGACTGAACTGAATTGACTCAGCGAGCACTGCCTCCAGCATTAGAGCATACAGATCCCAGGCCTTTCTCTCCAACCACCACATTCTTTGGCTATAAATCTGGAGACTATGCTACTCAGAAAACAAAACTTCATAAGGAAAATGCATGGTGTTGGACAGGAAGCCAAACAGACATGCACGCCCCCACACATACTGGTTTGTTAATTCATTCAACAAATGTTTTCTGAATACCACTGTGTACAAGGTAACATAATATTTTAGAACTGAGGGTACGTCAGTTGGGTATTATTATAATTGTAGATGTACTATTGAAACAGATGAGGAAGAAATCTCTTGGCATCTTTTATAATTCTGGACTCAGCCTTCTCCAAGGCTGTCAGCTCTAGATCTGCATTTCCTGAGTATAACTATATGGATAAATTATGAAGTGAGAGAAAATGGAATTCAAGGTGAAAAAAAATGTAGTGAAATTTAAATAATAAAACTTTAACATTCTAAGATAAGACAAAGATCCCAATAATTATATTTGTAGAAGTATGAGCAGAAATCTATGGGGGAGAGTTATGAAAATGTCCCATAGCTGGCAAAAATCAGATGATGTATTTCATATTTGTAGGGTAAATAAAGTTAATGCACTCATAAAAATTGTAATTATGTTTTTCAGATTTCTGTGTACTTGTTATGATGACTCACTGTGATATATAAAGAACAGAGTTGGTTTATGTATGTTGAACATCATATTATATTCCTATCTAACTCTATGAGTGTCAAACCTTTTACATGCATCTATATATCTCTGTAGTGTTCCATCAATACTCACAACTTCACTGTAGCTTGCTCCTGTGATCATTTAAAAGAAAGTTCACATAAACTTTTTATTTTAATTGTATTTGAAATTTCTGACATAAATATTATGATGTCAGATTTTTAAGGTTTTTATTTGCCTAAATCTGTTGATGACTTTCTTAATTTTAAGTTTTAAAGTCTTTTAGTTTTTGATGCGGGCTGTGTAGTTAAACTTATTTTTGGTCTCCTAAAGTGAGTTCTTTTTTCTCTTAAGAGATAATCTTATCATAAGCAATGTAAAATGTATTTGTTAAACCTTTTTTTTAATGTTTTATGTTGCATATTTCCCAAAGATATATACCTATTCATTGACTAGTTTGATTTTTCCAATTGACCTTTTGGGAATCAAAGGCATTCCTAAATTTTTGTGTCTGTTTTCTTTAGTCATAAATAACAACTTGCCTTAATATACAATTAATTAATCTCAGTCTTTCCTTCCTCAGAAATCTGCAGGCCCTGCTCCTTTGACATCTGCATTTAATACCTCCCTTACAAGGCTGAAGAAAGGCATGAGTTTACATTTTGCTTTATAGGGGACTAGATTCTTCTGAAATGATCTCTGAATTTTAAAGATTCTTTCTAAAGTTTAAGTTTGGTATCTATCTATTGACTACTTATCTATATCTATCTACCAATCTCTCTATTGTCTATCTACATATTCTCTTTGCTTTTCTCTGAACAAGTTTAACACTCTGGCTTCATTAAAATTATAAAAAGTTTCTTAAAATTTTGATTTGCTGTTTTTGTTGTTAATTCTCTTGGTCAGGGAAACCAACCATCACTATGTTTTCCATTGATTATGCTCCCAAATTATGATTTTGTCTTTATGACTTTAATTAATTTGTAATTTTCCTCAAACATTTGAAAGATTTTTCTCAGATATGTTCTCAGTGTGATTTGTTTTGGTGTTTTAATTCTGCTCTTTTCTGTTCCTGAGCATGTTTTCAAATTGTTAAATAGTGTCCCCATTTTAATTCTTTTCATAAATTCTCTTTTCATTGCATTTTATTACTTTATCACTTCTTGTCTGAAAGTGGTTTTCTTTTTTTGAGAATTCCTGAGAGGATGCTGTTTTAGCCTGCAATTTCATTTTATTTCTGTTGCAATATATCCAACACGTTATTCATCTCTATAGTGTCTGACATTTCCCTTTTCCCATTTTTTTCTGTACTTGAAAAAGAATTATGTAAGATTCACTTTTGCTGTGTGTTATTTTCAGTTTACTTATCTTTGAAGAGGCAGTTTTTTGTGGGCTTAGTCTTTTGTCAAAACTCTTGTAAGGGGATGCATTTATTTTTTGCTGCATTTATATGGGACATTTTTGATAATTCTCATAGATATTGTAAATGTGTGGTCTTGGGTTGATTTTATATATTGTATTCAGTACTTGGAATGTCTTAGATTTGCAGGAGGGGAGGTAATATGAAAATGAACACCCTGGAACATTGTATTCTAGGATATGTATATTTTATAAAATTTATAAATTTTATGAAATTTGTATACTGTAGTTCCATTAAGCCTAAGGCACACTCTGTCCAATTGTTTTCATATGTAACTGGAATAAGTAAATTTTGGAACGTGGATGGGAAAGACAATGATTAAATATGTAAACAGTAATTTTTGATACAGAAGCATCTTCTGAAGAGAAATAAAACAGAGATTGAAGAGTTTCAAAAGGAATGGCTCAGATGGCAACGAATCTACCTGCAATGCAGGAGACCTGGGTTCAATCTCTGGGTTGGGAAGATCCCTGGTGAAGAGAATGGCTACCCATTCCATGACTTTTGCCTGGAGAATTCCATGAACAGAGGATCCTGGTGGGCTACAGTCCATGGGGTTGCGAAGAGTCGGACACAATTGAGCAGCTAATACTTTATGAAGGAAAGTAAAACTTGAGAGCTTGACTGAACTATAAAGGAGATATTTAAAATCAACCATTCATAATTTTATTGTTTAATTTCACTAAGGACAGTTTTCATGATAGTCTTAAAAGGGATAAAGATACCTTTGGGTATTAGCATATACCTTCATCTCCTCTTTACCTCTCCCTTCTTTCCACCTGAAGTTGAAGACGGATCAGCCATTATGTGACTAGAAAGAACAAACACAAGGGAGGCTAAACAGAAAATTTTATAAGTACATCTGAAAATACACAGATATTCTGTGGAAAAAAGCAAAATAAAGCTTGTTTTCAGGGGTAGAAACAAGAGAGTTTTCCTCTGGAATGGTGAGCAGAATAATAGCCCTCCAAGACCCTCAAGTCCTGATCCCCAGAACTGTGAATGCTACTTGGCTAAAGGACTTTGAAGATTTGACTGTCAAGATCTTTGAGATCATCCTGAATTAGCTGTGTGGGGCTAGTCTAATCACATGGGGCTCCTAGCTGTGGTGAGAATGAGATCTGATTGTGAAAAAGTAGTCAGAGATGCAATGCTGCTGACTTTGAAGATGGAGGGAAAGAGCTATGAGTCAAGGAATCCAAGTCAAGTCAAGGAAGTCAAGGAATCCAAGACCTATTCTTGTTGTTGTTAAGTCGCTAAAAGTCATGTCTGACTCTTTGAGACCCATGAACTGCAGCATGCCAGGATTCCCTGTTCTTCACTATCTCCCAGAGTTTGCTCATATTCATGTGCATTGAGTCGGTGATGCTATCTAACTATCTCATCCTCTGCCTCCCTCATTGGAAAAGACCCTGACGCAGGGAAAGACTGAAGGCAAAGTGACCTATAGGAGCTAGAGAATTCAAGACAACTGATTCTCCCCTAGAGCCTTCAAAAAGGAATGTAATCATGCCAACACCTTGCTTTGACCCCACTAAGACCTGCAATTAATTGACTTGGGCCTTGGAGTAGTGTAAGATAATAAATGTGTGTCATTAGAAGCCAATAAATTAGTGGTAACTTTTTACAGCAGCTACAGAAAGCTAATACACCTGGCAAAACTTCCAAATGAACAGTCACAGGCAGTACTTCTGTTCAAACACAAAAAGACCCCACCCCCCAAAAGAAAGTGTTATCCTGTTGGCATTCCAGACATATTTCATTTCCATCTCCTGCTTTGTCCTTAACTACATTCTCCAGGAGGTTTGGGGTAAGAAAATTGATATCCACACTTGTTGGGAAAAGAGAAAGATAGTAAAGCTAGACTCCATAGAGATGATTTCAGGGGAGAGGTGACATCTAGGGACAGGATCAGATGACATATATTTTACAGGTTTCTTTGGACTGCCACAAATAGGGGGCTTATCTTGGAAGAAGAGACACATCCATGCAGTGAAATTGTTACAAACATTTGGCACTGTGTCCCAGCACCTGCTCTTCTCTTCCATAAGATTTGTTATGCTGCCACAAAGATAGCTCTTCTACAGGCCTCATTCCTCCAAGGTAGGAAGCGAGATATGGGGCATGTTTTTCATGTCTATTTTGGCAGGCTGGGTGGTGTTTATTATGGCTTGTTTGTTAATTCTGATAACAGTAGAATACCTTGCCCAGTCTCTCTGTGGCTTGGCCTGCTTCAGACCCAGACCCTACCAAACGACAAGGCAGACATGGTACATTTCAAATCCTAGGGCACTGGACTTTTATGTGTTAGAGAAAATATATGGGTTATTTGGAATCCTTTTTATTTCATTTTTTATGTTGTATTGCAAATAGCAGATGCTGTTCAATGTTTATAATATAATAAATTTCTGAGTTTCCTTATAGATAATGTTTCCTTTTTTTTTGATTCCTCTTTTGAAGAGAGTTGGAGGTATAGGAATTTTTAAGAATGACTTTTAAAGCCACTGTCTTTTCCAGAAATTTAAGCAAGCTTGTGAAATTGTGCTTGTAATAGAAAAAACAATTCCTTCTGTACCGACCCATCATGATTTCCCAAATTATCTGAGCCTCTCACCATTTCCATTGAGAAAGGTGAAACTATCTGGACCAATGGATATTCAGAAGTCATTAAGGAGTATGTTACTGGGTCAACATGATAACCATGGTTAACAAAAATTTAGGTGGGAAAATAAAATGTGAAGAACAAAGGAATGATGCAAATGTCACATGTCTTTTTTGAAGTATCTAAAGGGATGACCAAGATTCAGAAGATTTCTTATATGTATACTTACATAATCAAAATTAATTTTTTTGTTCTATTCACGCTTCCTAACATTTTACTTTCAGTCACACTAAAACATGGAAGTTAATACATTTTAGATATTTTATAAATGTAAAATGCACTATAAAACATTATTCTGGGAACAAGATTATGCTGCATATATGTGTGTAGATAAATATGAAGCATCTCCTGCACTATCTCTTGTAAAGCCTCTGAAATGGATGTTGTCATTGCCCCTGACACAAACAACTTAATCAAATCCCAGTATAGGTTCAAGTGAAATAAACATTGTACCAAAAGAAAAAATAACTGTCTAAAACAATCGCTGCATTTCTAAAAACAGAAGATTATTTTCATCAGGTTTCACTGGTGATTAACACTGAACACATTGTGGGGAGCACGTCTGTTTCAAATCCCACCCTGGTGTAGAGAATTTGACACCAGATGGTTTCATACTAACAAGGAATTAACAATTTGTGGGTTGTTAATTGTTCCATTATAAAAGTACTCCAGTGAAGTAAATAAGAAATGCATTTCCATGGCATACAGCTGAAGACACAATTGGAGACTAAACCAAAATGTGAATAAAAGTTTTGGGAATGGCTTCCATGCAAGGGAAAAGGCACAGCAGAGCACTGAACTGTTTTATTCAAATAACTGCTTTTTTTTTTTTTTTTGCTTTTATTGTTTTGCTCTTTGGAGTTTTTAAAAATTATAATCACTACCACCATAATTTAAACATATATAAAATATTAATAAAATAATACTCTATTGTATTAAATATATCTTCTTACACATTTTAAGTGTTATCAATTTTACTTTTTGACTTGTAGCTATCCTGTATTAATCCTGTTTGACAACACTGTGAATATTAGGCATTGCATTTGATGCTAATGATATAGACAAGAATCTGACTTCAAACATTTTAAAATCATGGTGAAGCTTTTTATTATAACTATTTTTAATTTAAAAAATCACATAAAATTACAGGAAGTAGAACCCTTAATGAAGGACTAGAAGAAAAGTTCTCAAATTTTTGTGTTTTAGGACACTTCTGTACTCTTAATATTTATTGAGGACCCAAACAAATTTGTATAATTGCTTGTATCTTAATATTTAGTGGATAATAAATTAAAATAGAGATTTAAAGATGCCAATCAATTCATTAAAAAAAAATTAACACAAACATGCTAACTTTAATAGTGTATCTTTCTAAAAATATGTTTTCCAAACCAAAAGTAATTGGTGAGAAAAGTAGTATTTTTCCACATTTTTAAAAATCTCATATATTTGGTTTATTAGAGTATAGCTGGATTCTCATAAAGTCCTCTGCATTAAATATGTTATAATGTGTTTATTTAGTTGAAGTATATGGAGGAAATTTCCAATCTGTAGCTGGGAAAGGGAGGGTTATTAGATCTACGTCAAAGATGAAAACAAGTGTGAGACACAGTTAGGGAAGGTTATTTCTTCATCAGTGGCCTGAGGGGAGTCATCTGTGACCACCTTCTTTTCAGCAGAGTTCAAAGGTGTTTGAAGGGAAGAGTCAGTTTTCTGAAGGAAATAGAGGAAGAAGATCATGAGAGAGTCTTTGGTTGGCAAGTGTTCTATAAGAGTGGGATGATTAGAAGTAGTGAAAAGATTCTAATTGGTTTGTAATTTTTCTGTCCTTGGTCGGCTTCAAGTGAGCAGAAGAGTAACTTGGAGAGATTTCAAAAGAAGAAAAAGCTATTCAGTCTATAAGAGTGAAGAGTTCTCCATGACCAACGAATCAGATTTATTCAGGTAACAATTTAATTCCAACATGAGCATCTTCGGGAAGGCACCTCTATCTTAACTTCATCAGCAAAGGGAAATGTAGATGCTTGTGGATCATGAAGAAATTGTTGGTTACATCATTAGGTTCCTGAAGTAGCAGCAGTGGTGTGAATGCTGACAGCATCACAGATTGCAAGTCAAGTCAAAATCCTGTTAGCAGTTCACCCTGCAGACCTATGGTGGTCATGGTGGCAGTGGTGATTTCTTCAAGATCTGCCTGTGATTCTAGGTGTTGTCTCTAAATGTTTTCTGACAGTCATTTCAAAGTAACTTTGAACTTCCCCATGCCCTTTTAAACTATTTTTATAATTAATTATCTAAAATCAAATTCCTCTTTCAGTGAAGTATCTTGTCTGAAACAGATAATGTTTCATGTTGGATCATTCTTATATTAGGCATAACTGAGAAACATGTCACGTGAGATGTCTCAGTGCTAATAGAACCTTACAATCAACACAAGAAATGTACATATCTTACTACTTTCTGTGTTTAAGTTTCATGGGTCCAAGTCATAAAAGACAAATTGCTTTCAAGGTATATGATTATTTTAAGAGGTGTTAAATACAGAACACTTGCTTAATTTGATACATTGATCTCCTCTGTCAGAGATTCTCCTAATCTTCAATGTAATATTTAAAGGCACACTGAGTAAAATGCATTTTATTGTTGAGATTTGGTTAGCCTCATAGGAGGAATTCTGCCTAAAAGTTAAAGGCTGCTGGGAACTCCATGAGAGCTACAGAAATTCCTGTGGCTTTATTTATTTGCTATTTTAAGAGTTTTCAAAAATGAAAATATATAAATAATTGATAAGTACTACAGTTTGTGCCAGGCATCAGTTTGCTGTACTTAGAAGGCATTTATTGGACAGCGATTGACAAACACTTCATTAAAGAAAGAGTTGCCTTAGTGCTCACGGATTGTTGTTCAAAGCTATGAGCCCACAGTTTTGATAGAGTTGAGCCTTGTTCTTTCTTAAATTCTCTCTGTGCATAACATTTATTAATTCATTTTTATTGATTTAACAAATCACATTAGAGCATTTTCTATGTGTCTGGAAGCAGAGTTCTTGTTATCCTGGAAACTGTGGGAAAAGTGGTTCTCACTCCTACTTATTGAATTGCTAAATCTTCCCTCTCATTCCTTTCCAATTTCCTGTCTTTGGGGAAATCGAAGTGTGCTTTGAAGTATAATTTTGAATCAGTTTCAAGTTTTGTTAAGAGAGTCTTTGTTCTAATCACATGTTTTTTGGGGGGAGGTAGGGAGGGGTAATAAAATACTTTCAAATCAAAGTGAGTGGGCTTAAATCGCACACACATAGTTGTTTCTTTACTCTGAACAGATTCAGTTGCTACGTCCATAAAATTGTATCAATAAGAAGCAATATGAAATAATAAATAATTTAATAAGATCTTGAGAGCCAAAATTATATGTATTAATTATTCTTATTACTAGTAAATTACTTTGAGGGATTGTTATTTAAATAAAAGAGCAAAGTTGCAAGGATATGTTCTAAACACATCAGTGATGAAGCTTATTTGTCAGAGGATGTACCTTACTGAAACTTTGGACAGGATTTTGAATCTCATTTTACCTAGGATGAGAAAGAAAACTCTGTAACTCCTTAAAAGTACACCCAAAAGAAGGCTTTTCTCTAGTTTCTCCGTGTGTGTGTTCGCACGCACACATGCTAGTGTGTGTCTGTCACCTGTGTGAAAGATGACAGAAGAAGATAAAGCTACTGGAGTTTTCTAAAAATAAAATGCACTGAAGAAAAGCTCTGATATCTTACTGGGAGTGCCAAAATATCAGGGCATCAGAAGGCAAGGGGATAAAAAGGGTATAAAATTTACATTTCCTTAAACTTCACACTTTCCTGGAACAATGTACAGAAGAGAGCGGCACTGCCAAATAAGACCTAAACTTGAAATGTCAATGTCTCTCGAAAGCAGTTTCTCAAAGATGATATTTTAGGGTGAAAGATCAGCCTTCCCTTCCTAGTGTTCCTTTATCTTATCTATGTGGCTGCTAAATCTGAAAATAATAATTTGGAAACTAGATTCAAGCATAAGCAAATAGGGTATTTTAAATCGCAATATCAGACCCAAGTCACCTCTCTTGTGTTTTTCTCCCTAAACCTGCCTTTAGGCATCTACCAGTTCATAATTTGAATTCAAACCTGTTCCTCTATAAAGCCATCATCAGCTCAGCAGAATAACTCCCTCTTTATCACAGGAATTCCAGGAACATTTATTTGTGGCAATTCTCAAATGGCTGCTTTGAGAATCCTGAATGACTACAATAAAGCTTTGGAGTCTGGGCCTCTATTTGTCAAGAAGAATTAGCAGAATGCTGGGGAGCTCTTTATAGACTTTAATCTGAGATAAAGAATGTGACCAATAATTAGAATTTAAATCCTTTCCAGCATGTTCTCATTCTTGATATTACATTTAACTCAATAGCCTCTGTACCCTGTGGATCTTCTTCAACCTCACTACTTAGTTTAATCCAGCTATTATGTCCTCTATCTCAGTGCTTCCTAGACTTTTACTTTAATACTCAGGGAATTATGTGCCTGATCAGGCAGCTTTCCTTTGGAGAAAGACTACTGCCAATGGAGAAATATGTCATTTGTAATTTGCAACAACTATGACACATTGGGTGTTTCCCAGGTGGTGCTAGTGGTAAAGAACCTGCCTGCCAATGTAGGAGACTCAAGACACACGGGTTCCATCCCTGGGTCAGGAATTTCCCCTGGAGAAGGGAATGGTAACCCACTCCACTATTCTTGCCTGGGAAATCCCATGGACAGAGGAGCCTGGAGGGCTATAGTCCACAGGGTCCAAAGAGTTGGACATGACTGAAGTGACTTAGCATGCCTGACACATTAGTCAAGCAACTCAAATTCTTTGTCAATGTGATCTGCAGATCAAAGTTTCGACTAAAGCATGAGAGCATGGTGGATTGTGTGCATTTCTGTGTATACATATATATTATAAATATAATAATCTGCATATTAAAATTCCATATATGTACACATAGCATATGGGCTGCCCAGGTAGTGTCAGTGGTAAAGAATCCACCTGCCAATGCAGGAGATGCAAGAGGCTCAGGTTTGAACCCTGACTCAGGGAAATCCCCTAGAGTAGGGAATGGCAACCTGTTCCAGTATTCCTGCCTGGAAAATTCCATGGCCAAGAGAAGCATGGAGGGCTACAGTCCATGGGCTCACAAAGAGTTAGACACAGCTAAGCATGCACACATACACACATAATATATGCATTTATATATGTATACATAAAGTTTTACTTTTGTGTGTTCTAGGGGACACAATAACCATGTGTGTAAAGTTTAATTAATTTCCAAATAATTATAAATGGCTTCCGCATTTGTGGTATGAATTATTCAATACCCCCAAATCTCTCATGTTTGACAATTAGACAAGGCAATCCTTTCTGATATATATCCTAAGGAAAAATTTTCAATGTTTGAGACTGTGCTGTAATAGTGTATTGTCTGCCTTCCTACTAGATACAGATTTTTGAGGTCAGAGTCTAAATCATTTACTTCTATTATCTTGAAACTAGAATTTAATCATATATATATATGTATGTGAGTGTGTGTGTGTGTGTGTGTGTGTGTGTGTGTGTGTGTGTGTGTGTGTGTGTGTGTATATATATGGGCTTCCCTGGTAGCTCAGCTGGTAAAGAATCTGCCTGCAATGCAGAAGACCCCTTTTCGATCCCTGGATCTCTGGGTGGGGAAGATCCCCTGGAGCAGGGCATGGCAACTCATTCCAGTATTTTTGCCTGGAGAATCCCATGGACAGAGGAGCCTGGAGGGCTGCAGTCACAGGATTGCTAAGAGCCGGAGAAGACTGAAGTGACTTAGCACAGCATGCATCTATATAGATATAGATATAGATCTACATATAGGTATAGATATATAAAACTCACATCCCTGTGAGTTTTAACATTTGAACAACTAATTGCACATATTAAAAAAAAAAAAAAACAACTTTCCCACCCAGATCAGCTATGTTTCTTCTTTTTGTTCTAGGTCTCTTAATGCCAGTCCTATCCTTTTCACCCTACATCTCCCCCTCCCACACCCCAGAGGAATTGTTCTGGCTGGAGGCCATCTCTGAGCGACCTTTGCTTCCCTTTTCCTTGATCCCTCCTCTCCAGTCCAACAGTTGCCAGGTCCCCCCTTTCCAGATAAAAGTCATTATAATTAATCTTCTCTTCATTACTGTGCCAGTGTTCTTGCATAAGATCTAATTAAATTCTTAAAATATTGAATTGATATATGTTAATTCTGAAGAAATTAGTCATTTTACTTTAAAAATCCAATGCCATAAAAAACTTGCCTTTTCTAATATATACTTATAATTAGCATCTAGAATTTCATTGTTATACCTAAACATTTCTCCATTTTTGAGTTGTCTATGTTTTAAAAATAACAATAATTTAATAACTTGAGTGTCAACATTATTAATGCTATCATCATTGACTGCAAAATGCCTTTAGGCCTTTTTTTTTCTATGTTATCAGCAGAAATCATACAAATAAGATCCTGAATGAACCTCAAAATATATGTGATAAAGCCTTGATAGAGCTTCCCTGGTGGCTCAGTCAGTAAAGAATCTGTCTGCAATGCGGGAGACCTGGGTTCTGTCCCTGGGTCAGGAAGATCCCCTGGAGAAAAGAATAGCTATCATTCCAGTATTCTTGCCTGGAGAATTCCATGGACAGAAGAGCCTAGTGGGCTACAGTCCATGGAACCACAAAGAGTTGGACACGACTAAGTGACTAACACACACACACACACACACACACACACATATGCACACACCCTGATAAATGAGGTAGAGGATATAGGGATTTGACTGCTGTGATCTCTCTCCTTTGTTCCACAAGGAAGGTGCCTACTGAGGAGCCATCATAAAACCTTAGTCTCTGAGGAACACGTTTTAGAAACTGTTGTAAAACACTGACACTTCTCTAAAAGAGTTGTGAGTAAGCTATGAAACTATTTAGAAATTTACACAGAAACTATTTAGAAAATTAGCTACAAGCAAGTAATTGCTATTTGTAGCAGCTAAGTTCTATAAATTACCCACAAACACTGAATTAGCAAATATCAAACCATCTACTCCTAAGGGAAATAGAGGCTCTGTTAGTGTATCTGGTCGCAATACTTTCATCAGCCAGTCAAATATAACCTTATTTTGTGTTTGCTTCCATTCAAAGACACCTTTTTGAATACACAGATGACCCTTGAATAACACAATTTGAACTGTGTGGATCCACATACATGCATAGTTTTTTTCAATAGTCAGCACTACAGTAATTTACTTTTGAAATAGCAAATACTGCTATTGTAAATACTACTATTTTCTACTGTAAGTACTATATGATCTGCGGTTACTTGAATTTTTGGATACAGAACCACAGTGTGGAGGGTCAACTAAAAGTTGTAATGTGTATTTTTGACTTCACTGAGAGTTGGTGTTCCCAGTCCTCTGCTTTGGTCAAGGGTTTCAGCCATATATTGTTGACTCATTAACACTGAACTCACAGCCAACTACTTTAACTCATGGCTGAACAAATCTTATTAAACACACAAAATATTTTCTTTGTAAGGAATATCATAGCTTTCTTGAGCTTTGGAATACTAGATTGCACTCCACCTCTACACTTGGGGGTACATTTTAAACAACAAAATGACCTAAAGAAGAGTACAAAAGTTTAAAAAATGTAAATGTGGCTCAAGTGAAGTGAAAGTCACACAGTCGTGTCCGACTCTTTGCAACCTCGTGGATTATACAGTCCATGGAATTCTCCAGGCCAGAATACCAGAGTGGGTAGCCTTTTCCTTCTCCAGGGGATCTTCCCAACCCAGAAATAGAACCCAGGTCTCACACTTTGCAGGCAGATTCTGTACCAGCTGAGCCATCAGGGAAGCCCAATGTGGCTCAAAATAGACTACAAACAGGACACTGATTTTACTATGAGAGCTGACACAAGGAAGCAGAGCCTGTTCAACTTAAACAGGGACTCAAATTTTTCAATGATATTGTTCATGTTTGCAAATACTGGAGAAAGGACCATAGTCATTGATTTGAGGGTTCCAAAAATATTTTAGTTAGTAGGCAAACTGGTAAATATGGATGAATGAATAATAAAGATAGACTGTAATCAGTTTCTTGTAACAGGAATGAAAGGCAACGTATTTGATGTTTACATATCTTCGATCTGACTCCACCTTAATGAATATTATCCACCTCCTTAAGAGAAGGCAAAGATAGCCATCTGCAGAAGAAGTAGGAAAAAAAAAATTCTTGCTTGCTCTCACTAGCGTCACCTTGAAATGTTTCCTTTAAATACTAGTTATGGTTTAATAACATGGAATTGAATTTATTTTTTGAAAAAAAGAATGAGAAAAGCAAAAAAATCCACTAATTGTAACTTTCAATCCAGAAATTGAAAGATGAGCGATGGAAGCATTACTTGACTGTCAATTTTAAGGACATTACAAAATTGGGATAATTTTGTTTTTCTCACCAAAATTCATGGACTGAACACCTTTTCAAACCATAAGAAGTTTAAGACAGAATTTTTGGTAGCTACATTGTATTGCCTAATGCGAATACATATTATACTTAACCAGTCAACTATTTTTGGATATTTAAGTGGTTCCTCTAAAAAGCCTCTTGATGAAAGTGAAAGTGGAGAGTGACAAAGTTGGCTTAAAGCTCAACATTCAGAAAACTAAGATCATGGCATCCAGTCCCATCACTTCATGGCAGACAGATGGGGAAACAGTGGAAACAGTGGCTGACTTTATTTTTCTGGGCTCCAAAATCACTGCAGATGGTGACTGCAGCCATGAAATTAAAAGACACTTACTCCTTGGAAGGAAAGTTATGACCAACCTAGATAGCAAATTAAAAAGCAGAGACGTTACTTTGTCAACAAAGGTCTGTCTGGTCAAGGCCATGGATTTTCCAGTGGTCATGTATGGATGTGAGAGTTGGACTATAAAGAAAGCTGAGCGCCAAAGAATTGGTGCTTTTGAACTGTGGTGTTGGAGAAGACTCTTGAGAGTCCCTTGGACTTCAGGGAGATCCAACCAGTCCATCCTAAAGGAGATCAGTCCTGGGTATTCATTGGAAGGACTGATGTTGAAGCTGAAACTCCAATACTTTGGCCACCTGATGTGAAGAGCTGACTCATTGGAAAAGACTCTGATGCTGGGAAAGATTGAAGGCAGGAAAAGGTGATGACAGAGGATGAAATGGCTGGATGGCATCATTGACTCGATGGACATGTGTTTGGGTGGACTTGGAGTTGGTGCTGGACAGGGAAGCCTGGCGTGCTGCGGTTCATGGGGTCGCAAAGAGTTGGACACGACTGAGTGACTGAACTGAACTGAAATGGTTCCTATGTTTTGCTCTTCCAAAGGGCTGTGATGAGCAAACTTGGATTCAGATGTTTAGTATGTTTTGTTTCTAGGATGCAACCCTATAGGTAGAATTCATACTTATATCAATCAAGGTCTTATCAGTAAAACAAAATCCATTCTAGGTGTTTTAATAGTTACAAATATACTTTCATAATCTGTTTGAAAGACAATTAGGACAGTGAAGCAACTTAGAAGAGATAATGTTCCTGCCACCCAAGAATTGAGGCTGGCTGCTGGCTACCAGTTGGAATCACCCCCTGAACAGCACAGTGGTCATCTGAAGCCACAGGTATTTTCAGCCAGATTTAAGGGTAGAAATACCCTTACTACTCTCTTTGTCTGCTTGCAATCTCCCATCAATGATTCTCTTTGGTTCAATCTCCTTTAGTCAAGTCAGGGAAGAACAGGGCACTAGAATGACCAGCAAACAGGTGAGTAACTCCAAACCACTTCAAAAGGTTTGAAAAACCTGAATGTTTTTACATTATAAATTTAATCTCATTACAGAATTATTCAAATGAATAGTTAACCTATTTATAAAATCCCTTAAGTAGTGTAAGAGAATCCATTGCTTCATACATTTACAATAATTATAAATATTATTGTTTGATTTAATTTCAAAATTGGTGGACAAAAAAGCCATCTTGTTTTTATTTTCATACTTCTTCATGATTACTATGTGCTTTAATATTTTCTCTAATTTTTTCAGACTATTATTTCTCCTAGTAAAGTCTTTCTAGCTATCTTCATAGGGGCCCTGAAAATAATTATTAAATTTGTTCTTAGATTGCTGTTGAAAATAGGAAATTGCATTCTATTTCTATTTTTTATACTTATTACTTTAATTTGAAGAACATCATAAAATTTGCAAAAATATTTCAAATAGCTTTTATAATTTCTTTACCTAAGTTCACAATTTTTTTTCTACTTTTCACCTATATTTTGCACATTTACTTCATTATTTTTTTTCTGAAAAATTTGACAAGTTACAAAGATCATTCATTGTCTTCTTGAATTCTTGTATATGCTTTTCCTAATAATAAGGACTCTCTGATAGCTGAAGAACAAAGATCAAATTCAGAAAATTTAAAATGGTTTAAAATTATCCATTTAAAATTATACTCATTTTTGCAGTACTGTCCTCTATAGCACTCCATTTTTTTCTTTCAAAATTATGAATTTTATTTGGTTGTCATATACTTCAATACAACGTTTGTGAAGTGAAGAGGCCCATCGCCTCTTCACTTGTCTTGCTTTGTAATACATTCCTCAACTTAAATTTATGTCATTTCTCATGATTATAATTTAATTTCATTTTATTTTAATTTTCCAACATGCTCAAATATACAGTAATTTTAAAGGATAGTATAAAGAACTTCTTTTCTGAACTATCAGAGAATAAATTATCAACATGATGCCCTATGAATACCAATATTTGACTCGAGTATTTATAACAATGATATTCTCCTATAGAACCACAATACAAGCATCAAAATCAGTAAATTAATACACGTCTACTACCTAATATTCAGAATATATTAATTTTTTACTAATTGTGATTACAGAAAAAGATCCAATTCAGAATAATGTGTTGCATTTTACTGTTTGTTTTAGTCTCTAAAATAATTTCTTAATTGTTCTTTGGACTTTCAGGACCTTGACTTTCCCAGGGGTTAATGGCTAAATATTTCATAGAACACCCTTCAGTTTTAATTTTTCTGATGTTCTTATGATTGAGTGAGGCAGAAGCAATGGTGTGTTTTCTTTGTGTTCCATCAGATGCCGCATGAATAATTACCAACATTTGGTGATGGGCACTTTGACTATGTATTATGGAGGTATTAATGAAGCTTTTATATTAGGTAAGAATCAAACTTTCACTTTCTTCATTAGTTTATTTATATGGATGTGAGCTTATAGCTTCCCATTTATCAGTAGATTATAATCAATAACTATTGTTAGTTATTTTGCTGTCCATTTTGTCCCAGATTTGGCTTATGGTAGGAGTACCTTTAAATTAGCTTCTGTATCTTTTTGACTTGCTCCCATTATTCTCATCCAATCCCTTGAAGGCTCTCAGAGGAAAAACTGAAACAGAAGTTAGAAAAGGAAATAGTCTTGTGTCTTAAGTATTTCCTCATGATATTCAATGAGGAGATCGTCTATTTGAAGAAAACTCCAAGAAAAACTGATGGAACCTCATTAAAAGGTACCTTATCGGGTACTGTTATTATTGTTTAGTCACTCAGTCATGTTCAACTCTTTTGCAACCCCATGGACTGTAGCCTACTAGACTCCTCTGTCCATGGGACTTCCCAGGGAAGAATACTGGAGTGGGTTACAATTTCCTTCTCCAGGAGATCTTCCTGACCAAGGGATCGAACTCACATCTCCTTCATTGGCAGGCAGACTGTTTACCACTGAGCCACGAGGGAAGCCCTTTATCAGGTACTATTTGCAGATAAAGCAGTGAATCTCCAAGGAGGCAACCCTTGGGTTCATATTTCAAAATTAATGAAGCAATTTAGAATTCCATGCAATAGAAATGTCAATCTAATATATGACTTCAAAATTGAAGATTCTCGAGGATCCTCTAAAAGCAGCCAATCTTTAGAAGTAGAAAACTGACCCAAGAATTTTGGAACAAGCTGATGACCTTGGCTAGTAGATTCTATCTAAGACACAGGACCAAGATTCCTATCTAGTTCTTGTTCTTATTTTTGCCTCCTTTCTTATAATCACCTTTCTACATATTTTCTATAACCCTTGATATTTGTGCACTCACCCTTTTTTCTCTTTTCTTCCCTCCTCTCTATAATAATTAGTTCAGAAAAATGCCCCTTCTGGTACCATTGTTAGATTTCTCAAAGAGTAGTCACTGCCTGCATGTAACGCACTGCTTTATATGTCATCCATACTATATCTCCATGATAAAAACCTCTGAAATTCCAGTCCCATCAAAGACATCTACAGGAAATTAGTCAATGGTTTTTCCATTTGTGCTCCATGGACAAATGACCTCAAGCAAATTATCCTTTGACATCTCTAGTATCCCCATCTCCCAGAAAAAAAAAAAAAAGAAAAAGAAAAAGATCATATCATTACAATCTATTGATCAGAATGCAAGTAACTGTAATTTAAGTCAACAAGTTTCATAGGATGATGGATTACCTTCTATCTGGAAGACAACTGGAGATCTAAATTCATAACCCTGCCAATTTAAAGTCTTGGATCCAGCCTTGTATATTAAACAACTCCTTTGTCCTGGATTCTCATGTGCCCCATCAGATACTACTTCCTTTACAGCCAAACTGCACAGTCCTGTTTGCCTCAGCAGGGCACCTAATACACTTTAGGAATAGTATTTTGACATCTTTTTGTACAGAGACAAACATTTTATAAATAACCTACACTGAAAATTCTGACTTACAATATGAGTTCGAAAATGAGTCCACTTTTCATTATTCAGGTACTCAACTTAGAGGAATTATTGATTAATTGTTTATGCAAATAATCAGAGAAGTGTTTCCAAGTATAGATTATAAGACACATGTCACTATCTCTGGCAGAAGTTACTAGTGACATCACCTCTTTCATGGATGGAATACAAATCATTATCAAGTCACAAGCAAAAGTAACAGATAATGCATTCCTCTAGATATCTGTTGTCTAGACATAATAGTATCTATGTAATTACTAATAATTCTTATATCAGCAAAAAAGGAAGGATAGAAGACGTTATACATTGGCATAAGGAAAAAACTCTTTGACTTCTTAAGTTTTATACACAGGGCCTGTGTAGCATATTGTCTTGGAGTGGATTAGGCAGTGGGCATCCTCTTTCCAAACTGTTTTATGTATTTCTACACTGGTGCCTTCAACTCTTAAATCCGTTTCTGATTCACCTTACTGAGCTGCCTCCCCTACTCTGCTTGAACGCCTAGATACTATCCCAGGTGCTTGCTTACCTGTGGGCACTCTCCTAATCAACTTTTAGCCTCAAACACCTGGCCCTAGGCTGCTGTGGTCTTTCCCCACCTCTGACTTCCTCTTACGTAGAGGCTTAAGAACTGATTTTTTTTCAGAAAGAAAGGGAAGTATATAGGAGACAAGGAACTGAAGAAGAGCAGATGGAAAATTCAAGCTATTCATGGGCTTCTCAGGTGCCTCAGTGGGTAAAGAATCTGCCTACAATGCAGGAGATGTGAGTTCAAACCCTGAGTTGGGAAGATCCTCTGGAGAAGGAAATGGCTACCCACTCCAATATCTTTGCCTGGAAAATTCCATGGACAGAGGAGCCTGGTGGGCTTCAGTGCGCAGGGTCGCAAAGAGTCAGACGCAACTGAAGTGACTGAGCAGGCGCGGATTTATACTAAGAATACATGTGTGTGATACGATTACCTTCCCATTTCTATCCATTGACAAATTTTAGGAACATGAAGAGTTCACTTTCCCTTACAGTCCAGTCTCCAGCTTTCTGAACCTCAAAAAATGTCTCTACACCCTATAAAAATGATCCTAGATTTTTGCAGAGTGTTTCATCACTCCATGAGTACCTCAGATGCCTCAGAGAAATTTCCTTATGTTTCCCCCACCTCAGCAAACTAAGGGAGAAGGCAATGGCACCCCACTCCAGTACTCTTGCCTGGAAAATCCCATGGACGGAGGAGCCTGGTAGGCTGCAGTCCATGGGGTCGCGAAGAGTCGGATATGACTGAGCGACTTCACTTTCACTTTTCACTTCCATGCATTGGAAAAGGAAATGGCAATCCACTCCAGTGTTCTTGCCTGGAGAATCCCAGGGACAGGGGAGCCTGGTGGGCTGCTGTCTATGGGGTCGCACAGAGTCGGACTGAAGCGACTTAGAAGCAGCAAACTAAATGTTTGGAATGCTCAGCTCTGTATTTTTCTCAGCTGAAAATCCAAACTATCCCAGATAGATGATTCTCAAGGCTCCCGATGTGCCCCGACTCTTTGACCTACTATCCGTGTACTCAGTGAAGGACTATAGGAAAGAGTAGGTGGATAAGGGGGAAAGTCACTCTATTGCTGGGGCCTCTTGGAAATGTAATCTATTCCATCAGTCCTTCTACAGCCAGACCTCACGGCACCGTTGCATTTTATGGCAGACAACTCTAGCACCAAATGTGGCAGCTTCCTCCTCCTTCTCCTGTAGCTCTAGCAAGAAAGTATCAACTTACTCTCTCTGTGGTCTCCTCTCTCCTATGAAGAGTTTATCATTTGCTAGAATTTAATTTAGGTTTCTTTGCATCTGTGGGTCTTTGACACGTTAAAAATATCACATTATTTTCCACCTCATTGGATGTGTAGTGGTGAACAGAATTAGAGCAATGACCTCTTATATTTTCTATAATCTGTGTAGAAAAGGACGGTTTCATTAGTTTTTGTTTTTTCTTAACTGCAAATGAATTTATAACTAGTCACCAAACTCAAATTTGTTTGGCAGATTCATAGTCCTGTTGCCCAGCACTGACGACTGGCATTTCTTTACACTATAAACTACCCCTACTCCCTGGTGAATGCTGCTGCTGCCACATCGCTTCAGTCGTGTCCTACTCTGTGCGACCCCATGGACTGCAGCGCACCAGGCTCCTCCGTCCATGGGATTTTCCAGGCAAGAGTACTGGAGTGAATAAATTCATTCAATTCAGCCTTGCAGTCTTTCTCCTTTACGGTCACACACCAGTTCTCTTACATGTAATCCTTCAAGCATTTTCTATCATACTGCATTTCTTCCTCTCCTACAAAAACATTTACACCATTATCTGAAACATTCTTTTCTTAATCTTGCAAACTTAAATTCTATATGTCATTCAAGAACCAATTCAAATGATAACTTTTCCAACCACTTACCCTGATCACATACACACAAACACAAATCATCCTGCATCTTAACATTTGAATGTGCCTTTCAAAAAGTATTACACTTACATGTTTACCAGATTTAATTTCCTTACTAGATCTCACATTTTTAGGTGAAAAATCTGCCACCTCTACTCTTCTATCTTCAAATGTTCCTTGAGTATAATCAGTAAAACAATATTACTGAAAGCATACATGAACAACTATTTGAATAAACCCATAATTCACCTCTTTAAAATATTTTATGAAGTGTCAACTCTCTGTCACTTAGTTAATGTTTGTTTGCTTTATATGTATATACCAATATATAGCTGTTTCTGTCCACTTTTTATTATATCCTCATCAAGAATGAGTAATGGTTTATTTCATTTGTATGTGTTTGCAATGCAAACTACAATAAATGTTCCGTAAATAGCAAGAGGTTAAAGTAGCATTGGTAATGTCATAAATTAAAAAGAAATCTATACTTAAGGGTATTCATTATAGTCATCTATCCAAAGTTATGTGAAGCGTTAAGACTATTACCCCAGAACTTAATTACTTTTTAATGCATGCAATGGCATGAGTATCTACAGACGCTGGAAATATATTTGTGAAATAAAATATAGGGAAAACCATAAATTGTTATAGAGGAAATAACTCTGGCCAATAAAAATACACCTTCTTTACACAATTAGTGATTAAAAATAATCACTATTAATAAAAATGATAGACAGACTGTTCAAAAGGGCAAATTTGGAAGTAAGGTATCATTAAAATCAATTATTTGTGTTTTCTAAACTGTATTTTGGGGTTATAATTTGTGTGATACTTCTACTTATCATTTGTAAATAAGAATATATCTATACAGTAACTTTCAGTAGCATGCACTAGCAAATATAAAAGAAAGGAGTAAAACATAATTGTTCACTCCAAAAAAGAAATTCTGTAAAGTTTTATGACACACACCTAAAAGTACAGTATTTTATAGACAAACACTGAAATAAGCCATAACTTTCTCTATCCAATAATATATCTTCAGATGTCAGATCACATATGAAACATACATGTAGTGGAAGTAACTATTCCTATGGCATCAAATGGTGGCTAGACATTTTATTTCTGCAAGATTAGATTTATTTAATATATAGGATTATTAAATGTCACAGCATTTAGATTAGTGAGATTTTATTTGCTTTTATTCACTGTGTGCTATCATACACAACTTTACAACGGCCATTCTTAATTCAAATTATTGTCTACATTTTGTATTGCTAGCTACATCCAAATAACAGATTCCTAGATATAAAAAATTATATTTTTAAGATTCTTGATGCATTTTCCAAAATTTCTGTCTAAAAATGTGCACTGATTTAAACTTCTGATAAAATCTTTCAGAGTGTTCAGTTCACTGACGATAGTCAATATTAATTACTAATAATTATTTTAAACTTAATAAAGATTCATATGACATATTTGGAAATTTAAAATGATACAGCTAAATATTTTTAATGTTTATAGAATATGTGTCTGTTTTTATAAATTAAGTGTTTATATAATGTTTTCCAACTTTTCTAATACACTTTCTTAATTTTATTTAATAGTTCTCTAGGAGGTACAGAACATATGTTCATTATAATAATTTTTTTTTGCTTTAATGGAAGTTCAATATTTTGACTAAAATAAATTCCTGTCACCTCCCTATTTCAATCTCTTGAAAATTACATGCCCTGAGAGATAACAAGTCAGCAAAAGCAGGCTTTTATCTGTGTCTTTGTAGTTTGCAAATTCATATCATATAGCTTAACGTCTTTTTCCAGCAATACTTTTCTACTCAGAGAGTTGCTGATGATGCTGATTTTGCTGCTATTCCTTGAGAGACACAGCAAATGAATTCTTAGCCTTAAATACTTATACAAAGTTTTCTTATTCTCTCAGAGACCCTAACCAAGGCTCCTTTTGCTTTAGAAGTACTTTGGCATAACTGATGAATACTTTCCATTTTTAGAAGATTCCCCTCACTTCTTTTCAGCATGAATTTGCCCAACCCTAGGTCATTTATTTGATTTATAACAGCTATCTTATTCAACTCTGATATATCCATATATACTAAGGGTTGCCCATTATTTTGGCTGATTCCTACTTTGTCTCTAATATTTCCTGAAAAAATAAAAATAATTGACTTATGTATACATCATTATTAAGTAAAAAGTAAATGAAGTTATATCAATGAGAAAAAAACTAGGATTAGCATAACTCTGGCCTATCTAGTTAAAATTTATATGATATATACTTATTTACTCTGTTGGCACACCATTTCAGTCCTAAAGTCCTAAATTTATGCATATAATAGCATAAATTATATTCTTTAGTTTGTATATACTCTATATCTGTAAGGTGATGATAGTTTTTACATTTTAAAACTTTTTTTACAGAAATAGAATACATGACAGAGGCTCTGTGTGACCTGCAAAGCCTAAACTGATTAACATCTGGCCTTTCACAAAAAAAGTTTTTCAACACTGATAGGTAGTATATGTGGCACTTTTAATGTACTCATGATGGCATTTTCCCTTCATGATTTAATCTCCTTTTACTCTGCACCAAAGTTGCACAAGTAATAAATGAAATATTAACAGAGATATATAAATAGAATTCTCTAAAGTTCAATATGCCTATACATCAATATTAAAACAGAGCCTTAAGAAAGGCTGCCTATATAAAGGCAGGCAGATATTTTAACTCCCACATGCTAATAGAGAGACTACTGTACATGAGTCAGAAGATTGGACCTGGGTTCATGGTTTGAAATCAAGGAATAGCACTATGCAGCCCAGATCATAGACTGTAGCTTAAGAAATAGCCTCTGACTACTGCCTACACTATGGATTTGATAAAGTTTGTAACTAGGTGGATGAGAAGAAATAGATAGCAACTCATTGCAAAGAACTGGGACAAGCTGCCATCCTCTCCAGTGTGTAAGGTTTAACTATGAAATATCTTGACAATTTTGAGGGGATAGGAAGACAGTGAAAGTGAAGTTGCTCAGTCATGTCCAACTCTTTGCGACCCCATGTCCATGGGATTCTCCAGGCAAGAATACTGGAGTCGGTTGCCATTTACTTCTCCAGAGGATCTTCCTGACACAGGGATAAAACCCAGATCTCCTGCAATGCAGGCAGACCCCTTACTGTCTGAGCCACCAGGGGCTCCTAGAAGACAGTGGGGCTCCTCAAGTTGTGCGGTAGTAAAGAATATGCTTGCCAATGCAGGAGACTCATGGAGACACAGGTTTGATCCCTGGGATGGGAATATCCTCTGGAATACGAAATGGCAGCCCACTTCCATATTCCTGCCTGGAAGATTTCAAGAACAGAGGAGCCAAGTGGGTTACAGTCCATGGGTTGCAAAGATGTACACATGACTGAGTGACTGAACACACACAAGATGATAGCACCACCAGTATAAGACCATCTTCTGACATGGTGGTTGTGGATAGAAGGAAGCAGTGGACAGTCAGGCTGAATGCAAAGACACAGAACAAATGTATAAAGAAACTAATCTTCCAGTAAAGATAAAAGAGAATGAAAACTTTGAACACAATTCAAAACAATGCATGATAAAAGGGAGCACTGACAAAATAAAAGACTAATTCTTAATGAAACAAAAAAAATATAGCAATTTAAGTGATTTGCAAATACATCGTTTCAAGACCTTCAAAGTCACAAAAGATAAACTATAAATATTGAAAAAAACTAAGGATTATGACCCAAAAAGAAGAAATTAAATAGGAATAGATTTTTTGAAATAGTAAGAAAAGAGGAACTTGATAAGTAATCTGAAATGATAAATAAAGATAAAGAAAAATAAAGTTAAAATATAGGATAAAATCTAATTTGAGAATAGTAGATAAGTTAATTTATTGAAAGATGATTTCAAGAAACTGCATTATAATGCTGTCCAAAAAAAAAATTGAAAAAAATATGAAAATGTATTAACAGGCATGGAGAAAAAAGGCAAGTTTATACCATAGAAATTTGAGAATAATTTATGAATAGATGAATGTTTGAGAAACAATATTTTATAAAATAATGACTGAAAAATTTTCCAGAGCTGAAATCTTGACACATAACGATTGCAAAGGACATCAAATGCCAAGGAGCATGAATGGATGAATGAATTAATATATTAGAAATAAATGTATCATGGTTCATTCAAACAAGAAGAACCACAGTTAGTGATACAGATTAAGAGGCTTATTGTAGGTACTAGAATATACAACTTATAGAAACTGGTTAAAAAATCTGTGCAGTCTACTTTTGTGTATGGGATTAATGCTATGAGCCATACAGGACAGGGGTAAACAAAAGTATCTGGATCTCAATTGTGAAAGAGCAAGAGAAAAACAGATAAACTATAACCTATGAAGATAAACTGGGCTTCATTTCTGATTTATACCATCCCCAACCATAATTATTTAGGTGATCTGCAGGACAATCTAGCACCCTTTTCCATGGAAATGCACATTCATATGCATTTGACCCAAGTCTCCAAAGAAACCATATAGAAGGCAAAGCCCTGAGGACCTGGGTGCTGCCCAAGCCAGGAAGGTGAGCTGGCAGATCCTGAACTACACAGAGCTTGGACATTTACTCTGACTTTCATGTAACAAAAAATGGCTGTCTCTTCCCTGTCTTTTCAAATTACATTAAACTTTATCTTGTAACTAATTCCAACCCAGTACAAAACAGGGAGCTGAGCTCTGGCAAGCATAGTTTCAGCTTGATAGGTTGACAGTACAACCTCACCACACTGCACACTCGGAAAATTTAAAGTCAAACTACAGGATATCAGAGATGTAAGAAATCTTTAAATCTGCCAGTTACACATGATAGATAATTTTAAAATGTATGGATAGTATAATGACAGCAGAGATATCATCAAAAACAAATAATATCAATAGGTTATAGAATAATATCCTCATGGAGATTAAATATTATTTGCCTGAAATCCCAGAAGTCACCAAGCTATCAAGAGAAAATCATGAAATAAACATGTTTCAGTATACTCAAATAGTAAGAGCTTTATGACTCACATACCCTCTCTGAAAGAATGAGTCAAAGATGTATTCAGTATTTCAGCTAAAAGAGAAGTGAATATAGAAGAGTATATGGAAGGAAAAATAATGGTGAGCTTAAAATGTAGGGAAGAATGTTTTCCTTTTAACTAACCCTTGAGTATAAATGCAAGAAGTACAATCAGAATTGAGAGTCCCTTGGACTGCAAGGAGATCAAACCAGTCAATCCTAGAGGAAATCAGTCCTGAATATTCATTGGAAGGACTGATGCTGAAGCTGAAACTCCAATACTTTGGCCCACCTTATGCGAATAACGGACTCTTTGGAAAAGACCCTGACGCTGGGAAAGATTGAAGGCAGGAGGAGAAGGGGATGACAGAGGATGAGATGGTTGGATGGCATCACCAACTCGATGGGCATGAGTTTGAGCAAGCTCTGGGAGTTGGTGATGGACAGGGAGGCCTGGAATGCTGCAGTCCATGGGGTTGCAAAGAGTCAGACACAACTGAGTGACGGCACTCAACTGAACAATCAGAATTACAAGAAATAATAATGAAATAATGAGTTTCCCAGTTATCATTCTTAACTGGTTCAAGAGAAAAATACATATACAGATTAACCTTAGATTTTTAAAATGTAATTTAACTAAAATTAAAACTAGTTACTACAAATTATGGGCTTCCCTGGTGGCTCAGACAGTAAAGAATCCGCCTGCAATGCGGGAGACCTGGGTTCATCCCTGGTTTGGGAAGATCCCCTGGAGAAGGGCAGGGCAACCCACTCCAGTATTCTTGCATGGAGAATCCACATGGATAGCAGAGCCTGGTAGGCTACAGTCCATGGGGTCACAAAGAGTCAGACACAACTGAGGGAATAAGCACAGCAGAGCACAGCACTACAAATTATATCTTGCAATTTCAAAGTAGCAAAGCAAGTACAATACAAAATATATCAGTCCAACAGAAAGCAGGCATAGAAAACAAGAAGTAAAGCAAAATCAAATACAAGAATTTCATTTGGACTACAATTACATAGGTAATCAAGATAAATAAAATGAATTCATTAAAGATAGTGAAATATCAAATTTAATTTTACAAATCCCAAACATAGATTGCTTATTTTAAAAAAGCTCAAATAAATAATTGACAGTAAAGGGATGAAAAATACCATAGTTAAATGTTAGGCCTAAGAAAATTGTGTAATATTATCTATATGAAAAAAAATATATAGGTTCAGTGAAAATATCACTTGCTTTTTTAAAGATGACTTCTGAACTACTATTCATAATTACTATTTACAAAAGAAACTACCCAACAAGAAGGCAGTCATCTAACATTACATTATGAAAGCATACGCAAAAAGAAAAGAAGTGACAGAATTAAACTTCAGGAAAGTTACTCAGACTGGCCTATAGTTTCCTTTGACTCTTGGGGTGTCTCATATTCCTTAAATATAAATAGCATTTTGATGGTGCACCAGCATAGTTCAAATTTTAGGACAAAACACCTTAAAGATGGAGGTGCATTGATGTAGAAGGACCGTGGTTCTCCTTGACCTCTTTGGGCGACTGCCCTGTTTACATATGAACATTGTTTGGGAAAAAAATTTTGTGGGAAAAATAAGCAATATTTATTTTGGTTACTCTGAACCAGGTTTTCTGTTGCTTACATTAAAAATATCTCTAAAAGTGTTTCTTGTCTGTTTTGCTACATTATTTTTTATAATTAAGTTTATATTTACATACAATAAAAGTTACCTATTGGAGTGTACAATTTGATGAATTCTAGTTTAGCTTTTGGTGTCTGTGAACTGTGCATGAAAATTTAAGTCAGCCACAAGCAATTTTGACTTTAAAGGACTATGGCAGATGAAGCTCACTCGACAGACAAAGGGCTTTCTCTGTAGGTCAGGTACCTAAGCTGAAACCCCTGCAGACTGAACTTCAGCAAGAACCACAATGGAGCACGTGAGTGCAATCACAAGAAATATGTGACCTCAACAGAAGATAGTGCACCAGCAAGACTATTGCTGCCAGGATAATTTAAGACAGGAATTTGATCCCAGGGTCCATATTGTTGGCTTTACGCCTCTGGTACATAGTAGACATGGACAGGCAAAGTTGCAGGTCTGGAGAGTTTTTTAGTAGGTGTGGCCAGCCACAGAATATAGGTTCCTGCAGCTTAGCAAGAAAGGACTTCTCTCAAGAGTTTATGTGGGAGGCAGACACTGGATTCTCAAGGGCAGAGGGCCCTTTGCTCATTGGGAATGTGTCTGGGGGCTGAACAAGGTTAACTCTTTTCCAGCTGCAAGTCAGCTAAGTTCTGAAGTAATCATATGTGCTGCTGAGGTATTGCTAGGCTAGCTAAGAAGTTTGAGATCACCAGCCAAGAGTCATGTCCTCTGTTCAGGAAATCTCCATGCAGGAAAATGAATGCACTAACATAAATTTTATGGTTGCATCTGCCTACCCTGAAATGCCATCACTCAGTTCATGGTCTGAAGGTGACTCTTGAATGCTTCAGTATAAATGTCAGAGAAACCTTTCTCAGGCAGGTTTCTTATTCCTAAGGAAATCCACTGCCACACAAGACTAAGCACCCTGGTCTAAAAAATAAGAGCAATGCTATATCACTTCATAGAATTTGGTACTGTTAATCTAGTACTATCATATTAGAAATAGGGTTCAAAGGGAAATGGAAAATATACAGTTAAGCATAGGTGGAAATATTCCCATAGTTAGTGTATATGTATCATATGAATATAACTTTTGAGCTGGGAATTCCTCCCAACTAAATTTAAAAGCCATAGAAGGTTAATTCAGGACAGTGTGTTTACACTGACTATTAATTTGGTGAAGCAGAAACCAATATTTTCTTATTGTTTTATCATCTCCTCATATTCAGGCTTTATTTTAAAGCCTTAGGCAATATTATGTGCTATCTCCTGGCAACATAATTGTATCTGCGATAATCGGTATTGTATACTTTGTGGCTTGCTTTGTTGCTGTTGTCATTGAGTTGCTAAGTCATGTCCAACTCTTTGCAACCCCATGGACTGCAGCATTCAAGGCTTCCCTGTTCTTCACTTTTCCCAAGAGTTTGCTCAAACTCATGTCCACTGAGTCAGTGATGCTATCTAACCATCTCATCCTCTGCCCCCCTCTTCCCCTCCTGCCTTCAATCTTTCCCAGCATCAGGGTCTTTTCCAATGAGTCAGCACTTCACATCAGGTAGCCAAGGTATTGGAGCTTCAGCTTCAGCATCAGTCCTTCCAATGAATATGCAGGGTCGATTTCCTTTAGGATTGACTAGTTTGATCTCCTTGCAGTCCAAGGGACACTCAAGAGTCTTCTCCAGTGCCACAGTTCAAAAGAATTGATTCTTTGGCACTCAGCCTGTTTTACTGTCCAACTCTCACATCTGTGATGACTAATGGAAAAAAAAAATAGCATTGACTATCTGGACCTTTGTTGGCAAAGTGATGTCTCTGCTTTTTAATATGCTGTCCAGGTTTGTCATAGCTTTCCTTTCAAGGACCAAGCATCTTTTAATTTTATGACTTCAATCGCCATACACAGTGATTTTGGAGCCCAAGAAAATAAAATCTGTCACTGTTTCCCTTTTTCTTCTTCTATTTGCCATTAAGTGATGGGGCTGGATGCCATGATCTTAGTTTTTTGAATGTTGAGTGTTAAGCCAACTTTTTCACTCTCCTCATTCACTCTTATTAAGAAGCTCTTTAGTTCCTCATCACTTTCTGCATTAGAGTGGTATTATCTGCATATCTGAGGTTCTTGAGATTTCTCCTGGTAATCTTGATTCTAGCTTGTGATTCATCCAGCCCAGCATTTTGCATGATATACTCTGCATATAAGTTAAATATGTAGGGTGATAATATACAGCCTTATTGTACTCCGTTTCCAATTTAGAACCAGTGAGTTGTTCCATGTCTGGTACTAACTGTTGTTTTCTGACCCATTTACAGGTTTCTAAGGAGACAGGTAAGGTGTTCTGTTATTCCCATCTCTTCAAGAGTTTTCCACAGTTTGTTGTGATCCACAGAGTGAAAGGCTTTAGCATAGTCAGTGAAGAAGAAGTAGATGATTTTCTGGAATTGCCTTGATTTCTCCACATTACCAATTTGATCTCTGGTTCTTCTGCCTCTTTGAAACCCAGTTTGTACATCTGGAAGTTCTCGGTCCATACACTGTTCAAGCCTAGCTTGTAGGATTTTGAACATAACCTTCCTAGCTTGTGAAATGAGCACAATTTTACAACAGTTTGAACACTCTTTGCATTGCCCTTCTTTGGGATTGGAATAAAAATGGACCTTTTCTAGTCCTGTGGCTACTGCTGAGTTTTCCAAATTTGCTGGCATATTGAGTGCATGCCAAAGAATGCTCAAACTACCACACAATTGCACTCCTCTCACATGCTAGTAAAGTAATGCTCAAAATTCTCCAAGCCAGGCTTCAGCAATACGTGAACCGTGAACTTCCAGATGTTCAAGGCGGTTTTAGAAAAGGCAGAGGAACCAGAGATCAAATTGCCAATATCCGCTGGATCATCGAAAAAGCAAGAGAGTTCCAGAAAAACATCTATTTCTGCTTTATTGACTATGCCAAAGCCTTTGACTGTGTGGATCACAATAAACTGTGGAAAATTCTGAAAGAGATGGGAATACCAGACCAACTGACCTGTCTCTTGAGAAACCTGTATGCAGGTCAGGAAGCAACAATTAGAACTGGACATGGAACAACAGAGTTCCAAATAGGAAAAGGAGTACGTCAAGGCTGTATATTGTCACCCTGCTTATTTAACTTATATGCAGAGTACATCATGAGAAACGCTGGGCTGGAAGAAACACAAGCTGGAATCAAGATTGCCAGGAGAAATATCAATAACCTCAGATATGCAGATGACACCACCCTTATGGCAGAAAGTGAAGAAGAACTAAAGAGCCTCTTGATGAAGGTGAAAGAGGAGAGTGAAAAAGTTGGCTTAAAGCTCAACGCTCAGAAAACTAAGATCATGGCATCTGGTCCCATCACTTCATGGGAAATAGATGGGAAAACAGTGGAAACAGTGTCAGACTTTATTTTTTTGGGCTCCAGAATCACTGCTGATGGTGATTGCAGCCATGAAATTAAAAGACGCTTACTCCTTGGAAAGAAGGTTATGGCCAACCTAGATAGCATATTTAAAAGCAGAGACATTGCTTTGCCAACGAAAGTCCGTCTAGTCAAGGCTATGGTTTTTCCACTGGTCATGTATGGATATGAGAGTTGAATGATGAAGAAAGCTGAGCGCCGAAGAATTGATGCTTTTAAACTGTGGTGTTGGAGAAGACTCTTGAGAGTCCCTTGGACTGCATGGAGATCCAATCAATCCATCCTAAAAGAGATCAATCCTGGGTGTTCTTTGGAAGGTCTGATGTTGAGGCTGAAACTCCAATACTTTGGCCACCTCATGCGAAGAGTTGACTCATTGGAAAAGACCCTAATGCTGGGTAGGATTGGCGGCGGGAGGAGAAGGGGGTGACAGAGGATGAGATGGTTGGATAGCATCACCGACTCGATGGACATGGGTTTGGGTAGACTCCGGGAGCTGGTGATGGACAGAAAGGCCTGGCGTGCTGCAATTCATGGGGTCGCAAATAGTCGGATATGACTGAGCGACTGAACTGAACTGAGTGCAGCACTTTAACAGCATCATCTTTTAGGATTTGAAATAGCTGGAATTCCATCAACACCACTAGCTTTGTTTGTAGTAATGGTTACTAACACCCACTTGACTTCACACTGCAGGATGTCTGCCTCTAGGTGAGTGATCACACCATAATGGTTTTCTGGGTCATTAACACCTTTTTTGTACAGTTCTTCTGTGTACTCTTGACACTTCTTTTTTAATCTCTTCTGCTTCTGTTGGGTCCTACTGTTTCTGTCCTTTATTGCACCCATCCTGGCAAGAAATATTCCTTTGATATTTCCAATTTTCTTGAAGGAATCCCTAGTCTTTTCCATTCTATTGTTTTCCTCTATTTCTTCACACTGTTCATTTTAGGCCTTCTTATCTCTCCTTGCTATTTTCTGTGGCTTGCTAGTAATGGAAATTGTAAGGCCAGGGTAGTAATGCTTGAGTGACCTACTAATTCGTTGAGTATTTTGAAAGTTCAGTGCATTCAGAGACTGGCATGGAAATTAAACATTTTCTGAAATCCTTAAGGAAATACTCATATTTCTGTGGGAGTTAGCCTGGTGTAACAATACTGAAAAGACCAGATTCTACATATGTAGGTCTCTAAGACCTGATATGGAGCAAAGATATGGAAGATGGATTCTGGATTTCCATGTCCTTAGGATGGTAACACATGGATGTAAGAGAAACTGATTATGTAATGTCTTCCTTTGTTCTGTGATTTTACCTGATTTAACACTTAAATTTTAATTTCACTATAGGATGACACATTAGAGCTGGATATACATTCAAATGAAGCATTTCTATTTACTGATTTATTTTATTTTCTTAATTACTGGATTAACTTTAGCCACCATCTGGTTTTCAGACCACCGTAATATTTTTGTTATCGCAGAAGCTTTGTTGAGCTTTCATGGAAAATGTAGCTTAGCATAATTTGGGAAGAAAAGTGGACCAGTGAGTAAACTTTCAGCCTTGTAAATACGATGGCTTTGGAGTTCATGTGGTCACTGTACTGTTCTTATGTTTTAGAAACATTTAGGGGCAAATATCCAGGCTGTCTCACATTGTCCCAGGAAGGTACACAGAAGTGTAGCAGGTTCTCACAGATATGATCCAGGTCTGCTCTCCTACAGGTCATCTCTACCCCTAAGCATGTTAACCATGTATCTATTCAACTGTAGGCTTACTGCTGAAGTCCAGTGGTTTAAGAGAATGGGAAACAGGAGGACAGTTATCGAGAAACACATTTTCTCCACTTCTGGTTTCCATAATGAAGAATGTCATTTCCAAAACACATGCCTGTCCTCTCTTAGACAATTTAATTACCCATGACATAGGTAAGTGGAGTGTTTTATAATTGACGTATTGGAGAACACCCAAGCATACACAAGCCACTTCTCCATTCCTTTTGTTATGGGAAATAGGCATTCAAGATGATTTTGATTTGAGTGAAAGCATTTTTCCATTGCTCTTTCACCAGAAGTTTTCACTGGGTGCATAAGGGTGCTCAATTCTGAAGGTGTGTGTTATGAAATGAATTTGCCCAATTATATAATTCTTGAACACCAACCCAGAAATTACCAGTTATTAACATAAAATCATGCACTTAATTTCTGACTCCTTTGTTCTATTTACTCAAAAGGGAAGGAAGTATTCTTTATCAAACTCCTCTGGTAATCTTAACAAGCATTAGCCTAGTCTAACATGTAACATAAATGTAACTCCCATCCTTACAGAAATAGTCACATAAGGGAGGAAAAAAGCAATGAAAGAAGAGAATATATATGTGGTATTTTAAATTTTTAACTCATTAAAGAAATACTTAGCCTCAGATAGATATTTTTAAACTAAAGTACTGAAGCTTATTTGCAATGAGATATTAAGCAAAGCCATTTCCCTTTCTCAGTTTTCCTAAATGGTATAAGCAGTGAGAGAGAAAAGAATTATTACTGCACAATTTTAAAATGGTAAGTATTGTACATTCCTGATTTTAATAAAGCCTAAAAATGGGTTCCTGATGAAAAGCTTCTGTAAAGTTAAGAAAAGTACTTACAAAGATAAATAGGATACTTGAGGACAACCAGTGAAGAAAGTATAATTGGAAAGACTATAAAATGTCAGCATAATGAATCTCTCCAACATTAGACGTTCTGTGAACTATTTTTTTTTTTATGAATGTTGTGAGCTGCTAAATCAAGAAAAGGCCAGTGATGAACAAATGAAGAGTCACAACAAAGAAATAAAGGCATAGAGAAGGAAACAAATGAGTGAGAAAATACACAGCTTTAGAGTCAAGTGAATAAACCAATTGAAACTATTGAATAAATGTAAACTGGTCAATGTTAAATGAACCCTTTTGGCAGAACACAAGGAGGAAGGAAGGAGCAATAGAGGAGCATGGGATTAAAAGGTACAAACTACTATGTACAGAGTAAGCTACAACCACATATTATACAACACAGAGAACATAGCCAATATTTTATAACTACAAGTAGGGTATGATCTTTAAAAATGGTGAATAATTATTATGTTGTTGTTTGGGGGCTTTTCTGATAGCTCAGTTGGTAAAGAATCCACCTGCAATGCAGGAGACCCTGGTTTGATTTCTGTGTTGGGAAGATCCACTGGAGAAGGGATAGGCTATCCACTCCAGTATTCTTGGGCTTCCCTTGTGGCTCAGCTGGTAAAGAATCCACCTGAAATGCAGGAGGCCCTGGTTCAATCCCTGGGTTGGAAAGATCCCCTGGAGAAGGGAAGGGATACCCACTCCAGTGTTGCTAAGTTGTGTCTGAATTTTTGAGACCTCCTGGACTGTAACCTGAGGCTCCTCTGTCCATGGGATCTCCCAGGCAAGAATACTGGATTGGGTTCCCCCCCGCCCCAACCTTCTTCAAAGGATCTTCCCAACCAAAGGACTGAAACTGTGTCTCCTGCACTGGCAGGCAGATTCTTTACTGCTGAGCCACCAAGGAAGCCTGTAACATAATATTGTACACCAAAGAAATTAGCCACCAGTTCTCTGTAATAGTCTTCCCTGGTGACTCAGTTGGTAAATAATCTGCCTGCAATGTAGGAGACCAGGGTTCAATCCCTGGTTTGGGACGATCCCCTGAAGAAGGGTACAGCACACTCCAGCATTTTTGCTTGTAGAATTCCATGGACAGAGAAACCTGGCAGGCTACAGTCCAAGGGTTCACAGAGAGTCAGGCATAACTGAGCACTTAACACTTTTACACTTTCAAGTCTCTGTAAAAAATGAATAAATAAATATATATGTGTGTGTGTGTGTGTGTGTGTATATACATACATATATATATATATATATATATATACACACACATATATAGTATGTAGTATATGTAAAATTCTATGGGATTTCAACATTCAGTCTACATATTCCTGATCCAAAACATGAATAAAAAAAAAAAAAACGTGTACATGAGCAAACATTGCCAGAGAACTCAAGGATTCAAAGAAAAATATTGATTTAGTAGTATTAAAATTATAAAAAAAAATGAGAAGTAAATTTAATATGAAAACAATTCATTTCTTGCTTTGCATCCCTTCAGTGAACAACAACAACAAAAAGAATAAAGAACAAAAACTGAAAGAAGTATAAATTTGAATTTAAGCAGTGACCAACTACTTTAGAACAGTTCTCAAAACTCCCAGGAGGTTGACATATTTTCTTTATGCCAAAATTTATTTACCTCTAGGACTTGTGATCAAGTCGCTCAGTCGTGTCCAACTCTTTGAGACCCCATGGACTGTAAACTACCAGGCTCCTCCGTCCATGGGATTTTCCAGGCAAGAATACTGGAGTGGGGTGCCATTTCCTTCTCCAGAAGATCTTCCAGACCCAGGGATCAAACCCAGGTCTCCCGCATTGTAGGCAGACGCTTTACCGTCTGAGCCACCAGGGAAGTCAACTTGTGAATAGGAGTTAAAACACATAATAAAATACTTGTATCACTAATTTTTCTTCATTTAAAAACACTATTAATGACAAATTTGACTCTAAATTTGTATGTGTTTCCCCCTATCTTTCATAATGATAAAAACATTGTTTGAATGTAGTAAAAATGTGTAAGCAACATTTTTACTACACTACTAAAAAAACATAAATTACTATGAATCAGCAATTGAGAAAAATAATTTTATGAATTTTAAAATTCAACTGTGAATAAATGGAGTAGCAGATGCAGTTAACATTTTGCTCATCTCTACAAATTGAATGTAAAAAGAAAATAAGACAAAACATTTTTTTACATCAAAATAGTGAGTAAGTGGTTGCATGGTATGGGACTTTTGAGAAAATAGCACTTGAAAGTTGTGGGCTAAGACTTCTCATTTAGCTTAAACTGAATATTCCTATTTGCACATTTTGAAAAAGAAAGTAAAGAAAATGTTGCTGTTTGTAATTTTACATCTAAAAATTCTATATCCACTTATTCATATCACAATAATTTAAACAATAATTTCCAGATGGAAAAGCTGTTAAAATCCTGAACATAAAGCTGATACTTAACTACTATAGAATGGGCCAATTATTTCATCAGTATAAGATAATGCACTCTGGTTATACCTAATGCGATTTCTTCCTTTTAGTATTTGATTCTAAAAATTATATTTTAAAATTGCTTATATATCTAAAGAGTATGTCTAAAAGATAACAAAATTTTATTTAAAAACAATTTTGAATGAAGTCTATGCCAGAATGTTAGACAAATTATAGGATAATATGAAGATTAATATGTAAATATTCCATGACTTAAGTTACAACAAAAATGTTAAAACCACTGTTAGCATCTAATTGTATTGCCAGATGGTTTGTAGAATATTACAGCATAAACAAGTACTGTGGAGATTTAATCAGGAGAAAATTATTTTTCTCAGTGGATAATCAGATAATCTCAGTGGATTTTATATTATACACACACATAAATTTGAAACAAGCAGAAAAAAATCTGATCTTTAACTTTGAAGGCAAACAGAGAAGAAAGAAAAAAAGAGTATATAGGAGGGGATAACTTATTTGGAAGAAACAAGTCCCAATATAACATAACTAAAGTAAACATAAATTAGTAAAGTAAACTAATAAGGCATAGATTCTCAGACTAGATTTAAATATTAGGTAATATGAGTATACAAGAACATACCTGAAAACTATGACATAAAATTTTGAAATTAGAAGGAAGAATAAAAACAAAAGACAACTGCATAACGAAAGAATCTCAATGGTACAATATTTTCCATCAGACAAAAGTTAAGGTGAAAAACAATATGCTGCAGAGTCTTAATACAAATGGTCGACATAAGTTAAAGTGCACAGATAATAAAATAATATATACCCAACGAACAACAAAAAAAATTCCAATATTTATAAAGAAGCAACTGATAGAATAAAGTAATTCATAGAAAAAGTAAAAAATAAGTAAAAGGATAAATTCAGTTTTACTGCATCTCTCTCAAATTCCAATAAAATGTATGGTTTTTAACAAATGAATGATTGAATTTGAATTTTACAAGGAAGAATTTTAACAAAAGAAAAATTTTTGAGACCTAATATGATGTTATGAAAAATTATATATGAAAAAGATCATAAATCAGGACTCAGTGAGTTCTAATAAAATAGAGCCATTCTGATTATATTCTGATAACATTATAAAACACTAAAAATCAAAAGAAGATATAAAAATGAATAAGATGGTAAAAATTCCCACATATTTTACAGAAGAATTGAGTTTAAAAATCCATTAGGAAAATTAGTAAACATTAAAGGCAAATTTTATTGGAAACAACATTTCAAAATTTTTAGACACAGCAATAGCAGTACTTCAAAGCAAAATAGGCCTTATTTTTTAAATTTGGTTACTGGATTATACTTAATTTGTCAGATTACATTCAAGATTGCCATGGACACTTCCAAACTCTGGTTTCTAACGCAAAGTGGTCAATTTAATAGATCCAAGGAATGTTGATTTGCAGCATAAGTGAAGTCATAAAACTATCTTTACATTTTTATCTTTTATAAGTACTTCATCTGTCAACCTTCCTTAGTTAAAAAATGTGTTGTCAAGCGAAAGAGACACAGATGTATAGTACAGTCTTTTGGACTCTGTGGGAGATGGCAAGGGTGGGATGATTTGGGAGAATGGCGTTGAAACATGTATATTATCATATGTGAAATGGATCACCAGTCCAGGTTCGATGCATGAGACAAGTGCTTGGGGCTGCTGTACTGGGATGACCCAGAGGGATGGGATGGGCAGGGAGGTGGGAGGGATTTCAGGATGGGGAACACATGTACACCCATGGCAGATTCATGTCAATGTATGGCAAAACCACTACAATATTGTAAGGTAATTAGCCTCCAATTAAAATAAATAAATTTATATTAAAAAAATGTGTTGTCAGCAGGTTATTTAAAAGATAGATGAAACTGATTATTTTTAAAAAGCCAAATAGATTCAATAGATGTTCAACTCCTTGAAAGCGTTTGTTAGTCAAACCATAAATTGAATTATATATATTTACAATTTAAAATCCACTGAGAATATCTGTGAATGTATCTTTCACACTTAAAATATTATTTTTTTATTAATTTTTATTGGAGTACAGTTGCTTTATAATGCTGTGTTAGCTCCTATAGCACAGCAAAATAAATCAGACATACATATACACACATCTCCTCCTTGTGGATTTCCCTCTCATTTAGGTTACCATAATGCATTAAGTAGAGTTTCTCCTGTTATACAGTGTTCTCATCTGTTGTCTATTTTATATTTATTATCAATAGTGTCTATGTGTCAACCTCAATCTTCCAATTCTTCTCACCCCACCCCCTTTCTGCCTTGGTATCTAGACATTTATTCTTTACATCAATGTCTCTATTTCTGTTGTGCAAATGATATCATCAATACCATGTTTCTAATTTCCACACACTTGCATGAATATATGGTATTTGTTTCTTTCTAATTTACTTCACTTTATATGTAGAGAAGACAAGGAAAGATGTAAGCATTTGATTGCAGTGTTCCAAAGAACAGCAAGGAGAGATAAAAAAGCCTTCCTCAGAGATCAATGCAAAGTAATAGAGGAAAACAATAGAATGGGAAAGAGTAGAGATCTCTTCAAGAAAATTAGAGATACCAAGGGAACATTTCATGCAAAGATAGGCTCAATAAAGGACAGAAATGGTATGGACGTAACAGAAGCAGAAGATGTTAAGAAGAGGTGGCAAAAATACACAGAACTGTACAAAAAAGATCTTCACGACTCAATGATCACAATGGTGTGATCACTCACCTAGAGCCAGACATCCTGGAATGTGAAGTCATGTGGGCCTTAGGAAGCATCACTACAAACAAAGCTAGTGGAGATGATGGAATTCCAGTTGAATTATTTCAAATCCTAAAAGATGATGTTGTGAAAGTGCTGCACTCAATATGCCAGCAAATTTGGAAAACTCAGCAGTGGCCACAGGACTGGAAAAGGTCAGTTTTCATTCCAATCCCAAAGAAAGGCAATGCCAAAGAATGCTCAACTAACACAGAAATGCAGTCATCTCACACGCTAGTAAAGTAATGCTCAAAATTCTCTAAGCCAGGCTTCAGTAATATGTGAACCATGAGTTTCCAGATGTTCAAGCTGGTTTTAGAAAAGGTAGTGGAAACAGAGATCAAATTGCCAACATCCGCTGGATCATCGAAAAAGCAAGAGAGTTCCAGAAAAACATCTATTTCTGCTTTATTGACTATGCCAAAGCCTTTGACTGTGTGGATCACAATAAACTGTGGAAAATACTTTAAGAGATGGGAATACCAGACCACCTAATCTGCCTCTTGAGAAACCTGTATGCAGGTCAGGAAGCAACACTTAGAACTGGACATGGAACAACAGACTGGTTCCAAATAGGAAAAGGAGTACATCAAGACTGTATATTCTCACCTTGCTTATTTAACTTATATGCAGAATACATCATGAGAAACGCTGGGCTGAAAGAAACACAAGCTGGAATCATGATTGCCAGGAGAAATATCAATAACCTCAGATATGCAGATGACACCACCCTTATGGCAGATAGTGAAGAAGAACAAAAGAGCCTCTTGATGAAAGTGAAAGAGGAGAGTGAAAAAGTTGGCTTAAAGCTCAACATTCAGAAAACTAAGATCATGGCATCTGGTCCCATTACTTCATGGCAACTGGATGGGGAAACAGTGGAAACAGTGGCTGACTTTATTTTGGGGGGCTCCAAAACCACTGCAGATAGTGATTTCAGCCATGAAATTAAAAGATGCTTACTCCTTGGAAGGAAAGTTATGACCAACCTAGACAGCATATTAAAAAGCAGAGACATTACTTTGTCAACAAAGGTCCATCTAGTCAAGGCTATGTTTTTGCCAGTAGTCATGTATGGATGCGAGAGATGGACTATAAAGAAAGCTGAGCACCGAAGAACTGATGCTTTTGAACTGTAGTGTTGGAGAAGACTCTTGAGAGTCCCTTGGACTGCAAGGAGATCCAACCAGTCCATCCTAAAAGAGATCAGTCCTGGGTGTTCATTGGAACAACTGATGTTGAAGCTGAAACTCCAATACTTTGGCCACCTGATGTGATGAACTGGCTCATTTGAAAAGCCCCTGATGCTGGGAACTATTGAGGGCAGGAGGAGAAGGGGACGACAGAGGATGAGATGGTTGGATGGCATCACTGACTCAATGGACATGAGTTTGGTAGAACTCTGGGAGTTGCTGATGGACAGGGAGGCCTGGCTTGCTGTGGTTCATGGGGTCATGAAGAATAGGAAACCACTGAGAGACTGAACTGAACTGAATTGGTATGACACTCTCCAGGTCCATTCACATCTCTACAGAGTACCCAATACACTTAAAATAGTATTTTTTAAAAATAATGGCCTTTAAAAAATCTTCATTTCAATATTTATGAATGTATTTTACCAGAGGTCTTTGAGTTGTAAAATTTTGAATACAGAAATATATTCAAAATATAACATCCAATTCCAATTGTTTTTATTTAATGGCAAAGTAATACCAGGTGGCTCAGTCAGTAAAGAATCCACCTGCAATGCAGGAGATCTGGGTTGGATCCCTAGATTGGGAAGATTCCCTGGAGACGGAAATGGCAACCCACTCCAGTATTGTTGTCTGGAGAATCCTGAGGCTAGACGAGCCTAGGGGACTACAGTTCATGGGGTCACAAAGGGTCAATAATGACTGAAAGACTAACACTTTCACTTTCAAAGTAATGCAATCTTGACAAAGTGTAGTTACTAATTTCCTTTGCTAGTATGTTTAAGTGCAAAAAAATAATTTCACAAATTTTCTGTTTTAGTTAAAAACTTGCATACACTGAAGTGCACATTTTAAAGTTTATAAGTCAATGAGTTCAGATAAATCTAATCAAAATACAATTAAGATTCAGATTTCCACTGACTCATGTATTTCCTTTATAGGTGCTTCCTGTTAATTTTCATTATCATAAGCAATCTGGGGCCAGAGGGCTTTGTATCTTTTTTTTTTTTTTAACACCATGGTAAAATTTTATCTCTTCTTCATCTCCAAAGAAATGCAATCATATAGTATATGCTCTTTTCTGTTTGTTACCACTTAATGTAGTTGTATGCACCAAAATGCATTCTATTTTACTGCATAATAGTAGTCCATCATATATTCAAATCATAATTTGTTTATGTAATAGACTATTAGGAGACATTTAGCTTATTTCACAGTTTTGTCTGTTTTGAATAATACTCTAATATTTGTTTATGTTTTTGGCATTTCCACCCAGTATAATTTCTTTCGCCATTTTCCTTTTGCTGGGCATTTGGTTTGTTTCCCATTTTTGGCTATAGGAACATCTGCAACAATCATTATGTAGTAGTTGTTCTGCTGATTTTTATTTTTATTTTGGGCTAAACTCATAGGGATGGATTATAGAATAGGTTATCTTTAATTTTACTTTTAAAAAATACTGCCAGATTATTGCACAGTGTTCCAATGATACCATACTCTTGGAGAAAAATGGGAAGTTTCAGTCATTTTCTAACTTATCTTTCCAGTATCTTTTATTTTGTTGAGTATATGGTGATATTTCACTATGTTTCCATTTTCTTCATGAATAATGATGCTGAATATCTTTCTTATTGTCCATCTTTCATTTTCTTTTATGAAGTGTCCATATTTTGACCTATTTGGAATCAAGTTTTGACTTTTAATTATTGATTTCTGAGAGTTCAGTATAAATTTTATATAATAGCTCTTGCTGAGGTATATATGCTATGAGTATTTCCCCAACTTCATAGCTGTTACTTCATTTTATTAATGGTGACTTTTGATGATCACTTGTTTTAATATTAATGAAGTCAATTTAGCAAATTTTGTTTATACATGATTTAGGCATTCTCATTAAAAATCATTACCATGAAGATATTGTTTGATATGTGTTCTTCTAGAACTTTCATAGTTTCAATATTTGGGGTTAAGCATATTACATATTATTCATCTTTAATTTTAGAGTCTCACATGTAGTAGGATTTGAGAATTATTTATTTTATCATAGAAACACCACAGAACTGCCTTGACATCTGCTGAAAATAAGAGTCAGATTATCTCTGGATTTGTTTTTTTATTTCATTGATCTGTTTGATTTTCCTAACATAGATACCACACTCTAGTGGTCATTGCAGCTTCATTGAAATTCTTATAATCAAGTCTATTCATCATTTCAAGACTGTTTAGTTATTCTAAGTCCTTTAATTTTTCATTTTTCATATAAATATTATAATCAGCTTGGCTACTTATATAAAATAAGAATTATGGTTTTATATTGTGACTGAAGGCCTGGCTCAGACTCTTGTAGGGCTCACTGCTCCTTTCCCTGGGGACCTGGTGCACTCAAGGATTTGTTTGTGCTCTCAAAGAGTCTCTGGTGGGCATGGTGTTTGATTTTAATGTGATTGTGCCCTTGCTACTGTCTTGTTGCTGCTTATCCTTTGTCCTTGGATGTTGGGTATCTTATTTTGGTGGGTTCCAACATACTCCTGTCGATGGTTGTTTAGAAGCTAGTTGTGATTTTAGTGTTCTCACAGGAGAAGAGTGCACGTCCTTCCACTCAACCATCTTCATGCCCAGTTTTCCCCATAGCCAGTCCCTCCCATCAGGAAGTTTGCACATGCTTCTTATACTCAATCATTAGAGAAGAAGCAAGAACTGCAGCAACATGGCCTCCAGAATGAAAAACACAATCACAGAAAACTAACCAAAATGATCACGTGGATAACAGTCTTGTGTAACTTAATGAAAATATGAACCATGTTGTGCAGGGCCACCAAGATGAACAGGTCATTGTAGAGATGAGTGAAAAAATGTGGACCACTGTAGAAAGAAATGGCAAACCACTTCAGTATTCCTGCCTTGAGAACCCCATGAACAGTATGAAAAGGCAAAAAGACAACACTGGAAGATGTGCCCCTCAGGTTGGTAAGTGTTCAATATTCTACTGGGGAAGAACAGAGAAATAGTTCCAGAAAGAATAAAGAGGCTGGCCAAAGTGGAAACAATGCTCAGTTGTGGATGTGTCTGCTGTAAAGTAAAGTCTGATGCTATAAAGAAAAATATTGCATAGGAATATGTTATCAAGGGTATTTTTCAGAGAACTCGAACAATAATTTCACAATTTGTATGGAAATACAAAAAACCTCGAATAGCCAAAGCAATCTTGAGAAAGAAGAATGGAACTGGAGGAATCAACCTGCCTGACTTCAGACTATACTACAAAGCTACAGTCATCAAGACAGTATGCTACTGGCACAAAGATAGAAATATAGATCAATGGAACAAAATAGAAAGACCAGAGATAAATCCACACACGTATGGACACTTTATCTTTGACAAAAGAGGCAAGAATATACAATAGAGAAAAGACAATCTCTTTAACAAGTAGTGCTGGGAAAACTGGTCAACCACTTGTAAAAGAATGAAACTCAAACAATTCCATACACAAAAATAAACTCAAAATTGATTAAAGATCTAAATGTAAGACCAGAAACTATAAAACTCCTAAAGGAAAACATAGGCAAAACAACTCTCTGACATAAATCACAGCAGGATCCTCTATGACACACCTCCCAGAGTAATGGAAATAAAAGCAAAAATAAACAAATGGGACCTAATTAAACTTAAAAGCTTCTGCACAATGAAGAAAACTATAAGCAAGGTGAAAAGACAGCCTTCAGAATGGGAGAAAATAATAGCAAATGAAGCATCTGACAAAGAATTAATCTCAAAAATGTACAAGCAGCTCCTACAGCTCAATACCAAAATATAAATGACCCAATCAAAAAATGGGCCAAAGAACTAAACAGACATTTCTCCAAAGAAGACATACAGATGGCTAACAAACACATGAAAAGATGCTCAACATCACTCATTATAAGAGAAATGCAAATAAAAAACACAATGAGGTACCATCTCACACCAGTCAGAATGGCTGATATCCAAAAGTCTACAAGTAATAAATGTTGGAGAGGGTGCAGAGAAAAGGGAGCCCTCTTACACTGTTGGTAGAAACGCAAACTAGTACAGCCACTATGGAGAACAGTGTGGAGATTCCTTAAGAAACTGGAAATAGAACTGCCATAGGACCCACAAATCCCACTGCTGGGCATACACACAGAGGAAACCAGAATTGAAAGAGACACGTGTACCCCAGTGTTCATTGCAGCACTGTTTACAATAGCTAGGACACGGAAGCAACCTAGATGTCCATCAGCAGATGAATGGATAAGAAAGCTGTGGTGCATATACATAATGGAATATTACTCAGCTATTAAAAAGAATGCATTTGAATCAGTTCTAATGAGGTGGATGAAACTGGAGCCTATTATACAGAGTGAAGTAAGTCAGAAAGAAAAACACCAATACAGTATATTAACACATATATATGAAATTTAGAAAAATGGTAACAATGACCTTGTATGCGAGACAACAAAGAGACACAGGTGTAAAGAACAGACTTTTGCACTCTGTGGGAGAAGGCGAGGGTGGGATGATGTGAGAGAATAGCATTGAAACATGTATATTACCATATGTGAAATAGCTCAGCAATCCAGGTTTGATGCATGAAACAGGGTGCTCAGGGCTGGTGCAATGGGATGATGCTGAGGGATGGGATGGGGAGGGAGGTGGCAGGGGGGTTCAGGATGGGGGACACATGTACACTCATGGCTGATTCATGTGAATGTATGGCAAAAACCACACAATACTATAAAGTAATTAGCTTCCAATTAAAATTAAATTAATTAATTAATAAAAAAAGGAAAAATATTGCATAGGAATATGGAACGTTAGGTCCATGAATTAAAGTAAATTGGATGGGGTCAAACAGGAGATGGCAGGAGTGAACATCAAAATTTTAGGAGTCAGTGAACTAAAATGGATGAGAATGGGGAAATTTAATTCAAATAACCATTATATCTATTACTGTGGGCAATAATCCCTTAGAAGGAATGGAGTAGCCCTCTTAGTCAACGAAAGAGTCAGAAATACAGTACTTGGGTGCAATCTTAGAAGTGAAAGAATGATCTTGGTTTCTTTCCAAGGCAAATAATTCTATATCACAGTAATCCAAGTCTATGCCCCAACCACTGACGCTGAAGAAGCTGAAGTTGAATGGTTCTATGAAGACCTACAAGACCCTCTAGGGCTAACACTAATAAAACATGTCTTTTTCATCCTAGGGGACTGGAATGCAAAAGTAGGAAGTCAAGAGATATCTGGAGTAAGAGGCAAGTTTGATCTTTGAGTACAAAATGAAGCAGGTAAAGGATAACAGAGTTTTACCAAGAAAACACACTGGTCATTATAAACACTCTCTTCCAACAACACAATAGATGACTCTACACATGGACATCAACAGATAGTCAACACCGAAATCAGGTTGATTATATTCTTTGTAGTCAAAGATGGAGAAGCTCTACACAGCCAGCAAAAACAAGACAGGGAACTAACTGTGGCTCAGGTCATGAACTCCTTATTGCAAAATTCAGACTTAAATTGAAGAAAGTAAGCAAAATCACTAGATCACTTAGGTATTGTCTAATCAATTCCTTAATGATTGTACAGTGCAAGAAACAGATTCAAGGGATTAGATCTGATTATATCAGATCTGACAGAGTACTTGAGGAATTAGGGACAGAGGTTTGTAACCCTGTACAAGAGGTAGTGACCAAAACACCCAAGAGAAAGAAAGGCAAGAACGCAAAATGGTGATCTGAGGAGGCCTTACAAACAGATGAGAAAAGAAGAGAATCAAAAAGTAAAGGAGAAAGGGAAAGATATTCCCAACCGAATGCAAAGTTCCAAAGAATAGTAAAAAGGGATGAGAAAGCCTTCTTAAGTGAACAATGCAAAGAAAGGGAGGAAAACAATAGAATGGGAAAGACTAGAGATCTCTGCAAGAAAATCGGAGACACCAAGGGAATATTTCATGCAAAGATGGGCATAATAAAGGGCAAAAATGGAAAAGACCTAACAGAAGCAGAAGAGATTGAGGAGATTAAGAAGCTTAAGATTAAGAGGTTAAGAGTTGTGTCCAACTCTTTGAAACCCCATGGACTGTAGCCCACCAGGCTCCTCTGACCATTAGATTTCCCAGGCAAGAATACTGGGGTGGGTTGTCATTCCTTTCTCCAGGGGATCTTCCTGACCCAAGGATTGAACTCAAGTCTCCCGTATTGCAGGCAGATTCTTTACCATCTGAGCCACCTATATGCCAGCAAATTTGGAAAACTCAACAGTGGCCACAGGACTGGAAAAGGTACATTTTCATTCCAATCCCAAATAAGGGCAATGTCAAAAAATATTCCAACTACCATACAATTGTACTCATTCCACATGTTAGCAAGGTAATGCTCAAAATTCTTCAAACTAGTTTTCAACAGTGGGTGAACTCAGAACTTCCAGAAGTACAAGCAGGATTACAAAAGGCAGAGGAATCAGAGATCAAACTGCCAATATCCCTTGGATCACAGAAAAAGCAAGAGAATTCCAGAAACAAAAACAAAAACAAAAACAAAAACATTTAGCATTTGGTGCTTCATTGACTGTGCCAAAGCCTTTGACTGTGTGGGTCACAACAAACTGTGGAAAATTCTTAAAGAGAAGGAAATAGCAGACCACTTTACCTGTCTCCTGAGAAACCTGTATGCAGGCCAAGAAGCAACATTTAGAACCAGACATAGAACAATGGACTGGTTCAAAATTAAGAAAGACTATGTCAAGGCTGTATATTGTAGTCCTGCTTATGTAACTTATATGCAGAGTACATCATGTGAAATTCCAGGCTTTAGGAATCATAAGCTGGAATCAAGATTGCTGGAGAAATATCAACAACCTCAGATATGCAGATGACACCGTCCTAATGGCAGAAAGCAAGGTGAATTAAAGAGCTCTTTGATATAGATGAAAGGGGAGAATTAAATAGCTGGCTTAAAACTAAACATTCTGAAAACTAAGATCATTGCATCTGGTCCCATCAATTCATAGCAAATAGGTGGGGAAAACATAAAAACAGTGACAGACTTTATTGTCTTGGGCTCCAAAATCACTGCTGACAGTGACTTCAGCCATGAAATTAAAACACTTCTTCCTTGAAAAACAAAATTATGGCAAACCTAGACAGCGTATTCAAAAGCAGAGACACCGCTTTTCCAAGAAAGGTCTGTATAATTAAAGCTATGGTGTTTCCATACCATAACTATAAAGCTGAAGAATTCATGCTTTTGTACTCTTGAGAGGACTCTTGAGAGGACTCTTAGATCTCTGCAAGCAAATCAAAGCAGTAAATCTTAAAGGAAATCAATCCTAAGTATTCATTGGAAGGACTAATGCTGAAACTGAAGCTCCAATACTTTGGCCACCTGATGAAAAGAGCAGACTTATTGGAAAAGACCCTGATGCTGGTAAAGATTGAAAGTAGAAGGAGAAGAGGGCAGCAGAGGATGAAATGGTTGGATGGCATCATGACCTCAATGGACATGAGTTTGAACAAAGTCCAGGAGATGGTGATGGACAGGAAACTCTGGCAAGGTGCAGTCCATGGGGTCACAAAGAGTCCGACATGACTCTGAATGAACAACAACCACTACCTCATTGTGACTGCATTAAATCTACAAATGAATTTGTTGCAAACTGACATCTAAACAATATTAATCATTAAATTTGTAATGACAGTACTTCTTACAACTTTGGCCCGAGCTGGCTTCACTGGTAAATTTTACCACATGCCCACTCCAGTATTCTTGCCTGGAAAATTCCATGGACTGAATAGCCCAGTAGGCTACAGTCCATGGGGTCGCAAAGAATCGGACATGACTGAGCGACTTCACTTTTTCACTTAAGGGATAATTAATACCAATCTCACATTAATATTTCTAGAAAATAGATAAGTATAGAATAGCTATTTTATCAACTAAAAAAAAATCCTACTAAAAATTTGATTATGAAATATTTCAGTAATCAAAAAATTTAGCTACAATCATGTATCTGAAAACCTGAAATATTCTTCTGTTAAGAGAGGATTTTGATCTGTGTGGACTGAGCCAAATATTAATTCAATAAGGAAAACATTACTCTATTTTATATTATTTATGAGACCTTTAGTGATATATTTGTTGTGTAAGTAATCTAAGCCAAGGGATGCTCTAAATTAAAAATGCAAATAAGAATTTATAATGTTTTATAATTCTTTATGCTTATAAAAACTTTTTTGATAAATAAATTTGCCCACCAAATGAATAAGCTCAGTACTTTAATTTGTATTAGTAATAAAACCATGTCATCATAAAATAACATAACATATGAATAACATTTCTTAGCTAGAATCTTAAAATATTTAAATGAATTTTAAAAGTAATCTAAGTTTCTCTAAGGAAACAATATTTTAAGTAGGAACACAGAATATGACTCATCTGGACATGTTCAACTCTAATTAAAAACATTTGTCACTGGTAACCTGATTCCTTTTCTTATAATTGCCACTGCATAAAAATGTCTGAACCACATAAATGTTTGATTAGTAAAACATTTTATTACTTACAATAATGCATATCATAATTGGCTCTCCATTGCAGAAGATAGTGCTTTTAGTGAGTATTATAGTTATATAGTGAAATGTTAATTAAAGCGGAAGTAGTAAACTGTTTTTTCCAAGTCCAATTACTTAATTATGGAATTAACACAATATACAGCTAAATAATTTGCCACTTTCACTCTCACTGGTATTATAAAATGATATCCAAATGATTTCCAAAATGATTAGTCTGGCTCTAACTGTCATGAACTGCGGGTTGCCAGGTTATTGAATTCTTGAAACAGCTCATAACTATTTTTTTTTAAAATTCCCCATAGTGATAGTCAGTGCACTGGTGCAACAGAGCAATATAGGAAAGAACAGATTTTGGAAACATTAGAACGGAAAGGTTGCTGTCTTTCTTTCATTCAAAAATTGCTATTGTAATTTCACAGATCTTTGAGATTTATTTATTTTGGTTAGCTTCAGAACTGACCTTCTCAACTCACAAAGATTATACTATGCAGCATATTTTAGAGTAATGCTTTGAAAAGTAGACCAGGATTAAATGGCTAAGGGGAATATTTTAGTTCAGAATTAAATGCTTTCTGTCACTGTGTAGGACTGCATTTGCAAAAAACTTCTATTTAAAAGAAACATAACTTTTTCTGCCTAAAATAATGTGATTCTACTGTTGAATTACTATTACATTGTAAAAAAATTAAATAGTATGAATTTCAATCCATTCATTTTAGTTCAGTTCAGTCACTCAGTCATGTCCCACTCTTCGTGATGCCATGGACTGCAGCAGGCCAGGCCTCCCTGTCCGTCACCAAATCCTGGAGCTTGCTCAAACTCATGTCCATTGAGTCGGTGATGCCATCCAGCCATCTTATCCTCTGTTGTCCCCTTCTCCTCCTGCCTCAAGCTTTCCCAGCATCAGGATCTTTTCTAAGGAATTAGTTCTTCGCATCAGGTGGCCGAAGTGTTGGAGCTTCAGCATCAGTCTTTCCAATGAATATTCAGGACTGATTTCCTTCAGGATTGACTGATTCAATCTCCTTGCTGTCCAAGGGACTCTCAAGAGTCTTCTCCAATACTACAGTTCAAAAGTATCAATTCTTTGGCGCTCAGGTTTCTTTATGGTCCAACTCTCACATCCATATGTGACTACTGGAAAAACCATAACCTTGACCTCAAAATAATTATTTAGCTGGTAATATCAAGAAAGCTGGCCCACTCAATTACATAATTCAAAACTTTTAATGAATAGAACAACAACAACAAAACCAAGCAACTTAAAAATGCTTACCATAGGTCTGTTAACCTCAATATGTACCAGTAGACTACCTTTAAATGGAGGCTATTTCACATAAAGTTTCATTGAACAGATAAAACAGACTATCAGTGACTACATTTATTTATTTTTTTAATAAATTTATTTATTTTAGTTGGGGGATAATTACTTTACAATATTGTAGTAGTTTTTGCCATACATTGACATGAATCAGCCATGGGTTTACATGTGTTCCCCATCCTGAACCCCACCTCCCACCTCCCTCCCCATCCCATCCCTCTGGGTCATCCCAATGCCCCAGCCCTGAGCATTTGTCTCATGCATAGAACATGGAATGGTGTTCTGTTTCACATATGATAATATACATGTTTCAATGCTATTGTCCCAGAACGTGCCACCCTCACCTTCTCCCTCAGAGTCCAGTGACTTTAGAATGCAGGAAGGAGAAATAATTGTTAGTGTTTGGTGTTGTCATTTTATCAACTTCTACAATAATGTTCTGGCTTTTGTGACTGTTGCTTATCATTTTAAACCCAAATGTTATAATAGATCTCAGCAATATATGGGTGGACACCCTACACATTCAAAAAGGACTGCACACACTTAAAGGAGCAACCAGCAACTATAGCAACCAGCCTTCAAGAAGACCTCCGCTGATATTCATGTCCTGGCATTTATAACCTTGCAGTTTCCTCCCACTTTGCACCAGGATTGGTCTGTGTGACCAAATGATTATAGGAAAACATGATGATCTCCCATTTTTGAGATTAGACCATAAAAGACTGTGGAATCCCAACGTGGGCTTTTTTCTTGCTCACATGCTTCCATTTGCACTTGGATCACACACTCTAGGGAAACCTGATCGGGAGCAACCTGATAGAGAGACCAACATGTCAAGGCATGAAAGTCTCCTGCTGACAGTCAGGTGACTGAGCTTAGAAGTGAATTCCCCAGCTATGGTTGAACCTTTGAGGTGAGCACAGCCCCGTCAGCAGCTTAACTTCAACCTTGGGAGAGATTATGAGCCAGATCACCCAGTTAAGCCACTCTCAAGTCCCTGACTCTCAGAAAGTGTGTGAGATAAGAAATGCTGGTTTGTTCAAACTACTAAGTTGTGAGGTAATTTGTTATGGGCTTCCCTGGTGGCCCAGATGTAACTTGTTACACTGTAATATATATAACTAATATACTAAAGAAATACCAACATTTCAAATGATGAGGGTGAAAGAGGAGAGTGAAAAAGCTGGCTTAAAATTCAGCATTCAAAAAAAGAAGATCATGGCATCTGGTCCCATCACTTCATGGCAAATAGATGGATAAAAAGTGTAAATAGTGACAGATTTTATTTTCTTGGGCTCCAAAATCATTGCAGATGGTGACTGCAGCTTTAAATTTAAAAGACACTTGCTCCTTGGAAGAAAAACTATGACAAACCTAGACAGTGTATTAAAAAGCAGAGACATCACTTTGCCAACAAATGTCCATATAGTCAAAGCTATGGTTTTTCCAGTAGTCATGTATGGATGTGAGAGTTGGACCCCAAAGAAGGCTGAGCAACAAAGAACTGATGCTTTCAATTGTGGGGCTGGAGAAGACTCTTGAGAGTCCCTTGGACTGCAAGGAGATCAATAGTCAATCCTAATGGAAATCAACTCTGAATATTTATTGGAAGGACTGATGTTGAAGCTGAAGCTCTAATACTTTGGACATCTGATGCTAAGAGCTGACTCACTGGAAAAGACCCTGATGCTGGGAAAGATTGAGGGCAGGAGGAGAAGGGGATGACAGAGGATGAGATGGTTGGATGGCATCACGGGCTCAACGGCCATGAGTTTGAGCAAACTCTGGGAGATAGCGAAGGACAGGAAAGTCTGATGTACTACAGACCATGGAGTCACAGAGTCAGACATGACTTAGTGACTGAACAACAAAATAATTAAAAAAATATTTTTTCCTTACACATCATGCTCTGTGTTAGGAAAGTCAGGGACTGTTGTAATTATAACGTTGTGCTTGACTCCATGGGATTTTACACTTGAGGGTATCCTTGTCATATAATATTTTTAGGGACATATTTGTTAATAATGTAAAAACATTAATATAGATGGCATTACTAACACAAAAGCATACTTGATTTTAAAAAGTTCTTACATTCTATCTGATAACCAAAGTTGCTTATTGATATCATATCCTCTGAAGATAAAACATCTGCCATTGCTAAAATACTTGGTTCATCTCTTACCACTTTTGTCCAGACTACTTATGAGGTTAATGGGTTTTTAAATGTGAAGCCTTATAAGAGTATTAGAGTAATCCTATTCAGCCATTAGTAATGTATTTGGGGAGTTTTTAGTGTTATTTCAAGTTTAAATTATTCACTGACACACTCATTTAACATGTTCTCAAATTATATTGAAGAAAACCTGATCTTCTTGACTTAACAAGTACTGACTGTGGACATGGGAGGGGAACCTTTTAAAATGAGAAAAATAAATTAAGATTCTTTCAGTATTTTGGCTTCTGACTTTACAGTTTCATGCTTTTAATATGATCTTATTTCTGATCATCTTATCAAGTGCTATGTTTAATGAAGAAAATATTAAGATTCACAAAGTACTATTATTTATGTAGAAGATATAAAGACATTCATGTTCCAAGGCAATATTAAAAATGATCATTGTTTAAAATCTAACATAATTCTATTATTTTATTATCTTGACTTAAATTTTTTAGGGCTTCCCAGGTAGCTCAGTGGTAAAGAATCTGCCTGCCAATCAGGAGACAAGAGCTCAGTCCCTGGGTCAGGAAGATGCCCTGGAGAAGGAAATGTCAACCCACTTCAGTATTCTGGCCTGGGAAATCCTATGGACAAAGGATTTTGGTGGGCTACAGTCCATGGGGTCACGAAAGAGTGGGACACAGAGACTAAAAACAACAACAAAATTTGTTAACTAATTTAACTTGTCACAAAATGGTAGATTATAGAGAAAAGTATTCTTTAGAAATGAAATACACAAAATATTGCTGAGAAACTGGTAACATATGAGTAATTGATTTGGGGATTACAAACTTATCATTCTCTGTTCACTAAAGTGTCAATTAAGAGTCTCTTTGAGGAATCAGCTTATGAACTAACTTGTTAGATTGTTACTGCAAATACTTAAAATATTATAGCCATTTTTCCTGAAGAAATAACTCAAATTATTCACTTAATTTGACCTTCTTTCAGAGTCTAAGTAGCTGGTATTTTACTCAGTTTAACACAGGTTGAATGTTCATGCACAAAACTGATGAGGTATTATGATTAATTTTTAAATTTACTTTTATGTTTTATTTTGCTTAAGAGTTAGAGCTTTCCCAATTAATATTTTGTTTGTCAGTAAAATTTCAGATATATATATATATATATATATATATATATATATATAAAAATTTACTGCTTAATAAAAATAAATTCCAAATGGGAGTTGGCTGATTTACTGAATTTGTACTATTCTTATAATAGTATAGTTTAAAATCAAGAAGGAATTAATTCTAAATTATTTCATTAAAAGTCATTAATTGTATGCTTTTTAGTGGTCTGGCAAAAAATTGTACTTCAGACATGAGTTTCAACACTCAAATTTATTTTTAATGACACCTTTATTTTAGAATAGTTTAAAATTTACAGAAAAGTTTCAAGAGTTTCCATACACACCTCACTCATATTCTATTAACATCTTATGTCATATTGGATATCTGATATGTTAACTGTAGTATATTTGTCACAATTAAAGAATCAACATTGGTTCATTACTCTTAACTAAACACTAAAGTTTATTTGCTTTCATTTTTTTCCAATAAATGTTTTGTTTTCCTGTTGCAGGATATCATGGAGGATAATACGTTACATTTAGTTGTCATATTTTCTTAAGCCGGTACATTTTCTCCTACTTTTCCTTTGATGATCTCAACAGAGTTTTGAGGAAGTTTGGTCAGATATTTTGCAAAATGCCCCTCACTTGAGATTTCTCTGTTTTTCTGGTGACTAGACCAGTGTTATGCATTACTGGGAGGTAATATTAAATTTTAAATACAACTTTCTAACTATACCATATGTGAAAATATGATGCATAACACAAATTACAAAATATAAGATTTATTGTATTCGATGAAAGCTGTATGCCACGTTGAAGCCATTGATTTAGTCACTCACTCATTTATTTATTTTACAAATTATTGTTTTAATAAAGAATATATATGAAGCTATGAAGGGATGATTAAATCCACACTAGCATTTAATCCAAGACTGTTCATTTTAATGTGATGGGCTTTGCTGATAATTGGTAATACAAAGGCATCATTAACTAGTACATTAGGACATTTTGATTCACTCCTCTAGATTTCTGGCTTAAGAGGTGATTACATTCTTAATGACCCTAACCAATGCAGGAAGTAGTTTCTGTCTCAAAGAAGAGTCCCTGAGTAGATTGTTTTCTTTGATTTATATGTTAACTGGTACAGTTGATTATAAAGTTCAAATGATAAGTCCAGAAAAAGATTATAGATACCGCTTTTGATTTGTCAATAACTCCTAAACAAGAGTCCAATATAATTTCATTTTCCAATCTCCAGGAGGAAGATTTATGTGCTACAATTTTCTATATTTCAAAAACAAACAAACAAAATTCATTGTATATGTTAGCCGTGACTTCAGTTGCCCTGCTGTTGAGCTAGACGAGGACTTTGGACTTCAGAGGAAGCTTGATTGTCTAAATTTGTGTGCTCCACAAACTTGAAGTGATTACCCTTTAAATGGCAACATCTATTACTTGAGTATTCATTTATTTGATGTGAACACATTACTACTTGATTTAACCAGCAAGAACAAAATGTACTGGGACTGTTTGCAGTTTGACTGCAAACTAGAGAACTTTAAATTTCTATTATTCTCTTTTACTCAACAATCTTGGTTTATTTGCTGTTTTTCTGTTTCATTTTATAACAACTTTCCACATTGTTTTCTATTTGTCCTTAATGATTTCTATAACTCTGCTTTATTGAAAAGACTTAAAAACAGCTCTATCAGGGTCCTGAAAAACCAAAGTGTTCCCTCTACTCTGTGCTGTCTGTCATTTCATGCTGTTTTGAATTAGGAGCAGAACAATTCAAAGACTCCTATCAGGGGAGCTCAAGACAGAGAAGTAGAAGGACATGCAGCTTGCCTCCCCCAACAAACACAACAAAACATATCTACATGTGGAACAATTCTCACTGAAAACTGGTAGAAAATCTCTTATATAACCAAAGCTGCAAGAAAGATCCCCATGTAACCAACTAGTACAAAAAAAAAAAAAAAAGAAAATGACATTGGGATGGGACTGGTGTCCCTCAGAGGGAGCCGAAAGAGAACAGGTTCCCTTGCTTTGGGAACCATCTTTGCTCACTGAGATGTCCCCCAGGAAAGACAGAGTTAGAGGGACCTGGAATCCACTCATGAGTATGCATGTGTGCTGACTTGCTGGCAATCAGGGCAAAGAGAGACTAGCACTGACTGCTGCCAGGTCACTCTGCTCCCCAGCCTGAAACACACACTAGGTGGGGCTTCTAGTATATGCAGCAACTAGGTGACGAACCTTGGGCTTCAGAGGACAAGCCCTGGGAGAGGACTTGGTCTAACTGTAAACAGACAGCTTGGTCCGGGCCTCCACTGTTAGTGTACACAGGAAGGGTGATGGGTCCACCTTAGAAGCCCTGATGTCAGTGCATGCAAGACAGGGAGCAGATCTGCTGTAAGAGCCCCATGCATGTCAGCAGGCATGCTCATGGTGGATCATGAGTCTGGTGGTGTGGGCTTTATGAGGGCCTACAAAGCAAGGGTGGGGCTGATATTGGAGCACATTATCAGTGTTCTCTAGCTGCAGCAGATTCAGGGGCAGGTCCAGCAGCAGGGGACTTTGTTGTGCACAATATGTGGTGGAAAGTGTCAGAGAATCATAGTACCCAATGGATAGCCTCTGAAGAGAAGTAAGCAGCAGTTCCTTCTCCAGCAGGAGTGCTCCAGTCCTGCCTACATTTCCTCATAGCTTGGAGCTGATCTGGGGTAGATAGGTCCTGGAGAGTTCTATCATGGAGACAGTCCAGGTTTTAGCTGGAAGCACATCCACCTTGATTCCTGCAGCCACAACATCCCAGCCCACAGCATCAGCCTAGGTTTGGGACCAACACAATGGAGAAACAAATGCAACCTGGGAAGAACCAAGGATGCCTGCAAGGATGGTGAAATGGGTTCACTGTGACTACATGGGCCTCCTTGCTTCAGCTCTCACTTCCTTGTGGACAGACCACACATTTAAGGGCAACAGAATTGCACAGAACCTGATTTTCAGGGGTTTTACTCTAACAACTGGGGAGCAGACCTTGCCTCCAACAGGACTGTGGCAGCCACAGATCAAAGAGTAGCCCCCGACTAACCTTCACTGCAGTTGCTGGTCACCATAACACCAATCATACCCAGTATCAAGGAACAATGGCCGGCAACTCTGTGGGAAGATTTAGTAGGCATCCACCCAAAAAACAGCCCTAGCACCAGAAAATACAGACTCACAGTCTACATAGGGAGGTTCCCAGATAAAAATACCTCTTTTAAGACTATAGCAGATAACTGTTTCTCCTAAATTCATAGAGGCAAAGAAATTTAAGTAAAATGAAAAAGCAAAGAAATCTTGCCCAATTTTTTTAAAGATAAATCTCCTAAAAGAGTAAACAATAAAACTGACTTCTCTAGTCTACTAGACCTCCAATTAAAAGAGGAGGTGATAACAATTCTAGGGAAATTAAGAAAGATTATTGATAGAAATACAGATCACTGTACCAAGGGACTAGAAACTATAAAGAGAAACCAACCAAAATTAGACAACGCAATTGCCAAGATAAACTCTGAGTTAAAAGCAATGAATAGCAGACTAAATAATGCAGAACACATAAGTGATCTGGAAAATAGAATAATTGAAATCATGCAATGAGATCAGTAGATGAAAGACAAATTAAAAAAAAATTAAAGCAACATATGAGGTCAATGGGACAATTTGAATCATGTCAATTGGGGTTTCAGAAGGAGAATAAAGAGAAAAGAGGATAAAAAAAAGTGTATTTAAGAAATTATGGCTGAAAACTTCCCAAATCTAAAGAAAGAAAACAGTTAATCAGGTATAGGAAGCACAGAAAATACCAAATAAGATGAATGCAAACAGAGCCACAGCAAGATATATCATAATTAAAATGTCAAAAGTTAAAGAGAAAATTCTGAAGAAAGCAGTTACAAGGGAACCCCTATCAGACTATGAGCTGATTTCTATCTGGAAACTTTGCTGGCCTGCAGGGAATGGCATGATATATTCAAATTCCTGAAATGGAAAAATACGCAACCTTGGATACTTTACTTAGTAATATTACCATTTAGAATAGAAGAAGAAACTAAGAATTTCTCAGATAAGCAAAAACTTAAATACAGCAATAGTAAACTAAATCTAAAAGAAACATTGAAAGATCTTCACTAAATAAAGAAGCAATAATCTAAAGAAAAGGGAAAAACAGTAGAAAAGGAAAGGATATAGAAGGGCTGAAAATTGCTGAAATAAGCCAGTACATAGATTAAGAAGCAATCAAAACCATCAAACCCACTACTGGGCATATACCCTGAGAAAACCATAATTCAAAAAGATACATGTACCCCAGTGTTCACTGCAGCACTATTTACAACAGCAAGGGCATGGAAGCAATTTAGATGTCCATCAACAGATGAATAAAGAAGTTGTAATATATAAAATATACATATATATATATATATATATATATATATATATATATAAAATGAAATATTACTCAGCCATAAACAGGAGCAAATTTGAGTTGGTTGGAATGAAGTGGATAAACCTAGAGCCTGTTATATAGAGTGAAGTAAGTCAGAAAGAGAAAAAACAAATATTGTATATTAGTACATATATATGGAACCTAGAAATATGGTACTGATGAATCTATTTGCAGGAGAGGAATAGAAAGCAGACATAGACAATGGATTTCTGGACACAGTGGGGGAAGGAGAGGGTGAGGCAAATTGAGAGAGTAGCATTAAAATATATACATTACCATGTGTAAAATAGATAGTGGGAAGCTGATGTATAACACAGAGAGCACAGCCTGTTATTCTATGACAGTCTAGACAGGTGGGATGGGGTGAGTATGAGGGAGGTTCAAAAGGAAGAGGATATATGTGTACTTATGGCTGTTTCACATTGTTGTATGTCAGAGAAAAACAATGTAGCATTGCAAAACAATTATCCTCTAATTAAACTTTTTTTAAAAAAGAAACAATAAAAAATATTTTATAGATACGATTATAGCTGCAATTGACAGCCAAAGGATAAACATAAAGTTATAAAATAAGACACCAAAATCACAAAGCTCAGAAAAAGAGTAAAGCATGTAGATTTTTTAGAATGTGTTTGAACTTATATAATTATCTATCTAAAGCAAGCAGATACAGTTATGGGTTGACACATTTAAAAACTAGGGTAATCACACACACAAAAAATATAATAAATTCACAAAACCCAAAAAGAAATGAACTCAAGCATAATACAAAAGAAAACCATGAAATCACAAATTGAAAAACAAAAATAATAAAAAAATGAATTACAAAAATAATCAGAAAATAAGGTTTAAAATGGCATTAAACATACTTATCGATGTTTACTTTAAATGAAAATGGATAACTGCTATTATCAAATGACACAGAGTGGTAGACTGGATTAAAAAATAGTAATAATAAAGAACCTGCAACATGCTGCCTATAAGTGACTCATTTTAAGAGGAAAGACACACATAGCTTTTAAGTGACAGGATGGAAAAAAATACTTCATGCAAATGGAAACAACAACAAAGCAGGGTTAGCAATACTTATTTCAGACAAAAAGACTTTAAACAATGCCCATAAAGAAAGACAAAGAAGGGCACCATATGGTAAGGGGATCAATACAAGATGAGGACATTGCACTCATTAACATATATACACCCAATATAAGAGCACCTAAATTTATATAACAAACACTAACAGGCATACATAGGAGAAATTAATAGTAACATAATAACAGTAGGAACTTTAACAGATTTTTCAGGCAGAGACTCAATAAGGCAACAGAGATCCTAAATGACACAATAGAACACAGTCCACATGACACTACCTCCATACACATTTCTTTCCAGCACACAGGCAACATTCTCTAGGATAGACCACATACTAGAACTGAAAATAAAACAAACCTCAGCAAATTTAAGAGGATAGAAATTTTTCAAACACCTTTTCTGATGACAACAGTATAAAAGCAGAAATCAACAGAAAGAAAAATGTGGAAAAAAAGATTACACAGAGACAAAATAACATGGTAGTATCAATCCAATAGGTCAATGAAGAAATCAAAGAGGAAATCAGAAAATACCTCAAGACAAAAGACAGTGAAAACACAGTCTTACAAAAATCTATGGATTTCACCAAAAGAAGTTCTTAAAAAGGTTTATAGAAATACAAGGAAAACAAGGAAAATCTTAAATAAGCAAACTAACCTATAACGAAAAATATAGAAAAATACTGAAAAACAAAACACAAACTCATTAGAAGCAAATAATAAAGATCAGAGAGGAAATAAATAAAATAGAGATCACAAAAGCAATAGAAAAGATCAATAAAACCAAGAGTTTGTTTTTTGAAAGAATAAACAATCAACAAATTTCTTTCCAGACTCATCAAGAAGAAAAGAGAGGTACACAAATAAGCAAAATAAGAAATGAAAGAAGAGAAATAGCAACCAATACCACAGAATTATAAACAATCATAATAAAATACTATGAACAGTTATATGCCAACACATTGGGCAACTTAGAAGAAATGGACAAGTTTCTAGAAACATATACCCTGCCAAAATTGAGTCAAGAAGAAACAGATAATCTGAGTAGAACAATCACTAGACATGAAAAGGAATTTATCATTGAAAAACTGACTGCAAATAAAAGTCCAGGACCAGATGGGTTCACTCAGGGATTCTACCAAACATACAAAAAAGAAAACTTCTCAAACTCTTTAAAAAGATTTAAGAGAAGGATCACTTCTAAAGTCATTTTATAATGCTACCATCACCGTGATAATACAACCAGATAGAGACACTACAAAAAAAAAAAGAAAAAAAGAAATTACAGACCAATATCTTTGATGGCTATAGAGGCAAAACTTTCCAACATTTTTTTTGCAAACTGAATCAACAATACATAGAAAGAATCATACACCACGGTCATGTTGGACCCGTTCTGGGTTAGAAGGATGGTTCAATATATGCGAAGTAATCAATGTGATATACAATATTAACAAAAGAAAAGGAGAAAACCACATGATCATCTCAGTAGATTAAAAAAATGATAAATGATAATTCAATATCCACTCATTATAAAAAAATACTCTCACCAAAGTGGGTATAGAGGAAACATATCACAACATAATAAAAGTCATTTATGACAAAAACACAGCTAACATACCACTCAGTTTTGAAAAGCTGAAAGCCTTCCTTCTAAATTCTAGAGCAAGACAAGGATATTTACTCTCACCACTTCTATTCAACACAGTATTGGAAGTCCTAGCCACAGAAATCAGACAAGAAAAAGACAAAGTATCCAACTCAGAAGGGAAGAGGTAAAATTGTCTTCATATGCAGATGGCATGATACACTATATAGAAAACCCTAAAGACTCCACACAAAATCTGTAAGAACTGATAAATGAATTTAGCAAATTACCTGGATATACTGTAAATATACAGAAACCTATTGCATATCTTTACACTTATAAAATAATAGAAGGAATACATTAAAAAATTCCCACTTAAAGTGTTATTTAAAAACATACCTAAGGAATAAAGCTGATCACAGATGTGGAAGACTTATATACTGAGAACTATAAAACATTGATAAAGAAAACTGAAGCTGATTCAAGGAAATAGATACCCCACACTCTTGGACTGTAAGAATTATTGTTGAAATGACCACACCACTCAAAGCAATCTACAGATTTAATATGAACTCTTATCAAATTTAATGAGAATCCCATCAATTTTAATGGGAACCCTATCAAATGCTTCTCAGATTATACAGTGGTAAAGAATCCACCTGCCAATGCAGGAGACACAAGAGACATGGGTTCAAACCCTGGGTTGGGAAGATCCCCTCAAGTAGGAAATTGTAACTTGCCCCAGTATTCTTGCCTGGAAAATTCCATGGGTAGTAGAGCCTGGTGGGCTATAGTCCACGGGGTTACAAAGAGTTAGAAATGATTGAGTGCACACACACACACACACACACACACACACACAAATCAAATTACTCATGATGTTTTTTTTTTCACAAAACTAGAATATCTTAAAATGTATATAATAGGAAACACAAGGGACAAAGACTTGTCAAAACAATCCTGAGGGAAAACAACAAGGCTGCACAAAGCTACCCACCCAGACTTCAGACAATACTACAAAACTACAGTAATCCAAACTGCACGCTATTGGCACAAAAAGAGACACATGGACCAGTGGGGAAAAATTAGAGAGTCCCCAAATAAACCTACATACCTATGGTGAACTAATCCTCAATAAGGAGGCAGGCAAGAATACATAATAGAGAAAAAGTAGTCTCTTCAGCAAGTGGTTCTGGGAAAGCTGGACTGGGACATGTAAATCAATGAAATTAGTACCCTCCCATACCCCATATATAAAACTATACCCAAAATGGTTTAAAGATCCAAATATAAATCATGACATCATAAAACTCTTAGGACAGAACATTGGCAAAGCATTCTCAGATATAAATTGTGACAATTTTTTTTCTAGATCAGTCTCCCAAGGCAAAAGCATTAAAAGCAAAAACAAACAAATAAGATCCAATCAAACTTAAAATCTTTTGCACAGTAATAGAAACCATCAGCAAAATGAAAAAATCTACCTATGGGCTGGGGAAAATATTTGAAAATGATATGACTGGCAAAGGCTTAATTCCAAAATATACAAACACCTCATACAGCTCAATAAAAACAAAGAAAAACAGTAAAAAATGGGCAGAAGACCTAAATAGACAGTTCTCCAACGAAGACATACATATGGCTAGCAGGCATATGAAAAGATGCTCAACATTGCTAATTATTAGAGAAATATAAATCAAAACTATAATGAGGCATCACCTCACACCAGTCAGAATGGCCATCATTAAAAAGTCTACAAATAATAAATGCCAGAGAGGGTGTGGAGAAAAGAGAACTCTTCTACACTGTTGGTGAGAATGTAAATGTAAATTGGTGCAACTACTATGAAAACCAGTATAGAGGATCCTTACAAAACTAAAAATAGTTAAAATATGATCCAGCAATCCCACTCAAGGGCATATATCCAGAAAAAAAATGAAAACTCTGATTTGAATAGATACATGCCCTCCAATGTTGATAGCACTATTTACACTAGTCAAGACATGGAAGCAACCTAAATGGCCATCAATGGGTGAATGGCTAAAGATGTGGTGAATATATAAATGGAATATTGCTTTATCTATCATCATGATAATTGTACATATATACAAGTCAGGAATTCAACCCAGGTCTCTTGCATTGCAGGCAGAATTTTTACCATCTGAGCCACCAGGGAATCCCAAGAACACTGGAATGGGTAGCCTACCCTTTCTCCAGCATATCTTCCCGACCCAGGAATCAAACCGGGGTCTCCTGGATTGCAGGTATTCTTTATCAACTGAGCTACCAGGGAAGTCCAGTATTATATGTATATATATATACAACCAATGCAATATATAAGTAAACTTATCTTAAAGGTATCTGCACAGTTTATTTAACCTTCTATTTAGAAGATGATCCTTTAAAATTTAAGATTATGTTTTAAGTTTACATTGTTCAGGTCTAGTTAAAAGCTTCTCAAACACGTTACTGCCTTACCCAACTTTAAAATAATCTTTGATGTAGTTTCAGATGTAATTTTTCATTTAGTATGGATTTTATAATATCCTCATTAAAGAAAGCCAAATAAAAGCTAAAATTTGGCATAATTTTTCTGTAAAGGGGAGACGGTATATATTTTCAGGTTTATGGACCACATGCTCTCTTTTACCAGTACTTAAGTCTATCATTTTAGTCCAAACCCAACCACAGACAATATGTAAGCAAATTCATGTGACTATATTTTAATAAAACTTTATTTGCCAAAACAGATGTAGGACTAGATTTCACCTGTGGGCTGAAGTTTCCTAACCCTTATTCTAGATCATCTAAGAGTGTCTCGCTATGAGCCTCCAAATCAGGAAATTCAAAGCTTCTTTCCAGAGCCACAGACCCTAATATGGCAACTGCATGTTTGATTTTCTAAAATAGAGGTATACATTGACACCTCCTGCTATGGAAGCCTAATATTACAAAGCATTCCTTTCAAATTTCTTGGTGGTTAAAGTGCTTGCTTTATTTTGGAGTTAACCATGTTAACAGCAGAGCAGAATCCTAGAGAGGATGGAACTGAAGGGACATATCACATATTACTGAAGGAATACTTTTTCACATAATGCCGTAGGGTTATCTGTGAGAAGGTGGTAATGACTGAACTTCCAAATATCGGTGGGAGACAGTACATCTCAGGATAGGTAAATTGTTCTTGGCACCTGGACTGTTTACCTCCCTGACTGGGAGAATCATCACACTAGTGATGCTTTTCCAGCAGGCAGGTTGAAATTTCACGGAGGACTGCAGAAGTTGGTGATTGCATTCAGCTGTGAGAAACAAAAAACCTTGTTCATCACTGGCTTAAACAATTATGGCTTACTTTTCTTTAAATAATTAGGAAACTAAAGTCATTTAAACGGCTCATGAGGGTCAGAACTGAGATTTCTGCAATTTTCTTGGCTTTCCTCTCAGCTTCCTACTGCTTAGGTTGTCTGAGCTCCAGTCACCAGGTTTGCATCCTAAGCAGAAAGTGTAAACAATAAGGAGCAAGAAGGGTGCTTATATTAAGAAAGCAATTTTTGCTCTATTTATACAGGACATATTTGTGTCAATATGTCCTTTCATAGAACATTGGAAAGTGTGTCTGTAAGCCTGGTGCAGGAGACTGCTATAAAAGTGTATGTGTGTGTGTGTGTGTGTGCTCAGTCGTGTCCTACTTTTTGCAGCCCCATGGACAGTAGCCCACCAGACTGCTGTAAAGGTGTGTGTGTGTGTGTGTGTGTGTGTGTGTGTGTGTGTGTGTGTGTGTGTGTGTTTGCTCAGTTGTGTCCTACTTTTTGCGACCCCTGGAGAATTCCATGGACTCCTCTGTCCATGGAATTCTCCAGGAAAAAGTACTGGAACGGATTGCCATTTCCTCCTCCAGGGGATCTTTCCAACTTAGGGATTGAATCCATGTCTCTTGCATATGCTGCACTGGCTGGCGGATTCTCTACCACCACACCTCCAGCTATAAAGGAAATTGATCCAATTGACCATTGATTGGTAAGGTACCTAGCAAGCATTGCTAATAAAGTTCAGCAGACCACTCTGCACGTAAGAGACCTTGATGAGTAGGACGCCAAGTTTCTTTTGGATCATTTCTTTTCCTTGTATCTTCATTTTGTACCTCCTCTTATGCTTGTCATTGCCCTCCTCCTCCTCTTTCTCCTTTCAAATCTCTGGTTGGGGAAACATTTTCAAGCTTAAAGACAAAGGAATTAACCTTAAAATTAAAACTTGGGGGAATGTATTATATTACATAATACTACATGTGTGTTACACAAATATTATAGAATTTTTAAACAAATTAAAAGGAAAATGACACCAGTAACAGAAAGTTTAGTAGAAAAAAAGTTACCTTTCATCATGGCATATGTACTACAATGTTCCTAGGGTGGGAAAAAGTACTACACACAAATAGATGAATTTATCATGTAATTTAGAGGAAAAAAATCACAAGTTTTCTCATGAAACTTGATGCCATTCTTATGAAGGGTTAAATGCCAAATATTGGCCAATATAAGTAGATAACAAAGAGCTATCAGGATCAAGATAGATCAAATAGATACATATATTGTAAATCTTCTACATTGCTATTATTCAAGCATAGAATGGAAGTTATAGTCTATGCAATTAGCCATGAAAAGGAAATGAAAGGATAGCAAATGATTATGGGGAGGAGAAAATTATGAGAAAATAAAAATGGATACCAAAAAGCTAGCCAAATGACTAAATAAATGGAGAAAACATGTTTTTTTTTTTTTTTTTTAACAATATGGTACTGTAGCTGCTGTCTTCTTTATAGTCTTAAATGTAAACATTTAAAATTTTAATTATATTGTTATAGTATTTAATTGGTTAAAATTTCCAAAACAATTCATCTTCCAAATATCAAAATATTTCATCTAGATACTGAAGGACTTCTTCTCAATTCCAATTTATCATTCAATTAGTCATACTTATAGTTGATATTTTCTCTTGATTTTTTTCTGGGCCCCCTCTCATCTGAAGTCAATTCTAAGCAATGAAAAGCTGTGAGAACAACTTCATGTTGTTGATGCTGCTGCTGCTGCTGCTGCTAAGTCGCTTCAGTCGTGTCCGACTCTGCAACCCCACAGATGGCAGCCCATCAGGCTCCCCCGTCCCTGGGATTCTCCAGGCAAGAACACTGGAGTGGGTTGCCATTTCCTTCTCCAGTGCATGAAAGTGAAAACTGAAAGTGAAGTCGCTCAGTCGTGTCCGACTCTTCGCGACCCCATGGACTGCAGCCTACCAGGCTCCTCCGTCCATGGGATTGTCCAGGCAAGAGTACTGGAGCGGGGTGCCATTGCCTGCTCCGTGTTGTTGATGAGAACGGATCAAGCCCTCTTCTTGGTCAGTTCTCTCCTTGTTTTTGAGTTTGTTTCCTCTGCTGAGGTCCACTTTCTTGTCTTGAATAGGGTTTCTACACTTCATGACATGTTCCAAAAGTCTTTTCTACACCACGCTTTGTGGTACATATGTGTAGAGGAGAACACGTTTCACTTCTTCCCTTCAGCATGTTTGACTGGTTAAATAACTGACAGAAGCCAGATTAACAGAAAAAATAAATAAATAAATGTATTTTTATACATGTGTGAATCTCAAAGATATGAGATTTGAAGAAATGACCAAAACAGGAAGTTTTAATGTCTTTTAGACAAAGAAACAATTGTTAGTGAAGATTTGACAAAATAAAGAGGTTCAGGCTTGGGGTACCAAAGTAATGAAATAACAAACTTTGCGTAACCTGCTCAGTCTTGAGTCATCTCTCTGGTGATAAGAATGTCTTCTACCCTCTTGACAGAGAGAAGAATAACTTCACATGGAAGATTTACTTCCTGCTTTCAAAAGGGAGCAAAGTAGAGTAAGTATCCCTTCTTGCATTGGCACTTATGTAATCATAATTCAAAATAATATGCCCAAGTGGCATATTTTTGGAGTGGCATATTTTGCTCCCCTTTTTCTGTATGTATTATGTATTTAGTAAATTGTAACATATGACAAACTGTATTTTATATTAATAAACAGCATGATATGATATACAATATATACTATATGCTATACATAATAAAATATTTTCCTTTGTCTTAACGTATCTTTCTGGACTTAATTTTTTGTGATATAAATTCAAGTACATTTTTTTTCCTAAAATTCTAGTCAGTTTGCTCTAAATAATTACTGCCTTTACAATTTTATTTTTATTTCAGCGAATAAAAAGTCTAGTCAAAAAATGGAAGTCCCTGCGCCAGTCTCTTCAAACTGCCAATGATATTTCTAAGGGCATTATTTTGCTTTAAATTTATATTTCTAACTTTTCACTGTGTATTTCTAAATATTAAAACTACACAATTTATTATTAATCATGTTTAGTTAACCCGCTAACCTTTATAGACAGGGAAACCTGGAGTGTGGCTGTCCGTGGAGTCACAAAAAGTAGGCCACAACTGAACGACTGAACTGAACTGATGTTTAGCTATTCTAGTTCATTTATTTTATGGATGGGTATTTAGCATTTTAAATATCCAGCCTCAGTTTTACTTCCCACCTACTCACATTACAGGCACAAATTTTATATAAAAGTCAGTACTCCAACTTTACATATTTATGTCTTTATTAATGCTGTCCTGTGGTGAATTTTTCTAGTATAATTATGATTTTATTCTGATTAACAATCGCCACACTTCTGGTTCGCTTATTTTTCTATGAATTTATTACTAATTTCTCCCACTCTCTATATAATCACAGTGAAAACTATTTTGATTCCAGTGTACTGATGATTTTATAATTTTTTTCTCCTGGTGATTACTTCTCACCACTTCTATAAAAAATGTCCTAGGAACTCTCAGAATTCTGGTACTTGCTATTTATCTTTATATTCACATTTTTCCTAGATCATATGTTTATACTTTGTCCTGTTATCTTTAGTAAATCATCAAAGGTCCGTCTAGTCAAAACTTTAGTTTTTTTCCAGTAGTCATGTATGGATGTTAGAGTTGGATTATAAAGAAAGCTGAGCGCTGAAGAATTGATGTTTTTGAACTGTGATGTTGGAGAAGACTCTTGAGAGTCCCTTGGACAGCAGGAGATCCAATCAGTTCATCCTAACGGAGATCAGTCCTGAATTTTCATTGGAAGGACTGATACTGAAGATGGAACTCCAATACTTTGGCCACCTAATGCGAAGAGCTGACTCATTGTAAAAGACTGATAGTGGGAAAGATTGAAGGCACGAGTAGAAGGGGGCGGTAGAAGATGAGATGGTTGGATGGCATCACCTAATCAATGGACATGAGTTTGAGTAAGCTCTGGGAGTTGGTGATGAACAAGGAAGCCTGGCAAGCTGCACTCCACGGGATAGCAAAGAGTCGGACACGACTGAGCAACTGAACTGAACTGAGCCTTGTGTTGCTTCTTTACAAATGGTGCTTATTTTAATTGACAGCATGTGCGTGCTAAGTCGTTTTCAATTGTGTGGAACTCTTTGAAACTCTAACGACTGCAGCCTGCTAGGCTCCCCTGTCCATGGGATTCTCCAGGCAAGAATACTAGAGGGTATTGCTATGCTTAACGCCAGAGGATCATCTCCACCCAGGGATGGAACTCGCATCTCTTATGACTCCTGCATTGGCAGGCTGGTTCTTTACCACTATAGCTACCTGGAAAGTTCATTTGTTGCTTACTTGTTTGTCTTTCATTGATGCTCATTACCAGCTTGAGGAAGTTTCCTTACATTTCTAGATTCCTTTCAATTTTTATTATGAATTATGAATGAATGGTGAATTTTATCTAATTATTTTTTGGAATCTACTGAGATGGTCGTATTTTTTTTTCTGTTATTCTATACATGTGATGGATTATATTGCTTTTTAAAATATTTTTAAGAAAAAACAAACAAAACCTACATTTATTGCACAATTCAGTGAGTTTTGAAAATGATGTATCTGTGTAACCACTACTATAATCAAGAAATACAACACTTGATATCACTTCGTAAAAATTGTGCATCACCACAGTCAACATCCCTTACACTTATTTGCTTTCTGTACTTTTAATTTTAGTTTTTACCTACTTAGAATTGTATACCTTTGAATTATATGTGGTCTTTTTATATCACTTCTTTCCCTCAACATAATGTTAAGTTTTACTCAGGGTCTTGGGTTATTAGTGATTTGTTCCTTTCTATTGTTGAATGGTATATTACTTAATGAATGCATTACAGATTTTTTATCTGTTCACTTTTAGATGGACATTTAGTTTGTTTTTATTTTTATACCTATGAGTGGAATTGCTGAGTCATATAGTATTCTTTGTGATCCCATGGACTGTAGCCCACCAGGCTTCTCTGTCCATGGGATACTGGACTGGAGAATCCCATGGACTAGTCCATGGGGTCGCAAACAGTTGGACACAACTGAGCAACTTTCACATTCACTTTTTCTTTATCACTGAGCCATCAAGGAAGCCCTTCACTTAACCAAAAACCGCCAAACTGTTTGCCAAAATTTTAGGCCTACCACCAAAGCAGTTGCAATCCCACCAGCAGCATAAATAAGAGTATGCTTGTCCTCCTTCATGTCAAAACTTGACAATACCATGTTTTAATTGAAGCCATTTGAGTATGTCTGTAGTTGCACTAACTGTGGTTTTAATCTGCATTTTCCTTATGGCTAAAAATATTGAATATCTTTTTTTGTGACTATAGAATGACATTTGCATATTTTCTTTTTGGAAGTATGTGTACAAAATTCTTTGTTTTGTTTCAGCTACATGTATTAACAAATACTTTCTCCCACACTATGAGTTGCCTCTACATTATATAAAATTATTAATATAATTTAATTTTGAAGAAATAAAATTATTAATGTTTTTAATACTTTTGCTTCTTTTGTCCTAGGAAATCTTTTCTAAAATAATCACAAAGATTTGGTTATTATTTTTATTCCAGAAATTTATTTCAAAATATTTAATTTTAGTGTTTATATTTATCTGATGTAATTTATATTTTTATAGGGCTTTCCTGGTGGCTCAGATGGTAAAGAATTTGCCTGCAGTATGGGAAACCCAGGTTCAATCCCTGGGTCAGGAAGATTCCCTGGAGAAGGGAATGACTATCCACTCCATATTTCTACTTATTTAATCTGCATGATATGAAGAAATTTATTTAATCTATAGGGTCTGTTGGCCCAGAGTTCATAATGTGCATAAAGTTAAACATTTGGACAAATAGAACATTTCACACAAGGAAACCTCACAAGGTAGTAAAAATATCTACCAGACAAAACATATAAACAGTCACAAAGCAAGGTCATCTAGTCCAAGCAGATATGCACTTAATGTATTGTTACATAATAATAAATTGATATCTGCATAATCTGTATGTTTTTCATCAGTTCTGCAAGTACTATTGAAAAGTTTAATACTTACGGAAACTTTAATTAAAATATGATAAAATGAGCAAATAAATAGAAATATGATCTACAAAGGTCTCTAAGTGACTCAGACTCTGGACACAGCACAGGACTCCTGTCTCCTAGACTAGTCAATATCAGACCACATTGTACTCAGAGGGACTGTTTAATGCTGTTTGGCACAAAGCCGTATTTAAAATACAACTTTAAAATTATTTCAATAGATTTTTAAACAAATTAAACATGCAACAAATTTTGAATTTGAGTATTTTTAAGTCTCATTGACAATAATGAGTCCTTCCATAAATTATTTATTAAGTACACATCAATAAATTATTAAAGGGAAAAAAAATGATTGGAGCTAGTGAAATTTTTGTTATTGTTGTTACTTTTCTGGATATATAGAACAGTCTATTCTTTATTTCCTCAGAGACCAGTATCTCTCATTTTGGAATAATTAAATGACTAAAACTATTTTTCTGCAATAGATTAACAGTATATTCTTCATTTTTGATCATATTTTTTACAACTGAATGTTTTTCCATCAAAAGGGGGAAAAATAAAAGAGCTACACCACCAGTCAAAATATATTTAAATCAGCTGATATTTTTTCCCTCTTTTTTCCAGAAATTAAAACCAAAGCCTACAAATGCCCCATTACAATCAATGATGAATTTCATGTACAGCTTTTAAATTATTTTCTCAAAATCTAAATGGCATTTTCTACTTAACAGTTTATTGCATCAAAAGAAAAGACTTAAGGTATTAGTCCTATTTTGACTCACAATTTAAGTTGTGCAATGGATAAATTCATCCTTAAAGTCCATGGCCAGCTGAACAAGGCAAGAACAATCTGTTACTATGTTATGTGAAACCAACGTGTGCACTCACCCTAAACTTATGCACACATAAGTGTGTCTTTGTATTGTGAGTGCTCCCTACCACAAGCATAACCAAAAGAAAAACATGTAAAAGACTACATAAGTATATGAGAATTCTTTCCTTTAACTTATCTCAAAAAATATGCTCCAATTTCCTAGAACAAACTTGGAAACTGGGTGTGCAGTATGTTCATCTCGATGATAAGAACCTGAGTGATTGACAAGGTAGTTATGAGGTTCTCAATTACCAAAGACAAAAGAGCTATAAGTGCATATCTAAGAATCCACTCTATTTCTAAACAACTGGGTCTAACTTATAATATTGATCCTATGATAAGGACCTTAGACTAATTATAGATTTTTGAAAATAAATTTATAAATAACAAAATTTACTTCAGAGGTCCTTGAAGTGTCCTCCTGAGACTCGCAGCACTTGGAAACATGTTAAAAATACTAATGCTTAGGCCCCACCTCAAAACCTAGCAAATCTGAAAGCATTTGGGGATGGGGCCCAGGGGGCTAGTTTAACAAATTCTCCAGGTGATTATGATGCACATCTAATTGCAAATCACTGCCTATTGATTAATAGATTCTTTATGCCCGTGTAATAAAACAGGGCTTCCCTTGTAGCTCAGCTGGTAAAGAATCTGCCTGCAATGCAGGAGACCTGGGTTCTCTCCCTGGGTTGGGAAGATCCCCTGGAGAAGGGAAAGGCTACCCACTCCAGTATTCTGGCCTGGAGAATTCCATGGACTGTATAATCCATGGGGTCACAAAGAGTCGGACATGACTGAGTGACTTTTACTTACTTACTTACTTAATAAAACACAAATGTCTATCTACATGACCATAGTTACTTTTTCCTGTGCATACCTCACTTAGCAAGTTATATAAAATTTCCAACTGCAAATAGTTCACCACATATTGAGTTATTAAATCCTCTTTGAACTATAGACCATTTTTATTCTCCCATCAACATATAGCCTAAGCCATTTCCCGAGCTTCCAGCTTCATCTTGTGTTTTGTTACCTTTAATTGCTTATTATTGCTAATTTATTCCCACACTCAGTTTACGTATTTTTGCCATTCAGTAGATCTGTATTTTCTTCAAATTTTCATAGACTCTTCAGACCTAGTTATCTCTTCAGTTGTCAGTTCCTAAGACTTTTGGTCTCATCTTTCCTGCCCTCTCCTATCAAGTGGGATTACCTTGCTTTTTAAGGAGAGGCAGGTGCTAGAAGCATGCCTGTCTAAGGCTGCTGTCATTTCCTTCACCTGGAGAATGATACTACATAAACTTTTAAAGAGTTCAAGACTTTATTCCTTCTTTCTGTACATTTTCAGTCAAATAAATATATTTAGAACCTTAAAAATATTTCTCTGTAAAAATTTTAACAGCTGAAGAAAGAATTGGCTTTGGAATCAGAATACTGGTTTGAATTCTAATTTGGACAATGATTGATTATATTGCCTTGGGAAAGTCAATTAACATTTCTGAGTCTCTGTGTCCTCATATGTAAAGTGGAATAATAATTTCTGACTTTCTAGTTTGTCGTGAGGCTTAGGATAAATCCAGGTGAAGCATGCTGCTCCAGACATCAGACATGGCTCTTGATAGGAATCAAGAAAAGGTCACTCTGTGTATGTACAACTTTGTGAGAAAGGGTGAAAAATAAAGAGGAGTCTCATAAGTTATATTTTACCATAGTTAAAGTTTCATTTCACACTGATTACCAAGTGATATGCTATTTTGCCTCATGCTCTTTTAGTTAAAATAATATTCTAAAGGAATACTTGATACACAGATTTGTAAGAAAAAAAAAAAAGTAATCCCATTACAATATCAATTATGGCAGCATTTGCCTGTGAGTAAAAGTTGCTCAGTAATGTCCGACTCTTTGAGACTTAGAGTCTCATAGTCCTTAGTCCTGGAGAAGGCAATGGCACTCCACTCCAGTACTCTTGCCTGGAAAATCCCATGGACGGAGGAGCTTGGTAGGCTGCAGTGCATGGGGTCGCTAAGGGTCGGACACGACTGAGCGACTTCACTTTCACTTTTCACTTTCATGCATTGGAGAAGGAAATGGCAACCCACTCCAGTGTTCTTGCCTGGAGAATCCCACGGACTGGGGAGCCTGGTGGGCTGCCGTCTATGGGGTCACAGAGAGTCGGGCACGACTGAAGTGACTTAGCAGCAGCAGCAGTCCTTAGTCCATGGAATTCTCCAGGCCAGAATACTGGAGTGGGCTGCCATTCCCTTCTCCAGGGGATCTTCCAGACCCAGGAATCGAACCCAGGCCTCCCGCATTGCAGGCAGATTCTTTACCAGCTGAGCCACCAAGGAAGCCTCAGCATTTGCCTACATAACCTATAAACAAATTATCAAATATAAAGCTTATAATTGGGTTCATAGCAATAGTTAAAACACATTGGGTATTTCCATAGAGGATTTGTGGTATTTTATTTTATTCTCAAAATAGACTTATAGGTAGGTAGCATTTGCTCAAGTTTTACAGATAAGAAAATTCAATCAGGAATTTTAAGTAATTTGTCTAAGGACACAAAGCTAGTAATTGTCAGCCAGGATTTAAATGACAGCAGTTGGTCTCTGAAATCTAAGCTCTAAACCAAAGTGCTCTGTTCTATCTCCAAGTGAAATACACCAAAGTTAATCAACTTAGTTATATAGGCTGTGGCTTTTGTGATTTGTAAACATAGGAAGTATGAAAGTGAAAGTATACTGTGTTATATTACCTTATCATAATCACCTAGAGAGAACCCATGCAAAGTGTTAAATACATACACACACACACACACACACACACACACACACACACACACACACACACACACACACACAAAGAGAAAGAGAGAAGTGGAAAGAAGGGCTGGAAGTCGAAGCAGCCCATGACTGAGATGTGGTAAGGAACCTGAGGTGAGAGTGGACATCTCTTTGCTTCCTTTGATACGCCCATACTGATTTGTGAACACTGGTCATAGGATCATAGTAGTCATGTTTTGCAGGAAAAGTTTGTGGATTACAAACTACCAGCAAGGGAGCAACTTGATACCCTGGTTTCTTTTGCCAATGGATATTGGGCTTCTCTGTTAGCCCAGGCGGTAAAGAATCTGCCTGCAATACAGGAGGCCCAGGTTCAATCCTTGGGTCAGGAAGATCCCCTGGAGAATGGTAGGTCTACCCACTCCAGTATTCTGGCCTGGAGAATTCCATGGACATAGAAGCCTGGTGGACTACAAAGTCCACGAGACCCCAAAAAGTTGTACAGAAGTAAGAGACTAATTCTTTCATTGAAGATTATGATCAATCCTGGTATCCCAACTCTAAAAAAAAAAAAAAAAAAAAAAAAAAAACTTTGCTGAGATAAAATTTATATACTTTGGCTTAAAGCTAGAAAAATAGATGCTAGTGAATAAGACCCTGGTTTCCTCTAAATTTTTGGCTCAAAGAAAAGAAGAAAAGGAGAGATGCTTATTTTCTTCCAAACTGTCTAATCTATTTTCTCAGGAAAGGAAAATAGACTAAGAAATGGATGACTGCCTTATTGGGAGATATAAATGGACTATTTGGCTGCAGTTTCTTCTTTTAAAAATCTTGTAAGAATCTGCTAACAGAGAGTGGGGCATTGATAAATCCAAATAAAAAGTATCTAATGATTGACTATTTTTTTCAGGTTTACATTCTGCATTAAGTTTTGCTTCTCTTACACTCTATCAACTCTGACACCAATGTCTTTTCTTATGAACCTATCTCTGTATTAGCACTTCAAGGTCTGTGGCAGAATATAGCTTCATGTTAATTTATGGGTCTGAGCACTCTTTGGAAATTGCTATCATTTCCAAACCTGTTTAAAATGCCTGTGTGACATTTTCCATGAGAAGACTGACATTGGGATAAGCCTGAATGATTGGGGGGAGGGGAAAGACACCATATAACATCTAAGTATCACATTTGAAGCTGGTTTAGTAAGTGCAACAGATAATTTAAAATAGCATAGCAGAAGAAGGAGAAGACAAGTTTGAAAACCTAGTCCCACTTCTGTATCTGTTATTTAACCTCAATATCTTTATATGTAATAATACATGAGAAACACAAATGACATCGATAGATAAACCACGAATAAACAGCCAATCTCTCTGCAAAGTTGTTCATTACATCCTAAACTCAAGGTAAGTTAAATATCAGTAAATACATAGCCTAGCCATTTATCTTCATTTCCCACAATGTTTTTCCCACCAAGTATTCCTTATTCACTGATTTCTTCCAGAGTACACCACCTCAAAGCCATTGAGATAATGTTGACACATTCTAAATAAAGGTTTGCCATTTCACAGAGGTTTTTTTGCAGCTTCTGAACATTAACATTTGCCTCCTGGACTGTCATGCAAGAAGATATACTCTCATCTTTCTGTAACTATGTCCTCAGGGTCCTTGTATCCGGGCAGCCTTATAAGATTTACAACAAGGTCCTTTGGCAAAGCAGGACTTGGCTGTGATTCAAGATGAATTTGCCTTACACAAAATAGCTTCTGGAGTGTTGGAAAAGGATTTCAAAGCTTTTTGGACAGATTTTTGGACACATTTATTTATTTTTTATCATGGTTTCAGCTTTAGAAACTTAGAGATATTTTACAATGCTCTCTGGAGGTTAAATTTGTTTTTCATTTATGTCTATTCATGTGACATTCACGCCCATTTCTGCATTTCTAATATTCATGAAAATTAGTGTTTCAATATCATTTTTTTTCCAATCTTTGAGCTACTTAGTCTGTTTGTTATATTCCCAATGACTGCATGACCTATCAGATTCCTAAATCCCTCAACATCAACTGATATTTAGCAATTCAATTCAATTCACATGTTAACTACCTGAAGTTCACATCAGATACCACAGGTTTAGGGGCTCAGTTCTACAAGGTCACCCCACACTTTTGCACATAGGTACCCAGACTGCCCACACATTTCTCCAGCTGACTACAAATTCAGGGATACCTGTGACCCTCTCCCCTCAGGGTTGATGATTCTCTAGAAGGTCTCAGAGAACACAGAAGAACACATAATTTACCTTTACTTAAAGGATAAACCTCAGGATTAGCCAAATGGAAGGGACACAGAGGGCAAGGTATTGGGTGGGGCAGATGGCACCTGAGCTCCCATACCCACTCTCAGTCACAACATCATAGTGTTTACCAACTCAGAAGCTCTCTCAATCTTATTGCTCAAGAGTTTTTAAGCCATCATGAACCCAGACAGCATATTAAAAAGCAGAGACATCACTTTGCTGTCAAAGTTCACATAGTCAAAGTTATGGGTTTTTCCAATTCAGTTCAGTTCAGTTCCGACTCTTTGCTACCCTACGGACTGCAGCTCACCAGGTCTCGCTGTCCATCACCAACTCCCGGAGTTTATTCAAACTCATGTCCATTTAGCCGGTGATGCATCCAACCATCTCATCCTCTGTCTTCCCCTTCTCCTCCCGCCTTCAGTCTTTCCCAGCATTAGGGTTTTTTCAAATGAGTCAGTTCTTTGCATCAGGTGGCCAAAGTATTGGAGTTTCAGCTTTAGCATCAGTCCTTGCAATGAATATTCAGGACTAATTTCTTCTAGCATTGAGTGATTGTATCTCCTTGCAGTCTCAGGGACTCTCAAGAGTCTTCTCAAACACCACAGTTCAAAAGCATATATATGTGTATATATATATATATACACATATATATATATATATATAAAATATTTATATTAAATAGATGCACTTCTTACAACTATAAGAAGATAGTTTGATAGAATATCATGATTATAAGTTTATTTCAAATTAGAACTATTGGGAGCTTGATCTTCTTCATCTGTAGTTCAGTTATAGAATTCAAGTAGGAAGACATATTTCTGTGTATGTGCTCAGTTGCTCCATGTTGTCTGACTCTTTGCAACTCCATGGACCATAGCCTGCCAGGCTCTTGTGTCTCTGGAATTTTCTAGGCAAGAACATTAGAGTGGGTTGCCATTTTCTCCTCCAGGGGATCTTCCCAACCCAGGGATCAAACCCATATTTCCTGCATCTTCTGCATTGCCAGGCAGATTCTTTACCATTAAGTTAACAAGGTTACATTTTTGTCACCTTATTTTAAGACCAAGGAAAATAAAAGTCAAAAGAGTTCATCATGTAGACAAAGTTTGTTTTGGATAAAGATACCTGAGATCTAAGCTGTTTAGAGATAAAAATAATAGTGGAAAGAGAAGAGACATGTTAAAAGTGTCAAAATGACATGAGGCTCATAATATTGTGTCAACAGTAATTGAGCAAGAAATCTAAAAAGGCAGGAAATTGTTATGAGATAAAAGCAAGAGTAAGTTTATGGTTTTGGGTACAAAGCAATTTGGAATGACAAGGCTGTGGAAATAGAGGGCAGAAGTGTGTGAAAGGGTTACAATTGATGAATAAACCAAGTCCACAGAGGCCATCATATTTCTTAGAGAAGGAACATCCATACCAGCAAGAATTCACACATGTTGACAGGGTTTGCAAATAATAATGGAACATTGAAAATTGTATGTGAAGTCATTACTGAATATTACAGAAAAGCCAGAAATTAGGTAGATAAAAAGAGGCTAATGCACCACACTAGTTCCTCAAGATGAAATTTTATATGAAAGACTAGTGATTATCAGGTAAAGCAAGAGATAGAATATTAATAAATATAAACTATCACAACATAATCTGTCATGATCACCATATTTGAACATATAATTGGGACTTGTGGGTTACAGATTTTTTAAGAATCTGTACCCTATAAATAAGATTTAACACATATTACAATGGTTTTTGCTGTATTTTCTTATTTTCTAAAAATGAGACCCAACAATTTGATAACTAATGTGTCATTTGAGATATTAATTTTTTGTGCTTACCTTTGAGGCTTTTTACAACTAATTTTGTTGCATCAAATCCCAAATAACTCAATTTAAAAAAGCACAGTGGACTTCAATAGACATTTTTCCAAAGACACATTAAATACAAGTGGCCAACAGGAAAAGGTGATAAATATCACTAATCATCAGGGGAATGCAAATCAAAATGACAATGATATATTACCTCACACCTGTCAGAATTTCTAATACAAAAAAGACAAGAGATAATAAATATGGAGAAAAGGGAATTCTTGTACACTATAGTGGAAATATAAACTGGTACAGCCACTGTGGAAAACGATAAGGAGGTTTCTCAAGAAATTAGAAACAAACTACAACATTATCTAACAACTCCACTTAAGGGAGTATGTCCAAAAGGGGAAAATCATTATTTCAAAGTACCTATACTCTCATGTCCACTGCAGCATTATTCACAATAGCCAAGGTATCAAAATAACCAAAGTATCAGTTTATGGATGAGAAGATAAAGAATATATGACATATACATATTATATAATGGAATATTATACAATCTTTAAAAAGAAGGGCATTCTGGTTTTTTTTTTGCAACAACATGGTTATAATTGAAGGGGGTTTGCTAAGTGAAATAAACCACACAGAGATAGATAAATACTACATGGTATTATTTATATGTAGAATCTTAAAAAAAAAAAAAGTCACATCATTCTAATAGAAATAGAATAGAGAATTGGCTGTTGCCAGGGACTAAGGAGGGGGGTACATAAGAAGAGGCCAGTAGAAGGGCACAAACTTCCAGCTATAAGATGAATAAAGTCAGAGGATCTAATACATAACATGGTAATTACAGTTGATAAAACTCGTATTTTATACGAGTAACTGAAATTTGCTAAGAGAAAGACATTAAGAGTTCTCACAATGAGAAGAAAATAGTTCAGTATGTGAGATGATGTGTAAATTACCTCAATGAAAATAATCTCACAATATATACATATATCAACATGTTGCACATGTTAAATGTCTTACAGTTTTGTCAACTATACCTCAGTAAACTGAAAAAACAGAAAAAAAGAAAAAACATCAAGGTGTGGTTTGGATTTCCATGGAATCTAGAGAGATGAGAAAAAGACAAATGAAAGAACTGGAGAAAAAATACACGTATCTACATGATTAGAGATGTAACTATATCTTTTTGACAGGAAAATATGGATCATATATAGGAATGTGCAGTCTAGTTAGGAGACTTACATAAAGCAATTTTGCCTTTATTTCCATGACAATTAAAAGTCAACAATATGGAGAGCAATATCACCAATGCATGTGTTGTCAAATTCTTATGAACAATCATATTTTTGCATTATTTCTTCCAATTCAAAAAAAAAATGTACATAAACATTCAAAATTGTATACCAGATGAGTGTCTGAAACTTCAGTCACAACTGGGTAACACCTTTACTTGTTTTGGGTAATAAAAGATAGGGTAAGTTATCATTTCATCCAACTCCAGTTTAGATAAGTGTATTGAATAATACATTTTTTAAAAGCTGTAGAAAAAAATGCATTTGGTACCCACAATCGACTCTGAAGTAGGTAAGACCAAACAAACAAACAAATAAACTAATAAGTACTGGATATCTTAAGGAATGTTCAAACCACCGCACAATTGCAGTCTTTTCACATGCTCACAAAATAATGCTCAAAATTCCCCAAACTGGGCTTCAACATTATGGGAACTGAGAACTTCCAGATGAACAAGCTGGATTTAGAAAAGGCAGAGGAACCATAGATCAAATTGTCAACATGCATTGGATCATAGGAAAAGCAAGAGAATTCCAGAAAACATCTATTTCTGCTTCATTGACTACATACACTAAAGCCTTGACTGTGTGGATCACAGCAAATTGTGGAAAATTCTTAAACAGATGGGAACCACCTTACTTCCCTCACGAGAAATCCGTATGCAGGTCAAGAAGCAACAGTTAGAACTGGATATGGAACAATGGACTGGCTCCAAATTGGGCAAGGAGTACTTCAAGGCTGTATTTAGTCATGCTGTTTATTTAACGTATATGCAAAGTGCATTATGCGAAAGGCCGGGATGGATGAAGCACAAGCTGGAATCAAGATTGCAGGGAGAAACATTAATAAGCTCAGATATGCAGATGACACCACTCTTATTACAGAAAGCAAAGAGAAACTAAAGAGCCTCTTGATGAAAGTGAAAGAGCAGAGTGAAAAGCTGACCTAAAACTCAGCATTCAAAAAACGAAGATCATGGCACCCAGTCCCATCACTTCATGGCAAATAGATGGGGAAATGATGGAAACAGTGACAGGTTTTATTTTCTTGGGCTCCAAAATCACTGCAGATGGTGACTGCAGCCATGAAATTAAAAGACACATGTTCCTTGGAAGAAAAGCTATGACCAAGCTAGACAGCATTTTAAAAAGCAGGGACATTACTTTGCCAACAAAGGTCTGTCTAGTCAAAGTTATGGTTTTTCCAGTAGTCATTTATAGATGTGAGGGCTGGACCATAAAGAAAACCGAACGCTGAAGAACTGATGCTTTTGAACTGTGGTGTTGGAGAAGACTCTTTCTTGAGTGTCCCTTGAACTGCAAGGAGATCCAGCCAGTCCTTCCTAAAGGAAATCAATCCTGAATACTCATTGGAAGGAGTGGAGCTGGAGCTGAAATTCCAATATTTTGGCCACCTGATTAAAGGAGCTGACTCATTAGAAAAGACCTGGATGCTGGGGAATATTGAAGGCAGGAGAAGGGGATGACAGAAAGTGATGGTTGGATGGCATAACCAACTCGATGGACATGAGTTTGAGCAAGCTGTGGCAGATTGTGAAGGACAGGGAAGCCTGGCATGATGAGGTTCATGGGGTTCCAAAGAGTTGGACACAACTGAGCGACTGAACAACAAATCTCTTTGACTTTCCATATTGACTGCCCATTTTTTTTCTATTTGCTGTGCCTGGAAGAGTGCCCCCTGTACACTGCATCTTGGGCTACCTTGACCTAGGGTTTAGAGTTAGCTTCAGTAAATGTGTGATATTGACACGGAGGTTACAGGCCAAAGGAGGAATTGTCGTTACTTATTCCTATGAGTACTCCATTCTGCAAAATTAAATGACAATATTGCAACATTGAACTCAGATATCCTTCTCCATGCAACGTCCATCTCTGATTTAGAATAACCTCCACCTCTGGTTTAGACAACAACATCCCTTATCTTTTTTGGTCTAATGGTGGTAATGCCCTCCTGCTGTTGCTTGCCTCAGGCAGTGTTGTAGTTGTGCCAGAGCTAGATGGCTCTGACCAGCTCATTAGATCCAGTTGTGGGCATCACTTTCCATTCTGTCTTCACTGAAGTCATACTGACAGTTTAAGTCATGACAAGAGTATTTGTATGATGAAAATAGTGTGCTATAAATTAGGGCACTTTTGTTTTCTACTTTTTTTGGAAAAAGTTATTAAAATATGTGACCTTTAATTGTTCATTTTGATACAAATTTCTCATTTAAATATTTTTTTCATTGCAACCACCCTCTGTGTTTTTTTCAGTATAACTTTATTGAGGCTTTCAATGACTGAATCAAAGATCTTTCTTGATAAGTGTCACACTGCATTTGAAAATATGTGGGATATTTTCAAATATATTTTGATATTAATTTCCAACATAGTTCCACAGTGATAAAACAACAGACACTGCATGATTTCAATACCTTTAGACCATAAGATTTTTGCACCTTGTTTTATGTCCCTGGATATGTTCCAGTGTCTCCTAGTTTACAGTCTATGGGAACTTGAGTCAAATTTGTGTTCTACTGTTGTGTGAACATTAATAACTCTTAATTATGTTGAATTGGTTCACTGTGACTTTCAGGTCTACTGTATCCTTCTACTTCTCGGTATATTCATTCTATTTATTTTTGAGAGTTTGATATTGAAGCTTCAACTAAAAATCTTAATTTACCTACTTAAAAATAATTTTCATATACAGTAGAACTATATGTAACATAGTTCTCTATTTTCCTAGTATCATATAAATGTGTTATCCTATTTTCATAATTAAAAAAGTAAAAATTAAAAATTTCTGAACTTACCACAGACTCACAGTTTCTGTGTTAGGCCCCTCTGTCCCTTATTTTTATTTCCTAAACTATGCACACACTTTTGTAAAAAGATTTGCTTTATTAAACATTCCACAAAGCACCAATTTTAATGTGTTATCTTTTTCCTGGTGAGCCTTAACTGAAATAGTAATTGGTACATAAAATGGCTCCAGGAAACAAACCTTAGAAATAGGATTCCGAGATTGAATTGCACACAAATTGAAAATGGTTTCCAGGGGAAATTGGACACTGGTAAGTTGTGGGAAGTAGTGGCATCAAGTCTCAAAATGTTACAGGTACTAGCATGGGAAGAAATGTAATTAAAGACTCAGCTTGGGAGAGAGAATATCTTTGAAATTTCATCCTTTTGCTGACAATAAGAATAAAGATTTTTATTTTACTTGGGAACTCCTAAGAGCTCTAGAGTGTATAGTCAAGTAAAAGAACAAAATAAAGGCTGTGAATATCTAACTCAGGCAACAATTGGAAGATTAGAAATTCTCAGCAACAGATTTAAAGAGTTCCTTATCTTCTTCAGCTACAGAGTTGAAACTGAAGAAATATGTCTGAGATCAACAAAAAGAACCTGCTCGAAGAATTGCAAAAATGAAGTGTCAATAAAATACTCAAATCAGTGTACTGATGGGAAATGAACAGGTCTCTCAGATGTGGGATAAGAATATTAGAAGAAAAGGACACAACTGAGAAATTTAGATTCTTTTTCCCTACGTACTTCTAGGTTTCCCTTGCTAGTGGAGGTTCAACTTCTAACCCTTTTCTGAGGGAACAGATTTATGGACTTGGGGATGTTTACCCTGCATAAGTCATGCTAAATGCCCGTCATTACTTTCAGTGTCACAGGAGTGGTTGCAGTATATCAAATGAGGACAGAGTTGACTCCAGATCAAGAGAGTCTATACACAGAAAAGTTACAGAATTTCACCAGCTTTAGCTGACATGAATTTGGCAAACAAGTATGGGAATATTATATTTTCTGAGAATGTTAGACAAAGAAAGATGAAATTTAAAATAAAAAAGACAGATGTTGCCCAAACTATTTACAAGGTGCCCTTCCTTGAAACTTAGGATATAATGATTGGACCCAGCACCTGAGAAGGATTTTAATAGTTTGCAGCTACTTTGACTCATTGAAGTCTTTACACAACAGGGTGGTGGTTTTGTCACTAAGTCGTGTCCAACTCTTGTGACCGCATGGACTGTAGCCTTCCAGGCTCCTCTGTCCATGATATTCTCCAGACAAGAATACTGGAGTGTGGGTTGCCATTTCCTTCTTCAAAGGATCTTACCGACCTGGGAACTGAACCTTGGTATCCTTATTACAGGCTGATTCTTTACCAACTGAGCTACGAGAGAAGCCCCCCTCACACACACAGGGAGCTGTAGCAATTAGCAATGTTGTTGAAATATCAGCAATGTCTCGATGATATTTATAGAAAGGAGCCAGAAGTTTCATTTGGATTGTAATACTAGAAGCAGTATTAATTACTTATGGATTAATGCAAGTATTACTAATATTGAAATATTAGAAGTTACTTGCTCAGACAGTCTTTAAACATGATCTCTCTAAGAGTCTGAAGATTACTCTTTTATCCGGCATTAAGAAAGGCCTTGATAAGAAGGGCATCACCATTTTTAGTTGATGGTGTGGGCATGACTCTGCTTAAGATCATGACAAATGATCCTGCGGTAGCCTTAGGTTCCCTAAGTCTCAATGGAAACACTGGGATCCAAAAGTACTAGAGAAAGTTAGTGGTGCTTGACATTGAGAGACAAGGTGGATGCAAATATCTCAATAAATCTCAAGACAATAATAATTATAGAAATAATTAAAAATTTATATGTGCAGAGATCTGTAGTGATGGTTAGCAAAGCATAGAATCCCCAAGGATAATACTAACTGACAACCTACAAAGGGGATGCATGACATATTTAACAGGAAAATTCTATGACTGTAGGACAAAAAGCTAACTCAGGTGCAAAACCTGTGCCAGTTCCTAGACTCAGTGGACCTTAGTTGAGAGAGAAATCTGAGTATTTCGAGGAAGGTCTTAAGAAAATGACATATGGATCCAACATGAATCTTCCCCTAAAATTTTCACCGAAATTTCAGACATTTAACAGGATAACAGATACTCAAGAAAAGAAAAATGTAAATAAAAGTATCCAAACATTTTGAGAGTTTATGGTACTGCTTCTTAATTCACACTAATATTTGGATGTTTTCAATTTACCAGACCTACATAGAATGGAGATTGTTGATGACTAAAGGAATCTTGCACAGAAGGCAATGGCAACCCACTCCACTATTCTTGCCTGGAAAATCCCATGGACGGAGGAGCCTGGTGGGCTGCAGTCCATGAGGTTGCTACAAGCCGGACACGACTGAGCGACTTCACTTTCACTTTTCACTTTCATGCATTGGAGAAGGAAATGGCAGCCCACTCCACTATTCTTGCCTGGAGAATCCCAGGGACGGGGGAGCCTGGTGGGCTGCCGTCTATGGGTCGCACAGAGTCGGACACGACTGAAGCAACTTAGCAGCAGCAGCAGCAAAGGAATCTCGGTTTAATTCTTGCAGTGGGTCCAATGGGGCCACAGATTCATTTCATGTTATTATTTCATTTCCAGAATGTATAGTGTGAATAGACACATGTTGTTGTTCAGTCGTGTCCAACTCTTTGTGACCCCAAAGACTGAAGCATAACTGGCAAAACCTCAACAGTGTCTTCTACCTAGGAACCAAATGGAAATTCCTATATCTCTCTCCACACAATATAATAAAATGGAGTTTGTCTTACCTCTATCTTCACTGATTTGCCTAGAGCTCTGACAACTATCTTGTTTCTTGTCATAACTAATTTGGGATTTGCGTAAATTGTTGTGATATCCCTCCAACCATTTTGCTGGTCCTTGTACTTTAGGCATTATGCTATTTGGACTTGGTGAGAAGAAAGTAACAAGCTACCCGTGTTGAGGATGCAAGCTTCTCACCTGGGTAAAACACAGGAGCAGATGTTCATGAAGGGTGAAGGGAAGGGGTTCACTCAGTTGGATATCTTTGGTTTGTCCATCTAGAGACATTCTTTAATCTTCCACACACTGCTATGTACTCTAGGAAGCTGATGTGTATATACTACCTCAGTGACTTCTCTAGACCTTACCATTTGGTTGTGTACACACAGCAGGATGTCATCGGCAAGAGATCTGAATGCTGAAGAAGTGTGAACTTTGATTATCTATTTCTCTGGATTCCTTAAATGCATGATGTTATTTGTTGGGTGTGTTGGGCTGTTCACCATTCTCTGCAGATTGGTACAACTGATACCTTTCCTTGATCCTTCAGGATCAGGAAAGTGAATGCTTTTTTCTTGTTACTAATTCCCCAGAGTAATGAATTATTCTTTAGGTATTCCTAAGAAATACCCAAATTTCTGTAAAAAAGTAAGTTTATAACCTCCTCTAATCACCTCACTGAATTTCCGGTGTCGTGGAGGAAATGTGGCTGGGTAGACTGTGTCTCAGTTATCTTTAGGTCTCATAACTTGCTCAAGAGTCACAATAACTTAACTGCTTCATGTCAAGACTCTGGTTTACTTCTTGATTTTTTTCCCCTTCCACTTAGAGTATTTATCTATACTGTGTTACCTCTTCAGAATATAGCCTTAATAGTGTGGATTCTTGAATTGAAACCAAAGTTTCCTTGTGTATAGAAAACTGATGAGCTATTTATTGATGAGCTATTATAAAGTTCTCAGTTGTATGAAATATACTTATAAAAAACATTTTTGACTAACAACACAAATAGAACACAATATCTCATCAACAAAGTGATGGGACTAATTGATGACCCTAATCTTCAAATGTACCTTCTATGTAGGCATTGGAAATTTCTTGCTTATATTATGAATTCATTATAAAATTTCCACACTAATGCAGACATTTGTTTGAATTAGATTTCCTATAGGAGTAAAGAGCAGAAAACAACTTCAATGAGACTCTAAGATTACTTTTAATTGGTTAGTCATTAGTGTTTGCTACAACAGCAATTCAAAAAGGATAATTATTCTAGCTATTTATTGGGAAAGTCTATTTTTATATTACCTTCACATGTTTGAAGAGTGATACAAAGAAAAATGATACTTATTAGATGCTTTATTTTTCACTCTCAATCTTTTAAAAATAAATACTATAAGACTACTGAACCCTCAAGCTTTGTCTTTCCAGTCATTTGTTTGGAGATTTCACCATTCAATCTGCTATTAGATACACTTTTTTGTTCTCACTATTCCACTTTGAGTTTATGCTTCAGGAATACTAAATGATCTATGTTCTGAATGCATCAATCTGTTCATGTCTCCCTGACTTTGTGAAAGTTCCCTCAGCCTTGGAAAGACTTTCTATTATGATCTCTCAAGTTAATTTTTTTTCTATTTTTAAAACTTTTTTTTTTTTATCTACCTGCCTACCTCAGATAGAAGTTATCATTTCCTCCTTTTGCTACTGTGTACTCAGTGAATATTCTATTCCAATGACAGTGTAAGATTATTCAGAAAATAGAATCAGCACACAAATCAAGCAAGTACATCAAAGGGAGAAAGATGAAAATGCTGATGTTTATTATATTTAACCTCATTTTATCAACTCTTATTTGTACATTTTGACATATTTAAAATTGAAATATGCTGCATTGATACAAAAATCATTGATAAAAATTTTTCTTTGTGGTGTCTGAGATGATGGTATCTTATGATTGATTAAGGAGTTGTGGGGGGGGCATAAGGGTTTTCTGCTCAGTTGTTCCATCATATCCAGCTCTTTGCAACCTCATGGACTGTAGCCCACCAGGCTCCTCTATCCACGGAATTTTCCAGGCAAGAATACTGGAGTGAGTTGCCATTTCCTACTCCAGCAGACGAAGGAGTTATTATGAGAAATTATAGAAATAGTTTCTGATTTTCTAATTTGATGGCTTCATTTTCTCTCTCTCTCGCTCCCTCTGAACCCCCTCCCTTCCCTTACTTCCTCCATTATAAAGATGATTTTCCCCCTAATTTTATGTTAATGTACACAAAAAGATTTATCTCACTCTATGCTGGTCAGCTTAGTAGTGATATGTGATGAGATTGTCTGGTTTATTTCGCAGTGCTTACAGAGCAAAATCAATCCATATGAATGAGAAGAATTTGGAACGTTTAAATTTATATAATCATGGCAAGTAAATTTAAAGTATCTTCAGATTTTATTTTTTTGTATGAGAGGAATCAACATATGTGTTCACAGAGAGAGCAGAGGCTTGCAGTTAGGAGACAAGAGCTAATGTAATTCAATATACAAAAACAATTCTTAGTAGAGTTAGCCTGCTCCCCCATAAGACAATGTAATGGAGTTCTCTATGAACAGAATTCTCTAGATAGATTCACTGACTACTTGTAAAGAAAAAAAAAATAAAAATAAAAAGCAATTAGGCATAAACTCATTGACGATGAAATTGAATTCCCTGTTGGAACTCTCAGAGTATAAGACAATGTCAGACCCATAATAGGCAGTCAGTGCTGACTGTAGAACTGAAAAAGCAGAAAAACATTGAGAATTCAAATATCTTTCTTTATGTTGTTCTTCCCCAAATAAAACTTGATTATATGTTAAAAAGTCATAAGGATTTCCTGGAATATTTTCTTTTACTTTCGGTGGAAGAAAGCCAGCCTTCTTTTTTGTTATGCTTCCCTGTCATTAGCCTTTCCCAAGTGTCCATGATGACTTTTCTTCTTCTTTTTTAACTGGGGCATAATTAATATACCATAATCTATCCTTTTAGAGAGCAAAATTCCATGGATCTTAGTGTATTTACACAGTTCACAACTATCACTACCATTAACTTTTTTTTTTTTAATCACTGCACAAAGAAACTTTGTAGCCAACAGGAAACACCTCATTCCTGCCACTCTTCCCAACCATGGAAACTACAAGTCTACTCTCTGTTTCCATGGATTGACCTCTTCTGGTTACTTCATATAAATAGTATCATATAAATATGCCTTTTAAGTCTGGCTTCTTTCACCTAGCATGTCTTCAAGATTATCCACAGCATGTATTAATACTTCAGCACTTTTTAATGGATGAAAATATTCTATTATATAAAAATGCTTTATTTTCATTGCATTTCAGGCACTGTTCAAAGCACTTTACTTAGGAGGAAGTCTATGGATTGTTTGGCATGATTACTCATGTTGAGAAGCTCAGTCACAACTGATGAAGAGTTTGGAATGGAATAACAATAAGCACATAGAACCCAAGCAAGGAAATAAGTGAGGCAATTAACGGAGAAAAGTTTACTTATAGTATGCTTCCTGGCTTTGGTGCAATTGCCGCTAACTTTAACCATATTAAAGTGCTAAGTACTTTTCTTAGAAAATCGAGAAGCAACATAGTATGCTATTTAGATATGAGGAGGTAAATGCTAAAAGAGCTAAATAAATTTAATTTTGTTTAGATCATCATTGGCGTATAAACCATTATGGCCAAGTTTTAAGGGAGGAAGGACAAGATAAAGACAGTTATTTTAATTCTCAACATATTTTATGTATGCACAGAGTGCCCAACAGCATGCTTTAAGATGATAAATTATATATACATTTCTAACAGCTAAATGACTAGATTCAATCTTTCATTTCTGGAAAGATAAAAAGTCTAGGTGATGCTACTTAATTTTGAGATGCTAATAGGATTTATTGTCAGTTTTTAATTACATCAATGTTCTAAATCATTACATAATAATCTCAGGAACTTTGTTAAATATTGTTCACCATATGAAATAAAAATAAAAATGAAAATAGCACTATTCCTGAGAAAATTAGTATGATTTAATCAAATTAAAACCCTATGAAAGAAGGTATTAAAGCTCTATACCATAGAAAGAGAAAATGAACTATTCTAATAAAAAAGAAGGCACAGTTGAACAGTCACTGGCTAAGATTTGGATTTCCCTCAACTACACAAACAGGTAAGACATTCAATTCAATAATCAATGAACGACTATCATCAAAAAGTCTACAAATTAATGTTGGAGAGGATATTGGAAAAAGGAAAATATCCTACACAGATTTTGGGAATATAAATTGATACTGGAACAATAAAAAGCAGTTTGGGGTTTCCTTAAGAAAGTAAAAATAGAACTACCATATGATCCAGAAATTCCATTCCTGAGTATATATAAGTAAAAAAATGAAAACACATATTCAAAAAAGTACACGCACCCCAATGCTCATGGGTGCACTATTTATAATAGTCAAGGCATAGGAGCAACCTGAGTGCCCAATAGATGACTGGATTAAGATTTGGTATACATAAACACACACACATGCACACACACACTGAAATATTACTCAGCCATAAAACCGAATGAAATACTGCCATTTGCAGTAAAGTAGATAGACCTAGAGAATGTTTTGTTTAGTGAAATAAATTGGAAAGAGAAAGACAAATACTATATAATATTACTTATGTGTGAAATTTAAAAAATAATGCAAAAGAGTGTTATGCAAAACAAAAACCAACTTAGATACAGAAACAAATTTGTGGTTACAGAAGGAAGAGGAAATAGTGGAGGGACATTTTACCATATGCAAAATAGGTAAGTCATAAGAATTTACTGCATAGTACAGGGAATTATATCAATTATGTTGTAATAACCTATAATGGAATATAATCTGCAAAAATAATTGAATCACTATGCTGTACACCTGAAATCAATACAATCTGTAAATCAACAATACTTCAATTAAGAAAAACAATGTCACCCACACATCTTTTGTAGATTTCCCCAGTTTGATATGGATTCATTTTCCTTCTTTATACCACAACAGATTATCACAGCAGGAGAAACTATTGAAAGAGTATCAGAATAAATTACAAAAATTCTGTGGTGTTAATCCAGGACAAGTGAAACAGTAGGAAAACCAGAAATAAAAAATTCTCATTTAAATTCAGTGTAGCTAAATTTTGAAACTCAGTTTTTATGAAAGTGTGATAATTTATTTTATAGTTACTATAATACATCAATGCTTTTTGTCTGAGTTTATAATATCTAAAGTATTCAATGTAATCTGACATGAAATTTTTAATTTTGTTTTGATTATTAGAAAATAAATTGAATATATTGTTAATCAATGTTTAAATATTTAGTGAACAATCATTTTATACTGTTGAGTTTTGCTTCTTGATTGTAATAAACCATCTGTTAATTATTAGAGGCCTGATGAATAATATTTAAATTAATTATATGACATTATAAAGAGCAATACATTGTTTTCTTTGAGTAGTTCATTTGCTTCTCTTATATACACAGAATGTATACGGTTTTTAACATAAGTGAACTTGATATTTTTAGTTCCAGTGGTAGAAATGCAATAAGATCTATTGGCATACATTGTAGTTTAAAAAAAAAAAGGCAAGTCAACCGGACAACGAAAGTTAACAAAATATTAATGTACTAAGAATCCTGTGTTCAATTTAAATCCTGTGTACAATCACTGTGAATTTCCTCTTGTCTTTTTGTAATTCTTTAACAAAGAATTTTTCCTAGGCATAGCTGCTAACTAACTTGTTAGTTCTTTAATAGTCTTAAGAACTAATTTAAAAGATTGGCATTGAAAGCAAGTTAAGGTGCTTAGGAAATGTTGTAGAAGGTTTTTGGGAAACATTAGTTTGAGGACACATTAGTCAGCACAAATAAGAGACCAGGTTTTAATGTTCAGCTGTTATAATGGAACCTCATTTTGGTATTATTCTAGATCATTGTGGTCTGAGGAGCAGTAAGGAGCATTGGCATCACCTGGCAGAATTTCAGAGCCACCTTAGATCTACTGAATCATAACCTGCCTTTTAGTTAGATCCCCAGTGATTATTATGCACATTAAAGTTTGAGAAGACAGTATCAAAATGCAAACAAATCACTTACCTAATATTTAGAATTCTCAGTGGTCTCACAACCCTAGATCAAATATGTCGGATACTATCATCTTCCTTGTTTTTAACAGCTAATTAATTTTTATAGGGTCAACTCACTTAAGTCCCCTAATTCTAAATCTTTAATGAATCTCATTTGTTTTTAAAATAAAAATGGTTAATATTTTGTATTTTCTTGATAACTAAATAATTTATCATTGTATTTTAAGCACTGAAAGTGTAATAATGTCTTTTACAAATGATGCATTATTTTGGAACCACAGAAAAAGATCTTATGACAATTACTTCCCAGTTGTGAGTTCATTCATAAGATTTTAAAGTAAATGTTTATTTAGTCTTTAAATGCTATTGAGCAAATGATGCAAATAGTGAAATAACAATCTGACTGGGAAAAGACAATTTTTTTTCAGGGTAGATTTAGGTAAGGAATGCATTTCATACAGGCAAGTATGAATCATTATTTTTTCTTTATCACCACTCTATGTGGATCATTTTTACCAACTTTTGAGAAATAAAAATAAACAAAACATGCATAATCCCTATAATCATGAAGCTTAAAATCCAGTAGAAGAGAGTCCGTATAGTCAAAGCTATGGTTTTTCCAGTAGTCATGTACAGATATGAGAGTTGGACCATAAAGAAGGCTGAGCGCTGAAGAACTGATGCTTTCAAATTGTGGTGCTGGAGAGGACTCTTGAGAGTCCCTTGGACAGCAAGATCAAATCAGCCAATCCTAAGTGAAATCAACCCTGAATATTTACTGGAATGAGTGACGCTGAAGCTGAATTTCCAATACTTTGGCCACTTGATGTGAAGAGCTGACTCACTGGAAAAGACTCTGATGCAGGAAAAGATTGAGTATAGGAGGAGAAGTGGGCAATAGAGGATGAGATGGTAGGATGGCATCATCAACTCAATGGACATGAGTTTGAGCAGACTCAGGGAGATAGTGAAGGACAGGGAAGCCTGGCATGCTGCAGTCTATAGGTTTGCTGAGTCGGACATGATTTGGCAACCGAAAAACAACACAATAATGAAACCAAGATTCCTCCCTCTCCAAGGCTAAATAGACTAATTTGGTATATGGACCACTTTGGTTTCTAGATAACATTCAGATGCCTTTTAGTTAAATAGATCTTCAAGAACATGGGGAGAGTACTTCAGACTAAAGGGCAGAAAAAGGCAAGTCAATTATGAGTGTGTGTTTCATACTAGCATCAGGCTTTTCAACAGTTAAATCAATGCTAAGATTACAAAGTTCAAAGGGAAGAATATAAGCCAAAAGATGTAGTTATTTTCAAATAAGAATCAACTGTGAATTACAAAACTCTTATTTATTGAACAAATATTATTGATGATTAACTGCATCCAATTAAGAAGTTAATCAAAATAAATACCCTCAAATAGGAAAATTATCATCATAAAAGCAAATACTTTCAAATATAGAACATATATTTTATAATTTAAGGTTTAATATTACAGAATAAATTGTGAAGTGATAAATTTTAGCAGATTAGTCTATATATAAAATATTACAATGTTATTAGTATGTATATCAAATAATAGAATGGAGGAGAAAATAAGAGTACCGATGACTTTATCCTTTACAGAAAAGATTCAATAAAAATAATTTAAGAACACATGTAGTCACAAAATAAAAGTATGTCCAACCTGTTAATGGCTTTCATAATATTTTGGCTTAGGCTAAGTCTTTAAGGAAATAATATACATGGGGTAAAACAATATAATTCCTTAAATGTAGTATCTTTTCTAGTTCACCTCAATTGCATTTTTTTCTGACAATTTAAGTACAATTTTTATATTTTTATTAAATTTATTATTAACTTAATAAAACAGACTTATGGACATGAGGAGAGGGGAGGAGAGGGTGACATGTATGGAGAGAGCAACATGGAAACTTACATTATCTTTTGTAAAATAGATAGCCAATGGGAATTTTCTGTATGTCTCAAGGAACTCAAACAGGGACTCTGTATCAACTTAGAAGGGTGGGATGGGGAGGGAGATGGGAGGGAGTTTCAAGAGAGAGGGGACATATGTACACCTATGGCTGATTCATGTTGGTGTTTGTCAGAAAACAACAAAATTATTAAAGCAATTATCCTGCAATTAAAAATAAATTAAAAATTCATTATGCATGCAATTGAAAATGATATGTTGTGTGATTTTCATTACCTTTTTCTGTAGTTACTAATATTACAAGTTGTTTCAATAGCTTTGACATTAAATACAAATTATATAATTATTATTTTTACACTAATTATATGGTAGCAATGCTATGATTTTAAAAATTAGTAACTTAAAATAGTGAAAAAAATTTAAAACCATCCTGGCAAATAACATATGCCCAAGTTTGGAGAACATAAGTCCAAGATTCATATATGAATAATAAACTTTACAATGTAAACTGTGATTCAATAAAAAAAATGTGAACACAAGGCAAATTGAATATTGCTTCCCCTATGGAAACGTAGTTAAAAATAAGATAATTTAGTAAGTGCTGAAGCGTCAACAATGCTATAATAAGGAACTAATGGCTGTGTGAGTCAATACCTCTGAATGCACAAGGATAGAAATTGTGTACATAAATACCTTGAAGAATGTGATGTTCTCTCTAAATTTGTCTGAGACATTAAACTAAAATTTTAAATTACTACATTAAATTTGATAATGCTTTTCCTGGTCTTTCCATTGATTATTTCATGAGAATGTTTAAAAAATTGACTTTTTATAGCCCTAGATATTTGGAATAGTAACCAGTTAACCAGGAAGATGCAGAAGTACTAAATAGGCCCAGGGAAAAGCCAAGAGGTAGAAAGGCAATGTAAAGTAAAAGTAAAGGTCATTGAAAGATTTACAAACAAATTAAAGCATTTTGTACTTTTAATCCTTTTATTTTCTTTGTGGTTATACACTCATTCTGTAACTATATGCTTTAGCAAAACTACAGAGAGTAAATTTCATGGCAGAGGACATAGTAGGAAGAGGTTTAAGCTGGAAATGAAGCATCACAGCCATGGTATTAGAATGTTGATGATCATTGTCCACTCTTCATAATAACATGATGTGAGTGAGACCAGGGAATCTTTTCCCCAGATAGTGAATCCACTCAAATAAATGCAACTAAGTGCAGATGGAAACCCAGTTTGCATGAACAAATTGATGAGTAATGAAATCATAAATCCATAGACCCTCTCTGCCTTCTGCTTTCTCATCTGCCTCCACTCCCTTCTTAGCCAAAGTAGACATGGTCAGGTTATTCTGACTACAGTGAAGGTCTGTAGTGATGTGCCCCAGAAAGTGCTGGTCTCTCTTACTAAATTTAACAAGATTATTTCCTTCATCCTGGAGATGAATCGGTCCAAGTTCCTAGGTCTTAAGATTGTTCGGCAAAATGATCCCAAAGGACCTTACATTCCTTTTCATTAAAAACATAAGTCTCCATAGCTCACTACAGGCTGCTCTTCAGCATCAGTGACCTGCTTAGAGTCAATAAAGTTACCAAACATCAATCTTTGTGAGAGATCTCTAGTGAATTTTGGTCCCATCACTTCAGAACAGTAAGCAGTAGCTATAAAATTGTTTCCCTGGCTTTGTTAGAGGCTCTTTGTTGGATCTTTATTTTGAGCCCTTCTCCATTTCAGGGACCCATCCCAGGGATATTCAATCCTGAATATTCATTGGACGGACTGATGCTGAGGCTGAAGTTCCAATACTTTGGCCACCTGATGTGAAGAGCCGACTCATTAGAAAAGACCCTGATGCTGGGAAAGATTGAAGACAGTAGGCGAAGTGGATGACAGAGGATGAGATGGTTGGATGGTGTCACCAACTCAAGGGATATGAGTTTGAGCAAGCTCCAGGAGATGGTGAGGGACAGGAGGTCTGATGTGGTGCAATTCAAGGGGTCACAAAGAGTTGGACACAATTGAGCGGCTGAACAACAACCATCCCAGGGAGCACCTCGACTGTATCTCCCTTTGAGATTGCAGTGCGTTGGCTATGCAGAGTCCAGCGCGCTGGTGAGGGTAGGAAACAGCTATCCCATGTGAGACCCTCCACGTAAAGCCTTTGTACGTGCCTATGATTAGGCCTCAAAGATCACAAATAGGACCAGAGCTATGCTCCTCAACTAATATTTAAATTATTTATAGCACATGCACTTAATTTTCTTTATTTGAGATACTCCAAGTAGAGTAAATACTGTATTGATTTTACTGCTCTGTTCAATTATTTTTTGCATATAAATATACTATGTAATCATCACAAAGATCAAGATTTAAAACATTTATGGCACACATGACAATTTCTTTTTTTAAAATTAGAACTATAGTTGATATGCACTACTGCAGATTATACCTTACAAGTGTACAGTAAAGTTATTCTTCTAATATATATGTATGTATAATTTCTGAGATGATTTTTCATTACAAGATACTGAATATTTCCTATGTTATATGGTAAGTCCTTGTTGCTTATCTATGTTATATATAGTACTTTGTATCTATTAATCCCATACTCCTAGTTTATGTCTTCTCACTTCCCTTTCCCCTTTGGTAACCATAAGCTTGTTTTCATGCCCATGACAGGTTCTTTGTGATTCTTCTCAGACAACACCTCTGGAAGTACCCAGTATTCTCACTGCTATCACTCAGGGTAGCTGACTATTTTTGTTTTTTGTCATTAAAATGGATAATAAAGTATGTTCTCTTCTGCAACTAATTTCCTTCATTCAGCATACTGTCTTTGAAATGTACTCATGTTGCAGTTTATTCTTTTTATTATAGAACAATAAAATAGGGCATGAATATAGCACATTTTATGTGTTTATTCTACTATTGTTGAGCACTTGGTAGCTTTCAATTTGTGGCTATGTGAATGAAAATGCTACGAACATACTCAGGGCATACATGATTATACTCATAACTGTCTTTTGGAAGATATAGACATTCATTTCTCTTATGTACATGCAAAGAAGTAGAATTGCTGAAGTGTGGAGCAAGTACATAGTTCATTTTAGGAGATATTACCATACAGTCCTTGAAAGTAGTTTCACTCCAACCTGGAGTGTATGAGCAAATGGGTTCTTCTATATCCTGAAAAATTTTTGTCGGTCTTTTTCATTCTGAAGCATTTGATAGATGCATATGACACATTTTTGTAGATTTAATTTGTGTTTGCATAATGACTGATTTTTTTAGATGATTATGAGCAAATTAAATGATTCTGAGAAGCTCATCAGTAATAAACCCTGAGTACTTTGTTCATTCTCACCTATAACCTTCACTTCAACTGAGTAGAAGCTAAGTGAAATGGTATTGCCATAGGAGAATCTGAATGTGGGGCTTGTACTCATTAGATAGAGTGTAGAAACTGCAAAGCTAGCAGAAAGTATGGAGCATTAAATCATTTTGTCATTTAATAGAGCTACCCCATGGAACGGTTCCCTTCTCAAGCATAGATGCTTGCTCCCTAATTTCCCAGAGGCAACTGGAAATTGAAACTAACAAGGACAGTCTGAATTTCAGGGTAACAGATTGAAGTTGAAGGTGGATAATAATGTACTTTTAGAAGACGGTGACATTTGGAGTCTCACAGTGCCTAAGTGAAAGCTATTTGACATGATAAAACCCAAAACAAAAACATGGCCTGCAGCTGGCAAAGATGACCACGTGGGTTAACTGCCAAGACAGGCTCCTAATAATGGTAGTTGTGTTAATTAGATAGGAGAGAAAGTTCCCACGTAATTTCAGAATGCCAAAACAATGAGAAAAATGCTGCAAAAAAACAAATAAACCAAGTCATTTGGTGGTTGCCAGCTACATCACAACTTAACTGTTATGATGATAGAAAACTAACAAAATATGCTAAAAAAATTTTCAATAAACAGTGTAAATACTGAAAAAGTAGAGACAGAGTTGTAAATTGAAGATAGCATTGTATATGTGAAAATTAAAAGAGGCTAAAATAACCAATATATGTGTGTGCATATGCACTCCTATACATGTATTATAACTATATAATAATATAATTTACTAAAATATCTGGACACACATATATATCCATAGATCCTATATAATAGTTTAAACATTACTAATATGAACAGAGAGAAATTTCACTTATAATGAGGGCAATAACAATAAAATTAATTTTTAATTAATATGCAATTTTTAATAAGTAAATTACTTTGTTTAAAGAGCATAGTAATAAATGGAGAAATTGTGTTGATAGTAATTCTAAATTACTGTGTAATCATAATGCAATTTCATTTAGAATTCCAAAGTATCGAGATTTGTTACTAATTTTGTTTTATAATTTTATCTGGAAAAGAACTTTAAAAATACTCATTGAAGAACATTTGTGATAAAATTGTAAGTTTTATTTGAAAAAAAATATAGTGGTATAAGATTTTCTCTACTAGATATTAAAATTTACAATAATGTTTCTATATTCAGAAAAGATAGCATTCTTTTTAGACTAGACAAATAAATTAATAGAAAATATTAGCCCAAAAGTATATCCAAGAATATACACAACTCAATATTCAATTAAAGTAGCGTCTTAACTCAGTGGTAATTGGATAGAGCTGTTTAATAAATGGATTGGGGATATTAGAAGATCCTATGAGGAAAAAATTAATATCACACATGTTTTACCATGAATAATTTTTTTGAAAATCTTAAATTGAGATAATTATCTCAATATTAAAAGTAAATAGAAAAACTACTTGTATTAATATAAATTGCAGGCACAGAAAACCATTCCATGCTATAATGAAAATCAAGATGCCATAAAGATAAAACATTGACTGTGTTACTATGTTTAAAGTATGTGTGGCAAAAAAAAAATCATAAAAAAGTGTCAAAAGACAAATAAGAAATGAGAAATATTTGTAAATTCATATTCAAAAGTTGGCTGAAGTCTTAGAATGCGCCTACATTCTTTTCAAAACAACTTGATACTCAAGCTGAGCAAGAGTAGAATCTCAAATTTGGCCTTTGAAAATAAATGAGACAAAATTTCTAAAATAATACTATTGAAAACAGAAGACATTGAAATGTTTTGAGCAGCAAATATAATTAGTAAAGGTCAGTTTTCATTCCAATCCTAAAGAAAGCAATGCCAAAGAATGTTCCAACTACTGTAAATTGGGCTCATTTCACATGCTAGCAAGGTAATGTTCAAAATCCTTCAAGCTAGGCTTCAACAATATGTGACCCAAGGAGTTCCAGATGCAAAAGCTGGATTTAGAAAAGGCAGAGTAACTAGAAATAAAACTTGCCAGAATCCACTAGATAATAGAAAAAAACCAGAGAATTGGGAAAAAAAAATCTACTTCTGCTCCTCTGACTATGCTAAAGCCTTTGTGTGGATCACAACAAACTGGAAAATTCTTCAAGAGATACCATACCACCTTACCTTCCTCCTGTGAAACCTGAATGCAGGTCAATAAACAACAGTTAGAACCAGACATGGAATGACAGACCAGTTCCAAATTGGGAAAGGAGTACATCAAAGCTGTATATTGTCACCCTGCTTATTTAACTTCTATGCAGAGTATGTCATGTGTAATGCCAGGCTTGAAGACTCACAAGCTGGAATCAAGATTGCTGGGGGAAATATCAATGACCTCAGATATGCAGATGATATCACTTTAATGCGAGAGACTGTAGAGGAACTAAAGAGCATCTTGATGAAAGTGAAAGAAGAGGGTGAAAAAATTGGCTAAAAAACTCAACATTCATAAAAGGAAAATCATGGTATCCACTCTCATCACTTTATGGCAAATAGATGGGGAAAAAAGTGGAAACAGTGACAGATTTTATTTACTTGGGCTCTAAAATCACTGCAGATGGTGACTTCAGCCACAAAATTAAGACTTCCTCCTTGGAAGAAAAGCTATGACCAACCTAGACAGCATATGAAAAAGCAGAGACATCACTTTGCCACCAAGTTCCATATACTCAAAGCTATGATTTTTCCAGTAGTCATGTATGGATGTGAGAGTTGGACTATAAAGAAAGCTGAGTGCTGAAAAATTGATGCTTTTGAACTGTGGTGCTGGAGAAGACTTGAGAGTCTCTTAGAGAGCAAGTAAATCAAACATGTCAACCCTAAATGAAATCAACCCTGAATATTCACTGGAACAACTGATTATGAAGTTGAAGCTCCAATACTTTGGCCACCTAATGCGAAGAGCCCACTCATTGGAAAAGACCCTGATGCTGGAAAGGGTTGAGGGCAGGAGGAGAAGGGGTCAATAGAGGATGAGATGGTTGGATGGCATCATTGATTCAATGGACATGAGTTTGAGTAAACACTGGGAGATAGTGAAGGCCAGAAAATTCTTGCATGCTGCAGTTGATGGGGTCACAAAGAGTCAGACATGGTTTAGTGATTGAACAACAATCTTGAAGTAACTCTAACTGATATTAGATTTAAAGGAGGCAAAAATGAGAATTTGGAGTTTGGTAGTTAGGTTATTGACATAATTCTGATATAATGATGACTGGGGTTAGCCTTTTCAGAGCATATCAACAAAATTGTACAGGTTGTTCACTATTCAACTCCAGATTGTTGTTGCCACACAAACTTCACAAAAAGAGAGTGACACTGATTTGGTGATGGCAGTCTGTATGAAGACAATAAAGATGATAGAACATTTAGAATGTAAAAGCAGTAAATCATATTAAGAGAATGAAAGGGATATGTGTGTGTGTTTAGTCATGTCTGACTCTTTGGGACCCCATGCACTGTAGCTCACTAGGCTCCTCTGTCCATCGGATTTTTCCAGGCAAGAATAGTGGAGTGGGTCACCATTTTCTCCTCCTGGAATCTTCCTGACTCTGGAATCGAACCTGCATCTCTTGTGTCTCCTGCATTGGCAGGCAGATTCTTTACCACTGAGCTACCTAGGGTGCTTAATGCATAGAGTGAATAGAGGTTATTGCTCAGTATTCCAGCCTGTGCAAATCACTGAGCAATTTCTTCAGCTATTAATATTTTCTAAACATGAATGGATTCTGAAATTTAATTCAAATCTGGTTCTCACCTACAAGCATTAGACATATAATGATAACTACTTATTCAAAGTCTTCATTTTATTATTTCAAAGACATATTTAATACAGTATGTCTAGGAGAGAATTTATGACCATACTTCTATGTTCAATCTACAGTTTTATCACCATTTCAATGACTATCATGTTATTCTTTTAAGTTGCTGATTAAAAAATATTCTTTCTCTCCATATATATAATGAGTCTTCCATTAGTTCTCTGCATATTCTTAGCCTTCTGCTTGAATTGATGCTGCTACTCACCATCCTTGTTCATTAAAACTTCTTAGTCTATATTTTCAATTCATCCTTTAGAGTTTCTTCTAATGTTTCTTATATTAAACACTAGTTTCTCTGAGCCTCTAGTTTGTTTTCTTTTGTTCTCTACATTACATCCTTACAGAGGTATCAATGTTCTACTAATAACCTGATAGCAAAGAATATTGAAACTTTAATGTGCTACTAATTGATATTTGTATTTCCTTCATGAAATCAGAAGCAACTTACCTTCCACTTACCAGTATATTATCAAAATCTAGCAATAAACCAATAAATATTTGCTGAGTAAGTGAATTAATGAATAATAGTATTTATTGAAATGGGTAAAGACTAATAAACTTTTACCATCAGAAAAAGTCTGACAGTTAGGAAGAGTAGGATTAGTAAAATGGGCCAATATTAGAATTTTTATTCTTCAAAAGTCAATGATATCTATCCATATTGAAGATATCATATAGGCTACTGTCTATAAGCACTGTCTGTGTAAAAAGAATGTTTGTGCTGAAGACATGAATCTGGGAGCTATCTTTTTACACATAAATCTAGTGCTTAGGGATGTGATGCAGTGTGTCTGGACAAGCTAATAACGGTATGTAGCAAGAAAAAATTTAAGTCTTTATGTAAACAATGAATCATTTTAATTTTCATATGTTGATATGGTAACCTTGCCTTTAAAGGTAGTGTGCATGCGATTGGTGGTATGAGGGAAGAAATTCAGATCTTGAAAGCAGACCATCTGTAAAATAATCAAATTTTTATTAAAAACCACAGGGGAACTTTTTTCTCTCTATAAATTATACTTCCAAAGAGCTATAGGAATTTTGATAGTAAAGATAGCAAATCAATGAAATTCAGAAATATAGAAAATCCACTATACAGATGAAGAAGTTTTTTGTTTGTTTGTTTGTTTATTTTTCCTATTAATCCTCAGGAGTTTTTAACAATATCTACTTCATGTAATTAAAGTAGCCAGCACCAAGTGCCTATAATATTTATGTCATGAATTGTGTTCACGCCTACTCTTGTGTGCCTACTTTCACATTCCCAGTTCAGAAAGGCTGTGTCAATAGTCTACCCCAAATCTCACTGATACATGTAAACATATAGACAAACATGGAATGATGTAATATTGCACATGAATTACTTTTAACTCTAATGCATGCATGCTAAGTCTCTTCAGTCATGTTTCTTCGGTGTGACCCTATGGATTATAGCCTGCCAGGCTCCTCTGTCCATGAGATTCTCCAGAGAAGAATATTGGAGTGCACTGCCATGTCCTCCTCTGGGGGACCTTTCTGACCCAGGGATCGAACCTGTGTCTCTTGGGTCTTCTGCATTGGAAAGTGAGTTTTTTAACACTCGCATCACCTGGGAAGCCCTTATAAAAGTTAAATAACAAAGTATTAAGAATAATTATAATCACACTCTAGTATTTTTGCCTGGAGAATCCAATGGACAGAGGAGCCTGGTGGGCTACAGTCCATAGGGTTGTACAGAGTCAGACACGACTGAAGCGACTTGGCATGCACATGCATAACCACAGAAATGTGCTAATGGATAAACAACATGAAAAGTAAACTCTGAAAAAAATACGTTTGGGAGCCAACTAAAAGTATAGAGTTGTCATCAGCTTAAAATAGACTGCTACAACTCTAAGAGGTTCAATGCAAGCCTCATGGTAACCACAAGGATAAAACCCATCATATACAATATATAAAGAGAAAAGTAAAAAATACCACAACAAAAAACTGCAAAACCACAAACAGACAGCAAAAGAGAAAAAAAAAGAAGTAAAAAACAGAAAACTGAATTTTTATTCAGAAAAATGAATAAAATAAGAATAGAAAGCTCTTATTAATAATTACTTCAAATGTAAATGGATGAAACATCAATAAAAGGATGTAGAGTGGGAGTGATATCAGCAATGTGGCTGAATAATGCCTCCCTCATCATTTCCCTCCTCAGCAACAACAATTTGGTATTCATTCATGGACAAAAGTACCTTTGGGGGATTCAGCACCATATGTCAATAGGCCCAGGAAGGATTTGACCCACCTGTGTACTAGGTAATGGACATAAAGACCTTGGGCCTTGTCTCTGAACCTTTCACTTGGCCATGAATAGGCCTCAGGTCCTCTCAGCATTAGTCTGGACGCTCCTGGAAAAAACTTTCTTCGATACATGTGGAGTTTCTTGTGGAAGTCCAGGTTTTCAGTATAAAAGTTCCAACACAGCACTGAAGTAAGCAAAAAACAAAAAACACTGCCACAACAACAAAAAAAACATGTTTGGAAACATTGGAGAGGATAAAATAAATAGTTTGAGTTTATACATGTCATCTTTCCCCAGCTCAGTGCTAAGGGAGATCTGCTTGGACTGCCATTTCTCCTACAGGGGAGAATGAGAACATATAAGTGAGTAACTGGCTTTCCAAGCTGTGGGACACTGTCAAAGAAGGCTATTTCTTTCTTGCCTTATTAAGAGTACTGAGTTGCAAGATGAATGTCTGGGAGGTGGAAAGATGCTAGGAGAGAGGTCAGAGGAGAACAAACATAAAATAATGAAAAACAGTGAAAAAAGTCTGTGTGATCTAGGGGATACCATTAAAAAAGCAGGCAGTAAATTTCTGGAAAAGAGAGGGAAAGGGAGCTAAAACTTATTTAAAGAAATAACACCTGAAAATTTTTCAAATTTAGGGTGAGATTTGAATATCTGAGTTTATGAAGCTCACAGGTCATCAGATAAACTCAAAGATATATCCTCCAAGACATATTAAAATAAAACTATCAAAAAGCAAAGACAGAAAGGAAACTTAAATGCAGTAAGAAAAAAGAAGCTTATAACTTACAAGGGAACTCTTAAAAGACCATCAGTAAATTTCTCAGCAGGAAACTTACAGGCCAGAAAAGAGTAAAATAACATTCAAAGTGCTGACACAACAACAACAAGAACTCGATATGAGTACTCTGTCTGGCAAGTTTTCTTTTAGAAACAAAGAAGAAATACTTTCCCAGACAAAAGCTGAGAGGATTCACCACAACTTGACCTGACTTATTAGAAACATTAAGACATGCTTGACCTGAAATAAAAATCCATTAACTAGAACATGAAAACATAAGAAAATATACAAAATTTTGGTAAAGGTAATAACATAGTCAAATTTAGAAAATTAAAACTGCAATATGGTGTTGTGTTAACCACTTATCTCTGGTATAAAGGTTAAAGGAAAAAAATATTAAAAATATTAGCAGTTTAAAAAACTGTTAAAGAATACAAATATATAAAAATAAAGTGACATCAAAAACATAAAAGGGAGATGTTTTGTCTTTCGTCAAGTTTAAGTTGTTATCAGCATACAATAGATTGTTAATTTTTAAAATGTTTTCTGTAAGCCTCCTGGGGCTGGTAAATTAGGAAAACTCAGCAGTGACCACAGGACTAGAAAAGGTCCATTTTCATTCCAATCCCAAAGAAGGGCGATGGCAAAGAATGTTCAAACTACTGCACAACTGCACTCATTTCACTCATGCTATCAAGGTAATGCTCAAAATCCTTCAGTCCAGGCTTCAGCAGAACATGAACTTAGAACTACAGAATGTGCAAGCTGGATTTAGAAACAGCAGAATGAGAGATCAAATCACCAAAATCCACTGAATCCTAGAAAAAACAAGCGATTCCAGAAAAAACCTTTATTTCTGCTTCATTGACTATGCTAAAGCCTTTGACTGTGTGGATCACAACAAACTGAGGAAAATTCTTCATGAGATAGGAAAACCAGACCACCTTGCCTGCCTCTTGAGAAACCTGTGTGCAGGTCAAGAAGCATCACTTAGAACCAGCCATGGAACAACAGACTGGTTCCAAATTGGGAAAGGAGTATGGCAAGGTTTTATACTATCACCCTGCTTATTTAACTTATTTGCAGAGTACATCATGTGAAATGCTGGGCTGGATGGAACTCAAGCTAGAATCAAGATTGCCGAGAGAAATATCAACAACCTCAGATATGCAGATGACATATCTAAAGAGCCTCTTGTTGAAGATGAAAGAGGAGAGTGAAAAACCTGGTCAAAAAACAAAGATCATGGCATCTGACCCCATCATCTCATGGCAAATAGAAGGGGGTAAGATGGAAACAGTGAAATACTTTATTTTCTTGGGCTCCAGAATCACTGTGGACGGTATTGCAGTGAGGAAATTAAAAGTGTTTGCTCTTTGGAAGAAAAGCCATGACAGGTCTAGACAGCATATTAAAAAGAAAGACATCAATTTGCCACCAAGTTTCATACAGTCAAAGCTATGGTTTTTCCAGTAGTCATGTACAGATGTGAGAGTTGGACCATAAAGAAGGCTGAGTGCTAAAGAACTGAGTCTTTCAAACTGTAGTGATGTAGAAGACTCTTGAGAGTCCCTTGGACAGCAAGCAAAGCAAACAAGTCAACCCTACAGGGAATCAACTCTGAATATTCATTAGGAGGACTGATGCTGAAGTTGAAGCTCCAATACTTTGGCCATCTAATGTGAAGAGCCCACCCATTGGAAAAGACCCTGATGCTGGGAAAGATTGAGGGCAGGAGGGAAGAAGGCGACAGAGGATGAGATGTTAGCCTGGCATGATCGACTCAATGGAAGTGAGTTTGAGCAAATTCCAGGAGATAGTGAAGGACAGGGAAACCTGGTGTGCTGCAGTACATGGGGTCACAAAGAGTCAGACATGACTGAATGACTGAACAACAACATGGTAACTACTAAGCAAAAGCCTACAGTAGATACACAAAAAATACAGAGAAATTAATCAAAACATACAACTCTGGAAAATCATGAAGTGATGAAAGAATGCAGCAAGAAAAGGAGAATGTTACAAAAATCATACAAAACAGTCAGAGAATAATGAATAAGATGGAATTATTAAATTATTATTAATAATTGTTCTTAATGTTGATGGAATAAATGCTCCAATCAAAAGTTAAAGCATAGCTAGATAGATAAAAAAGTAAGACCCAATTATAGAGAATTCCCTGGTGGTCCAGTGGTTAAGAATTAATCTTTCAATGCAGAGGACACAGTTTTGATTCCTGGTTTGGGAACTAAGATCCCACATGTCATGGGGTGTCTAAGATCATAAATTGCAACTACTGGGCCAAAACAAACAAACAAACAAACAAACAAACCAGAAAAGATAACTATACACCTATTTCACTTTTCAAAATATATTGAAAATTTCACAATCCACAAACACTATCTATTACATAGAATTACTTATTGATACTTCAATGTACTATTGAATAAAAAACTACAACTTGTAATCGTATTTGTACATGTCATTTCATTTGCAAAATCATGCTAAAAATCAGAGCTATTGTACATTTAAATATAGAAAAAGCCATAATGGTAGTAGAAAATAAGTGGGAATTTCTAAAGATGATAATAATCTTAAAGCTTTGACAAGTTTTAAACATTACACAGGACCCAAGGACTAAATAGAATTCAGTGATATATTTGAATCTAACAAATTAACCTGTATAATATTAGAATCCATAAATCACAAAATATTTGATTCATAAATCTGTTAATAAAAATATTTTGAGTACAAGTTAAATGCCAATATGTTTAAAAATATACTAATATCACAACTGAGAGTTAATTTACTTGCCATATAAGCAATTCCCATTGTTGTTGTTCAGTCTCCAAGTTGTGTCTTTGAGACCCATGGACTGCAGCACACCAGGCTTCCCTGTCCCTCACTATCTTCTGGAGTTTGCTCAAATTTATGTTCATTGAGTCAGTGATGCCATACAACCATCTCATCCTATGTCACTCCCTTTTCCTTCTGCCCTCAATCTTTCCCAGCATCAGGATCTTCTCCGATGAGTCAGTTCTTCGCATCAGGTGGCCAAAGTATTGGAGATTCAGCTTCAGCATCAATCCTTCCAATGAATACTCAGGGTTGATTTCCTTTAGGATTAATTGGTTTGATCTCTTTGCTGTCCAAGGGACTTTCAAGCATCTTCTCCAGGACCACAGTTGGAAAGCATCAATTCTTCGGTGCTCTGCCTTTCTTATGGTCCAACTCTTACAGCCGGGCATGCAAGTTAATAACCAGAACTTTACCAAACTTGAGCAGAATACTAGTATATAACATACATAGCGAGCACACAGAAGAAGAAATAAAACTTTTAAAAGATAAAGTCCATTTGTTATTTATATGGGTGTAATTCATAGTGTGCCAAACCCTGGTCTTTTGGCAATTTATCTTGTGAGACAATGTCTTTTTTCTTTGTGATTCAAGTGTATCTTAGCTGTGAATTTTCTACTGGAATTATATCAATAAACATCTTCTCCCTCTTCAGGTTGTTCATTTTGCCCACTTACATGACCTTTTATGAATATACTACTACAGTTTTCATATCTATACATTTTATAAACATCAATCATCTATACACTTTTTTGTCCTCAAGCTAGTTATCTGTCCTTAAGTTTAATGACATGAGTTCTTTTCTAACCAGCTGTTTGCAGGAAATATGTGTGGAAATGTGGAGAGGTAGTATTCAAGGCAGAAAAGTCAGTGTGTGCAAATGATGTATTTTAGCTCCTTGCTTTCTCCAAGCTAAGAGGTCTTGCCAGCTGAAAACATGTTCCCAATTATTCCCTAAACAACAGACTCATAAGCATTTATATATTTCCTCATTTACCTCCATTATCCCTGACTCTTCTGTGTTGTATCAAAAATAAGTTCATGGAAACTGTTTAACATCAGCCTTTACAAGTAACTGCTCTTTGTGAAAGAAGGTTGCTTGTTTATTGTCTCTCTTAGTGAGTGCCACTTACTTTGGAGAATTATTCTCCTTGGCCTTAGTTTGAGAATAGTTCCTGAAATCATCCTCCTTAGGCATCTTTCCCAGATCTTATTGGACATCAGTTGCATTCTGTAGCCCTCCCTCATGTACAGCGGTGGGGGTCTCCTGCTTTTGCTGAAGGTCAAGTTTTCATTTCCTTTTCTGGTTGCCATTGCAGCATTTATTTGATTTATATGATATGAAAGAGTCATGGTTTTTGGCCCATTTACAACATAAAATATTTTTAATGCTTATCACAAGGCTCATACTTACAATATTAATGCTTATTACACTGCACTGAGGTGCCTAACAGTATGTTACCAGACTTAGCATATGTTTCAGGGCAATTTTATACTGCATTCAAATTATTTTTTTATGTGCTACAGGAACCCTGGTGTAGTTAAAAAGAAGGTCATATTTGTTTTAATTTTATTGACCTTGAGACATCATTTTTTAAACTGCAAAATTTAGAGGCTTTTATAATACTTGGTGCATCTTAAACTTTATGCTGTTAGATGGTTGTATAGATGTTTTGCCGATTATTAAATCTTTGACAAAGAAAGCGATCTCAGTTACTTCACTCTTGCATAACTATGCAATCTGCTTTAAAATGATACACTTCAGAGAGTGCTCTGAGGAATCCAAGGAGATAAAAATATGAATTGACCATATAATACACATCTTCACCATAGCCTCATTTGAGAATCTAATAAAAGCTATAGATATTCTACCCACAGGTGAAATTAAAAGTATCAATCACATATACAAAAATATTTCACTTTTGAATTCACAGGATTTGCTAACTTCTTGAATACTAACCATAGGCAAGGACTTCTTTTTTCCAAGATTAAGATCTTTAAAATAAAGTGTAAAGTGTATAAATAGGTTCAAAATGAAGTATCTTTGTTAGCGACCTTGGAATCTCACAATTGACATCTTATTTAACCCTGGTTTTATGGCTGAAATTAAGTGGAATTCACTCTGTATATCTATTTCCATATGAGGCTTTCAGCTAAATTAAATGGTCTTGCCTTACTTTTAATAAGGTGAAATAATTTTAAATGTCAGACAATGTCATTTTTGATAGTTACCATAAAATGAGGCCGTTGCTAAGCAATCTACATTTTTGGCAAAATATCTGTGTTAAAACCACTAGTAAATATCAAAGAGAAAAATTTTGTCTAGATACAGTATAGAATTAAGTTTGAGAAAACAAAGACATCAGGAATACAATTGTGCTTAAGCACTTAAAGTGAATGTATCCTATCCTATTTTACTTCAATCTGCTCTTTTATTTTCTTGATGTCCATGCTCCTGTACATCTAATTTATTGAATTGTCTAATTATTATTATAGGATCTGTACCACTCCCTCTAATCTTTATATACAAGTACTTTTTATATATTACTTCTTAATATGTTATACAGAATTTGGTTTTGAGAGCTATTAATTTATCTATGATTGCTCTATGTTAAACATTACATTTTTGTCACCATCCATACAGTTCTTTATTTTCTTAAACAGGAATAGAGTTAAGACATTATTTTATTTTCTCCCAAAGTCTAGGGTAAATAAAAACTAATAAATAAGTCAATCAACAAAATATTAGATATGATATTTATTGTATCTAGGCATAGGTTAGGCCCACAAAATCATAATCTAGCATAAAACTATTCAGTCTTCAAATACGTAACTCTATTCTGAGTGAACATATGTGCATATGGCTATATATGCACTTGTGCACATAAGGGCTTAGCCTACAGCCCTGTCTCTGAACTTGTATAGTTTTTAGGGTTTTATTTTTACATAATTTCACACAAATAAAATTTGCATATTATAAAAGTATTTTCATGTCCCTTCACACAGAATCGCTAGATGTTAACTGTTTTCCACATTCACTTTTTAACATTTTCTACATGTCTCTTTCTGAAATGTTGAAATATTTGACAGTACGTGGCAGGGATGATGCCCCTTTATTTCTAATTGTGTCACTAGGTACATGACAAAAACAAGAACATTTTCTTACCTAAGTACAGTATAATTGTATGGCAGAAAATTCATATATATACAATGTCATTATTTCTTATCCAGCCATTCAAATTGTATTGTTTATGAATTTCTTTTATAGCAGGGAAGATTACATTCATGGATTCAATTCATAACATATGCTGCATTCAATTGTCATTAATTTTTAATTTAATCTGGAATGGTCCTTCAGTCTTTCTTTGTGTTTCATAATCTTAACATTTTCTAAGATTCCTGGCCAATAAGCAAGTGGACAAAGAATGATGAAGACATGTGAAATAAAAACAGGAGTCAGTCTGAAGTACTCACAGTAGCCAAAGTGGGGACTATTTGAGCATTACACAAATAGTGAGAGTAAGGAATTACAGTCCATAAAAAATAAGAATCTATGAGTCCACACTGATATAAATAAGTTAATGAATAAGTGACACAAGAAAAGAAAGCTTCTTACTATAGTATCATTCCAACTAAGTATGCACGAAAGCAGTGCTGGATATAGAACATCATAATTTGGCAACTGCAGTAGTTACAAAAGATTCTTCTGGAAAAAGTCATCAATGAATACAAAAACTAGCAGTCAAAATTATTATGAAAAATAAATTTTTTTACAAAGTCTGAATTTATTTCCTGTAGGTATTATTGGTGAAAAATGGTAAAAGAGCTGCTTTACAGTGGAAAATCTTGATACACTACCTTATCCAAGAGATAAAAGTTAACATCACCAATAATGAGATGTCAGATGTCTCTTAATGTATTGCACTGAGAAGGACACAGCAGCAGTTCTGTGATATTCCAGCCAACAGATTACCAGAATCTAATGATGAAGAAACATAAGACAAAGCCAAGCTAAGGAATATCCTACAAAATAATAAGACTCTCTCCAAAAATAGTCAGTGTTTTGTTTTGCTCTGTTTTGCCCCTTTCTCTCATGGTAGAATATTTCTTTATTCCCAGTTTATAGGTTCTTCTGTTTTCCTTTTTTCCCCCTCTCATTATATAAAACTTCTACACGTCACACACTGAGGTATTCTACATGTCACTGCATAAAAAACTCTAATCTCGTCGCAGTTCAAAAAGTATTGTGTGAGCAATCAGAGTTACAGATATAATTCATCTTCTCTATCCACAGAACAAAATCGTCTGGGCCCATCTATCCTGCTCTGCTTTATAGTATTGTGATTGTGTTGATTAATTTATCTCACTGAATTCTTCCAAGGTACAGTCTGTGGCTTCCTCATCTTCATATTCCTAGCAGTGTACATACTCAGTAAGTAAATTCTGCATTGCATCTGCATCTTCTCATGTGCACCAAATGAGCCATAGGTCCCTCTACACTTGTAGTTCAGTTCATGTTTTCATATCACTTAAATAGTTCTACCTGAAGAGCTCACCATTTCTTTTTAGACATTACAAACTCAGTTCTCTACAGGAAATTTGTCTGTACTTGTCTTTCTATAGGTAATGGAGACATGCATACAAATATAGGTCAAAGAAGAATCCCAGGTTACTCTTACAACACTGCTGTATACAATATTTTAAAGTGGTATCAGAAATCAAACTGTTTAAGAAACATCGAGAGCCTTACCTTTTAGAAACTGTCTCTAGAACATGCCCTCACTTGTGAGACACACTTCTGGCTCTAACAGGGTGATATATCTTTAGCCTTTATTCTCCCAAATATTTTATGTGAAACACTTCTAACAGATGTGTGATTTTCCACTCTGTTAATTAGTGATCAGATCAATTATGTAGCTAACCAATTTTAGGACTTTTTTTTGTTTGAGGTAGGATACTTTGATCCATATTTCTTAGGGTGTTAAAAAAAAAGTCTAAGAGATTTAGATTTAAGATTTTCTCTTATTGTGATATTTTTCAATAAGAAAATGCATAATTAGGAGAAAAACGGGCTAATATATGTTCTCATGTAATCTTCCATAAGGAAGAATAATTAAGCCCAATATTAGTTACAGCTCACCTTTTCTAAAACCAAATTCCTAATGCAAAAGAGACAATATCTGAAGTACTGCTATTATACTTGAAGATAATAAATCTTTGTTCTAATCATTTAAATGCCACTGAGTGGTCCATAACTAGTATTAGACCTTATTATATGCATTCACATGGTTTGTTAGTTGCAATTATCTTTCCTTATTCTCCCTTCAGGCTTAAATAACCAAATAAACTTTTTAAAGTTCGAAAGTATTCTAATTTTCCCCAGACTTAAACAATATAATAAAATGTGTTGCATTTTATAGAGGTCTATATGGATACAATTGCATAGGGGTTTCATAAAATTAGGAAAATAAATATACTGATGCTTCATTTCATGTAGGAAGTAGCTAACACAGTATGCTCAGAAATAGTTTTCAATAGAGCATGCCCTATTGAATTAAGATGGGTTAATAAGCTACAACCTGTGGATCAAAAGTCCAAATCTGGCCCATAACTTGTTGTTATTAATAAAGCTTTATTGGAAAATAGCTACACCCATTCCTTATGTAATATTTATAGCTATTTTCACACTACAACAGAGCTGAGGAGTTGCTACATAGACCAATCAACCACAAAATGCAAACTATTTACTTTTACAGAAAAAGTTTGCTGACTCCTGTGCTACAAGAAAACTTCCAGGCAAAATAGTGTTTGATACGTAAGAAAAGGTTATGAGTAATTAGTGATGGTTGAAAGTGAAAGTGAAAGTCACTCAGTCATGTCTGACGCTTTGTGACCCTATGGACTGTCGCCTGCCAGGCTCTACTGCCCATGGAATTCTCCAGGCAAGAATACTGAAGTGAGTTGCCATTCCCTTCTCCAGGGAATCTTCCCAACCCAGGGATAAAACCTAGGTCTCCGGCATTGCAGGCAGATTCTTTACTATCTGAGCTACCAGGGAAGCAATGGTTAGGGAATATTTGAAATAATTGTTGATCTGATCTGTACTTGCATTTAATAGTGAAAAAGGGAATTTTAGGTTCCATGAAATTTAGAAATGAGTATTAAACTAAAAAATTTCCTATTTGACAGTGCAATGTATTCTCAAACTGAGCTAAGTAGATAAAGTATTGCCAAATGTGGCCTGTACATTATATATCTTCCAAAGGCTTGACCTTTATAAGTATGTATATCTGCTTTATTTTTGCATTATAGAGAGCATGGTTCTTCAAATCACTATAAAACTCTCTCGTGTATTGCTATTTCTCTGTATGCTTTTATACAGATTTACATATATATCTTTTTAATCATCAATGCGTGTGCTTATTTAACAAAATCAATTTCCCTTTGTCTTGACAACGAAGAGTGATATTCACTTTAGTATACCACAAAGTAATATTCCTGAGGAAATACTTGAAACATAAAGTCACAACTGAGAAAATTTCTTTGTAATTTGAACTGGACTTAGACCAATATATTTTTTCAGTTATGGTCATTGATTTTTATACTGAAGTTAATTAAAGTTATTTTTCCTTTTTGTGTCTATAATGAAGCATCTACTTATGAAAAGTAGTATTGAGCATTCCATTGCAAGAATAAAATACTTGTATCCATTGACTATTTTCAGTAGTGGTAGTTGAAATGTTAGAAAATAAATTGAATTTTCTAATTCACTTTTAAATGCAGATGTAACAATTTGTAAATTTGATGTGCCATTTAAAGTCATCTCAAATACTTCCATGGAGTCACATTTTAGGAATAGCTAAGCAAACTCAATAGCTTCTTTAACCAGTCTAGACACTAAAGCTAGAGGATGTAAGTGACTTGCTCAACTTTTCCCAAATTATTGCAAGGTTTCTTCTTGTATCCTAATCTGCTTTTACTAGCTATATAATATTTGTAAAAATGGTACCTGAAATAGTAATTCCACTTTACTATAAGTATTGCTGGGAGTTTCCAAACAATCAAGCTTGTGTGCACAACATGATGGAAAATTATTTAAGAATAGAAAATTGAAGGTCTCCCATCAACTTGGCCCATTACTACTAACCATAAAAGCTCACTGCTATCTTTTTTCCAGGTCAACTTAATGCTTCCCATATTTAAATTACCACAAGGATTGCTCAAGCATTAGAATAGCAAAAGTAGTTTAGGGTGAGTAATCACAAACTTAACTAAACCAGTTAAACGGATTCACATTCATTAAGCATTGAATAGTGGTGAGAAGACTCTTGAGAGTCCCTTGGTCTACAAGGACTCAAATCCTAAAGGAAATCAACCCTGAATATTCATTAGAAGGACTCATGCTGAAGTTGAAGCTCTGATACTTTGGTCACCTGATGCTAAGAGATGATTCATTTTAAAGACCCTGACTGAGAATGGAGGAGAAAAGGGTGACAGAGGATGAGATGGCTGGATAGCATCATTGAGCAAACTCTGGGAGATAGTGAGAGACAGGGAAGCCTGATGTGCTGCGGTCCATGAGGTCACAAAGAGTTGGACTAAACAACAACAAAGGTCTTCCCAGGTGGCTCAGTGGTAAAGAATCTGCCTGCAATGCAGGAGACACAGGTTCCATCCCTGGATTAGGAAGATTACCTGGAGAAGGAAACGGCAACCTACTCCAGTATGCTTGCCTGGGAAATCCCATGGACTAAGGCACCTGGAGGGCTACACCCAGGGGTGACAAAAGATTCAGACATGACTTAGTGACTAAACAACAACAAACTGTGTACATATTAGCCATCTTTTAAAAAATCAAATAGTTTGATTCTTGTTTTTTCCAATTTAAGTCACAAAATGTGGATGCGTAGTGTTATCTATCTCATATGTAAGAATAGGCACATTTTATAAGCAGAAAAATTTGACTCATAATTAAATCTCATGGATTTTTTTTTTTTTCCTTAGCAGTCTCCTTAGTTTTAAATGAGCTTCCCTGATAGCTCAGCTGGTAAAGAATCCACCTGCAATGCAGGAGACCCCGGTTTGATTCCTGGGTCAGGAAGATCTGCTGGAGAAGGGATAGCCAATCCACTCTAGTATTCTTGAGCTTCCCTTGTGGCTCAGGTGGTAAAGAATACATCCGCAATGTGGGAGACTGGGGTTCGATCCCTGGGTTGGGAAGATCCCCTGGAGAAGGAAAAGGCTATTCCCTCCAGTATTCTGGCCTATAGAATCCCATGGACTATGGGGTCACAAAGAGTTAGACATAACTGAGTGACTTATTCACTTAGGTATTAATAAAAGGCCTTGCAGGCAAACACATTAGTCTAACTTTTGAATGATGTTTATTGGGATTTAAAATTTCATTTTAGCTTTAAATTATTGCTCCATTTCAGCCCTAATATTTTTCTTCCTTAGAGGCATAGTTAACCATGAAAACTATTTTTATCAGAAAGTAAAAAAATATATAATATTTGCATACACATGAGAAAATATGAAATCAATACAGTTATAGAAATAATAATTTTAGATTAATTTTATGAAGAGCAACTTTATATATAGAAATTTAGAGATAAAAATAAGAATCATTGTTTAAATGCATATAAAATATGAAAATAATTTTAACTGTAGAAAGTTATTGTTATAATTATCATTATTTTTGTTATGACCCCAAACATTCTTTTTAATTATTTCTTACAGCTAATATTTTTTGTCATCAATTTTCTTTTCCTATTTCAGTGATATGAATTTTTCTAGTCTTATCTCCTACTCATCTCTATTTCTTTATTACAATGAACACTGCTTTTTACTAACTGCTTTAAAATGGAAGTAATTAACTTGAAAAATGTTAATACATTTCTTCATTTTTCCTTCTTCCTGAATTATATCATCTATTCATCTTGCAAACCCTGGAACAAGCAAATCACATTTAGTGATTTGCTAAAGTAGTCAAAGATGAAGAGAGAAAAAAATAATTCAGTTTGTATTAATGGAAAAACACAATGATCTTGACTCATTTTTTCCATGTGTGTTTCAGTTTGATGAACACATAATTGAGGTGATGTGATGGTTAGTTTTATCTGCAAACTTCATTTACCTATGGTGGTCAATTTGATCAAATGATAGTTTAGATATTGCTGTGAAGGGGTTTTGTGATTAATATCTACAATAAGTTCATTTTAAGCAAAGGAAATTGCCCTTGATAACGTGGGAGGTCTCATTCAATCACTTGAAAGGCCTTTGCCACTGAAACTGGGTTTTCCTTGAAAAGAATGAATTTTGGAACATATAAATCCTTCCCGGTTTCCATCCTGTTCACATAATTATAGTCTGACAAGTTTGAAATCTACAGGGCAGGCCAGCTAACTGGAAACCCAGTTGAGAGTTGAAGCAGCAGTCATGAGTCTCAAATTTATAGGGTAAGATGGCAGGCTGGAAATTCAGGTGGGGAATCTATGTTAGTGCCATAGTAATTTTTGCAGTTGGAAAGAATAATTTTTTTTCTACTCAGTAATTATCATGATTGCTTTTGACTATTACAGTTTACTTGAATTTGTATTTTAATTTTGGGATTGGCTTATAAATTCCTCAAAGAATCCAACAGGGATTTTGATAGTGATAGCACTAAATCTGAGATCATTTCTGGAGCATTATTTATCCAAAAGCTTGAGATATCTTTTCTTTTATTTAGGCCATCTTTAATGTCTTTATGCAATGTTTTGCAATTTTCAGTGTACAAGTTTTGCAATTCTGTTGTTAAACTTACTCCCAAGTAATTTTCTTTGTTATGCTACTGTAAGTAGAACTGTTTTCCTAGTATCATTTTTGGATACTTATTCCCAGTGGATAGAAATGCAATTGATTTTTGTGTAATCATATCATATCCTGCAAACTTACAGAAATTGTTTATTAGCTCTAACGGGTGCTTGAATTCCTTAGGACTTTTTTTTACACATAATATCATGTTGTGTGAAAACAGAGTTTCTTTCTCTTTCTAACCTGGATGCATTTTATTTCATCTTCTTGCCTAAGTGTCTTCTATAGCATCTGTGGTATAGAAGTGATGAGATATCACTTGTCTTGTTTCAGACATCCTTGTCTTGTTTCAGACATTAATGGGAAATAATTCAATCTTTCATTATTAAATATTTTGTTAGCAATGTTTCTTGTAGGTGCTTTTTATCTCTTTGAAGAAAATTTCATCTATTCCTAAATTTTTTATTGTTTCATCAAGAAAAAGCATTAGATTTTGTCTCTCTTTTATGTTCCTATTAACACTATAACATCCTTTATTCTAGTAATATGCTATATTACATAGAATGATAATTTTACCTTGAGTCAATTTTATATTCCTGAGATCAATTCCATAGTCTCAGTATATAAATCTTTTAATGTTCCACTGGATTTCTTTTTTCCAGTATTTTATTGATAACATTTTACATCTTTAAATTTTTTTTAATGTGAACCATTATTTTTAAGTCTTCATTGAATTTTTTGCAATATTACTTCTGTTTTTTAATGTTTTGGATTTTTGGCCATGAGGTATGTGGGATCTTGACTCGCCAACCAGGGATTAAAACTAAATTCCCTGAACTGGAAGGTCAAGTTTTAACCATTGGATTACCAGGGAAGTCCTTTGAGCAAACTCCAGGGGATGGTGAGGGACAGGAAAGCCCGGCGTGCTGTGGTCTGTGGGGTTCCAAAGATTCAGACATGACTTGGTGACTGGACACAATAAATTTTTTTCACAGTTCTCTTTCATTCAGTTTTATTTCTTTAAAGTTTGTCGTACTGTCCCCACTTTCATTTCTTACTTTAATAATTTGAATCTTCCTCTTTTATTTATTTATTTATTTTGTTTTCATGGTCAGTTTGGCTAAAGTTTTCCAATTTTATTAATCTTCTTACAAAGCGAACTTCTGTTTTGTTGATTCTCTCTATTGTTTTTCTATTGTCTTTGGCTTATCTCCAGCCTACCTTCTTTCAGCTTTGCGTTTGACTTTTCTTTTTCTTTCTGCATCCTCCATAGACTCTGGTGTTTTCATATTTCTTTTTATTTTTTTTAGTCATTCTGGTAGTTGTGCAATAATATCTCATTGTGGTTTTAATTTACATATCCTTTATGGTTAATGATATGATTGTTTCATATGTTTATTTTCCATCTGTATATTGTTTTCACTGAAATATCTATGCACGCATTTTGCCTTTCTTCCACTGCATTGTTTTTCTTTTACTGTTAAATCTTAAGAGTTTTTTATTCTAGATACAAGTCCTTTGTCAGATAAGTTGTTTACAAATATTTTCTCACTGATATATAGCTTTTCTGTTTCTTTTAACTTTTAGCATAGCAATTGTTCTTAATTTTGATGAAGTCCAATTTATCAATTTTTTAATTGCACTTTTGATATTAAACCTATTTATCTATTTTAGATCCAAACATGTTTTCTAGAAGTTTTATATTTCAACATTTAAGTCCTTGATCCATTTTGATTTAGTCCGCATATAAATTGTGTGAGATTTGGGCTGTAGGTTTAGGTTCTGTTTATTTACTTGTTTTATTTTGTTTTTGTGATAGATGCCCAAGTGCACAATTTGTTGAAAAGGCTATCCTGTTCACTTGAATTGCATTTATACCTTTGTCACAACACAGTTGGGCATATTTATTTTTGTGGATCAATTTCTGGGTTCTCAATTTTGTTCTTTCGACCTATGTATCTATCCCTTTGCCAATACCATACTCTGTTAATTATTGAAGCTATATAATTGGCCACACTAACAGGTAAAGTAATCTACCCACTTTCTTATTACTTTTCAATCCTGTTAAAGATATTCTAAGGTCTATGAATTTACATATAAAGTTTAGAATAATCTTGTCTATATCCATAAGAAATAAACTTTACTTTGATTTTGGTATGGATTTCATTAAACATTGACACCTTTTTTATGTTAAGTCTTCTAATCCTCCATTTATTTCAGGACTCTTCAACTTATTTCAACAAGTCATTTATCATCTTAGTATATAGATTTTGTACGTGCTTTGTTATGTTTATACCTAAAATTTCATTTTTTAGAGCAATGATAAAAGACACTGACACTTAAATTTTGGTTTCTACATGCTTATTAGTATATAGAAGTGTGATTTTTCACTATAATGATCTTATATTTGTTCAGTTCAGTTCAGTCACTCAGTCATGTCTGACTCTTTGCAACCCCATGGACTGAAGCATGCTAGGCTTCCTTGTCCTTCACTATCTCCTGGAGCTTGCTCACATTTATGTCCATTGAGTCGGTGATGCCATCCCTCCATCTCATACTCTGTCATACCCTTCTCCTCCTGCCTTCAGTCTTTCCCAGCATCAGGGTCTTTTTTCCCCCACAGATATACAAATTATACCACTTTAAAGGCAGAAAGTTAAGGGGAACTAAAGAGACTCGAAGAGAGTGAAAGAGGAGAGTGAAAAAGCTGGCTTAAAATTAAACATTCAAAAACTAAGACCATGGCATCTGGTTCCATCAATTCATGCCAAATATAAGGGGTGAAAGCACAAGCAGTGACAGATTTTATTTTCTTGGGCTCGAACATCACTGCAGATGGTGACTAGAGCCAGGGAATTAAAAGATGCTTGCTCTTTGGAAGGAATACTATGACAAGCCTAGACAGCATATTAAAAAGCAGAGACATCACTTCGCTGACAAAGGTCTTATAGCTAAAGCCTGGTTTTTCCAGCGGTCATGTATGGATAACAGCTGGACCATAAAGATTGCTGAGCACCAAAGAATTGATGCTTCTGAACTGTGGTGCTGGAGAAGATGCTTGAGAGTCCTTTGGACTGCAAGGAGATTAAATCAGTCACTCCAAAATAAAAAAAAAAAAAAAAAAAAAAGAAACCAATCCTGAATATTCATTGAAAGGACCTATGCTCTCGCTGAAGCTCCAATATTATGGCCACCTGATGTGAAGAACTGACTCATTGGAAAAGACCCTGATGCTGTGAAAGGCTGAGGATAGGAGGAAAATGGGGTGCCAGAGGATAAAATGATTAGATAGCATTTCTGATTCAATGGACATGAAATTGAGCAGACTGCAGAAGATAGTGGAGGACAGATGAGACCAGTATGCTGCAACACATGGGGTCCCAAAGAGTGAGATAGGACTTAGCAACTGAACAATAGCAACAAAGAAATAAAACAGGAACAGGGCTCTGTAGGTTCTTTTGTGTTTTATAAAGATATATGTTTCTTTCTTTGTTTTGCTCTGTTACATTTCAAATTAAACTCTTCATTATACAAAGAGAAGAATTGCTGTGTATGTTTAAGCTTCACATATTCATCCTTCCACACCCTTGTATAGGTTTCATTTTAGGAAGCCAATGAACTCTCAAAGTGACCTGCCTTGGACTTACTTTAACCATCACAACTTATATATGAGTTCTTTCCATGTACCCAAAATGAAAATTTATCTTATATAATTTTCTCAATTTAAATGAACATAGGATTGAATTTCCTAACTGCCATATGACCCAGCAATCCCACTGCTGGGAATACACACTGAGGAAACCAGAATTGAAAGAGACACATGTACCCCAATGTTCATTGCAGGACTGTTTACAATAGCCAGGACATGGAAGCAGCCTAGATGTCCATCAGCAGACAAATGGATAAGAAAGATGTGGTACATATACACAATGGAATATTACTAAGCCATTAAAAAGAATACATTTGAATCAGTTCTAATGAGGTGGATGAAACTGGAGCCTATTATACAGAGTGAAGGAAGCCAGAAAGAAAAACACCAATACATTATTCTAACGCATATATGTGGAATTTAGAAAGATGGTACCGATAACCCTATATGCAAGACAGCAAAAGCGACACAGATGTATAGAACAGTCTTTTGGACTCTGGGAGAGGGCAAGGGTGAGATGATTTGGGAGAATGGCATGAAACATGTATATCATCATATGTGAAACGAATCGCCAGTCCAGGTTTCGATGCATGAGGCAGGGTGCTCGGGGCTGGTGCACTGGGATGACCCAGAGGGATGGGATCGGGAGGGAGGTGGGAGGGGGGTTCAGGATGGGGAACACATGTACACCCCTGGTGTATTCATGTCAATGTATGGCAAAACCACTACAATATTGTAAAGTAACTAGCCTCCAATTAAAATAAATAAATAGAAAAAAAAAAGGATTGAATTTCCTACCAAGTCATTAGTTTATTTGCACTATTGTAATTCTAAAAGCCATCTTATAAAAAGTTCAGTGAAATGATGAAATATAATGTTCTGATAATATATATATATAAATTTATAAAATCATAGAATTAAAGAAAATGTGCATTGCATTCAATTTTTTGTCTAAATATAACTGCTCTTAAGATGTTTTTTTTAATATTGTATTTCTTGAACATGTAAAGAAAACAGAATTGAAAAGACATGATTTATCAATATATACATTTGTGTACATATGTTTATATGCCTATTTTATGTACTCTGTGTGTGTGTGTGTGTGTGTGTGTGTGTGTGTGTGTGTGTGTGCGCTCAGTTATATCTGACTCTTTGTGATCTTTTGGATTGTATCCCTCTAGGTTCCTCTGTCCATGGGATTTTCCAGGTAAGAATACTGGAGCAGATTACCATTTCCTACCCTAGGGGAACTTCCTGACCCAGGAATTGAACGTGCATCTCTTGTGTCTTCTGCATTGGCAGGCAGATTCTTTACCACTAGCACCACTTCAGAAGCACCTATTTTATGTATTAATAAATCTAAATGTAACATTAGTAACTTAACACTTCATTTTTATACTTTAATTATTGAACTATATCCTAAGCAGAATTTTGTCCTCTGTATATCTATAGATTATTTTATAATCAAAACGTTTGTATACACGAATTGTCCCTACAATCCTAGCAAAAAGTCAAAGATAGTAATGTACTTAGTATAAAAAGAATGTTAAGACAGAAATTATATCATAATGTGGTACAAAGGACTAGGACATTGGCTAAAAAAATGGTTAAAAGTAATGAATTAAAATGTCCACAGACAATTTAATTTTAACAAAAATATCAAACTGGGGGATGTGATAGTAATGTACTGATGTATAAAAAATTAGCTCTTATTGTTAGGAGACAACAAGAAACACAGGGACTGAACTGAGGTCTCCCACATTGCAGGCAGATTCTTGCTGAGCCACAAGGGAAGCCCTACTCTGCTAAAGCCAAGGTTATCACACAATGCAAATATATGCAGCCTTTTAGTGAGGTCCCCTATTATAAGTTACAAAGGTTTAAAGATTCTATGTAGGTTTATCTGTACCATTAGGACAGTTGTATATAGCTACTGATATAAACATATAAGCTTTATAAATTCCTATACCCAAGTTTGAATTTCACCTCATACTAGTTGAGGGACTTTACACAGAGTTATTCTCTAATCATAAGTTTCTTTTCAAGACATGTGGAGATCCAATAGTAATTACTATACAGGATTAATGTGTAGATTAAATGGAATGGAAAATATGTAGTCAGTGCCTGGCTCAGAGAAATAACAAAATAAACACTAGCATTTTTAAAAGCTATTCATTTTGGTGTCTGTTCAAAACCAAGAAGCCTTCCATCTTTGTAAACTATAATTTGTGGAATGAAACAAATAGAAATCTTTACAATATCCCTGACACATTACAATTTCACAACATCTGAAAATTCACTTTGGCAAAAAATGGCACAAGTGAGACAGTGTGGGGTGTGTGTGTGTGTGTGTGTGTGTGTGTGTGTGTGTGTGTGTTTCTCTCCTTTGCATCTGTCAAATTCATTGGCAATAAATAAAACTTCAGTGACAACAATAAATTGTCTATGGTGTATTCTTGTCACCTCAATTCTTTGAACTCATTAACCTTTGCTGACATTGTTATTTTCTGAGAGGGCTAAACATACTTTTGCCTTCCTTTTTAAGACTTTCTCTTAATTGCTCATGTTTTATTCACTTTTGAATAAACTGAGAAAATGACCTCAGCTAGCTAGCTAACCAACAACTGAATACTGAGTGTGTATCATGAGCCAGACACAATGATAGGTCTTCAAGAAACAGCAATCAAAGAGTCATATTTCCTACATCAAGAAGGTCTCAGTTTAATCAAAGATAGACAACTAAAGTGCAATGAAATATATTTCACATAACAAGTATAGAAAAGTTTGAAAGCACAGAGAGAGTGATTGATTCTAATTATAGGCTTAGCAGAAATATGATAGTCAATATAAATCCTTGAAACAATTCTGAAGTATAAGTAGAAATTCACATTAAGTGAAGCTTAAGTGAAGGTTACTGTTGTGTCTGACTCTTTGCGACCTCATAGACTATACAGTCCATGGAATTCTCCAGGCCAGAATACTAGAGTGGGTAGCCTTTCCCTTCTCCAGGGGTTCTTACCAACCCAGGGATCTAACTCAGGTCTCCCACATTGCAAGGGGATTCTTTACCAGCTGAGCCACCAAGGAAGCCCAGGAATTCTGGAGTGGGTAGCCTATCCCTTCTCCAGTGGATCTTCCTGGCCAAGGAATCAAACTGGGGTCTCCTGCATTGCAGGTGGATTTCTTACCAACTGAGCTAAATTCACATTGGTAGGGGGAAAATACATCATTTTTACAATAATAATAAACACAAAGACCTGATAGGATCAGTTCAGTTCAGTCACTCAGTCATGTCCAACTCTTTGTGACCCCAAGGACTGCAGCACGCCAGGCTTCCCTGTCCATCACCAACACCCAGAGCTTACTCAAACTCATGTCTATTGAGTGGGTGATGCCATCCAACCACCTCATCCTCTGTTGTCCCCTTCTCCTCCTGCCTTCAATCTTTCCCAGCATCAGGGTCTTTTCAAATGAGTCAGTTCTTCGCATAAGGTAGCCAAAGTATTGGAGTTTCAACTTCAGCATCAGTCCTTCCAATGAATATTCAGGATGGATTTCCTTTAGGATGGACTGGCTTGATCTCCTTGCAGTCCAAGGGACTCTCAAAAATCTTCTCCAAAACCACAGTTCAAAAGCATCAATTCTTTGGTGCTCAGCTTTCTTTATAGTTCAACTCTCACATCCATACATGACTACTAGAAAAACCACAGCTTTGACTAGAGGGACCTGTGTTGGCAAAGTAATATCTCTGCTTTTTAATATGCTGTCTAGGTTGGTCATAGTTTTTCTTCCAAGGAGCAAGCATCTTTTAATCTCATGGCTGCAGTCACCATCTGCAGTGATTCTGGAGCCCCCCCAAAATAAAATCTGTTACTGTTTTCATCGTTTTCCCATATATTTGCCATGAAGTGATGGGACTGGATGCCATGATCTTAGTTTTCTGATTGTTGAGTTTTAAGCCAACTTTTCCACTCTCCTCTTTCACTTTCATCACGAGGCCCCTTAGTTCTTGGCTTTCTGCCATAAGGGTGATTTCATCTGCATATATGAGGTTATTGACATTTCTCCTGGCAATCTTGAGACCAGATTGTGCTTCATCCAGTCAAGCATTTCTCATGATGTACTCTGCATAGAAGTTAAATAAGCAGAGTGACAATATACAGCCTTGACATACTCCTTTCCCGATTTGGAACCAGGCTGTTGTTCCACATCCAGTTCTAACTGTTGCTTCTTGACCTGAATATGGATTTCTCCGGAGGCTGGCATGGTGGTCTGGTATCCCCATCTCTTCAAGAATTTTCCACAATTTGTTGTGATCCACACAGTCAAAGGCTTTGGTGTAATCAATGAGGCAGAAGTAGATGTTTTTCTGAAACTCTCTTGCTCTTTCAATACGTTAAAATTATAACTCAATATCTCTATTCAATATTTTTCCAAAATAATTACATATCACTCCAATATAAATCAGTATAATGTCATTTAGAATGATTATTTTAGAGCTATCAATTGAGAATAATAAATTATATACAGTAGCTATTACTTTTCAATGTTCTAAGAAACTTCTAAATATTGAGTGTCTTCCTTTCATATTTGATAGTATTGCTTCTATTGTTTCCCTAATCTAAATATACAAACATACTATTATAGAAGAGGATAAAAACTTTGTCTGCAGTCATGTAATTGATAAATGGATGTAGTTGTATATGAACTAGGTGCTTCCCCAGTGGCTCAGTGGTAAAGAACCCACTTGCAGTGCAGAGGACACAGGAGACGGGTTTGATCCCTGGAGGGTGGCATGGCAACCCACTCTAGTATTCTTGTCAAGAGAGTCCCATGCACAGAGAAGCCTGGTGGGCTAGAGTCTATGGAGTTACAAACACTTGGACACGACTGAAGTGACTGAGCACATGTGCAAGTATATGAAGTAACATCCAGCTTACTAAAACTTGTTCATTTTCCTCTAGAATGTACCACTTCTGACTCCTCTCATTTTTAAATACTTTCATTTTGTCCAGCTTTGTTTTCATAAGTTAACTAGTTTGGTGGCTTGGAGAGGGCTATTTATCCAAATCACATTCGCCTCACTCAAAACACAGGCAGTGACTACCTGTTATTTGCAAAATACTCTCCTAGTCATGAGAAATATAGCAGAAAACTAGATCACTCCTGTCTGAAAACCTGTTCAATGTTTTTAAGATTCATTAGTACAGAGGTAACTGCCTTGTATAACCTGAACAAACAAGTTTACCATGTCTGGAGTATAATTAGCTGCATTCTTCCAGTTTCTATATATTAAGTTTAAAATGTTGAACCCACTATGATAACTAAAAGTGCCCTGGAAAAAGTTAAATAGTCAAAGAGGACTTTATTCTAGGCTATTGCAATAAGGGTGAGGAGACAGTACTCACTATGGACTTAAATCTGAGAAGTGGAGGAATTTTAAGTACTGGGTTTCCCCAGTGGCTCAGCCATAAAGCATCCACCTGCAAAGCAGAAGACACGGGAGATGCGTGTCTGATCCCTGGGTCATGAAGTTCCTCTGGAGTAGGAAATGGCAACCCATTCCAGTATTTTGCCTGGAAAAGTCCATGGACAGTGGAGCATGGAGGGCTGCAGAACACGGGGTCTCAAGGAATTGGACAGGTCTGAGTGACTGAGCACAAAGGAAAGTTAGTAGAAAAGTACCAGATGGCATTAAGAGCAAGACTGATCTACTGGACAACTCAGGTCCATTCAGTTTTTCCTGAGTTTGTAAGTTCTTCTCTTTGATTAAGGCCATTTGTATTTGCTAACTGGTGCCCATCACAGTTAGTCTTCTACCTTCTTACAAAGAAAGATAAGAGTGCTATTTTCCTTGATGTTTACATTTCAAAAGGATGGCTCCCATGTTCCTTACAAAGACGTTCTTGGTCTGTAAAAGGCTTTTTAGCAGATTATATCTCAAAGGGGCAGAGAAAGAGTTTAAAAATTTTCTAGAGTAAATCCTCTAGGAAAACACAGGTCAGAGTCTGAAGCATGTCTAAAACTGAGCAAAGCACTGGGCTACCCAAGTGGCACTAGTGGTAAAGAACAAACTTGCCAATGCAGGAGACATGAGAGATGAAGGTTTGATTCCTGGATTGGGAAGACCTTCTGGAAGAGGGCATGGAAATCCACTCCAGTAATCTTGCCTGGAGAATCCCATGGACAGAGAGGAGCCTGGTGGGATACAGTATACAGGATCGCAAAGGATAGGACATGACTGAAGCGACTTAGCATGCACAAGGTAAGCATTAGGCCTCTTTGGTCACAAAACATCTCCCTGTATTATCCAAGACCCTTGGGCACTTTAAATCACGCTCTGGCTACTCATGTAGTAGAAAGATTGTTTAGACTTGTTTGTTAAACAATTTAGATTGTTTAAATTTGTTTAGATTGTGTGTGCGCTAATTCACTTCAATCATGTCTGGCTCTGCATGACCCTATGGATTGCAGCCCACTAGGCTCCTCTGTCCATAGGCTTCTCCAGGCTGGAATAGTAGAGTATGTTGACATTTCCTTCAGGGGATCTTCCCTACCCAGTTATCAAACCCGAGTCTCCTGCTTGGCAGGCAGATTCTTTTACACTGAGCCACCTTGGAACCCCTGTTGCTTTTAAAATTAAAATAGACACTATTTTCAGTTTAGGATAGCCCATGTGGGTCTCCTGAGAAACCTGTGTGGGCGTCAAGAAGCAACAGTTAGAACCCAGTATGGAACAACTGATTGGTTCAGGACTGAGAAGGGAGTACAACAGGACTGTCTTTTGATATTGAAAAACACCTAAGATCATGGCATCTGGCCCATTACTTCATGGCAAATAGAAGGGGAAAATGTGGAAGTAGTGACAGATTTCCTCCACCTGGGCTCTAAGATCACTGTGGATGGTGACTGCAGCCGTGAAATCAGAAGATGTTAGCTTCTCGGCAGAAAAGCTATGACAAAACTAGACAGTGTATTGAAAAGCAGAGACATCACTCTGCTGACAGTGGTCCTTATAGTCAAGTCTATGGTCTTCCCAATGGTCAGGTATGGCTGTGAGAGCTGGACAGTAAAGAAGGCAGAGTGCCAAAGAATTGATACCTTCGAACTGTGGTGCTAGAGAAAACTCCTGAGATTCCCTTGGATAGCAACGAGATCAAACCAACCAATCTTAAAGGAAACCCTTAATACTCTTTGGAAGGACTGATGCTGAAGCTGAAGCTCCAGTATTTTGGTCACCTGGTTCAAACAGCCAACTCATTGGAAAAAGTCCCTGATGCTGGGAAAGATTAAGGGCAGAGGAAGAAGAGAAGGTCAGAGGATGAGATGACTGGAAGGAATCACTGATGCAATGGACATGAACTTAGGCAAACTTCAGGAGATGGTGAGGGACGGGGAGGCCTGGCGTGCTGCTATCCATGGGGTCGCAAAGAATTGGACACAACTGAGTGACTGAACGACAACATAGATTTTAATATGTAGATTTTTTTTTTTTGCTGCCCTTGAAAAATTGGAAAATCTAACTTTATTGAAGATTGGTGTTTGTAACCCTTATTTTATATAATCTAAAGGAAAGTCCTTAGGAAAATCCTGGTCTTTGGTGTCTAATAATTCACTCCTGTTATTTCTGTCACTGATCCTGTTCACCACATGGTATAGCTGTTGGGTATTAATTAGCTATCCTTAAGTGTTCTTTGGCTTTCTCTAAGTCAAACGGTGTGATCTACCCATGAAGAAATCTATGATAAAACCTTGTACTTGCATGAACCACGGTAAATTCACCTTGCACCAGTAGACTTACCTATAATCAAGGCACACTGTGTATTTACTACAGATAACCAGATTCCAGATTGCATTTTAAGAACCCTGCATATAAGAGGTGGTGATGTACACCAAGTCATGCTTTTATTTGGAAGATATTCTCAGTTGAAAAATTCTTGAATAGTGCACTGGTTTCAAATGTCATGATTATAAATATCAGATCCCCACTTACTTCTCTCTGTAATGCTATGCTATTCAGTGACTTACATGAAAACATGGAAAGTTTAATTTACAGTAATGGCAGATCGTCGCCAACTTGTCTGAGATTCTAGTTTGACTCATTTATGTTGTTGTATTGGACTAGATTTTTTTTTTTTTTTTGCCAGCATCTCCAGGACAAAATTTAACACATGTATTTGTAACACAATTTTTGGAAACTAAGCCGTCCACATAAATAAGAGGTCTTGAAATTTTAGTTCATTTATTTTGTGACTCTGCTTCCTGATATAGTTAACTATATAATTGATAGCATTCAGCCATGAGGATGAAAAGTAACAGTTCTCCTTTTCAGTTACAATAGTGAAATATTCCAGTAGTGTTGATTCCAGTCTGCAGTCAACCTTTTATAAGTGAGAGCTATCTATTGTTTACTTCCCTGGTGGCACAGAGGTAAGGGGGCGCAAGGGTGGCCAAAGCAGGGGGCGCAAGAGACAAAGGTTCAATCCCGGATTGGAAAGATCCACTGGAGTAGAAAATGGCAACCCACTTCAGTATTCTTGCTTGGAAAGTTCAACGGACAGAGGGGCCTGATGGGCTGCAGTCCACTGGGTCACAAAGAGTCAGATGTGACTAAGCACGCACATACACATATATAGTTCACAGTAAATCCAGTTGTTGTATATAATTATTAAATCAATTAGTAGATGAATTGATATAGACACATCATAATGAGAGTTCTGGAAACATTATGATTCAAAAAAAAAAAACAAAACAGCTAAAACTTCTAGTTGCTAATTAGATTATAGGTGCAGAAAATCAGCCTGTTTTTGTTTTAAATGTTCTTCTTAAGATAAATTAAGCACTTCTCTAGACAATATTATTCTTAATTCACATTTTAATATTCTGTAGAATAGTATTTTACATTTCATCTCATGTAAACCAATGTTGGGGACCCTAATAATAATTAGGCAAATAAATAGAGCAAATAAACCATAATAAGCCATAATAAGCATAATAAGCCATAATATTGAGACCAACTGATTTGTAATCTAACACACAAAAAATTGTCTTAAACACAGCCCACTAAATTAAACTGAGACCACCTGTGATTCAAATTCACATAGATAATCCTAAATATAAATAATCTGTGAGAATTTTCATATGTAGGACAAAATTCTCCTGTACTGTTTGTATAACAATGATTTTTAAAGCTGTGTTTGCAAAAATCAATAAGAATAAGATTCAGGAAGTTTTGTAGTTTAATTTTAACCTAGAGCTTATAAGATTTCGCATAATAAAATTGGGAAAACAAAAAAATTAAGTTTGTAAAATTGATTTTTAAAGCGCAGAGATTTTCTAGAGCTCAGCAGGTATGTGATAGGATTATAATACTTTCATAGCTAAAAATATTCATAAAACAAAGATGTGCTCAACACAAGCATGGGCATTATGATTGTCTAGGCATCAGGATTTAACTACTATTTCTAAATTATACTTTTAAAAAATTTAATATGTGATTGTACGTGTTTGTATACTTAAATACAGCAAATGAAGGTTAACAGAAGCTATCCAGAGATTAATTTCAATTAAGCTGCACCAAGAAGCAAAACACAAAATATTTTCAGGATCAGAATCATACTGACTCTGGTAAGATTTAAAAGAGAAGACTTACTATTCATTATCATTTCTGTATTCACAGAGTAAATCAATCAAATGGGAGTTTTCATATTCAAAGGTCAAAATATGGGTATAAAAAGTTTGTAGAAAACCTATTGAAAATTCTCTGGCTGTCATCAATCTTAGCTCTTCAAAATGTAAATAAGCCAATAACGCATATTGGCTTTAGGGGAAAAAAAAAAGAATTTATTTGCTTAAATGTAACTGAAATGTTCCAATTCAGCTACAGATGAATATTCAGATAAAATGAGCTGAATATTCCCACTATGCAAGTTGACTTCCAAAGGAGTATGTCAAGGATGTCACCCTGCTCATTTAACTTATATGCAGAGTACATCATATGACATATGGGGCTGGATTAAACTCAAGCTGGAATCAATATTGCCGGGAGAAATATCAATACCCTCAGACATGCAGATTGCACCACCCTTATGGCAGAAAGGAAAAAGGAACTAAAGAACAAGGTGACAGAGGAGAGTGAAAAAGCTGGCTTAAACTCAACATTTAGAAAACTAAGGGCAGGGAAAAAATGGAAACTGACAGACTTTACTTTCTTGGGCTCCAAAATCACTGCAGACAGTGACTGCAGCCCCAAAATTGAAAGCTGCTTGCTCCTTGGAAGAAAAGCTATGACTAACATAGATACCATATTAAAAAGAAGAGACATCACTTTGCCAACAAAGGTCCATATAACCAAAGTTATGGTTTTTCCAGTAGTCATGCAAGGTTTAGACATGTCCAGTAGACAGCTGGACCATAAGGATGGCTGACTACTGAAGAACTGATGCTTTCGAACTGATGCTTTTTCATGCTTTTATTCATAATTTGTATTCATCATTGTCTTTATATCTTTCAAAATTATGTATTATTTCTCCATTTTTTTAATTTGCAGAAAAGTCATGATAAGGAATTTTGATTTATTCATTAGTTTACTGATCCATACTGTCTGATATTTCATGAAATCAGAAGCAAAGCTTATTTTTCATACTCATACCTTGATGCTTAACTTTGTGATTCTGGTACAAGATATTTCCATCTTGTAAATAAATATGCTTTAGCTTGAATTGCAGAAAGTATACTAGGAATCTGTGGGATGTCATAGGCAATCAAATGAATTCAACATAAATAAATGAGAAGATGCTTTTAGTAACCTGACAGGTCCAAAAATTGGGACTGCAAGATCAAACCAGTCAATCCTAAAGGAAATCAATCATAAATATTCATTGGAAGGACTGAAGCTGAAGCTGAAGCTCCAGAACTGGCCACCTGATGTGAAGAGCTGACTCACTGGAAAAGACCCTGATGTTGGGAAAGATGGGGGGCAGGAGGAGAATGGGATGGCAGAGGATGAGATGGTTGGATGTCATATCTGAGCCACCATGTTCACTCCTAAATTTGAAGGAAAATTAGGGAGGTCATCATCCAATTACAGTGAGAATGAGGCTGGGATATTTTCTCAAAAAAAAATACAAAATTGCTTTTATATTAATAGTCAAATAGGAAACGGAGACAAAGATACTAAATAGGTTCAAAAACCAAACTGACCAGAAATATAAACAGTTATTCTATTTTATTAATTAATGTATTTATTTTTGGCTGTGCTAGGTCTTTAGTGGGTGCACAGGCTTTTCTCCAGCTGTGGCCAGCAGGGGCTACTCTCTAGTTGTGGTGCGCAGGCTTCTCACTGCTGTCACTTCTCTTGTTGCTGAGCAAGTGCTCAAGTGCAAATTTCACTAGTTGTGACTCGCAGGCTCTAGAGCACAGGTTCAGTATTTGCGATGCACGGGCTCAGTTGCTCTGCTGGAATGTGGGATCTTCCCAGATCAGGGCTCGAACCCATGTTTCCTGAATTGGTAGGCAGATTTTTTACCAAGGAGCCACCAGGTAAGATCTAACAGTTATTCTTTATAAGAAAATAGAGAAATGCATTCCTTTTACCAAATAATGATGCAATCATTCACATCTGAGTTACTTTAAAAAAAATCATCCTTATCTACCCCAACCAAATATATGTGCTGCGCTCTGCTAAGTCCCTTCAGTCACGTCTGAGTCTTTGGAACCCTATGGACTGTAGCTTGCCAGGCTCTTCTGTCCATAGGACTCTCCAGGCAAGAACACTGGAGTGGGTTGCCAGGCCCTCCTCCAGGGGATCTTCCCTACCCAGGGATTGAACCTTCGTCTCTTACATCTCCTGAATTGGCAGTGGGTTTTTTACCACTAGCACCACCTGGGAAGTCCAACCAAGTATATATAAAGAATTAAATTGATAGGTGAAATCATCAATAAAATACGTGATTGTCGACTCAAAGGAACAGCACAATGTGAGAGTTGTTAGTTAAGTTTTATCTGGGGCCAAATGAGGACTATAGCCCAGGAGACAGCATCTCAGACAGCTCTGCGGGGAGGTCAGTATACATATGATTTTAGTGATGGGGGGATACATGCAACTAGAAAAATGCATAAAAGTCATCTAATTCAATAAGAATCTTTTGTGCAAATGGATTACGATGACTCCATACAACATGTACTGAATATTTGTTCACTAATCTTCTTTATATTTGAATTTAAGCCATATACTAAAATGATAATCTTTAGAGAAGGAAATGGCAACCCACTCCAGTATTCTTGCCTGGAAATCTGCATGGACAGAGGAGCCTGATGAGCTACAGTCCATGGGGTCACAAATAACCGGACACAACTGTGAGCAACTGAGCACATAAAATATTTATAGCTACCACATTTTCTTCATGAAACTATTATCAGAATTTAATGAAAATGAAGCTTCACTCAAAGTTTTAGTCAGATTAATAGAACATTCAGTTCTCACTTAATAGACGTGTTGTACAGACAGGAAGCAGAGGTTCTAAACAGTACTGCATGCAAAGCCACAACCACTGATTCATTTCTGTCAGTCCTATTATCTTGGCATTAATTCATCAGGTACCAAGTTGAATTGATCTGCTGTTTTTATCAGAAAAAAAAATATATATATATATATCTCAATGTATTATGTAAATGGATTGCTAATCCATCATTGTCGCATTTAGTTCTTTAAAATACCATATAAAAGGCTTAAAATAAAAACATGTGCATCTACACTCAGTCTGGACGTGCCAAATGTTATCACTTTCCCTGTGCCTCTGAAAAAATTCTGTGTAGAAATGGGCTCTTTGGGATCTTGGAAAGGGGGAGATTGTCCAGGGTCACCTGGGAAGAGATTCTGCTGTCCCTGTTGTGAGGACATAGCCTAGCTGAGGCTGAGTTGCTTTAGTTACCAGAGAACAACAACATTTATAAGTATTTATTTTAGGAGAAGTGCAGAGATTAGTAGTGTAAATCTTTCAGGAAGATGTTCAATCTTGAATATAAAAAGATCATTGAAAGACAGTAATGCAACTCTGTTTTCAATTCAAGTCTGCATGTAGAGTGTCCCCAGAGAGGAAGAAGAGGACAAGGAAAGCCACACAAATTTAAATTCATTCGCTTCTGTTCCGTGCAGTCAAGTACTGCTTCCTTGGCTACAAAAAATAAACTCAGAAATAAACAGGTGCTTACTGTCTCTTCCCACAGATCCATATTCCATCTGAGAATTTTCAAAGAATTTTGAAAAAGTTTCCAACTCCTGTAAGGTAGTTAATATAATATCCCATTCTTGACTTGTTTGAATAATTCAAGATGACCTCACCAGAATTTATCAAGTCTCAAAATCTAACTTCCTCTTCATAGAAAATTTTTTACAATACAAGGATATATTAAGTGACACCATGAGGATGAAATAATCTAAATCAAGAAAGTGGGAAAGTGCTAGTGACCATATTTAAATAATGAATAAATAAAAAATTGGCATGAAAAGATAAACTGAGGAAGATACTGTAATAAAACTTCAAAAGGGACCATATTTAGATCTTGATTCAAATAGTAACAATAGCAAAGAAAACTAAGAAAAAAATAACTAACTATATTTTTGATATTCTGGGATATTCTGGGGAAAATGAATATAGACTGTTATTACATAGTATGAATGGATTATTTTTAAACTTTTAGCTGTACTAAAAGTATCATAGTAAAATCCTTATCTATTAGTACTTGGGATAAATAGTACTGTATTTATGGGGGAAAGGTGTTACATAGTTTCTCCTCTTGGTGCTGAAGATGAATTTGGGAGAGAATGCTATTTAAATAAGTTTCCTGATATCATTTATGATGATGATATTCATGTGGCAATAATTAACCAAGAAAGAAATAAAGTTACACTTAATATATCAGGTAATATCACCACTCTGGCAATCAGAGGGTTACTAGGGACAGTTTGATAAGCCTAACAAGAACTTTAAATAAATGTTTAGACATTATGGGCAAGACTACCAAATGCTGTGATTAATGTTACTCAACAGTTTCTATTATAAACTTCTGTTTTCAGAACATGACATGATTCTGAAAAAGTCTTGGTTTGCACTAAAGTGTCGCATGTTTTGCCTCTTTCCCAAGGTGATTATTTTCTCACGAGTGGGAGGAAAATCTGTTCCCTTTTTTCCAGAAGTGAGAATGTGGAAAATATATTTTTTCATTGTAAAAATAATTGGCTACTTATTTGTATTTAAAGTAGTTCAAATGACATATAACTATTACAAATAATTCTGCACTTTTTTTGATTATAAATTATATACAATCATTGTAGAACCATTCTGAAACACAGAAGCATTTAAAGAAATTCAAAAACCACACACAGAGATCACCACATTTGATGTAGTTGCTATTTCTTTGCCACCTTTAAAAAATATAAATACTGAATATTTTAATATTAGAGTAATACATAAATACATAGTAGCAAACCATATTTTTAAATATTCTAAATGGTAATTCCAAATGGCTTTATAATAATGCAAGAGCTATAATCATTTAACCAATCATTGATATTAGAACCAGCACTTTGTCTCTAATTTCCTATTATAAAAGTTAGAATATGATATATAACTTATACATGTGTATTTATGTGACTAAATATTTTTTTCAGAAACTTTCTTGACTTAGAAAAGACTGCTTCCTATCAAGGGATTAGCCTATTTAAAATTCTGAATTAGTTTCAGTTGTGCATACGTGCTTAGTCCCTCATTCGTGTCCAGCTATTTACAACCCCATGGACTGCAGCCCACCAGGCTCCTCTCTCAATGGGGATTTTCCAGACAAGAATAATGGAATTTGTTCTCAGGCCCTCTTCCAGGGGATCTTCCCAACCCAGGGGTCAAACTCAGGTCTCTGGCATTGCAAGCAATTTTTTTTTTACCATCTGAGCCACCAGGGAAGCTCAAGAATAGTATTGACTGGCTTGGTGACCTTGGAAACATTTGTTGAATGTAACATCTGCTATGGCCTTAGCTTCTAAATGTCTATGTGGCAGAAAAGTATTCTGCAGGCCTGCACATCTGACCAGGACTGTTACGTGATAAGTAAATTTCTTATTCTTTAAGTTGTTAAATTTTGAAGTACCATTTATAACAAAATTCTGTCTACCCTAACAGTATTTTTCAAGAGTTTTATATATATGATCAAACAGCCCTCTGAAAACATTGTAGTAATTTATAGCCAAAGCAATACTTCTAATATTACCAACTCAGAACTCTTGAAAAGACTGCTACCCAACTACCCTAATACTAGGGCTTCCCAGGCGGCATTAGTAGTCAATAACCTGCTTGCCAATGCAGAAACATAAAGAGATGCAGGTTCAATCCCTGGGTCTGGAAAATTCCCTGAAGGAGGGCATGGCAACCCAATCCAGTACTCGTGCCTGGAGAATTCCATGGACAGAGGAGCCTTGCGGGCTACAGTCCATGTGGTCACAAAGAGTCAGATACGACTCAAGTGACTTAGCGTGCACCAAATAGAGTAGGAAAGAAATCAAAAGTTTATACTCTCGTAATTTGCTGAGTGTATTGAAAAGACTATTTATAAGGATGCGGACCATGTGTAAGGAAACTATGAGGGGTAGACCGTTGGGAATAGTAATAAGTGAGCTCCACTATCACCTCAGGCCTGAAAGGTAAAGGGAGGGAGGAATTATCTCAATCTGAGAGAGCAAACTGTGTTGAGCCAATGCTTGACAGGAAGTCAGAAAGAAGAAACAGCCAATTTTGATTTTGTCCACATAGCCCAGTCCCCTCAGGCACAAAAAACAAGGTCAGAGCATGGCTCTGAAGAGAAACTGACAGCGTGGGCACAGTGCACCCAGTTTGGCCCTTGGTGTATAATTTTATTCTTTCTGTGCCTTTGTAAAAGGCACACAAATTCTTTCAGCCTCTCTATGGTTCAGAGTCGGTGAAAATTCAATCGTAGTTACATACGCAACCTAAGAGGTGAATTGCCAGTGTTCTTTACACAAGATAGGGTGTAACAAACGAAAAATATGCAAATACAACATAGCTGCTTTACTCCTTGCTTCTGTTGTTGTTTAGTCACATAGTCATGTCTGACTCTTGCAATCCCAGGGACTGTAGCCTGGCAGGCTCCTCTGTCCATAGGGTTTCCTAGGCAAGAATATTGGAGTGCGTTGCCATTTCTTTCTCCAGAGGATCTTATTGAGCCAGGGACTGAACCTGCATCTCCTGCCCTGCAAGAAGATGCTTTACCCCTAAGAGACCAGGGCAGCTCCCCTGCTTCTGTAGCTGTTCCTAAATCCTAGGTAGTGCTTCCCATATGGGCTTCCCAGGTGGCTCAGTGGTACAGAATCTGCTTGCAATGCAGGAGATTCAGGTTCAATCCCTGGGTGGGAATGATCCCCTGGAGAAGGAAATGGCAAACCACTCCAGTATTCTTGCTTGGGAAATCCTATGGACAGAGGAGCCTGCCAGGCTATAGTCCATAGGGTCTCAAAAAAAACAAACATGACTCAGTAACTACATACACAATTCTACCTGTACATTGGGTGGGCAGCTTGGCTGACTGGGGATTCTTTGCTTACCTAGGTGAAACTTCACTTTTGTGGAAACTGAATTCTTGGTAATCATGTCTCTAGCACTTATTGGATTTTACAATATATCATTGACTCAAGTTTTACAAAAGTCATAAAAGACACTCCAGTCAGTTTCCTGGGTTCTGAATATATTCATCACTGTTCTGTTTGTATGGCAGCATCCCAGTGTGCCTGGTAACTTACCCTAGCCAGTAGTGGGCCCACCTATCTATGAATCTAAAATGAACCAAAGAAAATCTATGTCTGCAGGAAGGGAACTGGAGGAAATAAATAACCTGAATGTCATTCTCTTTCCTGAAAGCTCCAGCAATGGCATGATCTGGCCAAATACCTAGAAGCCAAAAGGCAAAGGTCCACTTAAGTATAGACCACATTTGTTAGCATTATTGGACACAAAGAAGAAGGAAAAAGGTGCAGCACTGATCACAAGGAAGAAAAAATGATAGAACTGGCAAAATCATTCTTAATATATAATTTTAAATGGTACAACATTCATAATTCAACATACATTTCTTAAATTTTCAAGTCACCCAAATTTTTTCATGCCTTTACTCATCATTTTTATTCATCATTGTCTTTGCATCTTTCAAAGTTGTGTATTATTTCTGTTTCTTTATTTGCAGAAACATCATGATTAAGAATTTTGATTTATCCATTAGTTGACTGATCAATACTATCTGATATTTCATGAACCTGGAAGCAAAGCTTATTTTTCATACTCATCAGTTTGGTTCAGTTCAGTCACTCAGTCATGTTTGACTCTTTGCAATCCCATGGACTGCAGCACACCAGGCTTCCCTGTCCATCACCAATTCCCAGAGCTTTCACAAGCTCATGTCTGTTGACTCAGTGATGCCATCCATCTCATACTCTGTTGTCCCCTTCTCCTCCTGCCTTTAATCTTTCCCAGCATCAGGGTCTTTTCAAATGAGTCAGTTCTTCTCATCAGGTGGCTAGAGTATTGGAGTTTCAGCTTCAATATCAGTCCTTCCAATGAACATTCAGGACTGATTTCCTTTAGGATGGACTGGCTGGAGCTCCTTGCAGTCCAAGGGACTCTCAAGAGTCTTCTCCAATACCACAGTTCAAACCATCAATTCATCGGTGCTCAGCTCTCTGGCAACCCACTGCAGTACTCTTGCCTGGAAAATCCCATGGACGGAGGAGCCTGGTAGGCTGCAGTCCATGGGGTTGCGAAGAGTGGGACATTACTGAGTGACTTCACTTTCACTTTTCACTTTCATGCACTGGAGAAGGAAATGGCAACCCACTCCAGTATCCTTGCCTGGAGAATCCCAGGGACAGAGGAGCCTAGTGGGCTGCCGTCTACGGGGTCGCGCAGAGTCGGACATGACTGACGCGACTTAGTAGCAGCAGCAGCAGCAGCAGCAGCAGCTCTCTTAATAGTCCAACTCTCATATCCATACGTGACTACTGGAAAAACCATAGCTTTGACTAGATGGACCTTTGTTGGCAAAGCAATATCTCTGCTTTTTAATATGCTATGTTGGTCATAGCTTTTCTTCCAAGGAACACACATCTTTTAATTTCATGGCTGCAGTCACCATCTGCTGTGATTTTTGGGCCCAAGATAATAAAGTCTGTCACTGTTTCCATTGTTCTCCATCCATCTGCCATGAAGTGATGGGACCAACTGCAATGATCTTTGTTTTTTGAATGTTGAGTTTTAAGGCAGCTTTTTCACTCTTCTCTTTCACTTTCATCAAGAGGCTCCTCACTTCCTCTTCACTTTCTGCCAAAAGGGTGGCGTCATCTGCATATCTGAGGTTATTGATACTTCTCCTGGCAATCTTGATTCCAGCTTGTGATTCATCCACCCTGGCATTTTGCATAATGTACTCTGCATATAAGTTAAATGAGCAATGTGACAATATATAACCTTGATGTACTACTTTCCCAACTTGGAACCAATTTGTTGTTCCATGTCCAGTTCTAACTGCTGCTTCTTGACCGGCATACAGATTTCTCAGGAGGTAGGTCAAGTGGTCTGTTATTCCCATCTCTTGAAGAATTTTCCAAAGTTTGCTGTGATCCACACAGACAAAGTCTTTGGTGTAGTCAATAAAGCAGAAGTAGATGTCTTTCTGGAACTCTCTTGTTTTTTCCATGATCCAATGGATGTTGACAATGTAATCTCTGGTTCCTCTGCCTTTTCTAAATCCAGCTTGAACATCTAGAAGTGCACAGTTCACATACTGTCTAAGCCTGGCTTGGAGAATTTTGAGCACTACTTTGCTAGCTTGTGAGATGAGTGCAGTTGTGCTATAAATTGAACATTCTTTGGCATTGCCTTTCTTTGGGGTTTGAAGGAAAACTGACCTTTTCCAGTCCTGTGACCTCTGCTGAGTTTTCCAAATTTGTTGGCATATTGAGTGCAGCACTTTCACAGCATCATCTTTTAGGATTTGAAATAGCTCAACTGGAATTCCATCACCTCCACTAGCTTTGTTCATAGTGATGCTTCCTAAGGCCCACTTAACTTCGCATTCCAGGATGTCTGGCTTTAGGTGAGTGATCATACCATCAAGGTTATCTGGGTCATGAAGATCTTTTATACCTTGCTACTTAACATAGTGTTTCTTGTATGAGATATTTCTATCTTGTAAATAAATATGTTTTAGCTTGGTTTTCAGAAATTATACTAGGAATCTGTGGGATGTCATAGGCAATTAAATGAATTCAAAATAAATAAATGAGTAGATGTTTTTAGTAACTTGACAGATCCTAAAACTGGGACCTACAGATTTCCTCCAGCTTAAATAAGTGTTCTTTTTTGCCTCTTTCTTCTTTCTACATAGCAGATAAAATATCTTATTTCCCACTTGCCTACAAACTAGTTGAAGCAGAAATTATGTCCTTTGGGGACTTCTTTGGTGGTCCTGTGGGTAAGACTGTGCTCCCAATGCAGGGAGCCTGGGCTCCAATTTCTGGTCAGGGAACTAGATCTCACATGCTGCAACTAAGAGTTTGCAAGCCACAACTAAGAGTTCTCATGCTGCAACTAAAAGATTCTGTGGGGTGCAAGCAAAACCCAGCAGAGCCAAATAAATAAATTAGTTTATTAATTAAATAATAAAAGATGAAATTATGTTTTAACTTTACTTTTTATCACATGATAGGTGCTTGATATTACTGAATTTTTAACTTAATGTGTAATTTATCATAGTATAATTATAAACATGACTTTATTTCCTTTTTTTTTCTTATTTTTATTTATTTATTTTATTTGTTTATTTTAGTTGGGGGCTAATTACTTTACAATATTGTAGTAGTTTTTGCCGTACATTGACATGAATCAGCCACAGGCTCACACGTGCTCCCCCTCCCGAACCCTCCTCCCACCTCCCTCCCCATCCCATCCCCCCGGGTTATCCTGACGCTCCATCCCTGAGCATCCATCCCATGCATAGAACATGGAATGGTGTTCTGCTTCACATATGACAATATACATGTTTCAATGATGACTTTATTTCCTAATAGAAGACCTGTAGAGTTCATTGAGGCTAAAAAAGGAGGGGGTCAATATTTTAGAATTCATGAGTATGATTTTAGCACCACACAACGTTCTGATTTTAAGAATAAAATTTGCCTGTCTAGAGAAAAATATGATTAATGTAGAATAGTATTATTTATTCCCCTTCAATATTTTCAAGGGAAAAATCCCTTGAAAAATCTCATTCTTGACCTACTGACTAATAACCTAATTTACAGTTTAACCTCATGACACACAGAGTACGTTGAACCAATGATGGGCCAAATTCAGCACTGAGATTCCGTTCATTTGAGTTCACTAAACTGACATGTTGGTTTTATATTAGTTTTATACTAATCTTTTTTAAGTTTGCTTAGTGTGATTTTGAATGATATAATCTTGTCACTTTTGTTTAATGTGAGAAGCTGAAGGCAGATGTAAGTTCTTCAAAGCAAGTAGTCCAAAGTAAATTGCATGTGCCCGAGGCTGTTAGAAGGAAATTCTACAAGCCTGGGACTACCAATTTTCTCATTCTCCTTTGCATGTTTTGTTTTTTTTATCCTTTTAGTTATGCTTTTACTCAATGTTAGCTTACATTTGAATTATTATATTAAATGCCTTTAGTACATCAAAAACTGATTTAAATTTTAGGCAATTAGCTGTAGAATATGAAAAAGGCTCAGGAGTTTTGCTTTTGACTTACTAAGAGAAAGAATACTTTGCTGCTGACCACGTTTCACAATGATATTACAATCTAAATGAAAGGGAGCTTGTCTATATAGGATAGATTTAGAACATCAGTCTCCAGCCTTTTTGTTACCAAGGACTGGTTTCATGGCAGGTAATTTTTCTATGGACTTGGGGGTGGGGACGGTTTTGGGATAATTCAAGTGCATTACATTTATTGTGTACTTTATTTCTGTTATTGATACATTGTGATAAATAATGAAATAATTATACAGCTCACCACAATTCAGGATTAGTGGGGACTCTGAACTTGTTTTCCTGCAACTAGACAGTCCCATCTGGGGGTGATAGGAGACAGGACAGTGACACCGGAAGTGTGTTGTTTATGTCCAGTCTACTTCATAGTCTAGCTTTGGTTGCCATCACTGCAGAAAACTCTGGTTCACAAAGATAGGATGTTGGAAATGGAAGCAAGTTTTTCAGTGCTTTTGTGTCAATCCCAGGAAAATAAATCCTGTTGCCAAATCAAATATGATCCTGCTCACTTTCAAAGTAAAGCCTATCTACTGACACTGAGTTGCTGTGAAGGAAAGTACAGCATTTATTGCAAGGCATCCAATGTGGGGCCAAGTATGAAGAATGAGCAGCTCACGCTCAGAAGGCTTGTCTTTCAGGGGAAGGTTTTTAAAGAGAGTGTAGGGAGTGTCACAGGACATGTGATCAACTCATGCATAGTTTTTTGATTGGTTAATGGTGAGGTAACAATGGAAACAGTGACAGACTTCATTTTGGTGGTGCTCTGAAATCACTGCAGATGGTGACTGAAGCCATGAAATTAAAAGACACTTGCTCCTTGGAAGAAACGTTATGACCAACCTAGACAGTATATTAAAAAGCAGAGACATTACATTGCCAACAAAGGTCCATCTAGTCAAAGCTATGGTTTTTCCAGTAGTCAGGTATGGATGTGAGAGTTGGACTCTAAAGAAAGTTGAGCACCAAAGAATTGAGCTTTTGAACTGTGGTGTTGGGGAAGACTCTTGAGAGTCCCTTGGACTGCAAGGAGATCAAACCAGTCCATCTAAAGGAAATCAGTCCTGAATATTCATTGGAAGAACTGATGCTGAAGCTGAAACTCCAATACTTTGGCCACCTGATGAAAAGAACTGACTCATTTGAAAAGACCCTGATGCTGGGAAAGATTGAAGGTGGGAGGAGAAGGGGAAGACAGAGGATGAGATGGTTGGATGGCATCACCGACTCAATGGACATGAGTTTGAGTAAACTCTGGGAATTGGTGATGGACAGGGAGGCCTGGCGTGCTGCAGTCCATGGGGTCGCAAAGAGTTGGATACAACTGAGCGACTGACCTGAACTGAACTGAGATAACAGGGTGTTGTTTCCAGAACTTCAGTCATCAATCTTCAGGTTCCAACCAGTCTAGGACTTATGTGCTAGGGTTTATATTAGCATGAGGTTAACTTCTTCCACCTGGTGAGGATTTAGTAACTGCAAAACAACGCAAGAATATGGCTTAGGATATTATAGCCCTTAAGGAGGAACTAAAGGTCTTTGATTTTGTTTTATGGCTTAGCTATTATTATTTTGTCTGGCTTGACTGTTTTCCTTTGTTTCTGCATTTTCTCCCTTCTGTGATTATATTTGCTCTTTGGAACGCAGGGAAAGCCTAGGAGGCTAAAGCTTTATACAAACAAGTGGTAGAGAACATGGAGTGATTTCCCTGGGAAAGCTCCACAATGACCTGCTCAGTGTCAACACAATTCTTTTAGAAAATGTTGACTGTTATTAGCAGATAGTAATTAATAAGCATATAAGCTGGTTTAAAGCCCTACCGGGTTATATTAGTCAGCTAGAGCTGCTGTAATAGAATGATATTAATACTACAGACTGGGTGGCTTAAATAACAAGAATCAATTTTCTCACTGCTCTGCAGGATGGAAATCTAAGATTAACATTCAGCATTATTTTATGGTGAAGACCTCTCTCCTTGGCTTGCAGATGGTCATCTTCTCAGTGTGTCCTCAAACTGCCTTTTTGTTGTGCATACATGTTCCTGGTGTCTCTTTCTCTTCTTATAACAACAACAGTCTTATTGGATTAGATCCCAATCCTCATGATATCATTTAATGTTGATTACCTCCTTAAAAGCCGTATCTTTAAGTACAATCACTTTAAGAATTAAGGCTTCAGTATTTGCTGATGGAGTGGGCAGACACAATTCAGTCAATACTATCAATCAAATCAGCCTTCATTAGTAACCAGATTCTGAAAGCCAGTGACATAGTGATAGCCCTGTCCTTTGGGACTTGATCCAGTGAGCAGTAGCCTCACTCCAGTAACAATGTGACTGATAGTGAATCAACAGTATCCAAACTCCAGTAATGCATGCATGCTAAGTTGCTTCAGTAGTGTCCAAATCTGTGCAACCCTATGGACTACAACCTGCTAGGCTCCTCTGTCCACGGGATTCTCCAGGCAAGAATACTGGAGAGGGTTGCCATGCTCTCCTCCAGGGGATCATCCTGACCCAGGGATCGAACCCAGGTCTCTCATACCTACCTGCAATGGCAGGCAGGTTCTTTACCACTAGCACCACCAAACTCCAGTAAACATGCTTCCTTAGCTAAAGCTCAACATCTCTAAACACATCTACTTCTGAAAGAGCACCAATCCATGATTCCATGTGTCAGCTACAAATTGGCACTTGCCAAGAGCTTTTGCCACTGACTGAACAACAACAACAAGTGCATTCGCCACTTGCCTCTGCCGATACTGAACACTGTGCTGCTGTAGCTGTTGATCGTCAGCATCCCCCGAGGGAGTTCAGGGTGGAGTAAGGCACTCTGTGCTACAGGGAATCTGGTGGTATAGGTCTTTAGGCAGTTAGATATTTTCAGGTATTTCATGGTCCCAATCTTTGCATCTCCTCATGTCTAAAGATTTAAATCCTTTCATGATGACATTATCACCTTCTTTTCTTCTTGTAAAGTAAGCGCTTGAGGCATTGAACTCCCCCTTCACCAAAATCCTGTATATTGACCTTCCCACAGGACCTCTTTGGAGCAGCTTTCAGAACTCTCTGAGGTGCTGTCTCCCCAGCTGCAGTCCTCATTTTGTCCCCAAATAAACCTTAACTTGCAAATCTCAAATTGTATATCTTTTTAGTTGACATGTCATTCCAAACCTTATCAGCACTGTGATTTGTTAGTAATGTAGCACCATAGAGAAAAACTCCTCCTTAGTTAGCCAGCAATAAACTAGGCTTTTTCTTCCCCCAACTATTAAGTAGCATTTGTTCTGTCAACAAAGGTATAAAATGTAATTTCTAGACTTAAAAACATAGCAAAGACCAAATTTAAAGGTGCGGGTTTTGCACTAATTATGTGGTGACTTCTCACCTAAATATCTAGCACATCTCTCTCTTTCTTGGACTTATCAGCACTGCATCAAGAACTGCCAGGTTTTCTTTTCATTGTTTACTCTTTCACACTTTTTCCCTTTTATGCTTCATTTAAATCACTTAGAATAGCTCAGATGTCTTCAGTCTTTAATCTACCTGAACAATTTCTAATGACATTGGTCACTAGGTGTATTTTCCATTACTCTCTCATATTTATAGAATTATAAAATAGCTAAAAATTAAGAGAATGTGCTAAATCCTTTGGATAATGTTTTATATGTATTTGCTCTGCCACTTTGGAGTCTATAAAAGTTATATGACAAATGTTTTCAGGGAAAAACAACCAGAGAGTTCTTATTTTACTGTCTTCTTGCTTTCTCTGTGTCTGGAGGAAATCAATTTTGGTTACTTTTTTTAAAGGTGTTAATTAATATAGATGATTGAGGCTGTATGGTGAGCAATCATTAAAAAATATAAAAATATGTTCATAATAGCAAGTATGGTTTATATAGCTTTCAAGAGAATTTTGTAGTTCATCAAGATGTCATATTTAATACTATATATTTATTGTTTTATTTAATATGTTGACAATGGTGGCTTTATTTTAAAGCTAAGCTATAATCTGTAAAGTTACTATTTGCATACTTTCAGTAGTTTACATTACAGTATTTTATATTGCATTATTTTCATGACAATAATTTATATAACAATACAACATAGTGTTTATATTCACATGTATAAGATATATGTCAAGATTTTTTAACTGGATTAAAATATCATACATAGCAAAAGGCAATATTTCACAAAATAATGGAATCATAATTGTTCTTTCTTTGTCATGTTTGGCCATAATTTAATGAAATCTTTTTTTCAAATTTCGTATTTTTAGAAAAATATTAAACATTTCTAGTACTCATTGATGTTTATTTCTGAAACTAAAACATGGCCTGTAACTGTTTCTCGTGTATAAATATCTACTATTTCTGTTCATATCTTATCCTTTCTGAAAACTCTTTTTTACTTTGCCCTTTCCAGATTCAGGCTTCAAATTCAGATTAATAAAACTGTTTAGATGTTAGGATAAATAAATTTGTTAAAATTTTATGGCCACAGGGAAGTCAAAGATTTTCTTCTTCACCTTAAAAAATAATGGAGATAGTTTATTTGACATTCTTTAAATGATAATTATTTCTCATTTATTGTGAGATCTCCTTTGTTTACCAAATCTAGACTAAAAAAAATGAATATGCTACAAGAGAAGTGAAGTCATTCTAGGTTAATTATGTATAATTAAAACATATTCATATGAATATGTTTTAAAGACTGCATACTTTTCAGGTTAAAATAAGCATACTCAAGTTTTATGCATGGACTGACATAAAAACTGTCAACAATCCATTTTTAAATGGACAAAATAATTGAGTAATATCCTCGTCAATCATTGACATCCACAATACACTTCACAGGATAAATTAAAGTCTCTGGAGATTTGCTAATGCCCTCATTGTCACTTGCCTTTCATATCACCATCCATCACTGTAACACCCTGAACCCACTGACTCCATTAGGGAAATATTTATCCCCAGTGTAGACCTTATAAGAACTTCTTTGAATAGCTCTGATTTAATGTTTTGTGTCAATGTTTCCTACTAAATGAGTATAAAGCTGACTACAATATCACAGACATAAATTTATCCTTAAAGTACAAACATCTCTTAGAAGTTAAATCAACTCAGATTGCTCATCCTTATGCAAGCTTTCCAGCTAACAAAATATAAAAATATATATATCTGCATATACGGTAGGTATGCGTTTGGAGTGGGCTTCGATCATTTTGAAAGCTTTGATGAAAGAGGCATTCTGACCTCCAGACAATCTCTCATGAAAATGTGACAAATCAATTAAAATATGTTTTAGGTGGCTTGCTGTTACATAGGTAGACATAATTAAAGTCAGTTGTCAATCACAACACCAGTTTAAAATCCCAAAATGTCCTAGCTGATGACCGTTCTGAAAATAGTATTAATCAAACCAATCAATTGCCCTTGTTGTTGTTGTTCACTTACCCAGTCGTGTCCGACTTTGTGACTCCATGGGCTACAGCAAGCCAGGCCTCTCTGTCCCTCACCATCTCCTGAAGTTTGCCCAAGTTCATGTCCATTGCATCATTGATGCCATCCAGCCATCTCAACCTCTGATGCCCTCTTGTCCTTCTGCCCTCAATCTTTCCCAGCATCAGGGACTTTTCCAATGAGTCAGCTGTTTGCAGCAGATGATCAAAATACTACAGTCTCAGCCTCAGCATCAGTCCTTCCAATGAGTATTCAGGGTTGATTTCCCTTAAAATTGACTGGTTTGATCTCCTTGTTGCCCAAGAGACTCTCAGGAATCTTCTCCAGCACCACAGTTTGAAAGCATCGATTATTTGGCACTCTGCCTTCTTTATGGTCCATCTCTCACAACAGTATGTGACCACTTTGGAAGATCATAGCCTTGACTATACAGACCTTTGTTGGCAGAGTGATGTCTTTGCTTGTCAACACACTGTCAAGGTTTGCCATAGCTTTCCTGCCAAGAAGGAATTGTCTTCTGATTTCATGGTTGCAGTCAACATCTGCAATGATTTTAGAGCCCAAGAAGAGGAAATGTCACTACTTCCACCTTTTCTCCTTCTATTTGCCATAATGTCTCTAGCTTTCTCTATGATCAGCAAATGTTGCCAATTTGATCTCTGGTTCCTCTTCCTTTTTCTTCTAGCTTGGACATCTAAGTTCTTGGTTTGCATAATTGACTTTTTCCAGTCCTGTGGCCACGGCTGGGTCTTCCAGATTTTCTGACATATTGAATACAACACCTTGATGGCATCATCCTTTGGGATTTTGAATAGTTCTACTGGAATTCCATTGCATCCACTAGCTTCATTAATAGCAGTGCTTCCTAAGGCCAACTTGACTTCCTTCTCCAGAATGTCTGGCTCTGAGTGGCTGACCACACCATCGCCATCATTCTGTTCATTTGGATCTTTTTTATACAGTTCTTCCACGTATTCTTTCCATCTCTTCTTGATCTCTTCAGTGTCTACTAGGTCTCTACCATTTATGTCCTTTATTGTGCCCATCTTTGGGCAAAAAGTTACCTTGATACCTCCAATTTTCCTGAAGAAATCTCTAGTCTTTCCCCTTAGGAATGGACTATAAATATGATCTGGTCATTTTTAGCTTATTTTCAGGATGGATTGAGGTTTTTCCTTACCAGAGAGCACTGTTTTAACAGTAGTTTCTTTTTAAAAAAAAAAAAAAAAAAATCAATACAAAACACTTAAGTTTCTCACCTAGGGAATACCAACTTTGCTTCCAGTGTCAAGGATACACTTTTCACAGGGACTATCACTAAAGAACTTTGCGTAGTTGCTTTTACTCAAAATATCCATTATCAATGTCATACTCAATCAATACAATTTAGTATATCCAGAGAACGCCAAAATAGGGAAAATGTGCTATAAGTGAACTCTCTGGAATAATAATATTCTACTCCCTCCTCATGGATGCTGTGTGAGCTGAATCCAGTTGTAAAATACTGTTACTAAAACAAGAGTTCTGAGTTTTGTTTCTGACCTGTTTTAATCATATATGCCCATAAGTCTGGTCTGGAGTCTCAGGCAAGTAGTTTAAGAGTCAGTGTTGCCTTAGACAATCACTTGGGCCCTGATTTTCCCTTGGCTAGTCCACAGGAACTTGTGGTATAGTAAACGCTTTCTGTTGCACCAGTAAACAAAACATGATGATCAGATAGAATGATCACTGAACAGTCTAATGAAAATGACTAGCTGGCTCTATAGAGCAGACCTGGCTGTTCTTTGAGATATGCTTTTCTGGTCCGTATTTGTTAATCTCTGTCTCTACTTTCTGAGGGTATTATTAGGACTCATAATTACTTAGAAATGGGGAATTACCTGTATTGTAATTGGCCAATACATTCTCTCCCAAGACTTAAATACTACTGTGTAGGCATTGTCACAGAACATGATTAAACAATACATCCTGCAGTCACAAACACATGAGGTACATATTCTAGTCTAACTTCTCATCAGTACAATTTTGAAAATGTATGCAATTAGAAATATTATTATATATAGAACAAAATATGAGCAGACATTCCTGGCCACCAGCAGCAGGCAGTTAGGCCATTACAAACAACACTCATAGAATATACTCAAACATCAAACAAAGTTTCTCTGTGACCACTTGGTGACAATTTCTAAAACAGTACAGATAGTGTTGTTGTCTTATTGCTATTTCTGACTCTTTGTGACTTTGTGGACTGTAGCCCTCCAGGCTCCTCTATTCACAGAATTCTCCAGGCAAGAATACTGGAATGGCTTGTGATTTCTTGCTCCAGGGGATCTTCCCAACCCAAGGACTAGACCTGTGTCTCCTGCACTGGCAGGTGGACTCTTTACTACAGAGCCACCTGAGAAGCCCCAGACAGATACTACAAATTAAAGAAAAGAAAAAAAAAGAATTTGCAGTTTTCATTTTCTGACTATTTCTTTTTAAACTGACAGCAGTAGCCAAGCTTCCTCTTGTAGATTAGAATCTAACAAGTTATTCAATAACCTAATTGTCCCTCCTTCCTACCAGAAGTATCTTTGGTTTCCTTAACCTCCACTTAGAATCATCCAGCTCAATCTCAATTCCTATTTTAAAAAGCCCCTAGTAACTTCCTCTTATCAAAACAGCACTGGTTCTCATATTCTTTCATTACCAAAATCCAAATAGGCCTAACTGTGAATTGTTTTCTTGATAGTCTTTAGCTGGTGAGTTCCAATACTTCTCAGGGCCTTTCCAAGGAATTCTTAAGTTTTAGTTATCTTATATTTACTGTTAAAATTAAAAAAAAATGATATATCATCAAAGAGACAAAACCATTAAGTCTTATTTGGATAAATATGTACCTCAGGATACTACTCTGGGTTGTGCTGGTATGTGCTGTCACTTCAGTCGTGTTTGACTCTTCGTGACCCCATGAACTTTAGCCCACCATGCTCCTCTGTCCATGGAATTCTCCAGGCAAGAATACTGGTATGGATTGACATTTTCTCCTCCAGGAATCTTCCCAACCCAGGGATCGAACTTGTGTCTCTTATGTCTCCTGAGTTAGCAGGTGGGTTCCTTACTACCAGCAACATCTGGGAAGCCTCAGTTGTCAAATATCTCTAATTACTTCTGATCATTTTTTCTCTTTGTCCAGATCTGTAATGACCATGAACTGTTAAGTATGCTTTTCTCTACTCTCCAGGATCACCATCTGAAGAATCAGTGTAGGTTTTCATTGTTTACTCGGTTTCGTCAAAGTCCCCTGAGTCAACAGACATGTGGGACCTGTTAGCAAGTTACATGTCATCTGACCTTCAGGGAGTGGAGAAAATTATTCACAACAGAATGAAGTTCATATACTATATTTGTTAAAAGGAAAAATACATTATTTTTAATGTATTTAATACAAAATTATTTTTAATTTTACTTGACATATAAGTGTTTTTTATATGAAATTATAAGAAACATTTACTTATGTGTGTATATATATATATATATATATATGTATTATATATATATACACATACACACATACATACACACAGAAGAGCATGGTAGGCCACAGTCCATGGGTTTGCAAAGAGTCAGACACAACTGGAGTGACTAAGCATGCACACACACATATATGAAAAAAGTGAAATTATTAGTCACTTAGTGGCCATATCACACAGCATGCAGGATTTTTTTTTTTTTCCCCAACCAGGGACTAAAACCAAACCTATGCCTCCTGCAGTAGAAGCATTGAGTCTTAACCATTGAACTGCCAGGGAATTTCCTTAATATACCTTTTACTAAAGGTATATTGAAAAATCACTATGATATTTGAATACATTTCATGAATAAAATATATTCAGCGATAAAAATTTTGGAACACATTTCTCACAGTGTCACGTATGCTGGTGATTACTTCTCTGTGTAGAATGCCTTTTGCTCCATCCTCCCTTCAAGCTGCTGTTAAAATTTGCTGCATTCTCTCTGGTTTATGTGTCATCTCCTTCAGGAATCTACCCTTGACCTGTTTGGACTGAACAAATCTGCCCTTTTCTGTGATTCTGTGATACTCTGTACAAATCTATCATATAATTAAATTATTTTTTCTGAGTCTGATTCTCTCATAGAACCTGGTTTTCTTGAGAGAAATTTATTCATTTTGTGTCTATGATGATTATACAACAATCTCCCAGTAAATATGTGAAAAAGAAATGAGTAGTTATAAGCTCTTCCTATTTAAGAAATAAAACCTAGCAGAGGCAACCAGGTGCTTCTTATTTAAAATACATCATATTGAAAAGCTAACAAATACGCTCATATTTGCTTTTATGACTGATTAAGTGTTCTCTGCAGTGTATAATGAAATGACTTTCTTTGTATTGAGAGAGATTCTATTACACCATTGAAAAAATATCAATTAGATACTAATTAGTCTTGCTTTCTGCTTGTGGAGGGCTTGAGGTGAATGGGTGTGGAAGAAAATGGGAGCAATAATTAAGTAAACATTTAGGCAATTCAAACCTTGTGCTCCTTGAAGATAAAAATGCAAATCAGGTTTGCAATATAACCTCCACACAGACAACTAGGGCAGATGCTAATGAATCTAACATGTTTGTCATGAGTAGTTTAGCTTTAAAGTCATTGATTTCTTTACAAAGAGAAGCAGTGAAACATAAAGTTTTAATGCTGCATCAAACCTGAAAAATTAAAGGCTGCTAATGGTCTTTAGTAATACATTGTGAGGATGATGATTATGAAAAAGCTCAGCAGTTTTGATGAATCACTCTCATCTGGCAAGAGGTCTTGACTTATTTGACAGAAGGTGCCTTGCATAGATCAGCATAGAGAAGTGAGAGATAACAGCTATTGTGTTACATAATAGTGCAATAATACAACATTTATAGGGTTTTAAGTGCAAGTGAGAAACAATAAAAGTGAAGAATTTCACAGTTAAGGAGGAAACATACCAGTCTGCCCTTTAGCACAAAGTCACAACCCAGAATTAAGGGACTTGTGATTCAGGGTGAATGGTGTGGCTGCTTGCTTAAAGAAACAGTCTGCACCAATTATTCACGTATTATATTATTTCATTTTTTAAATTTTATTTTGCACCAAGGAATATACAAACTTTCCTTATAAGGCCAGCATAACCCTTCTTATGCCCTGATGCTGGGAAAGATTGAGGGCAGGAGGAGAAGGGGACGACAGAGGATGAGATGGTTGGATGGCATCACCAACTCGATGGACATGGGTTTGGGTGGACTCCGGGAGTTGGTGATGGACAGGGAGGCCTGGTGTGCTGCGGTTTATGGGGTTGCAAAGAGTTGGACACGACTGAGCGACTGAACTGAACTGAACTGAACTGAACTGAACTAACCCTTCTTAAACCTTATGGTTTTATTTCTCTAGTCAAAAAAGTAGCTTGGCGATGAATTATCAATTTTTTGAAATTTAAATATTCTAGCAATGACTGAATACCTGAATCAGAAAAACTTCACTTCTCCAAGTTTATTTCCCTCTCCTCTCTAGTTATACATTCTACTGGAATTACTATCTCCTTGGTTTGCTATGTTCTTGAGTGCTTTTATTTGCATAAGCCAATTTCTTTTTGAAACCAAGCAGGGTTTTGTGAGGCTCCTGGATACAAGTCATTTCTGTGTCCCTAATTTCTTGATCATAGAAAATAGATTTCATTCAGCCTCCTTGATCTTTGCAGATTTGCAAAGTGCAGATTCAGATGGTTGTTAATCCGGAAAGGGAGGGGACACAGAAACAAGGGAGGAACAGTCAAGAAACAATAGTGCAGCCTTGGGGCAAGATCCTGGTTCCTCCTCAAGGAATATACACAACAATATCTTTGAGCTCTTGAAGAACCAAGGCCCCTACCTAGGTGTAAGATGGTAACTTCAGGCTGAGCACAAGATTTCTGGAGCAATGCCCTGTTACCTCACCACATACTGAGGTAGAAACTGATAGGTAGTCAATGTAGGACTCTGAGACCTAGGTCTTGCAATAAACCTCCCACTCCATAATCTAAAGCTATACCCTTTGTTCCAAATTTCTGGAATGTGTCCTTGGTCGAATAAATAATCGACACTCAGATCCAGGGAAGGGCAGTAATTAACTACTGTTCCATGTAACTGAGGGAAAAAACTACCGGTGATTATTACTCTTTAGCCCATACATCTCAGAAGCCCACAGTTTTGCTCCACTGTAAAATGACCAGAGGGCAAGTAAAAGGATGGAGACTTAATCCGAGGATCAAGAAATGCCACAAAGATATTATTTTAAACATTCTGACCTTTAAAGTGATTGGTCAGAAGTTATGAATTTTAAGGACAGCAGTCAACCAAAAATGTACAGATTAATACTGCTTAGGATGTAAACTGCTGTAAGCCCCGTCTTTGGGGGATTCTTTACTCTCTCTCAGTGTCTGTGCTGGGAGCTTTGTACTTTCCTTTTCATTAATAAATCCTATTCACCTGCTACCGCGAGTGTTTGCCTGCTCCTGAAGTTCATCCTTCAAAAGTACTGTAGCTTCAGCTTCAGCATCAGTCCTTCCAATGAATATTCAAGACTGATTTCCTTTAGGAATGACTGGTTTGATCTCCTTGCTCTCCAAGTGACTGTCAAAAGTTATCTCTAGCATCACAGTGTGAAAGCATCAATTCTTAGATGCTCAGCCTTCTTTATGGTCCAATTCTCACATCTGTACATGACTACTGGAAAAAGCTACTACCATAGCTTAGCTTTAACTATCCAGACTTTGTTGGCAAAGTGATATCTCTGCTTTTTAATACACTATCTAGGTTTGTCATAGTTTTTCTTCCAAGGAACAAGCATATTTTAATTTCATGGTTGCAGTCAGCGTATGCAGTGATTTTGGAGCCCAGAAAAATAAAGTCTGTCACAGCTTGCATTTTTTTTCCCCACCAATTTGCCATGAAGTGATAAGACCAGATACCATGATCTTTGTTTTTTGATTGTTAAGCCAGATTTTTCACTCTCTTCTTTCACCTTCATCAAGATACTCTTTTGTTCCTCTTTTCCTTCTGCCATTAGGGTGGAGTCATCAGTGTATCTGAGGTTATTGATATTTCTCCCTGCAATCTTGATTCCATCTTGAGATTCATTCAGCCTAGCATTTCACATGATGTACTCTATATAAGTTAAATAAACAGGGTGACAATATAGAGCCTTGAAGTATTTCTTTCCCAATTTGGAACCAGTCCATTGTTCCATGTCCAGTTCTAACTGTTGCTTCTTGACATGCATACAGGTTTCTCAGGAGGCAGATAAGGTAGTCTAGTATTCCCATCTCTTTCAGAATTTTCCACAGTTTGTTGTGATCCACACAGTCAGAGTCTTTGGCGTAGTCAATGAAGCAGAAGTAGATGTTTTTCTGGAATTCTCTTCCTTTTTCTATGATATAACGGACCTTGGCAATTTGATCTTGATTTCTCTCTGCCTTTCCTAAATCCAGCTTGAAAATCTGGTAGTTCTCATTTCATATATTGTTGAAGCCTCGCTTGAAGAATTTTGAGCGTTACCTTGTGAAATGAGTGCAATTGTGTGGTAGTTTGAGCATTCTTTGGAATTGCCCTTTTTGGGATTGGAATGAAAACTGACCTTTTCCAGTTCTGTGGCCACTGCTGAGTTTACCAAATTTGCTGGCATATTGAGTGCAGAACTTTCACAGCATCAACTTTTAGGATTTGAAATAGGTCAGCTGGAATCCTATCACCTCCACTGGCTTTGTTCATAGTAATGCCTCCTAAGGCCCACTTGACTTGACACTCCAGGATGCCTGGCGGTAGGTGAGTGATGACATCATTGTGGTTATTTGGGTCATTAAGACCTTTTTTTGGGGGGAGGGGGGTAGTTCTTCTGTTTATTCTTACTACCTCTTCTTAATATTTTTTGCTTCTTTCAGGTCCACATGGTTTCTGTTCTTTATCGTGCCCATCTTTGCATGAAATGTTGCCTTGTTATCTCTAATTTTCTTGAAGAGATCTCTAGTCTTTCCTATTCTATTGTTTTCCTCCATTTCCTTTCACTGATCACTGAGGAAGACTTTCTTATCTCTCCTTGTTATTCTTTGGAACTCTGCATTCTGATCAGTATCTTTCCTTTTCTCCTGTACCTTTCACTTCTTTTCTGCTTTCAGCTATTTGTAAGACCTACTCAGACAACCATTTTGCCTTTTTGCATTTCTTTTTCTTGGGGATGGTTTTGATCACTGTGTCCTGTACAATGTATCTTATTTAGTCTTCATCAAATCCTTGAGGTGGTCATAATAATTATACTTAATTACAGATGAGAAAACAGATTAAAAGAGCTCATGTAATGTCTCCTAAAGTATCAGGTATGACTTAGTGAGTGAACAACAGCAGCAAATGTCTCCTAGGTCTGATGTCTAGTAAATAACAGGGTTTGAACTTGGCTCTGATGGACTGACTACACAAAGATTTTATTCTGTGTTCCTCAAGTACTTATTATCATTAACTCAGAAATTTGCTAACAATTATCATATTATTATTTTCACATGAATTAAAAATGTACCTAAGTTCAGGCAATAAGTCACAACAATCATAAGTTTTTTTTGTTTTTTCTTTCTGAACTCCTAGAATAAAATGTTACAAATATTTTCCCAGAAAATATTTTCAGAATAAATGTTAAAATGTTTACTAAGAAAGATAGTATTCAGTACACAGTGACAGTGTGACACACACAAAAATACTTACTTATCAATCCTGATTTTAAAGGACATATATCACTCTGAAACATATTTATTAAAAGGAAAACCAATAGTCAAGATAAAATAACAATAATTTAAAAGGTAAGATGTAGCTACTTGATGCAAGTAGAAAAAATAACACTAGTAAAGAAAGTTTTATGGAATGTGTATGAAATTCCATATTGAGCTGGGAACTGTGCAATCTCCCATGAACTTACACTTTATAATGATAGATCAGTAAGCCAGTGAGTAACATTTAGAAAAAACTAGGACTGTGAGATATATGCATCAGGAGTTACTGTACTTACAAAAGCAATGTATAGTTCTCATAGGAATGTCTTCCTACACACTTGGATGCCTGAGATGATCCTGCAATGACTGAGAGTTACCCAAAGAAATGAAGTGGAGAAAGACATTCCAGATATAAGATAAAAAGAAATAAATGAACATGGAGGAAGCGAGAGTTCATAGCACAATAACAGAAATGCAAATGATTCAATGAGACTGGGCCCAAAAGTGCAAAGAAAACAGCAGCTAGTGATGAAGGCAAACAAGGTAAACACATGCTGTGTCCTTGATTGTCTTTCCTGTCTCACTAAAAAGCTTTGAGCTTTTCCTGAGGACTTTGGTAGCTCAATAGAACTTTTAACAAAGAGAGGTATGCAATTAGATTTCTCATTTGTAAAGCCACTATGGAAGAAATGCTGAAGGTGATTAGAGGTGTTAAACACTGAATTCTGAGATATGTTGTTACAAATCAAGAATGAAATAACAAAGCAAGAGGGAAGGATTTCAAAAGATACTCAGAAACCAGAAGCTATGGAATTAGGTGAAAAATTTTGTCTGAAAGAATAAGAAAGAAGGAATTACAAAGAAAGAAATCCAGTATATAACTTAAAAACTGGATAATTATGAAGCAGACTGAAATAGCAGAATAAGCATACTGATAGAACACTGTGAGCATGATAATATCAATTTGAATGTCTATATTTGCAATGCCAAGAGGAGATTTTCAACTGATACTCTTGACCTCATAGTGAGATTTCACATGAGATAAGGATATGAGGGAATATTCAGTATTTAGTACACTCAGGGTGTACATATATAGCACTGAAAAGGGAGCCATTAATTGATATTCAAGGAAAACAAACATTTAGATAACAAGAAATAGAAGAGAAAGCAGAATAGAAAGTGGGCCAACTTATGAAAGAAGGATGACGTAGAAACAGGGATAAGAAGTCTAGCAATTAAAGTTTGTTCTAGAAAACAAACCACTCTATCTTCTCACTTTCAAATGGGAAGATTTGAAACAGAGAATTAGTTACAAAAGTATCAAAAGAACTATGAGAACAATATTCAAAAACTGAGATTATTTCAAGATTAATAATTTCAGTAACACCTACCATTCCTAGGCTGAAATAGCAAAACTGTGTTGCCCATATCACATAATTCCTCTGTGCTTGAAATTTCAAGAGATTATGTTGCTGTCTTGGTTGCCTAAGAACATACCTACCACACCCTCACAGCCTTCCAACAACCCAAGTGCCCACATTATATATTATGCTATCCTAGTAAAGAAACTTAAAAACATTCACTGATGTTGCTTCCACCAAAACAAAAGCCTTTGATAAAGTCTTACTACCAAGGCTGCTGCAGGACCCAAACACTCTGTGTTTCAGGGGTAACAGCCACCCTTTGCCATTCTCAGTACTGGAACCACATAGCCTGAGCAGGAGTTGCACTTGGCCTCAATATTGTTGGAGTCACATCCAGCAGCCAAAGGACAGGGGTGCATAAGTTCTTTTTTTTCTCCCATTTCCCAAAGCCAGTGCCTTCCATTGGAAAAACCATTTTCAGGCTTCCAAAAGAACAAAGAAGGATGGAAGTAGAGTTGCAAAAACAACAACAAAATGACAGATATGCAAATTGTCCAGAGAGATGGATGGCCAATATAAGAGTTACGGACTGAGGGATTCAGGGTGGGTTCCCAACCACCCACCAAAACATTTTGCTAAGGTGATGCATCAACTTATTTTCTTTCTAGAAGTTAATGAAGATGTCTTACTCATTTTCCAATACTAGATATTATCAAATAGATATTTTTCATCTTTGTAAATTTGTTGATGAAAACAGATATCAAAGCACTGCTTTCTACTTGTGTCCCAGTAGTGAGGAGGACTGTCTACCAGTTCTAGTTGTTTCTCCAAAAAACAGCTGAGCACATTTTAGTGCTAATTCAGCTATATTCTGCAGCTGTCCAGAAAGATACTTCTAGAAAAAATCATGACTTTACATTTTTGCTGACCTAACCAAAAAAAAAAAAAAAAATGGTAATGTGGTCATGATCACAATTCCATTTTCCAGGTAAGCTTTCTGGCATCTTATGTTTACTTTGAGTTCCTCAAAGCAGATCCTGATATAAGAATTTGATTACAAGTATTTTATTTAGTGAAGGAATGCAGGAAATATCAAAGAGGGAAAGGAATATATCTTAAGCTTAGAAAGTTTGCTAGAGTGCTCTGTGGTGATTTCTTGCCCAAATGTAACATGTTGACAGTGTAATAAAGTAAGAAAAGGAAGGTAAGGAAGTCAATAAAGACTGTGTTAATAAATCGGTTATAGTTACAAGAAACTAACACTAAATATTACAGAAGTTTCTATCAGAGATTATGGAAAACACCCCCATGAAATCTGTCCCCTGAAAGAGAAGGAAGCTCAGATATTTTTTAACTCCTAGTTCTCATGACATTTTGCTTATGTGCATCTCTCTGTCCATGTTCCCCCTTTTTATAAGGAAAACAGTCCTATTGGATTAGGGGCCCATCCCACTCCAGTATGGTTTCATCTTAACTAATAACATACACAACAAATTTATTTTCAAAAGGAACACATTCTTGCTGCAGGGAAAAGCCAATTCTAAATCTATGTTGGATTGGAAATGTTTCTTTGACTTTAAATTCTGTTTGGTATTATTTTTGTTATTAAAATCATATATAACGTCATGCCCCAGGGTACTCTGCTCCTGTGCCTGACTGTTAAACTAAAGCGTCTTTGTTCAGCTCAGTTAGTTCGGTTCAGTCGCTCAGTCATGTCTGACTCTTTGCAATCCCATTGACTGCAGCACGCCAGGTTTCCCTGTTCATCACCAACTCCCAGAGCTTGCTCAAACTCACATCCATCAAGTCGAAGATGCCATCCAACCATCAAACCTCTGTTGTCCCCTTCTTCTCATGCATTCAGTCTTTCCCAGCATCAGGGTCTCTTCCAATGAGTTATTTGCATCAGGCGGCCAAAGTATTGGAGCTTTAGCTTCAGCATCAGTCCTTCCAATGAATAGTCAGGACTGATTTCCTTTAGGATTGACTGTTTTGACCTCCTTGCAGTCCAACAGACTCTCAAGAGTCTTCTTCAAAACCACAGTTCAAACCATCAATTCATCGGTGCTCAGCTCTCTTTATAGTCCAACTCTCACATCCATACATGAGTACTGAAAAAACCATAGCTTTGACTAGATGGGCCTTTGTCAGCAAAGTAGTGTGTCTGCTTTTTAATATGCTGTCTATGTTGGTCATGGCTTTTCTTCCAAGGAGCAAGTGCCTTTTAATTACATGGTTGCAGTCATCATCTACAGTGATTTGGGGGCCCAAGAAAATAAAGTCTGTCACTGTTTCCATTGTTTCCCTATCAATTTGCCATGAAGTGATGGGACCAGATGCCATGATCTTAGTTTTTGAATGTTGAAAGTGAAAGTGAGGGTCACTCAGTTGTGTCCAACCCTTTGCAGCCCTTCTTGGAATTCTCCAGGCCAGAACACTGCTGTGGGTATCCTTTCCTTTCTTCCGGGGATCTTCTCAACCCGAGGGATCGAACCCAGGTGTCCTGCATTGCAGGCAGATTCTTTACCAGCTGTGTCATAAGCCAACTTTTTCACTTTCCTCTTTCACTTTCATCAAGAGGTTCTTTAGTTCTTCTTCACTTTCTGCCACAAGGTTGGTGTCATCTGGGTATATGATGTTATTGATATTTCTCCCTGCAATCTTGATTCCAGCTTGTGCTTCATCCAGGCCAGCATTTCACATGATGTACTCTGCATAGAAATTAAATAAACAGGGTGATAATTTATAGCCTTGACATACTCCTTTCCCATTTTGGAACCAGTCTGTTGTTCCATGTCTGGTTCTAACTGTTGCTTCTTGACCTGCATACAGATTTCTCAAGAGGCAGAAAAGGTGGCCTGGTATTCCCATCTCTTGAAGAATTTTCCAGTTGGTTGTGATCCACACAGTCAAAGGCTTTGGTGTAGTCAATAAAGTGGAAGTATATGTCTTTCTGGAACTCTCTTGCTTTTACAATGATCCAATGGATGTTGGTAATTTGCTCTCTGGTTCCTCTTGCCTTTTCTAAATCTAGGTTGAACATCTGAAAGTGCACGGTTCCTGTACTGTTGAAGTCTGGATTGGAGAATTTCCAGCATTACTTTACTAGCATGTGAGATGAGTGCAACTGTGTGGTAGTTTGAACATTCTTTGGCATTGCCTTTCTTTGGTATTGGAGTGAAAACTGACTTTTCCAGTCCTTTGGCCACTGCTGAGTTTTCCAAATTTGCTGTCATATTGAATGTAGCACTTGAACAGCATCTTTTTTTAGGATTTGAAATAGCTCAACTGAATTCCATCACTTCCACTAGCTTTGTTTGTAGTAATGCACACTTGACTTTGCATCAGGATATCTGGCTCTAGGTGGGTGATCACACTATCGTGGTTATCTGGGTCATGCAGATCTTTTGTGTGTAGTTCTTCTGTGTATTCTTTCCACCTGCTTTTAATATCTTTTTTGTCTGTTAGGTCCATACCATTTATGTCCTTTATTGTGCCCATCTTTGCACGAAATGTTCCCTTGGTATCTCTAATTTGAATGAAGAGATCTTTAGTCTTTCCCATTCTATTGTTTTCCTCTATTTCCTTTCACTGATCACTGAGGAAGGCTTTCTTATCTCTTCTTGCTATTCTTTGGAACTCTGCATTCAAATGGGTGTATCTTTCCTTTTCTCCTTTGCCTTTTGCTTCTCTTCTTTTCACAGCTATTTGTAAGGCTTCCTCAGACAACGGTTTTGCTTTTTTGTATCTCTTTTTCTTGGGGCTGTTCTTGATCACTGCCTTCTGTACAATCATGAATCTCTGTCCATAGTTCTTCAGGCACTCTATCAGATCTAATCCTTTGAATCTATTTGTCACTTCCACTATATAATCATAAGGGATTTGATTTAGGTCATACCTGAATGGTCTTTTCCAGTAGTCATATTATGGATGTGAGAGTTGGACTGTAAAGAAAGTTGAGTGCCAAAGAATTGATGATTTTGAACTGTGGTGTTGGAGAAGTCTCTTGAGAGTCCCTTGGACTGCAAGGTGATCCAACCAGTCCATCCTAAAGGAAATAAGTTCTAAATATTCATTGGAAGGACTGATGCTAAAGCTGCAACTCCAATACTTTGCCCACCTGATGTGAAGAAGTGACTCATTTGAAAAGACCCTGATGCTGGGAAAGATTGAAGGCAGGAGGAGAAGGGTATGACAGAGGATGAAATGGTTGGATGGCATCACCGACTCGATGGACATGAGCTTGAGCATGCTTCAGGAGTTGGTGATGGATAGGGAAGCCTGGCATGCTACAGTCCATGGGGTTGCAAAGAGTAAGACATGACTGAGCGACTGAACTGAACTGAACTGAATGGTCTAGGGGTTTTCCCTACTTTCTTCAGTTTAAATCTGAACTTTGCAATAAGCTAAATTTTGTTCAGCTCACAGAGAGATAATCTGACCCTGCCCACTGGTGAATGGCTATAAGAAGATTTGTTAGTCGCCGCCCCAGTGTTGGCCATTCCAGGAGAGATTTGCAAGATAATGGCCTTTCCACTTTACTTCAACTCCTCCCTTCTCTGTTCTATAAAAGAACCTGGCATTCAGATTGAAAGAAGATGGTTATTTAGATACATTAGTCTTCCATCTTCTCCATCAGCTGGCTTTTTAAATAAAGTCATATTCCTTGCCTTAACACCTCATCTCCAACCTACTGGTCTGTTGTATGGCGAGCATAGAAAGCTTTGACTAGGTAACAGTCTGAAGTACTAGGAAGAAATAAACATATGAATATTTACATATGGATATTCAACCCATAACACCACCATAGTTACATGGATTTCATCCTCTCTCGTTGTAAACTGTGGATTTTGTGTGTGGTTGTGTGCTTTCTATACTTGACTAAGCTGTTTCTAAAATTACACATGGTTATGACTGTGTTCACCCAAATCGATGCCCTGTCAGCCTACCAGATTACACAGATGACCTCTGGTTACAAAATTTTTTGATACAAACAAGGTTAGTATCAAGAGCCTCTCAGACATTCCTTTTTGGTGTTTTGTTTATTTGTTTGCTTTTGGCCATGCTTTGTGCTCAGCTTGTAGGATTTTAGTTCCGCATGCAGGGATTGAAACTGGGCACTTGGCAGTGAAAGCTAGACCATTGGGGAATTCCTTCAGACATTCTTTTCAGAATGGACAAATGTTATATGCTGCAGGTGATCTTGTTTCAGAACCCTAGGAATTTGTATATTGTCTCTCAGATCAGAGCTTGCCAGAGACACCATATGCCATTCCTATGTACCACAGATAACACAAGCATTATAAAGCCTGCTGGGTCAGATTGCTGAGCACACTGACCAATGCACAGTGCACTGACTGTGACACTGCTGGGGAGTGCAGAGCAGCTTGTACCAAAGCCTGAACTTGTTGAAGAGTTCTCCCCTTCTCTAGACCCCAATCAAATACAGCAGTCTTCTGAGTCACTCAATTGAAGCAATATGTCCAACTGTAATACATGCTGTCTGCAAACGTTTGTCATCATATGCTGTGCCTCGCTCCTCATGATAATAATTGAAACATGCAATAACTTATCCTATTCTTAGAGATGATATATCCAAACCATTGGATATTAAAAATGTCTCTCTAGTGCAAGTCCATGAAACTTTGTAGGGTTTATTTCTTACCATTTTCCAGGGCTTGCAGAATATTTTCCATTTTCAACTTTAAGAGTAACACTAATCTTTGCTGTATAATATGATGTGGTTTTAATTTTTCTCATTGACTTTCTTGACTAAAGGGAAAGCAGTTTCTAGATCTTAAACTTGGCTTCTATTACTATAATCCCACTACTAACTCCTAGAACTACTGTGATTGTTCTGCCCAGTACATTTCCATATTATGTAGTGAAAGGCAGGGGAAAAGAGAACAGGATGGGTCCATGGAAGCTCTGGAACCTATTGTGAAATGAGTTGGGTCCATATCACAGTGGACATTAAAGAATACACCCTCCTTGGCAGCTGAAAAATTCTGTGAGTGTATTTTCTATAGACAGAAATTCAGGACCTTAAGGTATTTTTATTTTCAAACAGCCACTAGTCTCCTTTAATTCAAGCTGGTGGCACTTTTTCCTGTATAGTTTTTGGTTGCCACCAATGAGATGCTGAGTAATACTGATGATTCCTTTGTATTTTTTGATCACCTTAATGAAGGCAGTGTCCTCTGGCCCCTTCTGGGGAATGCATACATCTGATACTTCTCTGTTTTTTTAATAAATGGATCCTGCAATGTATGTCTTTCTAAATCTTTTCAATCCTGCTTCAAAACTCTGACTGGTAGTTTCACATCTTTATCTCTTTTGGCAGCAGTCATTCTAGAAATAGGTCAGGTTTCTGAGTTATAGGACGATGATCTCACATCAGTATGTCTCCACTATCCATCCTCCAAGGCCACCTAGTTCACTCTTCAAACTGACATCAGCTTATATTCTTCTGGTTCCTGTTGGTAACTGGTAGCCTGATTCGGCTGTTTTTCTTTTATTTTCATTTATGTTTTATTCCTTCTTTTTTTTCTTTCTTCCTTCTTTCTTCCTCTATCCTTTCTTCTTTCTTCCTTCCATCTCCCCATCCACCTTTCTTATTTATTTTGATAGAAATCCATTTCCTCATACTGTAGAGAATGTTTTTTAATTGCTTAGGCTATTCCTTCCCCCACTTAGTATTTGATCTGGAGGCAATATGGAGGCAAAGCTTCGTTTTGAGGAGGATAAAATAATCTTTTGAGACCTTTTCATGGTTTATAGGAAGTGGGAGACTGCTTTGCTATAGCAAGATGAAAAAGACCCTTTCTATAATCAATAGCCTAGGCTCTAACCTAAGGGAAACTAGAAGTTCAGATGTTCTTATCTCAATTCTCATGGTCCCATTCTTTCTTTGTCAGAGCTTTAACTCCACCGGAGTGTGTTTTAGTCAACTTTTAAAATGAATCAATTCCTCCAAACCTTATTTTACCCGTCATCCTTAAAATATAGCCTCGTTTATCAGCACTAACTCTCTTAGCTTGAGATTCTCCCAAAGAAGGCCCTGAGATAATTGTGCACATAATTCCTTTAGGAGGTAATCTCAGGAAGAATAATTGGTGAGATGAGAGTTGAGAAAGTTAAGAACATTATGAAAAAAAAGGCTTATGCTATGGGAAAGTGGGATTCAACTTTACTTTAAAATCTCTGAGGGAAATTAAAAAACAAAATACTCTGAGGGAATGTATAAAATCTCAACTTAGAATGGTTCTGTAAAGCAACGAAGTTGTGTCCACAGGCATGTGTCCCTCATCAGCTGACACACCAATACTTCTCATCTATCTTTTATGTGGACTAATGGTGCTCTTATAGAGATATCCTCCACCAGAGGGATTGAGAAGGCCATTGCCAGGTAAGGAAACTGTTTGAAAATGGCTTTCTAGGTAGATGGAGAGCTTTGGGCTTGTTTATCCAACAGAGGCAAAGTTGGCTTACATCAAGCCTGGATAGTAGAAATATAAATACAAACTGAAATATACTTGTTTCCTTTACACTGTTGAGTTCCTTACGGAAAATGGGTCCAATAGAGTAATTGGTGTAAGAACAGATCATAAGGCTTTGAAGAATGGATTTAAGCTTTAGAAAGACAGCTTGAATTAGTTAGCTAATTCTGTAATAATAGTGCATAAAATCTACCTGAAAGTCAGTGTCTTGGAAAACAAATTATGCATTTTAATGTAGTTTCAGGTTGGCAGAGGGTCAGTATATTTTTCAGGCTGGGATTTCTAGGAAGCTCTGCTTCATGCTATAGGTCTTCAGGGTTAGCCCTGCCTCACATGTCTCTCATCTCCTGGGAGCTATAGACTGTCTAGGATAGACAGTCTTGTACCTGTGCTGTCACCATGAGAAGAGCATGTGTATAGATTATGAGATTCTAAAATTTCCAATAGCATAATATTCTGTACTTTCTAAACTAAAAATAATTTAAAAATGCATACTTTATTGGTTTTGCTTACAGCCATGTTCTATCTTACAGTCTTTTCTCTGAACAGTCTTAATAAACACATTACAAAATATTTACCTATAAAGTCTTCATCTATCTTAAAGTATAAAAGGGACACTTACAATTAATATTCAGCAGAAGCTTTAGCTAGTTTTCATGAAAGTAGTTTGACTGTATTTGTCAGAGTTGTCATTTTATGTAATAAAATGACAACATTTATTATGTTGAAGAATAACTTTCAAATAACTGACCCAATTTCTTAGCGATAAGTTACCAATAGAAAAATAGGTCTTCCATTTATAAACTAGAAAAGACATTCACAAAGCCCTAAAACTATTTTCAGGGCCTCCCTGATGGCTCAGACAGTAAAGACTGCCCACATTTCAGGAGACTTGGGTTCAATCTCCCAGTCAGGAAGATCCACCGGCAAAGAACATGTCAGCCCACTCCAGTATTCTTGCCTGGAGAATCCCATGGGCAGAAGAGCCTGGCGGGCTACAGTCCACAGGCTTGCAAAGAGTCAGACACAATTGAGTGACTAACACTTTCACTTTCACTTTTAAAACTATTTTCACCTCACATATGTGCTACTTAGATGGATATGATATAAAGTATTATTGAAATTTCAAATTTAAAATTATACAGTACAATGCTGATGATATATTTTTCAAACTCAAATGCTTCATCTTTAATATTTAGCATTATTGTTTTATAAACCAGCAATCATTATTTAAAATACTACGCTGGAATTTATTTATATGATAAAAATATAGATACCCTTATTTCTATTAGATGACCACCTTATTTACTATATTAAAAAAGTCCATAGTTCTGATGGCAAGTATCTGATAAGGTAGACTGATATAAAAGTGGAAACTTTAAAGAGCTGAAGTCTAATTGACAGAAGCAAATAACTCTAAAAACAATTCATTAAAATGTAACATGGATTGCTAGATTGTAAACAAAGAGAAATACTGATATTTGTATTATTATATTATGTATTTACATTTGCTATATATTTGTTATCACATAATACTAACTAATAAAGGTGTCTATTTAGAGTTGTTGTTTAGTCATTAAATCATATCTGACTCTTTTGCAGCTGTAGCCTGCCAAGCTCTTCTGTACGTGGGATTTCGCAGGCAAGAATTCTGGAGTGGGCTGCCATTTGCTTCTTCAGGGGATCATCCTGACCCAGGGATCGAACCTGCATCTTCTGTATTGGCAGACGGACTTTTCACCACTGAGCCACCTGGGAAACCAGTCTATTTAGAGTAGTTATACCAATTAGGTATGACTTAAATTTTCAGATTTTGGAAATTTTAATATTAATTATTCAAGGGGAAAATTATCCCAGTTTACTTACCTTTTCATATTCCCTTTGTTTCTTTTTCTTTTAATACACAATCATTTCATATTTTCATCTACTTTTTCCTTTTCTTTTTCTAAAAAGAAGAAAAATAATCAGGTGTTAGGAAAAAGTCAAATTTACATTGAATCATAAAACCACAATTTTATAATTTTAAAAATTGTGACTTTATTATTTTTAAAATTACATACTCTGGATGTTATTACAGAAGAAGTAGGTTACATTTATCATAATAGTGAGCATATCTTTGATATATCTCTTGAGAAAAAAGCTTTGAATTATTAACATGATATTAATAATAATAATTTAATGAAGCAATATTATATTTCATATGCTTGTGGTGAAATGAATTCTGGAATGGTATCCTAAGGACATACAGATATAATATAGAAATAGTTTTTCCTGAAATATTAAATCTCAGTAAAAACAGTAAGAGTCTGTGACATGTGAGCCACGACCCACTCCTTTCCCACCCTGTCCCAGTTCAATCTGATTGAAGTTATACCCCCGATAGGTTCCTATGAGAATACAGGTCTTCCTCTATCTTCAGCCCCTTGTTTAAGGCCATTTTCTCCTCAGAAGGGATAAACTGCCAGTAATTCCCATCTCCGTAGCTCTGTGCTGCAGAAGTACTATTTCAGGAAACAGCAACTGAGAGGTCCAGATTGTCTACCTCTACGAAGGGCAAAGACCCTACCCTAGAGAGGGCATGGTGAGAATAATCAGACTCCTAACACTATTGCCCCGACCCTGTATGAGTGCAAAATTTCTGTTTTGAAAGAGGCAAGCTGAAGAGCTAAAGTTCCTACCAGTCTCCTTGCTTATAAAGCCCGAGTGATTCATGGGAAGGTAGACAATAGAAACTGCCTCTTAAGGGGCATGAATGGTGGAATTAGGAGACAAAACTTATAAGCATTATTATAAATATGCTCAAAAGAGCAAGAGAAAGCAATGTTTAAAGACATAATGGAAAGTATGAAGATAATGTCTCCTTAAATATAAAGTATCAATGAAGAAATGAAATAAATTGTAATTTTGTAGTTGCAGAGTACAATAACTTAAACACAATAACTTAAGTACAATAACTTAAATTCACTAGAGGAACTCAACTGTAGATTTGAACTGGCAAAAGAATCAGCAAACTTGTCTGATTATGCAATCTGAATCATAGGAGAAAAAAGTGAATTGAGGGATACTTTTCAGTGCACTAATATATGCACTATAGCAATGTCAGAAGAGAAGGGATTAGAAAAAGGGGTAGAATTTTTCTATCTGATAGTTGACTTCCCTGGTTGATTTCTCTTGCAGTGGGCAGCGGTTGAAGTATTTACTCCATTCCTTTTGCCTTCCACCTATTATCTTCCATTATTATTGTTATGAGCTGAATGTGTCCTCCCTCAAATTCATGTTGAAATCTTAACTTCCAGTGTGATGGTATTAGTAGGTGGGGACTTTGGGAGATAATTAGGTCAGAGCATGAAGTCCTCATGAATGAGATTAACACTTACATAAAGGAGACTACAGAGATCTCTCACCCTTTCTGCCATGTGAGGATGGCTATCTGCAAAACAGGAACTGGGCCTTCACCGAAAACCCAACCATGCTGGCACTATGATCTTTTACTTACAGCCTCTAGAACTCTGAGAAATAAAATTCTGTTGTTTTTAAGCCACCCAATCTATGGTACTCTGTTATAGCAGCCCAAATTGAGACAATTATTCTTGATATTCACCACATCCTTGGGAATTTGGGGGATGAGTCAGCATTTCAAACAGAGTTTATATCAAGATTCCACTTTCCAGAAATCTCTCCCTCTGTAGTCTTTAAGTCTCTTTTTTGACCTTTTAAAATAGCATCACTATGTCTTTTAATTGAGTTCCAGTCATCCTAAATCATAAGGAGTATAAATGCCCTGGGGTGATAAATTACAGCCTGCTGCTGCTGCTGCTGCTGCTAAGTTGCTTCAGTCGTGTCTGACTCTGTGCGACCCCATAGACAGCAGCCCATCAGGCTCCCCCGTTTCTGGGATTCTCCAGGCAAGAACACTGGAGTGGGTTGCCATTTCCTTCTCCAATGCATGAAAGTGAAAAGGGAAAGTGAAGTCGCTCAGTCTGTCCGACTCTTAGCGACCCCATGGACTGAAGCCTACCAGGCTCCTCCGTCCATGGGATTTTCCAGGCAAAAGAGTACTGGAGTGGGGTTCCATTGCCTTTTCCAATTACAGCCTGACATAATCACAATGGCAGTTTTGTTCTTTTTCAAATGTTCTACCTCATTCATTTTCTAGCTTTCTCCCAAATTATGTCACTTTCAAGGGCTTTCACATATTTTTAAACTTCACTTCAGTGTGTTTTCAGTGTGTCTGTGTGTGTGTGTGGGACATCACTAAAAATGTGCTTGATCAAACTACTCCACCATTATCAGAAGCAGAATGTGAAAACTCAACTGAGATTTCAGTAAAAAGTACTCATTTTTCCTCCATTGTTTTCTTTTCAAACATTACCGTATGTCAATGCTGTCTTAATACTGATTCACATACTGAAAATCAGTTGCAACTATCTGTAAATTGAAACACTGGTCACTATGCACATATAAAATAATTTGCCTTCATATAGTTTATGTTATTAACATTACATGGTGTCTAACACTGTCATTTGTAAAGTTAAATTTTGTCAAAAACTAGTTATGACCTCTTCTCCCTCCTTCCCTCTTTGAATGCATTTGTTATTACCTTGACAACTGATTGTATAGTCTTGTGACATAAAAAAAACAAAAAAATTGCAGGTTTGAAAGATACATTTAACTTTTAACTCTTAACTCTTATTAAAAAGAAAGTTTGTTTCTGATGGGAAAAAAATTATATATCAAAACATAAAGTCATTGTACTTTAATTGATGGATTCCTGATGATCTTGTTGATTTTTAACAACATTTTACAAAATATAGTCATGATGACTGGAATCAATATATCAGAGGAAAAATAAATTGCAATTTTGAGGTGCTAATTTTTTACTTTTAAAAATTCAAAGTTATAGTTTATTTATTTTTTGTTAATTTATTTTAATTGGAGACTAATTACTTTAGAATATTGTGGTGGTTTTTGCCATACATCAACATGTATCAATAATGGGTACATATGTATCCCCATCCTGAACACCCCCATCCACTTCCCTCCACACCTCATCCCTCTGCATTGTCCCAGAGTATTGTCTGTGGGTACTCTGATTCATGCACTGAACTTACACCAGTCATCCATTTTACATATGGTAATATACATGTTTCAATGCCATTCTCTCAAATCATCCCGCCCTTTTGCCTTATTCCACATAGTCCAAAAGTCTGTTCTTTACATCTGTGTCTCTTTTACTGTTTTGCATGCAGGGTCATCATTACCATCTTTCTAAATTCCATATATATGCGTTAATATACTGTATTGGGTGTTTCTCTTTCTGACTTATTTCACTGAGCAAAATAGGCTCCAGTTTTGTCCAACTCATTAGAACTGACTAAAATGTGTTATTTTTAATAGCTGAGTAATATTCCATTGTGTATATATATCACAACATCCTTATCTCTTTGTCTGCTGATGGACATATAGGTTGCTTCCATGTCCTAGTTATTGTAAACAGTGCTGCAGTGAACACTGAGGTATATCTGTCTCTTTCAATTCTGATTTCCTCAGTGTGTATGCCTAGCAGTGGGATTGCTGGGTCATATGGCAGTTCTATTTTCAGTGTTTTGAGGAATCTCCACACTGCTCTCCATAGTGGTTGTGAAAGTGAAAGTCATTCAGTTGTGTACGACTCTTTGGGACCCCATGGACTACGGTCCATGGAATTCTCTAGGCCAGAATACTGGAGTGGGTAGCTTTTCCCTTCTCCAGGGGATCTTCCCAATGGGGGATTGAACCTAGGTCTCCTGCATTGCAGGTGGATTCTTTACCATCTGAGTCACAAGGGAAGCCCAAGAACAATGGAGTGGGTAGCCTGTCCCTTCTCCAGTGGATCTTTCAGACCCAGGAATTGAACTGGGATCTCCTGCATTGCAGGAGAATTCTTTACCAACTGAGCTATGAGTGGTTGTACTAGTTTGCATTCCTACCAACAGTGTAAGAGAGTTCTGTTTTCTCCATACAGTCTCCATCGTTTATAGTTTGTAGACTTTTTGATGATGGCCATTCTCTCTGGTGTGAGATAGTATCTCATTGTGGTTTTGATTTTCATTTCTCTGATAATGATTTATGTAGAGCATATTTTCTTATGTTTATTAGCCATCTGCATGTCTTCTTTGGAGAAATGTCTGTTTAGTTCTTTTGCCCACTTTTTGATTGGGTCATTCATTTTTCTAGTATTGAGCTGAATGAGCTGTTTGTATATTTGGGAGATTAATTCTTTGGCAGTTGTTTCATTTGCTATTATTTTCTCCCATTCTGAAGGCTGCCTTTTCACCTTCCTTATAGCTTCCTTCATTGTGAAAACAACTTTTAAGTTTAATTAGGTCCAAATTGCTTACTTTTGTTTTTATTTCCATTACTCTGGGAGGTGGGTCATAGAGGATCTTGCTCTGATTTAAGTCCGAGAGTGTTCTGCCTATGTTTTCCTCTAGGAGTTTTATAGTTTCTGGTCTTACATTTAGATCTTTAATTCATTTTGAGTTTAAGTTTGTGTATGGTGTTAGAAAGTGTTCCAGTATCATTCTTTTACAGGTGGTTTACCAGTTTTCCAAGCACAACTTGTTAAAAGATTGTCTTTTCTCCATTGCATATTTTTGCCTCCTTTGTCAAAGATAAGGAGTCCATAGGTGAGTGGATTCACTCTGGGCTTTCAATTGTCCATTGAACTATATTTCTGTCCTTGTACCAGTACCATACTGTCTTCATGAATGTACCTTTGTCATACAGTCTGAAGATAGGAAGACTGATTGCTCCAGTTCCATTCTTCTTTTCCAAGATTGCTTTGGCTATTCAAGCTTTTTTTGTGTTTCCATACAAATTGTGAATTTTTTTGTTCGAGTTCTGTGAAAAATAGCATTGGCAACTTGATAGGGATTGCACTGAATCTATGGATTGCTTTGGGTAGTATATTCACTTTCACTATATTGAGTCTTCCAATCCATGAACATGGTATATTTCTCCATCTATTTGTGTCATGCTTAGTTTCTTTCATCAGTGTTTTATAGTTTTCTATATATAGGTCTTTTGTTTCTTTAGGTAAATTTATTTCTAAGTATGTAATTCTTTTAATTGAAATGGTGAGTGGGATTGTTTCCTTAATTTCTATTTCTGTTCTATCATTGCTGGTGTATAGGAATGCAAGGGATTTCTGTACATTAATTTTATATACTGAAACTTTACTATGTTCATTGATTAGCTCCAGTAATTTTCTGGCAGTTCAGTTCAGTTCAGTCGCCCAGTTGTGTCCGACTCTTTGTGACCCCATGGACTGCACCACACCAGGCCTCCCTGTCCATCACCAACTCCTGGAGTTTACTCAAATTCATGACCACTGAGTCAGTGATGCCATCCAACCATCTCATCCTCTGTCATCCCCTTCTCCTCCTGCCTTCAATCTTTCCCAGCACCAGGGTCTTTTCAAATGAATCAGCTCTTCGCATCAGGTGGCTAAAGCACTGGAGTTTTAACTTCAACATCAGTCCTTCCAATGAATATTCAGGACTGATTTCCTTTAGGATGGACTGGTTGGATCTCCTTGCAGTCCAAGGGACTTGCAAGAGTCTTCTCCAACATCACAGTTTAAAAGCATCAATTCTTTGGCACTCAGCTTTCTTCATAGTCCAACTCTCACATCCATACATGACTACTGGAAAAATCATAGCTTTGACTAAAGGGACCTGTGTTAGTAAAAAAAAATGTCTCTGCATTTTAATATGCTATTGATCATAGCTTTTCTTCCAAGGTGCATGCCTCTTTTAATTTCATGGCTGCAGTCACCATTTGTGGTGATTTTTAGACCCCCCCAAAATAAAGTCTGTTACTGTTTTCACTGTTTCCCCATCTATTTGCCATGAAGTGATGGGACCAGATGCCATGATCTTCGTTTTCTGAATGCTGCATTTTAAGCCAAATTTTTCACTCTCCTCTTTCACTTTCATCAAGATGCTCTTTAGTTCCTCTTCACTTTATGCCATAAGGGTGGTGTCATCTGCATATCTTACATTATTGATATTTCTCCTGGCAATCTTCATTCCAGTTTGTGCTTCATCCAGCCCAGCGTCTCTCATGACATACTCTGCATAGAAGTTAATAAGCAGAGTGACAATATACAGCCTTGACATACTCTTTTCCCTATTTGGAATCAGCCTGTTGTTCCATGTCCAGTTCTAACTGTTGCTTCCTGACCTGCATACAGGTTTCTCAAGAGGCAGGTCAGGTGGTCTGGTATTCCCATCTCTTTCAGAATTTTCCACAGTTTGTTGTGATCCACACAGTCAAAGGCTTTGGCATAGTAAATGAAGCAGAAGCAGATGTTTTTCTAGAACTCTCTTGCTTTTTTGATGATACAACAGATGTTGGCAATTTGATCTCTGGATCCTCTGCATTTTCTAAATCCAGCTTAAAGATCTGGAAGTTCATGGGTCACCTTCTGTTGAAGCCTGGTTTGGAGAATTTTCAGCATTATTTTACTAGCATGTGAGATGAGTGCAATTGTTAGGTAGTTTGAGCATTCTTTGGCATTGCCTTTCTTTGAGATTGGAATGAAAACTGACCTTTTCCAGTCCTGTGGCCACTGCAGTTTTCCAAATTTGCTGGCATGTTGAGTGCAGCACTTTCAGAGCATCATCTTTCAGCATTTGAAATAGCTCAACTGGAATTCTATCACCTCCACTAGCTTTGTTTGTAGTGATGCTTCCTAAGGCCCACTTGAGTTCACATTCCAGGATGTCTGGTTCTAGGTGAGTGATCACACCATCATGATTATCTGGGTCGTGAAGATCTTTTTTGTACAGTTCTTCTGTGTATTCTTGCCACCTCTTCTTAATATATTCTGCTTCTGTTAGGTCCATACCATTTCTGTCCTTTACTGAGTCCATCTTTGCATGAAATATTCCCTTGGTATCTCTAATTGTCTTGAAGAGATCTCTAGTCTTTCCCATTCTATTGTTTTCCTCTATTTCTTTGCACTGATCAGTAAGGAAGGCTTTCTTATCTCTCCTTGCTATTCTTTGGAACTCTACATTCAAATGGGTATATCTTTCCTTTTCTCCATTGCCTTTCATTTCTCTTCTTTTCTCAGCTGTTTGTAAGGCCTCCTCAGAGAACCATTTTGGCTTTTTGCATTTCTTTTTCTTGGGGCTGTTCTTGATCCCTGTCTCCTGTACAATGTCATAAACTTCTGTCCATAGTTCTTCAGGCACTCTCTCTGTCAGATCTATTCCCTTGAATCTATTTGTCACTTCTACTGCTGCTCCCTTTCTGGTGGTATCTTTAGGGTTTTCTATGTAGAGGATTTTGTATCTGCAAACACTGAAAGTTTAACTTCTTTTCCAATCTGGATTTCTTTTAGTTCTTTTTCTTCTCTGATTGCTGTGGCGAGAACTTCCAAAACTATGTTGAGTAGAGGTGAGAGCGTGCACCCTTTTCTTGTTCTTGATTTTAAAGGAAATTCTTTCAATTTTTTACCATTAAGGATAATGTTTGCTCTGGGTTTGTCATATATGGCTTTTATTATCTTGAGGTATATTCCTTCTATGCCTACTTTCTGGAGAGTTTTTATCATAAATTGGTGTTGAATTTTGTCAAAGGCTTTCTCTGCATCTATTTAGATAATCATATGGTTTTTATATTTTAACTTGTTAATGCAGTGTATCACACTGATTGATTTGCAAATATTGAAGAATCCTTGCATCCCTAGGATAAAGCCCATTTGGATATGATGTATGATCCTTTTAATATGTTGTTGGATTCTGTTTGCTAGATTTTTGTTGAGGATTTTTGTATCTATGTTCATCAGTGATATTAACTTGTAATTTTCTTTTTTGGTGGCATCTTTGTCTAGTTTTGGTATTAGGGTGATGGTGGCGTCATATAATGAGTTTGGGAGTTTACCTTCCTCTGCAATTTTCTGGAAGAGTTTGAGTAGGATAGGTGTTAGCTCTTCCCTAAATTTTTGGTAGATTTCACCTGTGAAGCCGTCTAGTCCTGGGCTTTTGTCTGCTGGAAGATTTCTGATTACAGTTTCGATTTCTGTGCTTGTGTTTTTGCTTGTTTTATAAAGAAGTTACACTTACACAATTATTTGTAAACATTCTCATTATCCATTCATAATTCAAGATCTATTCATAATTTATATTTCTGGAATTATGATGATAATATCTATGCTACTATTTTAATCAAAAGATTAAATAAACATTTATTAATAACTTGTCTAGTTTCTATGAATAGAAAGTGTACCACAAAGCACTAACAGAACTGAAAATAAATATTTAACACACATAAAAAATAACACACATCATAATGGAGCACATTGTAATAAAAATTAAAAAGTAAAGGTAATGGAGAAGTGATGTGACAAATTTACACTTTGTTTATTCAAGGTTGACTGAGATCAATTGGCCAATGTTATTCTTTTAGGAAATGGGCACACTGTCAAAGTATATTTTGAAGAACATAATGAAATGTCTAAGAAAGTCAATAAAATTTTATTCAAAACATGTGAAGTATACATGTGCACAGCTAGACTATCCCCTTTTCTTCTGACATCAACGGTGAGCCACTTGGTAGATCACTGTCCTATGGTCTGGGTACCACCAACAGATAAAAACCAGTAGAGATAAACAGCAGAAAAATCTAGTCCAAGAACATATTGCTCCATAAATATTATCTATCAGTCTATAACCCTTCTTTATATCATAGAGCTTTCAGAACTGGCTAATGTGATAGAAGTGTGACATTGATGTTCCAGTAATAATATTTCCTGATTTTTTTTTCTTTACACGCTTCAACAATGATTTGAAATAAAAGTTAATCATTAGTATTGTCTGTAATGCACATAGATAGAAGCTGATATCACTGAGCAGTTATTAAAATATTATTTTATGATCAGACAAATATTATAATTACATAATTTTTTTTATTTTATATGATCTATAATAAGGACAATAAATATCTAAGAAGCACTATAGCCATTAAATAATGAGGGGTAAAAGATAGTTCTTTATTGGAGGAAAATAGGAAAAAAAAATCAGATGGTATCTGTAGAAAGCCATCATTGACTTAGTACTTAAATTTTTCATAAGTTTACAATAGAAAGCATTTTTTATGAGTACTTAAATAACCACAGAATGCAAGACATTCTTGTCATTCACAGACTATTTAAACTCAAAATGAATTTGATAGTTTCCTGACATCCTCAGTGTTTCTTAAAATTAACAGAAAAAGATGCAATGAAGAAGAAAAACAATAAAAAAATCTGACAATATAGTAGAAGTAATGTACTAAATATGAGTTATCAATATTTACTATATTATCAACTTTAATATAAAAATTATGGAGAATATACACTAATAATATAGAAATAATTTGCCTATAGAAATATATGCAAGATTACAGTTATCAGGATTTTAGTCAGTAATTTTTGTAGTTATATCTCTATTCTGTTATAGTTCCTCCAACGTGGGATAAATCAAGATCATTTGGGAAAGTACAAAGGAGAATAATTAAAAGGATTAAGTGATTAAAGTGCAAAATACGTATTTGAGATTAAGGGATTTCAGATTATTCAACCAGAAGATGAACAGTCTCTTGATAATGATGGAATGACTTATATCCTTTACAGAGGACTGAACCTCTATGGAAACTTGAGCTTGCATATCTGTTTATAATTACTTTTGATTTCAGGGCAGACTTTGTTCTAACTGAAGAGTGGTCACAGCAGCCGAAGCTGCAAAAACAGAGAAAGACAACAGTAATGAAAACTTGTTGTTCAGAATCCACACTATCTACTGGTTGAGATGTCCATACAGCCTACATTTCACATTGCCTTATCTTCACTGAATTTACTGATACTCTGGCTTGTCCCACAAAGTCGCCTGGGAAACACTGTCAAGTTTTTTCATTTCCTGTCACTGAACACCTCTCCTGCATTGCCATCCATCTTTAAGTGCTCTAATTTTTGCAGGTTCCTCTTTCAGACCTTAGGCATTTTCATGTCCAGTGCTTGTCACAATCATCCAATGCCTCTTTATCAGAGCCTTGGAACTCGGATCACCCAGAGTGAATTCTGAGGCAAAAATGGCATTTTATCATCCAAATAAACATCTTCCTTCTCTGACACCAGGCTCTCAGTCTGATGGTAAGCTTTTTGTCATTAACCTTCCCCCTCTGGGGCTTCCCTGGTGGCTCAGATGGTAAAGAGTCTGCGTGCAGTGCGGGAGACCCAGGTTCGTTCCCTGGGTTGGGAAGATCCCTTGGAGAAGGAAATGCCAACCCACTCCAGTATTCTTGCCTGGAACTCCCCATGGATGGAGGAGCCTGGCAGGCTACAGTCCATGGGCTTGCAAAGAGTCAGACATGACTGAGCAACTTCAGTCTCCCCATTCTGAATCACAGAACAGAGGAAACTGTTTGAGTGACTGTCCCTCAGGTGTCCCATGGATGTTACTTGTACCATATACTAGATGCAAAAGAAGCTCTCATTATACATAATGAACACTTTAAGACATTAAAACTTAATTTTCTGTAGGTCCCTGATGGGGAAATTCTAAGTTTCTAGGTCATGCTTGTACAACTTCTTTCAGGTAATGCTCCATAATCATCTGGATATTGACTCTGAGACTTGAAGGCAGTAGTGGAGGAAATTACTCGGAAATTAACTCTCTGTTGTTGTTTAGTCGTTGTCATGTCTGACTCTTTTGCAACTCCATGGACTGTAGTCTACTAGGCTCCTCTGTCCATGAGATTTCCCAGCAAGAATACTGGAGTAGGTTGCTATTTCCTTCTCCAGGGGATCTTCTACTGCATTGCAGGTGGATTCTTTACTGACTGAGGCATCAGAGGGCTCAAATGGGAAAGGAATGCTTGCAACTTTGTTCTACTTGGTATGTGTGTACTCAGACATTTCTGACTCATTGTGACTGCATGGACTGTAGTCCATCAGGCTGCTCCCTCCATGGGGTTTCTCAGGCAAGAATACTGGACTGGGTTGCCATTTCCTTCTCCAGGGGATCTTCCTGACCCAGGGATCGAACCTGAGTCTCCTGCATTGGCAAGTGGATTCTTTACCACTGTGCCACCTGAGAAGCCCACTTATCCTGTCTTATATTACATTCAGCATTCAAAGCAATGGCACAGTGTCATGATGAAGGGTATTCAAACTTGAGTTTGAATTTTACCTCCAATTCTTAGTGCATAGTACCAGTGTTGTAGTATTTGGACTTCTGATATCTTAGTAAAATACATCTTATATTAAAAGTCTGTTAGCTGATTTAATATATGTAAAAATTTAGTGTTGGTATAGAGATTATGGAGCTTCCTGGTTGTGTGCTCAGGCCAGTGTATAAACTTCTGGTGAACTTGTCTGTTGACTGACTTTTGAAGATGATCTTTGTGCATTCAATTCTCTTTTTATAGTTCTGAACATAACCTGGAATATCTCTGAATCAAGTTGTGGTATTTTTGCTCTCTTAGGAAAAGGTAAAATTAAATGCATAATATGTTTAGACAATTTGGTAAGTGTCTATAGAATTCAGTTTTCTTATTTATGCATTCCTTTCCAATGCAGTGGTTTTATGTGGTGCCGTTTCTGATACTTTAACTGGTAGGCCAGTACCCATTCTGCCTTGTTTCACAGGAACATTTGTTTTTCTAATAATGTGTACAGACCATTGAAGTCATGTCTCTGCACCCTTTAGAGACACATGCTTTCTTGTTCCTTCAGCACTTAGTACAGAATTCTCTCCATTGACTTTCAAACCAACTCTTTTTTCTTTTTTTAACTTTTGTTTTCCCTGTGGATTTCTTCTTTTTATTAGGCTGCGTTACCTGATAGTCTTCAAATCCTTAAACTGATCAGGCCACAGTCTCTCATGGGTTTCCTCCCTACAGTGATCTGCAGGGATTGGGATGGGAAACTGAAAACCCCAAGGAGCCTTTGCTCCTCCAGCAGAGCATATAGAGTTTGTTTTGGCATTTCTTCCTTTGGGCTCTCTCTTCATAAATTCATTCAGTGAGCTTGGTGATTCACACTGGGCCCTCATGACTCAGGCATTCATTTGCAAAACTACCTTGCGATCAAGAATCAAAACAGGAGAAATAAGAATGATCTCTTGTATTTGTTTAACAGTTTCTTGGGAGAGATGATTAAGAAAAGCTCTGATGATGTTTAGCAGTAAGAGAATTGATAAGAAATTAGGCAGGAAAAGAAAATACTACCTTCTAGATATCTTCAACTATATCTTGTTTGTAGCTAAATAGTCTATGTAATCTCTGGTTTAAAATAGATTCACTGTACCATATATGAATCTTTGTAAACAAGTAGAAATTTCTTAAGGAGAACTAAAATTAAAAGTCTATTCCTAGGAACTCAGAAATATAGTTCTTGCTAAAATTTCATACTTTCCTCATCTTTCTTCCTTCTGAGATATGTATAAATTATTTGATGAGCAGTAGTAGCAAGAACTGAGTAGGTAATGTCACTTTAACAGTTATAAATAATGTAGGAGTTAATATTTTCACTAGCGCTTTTGTTTCCAATCATATCAGAAGATTCATACCCTTTAAACTTTGAAGGTAAACTAAGTTTTTTGTTTGAGAGTAAAAAGAATATAATTTTTTTTATTCTATAATTTTACATCGATCAAGCCATGCTGAGCATCATTCCTCTGGTGACCTGCATTTTCATGTAATGTCATGTTATTACTTCTGATTTGACAACTGGGGCTTCCCAGGTGGTGCTAGTGATAAAGAACCTGCCTACCAATGCAGGAGATGCAGGATACGTGGGTCTGAGCCCTGGGTTAGGAAGATCCCCTGGAGATGGGCATGGCAACCCCGTTCAGTATTCTTGCCTGGAGAATTCCACACTTAGAGGATCCTGGTGGGCTCCAGTCCATGGGGTCACAAGAGTTGAACATGATTTAGCCACTAAATCAATACCACCAACTCTCCCGTATACCTTTTCACGACTCTTGAGAATATAAACATGCAATCACATTTTAATAGCATTATTTTAGCATTTTATTGTATGTATTTGTAGAATTTTTATAAATATGTGTGTGTGTGTGTGTGTGCACGCACACACACACTCGCACTTAGTCGCTCAGTCATGTCAGACTTTTTGGGACCCCATCAACTGTAGTCCACCAGGCTCCTCGGTCCATGGGTATTCTCCAGGCAAGAATACTGAAGTGGGTTGCCATGCCCTTCTCCAGGAGATCTTCCCAAGCCAGGGATCAAACCCAGGTCTCCTGCTTTGCTGGCAGATTCTTTACCGTCTGAGCTACCAGGGAATCCCATAAATAAATATACATTGTACTTATTTCCATAATACAGAAATAAATGCATTAATTTCAAATCTGTTACTTTTTTTCAGACTTTTGTCTCACTATTGCCTCTTCTCTGTGATTTAGGGAATTCTTTTTTATTACTTTACGAAAATAGTGACCAGAAATGGACCTTTTGTTAAATAAATTCAAAGCAAATATATATTCCTTTTTTCAGAATATGAAGAGAAGTCAAGTTTAACCTGAATATAGTTATTAGTATTATGGTTTGGTAGTATTAATATTTGTCAGATTCTATTTGAAAACTGAAAGTGACATTTTGTTTTTATTTAAAAAATTCTTTTCTGTTGAGTGCATGTTAGCAGACAAAAAAATAAAAGCAGACAAATGTCTAGATAGAATATAAATCTCTACAGCTTTGTACCTACTTTCTCTTGTTTACTAGACAGGAAAGGTTTTTCTTTTCTATTTTTTAAGGGTTTTTGTTTGGGGTGGGTGTTTTTGTTTTAGTATTTTTGTTGATTTGTTGACACTACAGGAAAAAGACTGAAGAGAAGTGAAAAAAATTTATATGAATTTGATAAGCAATGAAAATGAACAATGTTGCTTAGAAATCTAAGTGACAATTTGTGGCAGGGAACTGTGGAAAGATCCAATTTACCAGCTCTACATGCAATCCAACAGTTCTGTCTCACTTTAGAGAGTTTGTATGTCACATCCTTGTCATGGAACTGGAATTTCACAGGGGACACCATTAGCAGTGGCTTCTCAGAGGGTCCTCCTGGTGGTCTCTGAGGAGTAGTCATCAGCTGTGGAAGATCTGAGTTGAAGAAAATTATTGTGGCAGAAACAACAGAGTTACTGTAGGACAAGCTCTATGGCAAGCTCAGGTGGGCCTTCTCAAATGGACAGCCAAAAGCAGGGAGGAAGGCTTCTCAGGGGTGGCAATTACAGGCAACAGAAAGCATGCTGGCGGGGATTCAAGTCCTCTTATTTTAACATTAAGTGTGACTCATTTTGTACACATAGACTTGTGATGTGAGGGTATGTGCATTGTGTATATAGGTATGTGTGACTGTGTAGCATTTTTTTCAGTCACATTTTTCTTCAGTATACTGTTTCATTACATGCTTGTTTTCCCTTGTTGTTCAGTTGCTCAGTCGTGTTCGTCTCTTTGCGACCCCGTGGACTGTAGGCCTGCAGGCTTCTCTGTCCATAGGATTTCCCAGACAAGAATACAGGAGTGGGTTGCCATTTCCTGCTCTATATTTTCCATTAAAAGTGCAATATGAACATTTTTCTTAAATATTGAAGCATTGAAAAGTAAAACACAAATAAGTTGATTTTTCCCTTCTCATTCCATCTAAAGTTCTATTACCATTTTCTTCCATCTCAAAAGGACATTGGATGGAAATTTCAGATTCCCCTTCTTGTAAGATGTATGGTACTAATATTTCTACTTTGAAATTTGCTGATCTCATCTAAAATAGCAGGCAATTACCTCCCTGCCTCCTCTCACGGTATGTCTCTCCTAGCTTTGGATATTTTTCTAAGGAAAGGGCAAGATAAGTGTCAGCTCATAGCAACTTATATTACAACCTGGTATTTTTCCTCCCCTTAAAAAAAAAAGATAAATTTATTGAATCTTTTCTAAAATTGTAATTGTATACATGGATGTTCCAGGGAGTAATGAAGTCATAGGTTAAAGATGGTGTGTTTTCTTGGGTCATCCATTATAATTTTGGTTGGTAATCAGAAGAGGAAAAACAGGTACTTGCAAACTTTCTGAGTTGTGTCTGTGTTTTTTTGATGACTTGGTGTTCTTTTTTTTTCATCTGAATTCTAGGAGGGGGTGCTGGAAAGGCCTTGGCGGAGACACACAGGCTGGCTCACATCATATTGGGAGTGGGAGGATGGGTGAGCCCAGGGGCTAGCCAGAGAAGTATTTCAATAAGTGACCCTAAAGTTCCTTGAACTTGAGTAGTAATTGTGGTTTATGGTCTGGCTTATCTTCTTTTGAAACTTCAATTTTCTTTAAAAATTAAATCTTATCCTCTTCTGGTTTGTGGAATAAGAAAAGATGAGTTCTACACTTAGGATATATTATTAAGAGAAATTAAGAAAGAAAATGCTTGAGATATATTACTTAAAATTGTTTAGAATTGTCTAAACAATTGTCTAAAGAAAAAAATATTTATATAATATCAATTTGGCAATGTTAAGAAATACACTTCATAATACTCACTTCTGAAATGTAGGAAATAACAAACTAAGAATAATTTGGATACTATCCTACATACTACAATTTTAAAGATATATATTTTTTAAGTGCGAGTGTTTGGAAATTTATAGAACTGGAACTTTTTCAGTTTCTGATAGGCACAGCACGTCGATGCAAGTTGCAGTCAGGCAATCCTGTGCATTAATTAGAAAAGGTCAAGCTGTGCAAAGGAAATGAGTGCAGTTCACATGGCTGAGAGCTTAGAAAGCACAAGCTGTGACAATGAATTCCAAATCTTAACTAATTATCGGTGGTTCCTCCAAATAAAATGACACTGAATGTTCAAGCATGCTTAAGAGGAGACTTTCTACCTTAGTTGGAAGTTTAAAGAAAATGATAACGTTATTTTTTAAGAAGTAATTTATAGCATGTAATATTTCTTTTTTTAGAAGTTATGCCTTATGATTGGAGAAGGAAATGGCAACCCACTACAGTACTCTTGCCTGGAAAATTCCATGGATGGAGGAGCCTGGTAGGCTACAGTCCATGAGGTCGCAAAGAGTCGGACACAACTGAGCTTTCTCACTTTTTTTTTTTTTAATGATTCTAATAACATACTATAGGACAAAGGAAAGTGAAAAGAAAGTTAGTCGCACAATCGTGTCCAACTCTTTGTGATCCCATGAACTGTAGCCCGCCAGGCTCCACTGTCCTTGGAATTCTCTAGGCATTATTCCTATTTGACTGAAGAGAAAAACAAAATTCAAAGAGAATTGGCAACTTGTCAAGGTCACACAGGTTGTAAGTGACAGAACACATGAAAACCTGTCCTCTCTTTCTTTGAAATAGTTTCAAAGCATGATCAGTTTTAAATCAGATCAAAATTCAGCATGGAATTTTGTTGGAATCTCATCAACACATTCATGCAAATTCTTACACAGAATTTTACAAGATAGATAAGCTACAGAATACTTCAGAATTATATTCAGATTGTTGCTTTACAGGGTTAATGCTTTTAAAACACCATGTCAATATTAAATAAATATAGTCTTATTTTAAGTAAGTCCTAATCATCCTAAAACTCTCTTATCAAAATTCACGTGTGATCAACTCAGATCCATAGACTTATTTATTATAGTTTATTTTGCTGGTAATCAGGGATCAGAATTTCTAAGAGTCAGGGAAAGTAAGACCACATTCATGATCAGCACAGTACAGATATTCTTACAATACAAAGAACATAGCAAAAGTTCCTGAACTTGTGTGGCACAAAAACAAGAAATGAATTAGGGGAATGATGGGATGATGTTGTGAGAAAGATAACTGTGCTTCAGGAAGCAGAACTGTTGTGTGGTTTCGGGATCTGAAGCAGACATGTGGCAAAGACAGGACAAAGCCAACAGTGGTAGAGAATCCCGTATGCAAATAAGTCACAGATCTATTACAAAAGGAGCCCTTCTTTCAGGAAACCAGATAATTATCAGGGTGGGCCTCACCTAGCTCAGAAGTCATAAAATTACATTCACCCTAGAAAAACTGTGGATATCCATCACCTGGGCAAAATTTGAATAAATTACAGTGAAAGTCAAGAAGCAACAGGTAGAAGTGGACATAGAACAACAGACTGGTTTCAAATTGGGAAGGAAGTACATCAAGGCTGTATATTGTCACCCTGCTTATTTAACATATATGTAGATACATCATGCAAAATGCCCAGCTGGATGAAGACAAGCTGGAATCAAGATTTCCGGGAGAAATATCAATAACCTCAGATACGCAAATGATACCACCCTTATGGCAGAAAGCAAAGAAGAACTAAAGAGGAGAGTGAAAAAGTTGGCTTCAAACTCAACATTCAGAAAACTAAGATCATGGCATCTGGTTCTACCATTTCATGACAAATAGAGAGACAACGGAAACTGAGGGATTTTATTTTGGGGGGCTCCAAAATCACTGCAGATGCTGACAGCAGCCATGAAATTAAAAGACACTTGTTCCTTAGAAGAAAAGTTATGACCAAACTAGATAGCATATTAAAAAGCAGACGCATTACTTTGCCAACAAAGGTCTGTGTAGTGAAAGTTTTGTTTTTTACAGTAGTCATGTATGGATGTGAGAGTTAGAATATAAAGAAAACTAAGTGCCAAAGAATTGATGCTTTTGAGCTGTGGTGTGGAATAAGACTCCTGAGAGTCCCTTGGACTACAGCGAGATCAAATCAGCCAATCCTAAAGGAAATCAGTCCTGAATATTCATTGGAAGGACTGATGTGAAGCTGAAACTCCAAAACTTTGGTCACCTAATGTGAGGAACTGAGTCACTGAAAAAGACTCTGATGCTGGGAAAGATCGAAGGCAGGAGGCTGCTGCTGCTAAGTCGCTTCAGTCGTATCCAACTCTGTGCAACCCCATAGACGGCAGCCCACCAGGCTCCGCCGTCCCTGGGATTCTCCAGGCAAGAATACTGGAGTGGGTTGCCATTTCCTTCTCCAGTGCATGAAAGGGAAAAGTGAAAGTGAAGTCGCTCGGTCGTGTCCGACCCTTAGCGACCCCATGGACTGTAGCCTACCAGGCTCCTCCGTTCATGGGATTTTCCAGGCAAGAGTACTGGAGTGGGGTGCCATTGCCTTCTCCGTGAAGGCAGGAGGAGAAGGGGACAATAGAGGATGAGATAGTTGGATAGCATCACCAACTCAATAGACATGAGTTTGAGCAAGCTCTGGGAGTTGGTGATGGACAAGAGAGGTCTGGCATGCTGCAGTCCATGGGGTCACAAAGATTTGGACACGACTGAGCAATTGAACTGAACTGAACAGTGAAAGGAGAACTATCCAGAGATAGACAATAATTTGGTCCACATCTGTTAGGATATATGGAGAATTACACAGCCATATGTAGTAGCTTTTTATCCATTATCTGTCAACACACACACAAAATGTTTGTGTTATTTTTCCCCAGTAGCACAAAGAAACAAGTTGAGAGAGTAATACTTTATACATATAATTATATATTTATAAAAAAATGTGTCTGTGAAAAGTGAAAGAGAGAGAAAGAGAGAAAGTTGCAGGCAATAAATTTCAGACCCTAAAAGTGGATTTTCTTGGTGGAAAAGTAAGAGAAAGTTGGCAAATTATCGTGTTTGAAGTGTATGTAGACAGCTATTCAATTCCAAATTAATATTTACTTTTTATAATTTAATAAAGATTATGTGAAAATATAAAAAGAATTCAAGTATCTTCTTGATTTTATTATTTGCTGTTAACTTTATTCATGGTCTTGGTGATATAGAATCTTTCAATTTCTCTGCAGTAAATCTGTCAAGCTTCATTCTCTCCTTGGATTTTATGTTTTAATATGTCTTCAAATTAGTTCAATATTAGTGTTGTAAAGTTGAATTTGTTTGGCATAAATTGAAAGACATGACTGATATTTGACGCTAAGTAATTGTATCAAATCTGTATACTCCCTGCATTCAAGTGGCATTATTATAAACATCATTTCATAATAATCAGTCATTCAAACTTAAACTGTACATCTCTCATTGTTGTTTTTCAAATATATGCTAGTTTAGTCCATTCAGGTTTCTGTAACAAACTGCCATGGACTACGTGTTTTTGTTTTTGTTTTGACTGTGTGTGCTCAGTCGTGTCCGACATTTTGCGACCCCATGGAATGTAGCCCACCAGGCTCCTCTGTCCATGGAATTTTCCAGGCAAAAATACTGGACTGGGTTGTCATTTTCTCCCCCAGGGGATCTTCTTGACCCAGGAATCGAACCCGTGTCCCCTGTGTCTCCTTCATTGGCAAGCAGATCCTTTACCACTGAGCCATCAGGGAAGCCCTGAATTAATATTTATTTCTCACAGTTCTGGAGGTTGAGAAGGAAATGATTAAGGCACCTGATAAGGGTCCCCTCTCTGGGTCATAGACAGCTGTCTTCTTGCTGTGTCCTCACATGGCAGAAAGGACAAGAGGACTCTCTGGGGGTCCCTTTTATAAGGTTATTAGTCCATTCATGAGGGTTCTATCCTCACAGTCTAATCATATGCCAAAGAGTCCACTTCATCATCACCTTAGAGATTAGAATTTCAACAAAATATTTTTGAGGGGACGCAGCATTCAGTCCATCACATATGTCATAGATTTAAAAATTCTGAAAATTATTTAAATAACCCCTGAAATTAAAAAAAAAATGCATACTCTTGTCAGAATAAACTCTAGTAAGAGTATCAGAAATCTAGACTTGATTCTGATGAAAGCATCAGAAATAATTTTACATTTAATGTATATATTCCTCAAAATATTATTCATGTTAAGTAAATTCTGTGGGGTGTTTGTGTGTATGGTATATGTATGGTGTGTTTATGTGTGTTTGTACTTATATTGATATAAAAAATTAAGATCTAATGTAGAAAATTTAATTTTTCTGGTTAAGGGTATATTTCCAGTGCTTATGATTTCTCACTTGAAGGATTATTAATGAATAAGAAAGGGTTACCAAATTGAATCTATAATAATCTTTTATAATCTTCAGTTTTAACTCTCTTCATGGAGTTGTAATTTATATTTTATTATGCATTAAAATTAATAATAGTACATTTTAGACATTTGTTACACTTGGGTTAATATAATTATGTACTCTCTCTAATAAATGCTACCCACCACATTTCTTCAACTACTATCATCCTATGAAAAATTAACTGGTGTTTTGAAAAAATGTATCTTTATACAGCCTAAAATTTAATTTTAAGTTATAAAACTATGCAGTGTTCTTTCCTTGTGTTGAAAATATAATCAATTTTGTTAGTTCTATCAGATGAATCAGTTCTTCATAAGCTTTGATGGGAATATCACTTAGTAGATTAATGTAACTTCATCCCATTACACATAATGGTGGTCAAATTAATTCACTAAAACTCTGACCACATTTTGGAGAGTAAACCACGGAAAAATTAATCAGCCTAGAACTGTGCATCACATTATACTTGGAAGTGAATCATATGAGTGTAAATTATGCAAATTATTCCTATGTCTTTTCTAAATAGTAGCAAGTATATTTTGTAGTTTAAACATTGTAAATCCTATAATTATTAAGGTGTTTCATTATTCATAGATTCTATTATAAAATATCAAATGAATGCAGTAAATTGTGCAATCATGTACTTTATAACTAAATAAGTATACCTTGATACACTCATAAATGAAAGCAGTTTAGTTGCAACTAAAAAAAATAAAGGTGTTGCAAATCTGTTTGGTCACATAATACAATAAAACAGGTTACCAATATAATCATTTCAATAAATTCTAGGCTATTCAAACTATCACAAAGGATGATAATATGAAATGAATGAAAATAAAACCATAAAACATTTTAAATTGTGTCAGAACATATCTCTATGCCTTTGATTTGAAAACCAAAGTATTGACAGTTTTCATTATTTCTGATTACTTAATTCTATTTCAGAAATATATAAATGTGACAATCAGGGACAATAGAAAGAATAAAAGAATAGAGTCAAGGACTTGTGCTTCCAGATCAAATTTGTCTCCTATTTTCTGCAAAATACTGAGCAAGTTATTTACTCAAGTGAAATATCTTTCTTAAAGTATAAACAGAAATAGATGTATAAACTTTAAAATATGAATAAATTGTAGAACTGTAGGGAAATGGATGAAATACATGATTTCCTTAAAAATCTCAACAAATATCTATCAGAAAGTCAAATTGTTTTTATACTATTAACATAAAAAAACCTTTGGTTTCCATATTTTCTATTGATTATCTGGAATCAAATTGTATTCTGGATATGTGCTGTGTTTGTGTGACACATATTTCACTATCATCTTCTCAATCATCCACCCATCCATCCATTCATGTATTCATTCATCCATTTGCAATAGGGCTGTATCCTGAAATATTAATGCTTATAATACTCTTTCTGAACATTCATAAAAATGCTATCCTACTCACATTGCCTCTAGACTTACTGAAAATGCAGAGATAAAACCCTAAATACTACTAACTTGACTACCTAAATAGACTCTTGAAAGTCAAAAATAAAATGTAACATCATAATATATATTCTTTCTAAAAGAAAATATTGCATTTCTTCAGCTAATCTTTCAGTCCTATTGGAGATAAGATGATGAATTTATGTTTTGGGAGATGTGAAGAGAAAGATATGAATCATCACATTAGATTAGGTCAAGGAGCTGAAAGCAATAGGCTTTCATATGGTCGTAAGGAATAAAGCATAGTGATGACGATAGGACACTGACCAGAATCCAACCAGCCTCAGAGAGCCAATGGAGCTGCAGTTAGGTCTTCATACCACTAGCTAGCATTGGGTAAACACCTCCTGTTTACCTGGCTGATCCATTTGAGATATTCTTCTCTTCAGTGTGGTGAAGACTTCCCAAGAGCTGGTGTCATGTCAATTAAAAATCATGAAAACAAACTACATCTACGTGCTGAGACTTGGCTAAGGCAAGCAAAAACAAATCACTTAAAAAAAATATATATATAGCTGTCCTTTCTCACTTCTTTTCAATCACCCAGGAAATGTAACATTTTTGGTACAGAAGTGTTTTTAAGCAAGGATGACTTTACTGAAGGGGAAAGGAAAAAATCACAATATCTCTATCAATGAAACACATTAATGTTGCTCTTTCAATAAAGATATTTTGATCAACTTTTACAATCCAAATCCTGCAGGAACATGGGACACAGTGATTTAAAAAACAAAACAAAACAAAACAAAACTTTTAGCTCATGGATGTTATTGCCTCATTAGTGGAGTCAAAAAGCATCAGCTTTTGGATCCCAAAAGCATCAGTTCCACCTGATGAGAATTGACACATTGGAAAAGATCCTGATGCTGGGAAAGATTGGAGGCAGGAGGAGAAGGGGATGACAGAGGATGAGATGGTTGGATGGCATTACTGACTCAATGAACATGAGTTTGAGCAAGCTCCGGGAGTTGGTGCTGGACAGGGAAGCCTGGCACACTGCAGCCCATGGGGTTGCAAAGAGTTGGACATGACTGAGTGACTGACCTGAACTTAGTGGAGTGAAATATCAATCTTAAAAAATATGCAATTACAATTATAAATTGTGGGAAATGTTACAAAGGATGCATGCAGGGTGTAAGAAACTGGATTGGGGGCAGTACCGGAAAACTCTGTTTTGAGAAATGATCAAAGAGTTGGGAAATTTTTACATTAGGATTCTCCCAAGGACTCTAGTCCAAGGCTGGGGTTATGAAGTCTAGGTTTTCCTCAAAGCACCATGTTTGAATGGGTGCAATCCATATGAGCAAAGTGAAAATATATAATTATCAAGATGGGGGAGGGGGAGCCTTAAGGGAGTACTGGCAGTAAAAAATAAAAGTTGGTGAATGGACTTTCCTGGTGGTCCAGTGGTTAAGAATCCCCCTGACAATGCAGAGGAAAAGAGTTTGATTCCTGGTCTTGGAAGATTTCACATGCTGCAGGGCAAGTAAGTCCCTGTACCACAAGTACTGAGCCTGTGCTCTAGAGCCCATGAGCCACAATTTCTGAGCGTGAGCACCCCAGAGCCCCTGCCCAAGCTCTGCAAGAAGAGAAGCCACTGCAATGAGAAGCCCACACACCTCAACTAGAGAAAGCCAGTGTGCATCAATGAAGACCTAAAGCAGCTAAAAATAAATAAATGAATGAATACAATTTAAATAAAAGTTGATGGAGATAAAAAGCATTTGGAGTTTGAATACATCAGGAGTTTGGGATAAAAGTGAATAATTGGTTTTAGGATGCATGCCTTTATTAGCCAGGGGTCTCCAGAGAACCAATATGATAATATCTATGTCTATATCTATTGTTGCTGTTGTTTAGTTGCTATGCTCTGTCCAACTCTTTTGCTAGTTCATGGACCCCACCAGGCTCCTCTGTCCACTGGATTCTCCAGGCAAGAATACTGGAGTAGGTTGCCATGTCCTGTTTCAGGGGATCTTCCCAACCCAAGGATGGAACCCACATCTCCTGAATCTCTTGCATTTGGCAGACAGATTCTTTACCACTGAGCCACTGTGGAGGTCATCTATATCTACCCTGTATCTATATCTATATGTATACATATTGATTGGTCTTTGTCTATATCTATACACATATACACACACATATGTTTATAGACTTTTCTGTTTTAAGGATGGGCTCATGTGAGCTCAGATGGTAAAGAATCTACTTGCAATGCCAGAGATCCAGATTCAATCCCTGGATCAGGAAAATCCACTGGAAAAAGCAATGACTACCCACTCTTGCATTCTTGCCTAGAGAATTCCATGGACAGAGAAGCCTGGTGGGCTACAGTCCATGGGGTTACAAACAGTCATACATGACTGAGTGACTAAAACTTTCACTTTTTTACTTTCATGTGATTGTTAGGGCTGGTGAGTACATAATTCATAAGTCAGGCCAGCCATCTCAAAAATTCAGGTAGAAATTGATATTAGAGTTCTGAGTGCAAAATTCATCAGGTAGCTTGGCAGAGACTAATATTATAGTCTTGAGTCAGAATTTCTTTCAGAAAACTTAGTTTTTGCTCTTAAGGTGTTCATCTGATTGGATGAGGCTCACTCACATTGTCAAAGGTAATTTACTTTTCTTAAAGTCAGGTTGCAGATGTAGATGTCAACCCCCTCTACAAAATGCCTTCAGAACAACACTTCACATTTAATTAAACCAGTGGGTGCTCTAGCCTAGGCAGGTTTGTGTACAAAATTAACCACCAACAGCATAAATGGTAAGAAGAGGAAGGTGTGCTAAGTGGTGCTTATCAAATTCAAAACAAGCAAACAAAAAAAATCCCAGATTTTTTTGTTTCACATTTCTCAAGTTTCTAGTTTCAAGTCTTTATGTTTATATTCCCTTCAATTATCTCCTGAAAATGCTTTTACTCAAGTCACAGTGTTTTATTTTCTTTAGTTTTAGAGAATTTTCTGATTTTGTCTTATTATTTTTTAATATCTGACTGGCTTTATTTCTCCTTTTCACCATAAAATTATCAAGCTTTTCACAATATTTAGAAATTCTATGTGCTATATTTTTAAATATTGCAGTTAAATGTTTCAGTCATCTAGCTTTAAAAAATACTACATAGCAATTTAATAATATTAAAATTTATATGAGAGGCACACTATAACAGAACATTATTGCTATAAAAAGCAATGTAAGTAAAATATGATTCTATTTGATTCAAATTGAAAGTCACAAGAAAGCATAAACACATGAAATAAAATTGGAAGCAGCTTGTATCAGGAGTAATAAATAAAAACTGATCTTTAATACACACAAATTATATACCATTAATTACTGGCCTTCATACCAGACTATTTTTTTACCAAATGAGTTTAGGCTAATGGTATTTTCTTCAAAGGAATGGAAAAAGAGTCTAATTATTCTACCTAGAACAAGGGCAAATGTAAACTTTTGGATTTCCTAAAGTACAATTTTATTATCTTTTAATACATTTGCATACTGTATATAAAGCTTGAAGGCATCCTAGGTGGCTAAGTGATAAAGAATCTGCCTACCAATGTAAGGGACACAGGAGACTCGATTTCAGTCCCTGAGTGGGGAAGATCCCCTGGAGGAGGAAATGGTAACCCACCCCAGTATTTCTGCCTGGAAAATCCCATGGACAATGGGGGCCTAGTGGGCTGCAGTCCATGGGATCACAAAGAGTAAGACATGTCTTAGAAACTAAGCGTGTGCATGCGTTATGAAAATGAAAAAGAGTGCAAGTGAGTATCAATCGTATCTGACTCTGGGATCCAATGGACTACACAGTCCATGGAATTCTCTAGGCCTGAATACTGGAGTGGGTAGGCCTTTCCCTTCTCCAGGGGATTTTCCCAAACCCAGGGATCTGCCATATTTTGGGCAGATTCTTTACCAGCTGAGCCATAAGGGAAGCCCAATAATACTGGAGTGGGTAGCCTAACCCTCCTCCAGCGGATCTTCCAGACCCAAAAATTGAACAGGGGTCTACTGCATTGCAAGTGGATTTTTTACCAACTGAGCTATCAAGGAAGCCCATGCATCATAAAGCTTACATATTCCGTATCACTTTAACACTGGTTATTGTTATTGTTATATAAACACAGGCCATGATCTTATCTCTGTGCTTCTAGGTTTGTTTCCAGCATCACTACTGGACATGAGTTTGAGCAAACCCAGGGAAATAGTCAAGGACAGGGAAGCCTGACATGCTTCGGGCAAGACTTAGAGACTGACTGAACAACAACAATAACAAAATAAATCATAAGGCCAACTTAGGCTCAAAGAGTGGAGTAGACTTCTTTTCTTGATGGAGAGTAATGCAAAATCAATTTGCAAGGGACATGATTACAAAGAGTGGGATAATTAAAGTCATTTTTGTAAACTATCTACTATAAAGATGGGTAGAGGAAATATTAAACTATCCATATTTTATGGGATACAAATTTGAACACATTGAATTTAACTGAAACAAGGAGGAAGTCAAGATTTACATCACATATTCAGTCTCCTAAGCCACAAGAATAAAATTATACTAACCAAAAATTTAAGTGGCCATCTTTTTGCCTTGTATGTAGATTTTTCAATCACTCAGATGCTCTTTCTACTTCGAAAGTTATTGAATATTAGTAAACAATGAGTAGTGACTGAAATCACTTTAACCTATTCAGAAAAGAAAATTTCCAAGGAAAAGAATGCAAGGCAGAGATAGAGGATAGTGAGATTTATAGAAACCTTAAGTAAATTAAGAAGTGGCAGCACAAAGAGGAAGAATCCTAGAAGCAGGGTATCAATGGATTGTATTTTCTCGTGAATTTGATTAATTCAAAGAATTAGAAAATGAAGCAGTAGTGTATGTAGTGATTTTAGTAGTATCTTATCAGTGCATGTCTGGACTATAAGAATCATATTTTAAAAAGTAAAAAATTAATTGACTGCATCTAAACCTGCCTAACAATTATAATTTAATAAAGGATCACGAAATAATACTAGACTTAAGCTAAGTTCAGGCTTCACACACTGTTCTTTGGGAAATAAAACACTATGGTTTATCTCGCTTTATCTGAAGATTAATCATTTGATACTTATCACCAAGAAACTTCTTTAAAGATATTCAAACATAAATCAATGGGGTGTTTTACAAAAGAAAATAGCATAATTTGAGGTAAAGGAGACTACTGAAATGATGATTAGATCAACCTACTACACAGTAAAATGAAAGTGAAAGTGAAAGTCGCTCAGTCGTGTCCAACTCTTTGTGATCCCATGGACCATACAGTCCATGGAATTCACCAGGCCAGAATACTGGAGTGGGTAGCCTTTCCCTTTTCCAGGGGATCTTCCCAATCCAGGGATTGAACCCAGGTCTCCTGCATTGCAAATGGATTCTTTACCAGCTGAGTCACAAGGGAAGCCCACACAGTAAAATACTTAATGGTAAATCACGAGTAGCAGTTTATTGAAAAATTGAAAATAAGAAGGAATGCCCACTACAATTATTTAATGATGTCCTGCAAGAAGTAAAGAACAATGAAAAAAATTTATGGATTTTGGCTAGTTGCTCTAATTAACAAAGGATATGACTATCTATTTGGAAAGATTACAAGAAGCTAACGTATCATTAGAACTTAAAGAAATATAAGAGTTTGACGCACTACCCTGTTACAACATAAAATTATAGAAGTCAATAACTCTCATATATCAATAATAATAGGAGAAATTATGTATGTTTGGAACAAGATAGAAACTAAAATAGAATGCATATTCCATTTCACCAAAAAACCCCAAATGACACATTATGTACTAATAGTTTTCTGGAAGTTAATTCCATTATAAATATTCAATACTGATCAAAATGTAATACACAATATGATTGACTACTTGGTTAAATCAATATCATAAATGGTTCTGAATAAAATTTCTATTTAAATATACCCTATTGTCACAAGTGCATTTTCTAATTGTATAAAGTTATTTCAAAATTTGAATAAAAACACAAATAGTAAATGCAGAATGTATTTGATAAAATGCAGACTAGTTTTACTATCTTATGTTTAAAGACATTAGTCTTTACAAAAGGAAAAGTAATGTTGTACTAGAACAAAAAATTAGGTTATTAATCAATGAAAATAATAGAAAAATCTCATTGTAGAACATTTTGTTAAATACAAATGTAAGAGAATATACCCATACTCAAACACTTATATACACACAATCCTACTAAACACACATAATCACACATATCGAGAGTATAAGAGAACTTTAAAATGAATATTATTCTTGTTTGTTCTACAAATAATAAATGGCATATTTATATCATTATAATAATAAATAATGTAACCTTAAGGCAAGTCATAAAACAATATGATTCATTTTTTATGTATGCCAAGTCTGCAGATAATGTTAATATTCTTTACATTTATTTTTTCTTTAAAAATTTTTCAGCAATGACTGGAACACACAATTTACTCTCGAATTTCAGAAAAAACAATCAATACTTAAAGTAATTTGAAAATGACTTGAAAACTTAGAAGGAAATAATCATACTTGAAATATTCAAAGTATAATTTTATTATCAGAAAAATATAAAAGAAAAATCACCATGATTTTGTACATGACTTAGAATACATGTTATGCTTGCAAACTTCTTTGGTAGGAGAGTGTTCAACATGTTTATCTTTTTATTTACTTATATTCAATTCACACATCTACCTACATATCACAAAAAGGAAGAAGAGGCTGGCAAAGTGAACCATTTCCTAGAAATTAAATTAAATGTTCTGGAAATGGAAATCATTCCATAAATTAGTGGTTCACAAAGTCTGATGGTTATTTTTTTCAGAGAGACCTGAATTGATTGAGGTCAAATGTATTTCTATAAAAATACTAAAGCATTATTTTTATTTTCACTGATGTTCTCTCAGATTTGTAGAGTGGAGTTATCTACATGCTACATGAGTTTAGTAAGGTAACTGTTCTTATGACTTAAAAGATCTGAGTGGTAGTGTGTATTATATATTCTTATATTTCCTAGAATATTCTGGGGTAGTCATTGGATAGTTAGATAGATGATAAGTAGATATAAAAAATAATATATATATACATATAATTTTCAGAGATTAACTCAATCTTCCTTGAGTTCCTACCATATTCTTACCACCTATGTGCAATTATAACTATCATGATCTCTGTAATCTTAATGGTTCACACTAATTCCTCATTATATAGAAACTTCAATTTTTGTGTGCTAATGCAGAATATATATATATATATATATACACATATACATATATATATATAATTTTATTGTTTTTCTATATTCTTTAAAAATTGAGGGAAATTTTATGTATCTGAGGCTGATTTCTTTTTTAATTTTGGTTAGAATATATTTTCTTGTAGTTAAGAAGAGATATTTGGCTTAGAAAGGGAAATTAGATGACTTGCTTTCTCAACTCACAGTTGTTCCATCTATGTATAAATTTGATGAAAAAAGATAAAATCAGAGTTATTTCTATTAAACGTAGACATACTTTGCACTTTAAAAGCAAAATATTGTTATATCTTTACAAAAGATAAATGCAGTGCCCTTGAGGCATCTTACAATTTTAAGCCTATATCTCTACCCTGAGTACATGTTTTTCTAAGTTGATTTTAAAAATAGATTTATTGAGGTATAAATGATGTTCAAAAAGCATCACATTTAATGCCTACAACCTGATTGACTTGATTACACCATGTATGTGTGCATTACAGGGATTAAGGAAATAAGCATGCATATCCTCAGCTGGTAAAGAATCTGCCTACAATGCAGGAGATCCCAGTTTGATTCCTTGGTCAGGAATATACGCTGGAGAATGGATAGCCTACCCACTCCAGTATTCTTGGGCTTCCCTGATAACTCAGCTGGTAAACACTCCGCCTGCAGTGTGGGAGACCTGGGTTTGATCCCTGAGTTGGGAAGATCCCCCAGAGAAGGGAAAGGCTACCTACTTCAGTATTCTTGGACTTTCCTGGTGGCTCAGCTGGTAAAGAATCCACCTGAGAGCTGGACAGGACTGAATGACCTTCACTTTCACTTTTCATCATCTCCAAGTTTTCTTGTCTCTTTGCTTTGTGTATGTGTGTCAAGAATTGTTGTTCAGTCAGTAAGATGTGTCCAGCTCTTTACGACTGAAGGACTGAAGCACACCAGGCTTCCCTGTCTTTCATTATCTCCTGGAGTTTGCTCAAATTTATGCCCATTGAGTCAGTATTGCTATCCAACCATCTCATACTCTGTCGTCCCTTTCTCCTTTTGCCTTCAATCTTTTCCAGAATCTGGGTCTTTTCCAATGAAATGGCTCTTCACATCAGGTGGCCAAAGTATTGGAGTTTCAGCTTCACCATCAGTCCTTCCAATGAATATTCAGGGTTGATTTCCTTTAGGATTGACTGGTTTGATCTCGCTGTTCATGGGACTCACAAGTCTTCTCCAGAACCACAACCGAAAAGTATCAAGTCTTCAGTGCTCAGCCATTTTACGATTCAACTCTCACATCTGTACATGAATACTGGAAAAAATCATAGCTTTGATTATATGGATCTTTGTTAGCAGTGTGATGTCTTTCCATTTTAGTACATTGTCTAGCTTTGTCATAGCTTTCTTCTGAGGCACAAGAATCTTTCAATTTCATGGCTTCAGTCACTGTCAGAGTGATTTTGATACCCAAGAAAATAAAATCTGTCACTACTTTCAATTTTTCACCCTTCTATTTGACATAAAGTGATGGGACCAGATGCCATTATTTCAGTTTTTTGAATGTTGAGTTTTAAGCCAGTTTTTTCACTTTCCTCTTTCACCCTCACCAAAAAGCTCTTTAGTTCTGGTTCACTTACTGCCATTAGAGTGGTATCATCTTCATATCTAAGGTTTGTTGACATTTCTCCTGTCAGTCTTGATTCCAGCTTGCAATTCATCCATGTACCTAACATTCTAGGTTCCTATTGTTCTTACAGCATCAAACTTTAATTTCACCACCAGACACATCCACAACTCGTTTGTGCATCGCTTGAACATTGTTTGTGCCTTGGTCCAGCCACTTCATTCTTTCTGGAAATATTATTAATTGCCCTTTGCTCTTCCCCAGAAGCATACTGGATACCTTCCAGCCTAAGGGGTTCATCCTCCAATGTTATATCTTTTTGCCTTTTCATATCGTTCATGGGGTTCTCAAGGCAAGAATACTGGAGTGATTTGCCATTCCCTCCTCCAGCAGACCAGATTTTGTCAGAGCTCTCTACCATTACCTGCCCATCTTTAGTGATCTTGTATGGCTTGGCTCATAGCTTCACTGAGTTATGCAAGCCCCTTTGCCATGACAAGGCTGTGATCCATGAAGGGCTGGTAAGAATACTGAACATATGTTTAAGGGTTTGAGTAAGCTACTTGTTAACTGCAGGCACTATGGTTTACAGTTGATGTCTAGATCTTATTCATCTTGTATAACTGTAACTTTATATCCATTGAAAAATAACCCTTATTTTCCCTTCCCCATCTCTTGTCAACCATCATTCTATACCATAAACATATCTATCACCTCCAAAAGTTTCCTCCTGCCCTTTTGATTTATTATGATTATTACTTAAAGAAAATCAATGTCTACCAGAGTCTTTAAAAGAATAGTTCTTTGTATCAACTTTGTATCAACACATTATTTTACCAGTATTATGACCTGTAATTTTGGTGAAATAAAACATACACTTATGAGAGATAGTTACAGTGAAAATTGCATATGATTATACTTTCCTACAAGTTTATTATAATGTAAGCATTTGAAAAAAGGTTATATTACAGAGACAATAAGATATTTCTCTATTTACATTGTGAGCATTTAGAAATCTACTGATATGATAGTGATGATTCCTCAATCTTCATTAAAGACATTGTGTTTCTGAAACAGAACATAAGTATCCTGTTGGCTATGATGTGAAAAATCTGTGTTCCAATTCTGAGTACATACCATTTTATGAAGCTTGTCAAGATATTATCTCATTATGTAAAATCCAGAAATAAATACTGTAATAGTTACTATATATCTCACTATAATATTATAATATCTGATAACATAGTATCAATTATGTATATATTGTATGAATGGATGACTGAATCTCAGAACTACTTTTCAATAAAACATATAGTGTACTTATTGATTATATGAAATGTGTTGATGTTTTTCAGGGTATCATATCAATGTAAATAAACTGAGTATATTACTCAGTAATTGAAATGTGACACTAAACCAATACAGTTTCCCCAGCTTTCTCTGGTTATAAGATTTGGAATCACATAGTTAGTAAACCAATAGGTATATGAGGTTAGAATTTGCCACTATGCTAGTGAACAAGATTTTAATTCAAACTTTCAGAGTGAATTATTTCAGATTATAGTATTATTGTTGTTTTGCTGTTCAGTTGCTCAGTCATGTCTGACTCTTTGTAACCCCATACACTACAACACACCAGGTTTCCCTCTCCTTCACTATCTCCCAGAGTTTTCGCAACTCATGTCCACTGAGTCAATGATGCCATCCAACCACCTCATCCTCTGTCACTCCCTTCACCTCCTGCCATCAATCTTTCTCAGCATCAGGATCTTTTCCAATGTGCCGGTTCTTCACATTAGGTGGCCAAAGTATTGGAGCTTCAGCTTCAGCATCAGTCCTTCATATGAATATTCAGTGTTGATTTCCTTTAGGATTGACTGGTTTGATTTTCTTGCTGTCCAAGGGACTCTTGAGCACCATAGTTTGAAAGTATCAGTTCTTCAGTTCTCAGCCTTCTTTATGGGCCAACTCTCACATCTGTACATGACTACTGAACAACCGTCGCTTTGACTATCCAGACTTTGTTGGCAAAGTGATGTCTCTGCTTTTTAATATGTTGTCTTGATTCATCATAGCTTTTCTTCCAAGGAGCAAGCATCTTTTAGTTTCATGGCTGCAGTCACTGTTGGCAGTGGTTTTAGAGCTCAAGAATACAAAGTCTGTCACTGTTTCAATCGTTTCCTCATCTATTTGCCATGAAGTGATGGAACCGGATTCATGATCTTTGTTTTTTGAATATTGAGTTTTAAGCTAGCTTTTCCACTCTCCTCTTTCCATTTTCCTCTTTCACCTTCATGAAGAGGCTCTTTAATTTCTTGGTTCTCAGTTCACATAATGTTGAAGCTTAGCTTGAAGGATTTTAGCATTAGTTTGCTAGCGTGTGAAATGAGTGCAATTCTGCAGTAGTTTGAACATTCTTTGTCAGTTCCTTCTTTGTGATTGGGATGAAAACTGAACTTTTCCAGTCCTGAGCCACTGCTGACTTTTCCAAATTTACTGGCATATTGAGTGTGGCACTTTAATAGCATCATCTTTTAGGATTTGAAATAGCTCAGCTGGAATTCCATCACCTCCACTAGCTTTGTTGACCCCCCCTATCATTTCATATGATGTGCTCTGCATATCAATTAAATAAGTGACGTGACTTGCCTTTGAGTGTTTGCGAGTCACCTTTGGGGGCGTGGGTCGTCAGTGGCCTGCTGTGGGGTCAGGAGCACTGGCAGCAGCAGTTTTGAGAGGCAAGGCATGATGGCATAAGCCCTTTTGGAGGAGGTCATGACTACCCCTCCATAGTTAGGCCTTAGGCCAAACTATAGGGATAGAACATAGCCCCACCCATCAGCAGAAAATTGGATTAAAGATTTACTGAGCATGGCCCCTCTCCCCAGAGCAAGATCGTTTTCCCCACAGCCAGTCCCTCCCATCAGGAAGCTTCCGCAAGCTTCTTCTCATCCATCAGAGGGCAGACACAATGAAAACAACAAGCACAGAAAACTAGCCAAAATGATCACATGGATCACAGTTTTGTGTAACTTAATGAAACTATGGGCTGTGTCGTGTATGGTCACCTAAAAAGGATGAGTCATGGCGGAGAGTTCTGACAAAATGTGGTCCACTGAAGAAGGGAATGGCAAACCACTTAACATTCTTGCCTTGAGAACCCTTTATACAGTATGAAAAGGTAAAAGGATATAACACTGAAAGATGAACTCCCCAGGTTGGTAAGTGTCCAACATGCTACTGAAGAAGAGAGGAGAAATAGCTCCAGAAAGAACGAAGAGGCAGAGCCAAAGAAGTAACAACGCCCAGTTGTGGATGTTTCTGGTGGTGAAACTCTGATGCTATAAAGAGCAATGTTGCATAGGAACCCAGAATGTTAGGTCCATGAATCAAGGTAAATTGGAAGTGATCAAACAGGAGATGGCAACAGTGAACTTTGACATTCTAGGAACCAGTGAACTAAAATAGACAGGAATGGGTGAATTTAATTCAGATGACCATTATATCTACTACTACGGGAAATAATCCCTTAGAAGAAATGCAGTAGCCCTTATAGTCAGCAGAAGAGTTCAAAATGCAGTACTTGGGTGCAATCTCAAAAATGACAGAATCGTCTCTGGTCATTTCCAAGGCAAACCATTCAGTATCACAATAATTCAAGTCTATGCCCCAACCAATAAAGCCGAAGAAGATGAAGTTGAATGGTTCTATGATGACCTACAAGATCTAGAACTAACGCCAAAAAAAGAAGTCCTTTTCATCATAGGGGACTGGAATGCAAAAGTAGGTAGTCAAGAGATAGCCTGGAGTAACAGGCAAGTTTGACCTTGGAGTGCAAAATGAAGCAGGTCAAAGGCTAACACAGTTTTCCAAGAGAATGCACTGGTCATAGCAAATACCCTCTTCCAACAATATACGAGTTGACTCTACAGATGGACATCACCCGATGGTCAATATCAAAATCAGACTAATTATATTCTTTGCAGCTGAAATGGAGAAGCTCTATACAGTCGGAAAAAAAAAAAGACTGGGAGCTGACTGTTTCTCAGATCATGAACTTCTTATTGCAAAATTATTCAGGTACATGGACTTATTAGTATACATAAATTATTTGGGTAAGTATCTAAATCTATTCGAGTTGTATGTGGTCTAAATTTTTAATCTTATATTTTAGAGAACAAAAAATATTTATTTGAACAAGTTTAGAATTGCTTTAGGAAGTTTCAGGAAGTTTTAAGAGTCCTCTCTTTAGCATGAAATGAAAGCTACAAGTTATGAGGAAAATTGGAATTATCAGTATGAATAAAGAACTAACTTTTCAAAAAACAAACAAAAAAAAAACAATATTACATAATCAGTCAGCAAGCAGGCTTGATTTTATGGGGGTGATAAGAATTGTCATTGATTCTAACTAAATTATATGAGAGTCAATAGAAGCCAATAAAATAGTCCATTAATTATGCAGTGATTGTCAAACAGACCCATGACTGTCTATGACAATGTGAAATTTGAAAAAAGAGATTTCTACAACTGGCCAAACTATTATTACACTTCATGGTTCTTTCAAGGTAGCCATGGTGAATCTATCAACTTTTAGCCACATATTCATGTTAAACAAGTAAGGTGTGCTGCATGAATACATGAGAGAAAGGAGGAGACAGGAGAAGCAAGAAGGGAAGGAAGAAAAAAAATAAGACAACAAATAACTTATATAGGCTGTTCCACAATTCTAGTAACAGAGGTCCTATAGATGTTTTAAGAAAGATATGCTTTATCATTGCTATTCTTCAGATAAAGAAATTTAAATTTGTTGAATAACAACAAAATTTTAACAGAGTAAGCAGTATATTCAAGCCAAGTTGTGCTTGTTAAGAACAGAGTCTTTCACTGCCTTTTTTTAAAATTGCATCTGTGTTAAATCTGAGATAATATTTGGTTTAGTTTCTGATTGATTCAAACACCATAGGATCTTATTTCAATATCAAAGACTTCATTGTATTAGAATTTATTGCTTATATAAAAAAATTACAGGAAATTATTTGAATAAAGATGAAGGTTGTAATGATGAATATTATGTGTTTCTTATCCAAAAGTTGACTATTATTTTTGAATACACATTTTGGGGTTCTATAATTAAAGCACCAGAAAAATGGCATACTTGATTTTTTTTTCTAAATAAAGCAGTTGATTTAACTTCACTAAACTTTAAAAAAAATGGATTAAAATATTTCTTATTCTTTCCTAAGACTCATTTTTTTTTCTTTCTCTGTACTCCCCTTTCCTCTCCTCTCCTATCTTTTCTTCCTCTCCTATCTCCTCCTTTCCTTGCCTCTCTTACTTCTCTCTAGTTAGATATCAGCAAGAGACTTTTGATATATTTCTATTCTTAAAATGTTTGGTAGCAATTCTAAGCTGTTACTGAGTGTTAATTTATTCTATTGAATAGTTTCCAAATAGCCCAGCAGACATGACTGAATTTATTTCAGTATTGGGAGAAATTATATATATTTTTTTGTCCTAAGACTCCAAAGAGGAATATAATGGTGAATAATTAAGTAGAGAACATGGTCTATAGTTAGTAAATCAATTTATGGACTACTTATTGTTCCCCAAACTGAATATGCTATGTAAATATAAAGTGATTCTCTTAAAGGCTTAAAACCAAAGGTTAAAAGAGATAGTCATGATTTAAAGTAAAAATGTAGGAGGCATGTCAGCACTGTTCAGATCACTCAAATATATTTCAGTACTGTTTATTTCAAATTCATGACAGACAAAGTATTATTAAAAATATCTTCAAATCCTGCCCTACTTTCTGGGACCAACTAGCTTTAAAAAAAATCAATGCTAGGCTATCTTTTCAGAAAATATATGTAATCTCCTCATTTTGAATAATTCTCTCTTTTCCTTCCCTTGGGTTTGCGGGAGGGGTTGAATCAGTTTATTGATTCACAAAGTTTCTCTTAATAAGTTAACTGTTCCCAATATTGTTGGTGTAAAAAATACACTTGGTTACCTGCTTAATAATTGGTTTCTTTATTCTATGGAGAACCTGTCCACACCTTTCCCCCAGCCCTCCCCATGGGTAGTGATTTATTTGCATTAGTTTAAATAGCCATGATCATTCCTTTCTGGGTGCTAGTGGTTCATTTAAGAATGAGCATATAATGCCATTCTAACTGAAGGACACAAGGTGGAATCTGCAAGGGGATCTCTGGAGAAAATTTCTACCTTAGCACAAAAGTCAAACTGTGAGGAAGGCAGAGTGGAGGTTGAAAAGATACTGTGTAGTGGATATCTTTTTTTATGATGCTGATTTAACCTACTTTAAATAGTCATACTTTCCAGTTTTGAAGTGGGCTAATGAATGTCTTACTGGCCACAGCATTTGGAGTTGGGACATTAATACGAACATCCATCAGTACCCTAAATGGATACTATTAACCAGGAATTGTTGTGTACATTTGGGTCCAAGTAAGCACATGTGGCCAAAATGTAATAATTATAAACTAGTCCGTCTTCTTTTAAATTTATATTAAATTTTATGTTAAATCAAGTTGAAACATAAAGTCATGTTATTTTTAGATTTTTAAACTGTGTTTACTTCAGAAACAAAAGTGTTCTAACGAAAGTAATTACTTGAGGAGTTTTCTTATGTAAGTAAAGCTTATATTTTTTTGTGTGATAGATAATCCTTAATTATGAAGTGCATTTCAGTCTTCAGGTTTGCTTTATTTTGCCATTTTTGATTAAAGTAATACAGTAAAAAAGATTATCCAATAATTAAAATGAATATAATGAGTTATAAAACTGAACAATTCTATTAGATCCAAATTATCTGAAATATTAGTGATTCCATGAGGATTGCAAGTTATGTAACATATCATTTCTGGAAGCCTCAGAGATAAAATTCACACATCAGGGAAGATTTCTATGCACCCCGTATCTGTGAAACTTACTATTTGACATTGATAGTTTATAAATGATTATTTCCAGGAAATTTGCCATATGATTTGGGAGTAAAGTGTAGTTTAATAACCTTTTTTTATTGTTCAATTGTTTCTATTGTATCTCTCTGATTAGGGACCATCAAATTGCTCCTGTGCTTTAGATAAATAAAACCCTTTGGGTGGCTATACCAAAAGTAAAAAGGTAAAAGAATATTTCTACATTCCACTTGACTTCAGATTAAAAAATTGGTGTATAAAAATTACTTTTTAATATTACAGAATGAAATGTCACTTCAAGGGCTACATTTCTGAAGACATCCTCTGAAAATGACCCCTATGTCCTGTGTGCTAAAAGTAATCACCCTCTTTCCTGCAATGAAGGATTTTATTAATTCCCAAATTTTTATGATCTTTATTTTTCATCATATTCTCCATTGCTTTCATAGCTCAATTTTTAAAAATCAGGACAGTGTGCTGAAACTGATAGCTGACATTTACTTGAATGAAAAGAGGCATCATTTACTATGAACTTTCCTTTTGATCTTTCCATACCCTGATTCCATTCCACATATTTTATTTTCCCTTTTTCATAGACGGTGAAACCAGTATTTCCTGAACAAGCTCCTTTGTTAAGTGACTCATCTATGAAATAAAATGTATTTATGCCCTAGGAGTCCAGAATATAAACACTGTAATATTAACTCTTTTTTTCCTGAGCAGTAGAGTGATTATTAGTAAAGATCTAGAGCATGCATTTGGACTCTGTGACATTCTGCACTTATGAGATATAGTTTAATGTGGATGAAATTTGTGAAGCCTGAAGGTTAAATTGACATTTAGATGCCAGATACAGTCTATGGGTACTATATCCACACAATGAAAAGATGAAGTAAATATTGGTTTTAAGAGAATGGTCAAGCTCTATAGTTTCTTCCACTATACTTTAATATGTATAATAGCCTTCAGTTTTTCCATTTAGACATAAAGTCAATGAATACATGACCACCACTAATATAATAATTTCCCACAGCAAAAATCTGTAATTCAACAACTGGTCATCTATTTGGAGAAATAACTGGTGGACTCTGAAGCCCTGGACAGAATGTCTAAGACTTTAATTAGGCACCTGATTTAAGGAATTTAATGGGGTTGGCAAAATAGTTTGGATCCAGTAAGTCGAAAGCGTAAATACCTAACTTTTTTTAAAGGCTCTAGTTTTGATACACAAAAATACAAATCATTATTACATAATTTCTCATTTTTGTGGCAAAACATAGATACATCAGAAATAAAGAAAAGATGCTGAGGGATACTTTTAGACTACATCTTACATTGTTACTGCATTTCTGCTTGTTTTTACTATGATACCTATTTTCACACATATATTTTTATATATGCTATTCACTGAATGAAGACACTTAATAGAGTTAAGATGAAATTGAAAAAGTTATCTATGTTTACAATAGTTTAAAAAAGAGAAGGGAATGTTATAAATGTATATACAATAGTGCTTTGAACATAATGACAGACATGAGAATGATAGGATCTTAACCTACACTTCAATGTAGATAATAATCACCATTGTCATTATCATACTACCTAGTTTTCATTATGGAAAATAAATTTTCACAACTTAAAGTATCAAAATGACTAAAATTATTTCTGGTCTAAGCCAAGTGCTGAATTATTTCAGCATGAAACACAGTAGAGTTCTGGAGTCTCTCCCTCTGTCCTGGGGGCCCAATTTGGAATTCTTCATAAGCCAATAGACTCATTCATTGTAAGATATACACATGCAACTCATTAAATTCCATAAGTTTGGCAAAAATCATGATGACATATCTGTTTTCCTAAGTCTACAGTCTCTCAATCATAGTCTCTCCAATTATGCTGCTTGTATTTCCAATACTTCCACTCTCTGGAATGCTCATAATATTCATTAGTGTATAAAATTCTGCCCATTTTGGTCTATGAGGACAAAAACATTGTCCTTCATTATTCAGTATTGTGCCCATTATTTACTTTTAAAATCCTCATGTATCATAGATTTTCAACAAATATATGTTCAATTAGTGACATATAAAACTGGGGAATGTTAATGGCATTCCACAATGCTAAGCATAAGCTTTTGAAAAGATGTGTATTCATAATCTCGTGTTTGTGACCTAAAATATGTGTCCTATTGTTTATAAGTATTCAAATTTTATAGGTTTTAAGGTTTACTTAAAATTTAATTCAATTACAGTCATTTTGATTATATGATTATTCTTTGTGAATGTTTAAATATTTTTGAATAAATGTTTCCAGATTTGCTTTTTATAGGGTGCCTTGTAACATTTTTATCCTTACCCCTGTCCCTTTAAATGTATTTGGTACATGTTAGGATGTTTGATACATTTTAGGGATATTGACATAATAATACACACTGGAATATTAAAAAAAAAAAGTTGCTAGGTACCACATGACCCCAAATTATATATAAAGAAACTAACAACCAGAAAATATGGCATCTGTAACCACTCCTCTTGTGGTTTCAGAAAAACATGACACTTAGTTGAGGTATTTTTAAATAAGGAGGGGGCTTCCCAGATGGCTCAGTGGGTAAAGAATCAGTGTGCAGTCCAGGAGACACAGGAGATATGGTTTTGATCCCTGGCTCAGGAAGATCCACTGGAGGAGGGCATACAACCCACTCCAGTATTCTTGCCTGGAGAATCCCATAGATGGAGGAGCCTGGTGGGCTACATTCCATAGAGTCACAAAGATTTGGACACAACTGACAATATACCTTAAAAAAATGTTTTGTTCAGTGGTTCAAGTAAATTGTATGAATATGTAACACAATTCTAATTTTGCCATTGTTTTGAAATAATGATTTCCATATCATGTTGAATGAGTGTCAGAATCTTCCAAGTTTCTTCTGAGTTAGTGAGTGAATTCTATTCAGCTATTTTTTTAATGTTAAGTAAGTCTCTGGTTGTCAAGTACAAACCTCAGTTCCCTAATAAAACGAGCTTAGAAGGAAAGAATGGACATTATAGACATGTGTTGAATCAGTTCTTACAAGGTATTCATATTTTCCTACAACAATCCCACTTTTTAATTATACTAAAGCAAAGGTCTATGTTTTCAACTTTAATTATGGCTCATGATAGTGTTTTGAAAAATAAAGTATTTCTTAAAGTGAATCCTGATTAAGACAAGTATTTATTTAATGCTTTTTATAAAATGGAAGAATTCTATTTCTTACAGGTTATAATGATGACTTTGAGATCCATAAGTAAAGTTTTAAAGTAGAACTGTATTTTAAGAAAATATTAAATTGATTTCACAGTCATGGAAAACTATCTGAAGTAATATATCAAGAAACATGATAAATAGCAATATATTACATTGAGGAAGTTGTCTTATGGTCTGTCACAGAGGTCATTCTTTGACTCCATCTGATTTAATATCCTGTTTAGCATTTTAATTAAGAATTTTAGAAGAGCAAGTAAATGGAATATTAATAAGGTTCTCATATGATACAAAATAGAGAGGTGTTACAAAGTATGTCAAAAACAGAGAAATAATACAAATAGACATAATGAGGTTAGTAGCAGGGACAGTATTGAATAAAATGAAATGTATTTATTAAAAAGATGAGTTAATGTGCATTTCACAATTCAGGGGCATGTAAGTATAAAAATGTGTAGATGAAGAAGATGAATAAGGAGAAAAAATTGTGCATGTGGAATGCTTAGACATATTGTAATGCTCTCTATTATACAAAGATGCTACCTGTGTTCAGCTATAGAAATTAAGGTCTAAACTAATGATTGCAATACTAAGTCAAACCAACATTTTGAAGAGTATAAAATCTATATATATTTGATTAAATAATTAAAATATATGAATAAGCTAAAGCTACTAAATAAATAATGTTCAATTCTCCTACCTTGAAGAGATATCTTTATAGTCATTTGAAGAACAGGTATGAGTTTTAAGAATTCTGTTCTGGAACACTGATGGACCCCAGTGCCTCTAAGACTATACCATAAGTGACAAGTGTCTTTGCACTTGCTTTCTTGGACATTCCCATCCAGCATTTTAGCACTTTCTAAAGGATCAATAGCCATAACCTTCAGGCCTAGGGATAAACTCACTGGTAGTATGCTTTTCCCAGGGATGAACTCCCCAGTAGTCTGATTCTCTCATATTTTGGCAACAAATTCTGGGAAAAAGCCAATGCCAGGCACAGACTTTAGCTTAGTTTTGTGGTAAGAATTCCAAAGTCCTGGGAGCCTAGACTGGAGTCTACAGAAGTGACATGAGATCATGTGTACAAGAATACATTCTTCAAGTGCCTGAATCAATGGTAGGAGATACAATTAGAGAAAGGCTAGAATATATATTCTCTACCAAAGCCAAGCAAATTACCCCTTTTCCCAGCATTTGAAAATTGTGTTGTGTGATATAATAGAAGATACCATTATTGGATCACTCAACTACTCAGCTGACCAAAGGCAGGGGCTTCCCTGATGGTTCAGCAGGTAAAGAATCTGCCTGCAATGCAGAAGACTCAGGAGATGTGGGTTTGATCCCTGGGTTGAGACAATTCCTTGGAGAAGGGAATAGCTACCCACTCCAGTATTCTTGACTGGAGAATTCCATAGACAGTGAAGTCTGATGGGTTACAGTGCTTGGAGTTGCAGAGAGTGGGACATAACTGAGGGACTAAATTATAGAGTGACAGATTTTGTAGAAATCTGTACCTATAGGGCAATGGCAGGAACATACACAGTTGATCCTTGAACAGCGCAGGTTTAAAGTGCCTGGGGGTCACTTCTATGTGGATATTTTTCCATAAATATGCACTACAGTACTATATGGTCCAGGGTTGGTTAAATCCACAGAGGCAGAACCACAGATATAGAAGGCCTACTCTAAAGTTAAAACTATATTTTCAACTTTGCGGGGCTCAGTCCCCCTAACCGTCAGGTTGTTCAAGGGCTTACTGTATCTTTAATAGATTACAAAGGAGAAAGCTTAAAATCTGTACCTTGAATTTAAAACCTCATGGTGACAAAGTGTCTTAGTTTGGCTTTCCTGGAAGCAGAGGCTGATATAGGGTCTTAGTTGCCCATGATTTATTTAAGGAATTTTCTCTCCATCTCAAAAGAGAGGGAGTGAAGTATGAAGAATAGGGCAAAAGTTGAATGAGATCATAGTGAGGAAGCAGCTTCTATCTGATTCCATGAAATGTCTTGGAGCATGAAGAGTTCAATAAATGGGTCTCAGCTTGAGGCAGGAGGAAAGTTTAAACATCCTTGTCAGCCAATCATTGACTGTAGGTTGCTGCTTGCAATCAGCATAACCTATCCTATTAGGACAACAGTAAACATTTGAAAGGGAGGAAGCTGTGAAGCAGTAAGAGATAACTCTCAAGGCTAGGATACATTGTCCTAATGAAAGGGACTTAAATGGGACATCATTAGTCTCCACAATGGTCAACACGTTGTATTGCTCAGATCTGCTTTGTTCTCACATTTGCTTCATTGCACCAAGGCCAAAGGTTGGCCACAACTTAGGAGAAGCTTTATAATAGAAAGGCTATTACAAAGAACTGCAGTACATGCTGCTAGAATTGGTCTAAGGCTGTAATTGATACACATCATCTAGCTTTTCTGCTGCCCACTCCTATTACCTTCAAGTAGTGCTTCTACTGGTCTATGTGGTTGCATGGTGGAAATTCTGATCCCTAAGGATTCCAACCTTGGTTACTGTATTTGTACCAAGTTGTGTCTATTTACTGATTCATTTACAATTAAAGCTAAGCAAAAAAGTACTAAGAAATACCCACAGGATCTCCTGACTGCCAAGAACATTTTACCTTGGCCTATTATGGCACAGCAGTTCTCATGATGATCACCTTTGCCAGTATAGTAACATCTTTCTGGACCAGCTGATCAAAGAGCCCAAAGACACCACGTAGCAGTTACAGCTTTAAATCCATAAAGGTAATATCTTTAAGTCAATAGTGATAATCTTAGTGCATCTCCTTATGGAAGTGACCCAGTAAACATTTGGTCTAGAGGAGACAGGAAGCACAAATTGGTCACTGGGATGCTGGTGAGTGGAACCACTGGTATTTCCACTCATTCCCAGAAAGATGCATCCCATTTATTGGAAACAAGACACTGCATCACAGCCATTGCTTTAAGGATTATTCCACATTCTGAAGAAAAGAATCTCATTCTCTCAAAGAGTCATCTTCAAGTTGGCACTTCTGCTGTTTCTTCAAGAGGCTATTAACCTGTTTTATCAGACAAATAGCTTCAGGACAGTGAAGTCTGTGGCTGAACCAAGGTCATGTGGATACTGTTGCAGTACTTCTGCTGTTAAGGGTCCTTTTTTTGAGAATATGTTATAGGAGATCTCACATTGGTATGTATTTAAGTAGTGGGGTTGGCTGAGCCATGGCACAAATGGAAAGTAAAACTATTTCTACAATACGTGACAATTTAGGACAAGTCATTGCCCTTTCCAGATTCTAAGGAGTTTATTGCAACCAAATTGCTACCAAATAGCTTCCCAGGTGGTGCAGTGGTAAAGACTCTGCCTGCCAATTCAGGAGACTCCAGAGACAAGGGTTCAATCCCTGGGTTGGGAAGATTCTTTGGAGGAGGAAATGGCAACCCACTCCAGCATTATTGCCTGGAGAATTCCATGACAGTGGAGCCTGGTGGGCTACAGTTCACGGTGTCACAAAGAATCAGAGATGACTGAGCGACTGAGCACACACACAGCATAACTGGACCTTCTACTTGAGGGATGGTACTCTACAATGGGCTCATTGTTTTCTGGTACTGACATGCCATATACTCAGCACCAGGAAGAACTACATCACACTGGTATAAGATAACATGCTCCTGAATCTGCATCTGTACTACCATGTCTGTTCCTTTCATGATCTATAGCATAAGCACTGGGATGCCAAGTGACAAAGACTGGCTGACATTTAATGACATTTAATTTAATATGTATCTTGTGCACTTGGTGGTTTAGTGGTTCCACTTCAGTTGATGCTCTCTGAAGGGCATTAACTCTTGATGAAAATATTCACACAGAATATTTTGCATCTTATAGGTCCATCCATAAGCTTCTTGTATACATTTTCTCAGGCTAATTTTCTTTCTATACAAAGTGGATTATCAGTAACACTGCCTAAACTCTGCCTACTGAGAATACACTCTTCACCACTGTCTTTCAAGGCTGAGTTTCCTTATAACTACAGAACATAAGCAGACCATGACATGTACACACATACTAAGCTAACTTATCCTTGATTTAACCTTAGGCTTTTCCATTTTCCATTAGGAAGGTATAGGAAATCTCAGTAAAGCCATAGTTTCAATTTGACAAAGAATTATCAGTGCAATAGTGGAAGATAACACTGGAGCTTGATAATCTTCTGTGTAGTTTACATGTGTCCTCCAGACTCCCTGAGCTCAGTTTTAGATTGACCACTTCCAGTCTATAGTGGATGTCTTCTGGGTTCACCTGAACTTAAACTCAGTTGTCAATACTGCCTTCTTGGTAAATTGATGTAAAGATTCTAGGAGGAGCCAATAGGATTCTAGGAGGAGCATGCGAGGAGATGTTTGTCAAATGGTACACACTTATCTTCTGGAGGTCTTTGAGCCAGAACTCTAAGATATTCAGTGAGTGAATATCTTATTAGGCCTTGTTATTGGTTTCACCAGCCTTACTTCTTACCACATTTACCCTCAATACCTTGGAATCACTTTATTCACATGGCAGGAGTGGAAAAGCTGTTGTCCTGAAGTGTTGACTTTCAGAAGAGCCCTTTCATGTTCAAAACCACACTCAAAATAAGCAGCTCTTCATGTAGCTTGATAAATTATCTCAGTTTCAGAGCTTTCTCCAAGCTTTAAATATATTTCATAAAAACCTCAAGGAAGTCTACCATGTGTTGTGTTTCTTTTAAAGTGGTAGGAAGTACTAACTGATCTATCTTGTCTTTAACTTTGCAAAGAATATCCCAGGGTGTCACAGAAATACTAAAACTCCTAAAGTATCACATCTGTGCTAGGTCCCTTAGTATTTTTATGGTTTATCTTATACCAGATCTACAACCCTTAGATAGTCTTGAACATCACATTAGTCCTCTTTACTGATGACACAATATTAATTAAAACTGATCAGAGGAAATGCAAAGTACTTGGATGCCTTGGTAAGACACATAAAACACATACTCACATCCACCCACATACATATTGCCAGCATCATCTTTTGAATAAGACAGCTCCCATTTATTTAATGGTAAATTAGTACAAGTTAGAAAATTTTACAGAGTAATGTTTTTCTGTGAGATTTCACCAAACAGCACTGAAATACTCAACTGAAAAATCACTGACATGACTGCCTGTGTAGAAAATCTGAGAAAATAGACAAAAGAGAAAGAACTCATGGAAGTATGCAAGTATAGTAAGTTTGTGGATACAAAGTAAATATACAGAAGTTAATTATTTTCATCAGTTCAGTTCAGTTCAGTTGCTCAGTTGTATCTGACTCTTTGTGAACCCATGAATCACAGCATGCCAGGCCCCCCTGTCCATCACCAACTCCCGGGGTTTACCCAAACTCACATCCATTAAGTCGGTGATGCCATCCAGCCATCTCATCCTCTGTTGTCCCCTTCTCCTCCTGCCCCCAATCCTTCCCCAGCATCAGGGTCTTTTCCAATGAGTCAACTCTTCGCATGAGGTGGCCAAAGTATTGGAGTTTCAGCTTCAACATCAGACCTTCAAATGAACACCCAGGGCTGCTCTCCTTTAGGTTGGACTGGTTGGATCTCCTTGCAGTCCAAGGGACTCTCAAGAGTCTTCTCCAACACCACAGTTCAAAAGCATCAATTCTTCGGCGCTCAGCTTTCTTCACCGTCCAACTCTCACATCCATACATGACTACTGGAAAAACCATAGCCTTGACTAGATGGACCTTTGTTGCAAAGTAATGTCTCTACTTTTTAATATGCTATCTAGGTTGGTATAACTTTCCTTCCAATGAGTAAGCATCTTTTAATTTCATGGTGGCAATCACCAACCACAGTGATTTTGGAGCCCCCAAAAATAAAGTTTGACACTGTTTCCCCATCTATTTGCCATGAAGTGATCGGACCAGATGCCATGATCTTAGTTTTCTGAATGTTAAGCTTTAAGCCAACTTTTTCACTCTCTTCTCTCACTTTCATCAAGAGGCTTTTTAGTTCTTCTTCGCTTTCTGCCATAAGGGTTGTGTCATCTGCATATCTGAGGTTATTGATATTTCTCCCAACAATCTTGATTCCAGCTTCTGATTCTTCCAGCCCAGAGTTTTTCATAATGTACTCTGCATATAAGTTAAGTAAACAGGGTGACAATATACAGCCTTGACATACTCCTTTTCCTATTTGGATCTAGTCTGTTGTTCCATGTCCAGTTCTACCTGTTGCTTCCTGACCTGCATAAGTAGCAGCAATAAACAAATGGAATATAAAATTGAAAACACAATACAATATATATTAGGTTCAGTTCAGTTCAGTTACTCAGTTGTGTCTGACTCTTTGCGACCCCTTGGGCTGCAGCACACCAGAATTTCCTGTCCATCACCAACTCCTGGAGCTTGCTTAAACTGATTTCCATTGAGTTGGTGATGCCCTCCAGCCATCTCACCTTCTATTGTATCCTTCTCCTTCTGCCTTCAATCTTTCCCAGAACCAGGGTCTTTTCCAAGGAGTCAGTTCTTCTCATCGTGTGGTCAAAGTAATGGAGTTTCAGGTTCAGCATCAGTCTTTCCAATGAATATTCATATTTGATTTACTCTAGGATTGATCAGTTTGATTTCTTTGCTCTCCAAGCGATTCTCAAGAGTCTTCTCCAACACCACAGTTCAAAAGCATCAATTCTTTTGTGCTCAGCTTTCTTTATGGTCCAACTATCACATCCAAACATGACTACTGGAAAAACCATAGCTTTGACTAGACAGACATTTGTCAGCAAAGTAATGTCTCTGCTTCCTAGTATGCTGTCTAGGTTGGTCATAACTTTTCTTCCAAGGAACAAGCGTCTTTTAATTTCATGGCTGCAGTCACCATCTGCAGAGATTTTGGAGCCCAAGAAAATAAAGTTGTGACTGTTTTCATTGTTTGCCCATCTTTTTGCCATGAAGTGATGTGACCGGATGCCATGATCTTAGTTTTTTGAATGTTGAGTTTTCACAATTTATATTAGCACCCATCACAAAAATTAACTCAAAATGATCAGAGACTTCCCTGCAAAAAGCAAAACTATAAAACTTGGAGAAGATAACATAGAAGAAATCTTGGATGACCTTGGATTTGGCAATGATATTTCAGATACAACACCAAAGTGAATAATCATAAAATACATAATTGTTAACCTGGATTTCACTAGCCACAGACTGGGAGACAATATTTGCAAAAGATGTATCTGGTACAACCATGTGACATTCTGGAAAAGGCAGAACTAGGGAGAAGGTAAAAAGATCAGTAGTTGCTAGTAGTTGAGTGAAGAGAGGGATGAATAGGCAAAGCACAGAAGATTTTTAGGGTAGTGCCACAGGACTGAAAAAGGTCAGTTTTCGTTCCAATCCCAAAGAAAGGCAATGCCAAAGAATGCTCAAACTACCGCACAATTGCACTCATCTCACATGCAAGTAAAGTAATGCTCAAAATTCTCCAAGCCAGGCTTCAGCAATACATGAACCATGAACTTCCAGATGTACAAGCTGGTTTTAGAAAAGGCAGAGGAACCAGAGATCAAATTGCCAATATCCGCTGGATCATCGAAAAAGCAAGAGAGTTCCAGAAAAACATCTATTTCTGCTTGATTGACTATGCCAAAGCCTTTGACTGTGTGGATCACAATAAACTGTGGAAAATTCTGAAAGAGATGGGAATACCAGACCATCTGACCTGTCTCTTGAGAAACCTGTATGCAGGTCAGGAAGCAACAGTTAGAACTGGACATGGAACAACAGACTGGTTCCAAATAGGAAAAGGAGTACGTCAAGGCTGTATATTGTCACCCTGCTTATTTAACTTATATGCAGAGTACATCATGAGAAATGCTGGGCTGGAAGAAACACAAGCTGGAATCAAGATTGCTGGGAGAAATATCAATAACCTCAGATATGTGGATGACACCACCCTTATGGCAGAAAGTGAAGAAGAACTAGAGAGCCTCTTGATGAAGGTGAAAGAGGAGAGTGAAAAAGTTGGCTTAAAGCTCAACATTCAGAAAACTAAGATCATGGCATCTGGTCCCATCACTTCATGGGAAATAGATGGGGAAACAGTGGAAACAGTGTCAGACTTATTTTTTTGGTCTCCAGAATCACTGCTGATGGTGATTGCAGCCATGAAATTAAAAGACTACAAGAAATTAAAAATTACTCCTTGGAAGGAAGGTTGTGGCCAACCTAGATAGCATATTTAAAAGCAGAGACATTACTTTGCCAACAAAAGTCCGTCTAGTCAAGGCTATGGTTTTTCCAGTGGTCATGTATGGATGTGAGAGTTGGACGGTGAAGAAAGCTGAGCGCCGAAGAATTGATGCTTTTGAACTGTGGTGTTGGAGAAGACTCTTGAGAGTCCCTTGGACTGCGAGGAGATCCAATCAATCCATCCTAAAAGAGATCCATCCTGGGTGTTCATTGGAAGGTCTGATGTTAAAGCTGAAACTCCAATACTTTGGCCACCTCATGCGAAGAGTTGACTCATTGGAAAAGACCCTAATGCTGGGAAGGATTGGGGGCAGGAGGAGAAGGGGACGACAGAGGATGAGATGGTTGGATGGCATCACCGACTCAATGGACTTGGGTTTGGGTAGACTCCGGGAGTTGGTGATGGACAGAGAGGCCTGGCGTGCTGCAGTTCATGGGGTCGCAAAGAGTCGGACATGACTGAGTGACTGAACTGAACTGAAAATATTCTGTGTGATACCATAATTAAGAATATATGTCATTATACATTTGTCCAAACCTGTAGAATTGTACAGGCTTCCCAGATGGTGTAGTGATAAAGAATCCACCTGCCAGTGTAAGAGTGCAAGACACGCAGGTTTGATCCCCGGGTTGGAAAGATCTCCTGCAGTAGGAAATGGCAACCTGCTACAGTATTCTTGTTTGGAAAAATTCCATGTACAGAGGAGCCTGGTGGACTACTGTTTCCATGGGGTTGCAATACATAGAATTGTGCAGTATGCAGAGTGAATTCTAAGGTTGATCATGTTTTTTTTTGTGTGTGTGTGTGATTATGATGTATCAGAGGGCTTCTCTCGTGGCTCTGACAGTAAAGAATCTGTAGGTAATGCAGGAGACTCAGGTTCGATACCTGGGTTGGGAAGATCCCCGGAGAAAGAATGGCTTCCCATTCCAATATTCTTGCCTACAGAATTACATGGGCAGAGGAGTCTGGCAGTCTACAGTCCATAGGGTTGCAAAGAGTTGGACATGACTGAGTAACTAACACACACACACACATGATATATCAGTGTAGCTTTATCAGCTATAACATACCTTCCACTTTGGTGAGTGATGCTGATGATGTATAAGACTATGCATTGTGTTGGGTTAGGAGGTACATGGGAAATCTCTCTACCTTCCCACAAATTTTCTGTGAGCCTAAAATTACTCTAAAAAGTATAAAGTCCTATAAAAAATATACTATCAAACCTGCAATTAAATTTATTTTCTGCAGTAGTGCTAGAAAGAAAATGTTTATAAATATTAGAAACAGAAAAGGCAAAGCATGCCTTACATTGAGGGGAAAGTATAAAGTGAGATATCATTGTTGTATCTGGTTAAACTAAAATAAGATTTTTAAAAAATCAGATTTAAAAAGTTTCCAGCAACATTTATTCATATCCTATATATCAAATATTACTTGGTAACATGTACTCACACATTTGATAACTTGTATAGACAATTCAGTAAATGCTTGGACTTTTCTATAACAATCAAGATTTTAACATTAAAAGAATTTTCAGGAATATATGAAGGTGTCTACCTTTTCTACAGAAATATTTATTTTAATTGGAGGTTAATTATTTACAATATTCTGATGGTTTTTGCCATACATCAACATGAATTGGCCACAGGTATACATGTGTCCCCTCCCTCCTGAACCTCCCTCAGAAATTAGAATAAATGTTTCTTTTCAGGACTTTTATGTGATTACTTAAAAAAGTGAAGAAATGTAGAATGCTATATTCAATTGTAGGAATATATTTTTAGCTTCAATTTAATATAATGCAAAAAGTTTCTCTACAATAATAAACTTTAAAATAACAAAATAAAAATTTATACACATGAATATAATTTTAAATGATCTTTAAATATCAATGACTAATTAATGAACAGTTTGTGTAAAATTTTACAGAAAAATTATTTTTTCAGCTGCGACATAAATAAAGCCAGTAAAACTAGTAGAAGACCAATATGCCATTTATGACTATTATAATAATATTTGACATTTTGATGGCATTCTCATAGGACTCATTTTAATTTAATTCTTAAATATTCTTAGTTTCAAATGCCCTATTATTCCAACTTTCATAACAGATTGCAAAACTCAATTATAGCAAAAATTTATGATCTTAAAAATGTCAAATAATGAATAACAATGCAGGATTGAGATGGTTTTTGTTTGAAATAACTATTAATTTAACTTAGAAATGAATCACATAAACTGATAACTGTATGTAACCATATGGGCTTCCCAGGTGGCACTAGTGGTAAAGAATCCACCTGCCAATGCATGTAGACATAAAAGATGTGGGTTCAGCCCCTTGATAGGGAAGATCCCCCAGAGGAGGGCATGGCAACCCATTTCAGTATTCTTGCCTAGAGAATCCCATGAACAAAGGAGTTTGGCAGGCTGTGGTTTATAGGGTCACACAAAGTTGGACACGACTGAAGCGACGTAGCATGCAGATATAACCATATAATTTCACCCTCCAAAACAAAGAAAACACATTTCAAAACAAATTTCCCCCAAATTCCAAACTCATGTAGCATTAAATTCTGAAGAAAAATAAATCTTTTATGTTTGTTGACTTTTAAATCGTTTATGTTTGTCATTTTGCCTTTAGTTACCTACTTTTAAAGACATATAAAAATATCGATGGTAAATATCTATGTACAGATATTTAAATTTTTATTGTGATAAGCACATGAGATCTATCCTCAACAAATTGTATGTATACATAACACTATTATTGACTATAGTACAATATTGTACAGCAGATCTGTATAGCTTATTTATTTTAACTGAAAATATATCCATGTTGAATAATCGCTCATTTCCTCCTTCTTCCCGTGTTCTGGTAACCACCACTCTAGTCTTCAATTTTATCAATTTGACTACTTTAGATACCTCACATAAAGACTTGTCTTTCTGGGCCTGGTTTATTTCTTTCAGCTGAATGTCTTCAAGAATATTTGGTCTTTTATTAAAAGAATCTCATCTAAATCATACATATATACAAATTACCCATTTGAAGTTAACTGTGGAAGAGGTACAGTCAGTAATTTTTGCAGACAACATAAAATAATGAGATTATGACTATGCTTTTTTGAAGGAAATACTTTCTATACTTGTGAATGTTTAAAACTATTTAATAAAAAAGACACAGTGAGAAAGAAAGTTTCTCCCTGCCATTATTATTGGGCTTTATTTGTTAGTTTTATTTTGTGTGTATTTTTAGAAGAAAATACAATTCCACACTCTTTGGAAAAATTAATGATGGTTAAAATTTTTGCATTTAAGATTCTTAATTTGTATCTGTCCCCTCTTTCATTCAATCATTTTGATGTTTGTAAGTCACTTTCTCAATATCCATGTTTTCTTATTAGTGAATTAGAATAAGACTTTTATTAACAACAACAACAACGATTAAACCTTCACAGTAATCAGGATCATTGTACAAATTGTATTAGGCAGTGCATGTATTTGGAACTCTCATATAAGTGAATTTATATCAAGAACTTTTCATTTACTTGAATTCCTGGCTTTTGTTAATTTTTAAGAATTAACTTAGAAAGGAAAGGGAAACTAGGACAGACAGGGAAATTGGAGTCAATGTTCTCTTCAATAAAACAGCAAAATATAGTAAAAGAATAAATAGGTCAGAGAGAACTGGTGATTAGATGCAAGAGATCTAAAGAAAGAACACAGACTACAAAAGAAAGAAAGGGACTCAAGAAATTTTTGTAGGTGCAATAATTCTCATCCTGTAAACCTTTATTTCTCTATGTTACTTTAAAAAGAATTCTCCTGAATGCCCTTGTGCCCCCATTTCTGTTCAAACTCATTTTCTCTTATAGCCACTGCTTTCCCTGAGATTCCTCTTGCCACTTTTCTGTGAAAGAAGTATTGATTGAGTGATAAAGCAAATCCAGTTACATGGCTGTAGTGATCTCATTTCACAAAAGAGTCTAGAGAAATAAATGTTTCCTAAGAGTAAACTTCAGATCACTTAACAGTTTTGAAATCCTGAAATGCCAAATTAAAGAACATTTCCAGGGGAAAGAAATAGCTGAAAAGAGCATGAGTCAGAATAATTTTGGAAGCCAGGAAAGCAAAATATCCAGGCCTGGAAAAGAAACTGAGTGGAAAAAGAGTGACCAATGCTATTAAAACTTCCTCTGGTTGTTTCCAGTATTAGAAACCAGGCCTGCAATAGGGTTCAAGAGACTTATAAAAGTAGAACCATGACACAATTTGGTCATTTTTTCCTTCTTTCCTTCCATCCTTCTTGTTTTTTCCCTCTGTTCAAGTTTTTCAGATAATTTATTTCTAAGATTTTCTCAGCATTATTTGTAACGCCTTAACAGTGTGGATTTAATTAAAAAGTGATTGTAGTGTGCAGACTGACTTAGATAAGAGGTGGCGTAGGGGGATTTTGAAACATGATATGATAGGAGGCTGAAGAATCATATTCTTCTGGGACTACCAACAGGGAAAAGGACATTGGCAGCAATCAATAATCCAATTTGAGGATTTAGGACTAAGAGTCAGGTCAAATGTTTCAGAAAATCCTTGACGTTGATAGAAAGAGAGTCCTGATCAGCATAAAATCACACAGGGGGCAAGTTAGATTATGAGAGCAAAGGTAGAAATGGTATCTATTGCCTGAGTGATTAAATGAAAAGGCAATGATCAACAGTGATTAGGTTAGAATAGCAAACAAAAAATATCAAAAATAAAACACAAAAACAATTAACTCACATGATGTGCTTAAACTTCTGTCTATGTCTACAAGCTCAGGTTAGAGCCATACCTTCTGTCTTCCAAGTGATGAAATCAGAGCTTAAGAAGAAATAATGGCCCTGTTTTTAACTTAAATATTTGACAAGGACTCAAATCCCTCCTCCCACCCCCTCCATCAAAATGGCATTCATTTTATTTTATAATTTCCTTCCTACCTTCCTTAATACTTTGCTGGATCCAGAAAGATCTTATTTCTGTGCCTTAGACCTGTGATAGTTTCAGACTCAGTACATTTGGTCTGAGAATCCTTTCACCTAAAATAAAACACTTTGTTGAACTTAACTTTTGCCAATTCTATTTTTATCAATTCATCCAAAGGAAAACACCACTTAATGTAACTTTCTATAGTTTTTAATACTATCACAATAAATTTAGTAATTATGAAATTAACACCTGCAATGCAGGAGACCTGGATTTGATCCCTGGGTTGGGAAGATTCCCTGGAGAAGAGAATGGCTACCCACTCCAGTATTCTGGCCTGAAGAATTCCATGGACTGTATAGTTCCATGGGGTCACAAAGAGTTGACGCAACTGAGTGACTTTAAGTAAGTAAGTAACGTCAATAGCAATAATAAAGATGGTGATGATGATATTGATGACAATGATGATACAAAAATCTTGGGTAATATACTGTTTCTAATTTGACAATGGCTGGCTACATAGGTCAGAATTATCCTCCTGCTGGAAAAAAAAAGTTAAACTATATATGTGTGCATATATAGCACACACATACTTAAACAGAGAAATATGTGCGTCCACTTTCATGACTCTCAGAGCAAGTACCTACCTCCTCATATTTTGCAAACTACACACTTCACTCATTTTACTCTCATCTCAGCCCTTGTAGAACTTAGGGAAACCAAACACAATGATAGATCTAGATAAAAACGTTAAAACCAAAAAAAGCATCAAACCAAAAAAAGCCAGGACCAACTTCCTTCAAACGAGAAAACCAAGTTTGTCAGCTGATTCTCGATAGAAACTAATGTTGGATCATAGATAATTATAAAATGGAATCTTCAGTGTGCTAAAACAAGCCATCAACCTAGACTTCTATACCTAGAATTTTATTTTGTATATATATATATATTTTTTTGTATATATATATATATATATATATATATATATATATATATATATATATATATAGTCCTTCCTTATTTAGATTGACAGATATAGAATAATGTTCTCCACAAGTAAATCATACATAAATATATTCAGAGTACTCATTCTGACTTTTCTTCAGCTATATAATGTGCGTGCATGCGTGTTTGGTTGTGGGTAACTCTTTGACCCCATGGATTATCACTACTAGGTTCTTCTGTCTGAGGAAGTTTCCAGGCAAGAATATTGGAGGCAGCTATATAATAGGAATTATCTAATTATAAATGTTTCAAAACATACAGCTGTGATCTTTATACACAATAGAGTTAAGCTAGAAATATATAGCAAAAAGTTAAGTAAGAATAAATCAACATATGCTTGAAATCAAGCAAAACATTTCCAAATAAACCATACATGAAAGTAGTCAAAATGTAAATAGAAAATATTTATAGCTGGATGATATTAATAATCTCATTTTATAAGGCAAATATAAGCTTGATTCAACAACCTGTGAAGGGCATTTGAATTCTTGAAGATAAATAGATGAAATATCCCTGAGGAAATATTAATGAACCTGATCAAATGACGCACAAAATGGTACTAAGTCATGGCCAATTTTACTTTAATCTCAGAATACAAGTTTAACTTACTAAAGGAAACAATGTATTTACCATATTAATATTATTAAAAATGAATGTTATCATCTCAATATATGCATACAAAGTCGATAATTTTTAACATCCATTTTTGTTTAAAAAAAGTCTTAGGATATTCAGACCTAAATAAATTGTTCTTAATCTGATAATAAGAGATCAACTACTGACCTATATTGCATAAATTTTATCAGCAGTTTGAAAATTTTCCTCTGGGATCAAGCACAAATAACGATTCTGCAATCTACAAATTTCATCCATATTAAATCTTGTACACACAGTCTTAGCCATTGCGATAAAGAAAAAAAAAAAAAAAAGGAAATCAAAGGATTGGCAAAGAAATATAACGACCATAAATACCATTATTTTTAAAAATCATGACCATAAAGTCAAAATGATCTATAATTAAATTATACAAATCAACAGTTAATAAATGAATTCAACAAAGTCCCTGAACTTAAAGTTAATACACAAACATCAGTAGAAACAAAGCATTACAAAATTGTCAAAAATAATACTACTTAATGTGCAATCAAAAATATTGGATGGAGTGACACCACCCAAAGACTTAGGCATAAATTCAACTAAGGAGGTGAAAGACCTCTATTTCAAGTCCAACAAGACATTGATAAAAGAAATCAAAGAAGATAAAATTAAATGTAAATGTATCTTTTATTCATGAATTTGAAGAATTAATATTGTTAAAATGTCAATACTACCAAAGGTCATCTATATGTTTAGGCTGTCCCTACAGAGACTTTAATGACACTTTTAACAGAAGTAGAAAATACACTGTGAAAATTTATATAGAACTATAAAAGACCACTGAACAGCTAAAGGGATACTAAGAAGACCCAAACAGGAGACGTCACACTTTCTATTTTCAAGCTATGTTTTAAAGCTACAATAATCAAAAAGAGTATGGTACTGGCATAAAAACAGACAAATACACCAGTGAAACAGAATTGAGAGCCTAGAAGTAAACCCAAGCATAAACAGTCAAGCAACATTTGATAAGGGTGTCAGGAATACTCACTAGAGAAAATATGGTCTGTTTAATAAATAGTGCTATGATAATTGGATATTCACATATAATTAAACTGGACTCATTTCTTATACCACTCAAAAAATTAATCAAAATATATCAAAGACCTAAGTGTAAAACTTAAAACCATGAAGCTCCTAGAAGGAAACAGGAGTAAAGCTCCTTTAAACAGATCTTGGTAATGATTTTTGGATATTATACCACGGCACAAGCAACAAAACATAAAGTAAACAAGTAGGACTACATCAAACTAAAAAGCTTTTGTTAAGCAAAAGAAACTGTCAACAAAAGGAATAGACAATCTATAAAGTAAGGAAAAATATTTGCAAACCATTTATCTGATAAGGGATCAATTTAAAATATATAAAGAACTCATACAATTCAATAGCAAATAAATAAATAAATAACAACTCCCCAAATCCCAGATAATTCAATTAAGAAATGAGCAAAGAACCTGAATAGAAACTTCTCTGAAGAATACATATAAAAGGTCAACAAGTTCATGAAAAGAAATTCAAGATCATTTGTCATTATTGAAATGCATATTAAAACCACAATGAGATATGACTTCAAATCTATTAGAATGGCTATCATAAAAATACACAATAAAAAATGATGGCATGGACATGGAGAAAAAGAAACCATTTGGACTGCTGTAGGGATTGTAAATTGATACAGCCACTATGTGAAAGACATGGAAGACTCTCAAGAAATTAAAAACAGAACTGCAGTGTGACGCAGCAGTTCCACTCCTGGGAATATATCCAAAGGAAACAACCCCATGTTCATATCTGCAATAGTGGCACTGCCTAAGATAGGGTAGCAACCTGAGTCTGAGAGTCCATCAAAAGATGATGGATAAAGAAGCTATACATACATATGTGGGCTTCCCTTGTGGCTCACTTGGTAAAGAATCTGTCTGAAATGCAGGAGACCTGGGTTTGAGGCCTGGGTTGGGAAGATACCCTGGAGAAGGGAAAGGTTAGCTACTCCAGTATTCTGGTCTGGAGACTGATTATATTCTTTGCAGTCAAAGATGGAGAAGCTCTACACAGTCAGCAAAAACAACACTGGGAGCTGACTGTGGCTCAGATCATGAACTCATTGCAAAATTCAGACTTAAATTGAAGAAATTAGGGAAAACATCAGACCATTCAGGTATGACCTAAATCAAATCCCTTACGATTATATAGTAGAAGTGACAAATTTATTCAAGGGATTAGATCTGATAGACAGAGTGCCTGAAGAACTATGGACAGAGGTTTGTGACATTGTCTAGAAGGAAGTGATCAAGATCATTCCCAAGAACAAGAAATGCAAAAAGGAAAATATTTGTCTGAGGAGGCCATACAACTAGCTGAGAAAAGAAGGTAAGCTAAAGACAAAGGAGAAAAGGAAAGATATACCAATTATAACGCAGAGTTCCAAAGAATAGCAAGGGAGATAAGAAAGGCTTCCTCAGTGATCAATGCAAAGAAATAGAGGAAAAGAATAAAATGGGAAAGACAAGCGATCTCTTCAAGAAAATTAGAGACACCAACGGAGCATTTCATGCAAAGATGGGCACAATAAAGGACAGAAATGGCATGGACCTAACAGAAGCTGCAGATATTAAGCGGTGGTATTTTTCAATTCTAAAGAAAAGCTGCCAAAGATTTTGCACAATAGGCAGAGGAATGATCCCAAGAGGGTTCATCGCAAATTGGATATTCAAGCTGGATTTCGAAAAGGCAGAGGAACCAGAGATCAAATTGGCAACATCTGTTGGATCATTGAAAAAAGCAAGTGAGTTCCAGAAAAAACATCTACTTCTGCTTTATTGACTATGCCAAAGACTTTGACTGTGTGGATTACAACAAACTGTGGAAAAATCTTCAAGAGATGGGAAAATTAGACCACCTTATCTGCCTCCTGAGAAATTTGTATGCAGGTCAAGAAGCAACAGTTAGAACTGGACATGGAACAACAGACTGGTTCCAAAATGGGGAAGGAATATGTCAAGGCTGTATATTGTCAGCCTGCTTATTTAACTTATATGCAAAGTACATCATGAGAAATGCTGGGCTGGATGAAGTACAAGCTGGAAATAAGATTGATGGGAGAAATAGCAATAATCTCAGATATGCAGATGACACCAACCTTATGGCAAGAGATGAAGAAAAACTAAAATTCCTCTTGATGAAAGTGAAAGAGAAGAGTGAAAAAGTTGGCTTAAAACCCAACATTCAAAAAACTAAGATCCTGGCATCCGGTCTCATTACCTCATGGTAAATAGATGGGGAAACAATGGAAACAGTGACAGACTTTATCTTTGGGGCTCCAAAATCACTGCAGATGGTGACTGCAGCCATGAAGTTAAAAGATGCTTGCTCCTTGGAAGAAAAGCTTGACCAACCTAGACAACATATTAAAAAACAGAGATATTACTTTGCTGACCAAGGTCTATCTCATCAAAGCTATGGTTTTTCTAGTAATCATGTATGGATGTGTGAGTTGGGCTATAGAAAAAGCTGAGCATCAAAGAATTGATGCTTTTGAAGTGTGGTCTTGGAGAAGACTCTTGAGAGTCCCTTGGACTGCACAAGGAGATCAAAACAGTCAAACCTAAAGGAAATCAGTCCTGAATATTCATTGGAAGGACTGATGCTGAAGCTGAAACTCCAATGCTTTGGCCACCTGATGGGAAGAACTGACTCATTTGAAAAGACCCTGATGCTAGGAAAGATTGAAGGCAGAAGGAGAAGGGGAAGATGGAAGGTAAGATGGTTGGATGGCATCACTGACTCAATGGACATGAGTTTCAGCAGGCTCCAGGAGTTGCTGATGGACAGGGAAGCCTGGCGTGCTGCAGCCCATGGGGTCGCAAAGATTCAGACACAGCTGAGCGACTGAACTGAACTGAACATACATATGTATGTATATATAAATCTATATTCACATGCACGATGGATTATTGTTTAGCCATAAAAATGGGTGAAATATTGAAGGCATCATGCAAAGTATAGTGGGTAAGACAGTGCAAGACAATACCGTATGAGCTCACTCCTATATAGAATTAAAAAGGAGAACAAACTTGTAGTTATCAGAGGCTGAAGATGAAGGGAGAGGGGATTGGAGAAAGATTGTCAAAAGGTAAAATCTTCACTTAGAAGTCAGTGTCCTTAGTTGCTCAGTCATGTCTAACTCTTTGTGACTCCATGGACTGTAGCCCACCAGGCACTTCTGTCCATGGAATTCTCCAGGCAAGAATACTGGAGTGGGTAGCTGTTTCCTTCTCCAGGGGATCTTCCCAACCCAGGGATTGAATCCAGGTCTCCCACATTGCAGGCATATTCTTTACTGTCTGAGTCATCAGGGTAATTACAATATGATAACTATAGCTAATATTGCTATAAGATAAAATATAGGATTTTTAAAGAGATTAAATGCTAACACTTCTATGATAATAATTTGTTTGCTTTTTCTTTCTTATTGGATCTGTTGGCGTATGTTCATGTTAACTGAACCTACTATGGTAATCAATTCACAGTACATGCAAACCAAATCACCCTTCTGGATACTTTAAACATATACAATGATATATGTCAATTATTTCTCAATAAAACCAGAAAAAAAGACCTGTAAACAAATCTAAAAGACGTGCAAGATCTTTACAAAGAAAACTTTGAAATGTTATGATACACTTAAAAAAATTAGATGATTTATAAAGTCTATGATTCAGAACTTAATATTATAAAGATAAAAAATGTCCTCCAGATTAATCTAAAAATTTTAAAAATCCTAAATACATCCCAGTTTTTTTTTTACAGAAATAGAGTTGGTGACTTCATAATATACATAGCAATGTAAAGGAATATGATCATCCAAGACAATACTGAAATCCAACAAAGTCAGAGACCTTCCTTCACCAAATTGCAAGATATGCTATGAAGTTACAGTAAATAATGTCATGAGGTTTTGGTGCAAGAAGAGACAAATAATCATATGCACTAGGGAGAAAAGTCCAGAAATTGATACATATATGAACATTTGGTTTATACCACACGTGACATTGGAGAACAATTTGGAAAGGACAATCTTTTCAAAGAATGATGTTCTATCAATTGGGTATTTATGTCTCTATGAAGAAATTATAAAAATTATCTCCTGCCTAAAAAATAAAATTATTTTTAAGTGAACTGTAGATATTAATATGAAATTAAGCAAACATTTTCAAGAAAATAATTCAGGGAAATAATTTCATAATCCAAATTAGGGAAAGATGATTTAAGTGAGACAAAAAGACAGCAACAGTAAAGGAAAAAAATGGTAAATAATACTACATAAAATAAAAGAAAATTTATTCCACTCATGAATAAACATCACTAACAGAGTAAAACAATATTTCATTTGTATTTTTACTGTAAATATATTATATTCATGTGAAGGAATACCATACAAAAGTAAAAATAGGAAATTAAGGTACATAAAATCACATGGTTCTCAAAAACATATTAAAGCTGAGAAATTAGCTGCTATGGAAAGCATACTGAATACATATTTCCACATCTATATTTACAAAAAGAGGCACAACATCTACAGTATTAGAAGTTAGAGGACAGTTTTTTTGGGAAAAGGAAGACAAATGTTGATTTTGGAAAGGAGAAAAGGGAGTCTTCATTGTTGTTGGCATCGATATATTTCTTGACTTGGGTAATGTTAAATGTTAATACTGTGCTACTACTTGCTAAATTGTATACCTAATGTCTTTTATACTTTTTCAATGTATTTTACCACAATAAAATTAAGTTAATAAAATATCATGAAATTGCTATTTTCCAGACATTGTTTTGTGTCCCTTTACACATAGTAACTCAATTATTTAACCCTTCCTGATCTCTTAGGTAGATATTATTACGCCTAATTTTAAGATGAAAACATAATTAAAGATTATGAAGTAAAATGGAGTATTTAAGTGGCATAATGAGTAAGTTGCTGATCCAGGATGTCCCTCTAGATATCTGGCTGCAAAATATGTTTAACTAGAATACTTTGCTCTATTTCAAATTCACATTTTGCATAGGTGGGAAATTTTCCAGTCTTCAAATGCAACATTGTTTTTATCTCCAATGGCTTCTGAGCATCAGATAACTCTACAGGAGAAAGGTTTCAGGTCAAGATTTTGTCAATATATACCACCCACATATATGTAACACTTTGTGTTTACACATGCTTATTGTTTTTTTTACAACAGTATCTCAATTATATTACTTTTAATATATAAGTTTACATTACATTCATTATGTTTGTATCATTTTGTATTCTGCATATGGAGTATGCCCTGAGAATATTGTTTAAAAATTCAGTGCATTATGTAGTGAAAAGTTGGATGAGTCTCTCTTTCATGATAACTCAATTTATTGGACAGGCTACCCACAGATAAACTTAATGACTATGTTATAGTAAATTATTTTGTAGGTTGATGATTCATGGAGGTTCTGGGGTTAATAAATAATATGGACCATGGTATTTTTCTACTGTTCTCAGTTGTGTCTGACTCTTTGCAGTCCCATAGACTGTAGCCTGCCAGGATCCTATGTCCATGGAATTTCCCAGGCAAGAATAGTGGAATAGGATGTCATGTCTTTAAGTGGGGTGCCATTTCCTACTCCAGGGTGTCTTCTAGACAAAAGATCAAAGCCATGATCCCTGTGTCTCCTTCATTGAAAGGCAGATTCTTTACCACTAGTGCCATCCGTGAAGCTCATTTTTTTTTTTTCCACTAGCAGATATCAATATATTTTTTACTTATCTATGTGTGTGGTTCTAGTTCTATATACCTATGTGATTGGAGAAATAAAGCATCTACTTTCATAATGCCATCTACATTTTGAGAAGGATGGACTAAACTGCTTTAAAGATAACCGTGTGATTTCAGCATTTGTAGAATCAGTGCATAATAACACTGTCATTTCAGCAAATTGACACTAGGTGGAGATTATATTTAATTAATAATCTTTGTCTTACAAGCTGCACTTTTCAAATATAGGGTCCCCTCACTAACTGAAAGTAGAGCAGTCCTGTGAAATCTTTCTTGAGGCAAAATGGCCTAAAGCGAAGATGTGGTTACCTTAGGACACATCTTACTAATGCATACACAAAATAAACTGAGGTAAAGCACACATGATCACATAGTTCAAAATTATGGTGGCTTGATGCTCTGATACTAAGTGTAGTTCCAGGGGAAGGAGCTTGGCATTGTCACTGTCCCTCAGAGTGTTGGTTTCCTCTATCATAGAGGCCTGCTACAAAACAGACGTTGAACACTATTTTTGCTTTTTGTCTTTTTTCTTTCCCATAAAATCAAAAATCCTCTTTGGATTTCTTTAGGTTAAGAAAAATAGGTAGTAATGTAGGTCTTTCATAAAAGTGGAGTGGTATAAAGAGAACACTCAAAAAGTAGGAGATACCTGTACTTTGATTTTCAGAGAATTCTAAAACAACTATTCCTCACTTATTTAATTATTTTGGATTTATTAACATGTAATTTTTAAAAATTAACAATTGACATAATTACAATTAAACTGCTTGAAAGAAAAAAAAAAGTATAATAGAATAACTGCATGACTAACTCCCAGCAGAACCTGTTCTGAATACTTTAAATTATCTCTGTGATCTTAGTAAAATATTTCACATCTCTGGGATTCCCTTGACGTAGAATTAAATTAGTGTTTTAGAAAGATATTTAATAGGAGAACTATTTTGAAGGAAGAAAAATACACAAAAATGAATGCTTTGATTGAATTGGTGCAATGTCTACTTAGTTCTCCCTTTCCAGATCTTCCATCTTATATAATGCTCCAAATCCTACTGTTGAAACCAGATTTCTACAAGATGTTCTAAAACCCACTGAACTCTACCTTTCTCTGAAGGCCTTTAATGAAAGACTACTGCTTTCTCTAGATTGCTATTGGGCAAATCTGTTAATTTATGCATTATCTGGAGGTGTCTTAAAAAAAATTAGAATTCTTAGGTAGGTCCTATATTGGACCACATGAAACTGAATCTGTGAAAGTGGCCCCCAAACACTGGTATTTAAAAACATTGTTCTACAATTTAGAGTTACAGTGAGTGTTGAGAACCTCTACTAGCACTTAAATTCAATTTGCCTAGAAGCTTGATTTTTGGGGGAACCTCCATAAGTAACTTCAACAATGATTTTATTGGCAAATTTACATGCGATCATATACAGAGGGCATCCTGTATCTTATGCAATTGATGCCCCAGTTTAGAATGCTGAAAGGCTTAGCTGAGATCGTGATTATCTTTATCCAAGTCACGCCAATAGTAGGGATAGGACGTCGGGGCTGAAAACCAAAGCTTTTTCAGGAACATAATTGATGGTTATTTTTTTCCTATTCCATTTACATGTATATGCCACATATACAAGCAATTAATCACTGGTTTTGCTTTATATTTAGGTTATCAAATGATCTTTAAGACAAAATTATACAAATATATATTATACAATAAAGGATATTGCTTGCTTTAGTCACAAAGTGTTTAGCAAATTTCCTCATATTGTCATATTTTTCTCTTCACTTCCATTTTCAAGTGAAAATTACTTTTCAAAAATAAAATTACCCTTAATTATATTGAAATAATTACAAATTGAACAACTATGAGATAATAATACAATCAGATGTCAAAATGTTAAGACTATTATTCTCACTGACATGTGAAAATATGAATATAAAATATTAATTTTAATTATAATAACTTTAATTTGTGAACCATCTTTCATAACTTGTATTTAAAAGTCACTTTTTAAATGTTTCAAACACATGGAGCATCTCCTTAAAATAACACTGTGTATTCATTATACTAGTTTATTTCAGATGCGCATAAAAAATTACAAACAGAAAATACTGAAAGATTTGGGGAATTACAAATAGCAGAAAGTATAGGATGGTGAAACCAGATTTTAAGTTGCTTAACTGAATAAAACAAACTCTGGAATTTGTCCTTCTTTATAGATTACTACATATTCCCCTACCCCAGTTCCTATCTCCTCCTGAACATCTGAGGAAAATTATCGAAAAGTTTGTCTCCTTACACAGATGAAAGTCATTTTATTCTGCATCACTTTGAAATGAAGCCAGTGTAAAGAAATCATACCATAGAATTTCTACCAAATTAATTAATCACTTTTTATATCTTTTGGCTTTTTAAAGTATTTAAAATCTTTATTTAAATTTGAAGAAATCATTAACTTAGGGAAAATATAAGTACAGTACAAAGACCTTTTTCTCCTGAGACACTTAAGAGGAGATTGCCAGCCCAAAATACTTTAGTTTATATTTTCTATAAACAAGGATATTATCCTATGTAACCACAATACAAGCATCAGTATAAGAAAATTAGCATTGATATATTACTACAACCTAATCCTCAGGGCAGTGAGATTATGCTGATGGATGTTGATATACTTTCCCTGACTTCGAGAGCCAAGATATAAGGGCCAAGAATCTGTCACAATCAACGACCTTAGAGAGTATACAATCTCATTCTCTGTCTTTTGGTTTAGAGGCGTAGGTAACCTCCAGGGGATCTTCCCAATCCAGGGATAGAATCCAGGTCTCCCACATTGCAGACAGATTCTTTACCAGCTAAGTAACCAGGGAAGCCCAACCTAAATGGAGCTGACTCAATTTCTAATATATTATAATCATGACTGTTCCTGGTAACATTACTTACCCCTTGGGCTTTAGGATCACCAAAATCACAGAGGCTCAATCAGAGATGAGTTATTAGGTCTATGGTGAGGAGAGCCACACTCACTCTTTTATAACAGGTTCTTGGCCTTATATCTTGGCTCTTGGAGAGATATCCACTGGTTTAAACCAAGGCTCATATCTTGTGGAATCACATGCAGTGTATGTCTTATATCAGGATATTATCTCCTAGAGGGAGGCTGATTTTCTCTTTGCTGACATTGGAGCTAAGCCCTTAATAAGACAGTCCACATTTTTCTTGGTCTGGACACTTTGGAATCAGGGAAAACATATCAAGATCCATAAGCATAATCTCACTGTCCCACTTTTCTAACTATGGCTTCCCTGGTGGCTCAGATGTTAAGGAGTCTGCCTGTAATGCAGGAGACCCTGGTTCAGTCCCTGGGTCGGGAAGATCCCCTGGAGAGGGAAATAGCAATCCACCCCAGTATTCTTGCCTGGAAAATTCAATGGATGGAGGAGTCTGGCAGGCTACAGTCCATGGGGTCGTGAAGAGTTGGACACGACTGAATGACTTCACTTCTCCACTTCATTGTCATAAAGTTGGAAAAATGTGTCATGAAAGACAGCATGATGTTGAAGTTATTAGATAAGAAACAGTGCTTATAGAAGCACTTTTGACAAAGAAAGCAAAGTTCATACCTGGACATATGTCCACCTCAATGAAGAAAAATATGCTACTTGTTTCATGGTAGGAAGAATATAATGTGATTTCCTCAGGTTATTCTATTGAACCAATTAGCCACTATGAGTTGATAACATCTTTCTTTCAAAGCAATGTGGAAAATTAGATGTATTGTTCAAACTTCTGCCAAAAGGATATACTTCCTACTCTCATTTTTTATAGGGTGGTGGTTTTAAGATATGTGTTCAGATGCTTTGACATTCCTCTCAATATTGGGAGATTTATGGCCCCTTCTTTGAACCTGGGAAGATTTGTGAATGATGTATCTAGTGGAATACAGAAAAAGTAACATTATGTGACTTGTGAGGATAGACTCTACAAGCCCAACTAACTTTTGTTTCACTCATTGAGAATATTCACTTTGAAGCCCTTAGCCACCATATTAAAACTCTAATCTTTTTCAGCCACTATGTTGCAAGAGTCATGAATAGATCTTCCAGTTGACCACCTCAGGTAAATGTATCCTTCCTGTTATTCTTGCCAAGTCAATTGGCAAACAAGTGAAGCCATCTTGAACATTCCGGACCAGACATTCACCAATGAGTACTGTCAGATGACCTTCATTGGCACCATATAGAACAGATGATCCACCCAGCTTAGCCCTTCCCAAACTTCCGACCCATAAAATCATGATGTGTAATAAAATAATTATTGTTTTTCAGTTGTTGCACCACAGTGGATAACCAGAGCACAGAATGACCTCCTGAATCACTTCAGCTTTAATCAACTAAAAATTCACTTCGGCTTCTACCATCTAAAATTGAAATCTACATTTTTTAATATTCATTAACTAATCTTATGGAACTCCTCACAGGTCCTTAGGCATTTTTTTTTAAAGCTTTGCTGAATCAGAAGTAAGTACAATGGGAATTTCAATGATGCTTGCTTGCAAATAACTTGTGACTTTGAGGGCTGAGTTCATGCTATTTTAATTAATGATGCAATGATGCAACACTTCTCAGCTCTTTAAATCACTGGATCGCATAACACTAAAGATGAGGAGTTGAAGCAATATGTTCATGTTTTTCTCTTTTTTTAGATATTCTTTCTCTGCAAAGACTCACTGGTAAACCAGGAGGGTACAATAGAGATAGCAGAAGTCAATGAGGCATTCAGTCACTGTTGCAAATAAACACAAAAGAGAGAAGTGAAGCAATATTCTGGTCTAATTCCTTCCCTGTCCTTTAATCTCCTAAGCATCATGTTGATCAACCTCAACAAAATTATTCATTTAAGGGAGGCCATGTGATAATTCCACAGGGCTCAGCATCCTGAGGCAGAGAAAACAAAACAAACAAACAAAAACTGAGAATACGGCTTAGCACAGTGAAGTCAATGCTATTGAACAGTACATTATATCCCTGACTTGAAGGACATAAGAATCCATAACACTTTGAAAAGCTATAGGCTGTTTCCAGGCATAGAGACAGATTTAGGAAGTATCTATCTGTGCATGAGTACTTAAACATAATTATTAATTCTTTTGTGCCAAACACTTTTTTGAGTGATACTAGAATTGAGAGTTCATTGAGCAGCAAGATCAAACCAGTCAATCCTATAGAAAATCAACACTGATTATTCATTGGAAGGACTGATGCTGAAGCTGAAGCTCCAATACTTTGGCCACCTGATGTGAATAGCCAGCTCATTGGAAAAACCTTGATGCTGGGAAAGATTGAAAGCAGGAGGAGAAGTGGATGACAGAGGTTGAGATGGCTGGATGACATCTTTGATTTACTAGACATGAGTTTGAGCAAACTCCAGGAGATGGTGAGGGACAGGGAGACCTGGTATGCTGCAGTCCATGGGATCGCAGAGTTGGACATGACTGAAGGACTGAACAACAAAAAGCCATTCAACCACAACCAAAGAGGAACATTTCTAGGCTAAATAGTAGGGCTTGTGGCCGATTCTGTTGAGATCTACCTACTGTCTCCTGCCCTGTCCTAGAATTTGAACTGGTAAGCATTCTGTAGGCAGTGCATAATTACTGAGATGCAATCTTACTACTCATGTGTTAGATCATATATACAGGATACAGAGCATAACATAGCTCCCCAAACCTGAATATTAGATAAGGAAGCTTGGTTTATAAATATATTTTTGTGAACATATCAAGTAGTCTGATGTTTCTTAGGGCAATATATTTGGAAATAGGGGCTTCCCTGGTGGCTTAGAAATAAAGAATGCACCTGCCAATGCAAGAGATGCAGCTTCAATCCCCAGGTCAGGAAGATCCCCTGGAGAAAGAAATAGCAACCCACTAAAATATTCTTGCCTGAAAAATCCCATGGCCAGAGGAGCCTAGCAGGCTATAGCCCATGGGTTGACAAAAGAGATGGACATTATTTAGGGATTAAACAACACCATCAGCAACAACTTTGAAACAGAGTTCTTTTGACGATCCCTAATAAAATGCTTCCCACAATCTGGCAGCATTGCATCCACTAGTTTCCTATAAGAATATGGACATAGTCAAGAAATTATTTTCACTGAATAACTGCCAACTCAATGGCTCCTAGTATGCTCTGCTGAAAATATATCCTTAGCACTTTGTGAAAGCAAACTCATATGTCATAAACTATCTATTTCTCTAAGCCTCCAAACCAGTCAACTGAAAGACTTCAGACACCAACTGCACTACCAGCAGGTCAGCTTATCCTAGTTTTCTCTAAACTCTGAGCCACAGCCTATTGAAATTAAGCACGCTTAACACTCAGACTGTTAAAGCAGATGATTATATAATTATGAAGCAGAATACTACATTTCTTTTCCTCATGGGTTTATGATAAAATGAATAGAATTTCCAATTGAGCTTTCTCTTTTCAGTCTGGAGATTATTATAGGAAAATCTTTCAGTCCCTTTCACCATCCTCTGCATGGTAGAAACATTTTCTATTCTTACTGGAAAGAACCTAACATTAACTCTGTGGAGTTTTACTGAGGCATGAACAGAAGCAGAGCAGAAGTAGAAGAACAAGCATGCCTTGTTTCTTATTTTATTTAACACGCCCACTTGCTAGTTCTTTTTTCTTCCCACTTCCTCCTGTGCTTCAGGAATAAAAGAATAATCTGACTAAGCAGTACATGCCTCACAAAGTCAGACTACAGTCTGATTCTTCCTGTTCTGGCTCATCTTTTGTGCATTTAGAAGATAAATTAATTTAAAAATGCACTCTATATTCCCAGACTCTTTGTTCAGGGGATATGTAGTAGATTTCTGTAGAAGCTAGTCATCTTTATGCAAACTTCTCGTATCACTTGCAAAAGATTTTCTGCTTTTGCAGGATTTTTCTCTGATGCTTGCATGACACTAATATACCATATATTATCTACTTTTCTCTTGTAATATGTTCAGATGAAAGAAATATGCATACAGTATTAAGTCAATAAAGTCCCAACAGTGCCGCATGGGTAATTTTTCATTCACTTGCTGATACTTATTCTGAAACAGTTCTCTGCAAGCTTGTGTCTTAGGAGGGGGAAAAAAAAAAACAGAGTAGGCAAGTGAGATTGGCAATTGTCAAAACAACTGCATATGCCAGGACATTAAGAATAACCAAATAAGAAGGCAACAAGAGCTGGTTCAGAGCTGATCCGGTTTCATACAATTACCAGACACTTATACCCAATCATTTCACTTGACACAGAGCACTCATCCTTTGAGTACTTTAGATTATTTCGGTAATAGGAAATACGACAACAAAAGTACAGGACTGCAGCTCCATGTCCTGTAAGATTAGATAGCAATAATTAATGGTAAATTACTCTGTCATTCTTTATTAAAGATTTGTTGTAATGCCTTCTATTGGGTATTTTCTGTTTATATGAACTCTATATTTCAATCAACTGCAGACAGTGCAATACTATAGTATTTAAATACTATTGAAAAATCTGCATTTAAAATGGCTTGTGTATTCCTAACCATGTTACTCAAGGGCCAACCATATTTGGACATCCGTCAGTATGTATATACCACCATTCACTTCTTTCCCTCTCCTACAGACAAGCTTTTTACCTATATGCCATTGAGAAAAATACAACTCTTCATATCAATGCATTGTACATGTTCTCCTAATTTAAATGTACATGTGTCTATTACTATTAAAACTAAATATTTGCTCATATGCTTTTTTTGAACATATGTGGTTCCTGTTCTATGAAACACTTGTTCAAGGCTTTTAACAATTTCTGTTGGAATTTGGGCTTTTTCTAATCTGTTTTTTATATATTTCACAGTAATTGCTGCTCAAAGTATGTAAGTGCAAAATTTTGAATTTGAGTACATAAATCAACGAGATGTCGTAAACATTTTCCTTTCCTTTACATGTGTTTAAAGAACTTCCAGATGTTCAAGCTGGATTTAAAGAAGGCAGAGATCAAATTGCCAACATCTGTTGGATCATAGAAAAAGGAAGAGAGTTTCAGAAAAACATCTATTTCTGCTTCATTGACTACACCAAAACCTTTGACTGTGTGAATCACAACAAACTATGGAAAACTCTTCAAGAGATGGGAATACCAGACCACCTTACCTACCTCCTGAGAAATCTGTAAGCAAGTAAGGAAGCAACAGTTATAACCAGATGGAACAATGAACTGGTTCCAAATTGGGGAAGGAGTATGTCAAGGTTATATATTGTTACCCTGTTTATTTAACTTATCTGCAGAATACATCATGTGAAATGTCAAACTGGATGAAGCACAAGCTGGAAAAGAGTTTGCTGGGAGAAATATTAATAACCTCAGATATGCAGATGGCACCACCCTTATGACAGAAAGTGAAGAGGAACTAAAGAGCCTCTTGATAAAAATGAAATAAGAGAGTGAAAAAATTTGGCTTAAAAGTCAACATTCAAAAAAACTAAGAACATGGCATCAGGTCCCATCACTTCATGGCAAATAGATGGAGAAACAATGGAAACAGTGAGAGATTTTATTTCTTGGGCTCCAAAATCACTGAAGGTGGTGACTGCAGCCATGAAATTAAAAGACTCTTGCTCCTTGGAAGAAAAGCTATGACAAACCTTGACAGCACATTAAAAAGCAGAGACATTATTTTGTCAACAAAGGTCCATCTAGTCAATGCAATGGTTTTTCTAGTAGTCATGTGTGGATATGAGATTTGCACTATGAAGAAAGTTGAGCACCAAAAAAAACTGATGCTTTTGAACTGTGGTGTTGAAGAAGTCTCTTGAGAGTTCCTTGGACTGCAAGGAGATCCAACCAGTCAATCCTAAAGGAAATCAGTCCTGACTATTCATTGGAAAGACTAACACCTAAGCTGAAGCTCCAATACTTTGGCCACCTAATGCGAAGAACTAACTCATTGGAAAAGACCCTGATGCTGAGAAAGATTGAAAGCAGGAGGGAAAAGGGACAACAGAGGATGAGATGGCTGGATGACATCACTGACTCAATGGACAGGAGTTTGAGCAAGCTCTGGGAGCTGGTGATGTACAGGGAAGCCTGGTGTGCTGCAGTTCTTCAGTGGCAAAGAGTCAGATACGACTGAGTGACTGAACTGAATTGAACTGAAAGAATGGTGGTAGTGGTGGTTTAGTCGCTCTGCCATGTCCGACTCTTGTGACCTCATGGACTGTAGCCCACCAGGTTCCTCTGTCCATGGGATTTCCCAGACAAGAATAATGGAATGGGTTGCTATTCCCTTCTTCAGGGGATATTCTTGACCTAAGAATCAAATTCTGGTCTCCTGCATTGTAGGTGGATTCTTTACAGACTGAACTACAAGGGAAGCTCCACTTCAAGAATACAGTTTTTAATTACTGATTAAACTTTTGCTGTCTACTTCTCTTTCCAGTTCAACTGAGATACCTAAGGATAAGAACGGTAATGTTATGTGCTCTTTCCCTAGCTCAATGGTTCTGATTATGTGTCGGTTTTGTCAGCAGACAAACAGCCTCTATATTACCAGCAAATAAAAAAATAGTCATGACTGTTTGGTATGGACTTTAGAGAATGTTGTATATATGTATTTATTTTATCAGGAAAATTCACTTCCATTCAAGTGTTGCTGCTGCTGCTGCATCGCTTCAGTCGTGTCCGACTCTGTGCGACCCCATAGACGGCAGCCCATCAGGCTCCCCAGTCCCTGGGATTCTCCAGGCAAGAACACTGGAGTAGGTTGCCATTTCCTTCTCCAATGCATGAAAGTGAAAAGGGAAAGTGAAGTCACTTAGCTGTGTCCAACTCCTAGCGACACCATGGACTGCAGCCTACCAGGCTCCTCCATCCATGGGATTTTGCACGCAAGCGTACTGGAGTGGGTTGCCATTGCCTTCTCAATTCAAGTGTTAACCAATTCTAATTCAAGGGCCTTTTATTTACAGCATAGTACAAATTACATAATTTGTATATGATATACATGGGAATTTATTTTTTCCAATACTTGGTATGAGAAAAGATAACTACGTCAATGATTATCTGTAAGAAGATATTTAAACATAGCTTCCTCATGTTCAGACATATTATCTTTCAAAGAAAGAAAGAATGATGAAACCCATTAGTAAAAAATCCTATAGAAAAAAATTAAGTACAAAGTACCTTAATCTCATCACATATATATATTCATAAAAAAAAAATTGTTACACTTAGAGCATCTCTACTCCATGAGTACATTTAAAAAAATGTTATGAGAAATTATTTTGGCTGTTATATATGGCTCAATTTTCTTTTGTCTATTTTATTTATTTATGCATATAGTGTACATATATTTTTTATTTGAAAGTCTTCTATAAGGTAATTATATTAATATTTATCATGTTTGCAATAGAAATACAAATATATATATGATTAAAAATCATTGTAGTATCTTGTTATAACACTTTAATTTTGCTACCAGATATGTCAATGATTCAAATTGTAGCTTTTTTCAGAATTATTTGGAAATTAAAATTCCATATAACCATATAATTATATCCATAATACTTCTATTCATAACATTATCATCTTGCTTTTTTCTGTTATATATTATTAACATATAGAAGTAACAATAAATAAACATAAATATGCATTAAATATTCTTCTAAATACATTCTCATCATGCCCATGGCATCTAACTGTATACCTTCATATATTTCTATATAACAACACATAGTTGTATTGTGTCCTCTACAATTTTTAAAATTATGTACTTTGTTTTTGTGGTATGAATCATATCTTAAGCTTCTCAAAAACATTTAATTTCCTTGTCTTAATAGGTATACTCAAAATACCAGTTCAGTTCAGTTCAGTTGCTCAGTCGTGTCTGACTCTTTGCAACTTCATGTATTGCAGCATGCCAGGCCTCCCTGTCCATCACCAACTCCCGGAGTTTACTCAAACTCATGTCCCTTGAGTCAGTGATGCCATGCAAACATCTCATCCTCTGTCATCCCCTTCTCCACCTGCCTTCAATCTTTCCCAGCATCAGGGTCTTTTCAAATGAGTCAGTTCTTCGCATCAAGTGGCAAAGTACTGGAGCTTCAGCTTCAGCATCAGTTCTTCCAATGAATATTCAGGACTGATTTCCTTTAGATGGACTGGTTTGATCTCCTTGCAGTCCAAGGGACTTTCAAGAGTCTTCTACAACACCACAATTCAAATGCATCAATTCTTCGGTGCTCAGCTTTCTTTATAGTCCAAATCACACATCCATACATAACTACTAGAAAAACCATAGCTTTTACTAAAGGAACCTTTGTTGGCAAAGTAATGTCTCTGCTTTTTAATATCCTGTCTAGGTTGGTCATAACGTTTCTTCCAAGCAGCAAGCGTCTTTTAATTTCATGGCTGCAATCACCATCAGCAGTGATTTTGGAGCCAAAAAGATAAAGTCTGTCACTGTTTACATTGTTTCCCCATCTATTTGCCATGAAGTGATGGGACCACATGCCGTATTAGTTTTCTGAATGTTGAGCTTTAAGCCAACTTTTTCACTCTCCTCTTTCACTTTCATCAAGAGGCTCTTCAGTTCCTCTTTGCTTTCTGCCATAAGGGTGGGGTCATCTGTATATCTGAGGTTATTGATTCCAGCTTGTGCTTCATCAAGCCCAGCATTTCTCATGATGTACTCTGCATATAAGTTAAATAAGCAGGGTGACAATATACAGCCTGGACGTACTCCTTTCCCTATTTGGAACCAGTCTGTTGTTCCATGTCCCATTCTAACTGTTGCTTCCTGACCTACATACAGATTTCTCAAGAGGCAGGTCAGGTGGTTTGGTATTCCCATCTCTTTAAGACTTTTCCAGTTTGTTGTGATCCACACACGCTAGTCAAGTAATGCTCAAAATTCTCCAAGCCAGGCTTCAGCAATACGTGAACCGTGAACTTCCAGATGTTCAAGCTGGTTTTAGAAAAGGCAGAGGAATCAGAGATCAAATTTCCAACAACCTCTGGATCATCAAAAAAGCAAGAGAGTACCAGAAAAACATCTATTTCTGCTTTATTGACTATGCCAAAGCCTTTGACTGTGTGGATCACAATAAACTGTGGAAAATTCTGAAAGAGATGGGAATACCAGACCATCTGACCTGTCTCTTGAGAAACCTGTATGCAGGTCAGGAAGCAACAGTTAGAACTGGACATGGAACAACAGACTGGTTCCAAATAGGAAAAGGAGTACGTCAAGGCTGTATATTGTCACTCTGCTTATTTAACTTATACGCAGAGTACATCATGAGAAACGCTGGGCTGGAAGAAACACAAGCTGGAATCAAGATTGCTGGGAGAAATATCAATAACCTCAGATATGCAGATGACACCACCCTTATGGCAGAAAGCAAAGAATTAAAGAGCCTCTTGATGAAAGTGAAAGAGGAGAGTGAAAAAGTTGGCTTAAAGCTCAACGTTCAGAAAACTAAGATCATGGCATCTGGTCCCATCACTTCATGGGAAATGGATGGGGAAACAGTGGAAACAGAGTCAGACTTTATTTTTTTGGGCTCCAAAATCACTGCTGATGGTGATCGAAGCCATGAAATTAAAAGACGCTTACTCCTTGGAAGGAAGGTTATGACCAACCTAGATAGCATATTTAAAAGCAGAGACATTAATTTGCCAACAAAAATCCGTCTAGTCAAGGCTATGGTTTTTCCAGTGGTCATGTATGGATGTGAGAGTTGGACAGTGAAGAAAGCTGAGCACCGAAGAATTGATGCTTTTGAACTGTGGTGTTGGAGAAGACTCTTGAGAGTCCCTTGGACTGCAAGGAGATCCAATCAATCCATCCTAAAGGAGATCAATCCTGGGTGTTCATTGGAAGGACTGATGTTGAAGCTGAAACTCCAATACTTTGGCCACCTCATGCGACGAGTTGACTCATTGGAAAAGACCCTAATGCTGGGAAGGATTGGGGGCAGGAGGAGAAGGGGATGACAGAGGATGAGATGGTTGGATGGCATCACTGACTCAATGGACATGGGTTTTGGGTAAACGTCGGGAGTTAGTGATGGACAGGAAGGCCTGGCTTGCTGCGATTCATGGGGTGGCAAAGAGTCGGACACGACTGTGCGACTGAACTGAACTGATGCTTGGGTGAATAATTTTATATGTATTAATAATTTTTTAAATTGACATCTCTCTGTTATGTGATATCTGTTTATATATTGTAATATTTCTTGATTTGGTGTCTGCTCTTCTTATATTAACATAGTCGCTCTAATTTTCTTTGGATTTATGCTAGTATTAATAATTTTTTAAATTGACATCTCTCTGTTATGTGATATCTGTTTATATATTGTAATATTTCTTGATTTGATGTCTGCTCTTCTTATATTAACATAGTCCCTCTAATTTTCTTTGGATTTATGCTTGCATGATATATATTGCTAACCTCTATATATTTTTATATTTAAAATGCTAATATTGTAGATATACAGTTGGACTTGGTTTCTTTAATCTGAAAATCTCTTTCCTTCATTTGGTATTATTATCAAGGCTACTTTTGATGTAAAGATTGTCATTTGATTAAAATCTCTTCTATTATATTTTTCTTTCTTCCCTTTGTCTTTGTACTCTGCTTCTGTTTTTCTCTACCTTTTTTTTTCTGAATATTTGAGCTTTTCATTTTTTCATTTTCTCTCTACTATTGGCTTATAATTTAACCCCCTTTTTGTAATTTTGTTAGTGACTGCTCTAGGACTTTCAATATATATCTATATTTAATTAATCACCACCTATTTTTAAGTAACTCTACGGCTTCATTTATAGTGTAGGAAATTTATAACTGTATAATTCCAAAATATTTTTCCTCTCTTTTGTTCTATTGTTCCCATGCCTTTTATTTACAAGCATGCTCTAAAACAATAATACACTGATACACTTTTCCTTTTCAAATGTAATTTAATATAACTGAAATAAAAATTAAAGAAAAATATTTCAAATTTAATTTTAACTTTTAACAAAGAGCTTTATTTTGTAATATAAGCCAGCATGTTTTTGAAAGATATCATAATTCTTTTATATAAAGAATTTCATTCAGGGTTTCCTACAGTTCAGCTTAATAGTATTTTTTTCTGTGTGTTTGTGAGAGAGCTTTTTTTTATTTTGAAAAATTTCTATACCCTGCAATTTTGAAAAATAATTTTGCTGGTATGAAATTCCAGGTTGACATATATTATTTTTGTTTTGTTTTTATCCTTTTAATCCTTTGATACTATCAATTTATTATCTTCAAATCTATGTAGTTTCTGATGAGAAATCTGCTTATTTTCTTATCATTGTTCTATATGTGACATGTTCTTTTGCTTCCTTTAAACTTCTGTCTTATTTTTGGTTTTCATAATTTTGGTATAACGTGTCTAAATCATCTGGTATTTTTAGATAAGTTATTTTTTATATAATTATTGTGATTTGATAAAGATATTTTCTTTTAATTTTCTGTTTCTTCCATTTGTTCTTTGTGTCCTGTTTCTCTATTTTTCTCTACCTATACTTATCTGTTTTGCTTTTATTTTCTTTGTAACTTCCCCTACTATAATATAAAGTGAGTTTAGTCTTTTTTTTTTTTTTGATATTTATTTTGTTACTGCTCTCTGAACTTCTTGGATCTGTGTTTTTTTGATGCCTTTCATTATTTGTGGGAAATGTTCATTCATCAAGTTTTCAAACACTTGTTTGCTCTTCTGTGTCTCTCTTCACCTTCTGGGATTCCAACTGCATACATGTTAGGCTATTTGATATTGTGTGCTAGATCTTGGGTGCTCTGCCCTGATTGTTTTCTCCTGTTGTTTGGTTTGTTTCCTTATACTCTATTCTTTGTTTGCTTTAGTTTCGGTAATTTCCACCAATCTAAGTTCATGTCATGATAGAATTCAGATCCTCCAGTCGTTTACCACAGCTGAAGCAGAAGTTTATGTTTTTTAAAAGGTGGTGTTAGCAATTATGTTTGTGGGAATCTGACTTTCCTCACTATGTTCTTATCTGCAATCAACCGTCTATGAGCGAATGAAGATCTTGGCTTTTGCAGACCAGGTGATAATCACCATCAAGCCAAAAAACGTGATGCCTGTCCTGACTGCCTGGAATGTATTCATGAATTCTAATTAGGGAAGATCAGATCATGTCTACGGAGAAGGCAATGGCAAGCCACTCCAGTACTCTTGCCTGGAAAGTCCCATAGATGGAGGAGCCTGGTAGGCTGCAGTCTATGGGGTCGCTAAGAGTCGGCACGACAGAGCGGCTTCACTTTCACTTTTCCCTTTCATGCACTGAAGAAGGAAATGGCAACCCACTCCAGTGTTCTTGCCTGGAGAATCCCAGGGATGGGGCAGCCTGATGGGCTGCCGTCTATGGGGTCGCACAGAGTCGGACATGACTGCAGCAACTTAGCAGTAGCAGCAAGTTCATGTTCATGGATTCTTTGCTCAGCTGTGTTGTTTACTGATAAGTTTTTTGAAGGCATTCTTCACTTCTGTTACAATAATTTTTACATTTCACCTTTCCATTTCTCTCTTCTTTCTGTCTCTCTGTTGAAATTTCTCATGTAGTCATGCATGTTGTTCTGCTAAGGGTGTTAGGATTTTAATGTCAGTTATTTTTACTAGTCTGAAGTGGAACTGGTTTTGGATGTTGTCATTGCCTTCCTTCATCATTGCTTTCAAACTCTTCTAGTGTCACAGTGTGCTTAACATAAGATTTGGTTTTCTAGAAAATCTTTTTCATGTTCATTTCTATCCTCAGCTTTAAGTCTTTGCTGTGTGTTTGTGTCTCTACTTGTTCTCTCCTCTGTAGACTGCTGTTTGTTAGCCAAGGAGAGCTAACCTGGTCTGGGGCTTGGGGAGTGAGCAGGGGAGGTTTTTTTGGTATGCTGTTCCAGTCTCAGTCTCAGGAGGGTCTTAGGTCACTGAGTCACAGATGTGGGGTTTTCTCAGGGAATCTATCCTTTTCCTGGTGACTCAGATGATAAAGAATTCACCTGCATCAAGAAACCTGAGTTCAATCCCCTAGTGAAGGGACTGGAAACCCACTCCAGTATTCTTGACTGGGAAATCCCATCGACAGAGGAGCCAGGCGGGTTTCAGCCCATGGGGTCACAAAGAGTCGGACATGACTGAGTGACTAACACAACTTATCATTTCCCCCACACTGAGTCCTCTGATGACATGTTGAAGATGATTTATTTCCCCTCCCCAGGGGTAAAGGACTTTTACTTTTCCCTTTCTTCAGCTTTGGCATTCTTTTCTGTTCCTTTGGTGTAACAGATTTGCTACCCTTGTCCTGCCAGTTTAAGGCTTTTGCTCCTTGGAATAAAATCATCTGGGTGAGTGTTCATTCTTTTACTATAGTAGCAGATGCTTCCCTCCTCCACAATTGCACTATGGAAGGAGATTTCTCCAGTGTCTTAACTAGCTCCAATATTTCTCATGAGTACCTTATGGACATCATTGGAGAAGAGCCTGGGTGTGGGTGTAAACTCTTTATGTCTTTGTCTATCAGATATCATGCTTTCATATTAACTAGCAATAATACAGTCTTTTAGTTCAACAGTTTTAATTATCGTTGTATCATCAAGACCTAAAAGAGTGCCTGAAAAGAGGAAGTCTGTAGTTATATTTTTTTTAAATATTTGATTTAGTTCATATCTTACTGATTTCAATTCATCATATGGTTATATAAGAAGTTTCAGTAATGTTCCTAAATATAACAATTCTAGTTTTTGTTTTATCAATACTAAACATGATGTGTGTGTGTTTGTGTGCTTATTCTAAAGAAATGTCCCAACCCAGGGATCGAACACAGGTCTCTCACATTACAGGAAGATTCTTTACCAGTTGAGCCACAAGGGAAGCCTGAAAGTTATATATAGTAGACTTTATTTCTGCAAAATAACTTCCCAAAAGTGATATTACTTGAATGTATAATAAACACAGTTTAATTTTTTAAAAAAAGTTTTACACTGCCATATATTGTTCCAAATGACTTTAGCAATTTACTCTTCCCATCAATAATGTATTAGAGTTCCCATATACTCTTCTTTAATAGGCACTGGATATAGCTACACTGTTTAATTTTATAATCTATGCATTGACAATAGTTTTTCACTTTTTTGACAAACTTTTTCGTGACTAGCAATTTAATAAATGTTTTTTTCATATATCCCTGATGGGTACAGTCCATGAAGTCGCAAAGAGTCAGACACAACTGAGCAACTGAGCACAGCAAAGATTTTCATGTATCAATTGGATATTTTCACCATTTTCTATGGAGTCCATCTTTGTAATTTTGACCCATTTTAAATGATTGTTTACTTTTTTTTACAATATATTTGAAGACTTTTTAAAATGTGGGTATTTCTAATATCCTTTATTAGGTTTTTTCTTTATTTACATTTTACTTCTAATACTTAGGTAACATTTTTGTATAATTATGAAACTGTTATAATACTAATGTATGAGAGAGAAAGGATGGGTATGTAAGTAGACTCATTATTAATACTTGGGCAGTCAATTATTTTAAAATATGCTAGTTGAATTGATTGTAGTTATATTGTATCTATAAAACATGCTTATTACACTCACTTTTAAACTTTTGTCTTGCATGTGTCCACCTAGGACTTTTCATACCAGAGTTTATATCTGTTGTCAGTGGTCTTTTCAGGCAGAGATCAAAGAAAGAATATGCAATATAGATTCCAAACACAGAGAAAAGATCTAAAGCAGAGAATCAAAGAGGAGTTTCCCCTGAGATTTCATTTGCTCATTTCTTCTCACTGTGGTGAAGAATCAAAATTTTAAATTCTGAATTCTAAAAAAAAGATGAACTGAAAATCACACTGCTCAAGTTCTAATCTCCTATCAAGTTTAACATTCAGTATTTTCATGATTTTTCTATCACTCAGATTACAATCACATTGTTTTCCTCTTTTATACTAGTTTTGCTTACAAAAACATCTGTGTGTATGTTTAAGGAGTTATTTGAAATATTATATTATAGTGCAATACTTTACACAAATTATTTCATTTCATCCTCATAATGATTCTGAGGTGTGAGTATATTTTTCTGCCTCTTACAATTAAAAAGAAAAACATATCACAAAAGGCTAATTGACCCTTGAAAGATCACACAAGGAGTGGAATAAGAAATCTGGGACTTAAAATTCATTCCTGTATTTTTGAGAAAGTTATTGGTAAGTATTAATTTCTTCTTCTCAGAGGAAGGTGACTACTGTGTACATATCAGTAACAGAGATGATATTGTTTGCACTCAGAGATAAAATGCCATTTATTTTCTAGCTATGCTTCTACCTAGTTTTTCTGGTATAAAGATTGCCAGGGTTAAGGGAACATGGCAACATTAAGTTTTAGCATAAAATTGGGTACTTGTCTTTTTATTTTAGCAATGCAAAAGAAAAACTTTATATTTATATATCTTATATGGTCAATTTTCCACTCAATATTGAATATCTTCCATTTATCATCATTTCGACATACATCAATTTTTAAAATCCATTATGTGATGATAATGCTAAACATCTTGCTAATTATACAAGGTGTTAATATATTCCTAGTTGATTCCAGACAAAGCTTTTTAAAACTGATTTTTAATTTAATTATTTAATAATATATTAACAAAGTCATATGTCTTCTTTTCGTGTTCTATAACATTACAGTAAAAGCAGGAAAATTTCCAGATCACTTAACTAGGATAGGTTCTGTAAGATATATAATTAATGTTTAATTTTATAAACTTCAGTTAATGCTCACATATATATTAAATATCTCTATGACAAAATATTTTGATAGATATTGTGAAAAAATTTTAAATGTGGAATAATTGATGCCTATCTCAATGAACATAAAGTACTTTGTGAAGCACTTAGAGACACAGTGGCTTCCCTTGTGGCTCAGCTGGTAAAGAATCTGCCCGCAATGCGAGAGACCTGGGTTCGATCCCTGGGTTGGGAAGATCCCCTGGAAAAGGGAAACGCTACCCACTCCAGTATTCTGGTCTGGAGAATTCCATGGGCTGTATATAGTCCATGGGGTCACAAACAGTCGGACATGACTGAGCGACTTCACCTCACTCACTTTTCACTAGAGACGCAGAAAAATTTAATCATTAGTCTTTAACATGTTTTACACTCCCATTGTTAAAATCAAGGTCACCATCATCTCTTTCCTGATGACAATCTCCTAAACGAAAATATCAGATGGACTCTGGTATCCATTCTAAATTTGCCCTCTTTCAAATTTTGAGTTGCTTCTCAGATTTGAAATTTTATTCATACCACTTTCTTTGACATAGAAAAATTCTATAATAGCCCACTTGAGCTGCTATAACAAAATAGCACAAACTAAATGCCTTAAAAAACAGCAATTTATTTTCTCATAAATCTAGAGGCTGGAAATCCAAGATCAAGATGCTGGCAGTGCTAGTTTATGTAGAGTTCTCTCTCCTTAGCTTGCAGATGGCTACCTTCTCACTGGGCTTCCCTGGTATGTTCAAGCACACAGAGAAAAAGAGAGATTTCTGATGTCTCTCCTTTGCTTATGAGGACACCAATCCTCTTGTTCTGGGTTCCACCTTTATGACCTACCTCATTTAACTTCACTTCCATAAAAGGTTCTATCTCCAAATATAGTCATACTGGTAACTTAGGATTTCAATATATGAATTTGGGAAGCTAGATATAATTTACACTATAACTGTTTCTAAATTAAAATTCCATGTTAGGGTCATCCCAAGAAAACAATACAATGATTAGGTTCTTAACCTATAGTGATAAAACAGGAACCCTAACAATGGAACCCATGCATTAGCGTTTTTTACAATCTACCCAAGTGATTTCCAAAAGCAGCTGGTGCTAAGTATGTGTAACAAATCTAATTTTGGTTTAGTCAAACAAGTTTAAGTTTCATTTTAAATATCCTTAGTATTTCCAAATCTTCAATCTGCCCATTAAGCCTCTGTGTAACATGTATACTGTGAATCTTAACATTGTATTTACCACATTTTAATACAATTGCTTATTTGACTGTCCTCCTACTCTGCTGCCAGAACAACTCTCCTGTCATGTTCATTATTGTATCTCAACATCCACCATAAAGCCTAAATCTAAACTGAGGAGTCTAACAAGAAATATTTTAAAATAAATTCAATCATGGATGTTGAGTGATGCAGGCAATAATAAGATAATATTGTTATGTGGCTTAATTGCCGTTCTGTAAGTAACAGAGCAAAATGACTACATATTTAAACATGATTATAGGCTTCAAATTCAACATGAAAGAATATCATAATATTTTGCTTCTTATTGTTAATTTGACAGAAAAAAAATCATGGGCAGAGTCAACAAAGAATATTTCTTTTAGTAAAAGCCTTCTCTAGCAGGTAATGCTAGAAAGTATTTCATAATTTTTAAAATAAAATCTGTTCCACTAGAAAAACTGCATTTTAATAATAATATGAAAATAAAGTTATCTAAGAATTTTATCTTGATTTTCTTAATGGATTAAACAATCAACACTCCTTTGTGAGGATCAATATTGTGATGTTGCTGTATAATATCACACCTATTGTTTCTGTTTGTAATAAGACAGTGTGCTAGTTACATGTTATGCAATCTATGATGAATAAAACAAAAGATATTAAATAAACTTATAATGCACAACTCATATAAAATCAACGACATGTTAAACTTGTAAGTGAACATGAAAGTGAAAATCACTCAGTGCTGTCTGACTCTTTGCAACCCCATGGACTATAGAGACCATGGAATTCTCCAAGCCAGAATACTAAAGTGGGTAGCCCTTCCCTTCTCCAGGGGATCTTCCCAACCCAGGGATTGAACCCAGGTCTCCAGCATTGCAGGTGGATTCTTTACCAGTTGAGCCACCAGCGAATGTCTATATAGATGTTTGTCTAATTTATTATCTTTATCATTTTTAGTAGTAGAACCTATTCACTAGCATGAATCATCCAGTTTGTTAAATATTTCATTTTGCTAAATTTTAGCTTATTTACTATTTCTTTTTAATAGAAAGATGGAGTATATTAATTTTTATTACTTAAAATGCCAAGTCTATTGAATAATATTACCTAAGTCATGAAAAATCATTTGATGTTTTCTATGTTTTGTATATATAAATAATATATATATATATGCATATTTTATCAGAATCATTGCACTAAAAATGAATAAATCTCTAGAAAATGTTTTTCTATTTACTCATTATGAGACTACTATATAAATAATTAAACTGTAATGAACTCACATATGACAATCTCTTCTACACTTACTTATCAGTCTAACCCTGTTAAGGTTTTTCAGAAACATTTGTTCTATTTCTTGAAAAGACAAGAGAAACTTTTTCTCTTTTTAATAGAATATATATCTTTTCTTATAGCTGAAATAGGTAAGTAAACAATGCTTTATGTAAATACAAATGACAAAAAGTCATATTTCACATAATATTTCTTGTCTTTAGGATCCTAAAAGCCATGCTTTTTGGGGGAAAAAAATGTCAATACAACTTGACTACAATAATGATGGGTAAATCTTGCTGCGTAGATAATTACAACAAAGAAATGATAAGAATTAGGAAACAAGCACTAAGATGTATAATTAGTCACTATGAAAATTCAAAGAATGGACATGGATTATTTTGAACTGGTTGTGTTTGTAACATTTTAGAGGATAGAGATGTAATCAATGAGGTAATGCTTATTTGGGGGAGAATCATATTTTATAATGAGACATAAAACTATGTTGATATATATGGCATGAAGGCAAAACTAGACAGTACTCTATAAATTCTCGAAATAAATGTAATGAGTAGGATAATAGACTCGGCATCAAATTACATTTAATCTCTTTAAAGTACTATAAATGGAGGCAAATAAGCTCATAGGAAAATCTTCTGATAGTGGATATATGCACTAATCAACCTTTTGCTTCTAATTACAACCTAATGGCAGATACTTGGAGGGCTAAGTAATTAAATTTCAAAATTTAAATTTCTGTTCAATAAGAGAATAATCATTGAGGGTATAAATTGCAAGGTTCATAACCTTCCTGAGTCACTGTTGTTTAATATTCATAACTTACTTAGGTAATTCTGGACTATCTAGGGGTGACCTTCAGTTTCCTTCCCAGGTATGTCCCCCTGACCTACATTAAAGAAATGATAATTTTGAGTTAAAAAAAAAATCAAAATAGATGAATTTAAATGTTTCAAAAAATTGTCCTGGAAGTTCCTATTTTAGTTTGTAAAATCATTCTATCACCCATTCCATAAATATTTGTCCATGATTCTATTAAGATGTTAGTGCAATTCAGGTACTAACACAGGGTTGAAGAAGATGAGGTCCTGCTTTTAATTACATTGTATTCCAGTAATGGAGCAGACAATACCCTAGTAAAACATTCATTAATTGTATAATTGCAGAGAGTGATTAAAACAAAACAAAACAAAAAAAAAACTAAGTAAAGCTGTGTAACTATTTCTTGGAGTTAGGAATTCAAGTCAGACTGGGTGGTTAGGGAAAGTTTAGATGTGGAGGTGGTATCTGAGCTAAGATCTCAGTAACAAAAAGGACTCATGTGTGGGTTGAATTGGACTCCTGGACACAAGACATTACATACAGAAAATACGAAGGACAAGGTTCTAAACCAGGAACAAATCTAGTAACATTTAGAATTCTAGCATGGTTTAAACATATTGAATAAATGATTACTGGCAATTAACATAGACAGAGATATCAAATATAATCTGCCCTGAGAGTAGTGAACCAAATTATCAATAACTAAGGACTAAAGGGACAAATATGTCTTCTTTGGTTGTCATGAACCAGAATTATATGATAAAGCAGTTTGTACTCTAACCATGGCAAAGCCTGGCAATTTGTTCTGAGTGTTTATATTTTACATCATGACGAGAAATTTTGGTTTTATAATTTTAGTGTAAAAATATAAATAGGTCATATGTTTTTCAGCTCATATAGTTTATAATCTGTAATTTTGATGCTATTATAATATTCATTAGAGACACAAAACTCTTAATTCCTCTGGGAATTTGTGTGGGGTTGAAAAATGCAGACTGCACTCTGATAATGTGGATTGTTATGCGGCCTTTATTCTGGCACACCAGCAGAAAGGTACTGAAGGAATCTAGAATGGTTTCCCCCAGAGTTCTTTTAAACAATCTGATGTCACCAGTAATCTATGTTCTAAGGCAAGATGATAGACTGTATTTTAGCTGATTTCTTCTTATATGAACTCAGGTCCCAGATGAATTATTAAAAAGTCTTTTTGATCTCTAATATTTCATAAGTTATGAAAATTGGATAACAACATTCTAAATGCTAAGATCCTCAGTACTAACTGGACTTGAAATAGTCATTCTCAGAGGGTCACATTGAGCTGGAGAGCTGATGATGTCAAACTATGAGATGAATGATTAAAAACTGCACTTTCGGCTTTAGGATCTTTCAGCTGCTAATTTTGCCAGTACTGTATATTGCTTGACTCAGAACCCACTCCAGTATTTTCTATAGTGTTTTGTTGTGCCACAGAGCCTAGAAAGAAAGGAAAGGAAAACATTTCCGATATTTTCTCAAAGCTAAGAGACACATAGGATGTGTTCCTCCATGTAGATGTGAAGACAGAATTGAGCAATGTGAGATAACATTCCTCTGTGAACAGGCCATCTCTTTACAAGTAGAGTAGCAGAAGTATATGGCTATGTAGTGGGGCTTCCAATGAACAGTTCCCATAATCAGTGAGGTTACAGGATGGGCAGTGATAAAGTACAATCACTTTTCCTGCCTGGCAGATTCAAAGATTTTTCCTTTTTCATTCTGTACATTCTAAAGCCTAATAATGTGTAAGGAATTCCTGTGTGATTAAGCTAACTAGAGTAGATTACATGTCAGCAGTAGAATAAAACTGTGCCTGACAAACTAGATTATGTGTTAGGCAAACAGTGGAAATTACTGACATGCTTACTTCTTGGAAGGAAAATATGACCAACCTAGATAGCATATTTAAAAGCAGAGACACTACTTTGTCAACAAAGGTCTGTCTAGTCAAGGCTATGGTTTTTCCAGTGGTCATGTATGGCTGTGAGAGTTGGACGATGAAGAAAACTGAGCGCCAAAAGAATTGATGCTTTTGAACTGTGGTGTTGGAGAAGACTCTTGAGAGTCCCTTGGGACTGCAAGAAGATCCAACCAGTCCATCCTAAAGGAGATCAGTCCTGGTTGTTCATTGGAAGGACTGATGTGGAAGCTGAAGCTCCAATACTTTGGCCACCTTATGCGAAGAGTTGACTCATTGGAAAAGACCCTGATGCTGGGAAGCATTGGGGGTGGGAGGAGAAGGGGATGACAGAGGATGAGATGGTTGGATGTCATCACCGACTCGATGGACATGGGTTTGGGTAGACTCTGGGAGTTGGTGATGGACAGGGAGGCCTGGCGTTTTGCAATTCATGGGGTCACAAAGAGTCAGACACGACTGAGCAACTGAAATGAACTGAAGCTATCTTCAGTGATATCTGGAGCCAGAGGTTTAATATCTCAGTATCCTACTTTAATTCCCTCTTAGACTCTATCTATAGAGTATTGCAAATGAAGGTTAAAATATCCACAAAACTTGCAATCACAAAAGAAATAAAAAAGAGATTACTTTCACTCGAATAATATCAAATATCATGGAAATGAGTGTCACTGTATTAGTTACAGTTCCCAGCCCTTATCCCCAAAACCAGCACTATTGCTAGATTATGGAATAAACTGATTAATTAATACTGGGCCATGTATTCACTAATGCAGCAAGAATGAACAGAGCTTCAGTCCCACTTGGATCACACATATAAGAGTAGAGAAGGGATGATTTCCCCAAAAACTGTAGGTTTATCAAAAGAGGAGTATGGATGTTGGTCACAAAAAAATCACACATACGCACACACATCCTCTGTCTCTGTTTCTGTCTCTCACACACACACTCACATGTGTTCTGTTAAGGATTTTAATTCCAGAAGTGGCAACAATTCAAATATTGTTGATGAAAAATAACAAAATCAAATGACAAAGTTATTACAAAGCTTAAAACACCAAGTCAAAGGTTACAAACTTTCAGTTATAAGATGAGTAAGTTTGAAGGATCTAAGGTAAAATGCGGTGATTGTATTTAATGACACTGTATTGTATACTTGAAAGTCACTATGAGAGAAGAGCTTTAATGATTTTATCATAAAAACAAAACAAAATTGTGACTATGTGAGGTAAAGGACAGATTAATTAATCTTATTGGGGTAAATATTTCACAATAGATATGTGTGTCAAATCATTACACTGTACTATAATTTAAACTTGCACAATGTTTTATGCTTCAATAAGTCTTGAAAAAATCAAAGGTTTTTATTAAAATAAAATGGTAGATCTTAGTCATGGTTTTACCCAGAATAATTTGAAAGGCTGCAATTCTAGGAAATCATAACACCTGGAAATATCTGTTATATTGAGTTGATTATAATTATAGTTTACGGAATCAAACATCTCTAGGTTTCCATCCTAAGTCAGTCTCTTATAATATATGTCCTTTAATAGTGCAATGTCAATAAGTTTTAGTTTCCTTAGTTTCAAAATGTCAATAAGAGCACTGCAACCTTTGAGCTATTGTGACAGATATGCAAGGTAAAATGCTTAGGACAAATTAATTGTTAATATAGGCTATATTTTATCAATTTATTAATTATATATAATTTGGGTAGGAAAATAAATGTTAATTGTGGAAACAAAAGGTAAAATCTCAGATAATCAAAATTTCACAAAGTTTGGTATGAAATGCTATTCTCTGTAGTTTCATATGATGGGTCATATATATTACTAAATTTTAAATAATCATTAACAGGAACTATATGACATTTATATATTAAAATTAGCAGTAGCACTTGGTTAATCTCAGCAAGTAAAGATGAAGGATATAAGGTCTTCACATTTCCTCTTCAGCAATTTTTGTGGCCAGAAGAACATTTGTACAAATCAAATATAAAGAAAAAACACTATTTGTAAGTTAGCATAAGGAAGGAAATCCCCATGGTATGAGGATCTTAGAATATGTTATACTGTGTCTGCCCCACCAATATTATTTTGCAGGGAAATTAAAGCTTAATTAACCATATGTGACAAAATTTGATGGATAACAGTGTAAAACAACACATAACCTAGAAGTAATGCCTAAAATATAATAGGAAATGTTAATATAATTGCTATTGGCCTAGAAAATTAGTCAACACATTTCTGTTCTAATTGTGTGTTGAACTATACGAATCTAAATTATTCACAGTCATTTTTTTGGGGGAAATTACTTCCTTCAGTAACAGATATGAGAGTAGTAAGTGTGACATTAAACAAATAAAACAGAAACTCAAGTATTCATTAGGTATAGTATGATAAACTAATGGAAGAGAATATCAATACACATATGCCTATAATAAAAGCTTAGCTAAAAACTCTCTAGTTAAATAAGATACTAACACAATAACTTACAAAAGCTGTAAATTTTTATCACTCCATCTAAAACTGATTTTTCGTTTATAAATCCGTATGCTATTTTAGGATCCCCTGGAGAAGGGAATGGCAACCCACTCCAGTATTCTTGCCTGAAGAATTCTATAGAACAGAGGAGCCTGGCGGGCTATAGTCCATGAGGTCGCAAAGAGTCAGACATGACTGAGTGACACACACACGCACGCGCGCACACACACACACACACTATCTTCAACATGTTAGAGAACCAAAACTCAGAACACTATATATTCAATTTTGAGGACAGTATAAAACAAACAAAAAATTATATGTTTCATATTTGTTAAAATGACTAATACAGACACATAAAATCTGTAAACTAAAATTATGGTTTACAATTGCAATGATACAATACCAACTTTGATTCTGCTGCACTTTCTGATACCTTAGGCACATCTCTACAGTTATTGTTTAATAAATAAGTATGATAGTCATAATTATAGGAACAAAAAGCTAAAATTAATTTCTTGGCCAACTATTTCCCTGTGTAATCTTAATAATGTGGGGCCCCCTGTTCATTATTTCTTGCAATAAAACTACTTCACAATGCCTTAGGTAATTGACCTATAATGATGATAATTTTCTCTTCGCCTGAGGAAAATTACTTTTAATTTTAAATTTCTTTTTACTCTTAAGGGAATGATTCACCTTGTCAATTCATTTGTTTTTGATTTCCCATTTTAATTAGTCTCAATTTAATTACAATTGATTGAGCTAAAATATCAAATAAGAAATTACCTGCCTGAAAAGGAAGATCTCATTTTCCCAATAGGGTCAACAAACTCTTTAGAGATAAATATTCATACTCCTTTGTGTGTGCTTACATAAGCTTTTACATCTATTTTTTGTAGATTAAGAAAAAATGACATTTATAAAAATGATAAAATTATTCTTGGGACCAAAGTCATTTTACTCTTCTTTATTTGAAAATACTGAAACAGAGAGGAAACAGACACACACAGGTGATTCTAATACATGAACAAAACTGAGAACTGCAAAGTTCTATTATCATTTGTCATTTAGTTTCCTTCCCCATGTTTTTCTCTAATCAAAATATACTGATATAGTTAAACACCTTTTAAGGAAACTATAATTGCCATTAGAAATTATTAGAAAATTTTCAGCCTGTGTTCTTTTCCCAACTGATTATAAAAATAGCTGGCATTTCTCCTCATTTTATGTTCATCTAGATTTCTCTGTTGTACAAATGAGATTTAAGAAATTATCACCAACAGAGTATTTTTAGGAGAAAGCCTTATTACACACTATTAATACCATGTGGGAGACATCGATTCAGGGCAATTCTTCAAGGACAGCAACTTCTCTTTATTCCCATCTCTGTCTCATTGCCAATTTATTCATCTAATACTCATTCTCAATTGTGAATGATTATTTTCAATTTTATTATTACAGTCTTTATAAGATCCCCAAGTGATAAGTATAAAAATTTTCAGCAAATTACAATACATGAGAAGATTAGCATTTAGTATCTGATTAAAACAAAACTATAACTGTAAAATTTTAATTACAACTAAAGTTGACTTTAATACTACTGAGCAATGAATTTTCTTAATATTTGGTATGTTTTTTTACTTTTCATCAAATGTAAGTTTCAAATGATAAAATTTCAAAGTAATTCCCCCAAAACTTTAAAAATGACTCCTAAATTATTTTTAAATCAGACAATATACTAAAATAGCATTTTGGTGGAATACATATGTTCCTAGGGATGATGTATTTTATGTTATATAAGTATAAAATACAGAAGCTCATTGATGAATAAACTTTTCCATTTTCATGTACCTAAATGAATGTCACATTTTGGCTCAGAAGATAAAAGAATCTGCCTGTGATGCAGGAGACCCAGGTTCAATCCCTGGGTTGGGAAGATCCCATAGAGAAGGGAATGGCAACCCACTCCAGTATTCTTGCCTGGAGAACTCCATGGACAGAGGAGCCTGGCAGGTTACAGTAAATGGCATCACACAGAGTTGGACATGACTGAGTGGCAAACACAGATGAATGTCATGCATTTGATGATAGTTTTTTGGAAGTATATGCACTTAATGAAATCATAGCTCAAGAGCTTTTGAGAACATTTTGGTTGAATGCTCTTCAAACATTTATTTTTCATCGTCAAACATAAAATTGGGATAAGTTTCATTTTCAGAATGTGCCATTCATTCCAAAATTATATACTGAGACATGTTTCTAGCATGAGAAGCATGGTAATGAAAACACTAGATAAAATCTTACCCTAAGGTACCTCTTTTTTTTTTTTTGTTTGGTGGAGAGAAAAATTAAACAGTGTTAAGACTGCAAAATATTTAGCAATAAGATATACTTTAAAATTAATTATAGGACAATAGGCATAATGGTTGTTGCCAGGGCTGTGAGGAGAGGGGTACGGGAATTGCTATTTAAAGGGTATAGAGTTTCAGTTTTGATCGATGACAAGAACTCTGAAAATATGTTGCCCAACAATATGAATTTACTTAACACTAGTGAAACACATACTCGAAAATGGTTGAGAGGCTAAAAGTTATGATATGTGTATCAGGAAGGGGTATTAGCTAATCATGGGGGTAATCATCTTGCAACATTTAAATTTATCAAATCAACATGCACAACATAAATTTACACAATGTGATATGTCAATTATATCCCAATAAAGCTGAATTTTTAAAAATATATAGTATATACATAAATGAGCCAGTATATAGTGATTAAATGATAACATAAAATATAAGGAGAACACTAACACATTATTGGAAAAGGAAATGGCAGCCCACTCCAGTATTCTTGCTGGGAGAATCCTATGGACAGGGGAACCTGGCAAGCTACAGTCCATGGGGTTGCAAGAGGTGGACATGACTTAGCAACTAAACCACCATCACTAACATATTATACTCAAGGAGGCATCACAAGTGCAATTACCCCAGTGATTATATAATTAGAAATTATATATAAAAAAAGAAATACAAAGTCAAATGAATTTGAATAATTAAATTAAAAAACAAAATCCCGACGACAAATGACTTTTTCACTATTACAGAGTTCTTCATTGAGATGATTGGATAACACCTCAATATTAGAATATTATCTTTCTTAAAGATAATAACTCAAAAAAGTGATTGAATAATAATAAATAAAACAATAATAATGGCAGGGAAAAATGCTTTGCTGATATTTCCTTTGAGAGAACAGAAACAATGCACTTTTTCTACATGATTAATAAATGGCAGTCCACCAGAAGCCAAAAGAATTACCAAAAATTCACTCTTACTTTTTCTCTCTGGGAGGAAATTAGGAGAATGTCAGGAAAATAATTTTCTAAAATGTATTATCTCCATTACATTATCTTCCCAAAAGAAAAAGGGAAAACAATAACAAATGTAGATGCCTCTGACTCAAAGAAAACGTTCAAAAGGGTCTCATGAAAGCTCAGTATTTCACTTCTGATAACACATGCAATGTCATAGTTGCAAGAACTTCAAATTCAACTTTTGTTCCACTTCCCCATCATTAGCTAAGGCTACTATTCTCCTAAAGCTAAAGTAACTCAACTTAATGAAATATTCTGATTCAAGAGATTAATCTAAAACAAAGAGAAATGTCTTATGCAATAAATATTTCCAAATGGAGGTAGAAAGTGTCAGTCTGATGATGTTATTTAGCAAAATTTAGGTAGAAAAATGGAAAAAGTGAAGAAAGGCCAAAGTCACCCAGCTTAGTGCATAAATCCTCCAACTGCCTCATTCTTTCTTCCTGGACTAGACAATAAAATAAGTGATTGCATTGATAGATGCAGATTGTCTACAACAAGCATTCAAGTGGAAACTCCAAACAAAAAATACAAGACTGAAACACAGCAAGAGGCAGAATAAGAACAATCTAGTTTCCCTATAATTGAACAAATAGGAGGGCTACGGAGCCATTCTCATGCCATATGAAGAAGCCAAGAAGAATCAACACGATACTATTCATAACTATTATGGGAGAAATAAAAAAAAAAGTCTTGCAAATAAACAGATAAAAGCTTTATATAATGAACTTTAGAAAACAAATTTTGAGCAGAAAGAAATTACATGATCAAAGAAGCTAAAGAGAACTGACATGATAGTCTACAGAATGTCAGTAATTAAGACATTGAAAAAAAAGAAAACAAAAACAAATCGAGGGAAAATGACACTATATCAAAAAAGCAATCAGAAACAAGAATTATTACCAGATTAATGACATTAAATAAAATAGTGAGAAACATATAAAATTTATAAGAAGAAAGACATAAATGCGTTAGGTTGGTGCAAAAGTAATTGTAGCTTCAGACCATGAATTTTAAATCATTATATTAAGCTCAAAACATCTGTATTAATCAAAATAGAAACGATTACAATTAACACATTTTTGTCAAAGAGAAATGAGTTTGTTTATTCCTGTAGCATAAACTGTGCTATGGAATTCAATGAAACTCTCGGAAAGCCTTTTCTGCCTCCTCCTCATTTTGGAGGTATTTTCCCTGCACAAAGTTATAGAGATGCCTGAAGAAGTAAGTGGTAGTTTGTTGGCAAGAGGCCAAGTGAATATGGCAGATGAGGAAAAATTTGTAGTCCAATTTGTTCAGCTTTTGAAGCATTGGTTGTACGATGTCCAGTCAGACATTGTCATGGAGAAGAATTGCCCTTTCTGTTCACCAACGCCAGCTTGCAGGCATTGTAGTTTTTGCTGCATTTCATCATTTGCCGGGCATATTTCTCAGAATGTAATGGTTTTGCTGGGATTCACAAGGCTGTAGTGGATTGGAGCGGCAGCAGACCACCAAACAGTGACCATGACCTCTTTTTGGAGCAAGTTTGCCTTTGGGAAGTGTTTTGAAGCTTCTTCTCAGTTCAGCCACTGAGCTGGCCATCACCGGTGAATCATATATCATCAAAAGTGGACCATATAAAATCCACTTTTTGCTACAAGTCACAATCCAATCAAAAATGGTTCATTGTTGTTGTAGAATAAGAGCAGATGGCACTACAAAATGATGAGTTTTTTGAATTGCAGTCAGCTCATGAGGCACCCACTTATCAAGCTTTCTCACCTTTCCAGTTTGCTTCAAATACCAAATTACTGTAGAGTGGTGAACATTGAGTTCTTGGGCAACTTCTAGGGTAGTTGTAAGAGAATCAGCTTCAGTGATGCTCTCAATTGGTCGTTGCCAACTTCTGATGACCAGCCACTGCACTCCTCATTTTTAAGGCCCTCATCTCCTTTGCAAAACTTTTTGAACCACCATTATACTGTATGTTCATTAGCAGTTCGTAGGTCAAATGCATTATTGATTTTGTGAGTTGTCTCCGCTGCTTTATGACAGGAATAGGTTGTCATTTCCTCCTCCAAGGGATCTTTCTGACCCAGGGATCAAACCTAGTTCTCCTGAGTTTCCTGCAAATGTTTTACCATTGAGCCACCAGGGGCCTTCCCTGAAAGGTTTGCATATTTGTTACCCATTCCCTTCTTATCTCTAGATAGTACTGAATTCTAACACTTGTTTCTTCAAAATTGCAAGACTCCTGACTGCTAGCTACTTGCTGTAATTTTCAGATGCTCTCTACATAGCTGTTTCTGTTCCTACCCACAGCACTTCAGCAAAGACCTGAAGAGGAAAACCAGCTATGGCAGGCTGTTATTCATTGCTTCTATCAAGATCTTATTCTCCCTAGGAACCAATTTTATCTATCTTTATTCAGACACAAAATAATCCTGTTTCTCTTCAGCTCTCTTCCTGGGCAAAATTTTAATTCTCAGCATCTTGCATGATGTCATTGTTTGGCAAATGCCAGCAGAGAAACTAAAATTTCAAAAAGTCAGTGTTAACTCAAGAGAATTTCACTCAGTAAAAAATAGCCAATCTCAAAAGATTACATACTGTTTCATTTCTTTTATACAGCATTTTAAAATAAAAAAAATTTAGAGATTAGTGTTTGCCAGAGGTTAGGGATGGAAGTAGGGGTGGGAGTTTGTGGCAATGAAACAGAAGCAAGAGGGAGCCTTCTGTAAATGGAATAGCTTTGTATCTTGATTGTGGTGGTAGTTGTATGAAGCCATACATACTGTAAAATTACATAGGACTATATGTACACATCTGTGCCTACAAATGATTACATGTAGACTTGTGAAATCTGAATAACCTCTGTGTATTATACCAATGGCAATTTTCTGTTATATTGATTTGTAATTATTAAAGATGATACTTTGGGAAACTAGGTGAAAAGTATATAAGATATACGTGTATATTTTTTTGCAACTTCCTATGAATCCATACTTACTTCAAAATCCAGTTTTTAAGAAAGTTCATCCTCAATTAATGCACAATTTTTTGTTCCTTCCAACAGTGTACTTTGCCACCAAAGGTCTGTCTAGTTAAAGCTATTGTTTTTCCAGCAGTCATGTATGGATGTGAGAGTTGGACTATAAAGAAAGCTGAGTGCTGAAGAATTGATGCCTTTGGACTGTGGTGTTGGAGAAGACTCTTGAGAGTCCCTTGGACTGCAGGGAGATCAAACCAGTCAATTCTAATGGAAATCAGTTCTTAATATTCATTGGAAGGACTGATGCTGAACCTGAAACTCCAATACTTTGGCCACCTGATGTGAAGAGGCAATTCATTGGAAAAGGCCCTGATGCTGGGAAGGATTGAAGGGAGTAGCAGAAGGGGACAACAGAGGATGAGATGGTTAGGTGGCATCACTGACCTGATGGAAGTGAGTTTGAGCAAGCTCCAGTGGTTGGTGCTGGACAGGGAATCCTGGCATGCTGAAGTCTGGAGTCAGAAAGAGTCGGGCACAATTGAGCGACTGAACTGAACTGAACTGAAACAACAGTGTACAAGGATTCCAATTTATTTATACCTTTGCCAACATTGTTATCTTTCTTCCTTTCTTAGTTGGCAATAACCATTCTAACATGTGTGAGATGATATCTCACTGTAATTTTAATTTTTATTCCCGTGATGATTAGTAATTGTTGAGCACAGTCTAATATACCTTTTGGCCATGTGCGCGTCTTCTTTGGAGAAATATCCAGTCAAGTCCTTTGCCTGTTTTTTAATCAGAGGATGATGAGGGTGACGACTTCTACTGAATTTTAAAAGATCCTTATATATTTTGAATATTAATCTCTTATTAGATACATGATTTGCGAATATATTCTCCCACTCTGTAGGTTGCTCTTTCATTCTGTTGATTGATTTCTTTGATTGCAGAAGCTTTTGCAGTTTTATTTAGTGCCACTTGTCTAATTTTGCTCTATCACCTGTGTTTTGGTATAATATTCATGCAAATAGTATGGTGGTCCCTCAAAAATTAAAATGAACTACCATATAATCCTATAAGCCCATTGATAGGTAAAATTCCAAAACAAGTGAAATCAGGATCTTGAGGATATAACTGCACTCCTATGTTCATCAAGATGCCCTGGAGGAAGGCATGACAACCCACTCCAGTATTCTTGCCTGGAGAATCCCCATGGACAGAGGAGCCTGGCGGGCTACAGTTCATGGGATCACAAAGAATCAGACACGACTCAGCGACTAACACATACACATTTTGACATTAAACAAATTAATCTCTGTACTTTTAAAATCGTATCTTATAAAGTTTACATATATAACTAACTGGGCCTACTATGAGTATATATCTACTTGATCTGTTATCTACTTACCTACCTACTTCTCAGTCCTCTAGCGCAATCACAATCATCTACTATCCAATCATATTTTATAAGTTAAATAAAAAGAAGATACATTGTGAGACTCTGAATGGTGACTTTATGCAGAGCATACAATCTGGCTTGGCAATACTATTTTTAGAGGTGTGAAACATTTCCTCAAATATTATACTACAAGGATTTGTGGCTCTTGAGACTTTAACCCTATTCAACAGATTTTTTTTCCTTAGTTATTGATTTCATGAAGGCAGCATGACTAACAAAAATATATAAAAAGTGTCCTTTAGCAGGATGATAGTGAAGAGAAAAATACTGAGAAACACAGCTCTTGAGAAGAACTGATTTCTATTAGCAAGCAATTAAGTTAGAGCAGCACACTTAAAACAGGATTGGGCAGCCTGTGGGGATCTGTCAGGAGTCCACTGGGTCAGAATAATTTTTCACGATGATATTAAGATGATACTTAACTTTTTTACACTTGCTCTCTCATGACTGCATGGTGACATTTTCTTGAAGTTACTTGACATGTTATACCACAGCAGATGAAATGCAGGAGCAGATGTTATAGTCTAATGGTCTTCTATCACAATAGACCAATATATTTGTAATATTCTACAAATATTAAACAGTGAAATGCCTCACATTCATGTTTTTTGAAAATACCTTTTTCATCAAGTATGTTATTTATGTCAACATGTTTTAGGTTTTGCTACACGCAAATAAAAACTACATTTTAAAATTATACTTTAATCCTAATGTGATAAATATCAATAAATACAAAGCACATAAACAAAACTCTTTGGAGTCTTCAATAATGTTTTAGAGTAAAAAAGGGTGTCCTTATTCCCAGAAGTATGAGTCACTAACTGAGACTTTCAATCCCAGCCTAAAGTCAGGAATTCTGTTCTCTTGAAGGATGAGAGTCTGGGAAAGATAGAAATGCTCTAGTTCAAGTTTATATTGTAGCCTACCCTGTAGCCTTTCAAAGTTACAATTGAAAGTTAAGGAAGCTTAGCAGGACACTTCCTATCTCCTGGAACCTGATCTATAATTTTGTCCTAATGATCTGTCAAAATATCTGATTCTTCATCAGTGTCTCAGTTACTGCTTTTGAATTTGTAAAGAAATGTTCCTAATATGTTGATCTTGTCCTCTGGGGTTCTCTCTGTCTGAATCTTACTTCCAGGATTCTTCATTTATGTTTAATTTGTATTATAAATAGTATGGTTTCAAAACAGAAGTAATTAAATTATAGATATTAATTTGGAAGACATTTTATAATAGTTCTTCACCTGAAGAAAGGGGATGTCATGGAAAATTTCTGTTTTCTACTAGAAAAGTCTGCAATAGGAGAAAAAAACTAAGAAAATTATAGGCACTATCATAAAACTTTTACATGTATTGTGTCACATAATTTTCTCAACACCATTATTAATGGTATTTTACAGGAGAAAAAAATAAAATTGAAATATGAAAAATATTTCCCCTCTACTCGTCCTCCCTCCTTGCCCATGGAGATCCACTTTCTGCTCACAGTCTTTCATTAAGTTCTACTATTCTTAATAATAAATACCTATCTCAATGGTCTAATTCGTTCCTTTCATAAAAACTTGTTCTTGAATTGCTGGCTCAGTGAAAAAGAACTTACATATAAATGCACATGTGTTCTTAATGCCAAAAAATTTCTGTTGAAAGATAAACATATGGATAAATGAGGGCTTGAAAACTTTAGCCAGAACTAAAGAGCCTCTTGAAGAAAGTGAAACAGGAGAGTGAAAAAGTTGACTTAAAACTCAACATTCAAAAAACTAAGATCATGGAATGATCCCATCACTTCATGGCAAATAGATGGGGAAACAATGACAGACTTTATTTTGGGGGGCTTCAAAATCACTGCAGATGGTGACTGCAGCCATGAAATTAAAAGATGCTTGCTCCTTGAAAGAAAAGCTATGACAAACCTAGACAGCATATTAAAAAACAGAGACATTACTTTGCTGACAAAGGCCCATCTAGTCAAAGCTATGGTTTTTCCAGTAGTCATGTATGAATGTGAGATGTGAGAGTTGGACTATAAAGAAACTGAGCACCGAAGAATTGATGCTTTTGAATCTTGGTGTTGGAGAAGACTCTTGAGAGACCCTTGGACTGCAAGGAGATCAAACCAGTCCATCCTAAAGGAGATCAGTCCTGAATATCTATTGGAAGGACTGATGTTGAAGTTAAAGCTGAAGCTCCAATACTTTGGCCACCTTATGCAAAGAACTGACTCACTGGAAAAGACCCTGGTGCCGAGCAAGATTGAAGGCAGGAGCAGAAAGGGACAACAGAGGATGAGGTGGTTTGATGGCATCATCGACTCGATGGACATGAGTTTGAGCAAGCTCCTGGAATTGGTGATGGACAGGGAAGCCTGGCTTGCTGCAGCCCATGCAGTTGTAGATTCAGACATGACTGAGTGATTGAACTAAACTGAACTGAACTGATAACTAATGCACTTAATAATTTAATCATCTGATATTACTTTACTAATACTAGACCCAAGTCAATGAGATTGGGCTTCCATGAATATAAGAAAATATATTCAAAATAAAAATGATGTGTACGAGGTGATTCTTCTCACACCGTGTTTGCATGCTGCTAAGGAAGTTTTATCTATTGAAATTCAAGACTACATCCCCAGTAACAATACTGTGGCATGTTCCAGCATCACAAAGGAGTCCCTTTTTCAAGAAATTAATATAATAGACATCACAATTTAAATAGTTCAAATGTAAATAAGAAGGGATTATTCATAAATAGAGAGAGGTGGAACAAGAAAAGGATGACTTGACTTAACATTCTTTTCTGATTGCTTAATACTTCTACTCTAATACTTGTGAGAAGAACAGAGTATTCCTGTGAATGGGGGAAGATTACTAAAAGAGCAGCATCATTTTTAGAGATTCAATGGAAACATTGAATATTTATGTTTAATAAATGTTAAATGTCATATAAGCTATATATTATTTAAAATTATTATAATCATGAAAAATATCATGAGTAAGACTATGCATAAATATCTTTTTAAAAAATTGAATTAATACATCTTCAAAGGGATAACAGTAATATACAGCATATTACAAGATATGCTTCATGCTGAGGTAGAATTATTTTAGGTATTTTTCCTAAACTTAAAGTACCAGAAATTTGAATTATTTTTATCTAAGTTATAATTAAAATAGTTTGTGGCAGTCACATTTTTAAGAAGATTTTACTGTTGTTGTTGTTCCATGCTAACCATAGCTTAATTACTGTGTGACAAGTTTTCATTTTAAATACAAATCTATTGAGTTGAGTTGAAATATTTTAAGGATACTTTTCTTTGAAATTATTAATTCTGCTTTTTATTTATCTAGTATGGAATTCTATAAATTAAGGGAAAGGAAACCTAAAAGTATTGTCTAGGGATTCAAATTTCTTAACACATATACTCTAAATAAGCTTACAATTAATTGATGATTATTAGTAGTATAAATGTAAACAGTATTAATATAAATATTGCAATTAACTTCCAGTTATAGCTTAATAAGTTTCCACTAGAATCTTTATGCAAAATTTGATTAGGTTTTAATGTACAGTACATTATTTTTACTTTTAAATTTGAAGTACACTCTAGGAATTAGTGCTGTTTTACTATTTTTTCACTTGCTCATTTCAAATGATATTTTATTTACCTAATAAATAATCAGGTCATTCTACTATAACTTTTATTCTGATTAATTCATAAAGCTATCACCACTTGCTTATTTATATTGAAAAAAATCTTACTGATATATATCTTTCTTAACATTATTTCTTTATTCTCTCTTTTAATCAACCATCCTTGACATTGACATCCACAAGTTTGACCCCTATGCTATTGAGCTAACATGCCCTCTGGATTTAATATTTAATTATGCTTAGCTAATGGGAGATGAGGTTTCCAAGTGGCTCAGTGGTAAAGAATCCCCTGCCAATGCAGGAGACATGGGCTCAATCTCTGGGTCGGGAAGATCCCCTGGAGAAGGAAATGGCAATGCACTCCAGCATTCTTGCCTGGGAAATCACATAGCCAGAGGAGCCTGGCAGGCTACAGGCCATGGGGTTGCAAAAGAGTTGGACACAATTTAGGACTAACCAACAACAGGAGATAAGAGAAGAGAAATTAGAGAATGAAGTACCCTGGTTCCTCTCCTAGCTGGGCCACCATCTGACAGCAGCTCCTCCCTGTATCTAATGCTACAGTGGTTGTTTTAGTCCTCTACTAACCATCACCTCTAACAGACTGTGGACAACTTCATTCCATCTCTGCATTTCAGGCCTAAGGATGATAAGAACTTCCTTCATTTCTTCCTTTGTCCTTATAAGTCCTAATCCTAAGTATTCTTAACCTTCCCATATCTTATACAGAATGTTTTCATTAAACTCTCCTCATCTACCCCCTTCTGAATACGCCATCTGTTTCCAGCTTGGATGCTGACACTTTCAACTTATCTATTGAGGGGAAACAGTTTCAAGTTATATAGCAATACTATAGCATGTAAAGTCATCCTCGGTCAGTCAGAAATTAGGAAGTAAACATTATTTTGAAAATAAGATTAATGTCTGAAATACATTAAATATCATTAAAAAGTAAAAAAAAAAAACATTTGAACATACCAATAAAATCATATACAAGTAATCAAACAGCCATTTCAAAATTAAAATAAAAAAAACAAGAAATGCATATGTGCATGTCTTAGAACCACAGCTTAATGAATAACACATTTGTTAAAAAGAAAAAGAAATTATGACCCTCAGGTATTTATTTCCTTATCCCTGTTTCCATTTTCAGTTCAGTTCAGCTCAGTCGCTCAGTCGTGTCCGACTCTTTCAGATCCCATGAATTGCAGCACGCCAGGCCTCCCTGTCCATCACCAACTGAGGGAGTCTACCCAAACCCATGTCCATTGAGTTGGTGATGCCATCCAACCATCTCATCCTCTGTTGTTCCCTTCTCCTCCTGCCCTCAATCTTTCCCAACATCAGAGTCTTTTCAAATGAGTCAGCACTTTGCATCGGGTGGCCACAGTACTGGAGTTTCATCTTCAACATTACTCCTTCCAATGCACACCCAGGAATGATCTCCTTTAGGATGGACTGGTTTGATCTCCTTCCAGTCCAAGGGTCTCTCAAGAGTCTTCTCCAACACCACAGTTCAAAAGCATCAATTCTTCGGTGCTCAGCTTTCTTTATAGTCCAAATCTCACTTCCATACATAACCACTGGAAAACCCATAGCTTTGAAGACGGACCTTTGTGGGCAAAGTAGTGTCTCTGCTTTTTAATATGCTGTCTAGGTTGGTCATAACTTTCCTACCAAGGAGTAAGCTTATTTTAATTACATGGCTGCAATCAACATCTGCAGTAATTTTGGAGCCCCCAAAGTAAAGTCAGCCCTGTTTCTACTGTTTCCCCATCTATTTGCCATGAAGTGATCGGACCGGATGCCATGATCCTAGTTTTCTGAATGTTGAGCTTTAAGCCAACTTTTTCACTCTCCTCTTTCACTTTCATCAAGAGCCTCTTTAGTTCTTCTTCACTTTCTGCCATAAGGGTGGTGTCATCTGCATATCTGAGGTTATTGATATTTCTCCTGGCAATCTTGATTCTAGCTTGTGCTTCCTCCAGTCCAGCATTTCTCATGATGTACTCTGCATATAAGTTAAATAAGCAGAGTGACAATATACAGCCTTGACATACTCCTTTTCCTATTTGGAACCAGTCTGTTGTTCCATGTCCAGTTCTAACTGTTGCTTCCTGACCTGCATACAGGTTTCTCAAGAAGCAGGTCAGGTGGTCTGGTATTCCCATCTCCTTCAGAATTTGCCACAGTTTACTGTGATCCACATAGTCAAAGGCTGTGGCATAGTCAATCAAGCAGAAATAGATGTTTTTCTGAAACTCTCTTGCTTTTTTGATGATCCAGTGGATGTAGGCAATTTGATCTCTGGTTCCTATGCCTTTTCTAAAACCAGCTTGAACATCTGGAAGTTCACGGTTCACGTATTGCTGAAGCCTGACTTGGAGAATTTTGAGCATTATTTTACTAGCGTGTGAGATGACTGCAATTGTGCGGTAGTTTGAGAATTCTTTGGCATTGCCTTTCTTTGGGATTGGAATGAAAACTGACCTTTTCCAGTCCTGTGGCCACTGTTGAGTTTTCCAAATTTGCTGACATATTGAGTCCATAACTTTCACAGCATCATCTTTCAGGATTTGAATAGCTCAACTGGAATTCCATCACCTCCACTAGCTTTGTTCATAGTGATGCTTCCTAAGGCCCATTTGACTTCACATTCCAGGATGTCTGGCTCTAGGTGAATGTGAGTGATCACACCATGGTGATTACCTGGGTCGTGAAGATCTTTTTTGTACAGTTCTTCTGTGTATTCTTGCCCTCTCTTCTTAATAGCTTCTGCTTCTATTAGGTCCATACCATTTCTGCCCTTTATTGAGCCCATGTTTGCATGAAATGTTTCCTTGGTATCTCTAGTTTTCTTGAAGAGATCTCTAATCTTTCCCATTCTATTGTTCACCTCTATTTCTTTGCATTGATCACTGAGGAAGGCTTTCTTATCTCTCCTTCTATCCTTTGGAACTCTGCATTCAAATGGGTATATCTTTCCTTTTCTCCTTTGCTTTTTGCTTCTCTTCTTTTTACAGCTATTTGTAAGGCCTCCTCAGACAGCCATTTTGCTTTTTTGCATTTCTTTTTCTTGGGGATGGTCTTGATTTCTGTCTCTTGTACAATGTCACGAACCTCCGTCCATAGATCATCAGGCACAGTGTCTATCAGAATTAGTCCCTTAAATCTATTTCTCACTTCCACTGTATAGCCATAAGGGATTTGATTTAGGTCATACCTGAATGGTCCAGTGGTTTTCCCCACTTTCTTTAAGTCTGAATTTGGCAATAAGGAATCCATGATCTGAGCCACAGTGTATATAGCTTCTCCATCTTTGGCTGCAAAGAATATAATCAATCTGATTTTGATGTTGACCATCTGGTGATGTACATGTGTAGAGTCTTCTCTTTGTTGTTGGAAGAGGGTGTTTGCTATGACCAGTGCATTCTCTTGGAAAAACTCTATTAGCCTTTGCCCTGCTTCAGTCTGTACTCCAAGACAAAACTTGCCTGTTACTCCAGGTGTTTTTTTACTTCCTACTTTTGCCTTCCAGTCCCCTATAATGAAAAGGACATCTTTTGGGGGTGTTAGTTCTAGAAGGTCTTGCAGGTCTTTATAGAAGCATTCAACTTCAGCTTCTTCAGCGTTACTGGTTGGGGCATAGACTTGGATTACTGTGATATTGAATGACTTGTCTTGGAAACGAACAGATACCATTCTGGTGTTTTTGAGGTTGCATCCAAGTACTGCATTTCGGACTCTTTTGTTGACCATGATGGCTACTCCATTTCTCCTAAGGGATTCCTGACCACAGTGGTAGATATAATGGTCATCTGAGTTAAATTCACCCATTCCAGTTCAGCTTAGTTCACTGATTCCTAGAGTGTTGATGTTCACTCTTGCCATCTCCTGTTTGCCACTTCCAATTTGCCTTGATTCATGGACCTAACACTCCAGGTTCCTATGCAATATTGCTCTTTACAGCATCGGAGCTTGCTTCTACCACCAGTCCCATCTACAACTGTGTGTCGTTTTTGCTTTGGCTCAGTCCATTCATTCATTCTGGAGTTATTTCTCCACTGATCTCCAGTAGCATATTGGGCACCTGCCGACCTGGGGAGTTCATCTTTCAGTGTCCTATCTTTTGCCTTTTCATACTGTTCATGGGGTTCTCAAGGCAAGAATACTGAAGTGGTTTGCCATTGCCTTCTCCAGTGGACCACATTCTGTCAGTCAACTGTAAAATGGTTCCATTGCACCTGTCATCTATAAAGCTCCTACTGATGGTAAACAGTGATCATACAACTAAGAAATCCAAGCCTTTCTTCCATCTGTATCTTTTCTTTTCTGTTTCTATAGCTCAGTATTTCCTTTTCCACTTCCCCAATTTCTTTTAATAACAATGCAATCTATCTTTCACATTTCTGGACACAGATTTTTAGTCTATATTATTGAATCATATTCCTTTAGTGTTGCAGGTTTTCTTTTATGAAACTTTTTTGTTGCTACAGGGACTCTTTTTTCTGCTTCACTGTCTCCTTCTTTTACATACTGTCCCTGGCTAATCTATTTTAGTGAATATCTCAAACTGAACTATGTTTTTTTCTAGTGATTCATGGTGCGGTTGCCAGTTTATACAAACTTATTTCCTCTGGCTGTTATATATAACAAAGCACCAAAAGCTGGGTGACTTAAAATAACAAATTTATTATCTCACAGTTCTGGAAGTTAGGAGCCCAAAATCAAGGTGTCAGAAGGGGCATGTTCTCTCTGATGGTTCTAGGGTAAAAGCTTTCTTACCTCTTTTAACTCTTGGTGTTTGCTAGCAACCCTTGGGATTCCTGACTCGCAGATGCATTTCTCCAGTCACATGGCCATCTCCTTTCTGTGTCTTCATGCGGTCTTCCCTCTTTGCATGTCTATCTCTATGTTCAGATTTCCCCTTTTAATAATGCCAGTCTTACTGGATTAAGGCCTGCTTTAATGATCTCATTTTAACTTTATTACAACTGTAAAGACAGTATTTTTAAATAAGGTTGCATTCTGAGATATGAATTCAATGTCTCTTTGGGGGAGACACAATTCAATCCGTAATACAAAGCTAAAGCACAAACATAACATATTTTCCAGAAGATTTGGGGAGTTGAAAGGCCGGGTTAACAGAGGGGTAGTAAGTATTTCAACTGTTTTAAGCAGTTTTGTTATATACATATATGCTCAAAATAAGCTGAAACCCACTTATTCATGTAGGACAGTTTGTTTCTCATCCCCTATAAACATATGAAATAATCTATACATGAAATAGCATGGCTTTATAGCCTATGCTTTCCTTTTTGAAATGAATTTTTCCTATAATGCCAATCATTTCATGATCCAACTAACTAATTTATATTTTAGAACCATAAAGTTTATCTGGACTTTGGAGATTATTTTTATTTCCAAATTTTGGAGATTAATTTTATTTCCAATCTCAGACACAACTAATAATAAAAATGTAGTTTAGAGTAAATAACTTTCAGGCTTTTACAGGATATCAAAAATCTATTTTTGACGATTTTTCTATTTTTTTAACATCAACTATTTGAGCAGATGCTTCAAAATGAGCTTTAAGTCCTGCAGATTATATGCTTTAATTTTTACCGCAGTGGGGACTCATCAAATTCTAATTCTATCTCAGAATTTACTATTGATGTTTTCTTTAGTTTTACTGAGTTTTAAATAACTACTATACAATTATAGAACAACTACTACTTTAAAATAATTAGAAAAATGGAGTGGTTTTAGAGAAAAGTGTCTTCATTGTAAGTAACATAGTAACTTAAGTAGGCAGACAAATATGCATAGCTTCCCCAGGAACTAGGTGATTCATTATCACACCTCAGGGTCTATCCTGGCACTCTGGTGCTTTAAGAGTTCATTTGGTTTCCTAAATTCTCTTCTTAACAAGAAGATTAGAAGGCAGATACCAGAACTTCCATCTGTTATTTAGACATTTTTAGCCCAATTTGGATATTTGTATGTTGAGAAACAAATATTAATACAGCTCCTGACAAATCTGTTTTTAAAAAATATTTTAATATTTATTTATTAAAGCATTAAGATAATTATATGAAGGACTACAATGGTTAAAACAAAATATAGATGACATTTCCTTTCCTGAAAGTTTTAAAACATGGATTTCTGAGATGATTTAAGTATGTATTTTTAATGGGAAAAGAGGGGAAGTAGATGACTTCTCAAGTCAATTTCCAGAAAAATGATTTCCTTTTACATGCGAGTGTTACATTTTGGTTATCTAACTAGTAAACACATTTTCAAAAATACATTTACTTGTGAAAATAAAAGTAAAATAAGCCTCTACTATAAAGTCTAACTTTAAATTAAAATTCAGTTAAAATGCTTTTGATTCTAAGTGTAGTCAGTAATAGTATATGAGTATAGCACATGGGGGGTGCTATGTAAGCATACTGAGCCATTTCAGACACATGGAGAGCAGGGAAACAAACCATGCATTTAAAATATTCAGAACTTTCTGCAATGTTCATTCATCTGAGCAGCCACAGCTCTTGAACTCTAATGATGAAGCAGGTGACCAACTACCAGGAATACTAATCTTTAATCAACCCATATTTGAAGCATGAAATTCTCACCCCAGGAAGGTGATTAGTTAATTTAATGGGAATAGGATTGTCAAGTAGGAAATATGTATAGAAGAATAATTTAGAATATTGCTATCTGTTATTGCTCTTGCAATTTGAAGAGTAAAATGTCTCTTTATCTGGAACTTATACAATTATTTTTCAACAAAATAATTCCAAACAGATCCAATAGGAAATGCCTCTTTTGGTAATCTTTATAGAAGCAGAATGATTGTGACTTTAACCTTGATTTAGGACATTTGAAAAATATTCCCTTACAATTAATGAAATGAAACAAAGCTGAGAAGACTCCCATTAAGTATATGATCTAATAAAGAATATACAATAACTAATATAATAACCAAACTACCAGTAAAAGACTGTCACTTTTATTACAACCAATAGAAGACTGTCCCTAGGAAAAGTGCTGTAACAGGACTTATTCAAAATTTGTTTTAATGCCAAACATGAATGGTTAAATTTGTAATATAACACCTTGAAAGTTAAATCACTTCCTTTCTGTCTCCATAGATTTTATGGTCTGGGGAACTTTTGATGTCTGATTTGATCCCACTTAACTATAAGATTTCCACATATTTTGTGCTTGTTGTATTCCAGGAGAATTATTTTAATTGTCAGAATGAAAGAAATGGTATTAATACTTCACAGGCAAGTTTACAAAACATCCAAGCTGTGAGCCACTATTCCTCAGACCAGGTCATTTTCTCTTCTAGAATGAAAAATAATATGCAATATTAAAATTTTGGGGACTTAACATTAAAATCTGGAGAATTTTTATTCTGTTATGAAATTTATGCAATTAATCCTATTCAGTTAAACTATGGAATTGTTTAAACAAAGTGCATTATTCATATTCTTACAATTCTTTAATTTCTTTTTATCCTTTTACTACTTGAGTGTTGTTTTTCTTTGTTGTAGAAAATGATTCACTCATTAGAATTCATTACTCTTATTTTTTACTATTTTATTTTTCTAATTAACAAAAATTTTAAACTTTCATTTCCTTTAATTTCATTCTCATTTCTTAAAATAACTTGATAGACTATTTATATAGCTGTAAAATATATGACAGAATTATATGTAGAGAATAGACTTGTTTTAAAAATATTAAAATGACATTACTGGTGTTTCTATGATTCATTCCAACCTATTGCCATTAATTATACTTCATGAAAATCAAATACTGACATTTCAATTCCCATTTTAAAGGTGATTGATTGTTTATGAAAGTTTTCAGGGGCTTTTGGTCTTGTAGGAAAAAAAGAAAACTAGGCCCCAAATACCGGTTTTTAAATTAAAGTCAACAACTCACACTGCTGAGAAACAAATAGGAAGCCATTGGGAAAGGGAGAATAATAGCAAATTTGAATTTAGAAATGAGTCATGTTCCTGTAACTATGTGTTCAAGAGGTAAATAACATATTTTGCTTTATAAATCACCTTTGAGTAATCAAAGTATGTAGTCTTATAAGAGTAAAATAGAAATTATGTTCCTGACATCCAGTGTGCTAATATTAGAAAAAACTGAGTTGCTTGTATACTGTGTATATGATTAAAAAGTAAAATCAATTTACTTTCTTAAAGGGATGACATGTAAAATGTGAGTAAATTTAATCATGGTATGGTTTAACTTTTTTTGCAATTATTATAAACATCATATATAATTACATATATTTTGCCAAGCAAAGTCTGTGGAGTTGCAAAGTGCCAGCCATGAATGAGCATGCATGCAGAACACAATCTGACTTTAATACTCATTTCTAGTATTGAGCAGACTGCTGAGAGGTTTCCTTTATGTTTACTTGAGTGGTTGTATGTATATGTTTGCATGTGTCAGAGAAAGGCTGAGAGTATGTGAATATGTGTATACTATAGAGGGCTGAATAACATAATCAAACTGAAAAGAAATAGGAGTTTTTTGAGTAGGTAGGTGATTAATAAAAGAATATAAGAAGTAACCAAGAAATAAAGTTCCTATGAACAACTGGGGTTAATTTGCTATGGAACGTCCAGATTATTCTTTAGCTCTTCTGAACTGAAGTTAAATAAATCTATATATTTTCTTTCAACAATATAAGAAAAGAAAAATAGCTTAATGCACCAAACTTCCAAAAACTTGGGAATCAATAAAGATCACTCTTTCTGAAGGTTCTGTAATTTTCAAATCTTTACTGAGAAAAAAATCAAAAACTTAGAAACAGAGAGATTATGGGGTCAATAAATATTCAAAATCTCAACTTGATCAAGTTGCCCTCCCAGAAAAGGAAGTATCATTAGCTGGCTTCTGTTACTTACCATAGATTCCATAACATAGATGCCTGGGATCAGAACTAATAGGGAAAACACATGAGAGAGAGCTGAAGCAATAGAGGTGGTTATGTCCTTGTTGTTGTTGCTGTTGTTCAGTCACTCAGTCATGTCTTACTCTTTGCAACCCCACAGACTGCCGCATGCCATTATGTTCCTACATGAAGGAACTGATCTCAAAGAAGGACTGACTGCTCTGGTCCCCAACAAGAAATAGATTCAGGGATAGTTTGATGGCTATGTTCATTTGCATTACCTACTTTGACCCTAGAAGATTACTATCAAATGATTAAAAAAAAAAAAAAAAAGGAGCCAAGAGAAACCTGAGGCATAACATTTGGGCACTGCTTGAGAACAGCCAAGAAGAGACACTGATAGTAATAAAAACAGGTAGGCTGTGCAGCCTCTGAAAATTATTTTCTAGAGAAGATCCTAAAGGAGTAAACATTTCCTGCTATTATTCTTTCAAGACTTCAGTCCCCAACTGTTTTTCCCACCCATCTTATTAATTTTAAATTGACTCCAAGGAACCCAGTCTCACAGCCCCTACATCCTATTCCATGACCAATGTAAAATTCTTCACATCTTGCAAGAAAATGAATAATAAACAATTCATGAAACAAACTTCTGTGCACTAATTTTTCTCACTCTTTCATATGAAATTTTCAGGGTTCTTGTCTTTATCCTATCATATCACCTACTCATCTATGTCTATAGTTGTTTGACCAAGCTTATTCCTTTTTTTATGGTTGAGGTATTTAGAGTTTCACTAAGAATCTGGAATTTATCTGAGTTTGGGGATACACGGTGATTCAGGCCAGAACATGAAATCGGAGACTCTCTCCTTAAATTTTATTCCAAAAACACATATAAGAGTATAATATATGGCCTCAAGTTTCCCTCATTCTACATTGAGACACAACCAGTTTACCTGTAAGTCCACAAAGAAAACGTTATAGGATTTCTAAAAACAGAACATTATGAAATAAAGATAAGCTAAAACTGGACTTGATAAAGGAGCAGCAATCATTCTCTTTGGGAGAGGGGGATGTTTGATGTTTCTGAAGTTTTCAACAGTGACCTGGATTTGTCTGCACTTAGTCAAGATTACCAGGGGACAGGAATGCAAAAGTATGAAGTAAAGAGATACTTGGAATAATAGGCAAGTTTGGCCTTAGAGTACAAAATGAAGTAGGTCAAAGGTTACAAGAGTTTTGCCAAGAGAACACATGGGTTATAGCAAACACCCTCTTCCAACAACACAAGAGACAACTCTACACATGGACATCACCAGATGGTCAATACCAAAATTAGATTGATTATATGTTTTGCAGCTGAAGATAGAGAAGTTCTATTCAGTCAGCAAAAACAAGTCTGGGAGCTGACTGTGGCTCAGATCATGAACTCCTTATTACAAAATTCAGACTAAAATTGAAGAAAGTAGGGAAAACCATCAGACCATTCAAGTTTAACCTAAATCAAGTCCTTTATGCTTATACAGTCAAAGCAACAATAGATTCAAGGGATTAGATTTGATAGAGTGCCTGAAGAACGACGGACAGAGATTTGTGACATTCTACATACAGAATGCAGGGATCAAGACCATCCTCAAGAAAAATAAATGCAAAAAGGCAAAATGATTGTCTGAGGAGGCCGTACAAATAGCTGAGAAAAGAAAGGAAGCTAAAGGCAAAGGAGAAAAGGAAATATATACCCATTAGAATGCAGAACTCCAAAGAAAAGCAAGGAGAGATAAGAAAGTCTTCCTCAGGGATCAATGAAAAGAAATATAGGAAAACAGTAGAATAGGAAAGACTAGAGACGTCTTCAAGAAAATTAGAGATATCAAGGGAACATTCCCTGCAAAGATGAGCACAATAAAGGACAGAAACGGTACGAACCTAACAGAAGCAGAAGAGGTGGCAAGAAGTATACATGGAACAACTATACAAAAAAGATCTTCATGACCCAGATAACCACAATGGTGTGATTGCTAACTTAGAGCCAGACATCCTGGAATGCAAAGTCAAGTGGCCTTAGGAAGCATTGCTGTGAACATGTGGGCATCACCAGATGGTCAACACGGAAATCAGATTGATTATATTCTTTGCAGCCAAAGATGGAGAAGCTCTATACAGTCAGCAAAAACAAGATCAGGAGCTGACTGTGGCTCAGATCATGAACTCCTTATTGCCAAATTCAGACTTAAATAGCAGAAATTAGGGAAAACCACTAGACCATTCAAGTATGACCTAAATCAAATCCCTTATGACTATACAGTGAAAGTGAGAAATAGATTTAAGGGACTAGATCTGATAGACAGAGCGTTTGATAAACTATGGACAGAGGTCCGTGACACTGTACAGGAGACAGGAATCAAGACCATCCCCAAGAAAAAGAAATGCAAAATGGCTGTCTGAGGAAGCCTTACAAATAGCTGTGAAAAGAAGAGAAGTGAAAAGCAAAGGAGAAAAGGAAAGATATACCTATTTGAATGCAGAGTTCCAAAGAATAGCAAGGAGAGATAAGAAAGCCTTCCTCAGCCATCAATGCAAAGAAATAGAGGAAGACAATAGAAAAAGACTAGAGATCACTTCAAGAAAACTAAGACACCAAGGGAACATTTCATGCAAAGATGGGTTCAATAAAGGACAGAAATGGTATGGACCTAACAGAAGCAGAAGATATTAAGAAAAGGTAGCAAGAATACACAGAAGAACTGTAGAAAAAAGATCTTCATGACCTAGATAATCATGGTGTGATCACGCACACTCACCTAGAGCCAGACATCCTGGAATGTGAAGTCAAGTGGGCCTTAGGAAGCATCACTATGAACAAAGCTAGTGGAGGTGATGGAATTCCAGTTGAGCTATTTCAAATCCTGAAAGATGATGCTGTGAAAGTGCTGCACTCAATATTCCAGCAAATTTAGAAAATCAGCAGTGGCCACAGGACTGGAAAAGCTCAGTTTTTATTCCAATCCCAAAGAAAGGGAAGGAGAAGAGAAAAGCAAGAGAGTTCCAGAAAAACATCCACTTCTGCTTTATTGACTATGCCAAGGCCTTTGACTGTGTGGATCACAACAAACTATGAAATATTCTCAAAGACATGGCACTACCAGACCACCTTATCTACCCCCTGAGAAATCTGTATGCAGGTCAAGAAGCAACCATTAGAACCAGACATGGAACATACTGGTTCCAACTTGGAAAAGCAGTAAGTCAAAGGTGTATATTGTCACCCTGTTTATTTTACTTATATGCAGAGTACATCATGTGAAATGGTGAGCTGGATGAACCACACGCTGGAATCAAGATTTCCAGGAGAAATATAAATAACTTCAGTTATACAGGTGACACCACCATTATGCCAGAAAGCAAAGAGGAACTAAACAGCCTCCTGATGAAAGAAAAAGAGGAGAGTGAAAAAGTTGGCTTAAAACTCAACATTCAAAAAACTAAGATCACAACATCCAGTCTAATCACTACATGGCAAATAGATGGAGAAACAATGGAAACAGTTACAGACTTTATTTTGGGGGGCTTCAAAATCACTGCAAATAGTGACTGCAGCCATGAAATTAAAAGACACTTGCTTCTTGGAGGAAAATCTATGACAAACCTAGACAGCATATAAAAAAGCAGAGACATTGCTTTGCCGACAAAGATCTGTCTAATCAAAGCTATGGTTTTTCCAGTAGTTATGTATGGATGTGAGAACTGGACCATAAAGAAAGCTGAGTGGTGAATAATTGATGCTTTTGAGCTGTGGTGTTGAAGAAGACTCTTTAGAGTCCCTAGGACTGCAAAGAGATCAAACCAGTCAATCCTAAAGCAAATCAATCCTGAATATTCATTGGAAGGACTGATGCTGAAGATGAAGCTCCAATACTTTGACAGCCTGGTGCAAAGAACTGACTCATTAGAAAAGACCTTGACGCTGGGAAAAATTGAAGGCAAGAAGAGAAGAGGACAGCAGAGGATGAGATGGTTGGATGTCATCACTGACTCAAAAGACATGGGTTTGAGTATGCTCCTTGAGTTGGTGATGGACAGGGAAGACTGGCATGTTGCAGTCCATGGGATTGCAAAGAGTGAGACACAACTGAGTGACTGAACTAACTGAGTCTAGATTACGAATCAGTCTTGTTTTCCACCTCCCTTCATAATGACCCCAGAGTGATCTTGTCTGATGTTGGTGTCTTGTGAGATTATTTTTGAGAACACCACATGTGACCATGAATGCCAGGCTGGCTCCCTACAGTACCAAGTCCTAGATGTCAGTGTTTAGAAGAGCTCTTTTGTCAGGAGCTGCTATTCTCTTGCTCAGTATATACATTCTTAGCATCAGATACACCACAATATAGCAGCAATATCTGTTTTCCATAATCAAATTAGAAAGTGTAATCACTTTTTGACAAATAAACCATTAAAAATAATTTAATGGGATAGTCAGTCAACTAAAAGCAATGTGTGCAAAAGTGATCCAAACATGTACCCTTATATGTGTTAAAATGTACATAACTGTTTCACTTAAAAGTTTAAATTAAGTAGGGGAATACAGGGCTTGCCATGTGGAGATAGTGGTAAAGAACCCACCTGCCATTGTAGGAGACGTAAGAGATGCCAGTTTGATCTCTGGGTCAGGAAGATCCCCTGGAGAAAGGCATGGCAACCCACTCCAATCTTCTTGCCTAGAGAATCCATGGACAGAGGAGACTGGTGGGGTACAGTCCAGCACGTCACAAAGAGTTGCACAGGACAGAAGTGGAAGCAATTTAGCAGAGCACAGGGGAAAGATAATCTACTTTGCATTCTTTTCGGTCAAATCTCCACACAATCTGACGCTGCTAGTTTTGCTTCTTACAATGATCTTTCTTCCTTGCATTGTTGTAGTTTTCATTATGTGCTCCACCTCTGGGTAAACAGTAGTCATTATACTTTCCAAATGAATATCTCTGATCATATTATATTCATCTCTGTAATTATACAAGATATTTTTCAAGCCTTACAAATGGATTGTAAGTTGACACTCCCTCCTACTATCTGAAATCAAAACTACCCTTCCTCTTAAATTCCTAAACCTTTAACATATGTATGGACATAAAACCATTTGGAAATATGCTTCTACTTTCTAATCTCTACATTCTGCTATTTTTACTCTCTCCCTTGCCTATTCTTATCTCATGTTTTTTCTTCCCATCAATATATTACCTACAATTTCAACTAAATCACAACTTTCACATTTTATAGTTTTAAAGCAGTCTCATATCTTGCTTTTATTTATTTATTTCTAATTTATTTCATGATAATTGCTCTACAGAACTGTGTTGGTTTCTGCCAATCATCAACGTGAATCATCCATAGTCACATCTTGATTTTAAACTGATAGAGCAGTTTGTGTCCCTAGTGGGACATCATGTTATGTGTGATGCACAGACCACCTGTGTGCCTCTTATTTTTCAGTTAAATCACACATTTATTTTAGATAGGAACTTCTCACCATTCCGGAGAAAGCAATGGCAACCCACTCCAGTATTCTTGCCTGAAAAATCCCATGGACAGAGGAGCCTGGTAGGCTGAAGTCCACGGGGTCGCCAAGAGTCAGACACGACTGAGCAACTTCACTTTCACTTTTCACTTTCATGCATTGGAGAAGGCAATGGCAACTCACTCTTCTTGCCTGGAGAATCCCAGGGACGGGGGAGCCTGGTGGGCTGCCGTCTATGGGGTTGCACAGAGTCAGACACGACTGAAGCGACTTAGCAGCAGCAGCAGCTCATCATTCAAACATTCAAATAAAGTCTCTGATAAAGTCTAGACACAAGTCTTCATTTTCATAGATTCTCAAAAAACCATCTTGAATGGAAATATAAACTCTATTGTTTTAATATGGAAAACGCTAAAGACTACATATTTCCATTGTGACACATAATTATGTCTTTTTCAACTTAAGACAGCTCATTTAATCCTCTCATTTTATGAGTATATTGCTACATATTAATGTGTCACATCAGAAGCAAAGAAGTTTGAAAGTTGCCGTCAGCAAAAGCTTGTTAAAGTTTTGATTGTTATCTCATAGTTACTGATAAACATGCTAAATAGCTAACTATTTGGTAGGAAAGACTGCATGCTACTTTCCCTTGCCATGCTCTAAGAAAGCTTTCAATTTCAGAAAACAAAAGAGTAAATTAATTTTATTAATAAACTGAAAATACTGTCTAGAAATTAGACATTAAATTAACATTTTGGGATTAACATAGCATTTATGTTCATTTTATCAAGTGTCAGGATATGATACTTCTTTGTGTGTGTGTGAGTGTATGGGAAACATGATGATCATAGATGTGTTCTGGGGTCATAAATAAACAAACCTTAATAACACAGGAGGTACAGGATGTTAGATATAAGGGAGACTGGAACAGCATGTATTGTCATAAAGAGTCTAGAAGAAAGGTTTGACATAGAAACCTGACTATTAGGAAGTAGGAGCAATGCCTTGCAAAAGAAGACCAGAGACTTGTCCTGTACCAGTTAAGGGGAAATTTCAACATGAAAGGAGAACACAGAGAGTATAAGCCCCAAAGAGGGGATTGAATATCCACACACTTCAATCCTGTGAACAGACAGCAAAGAAATGTAGCTTATGTTCAAGAAAGTGAATTGCTTCTAAAGTAACTATAGTTTTTGGGGAAAATGTGGTTAGATATAGGAAACCTATCCACGCACTTAGCTATGGGTACAAAGAATCAATTTTTTTTTTTTCTAAATCATAACTCCATTGGGAAATGCCAATAATTCAATCACACTTTTCCTCTCTGAGCAAAATCTCATTATTGTTACAGGGAGTCCAGTCCTCCTTCTGTTTCCATTCATTTCCCCTGGGCCCAAAGATTTTAAACTCTTTCACATCTTCTGTTTTGTTTTCTTTTTAACCAATTCTGCTTTTGCAACAGTTGATTTCTTCAACTGATGTCACATATTTCTTCTTCTCTAGAAAATACGGCTGCAGGCTTATATATATTGTGGTAGGGATTCACCATAAATAGACAAAGCATAACTAAATATCTTTTTTTTTTTTTGCTAACGTATAACATACACTTTGTTCCAAGGCATTCTGAAATATATCTCTTGTGCCATGTTGGAAATGATTTGTGAAACATCATATTGTGCCATCCTCAAGTTCCCTGATCCCGAGATAAAAAAAGAAAAAAAAACTAGTGACCCAGGAAGGGTTTCTGTTTCTATATTTGTTCCTACAGTTGATTTACCTCATACAGTTGGCTTGTGACATCTTAAGTTAAGTAAATACAAATTTGTATCTGTCAGTTTACCTCTCTCTCTCCCACATGCAAATATATGGAAGTAACTTACTGGCCAGTTCTACATACTGTTCATAATTTGATACCTAGTTTTCACATTTCTACTATGATAATTCTTTTTTGGGTGATATTTTTTACCTTGTTATCATATATAGTTTGCATATCATCTTATTTTATTTAGTTCTTTACCAACTCTTTAGAAGATGTGCCTTACTATATAAGAAATTACATATCTGAGGGCATTATATATAATAAAACACACAGAGTCAGCACACAACACTATATAAATATATATATATATATATATAAATGTATACAGTTATCCTTCCATCTAGCAAAGCTTTCATCATGTAATCTATAGAGAAACGCATGAACTCTCCAGCAGTTTAACACATATGGAAAGATAATATGCATCTCAGGATTCCTTTAAGAGATCCACTCCTCACGATTTTGCTGAAGAATTCATTGCCAAATTGCTAGCACAATGCTATCTCTTTAACTGCTTACTCATTTAGATCATTATGGGCCTGCAGGCTGCCTAGGTTGCCACGGTCAATCCAAGGATAGTTCTGTACTGCTATTGTCAGCATTTCAGTCTCAACTGAGATTATTCAGCTCAATCTCATATTTAACCTTCAACTTTTACTAAAAATGGGCCTCACAAGTGGCATCTAAAATGCTTTGCAGACACTTTGAAACAACCAGTCATTTACATATCATCACCCCAGTACAATCCAAAACTACAGCTATCAAGATGCAGCAGCTTAAAAACTTGGGGTGATGTTCCTTCTGAACCAGTTAGCTGAGTTTTCTAATGAAACAAAACAGTATTAAGACTCCAGGATATATATAATAAGGTCTTTGATTAAAAAAATCACAATTAAAATGAGTGAAGGAGAATTAATTTGAAAACTGAATGTTAATTTATTGATTCACATTATCATGACATTATGTGAAATAGCACAATAGTGATTTTATTTTTATACAAATCAATAGCTATATTCTATCTCTTTAAACATCAATACTCTATGCAAGGTTTAATGTTTTGGATGTCTATCACAAAAGACATTGTTATTTCATAATGGATACTGAAGAAGCACTTTATCACATTAAACAAGTTACTAATTGTTCCAAAGATAAAAATAATGACTTTATGAGCTGAAAATATTTTGTACTGTTACTAATGGGTTCATTTTTAGGACAATGATATTTTTACTATAAACATTATAATCCATGTTAAAGATGGTTGATTAAAAGTATGATCTGAATTATTCTCATTCTGCTTATGTTTAATCATTGAGTTCAAAGTAATAAGAAATTCATGTTGGTTTCAATAGACAAAAATAGGTCCCCAAACTTTATGCCTGTGTGCATGCTAAAGTCACTTCAGTCATGGCTGATGCTTTGGGACTCTATGGACTGTAGCCCTCCACGTTCCTCTGTTCATGGGATCCTGCAGGCAAGATGACTGGAATGGGTTGCCATGTCCACCTCCAGGAGATCTTCACAACCCAGGGATCGAATTCTCATTTCTTACGTCTCCTGCATTGGCAGGCAGATTCTTTGCCGTTAGCACCACCTGGGAAGCCCCCACATTTTATAGAGGTGACTACATAGGTTCTAATAGTATTCTCTATGAAAATTTATTAACTTGATACACCCTTATTCATCTATTAAAATATTAAAAGTGATACAAATCTGTGTTTTCACTGATTCATTTCAGCCAACAAAAAAGAACACACACCTAATATTCCTTAGAACACTGATGGGAGTCTGTCAGAAGACAGTTGGAGAAACAACTTGGTCCTCAGGGAATCATGTTAAAAAAAATGAATTTAATACAAGAATAGTTACCACAGTATTAGTCAAAGTTCATACATCTCTCATTCCTACTATATGTAAATTATGTGTAATATATTATAAAAAGTATGTAAATATGTAGTGCTGTAGTGTTCAGGTACAAATTCCATAGCATTATTTCATTAGAAATATAGTTGTATCACTTGTTCTTTTAAGACATGCACATACTTACAAAAAATGAGTAATTAAACTATTTGTTAACTGCACAAATGCATTACTTTCCTTAGAGATTTTTTAAATCAATTTTAAACAAAACATATTAAATGGCATTGGTAATTTTTTCCTAATAAAATCTATGTATATTCAAATTTTAATCACTTCACTCATAGTGGTTGGGACCAAACAGTTTCAAAATGATGTTCTGAGATAGTCCTTAGTAGTAGTTTTTAAACTTGATACTCCAGAACTGTTTTAAATTTAGAGAAAAATTATAAACCAAGTACCTGCAGAGTGTTCCAGTATACTCTATACATCATGTAATTTCCCACTATTAACATCTTACATAGTACAGTACCTTTGCTGCAGTGAAGAGAAGACTCGATACATTATTATTACTGACTAAGCACTATATTGTCTTTCTAACCCAATGTCTTTTTGTGTTCCAGAATTCCATTCAGGATATGACACTACATTTCACTGTCATGTCTCAGACTCCTCTGCTCTGTCATAATTTCTCAGATTTTTCTAGTTTCCATTGACTGTCACAGTTTTAAAACAAACTGGTAAGGCATTTTGTAGAATGTCCCTCAGTTGCGATTGGTCTGATCTCATGATCATGAGTAGACTGGGTTTATTTATTTTGAGGAAGGAAGTTCACAGGGGTAAATTGTCATTGTCATTGTATCAATTTTATATAGTTACTATAAAGATAAAGCATATATTTTACTTGTTTTACTCTGTTTCTATTTTTCCTATATTTTGTGGAGTGATTCATTGATAATTATCTGTTAATATTAATTTATGATTGTTTTAAATTGCCTTATGCATTCATACAATTTAAAGCAATAATAAACTAAATATTAACTAACATGATTATAGTTGAATCACTCCACAAAACTAACAAATATAGGAAAACAATAAATACAGTAAAACAAGTAAAATATATAAAATTGATACAACGAAATTAAAAGATGCTTGCTCCTTGGAAGAAAAGCTATGACAAACCTAGGCAGCATATTAAAAAGCAGAGACATTGCTTTGCCAACAAAGATCCATCTAGTTAAAGCTATGCTTTTTCCAGTAGTCACGTATGGATGTGACAGTTGGACCATAAAGAAAGCTGAGCATCGAAGAACTGATGTTTTGAACTGTGGTGTTGGAGAAGACTCTTGACAGTCCCTTGGACTGCAAGGAGATTGAACCAGTCAATCCTAAAGGAAACCAGTCCTAAATATTCATTGGAAGGACTGATGCTGAAGCTGAAGCTCCAATACTTTGGCGAAGTAGTGACTCGCTGGAAAAGACCTTGATGTAGGGAAAGATTGAAGGTAGGAAGAAAAAGGGATGATAGAGGATGAGATGGTTGAATGGCATTACCGACTCGATGGACATGAGTTTGAGCAAGCTCCTAGAGTTGGGGATGGACAGGAAAGCCTGGCTTGCTGCAGTCCACAGGGTCGTAGAGTCGCACATGACTGAGCGACTGAACTGAACTGATACATTTTTACAGAATTAGAATATGAATTTAACTCTAAATACAACTCTCAATGATACACATTATTGTCTTTTTGCACATTAATAATAAGTTATAGCTGTGGATTTAACTTTCTCAATCCACCAATTCGAATGTCACCATCTTCTAGAAACTCCTTCACAGACACACTCAGAAATAATGTTTAACATCTGAACAACCTATGATCCAGTCAAGCTGACACATAAAATTAATCATCACATGTACTTATTTTTTACCTTATATCTTTAATGTCTATGTTCAACAACGATTCCTGTTTTATGTGGGAACTCAGGTCCATCTTAGGTAGCTTCAAGATTTTATCTATTTCCTGCAAGGTTATGTCATTCTATAAATATTGATAAAGTCCAAGGTTTTACTATTTGTTTAGTTTCTTTCTTTCATATTTCTCTTGTTTCAGGATCTTTTTTTAAACAGATATAAATTTAGTGTGTTATTATAATCTATTAACTGTCATTGTTTTTCAAAGTGAGAATTTTTTTTTTCTGTTTATATACACCAACATTGTGGTATATAGCTCAAAGTTCATTAGCTATTGTTATTGTTGTTTAGCCACTAAGTATTGTTCAATTTATTGCAACCCCATGGACTGCAGCACACCAGGTTCCTCTGTCCATCAAATTTACTAGGCAAGAATACTGGAGTGGGTTGCCGTTCCCTTCTCCAGGGGATTTTCCTGATGCAGGGATCAAACCTGCATCTCCTGTAGTGGCAGGCAGATTCTTTAACACTGAGTCACCAGGGAAGCTTGATCATTATTAGCTATAGATCCAATTTATCTTAAAATAAATAACTTTGTACATATTTATATGACATATACATACAATAGCATTATCTATTTTATTATTTTATCACCATCTTTACCAACCTCTGTGGTATCTATTTGTATTTCCACCAAATATTTCTAGGCTAATCATTCTTAAACTGGAGCAATATATATATATTTTTTAACGAGGATTATTTGGAAAAGTCTGCATACATTTTTTGATTCTCAAGACTGAGGGGATAGTATGGAGATTTAGCAGGTAGAGAACAGTGTGTTAGTAGCTCAGTCATGTCCGACTCTTTGCGACCCCATGGATGGTAGCCCTCAGGATCCTCTGTCCATGGGATTCTCCAGGCCAGAATACTGGAGTGGGTTGCCATTTCCTTCTCCAGGGGATCTTCCTGACCCAGGAATCGAACCCAGGTCTCCAGCATTGTAGGCAGATTCTTTACAATCTGAGCCACCAGGGAAGCCCAGATAGAGAACAGAGATGCTGCTAAATATTCTATAATGTGAAGAACATCTCCCATAAAATAATTACGTGGAGCAAATGTCAGTAGTGCGAGGTTGAGAAGCCCCGTTCTAGGTACATGGAAATATGGGTCTTGTCTCTCCTCTTCCTTTGGCAAATGACATATGAGAGCAAATGCCATGTGTCACAATTTGGTAAAGTGTTGACAGTTCAAAATATAACCTGCTGCTATTTTCTTCCCATAAAGTCCCATGACCAGAGAGGGATGCCCCTTTAGCTTGCATATTTAAGTGACAAAGTTATGGAATAGAGATTTGGTTGTCTTAGAAAGACATTGTTACTTTAGAGAAAGACATTGTTATTTTAAAATATTATGGCTTATGTTTTTTCCTATAGTGTAATCTAGGTGGGGTTTTCCTGGCAGCTCAGCTAGTAAAAATCTTCTGCCAGTTCAGGAGATGAAATAGACATGGGTTCAATCCCAGAGTTGGGAAGCCTGGAGAAGGAAATGGCAACCTGCTCCAGTATTCTTACCTGGAAAATGGACAGAGAAGCCTGGCAGGCTACAGTTCATGGGGTAGCAAAGAGTCAGACATGACTGAGTGAATGAACACACACACACAAAATCTAGGCATTACCCCATATGACCATCTAAACTTTAATTAAAATTACATTAAAAATTATTGTTTCAGTTGCACTAGCTATATTTAAAAATTGCATGCACCTAATAGCAACCATATTGTGTGCAAATAGATAATTTCAATCATTACATAGTGTTTCTTTTTTGAAAAAAATTTATAGACTATTCTCACAGATATATCCCTCCTCTTTTTCCATTTCTGCAACTGTGCTAAACTCAAGTTCATATTAAAAATAGATGTTAGTGCAGTCTGCGTGTGTGTGTGTGTTTAAAATGTGGTCGTTTTATAAATTGATATGCATTTTGTTTTTCTCAATCAAAAGGATTTCATGACTTTAAAAATAATTTCATTTTGATGCTGTAAAATGTTCATGATAAATGTTAGATTGATTATCAGTCCCTTTACCCATTTACTATGTTTTTAAGCTTGGCACCATGTATTTCAGGGGGAATTTGGCCACCGCAGATATCAATGAAGCAAACATTCTTTTATATAAAGCTTTATATTTTGGTTCTTTCATTTGTACAGGAGACAGTCCCTGGAGTACTATTTGGGCAGGAGCTGTTTTTGTTTTTTTTTAAAATAGAATTTCTAGACTATCTTTCTTTTCCAGAAATGGTTACAGTAATTAATATTTCTACCAGTATCACAAAAGAATTTTATTCACTGAAGGCTATACTGCTGAAATCTCTAGATGGTATTCAATATTTTATTTTTTTTCTTTACTTTTCTCTCTGTGATTTCTAATGAATTTTGCCATTTTTATCTTTTGGCATTTTAATATGCTTGAGAATTCAACAGTCTGTATCTTCTTTCTGTTCTTACTTGCATATTTTTAAATGTTTGTAAGAAACTACTATAGAGTACTTTTTAATTCATGTCTGTATTTTTTTTATTTCCTTAATTGCACATCATCTAATCACAAATTATTGTACATTTTTGCACATAAAGACTATATTTTACATTATAAAATATATTTGTCTTTTATTTTATAATTCACAAAATTAATGTCTTCATTATGATGTGTTTTTTGTTGTAAAATTCAATTATTTCACTTATCTTTAGGTTTGAGTGAATTATTTTTCAGTATTTAATTAATTTAACAAAATTAATGTCTTCATTATGATGTGTTTTTTGTTGTAAAATTCAATTATTTCACTTATCTTTAGGTTTGAGTGAATTATTTTTCAGTATTTAATTAATTTAACAAAAATTAATGTCTTCAGTATGATGTTTTTTTGTTGTAATTAATTATTTCACTTATCTTTAGGTTTGAGTGATTTTTTTCAGTATTAATTATTTAACATATGTTTTATTTTTAAGACTTTTATATTTCAAGATCTACTAAGTTTAGGGTTATCCACATAATAATTGTAGAATATTACATGGCAAGAATTCTTAAAATATAACTAATGATTATACAGTGTTTTGCTTGAGGTTATAACTTCAGATTTCTACTGTAAAATTTTTGTGTCTCCTTTCCAGTGACCATTATGCCTTGTTGTCCAAGTATACCTGAGTAGACTTCTCCTGGCTTCAGTGACAACAAGCTCAGGACATGAGATACTACTAGTGAAGATGATAGAATTGATCGGACCTATGACCTAAGCTTTGGTATTCCTTTTCAATTTCATTTTGACAGATGTTAAAAATGTATTTAATGCACAATTGAATTTTTAATTACATAAATACTTAAATAACCACATGATCAAAAGAAAGAAGATTAAAAAAAGCACTACTCCTATTATCACTCCAATGTGTATGTGTGGATATTTTTAGTGTGAGAGTATCATTTTTATTCTTTAATGGTACATTTTAAATATTTTTAATATATGATGTGGGGTTACAAGGAGTCAGACATGACTTAGCGACTGAACAACAACATGGTATTTTATTCTCTTTGATAAAGATATAAATTATCTGTCCATATACTTATTACCTTGAGATTAATCCCTAGAATCTGATTCCACAATTATTTTTGTGACTTTAGACATGCATTGTTAAATTCCTTCTATAAATAACTGTGTTATATTGGCAACCTGTGGTGGAAATAATTAAATGTTGTTGTCTACTTTATTTGGAACACCAGATTGGATATGTTAATAATAGTTCTTAAAAAGCAAATGCTATTGAAAGATTGTGAAAAGTAAATTAACATAAACTAATAGTTACTTCTAATCTGTTCCATTTCTTTCTCCCAAGAAATAAGAAATTTCTTAATATTTCTATATCTAATCTAGTACCTATTGCATTGCCTGCCACAGACTATATGCTCAATACATTTGAAATAAATTGATGTTTATGATTTTGGCCTCAAAATTTGAACTGAAAAGTAATTCTACCTTTCTCTGAATACTGAGACTGTATTGCGTATTTGGAAATCCAATTTTTTCCCTAAAACTTGCTTATGGACCTTTAAAAATTTTTACAGAGTTTCACAGTTGTATATGGGAAATAGAAAATGAGATAGGCTCCTCATATCACACAAAAACAACTTTTTATAATTTTTTGACCTGTCCGATGATTACTGCAGGCTTCAAGACTAGTTCACTGACTTTTTTCAAAGCAGCCACCTGAGTGTGCCTCTGGTATGAGACATTTTGAAGAAATGCCTCTATTAACCACTACTGCTAAAGCTTGTTCTCATTAGTCTCTGGCTTGAGACAGAGTACAACTGTCTGCTCATTTAGTCAAGCCACTGTGGCTCTCAACCATAAAGAAGGTCACTCTTTCCTAAGTCACATATGGTGAAGATTGTCTCATATCAAAAAGCGCTTGATCTCCAATCTTACCTATCAATGCATCCAATTCACAGAAGAGCACACATACCACAGAGATTCGTTTTATTTGCCCAACATGAGGTCAACAACTCTGTGAGTTATGCCAGGCCATTCTGTGACCAAATAATCATTCTTCAGTGTTCAGCTAACCATGGTGATTTGCCCAGAGGACCCAATTCAGTCTCACTTCTATGGCAAATTATTTCTCAGAGACTGCATTGGCCCTTTCCTTCAAATCACCTTGGTCAGGGTGACCTAATTCATCCAAAGAGTTTCTTTTTCAATAAAATTTAATTACCAAGAGGCAGAATTGTGAAACCTTTGCTCTACTAAACAAATTTGCATTACTACAGTCCTAAAACAGCTAAATTCTTTGGTGGGGAGTATCATGACAGCATACACTAACAGAGTTCACACTGAGGCATCAGAATGGCTTGGTATACAGCTCCTTGTGAAAATGGAACGACATTCTTGCTTTGCAACAGTGGGTATTCACATAGTTATTTCCAGGGCAAAGAGATACTTACCCAAGATGAATTGATGTTTCCATTTTTAGACAGAAAACAATAATGACTTTTAAGTGATAAAATGTATTGCCAAAAAAAAAGAACTTTTTTTTGTTTAATCAATAAAAGTATAAAAATCAATTAAAAAATAAAACATATATGTGGAGATATATATATATATATATATATATATATATATATATAATATTTATGAGCATGCCTGCTTGAGGGTTCATGTATTGTTCAGTCATGTATGACTCTTCATGACCTCGTGGACTGTAGCCTGTCAGGCTCCTATTTCCATGGAATGTTCCAGGCAAGAATCCTGGAGTGCGTTGCCATTTCCTGCTCTGAAAGATCTTCCCCACTCAGGGACCGGAACTGAGTCTCCTGAGTCTCCCGCATTTGCAGGCGGATTCTTTACCACTGTGCCACCTGGAAAGCCCATATATGTATATGATATATATATATATATATATATATATATATATATATATATATATATGTATAATCTTATTGTGTACTTGAAAAAGGAGTTTATTTGGTTGGTTGGAAGATAAAAGTATCACACTGAATATTTCAGAAAATCATAGTGACTGATTTTTAAGACCATTTCCAGCTGTCGGTGACTAACCTTAGTTAATGGAAAATTTTGTGGGTCTGTGCCCACATTTCCTTTATGCCTGTTTTTCGTCCTTCACAGGACATGGAAATATTTCACAGTCACTCTATAAACAGGCAGCTCATCTGTTAATGTCAGTGGAAAGTTTATTAATGTATAAGTTATATAGCCTACATCCACACATATGTCATATCATGTGACAAGCAACTGTTTGTTATACAACCCTCCATGCTCAGACATGTGTCGATTCATAGAGCAGAGGACGAATATATCAAAAATAAATTTTGTGAAAGGTTATTTTTTGACACAAGCAAATTGTTAAATTACTTAAGTAAATATGTAAAGTAAGAGTGTTTACAAATCTCTCTACCTCTCACAGTGAGCATTGGAATAGCTTAGTTATCATAAGTAATGGTTTCACACTATGTTACAGTGAATATTTTCCATGATTACATTTAAATCAAACATAGATAGATAAACTAGATTTATAACTTTGGAAGCCAAGTGACACTGTAAACAAGGTCAGAAAAATAATATATTTCCATACTTGTAAAAGAAGAATTTTTGTTCTTTAGATACCATGTCAAGATGGTAAATTGAAACTAGTACACTGCTTGCATAAAAGTTTAAGGACACACTTTTGATATATTAATTTTTACTCAGGTGGATGTAAGAACGCAGTAAATTTTGTGCATAAATTTTGTGGAACCTGAGGAATATTAGTCTTTTTCTCCCCTTGGAAAATAGCAGCATTCTGTTCTAACCTGTTTTTAATGAAACAAACACCTACTTTTAATGGAACAAATCAGTAAAAGGAGCAAAATAAAATTATGTGCTAAATGTGTTGCTAAGCTGCTGCTAAGTCACTTCAGTCGTGTCCGACTCTGTACGACCCCATAGACAGCAGCCCACCAGGCTCCGCGGTCCCTGGGATTCTCCAGGCAAGATTACTGGAGTGGGTTGCCATTTCCTTCTCCAGTGCATGAAAGGGAAAAGTGAAAGTGAAGTCGTTCAGTCGTGTCCGACTCTTAGCAACCCCATGGACTGTAGGCTACCAGGCTCCTTCATCCATGGGATTTTCCAGGCAAGAGTACTGGAGTGGGGTGCCATTGCTTTCTCTGGCTAAATGGGTTAAATCTGAAGAAATTCTTAAAATATTTAATTTTGCTTTTTATAAAAAATGCTCTTTAACAATTCTAAATTAGTGTAAGTATGTAACAAATGCTATTGTTCAGTCGCTAAGTTGGAGGTCTGACAAATGCTGTTAGGGCTTTATTAATTGGTTTCTTTCTTTCCTGTTTTTTGTTTGTTTTTGTTCAAGTCTTCCAACTTCCATGAAGACTATGAAGTACCTTAAGGTATATTGAATAAATGTAACTGAATAGATGTCATGTGTAAAACATGGAGAGTAAAATTAAGTAACTTAAGTAAAAGAACATAACAATAAGTCTTTTCTAAGGAAAAGTCTACATTTTCTTATGATGAATTGCTATTAATTATTCATTTTGAATAGCTGGCTACAGTACTAGTCATAATAAGATTTACATTTAAAATTTCAGATTTAATATGTTTTCTATACATATGTTGGAGAAGGCAATGGCACCCCACTCCAGTACTCTTGCCTAGAAAATCCCATGGACGGAGGAGCCTAGTAGGCTGAGGTCCTACCAGGTCGCTACGAGTTGGACAGGACGAAGCGGCTTCACTTTCACTTTTCACTTTCATGCACTGGAGAAGGAAATGGCAACCCATGCCTGGAGAATCCCAGGGACGGGGGAGCCTAGCGGGCTGCTGGCTATGGGGTCGCACAGAGTCGGACACAACTGAAGCGACTTAGCAGCAGCAGCAGCAGCAGCTATACTTATGTAACAATCTCTTTTTTAAAATTTTCAAACAGGAAGCATGATTGAACATACGTATCTGCTTTTTACTTTTCTTTGGAAAATGTTATTTTGATGATAAGTGTTGTTTTCTTCTAAGTTAACACATATACATTCACTCACTTGAGACTCCTCTAACAAGAAATAAATATATTCTTCAGAATAACTGAAATTACTGGAATTTGATTTAATTAGTTATGGTAATACAGAATGGGGAAATATTCTACAATTTAATAGTAGCTCATACTGATATTTGAATAGGAATGTTTTCCTTAATAGTTAATGGATCAAGTAATTCATTTTCCATTTGCATAGTATTTTTTTTCAATTTTATAAATCACAACTATTTCAAAAATCAAAGATGTTAAACAGTACTTTAAATGTCCCCTAGATATTATATATTTAAATTATTCACACATGCTATTCTACATTTTATATTTCCTCTTATAGCACCTAGAAAAGTTAAGCTCTTATGTGTTAATTTCATCATTTTTCTCACTCTCTTACCTAAAAGTTCATTCTTCTCACCTTGCCTAAGTCATGAAGGGAAAGAACTATTGCTTTCTTTCAGTCGCACCAAACATTATCACAAGTCTATCATTTTCTATGTCTTTTTAGATCTGAGTTCATTAATTACTGCATAAATGTATGAATTACTGCAAGAGCAATGTAGACATATTTGTGAATAGACAGTGTGTGGGTTTTACACTTGTCAAGTTTTTTATATTTATATATGTGGCCAAATTTCCAATTCATATATTCAGATGGAAGGCAGACAGGTATGATTACTCCTAAACAGAAGCCTTAGGAGGTTCTTACTTAAAGCTGTTGCGATCATTTAATTTATACCATATTTAATATACCTCACAGCTAGATCTGCAATATTCTGAACCACTGAAGTATACGCTATCTACTTCTTGGCATGCATTGCTACTAAAGGTTTTCTTTTTCTAACTCTCAACAAATCCTATTGTAGTTAGTACATATTCTACAATATAACATCTGATTTTCAGTTTTTCCTATTTTCACCCTCAATCCATTAATTGTCTCATTATTCAATTAAAGTAACTGGTGCTCTTTGGAGAGGAGTGGGTAGTTGATCTTCATATAGAGGAAACCAACAAGACCATAATATCTAACTGCTTTTTGGAAGGCAATAATCATTTTCAACAATTTTGGGCTTATATAAAACTGAACAAAGAGATCAACCTAAAGAGGACTCCCATATATAATGTTGGAAAAGTTGTGATATAAAATTTTATATAAACACATGCACAGAGACACATGAACATACAGAGTCAACTAAAATGAGTTAGTGAATGTGGAGTTTGTGCAAATAAATAAAAATAAAACTGAACGCTAAGTGTACCCAAATGAAGTACACAATGCTATTTACTAAGTGTACACAAATACACTTTGTGAAGTATACTATTATATTATCCAAATTATTTGTCATACATATTAAATATAAATCAGTCTAGGTTATATATCTCATATACTCAAGATTTGGTTGACTTCTAGTTTACTAGTTCTTTGTTACAAATTTTAAATGATAAAGGACAGTATTTAAGAAGAAAGTGATTATATTTGGAAATTATTTTGTATAAGAGAATATAAACATGAAAGTATAGAGCATTCTATTAAATTAGTTTTTTAAAACTTTGTAAAAACTACAATGCACAATGTTGACTTTTAAAATTAATTTTTTAACGATTTGGGCATCATGGCTCTTTATACGTATGTCTATAAAATTTGGAGATGTATACCTCTCTATTTGAGTAGAGAGAGATATATACAGCAAACTTCATACAGTCCAGATATTTCAAGAAACAGTAACATTCATATTAAAATAGGAAGAAAATAACAGTAGTCAGACACCAAAGGCAGACATAAGGAAGTCTGAAGCCTGTTAGCCACCCTTAGGAGACTTTTGTGTGCATTTCATCCCCATTTTTCAGGTGATGAATCCTCTGCTGCTGCTAAGTCGCTTCAGTCGTGTCTGACTCTGTGTGACCCCATAGACGGCAGCCCACCAGGCTCCCCCGTCCCTGGGATTGTCCAGGCAAGAACACTGGAGTGGGTTGCTGTTTCCTTCTCCAATGCATGAAAGTGAAAGTGAAGTCGCTCAGTCGTGTCCGACTCTTTGCGACCCCATGGGCTGCAGCCTACCAGGCTCCTCCAGCCATGGTATTTTCCAGGCAAGAGTACTGGAGTGGGTTGCCATTGCCTTCTCCAAGATGAATCCTCTGGATCCCTATAATAGTTATAATGTAGTCATGAGTTCATCTTCATATAAGACAGGAGTTTAACTGATATGGGAAGAGGTTCGTGTAGTAGATCCACCACTGGAAAGCATGGGAGAAGGGAGATACCCGACCCTATACCTCTGGGTCATTTATGGGGAGGATTTCCTCGGTGCTTTTGAATTTTTACAGACGTGGACATTCAAATGACAATGAAGTGAATGCAATTGCCTTTGGGCATATTCAAATATAGATTGAATACAAATGCAATGACTGGAAAACCATACACCTGATAGAATCTGATTTTGTGCTATATAGTTGAGGCTTTCTATAATCATATAGCTGGGCTTCCAACTAATACCAGGTGAAATTTGGAGGAAACATTATTATTATTAGCTCCCATTTGTTTCATAATATATTTTGGTCAGGATTTTATCTTTACCATCCCACTGACTCTATCTTGGAAGAATTTCTCAGTAAGTTCTTAGTTATGGGTACACTGAGCTCATGAGATCCTTTTGCTTTATTCATTTCTCACAAATATTTCTATTATGAACTTTCCTTTTTCTTATCATTGCCTCTGCCTTGGTTTTTGAAAAGCTACTCTCACTGGGCCTTCACACTTAATACAGAGATGCTTGGGTCCTCTCACTCTATATGACAACTTAATCATAAATTCGTTATCCATATCTCAAAGTATTATTTTCTGAACTCTAATAAAATGGATCCAATAGGAGTGACTCATAGATATCAGAAGTCTTTATATCCCATGTTTTACTCTAGTGGCAACCACAGAGCTTCTTTTCATGCTCAATAGAAGCCCTAACTACACTGAATTCTTCAATGCTACAGTTGGTATCCAGACTCAGATATATTCATTTATACATGTGGAAGCCATGAAAAAGTGCTTCTCAATCTCTGTCTGCAGAGAGTATGGTTGACTGATGGCTCCCGCTGCTACACTCTATAATTCATCACTGTTCACACTGAGGCCACACTTCCCACAAATTTCAGCCCATGACTCATCATGGCAGGATATTAAGTTAGCCCTGTTCTTAGGAGACATAGGACTCAACTGAGGAGTGATGCTGGCTCAGGAATGAACTTGCTGAACCCTCTTGGACCTGATTTGCCTTCTAAAATACTTCACTCAAACTTTCTTCCTTCTCTCTTGCCTTTTTCTGCAGTCAGATCAGCAGGACAGACTAGTAGCTCTCCCAGTCTTTTCTGGATACCTTTGTTTTTTTCTTATTAGGCATTGCCCTTAATAAATTACACACATGCCTTCTTTAGTTTAGGTATCTACTTCAGAGGCTCAAGACTAAAACAGAAGTGTTCCAATAATACAGGTGGTAAGATGGGGAATCTGGGACTGGCTTCACACCATGCATCAGAGGTGGGGTATGGTTGACAGGTGAGGTGCTGAGTAGAAGATAGTGACTCAGCTGCTCAATATTTCACTGATTGCCACCTTGGGAAATGTCCAGTGCTGGGGAATGCTGCAGCAGAGGTGATGATTCAGGCACTCAGAAATATAAGGCGCAATGAGCAGATGAGAGGACAGTGCCTACGAAGAAAACAGAACTGGTTGGTTTCTGCTAAGCTGTATGGGTGCCATCAGAGGGATATTAAGAACCTGAGGACAAGAAGTTAATAGCTAAGCATAAGTTGAAGAAGGTCATTAAAAAGGTCTTTATCTCTAGGAGTGGAAAAACAGACTGAAGGTGAGCATCAAGCTGTAGATCTATTTATTAAAGTTGGAGATCTCCGAAATCATTTAGATGCTTAGTGCTCACAGGCCTGTTATGGGAAAAATCCATATGGGGCAGGGGTATGCATACTGACATATCTGTGCATGTGGATTCTCTGCATATCCAGAGTTTGCCTACCCTTCCTAAAGAGAGCTAGCTAGCACTCTGTTCTGCAGGAAGTGGCTGCAGAAAGGAAGGTGCTGGCCCACAAGGTAAGAGGTTTCGTCCTCAGGAGTTACTCCATATCCTTTCTTGACTGCGAGGATAATTATAGCAATAAATCCAAAAAAAACCTGCCTTGGAATGCACTGAACCTAACATAGGCAAGATACCATACACCAAGAGTTGCAAGAAATAATCATGTTCAGAACGGAGCCAGGAAGTTATTTTTAGGATTGATTCTTAGGGTTTTTGAACAAGGGGGCCAAAACATTCAGTGTAAGCAAGCAACTATTTATTGATTTGGGTACTCTTTAGTAGGACATGGAGAAGGCAATGGCAATCCACTCCAGTATTCTTGCCTGGAGAATCCTGTGGACGGAGGAGCCTGGTAGGCTGCCATCTATGGGGTCGCACAGGGTAGGACACGACTGAAGCGACTTAGCGTGCATGCATGCATTGGAGAAGGAAATGGAAACCCACTCCAGTATTCTTGCCTGAAGAATCTCAGAGACCGAGGAGCCTGGTGGGCTGCCGTCTATGGGGTCACACAGAGTTGGACATGGCTGAAGTGACTTAGCAGCAGCAGCAGCAGCAGCACTAGGCCATAATTATCCTGGACTTTCCTGGTGGCTCAGTGGTAAAGAATTTGCCTGGAATGCAGGAGATCCTGGCTCGCTCTGTGGGTCGGGAAGATCCCCTGGAGGATGGCATGGCAACTCACTCCAGTACCTTTGCCTAGAGAATTCCATGGACAGAGGAGCCTGGTGGGCTACAGTCCATAGGGTCACACAGAGTCGGACACGACTAAAATGACTAAGCAACAGCAGCAGTTATTATCCTAGGAGAGACCTCAAAGTATTAGAAAAAATGTTGCTATTGAGGTGGCCCTTCAAAACCTGGGAAAGGTAAATGACAAGCACTAAGTGCAGAGGGGATGTTTGCTTCGCCTGAGGAGATGGTATTGAAGAAGGAGGTTAACAGAAGCAGGCACACTGGAATGGATATATTATATAAAGTCAAATACCCTTCAGAGATTTATATTCCATAAGAGAGTCCAGAACACTCACCATACATCAAGAATATGGAGTGAGAGGGCACCCAAAGTACTATGGAGTTCTCCTGTGCGGAACAGGACTGACATAGAAGGGGAAGCTGCAGAGTTGAATGCTAGGGCTCAATAGTAATAGAGGTCAGAAGTCAGCACTTAACCACCAGCAGGCTGCGATTACTGTTATGACTGGTAAGGTCAAAAGTAAAGATAAAGGACTTAACTGACAAAATTTGTGAAGATGGTTAAAAGTGTGCCACCCTGCTTGGGGCAAAATAGAGTGGTAGCCTCCATGGTGATAATCGATTTGTCACCAAGTGGCCTTCTGGTCTCCCTGAGCAATAGTGCATGCAGCATCCACAGATCAACACAGATTTCTGTTCTGACAGGTAGAACATTCACAGGCACAGTAGCTAGACTGGCCTTGGTATATGGCAGGTCTTACTGTTGGGCCAATATTTAGCTTGCTTTGGCCATCACGGCTGTTTAGTGCATGTGTCAATAGTGTTTGTTGTTTTACTGTACTGATACACAGATGGATTTTTAAAAATTCATGACTTTATATTGATATTTCAAATTCATATTTAGTGCTATATGCTGTTTACAAAATTTCTTTGATTTTAAGCTTGAATTTCTTTGTTCTCTTGTACTGAAAATCTAATAAGTAAGCATAATTAATTTTTTGCTAAATTTATCTATCACTACACAAATTTTCATATACACAATTTCAAAGTAATAATGACAGCATTACTTTGAATGGTAAGAAAGCAGAATAAATTGTAAGATTTATTTGCAGTTTTATTTAATTATAAAATATATTTGGCTGAGGATAAACTGTAGAATACAGTGTTCTGAAAACATTGGAAATAATTCCTTCTCCAGTGTGGATAAGTAAACAACTTGCTATATATAGTTAGACTTATGTGTTTTGATTTTCTTTCAGTGTTTAGAAATTGTCTTTTTTCTTATTGATTTGGTCCTGCTAACTGCTGCTAAGTCACGTCAGTTGTGTCCGACTCTGTGCGACCCCATAGATGGCAGCCCACCAGGCTCCGCCGTCCCTGGGATTCTCCAGGCAAGAACACTGGAGTGGGTTGCCATTTCCTTCTCCAGTGCATGAAAGTGAAAAGTGACAGTGAAGTCGCTCAGTCATGTCCGACTCTTAGCAACCCCATGGACCGCAGCCCACCAGGCTCCTCCGTCCATGGGATTCTCCAGGCAAGAGTACTGGAGTGGGGTGCCATTGCCTTCTCCGATTTGGTCCTGAATGAATTAATAAACTATAGTAACTGTGATTTCTTACCTGAAATTTCTCATATCTATTGACTTTTAATAAACTATACGATTAAATTATAAACATACATCATAAGACAATATGTAGGTCATATATATATCTCAAAAAAATGGGAATTTATAATTATGCAACCAACACCCAGGCTAAAAGCAAAAAGATACAATATTAGGAGAGTCCCCAGAAATCCCTTAGTGTCCCTCCCTAATACCCCTGCATTCTTCCCAAACTTTATTATGATCACTACTTCTAACACCATAGAACCATAATTTTTTGTATATTTCTGATATTCAAACAGTAAATGTGAACTTATAGTAAGACTCATAATGTTTCTGCTGCAAATATTTATTTTTTAAATTTACTTTGCTGATAGTGTTGTATTTTTTTAATATTTAATTATTTCTGTATATTTGTGTTGTTAATGGATTATATCCAGTTTTTTAATGTTTGTGTCTTTCAAATGCCTTTTGCTGCAAATATGCATGCATATCTTCAAATTTAGAAGATAAATCTTAGTGTATTACTAAGTAATTCATACCAATTTACAGGTACCCTAGTAAGATAGGAGGATTCTTATTTCTTCACTTTCTTGCCAACACTTTAGATTGGCAGTGTATTTTCAATTTCAGTATTTCTGCTTTATTTATGCTGTTATTATCTCATTGAGGTTTTACTTTATATTCCCCTAGTGAATAAAGTAATGGAGATACTTCATATGTTTACTAGCAACTTGTACATTCCTCTTTTCGAAGTGTCTGTCTAAACCTTTTCTCTAATAAGTTTTCTGTCTTTTCTGATTAATTTACAGGTATTCTTTATACCATCTGGATTAGACATTTATGGCCTATTTGTGCTACAAATGTATTCTCTACTCTATGATTCTGACAGTGTACAACAGAAGTCCAGAAACAGATTTCCATAGACATGGTCATTTGATTTATGACAAAGAACTATGAAAAAGGGTTGAAATTTCAATAAATAGTGGTTGATCCTTTGAATTGTATAATGAAAAAAAGAGTGAAACTTGATGCTTATATCACTTCACAAACAAAAATTAAAGCCAGATGTAAAAGGTAAAAAAAATATTTCTAGAAGATAACACAAGAGAATATCTGCATAACTTCGGAGTAAGAATTAGTTATATAAATGAGACGAAAAGAACACTATCATAAAGGGAAAGATCAATACATATGACTATATTAAAATAAAAAATGCCACTCACTATTTAAATGAGTAAGAAACCAAATATTCACAAGGTTCAAATTTCAGTAGACATTTTATCCTACTGTAATTACATTTCCTTTTTTCCCCCCAACAAATGTATTCCTTGCTCAACATTTTTCTTTCATTGTTCATGATTTTCCTTTCTTCTCTTTTATTGTATAAAATATCCATCTTATCACCTCTTGATATTTTTGTATTTTTTACATTCTTGGGGTGACTGTGATCTCTTCATATATTTGCATTTGGAAAATCTTTAAAACGGTTCACTAACCCTTGATCACTATATTTTTTTTCAAAACTACATCTTAAGCAAGAAGCTATTTTTCTCTGTCTATAATATAGAACAAATTCTATAAGAAAAGCATTAATTCCCTGTAAGTTACCAAGACTGTCAGTTTCCTCAGTTGTAAATTTTTAACCTGAATTCTTATATCTTACTTTTCCTGAGCCCCTAAGTCAGGTCCAACTCCTTATGACCCCATGGACTATAGTATGCCAGATTCTTCCGTCCTCCACTATCTGCCAGAATTTTCTCAAATTCATGTTCATTGAGTCAGTGATGCTATCTAACCATCTCATCCTCTGCCGCCCCTTTCTCCTTTTGCCTTCAGTCTTTCCCAACATCAGGGTATTTGCCAATGAGTTGGCTGTTTGCATCAGGTGGCCAAAATATTGGAGATTCAGCATCAGTCCTTTTCGTGAATATTCAGGGTTGATTTCCTCTAGGATTGACTAGTTTGATATCCTTGCAGTCCAAGGGACTCTCAAGAGCCTTCTACAGCACCACAGTTGGAAAGTATCAATTCTTCAATGCTCAGTCTTCTTTACAGTCCAACTCTCATATCCATACATGACTACTGGAGAAACCATAGCTTTGACTATATGGACCTCTGTAGGCGAAGTGACACACTATTTAAGTTTGTCATAGCTGGTCTTCCAAGGAGCAAATGTCTTTTAATTTCATGACTGCAGTAACATTCTGCAGTGATTTTGGAGCCCAAGAAAACAAAATCTGTCACTGCTTCCACTTTTTCCCCATCTATTTGCCATGAAATGATGGAAGAGATACAAGATCTTCATTTTTTAATTGTTGAGTTTCAATTTTTCACTCTCGTCTTTCACCCTCAAGAGGCTCTTTAGTTCCTCTTCACTTTCTGTCATACGAGTGGTGTCATCTGCATATCCTAGGTTGTTGATATTTCTCCTGGTAAACTTGATTGCAGCTTGTGATTTATCTGGCCCAGTATTTCACATGATATCCTCTGCATAGAAGTTAAATAAGCAGGGTGACAATATACTGCTTGACGTGCTCCTTTCCCAATTTGGAACTAGCCCATTGTTCCATGTCTGGTTCTAGTTGTTGCTTCTTGACCCACATATAGGTTTCTCAGGAGACTGGTAAGGTGGTCTGGTACTCCCATCTCTTTAAGAATTTCCCACAGTTTGTTGTGATCCACAGAGTCAAAGGCTTTAGCGTAGTCAAAGCAGAAGTAGATATTTTTCTGGAACTCCCTGGACTTCTCCATGATCCAATGAATGTTGGATCTTCTGCTTTAGAAAAGTGCACTTGAACTTTATACTCTTGGAGCATATGGATTAGGGTTTTCTTTCTAGATAGGAGAATCCCCTCTCAAAGCAAAGTCTCACTACAGACAGTATATCAGTATGGTAGGGCTGTCATAATGACATAAAACAGATTGGGTATTCTAAACAACAGAAATTTATTTTCTTGCAGTTCTGGAGCTAGAGGTCAGCTATTAAGGTACTGACAAGGATGGTTGATTCTGAACTCTATCTCCTTGACTTGCAGTCGATCACTTCATGTTTTCATGATATTCTTTCTTTACTTATATCTGTGTCCAAACTTCCTCTTCTTAGAAAGACATCCGTCATATTGGATTAGGGCCCACCCTAATGACCTCATTTTAACCTAATTGCATCTTTAAAGACTCTGTCTTCAAATATGGCCACTTTTTAAGGCATTAGATGATAATTCTTTAACATATTTTTTTTTGTGTGTGAGAGGGGCAAAAGTCAGTCCAAGACAGATGGGATATTTCATTAATTTGAACATTCTTTTTACTGACACAGTCCTTCCAGGATCTCATATGTATTATGCATGCAGGAATCAGATTCCTGTCATTGCCTTACACACCCAATAACTCATTGCCATTTGTGACATACATTACAATACTATCCTTAGTTCTAAGGGTATATATCTCTTTCTGAAATGCCTCACCTTGTGAGATAATTACTCTGGATTTAAGACACTTTTTCATCTATGTCATTTGCTTTTTGCTTTATCTTGAGAAGGTTTCATACATTATGAAATGATTTTGTATTTTCACTTTATAAGATGCATATCTGCTCAGTTTAAAATATTGGTAGCTACAAAAGTGAGTACATAACTTGGAAACCATTTGGAAATATATGTCAACATGGTTGCTAATATATTAACTGAAAAAAAGCTATTCCAAAATAATATATTTAATTTAAGATTTATCTATATATCTATCATGTACCTACATATCGACTCAAGTAAAGAGGGAGTTTTTTAAAGGAATGATATAAAGATATTTTTATACTCTAAGGGTTAATTGTGGTTAAATTGGAGAGGCTACTGGATATAAAATTAAGGCAATATAAAAATTCTCCTTATGTGGATGACTCCAATGATCTTATTTTAACTCTCCATAGCAAACACCTGCAGCCTGAGTATACTTACACTGGACTTTTGTTTCTAAAATAAATTTGAACTATTTGGTCAGAATTTGCAACATGTTACAAAAATGTTCATGAACCCAGTAATTCTGTGCCTAACAATATATCATGAGGTGCCAAAAGGAAAACTGTATAAACAAATTCATTCCAGCTGCAAAATGTTTGAAAAATCTAACTATCTGATCACTAGATTACCTAGGAATAGTTTATATATAGTTGTATAAATGCTACATAATTGTTAAAACAGTGATTATTTGGAAATGTTAATAGTGTGGATATAAGATAATGTAAAAAATGAGGCCATATAATATATATGTGTAAATGCTTATGTACATACATACATATATATCTTTGCACACACATATGCCAACTAAAATTGTCCTTGCCATCTACCTCTACAAGGATTAGGTAACTAGCCACTGCAATCACTGACCTTCAATACACCCTGAAAAAAGTTTAGGGTAGAGATCAAGAATGAGGTACTTTGTGCTCTGGGAAAAACTGACAGAACAGAACAGGATAATTAGATATTTTCAGGAGGAGATTTTATGAGTTCAAATTCTTGCATCTTCTCATAGCTACAAAATCACTAAAAATCAACAATGGAGACATCTGCTCCTCATGACTAGCAACAACCTTCCTGTGACCAGCAGCAAGACTCCACCGAATGTGTGCTGAAGTGCATGTATCCCCCTTTGCTCAAGTCACATAGAAACTGACCTCCCCTCAACCGTTTCCAAGCAGTTTCTCAGAGATATCCGTGAGGCTGTCTCCTGAGCTACAGTCCTCATTTGGTCCCAAACAAAACTTAACTCACAGCTCTCACATTGGGCATTTTTTTCCTTTACACACATGACAGTAACATATGAAAGTGTGCAAGATAATACATCACAATGTAGAGGACTACTCATCAAAATCTTACAAATTATTTTGGCAGTATAATTGTGTATACATCTTTTATGTACCCTAAATTTTCTAAAGGTGTTCAATAATAACTTTCAGTAGAAAAGCTGATATGCCTCAATTTGATAGGACTGTTTATTCCTTTAAAATAAAATAGACAATTCATGTATGTTATAAACTAAATGGAAGTTTTCCTTATCTATTCAACAGGTGTATTATAAATAGGTGCATAGTTTTGGCAGCATGTCATAAAAATTTATTGAATTTATGTTTTAAATAAAGTTAAGTGAAAAGCTGACTCACTGGGAAAGACCCAGATGCTGGGAAAGATTGAAGGCAGGAGGAGAAGGGGATGACAGAGGACAAGATGACTGGATGGCATCACTGACTCAATAGACGTGAATTTGAGCAAGCTCTGGGAGATGGTGAAGGACAGGAAAGCCTGGCTTGCTGCAGTCCATGGGACAGCAAAGAGTTGGATACAACTGAGTGGCTGAACAACAACAACAAGAACCATTTGGACTTCCTGGTGGCTCAGATGGTAGAGACTCCACCCTCAATGTTAGGAGACCCGGCTTTGATCCCTAGGTCTGGGAGATCCCCTAGAGAAGGAAATGTCAACCCACTCCAGTATTCTTGCCAAGAGAATTCCATCGACAGAGGAGTCACAAAGTGACTCCATGGGGTCACAAAGAGTGGAACAGGACTGAGTGGTTAACACTAATAACAATTTACTCAAATAGGACTAACTATACTATGGAAATAGAACTAATCAGGCAAGGCAGAGGTATATGAAATATTTGACCTCTCTAACAAAATGGTCACAAATACCAGGGGAATTTGTCTCTATTGACAAAAATAATTTACCCTTGTTATTTAATATTATCTATAAAATGGTGATTAGGACATCAAAATTACCATTGATGGAACTGATGTTTTATGCATTCTATTTTAAAACCATTGGTCAAAGTAAATATGAGCAGAATCTACAGTGGGGCGTGGTGGAAGGTCATGAAGCAGAGAAAAGTGTGATAACTTGCTGCTTGACACGTTTTTTTCCCCTGAATTCCACTGTTTCATTCAGCAGAGAAGCAACTGTCCAAATATATTTAATAGTATTCTAAAATAACTCTTTTCTAGGAATCCAAAATGCCCTTGACAGCAAGAGGTAACCAAACACATTCAGTCAGCTAAGATTCAATTTTAGATCTTCATGGAACACCATGACACATTATTGAAGAAAAAATCTTTGCACAGTGCTAATATTCACCCAGCAAGCAAGACTACTTCCATACTGGTTTTAAAAATATTGAGATAATTCCATTCATTTGTTAAATAGGTAGTGCTTCCAGTTACCAAACCCACACATTCTGCCTGTGCCATCATTACATTGACAGACTTGGGTCCTCCATACCACCCCATAGTTTAGCAATCACATTATTAATACTGGATAGAGAAAGGTCCTCCTAGCCCACATTCCAGCACCTTGCTGAATGTCTATCCTCATTTATCGATGACTATGTTGTGCTGGTGGTTGAATGGCTTGAATTCTAGCCCTTCTTATATGTAGTTACATAAAAATGTAAAATGTTACTTATTACTTCATATTTTAAGGTTACTTAATACTGTTTCTTTTCATTTATTTTAAAGTTTTTCAGTGTCTGTGTGTATCTCCAACTTCTATCTGCTACAAGAGATTTTCACATTTGACTCCTATTCCCTCTGAGTTCCCTCTTTGTAATGAGCCTATATACAATCATAGTCTCATTTAACTGTCTACGATAAATATCTAGCGATTTCTGTGCTGTCATAACTTACTTGAAGCAAAGGGATTCAGCAGGGAGGATGACAATTGACCCCTGGAGGTAGAAACACATTCTGCTATCAGCTGATTATGAACTATGGTAGCTGGATATTTGGATGTGACAGTTGGACCATAGAGAAGGCTGAGCGATGAATAACTGATGCTTTCAAACTGTGGTGCTGGAGAAGACTCTTTAGAGTCCCTTGGACAGCAAGGATATCAAACCAGTCAATCCTAAAGAAAATCAACCCTGAATATTCACTGGAAAGACTAATGCTGAAGCTGAAGCTCCAACACTTTGGCCACCTGATGCTAAGAGTCGACTTGTTGGAAAAGACCCTAATGCTGGGAAAGACTGAAGGAAACAACAACAAATGTAGCTGAAGGCTAAGTCCAGCTTCACAGAATTTCAGCATTAGGAACACTTTGGCTTTCCTCCTGTAATATTCTACTTCTCCAGCCCACTTGTCTTCTTGGACAGCTTTTAGGCTCAGTCTTGTCAACCAGAAATCTGATTGTTCCTGAGGACTCTCCATACTGATCTTTACTCACCAATATAGAGCCTACTGAGGAGGGCATGGCAACCCACTCCACTATTCTTGCCTGGAGAATCCCCATGGACAGAGGAGCCTGGTGGGCAATAGTCCATGGGGCCGCAAAGAGTTGGACACCACTGAGCAACTGAGCACATCACAGCACATAGAGCCTACTTCTTATCTGACACTACTGGCACTGCTTTCCATTTTCTTGGACAATTATTTGTGTTGAATTATGCCCCATCTTAAAAAAATTAAGGTATAAAATATGATTTTAATGATTTTGAAGTGAAAATTATTGATGATATTTATGAACTGTGATTAATATCTCCAGTTATATAAGGAAGTTTAAATATCCAAATAAAAGAAAAAGAGAAAAAGTAATTTTTGACAATGTGAATTTAGGCTTTCACATTATCTGAGAAATGTTAATTATGAGAGAGGTGAAAAGAGCATAGGTTTACATGCTCGATATATGTGTTCTGAAAGGATAAATTAATTCATGAAATGGTGGATAACATGTGTTCATGTTAGATTGCTAAATGTGCTATAACTGCATAATATACCAGTAAAAACTGTATTTAATATATCCTCATTGTACATTTCAGGGTTCTCCTGATTTGTAAAAATCCATCTCTGATTTTTAGATGAATGCTGGAAGGAAGATAGATTTGCTTACACATGCATATGCCATAGCATATCTTTTTCCAAAGTCGTGATGTAGACCACAGCTTAATGACTGGCAAAGAACACCCTGCTCTGCTTTTATTCAAACTGTTAAGATAGAACCTAATTTAAAAATATGCTATTATATAAAACATTTATTGATTTGATACATGTAGCTCATGAAAGGAAATATTGAAAGCATAATTATCAGTAAGTAAGCAAGAATTATGTGGAGAATGTAGAAATCCAAGGAAATTACATGATGTCATTACTGGAAATAATCCCATTCAAATCAAATATATTCCCATTTTTGCAGTATTTTGTTTTTAGGTTTCTCTTCATAACACAACATTGTGTTGGGTGACAGTGACAGATGAATATTCATATACCCTGCACATTGGATAATATATGGACAGGTAGAGAAAAAGACACTTCCAGTAATGTGCCTTGGTGTGATGTGATTAAAGCCCAGTATCATGGTATAATATGAGGAGCCCTTTACAGAAACACAGGATCAATCCAGTTCAAGAAGATCCCTGAGAAAAGCAAATGGCAACCCACTCCTGTATAATGCTTGGAAAATTCCACGGCCAGAGGAGCCTGGTGGGCTACAGGCTATGGGGTCACAAAGAATCAGACACAACTTAGCCACTAAGCAACAAGAAGAAACATAGAGGAAACAGAGTAAGAAAGCCTTCACTCCCCCTGAATATGTATAAATAGCTAAGAATTAATTGTAAAATGCTAGTGTCAAAGTGTGATACCACTTGGAGGAGACATTTTTGGTAAAGTAACGCTGAATCATAGTCATGAAACAAAGAAATCCGCAAGAGTCTCCTTCTCTCCATTTCACCCACCTGACTATGTCACCTGTGCAACCTGAGCAAAAGTGCGTTTGAAATACAAAGGATGAATGAATATTTATTTCTATGTTTCAAGTACAATCAGTGTGGACATGAGGACTGTCCTGAGTTTATATATTTGGATAAAGAAATCTGCTTGCCTTAAGGCAAGTCTTACATAGGTCGCTGAGAGAAGGGAAAAGGGAAAGGTATAACATATAACAGCCTCAAATATTCAATGGCTTTAAAAATGCTTTCCACCAAGACTCTGGTCAAGTTCAAAGATCTTGAATTTAGAAATCCAGATCAGACTTCTTCTTGAAGTGTGAGGATTAGAGAGATTTAGCAGTAGGATTATAGGGACAGTGGTTTAATGACAAATATTGTATAACAATTTCTGATTAGTTGATTGGTATTGATGATTGCAATTAGAAACAAAAGTTGCGACCAGATGATTAAGCATCATAAATTCTAGAACATGTAGTCGAATTCCAGCCTATTGGTAATAGAAAGTGACTGAAAGATTTTGAGAGGAGTTAAGTGATAAAAGGGGGTGATTTATAAAATTTAATCTAAGGAAAATTTGTTTGTTGAATTGGAGTGGGAAGACATTGAGGATGAAAAGGATATTTATCTTGAACCCTTAGGATTTTTTTAACTATTTTCTTTGTTTGACCTTACTGCGTATATACATACATACATATATATATATTTTTTTCCTTGTACTTGTGTCCCTTATCCAGAATTTTGTCTAATTTGTCTCATTATGTTATCTTACCTTTCTATATAACTAAATAACTAACCTCAATTTAATATTTATTTATCATCTTTGATTTTAATTACTCCTTGGCCTATTTAACAATGTTACAAATTTCTAAACAGCATATAAAATACCCCTTAATCTTTTGATTTATTCTCATATCATAAACATGTTTCCCTATTCTTTATCAAGCAAGCTGTCAATTTATATAGCAGACAGTAAATTAAAAGCTAAATAAAACTGACAAAGTAGTGGAAGAGTAGCTACTAATAAGTTACTATAAGACTAAACTAAAAAAAAAAAAAAAAGACTAAACTAGTCCAGGGGCTCCCGTGGTGACTCATCAGTAAAGAATTCACTTGCCACTGCAGGAGATTTGGGTTGGATCCCTGATCCAGGAAGATTCCACGTTCTGCAGAATAGCTAAGCCCATGAGTGCTTGTGTCCGACTATGTGTGATCCTATGGCCTGCCAGGCTCCTCTGTCCATGGGATTCTTCAGGCAAGAATACTGGAATGGGTTGCCACACCCTTCTCCAGGGAATCTTCCCGACCCAGGGATTGAACCCTCATCTCTTATGTCTCCTGCACTGACAGGCAGGTTCTTTACCACTAGCGCAATCCAGGACGCAGCTAAGCCCTGTGCACCACAGCTATTGAGCCTGTGCTCTAGAGCCAGGGAACCACAACTATTGAGTCTATGCATTCTAGAGCCAGTGCTCAGCTGGCTGCAAAGAAACCACTGCAAAGAGAAGACCCCACTTACCACAACTAGAGAAAAGTCTGAACAGCAACAAAGACCAGCACACTCAATAAATAAATAAATAAATAAATAAATAAATAAATAAAATCATTAAAAAATTAAAAATGACTAACTCAGTCCAGACTGAATTCTTAGCAATTCTTTAAAGGGAAATCTAAGAGAAAACATCATACATAATTGAATGTGTCATTCAAAAATATTCCATAAATATGACAACTTACTTAAAATAGACCACAATTTATTTAATTTGTAAAAATTATTCAGATTATTATAAAATAAGTAGAATATTCAACCAAGCCAAAACAGAAGGCTATAAGTTATACACGGCCTACCAGACAGATGTGGCTTGGTATTTTGTAGTATATCTTCATCTATGACTATATGTATGTCAAAACATGTTGATGTTGTCTAAAATGAGATATATGTGTATATATAAAAAAAAAAGCCAATTTCTACATGCTTTTATTTTTTTTTCTTTTTTTTAAATTAATTTATTTATTTTAGTTGGAGACTAATTACTTTACAATATTGTAATGGTTTTTGCCATACATTTGAAACTAGCAAGTAACAGATAATATCTGAAACACAAATTTCACATGTAATAAATATATGTCTGCAACATAAATTTTAGTTTCTGAAATTTTTATCCATATGAATCCCAGAAAACTTACTTATCTTTTAATACTAGATGTTTACACTATATTCAGAAATTCATTCCCAATGAGGTCTTCTTTAAATATTGACTCCTCCCACACTCAATGAGAAGATAGCTGAGATATATCCTAAGCTTCTTAAATAGCCTGCAGGACTTAGATGTGAAGGCATGCAGTGCTTGACGTGAAAATCAGGATTGCTGCAGCAACACTCTTAATTATGGATGATGTCTTGATGTGACAAGCACCACAGCCCAAGACTGGAGATGCACCAGCTTGTTCAGTCTCTTACAAGGAAGCAGAGAGTCCATGCAATGATGTCTGGAGCCTGCAGACGTGTGCCAGGGTGTACCTCAAGAAGGCTGAATATCCAGTGTCAATGTGCTTTCAATTACGTGGTGCTTCATTGTTGTTAGCTGATAAATGTTCACATGGCATTAAGCCAATCTGGTCTGATTGCATGCTTTTTCCCTGTCTTGGAAATTTTTTAGAGTTCCACTAGTAACCTTAGGAAAAAGTGGCTCTTGTTTGTTTGTTTTACTTTTTTCTTTAAGTATAGTTGATTTTCAATGTTGTGTTAGTTTCAAGTGAAGTGTATATATAAATATATATATATGAAAAATAAATATGTACATATTTATTTTTCTAATTCTTTTCCCATACAGTTTATTACAAAATACTGAGTATAGTTCCCTGTGCCATACAGTAGGTCTTTGTTTACCTATTTCATATATAAAGTGATAGTTTTCTTAAACAACAGTATTTTGGAAGTATGCTTATGCTTGTCATTTCAGTTGTGTCCAAATCTATGCAGACCTATGGACTGTAACCTGCCAGTCTCCTTTGTCCAGTGGGATTATCCAGGCAAGAATACTAGAGTGGGTTGCCATGCCCTTCTCTGGAGATCTTTCTGACTCAGGGATCAAACCTGTGACTCATGTACATTGGCAGGTGGGTTCTTTACCACTAGCGCCACCTACCTATCCATTGATGGGGCTTCCCAGGTGCTCTTTGGTAAAGAACCCGCCTGTTAATGCAGGAGACGGGCTCAACCTCTAGTTGGGAAGATCCCCTGGAGAAGGAAATGGCACCCCACTCCAGTATTCTTTCCTCGGACATTGCATGGACAGAGGAGCCTGGCAGACTACAGTCCATGGGGTCTCAAAGCATCAGCCATGATTTATTGACTAATTAATAACAATACAATATTCTTATAACTATAAACTATAATAAATATGACATATTATAGCTTTGTAGCAGAATCTTTACTCATATATTCAATTGATTGTTATTGCTAGATCCTTAGAAATAGATTTGCTAAGTCAAAGAGAATGTGATATGTAAATATAGTTCCCCAAGTTGCCTATTATCCATTTTATTTTGATGTTATTTTGCTTGGTATTTTCCTCCTCTTTTCCCCCAATGCTTATTCATTCTTTATCTCTCAAGTCGAAAGTTGCTTTAGCTGAAAGGCCTATCCTGAACAATTGATGAAGAGTATAGAAGAGTATATTGAGCTTGTTATGTTTATTATAGCAAACTTTTTTTTTTTAACAGCACTCCTCATATTGTGTAACAAGGCATTTGTATGTACTCTTAATTTGATTAATTTCTCTAAATGTAACCATTTAAAGACTATGCCAAAGTCTTTAACTGTGTGGATCACAATAAACATTGGAAAATTCTGAAAGAGATGAGAATACCAGACCATCTGACCTGCCTCTTGAGAAACCTGTATGCAGGTCAGGAAGCAACAGTTAGAACTGGACATGGAACAACAAACTGGTTCCAAATAGGAAAAGGAGTATGTCAAGGCTGTATATTGTCACCCTGCTTATTTAACTTATATGCCGAGTACATCATGAGAAACTCTGGGCTGGAAGAAACACAAGCTGGAATCAAGATTGCCGGGAGAAATATCAATAACCTCAGATATGCAGATGACACCACCCTTATGGCAGAAAGTGAAGAACTAAAAAGCCTCTTGATGAAAGTGAGAGAGGAGAGTGAAAAAGTTGGCTTAAAGCTCACCATTCAGAAAACTAAGATCATGGCATCTGGTCCCATCACTTCATGGCAAATAGATGGGGAAACAGGGGAAACAGTGGCTGACTTTATTTTTCTGGGCTCTAAAATCACTGCAGATGGTGATTGCAGCCAGGAAATTAAAAGACACTTACTCCTTGGAAGGAAAGTTATGGCCAACCTAGACAGCATATTAAAAAGCAGAGACAGTACTTTGCCAACAAAGGTCCATCTAGTCAAGGTTACGGTTTTTCCAGTAGTTATGTATGTATGTGAGAGTTGGACAGTGAAGAAAGCTGAGCACCGAAGAATTGATGCTTTTGAACTGTGGTGTTGGAGAAGACTCTTGAGAGTCCCTAGGACTGCAAGGATATCCAAACAGTCCATCCTAAAAGAGATCAGCCCTGGGTGTTCATTGGAGGGACTGATGTTGAAGCTGAATCTCCAATACTTTGGCCACCTTATGGGAAGAGTTGACTCATTGGAAAAGACCCTGATGCTGGGAAGGATTGGGGGCAGGAGAAGGGGACAACAGAGGATGAGATGGATAGATGGCATCACCGACTCGATGGACATGAGTTTGGGTAAACTCCAGGAGTTGGTGATGGACAGTAAGGCCTGGCGTGCTGTGATTCATGGGGTCACAAAGAGTCAGACACGACTGAGCAACTGAACTGAACTGAGAGAGTGGAAAGTTAGTTATCTTTGATTTTGCTACTCAACAGATAATCAGTGTAGGAAATATTTTAGATCCTCAACAAGTATCTGTTGAATAACTTCATGGTTGACTTTAAGCAAGGGGGAGACCTGCTGAGAGATAATATTATTATAACAGCTGTACTGGAGCTCAGGAAGAGGACACCAGATCCTTGGAGAGCTGTGTCTTAAAAAGAGAACAGGAGAACCTTACCTTAGGGACTCTGGGGGGCTTTTAAATACAGCAAGTGATTATTAATCTTCTTCTTACATGAACTTTCTATTCCACTTGATAGTGCTGACTTTTCATTTCTTAAAAATCTTTCCTTCCTCGGCTTCCCTAATTCACTCTTTTATAATTTTTCCCCAAATTTTTCATCTTGGATGAATTTCTTGTTTAATATAACTATAAATGATTGGTAGATAGAAGAAAATGCCATTATTTAAGCTCACAGATTATATATATTTCAGCATAATCAAACACTGATGCAAAGGAAATAAAAAGGCACAATTAAAAGTCAATTTAATAAAAGACAGAATAATTTTATGCTAAAATAGAATAAATGTTTAAAATACTTAAATCTTAAAAAGGAATTTGTAAGATTTAAAAAAAAAAAGTGATTGTTGAAACATATGGAGTTACCAGCAATATATGTAACATTAAAATAGCCTGAGAAGTGCAAGGATTTTTTTTTTCAGATTATTAATTTAAAGTTTCCTTTAACTTTTCCTAGAGTGTTCCAGTGAAAAGTCTTTGAAATCTAAGAAACTGAATCAATGTACTTATTTTAAGTTAATGACTTAAAGTCCAATATACTAATAGTGGCTGCTGGAATGGTAGTACTGGGAAGAAGTTTGGGGCCATTTTTGACTTGAGCAGAAAGGAATGTTGCCTGAGAGTTTCCCTTGCCAGCTATTCACCCTGAAGGTAATTTATAACACCCCTTACCCAGCAGCACCCAATCAGTTATAGGTGGGAGTTGGCTTATAAATACCTCAACTCCCTCACTCCTCAGGGAATCACTGAGTTGTGTATTCTACTGTAGCAAATTAAGATAAAGTCACACAAAATTGTATTTGTGATAACAGAATACAACTTTATAAAGTGCATTCTCTTGATGTCTCTTTTCCCTACTGGTTGCGTCAGATGTCCTTCACCAACAAAATAACTGAATTTTATGGAGATCTTTACTTCAAGGTCTGTTTCTGAACTAACCTAAAAATAAAGATAAAATTTCCAGCGAAATTGGGATAGAAACATCCTAGCATGTGTTTATAATGTTTCTGTCATCCTCTTTTCCCTTCTAAGAAAAGAGACCCGGGAATGAGTAACAATATTAGTTAATAACAATTCAGTAGTCCTAAGCTACTTATTTATTTATTGACTATGCCAAAGCCTTTGACTGTGTGGATCACAATAAACTGTGGAAAATTCTGAAAGAGATGAGAACACCAGACCATCTGACCTGCCTCTTGAGAAACCTGTATGCAGGTCAGGAAGCAACAGTTAGAACTGGACATGGAACAACAGACTGGTTCCAAATAGGAAAAAGGAGTACATCAAGGCTATATCTTGTCACCCTGCTTATTTAACTTATATGCAGAGTACATCATGAGAAACGCTGGGCTGGAAGAAACACAAGCTGGAATCAAGATTGCCGGGAGAAATATCAATAACCTCAGATATGCGGATGACACCACCCTTATGGCAGAAAGTGAAGAAGAACTAAAGAGCCTCTTGATGAAAGTGAAAGAGGAGAGTGAAAAAGTTGGCTTAAAGCTCAACGTTCAGAAAACTAAGATCATGGCATCTGGTCCCATCACTTCATGGCAGATAGATGGGGAAACAGTGGAAACAGTGTCAGACTTTATTTTTTGGGGCTCCAAGATCACTGCTGATGGTGACTGCAGCCATGAAATTAAAAGACGCTTACTCCTTGGAAGGAAGGTTATGGCCAACCTAGATAGCATGTTAAAAAGCAGAGCATTACTTTGCCAACAAAAGTCCATCTAGTTAAGGCTATGGTTTTTCTAGTGGTCATGTATGGATGTGAGAGTTGGACGGTGAAGAAAGCTGATCACCGAAGAATTGATGCTTTTGAGCTGTGGTGTTGGAGAAGACTCTTGAGAGTCCCTTGGACTGCAAGGAGATCCAATCAATCCATCCTAAATGAGATCAATCCTGGGTGTTCATTGGAAGGACTGATGTGGAAGCTGAATCTCCAATACTTTGGCCACCTCATGCGAAGAGTTGACTCATTGGAAAAGACCCTGATGCTGGGTAGGATTGGGGGCGGGAGGAGAAGGGGACGACAGAGGATGAGATGGTTGGATGGCATCACCGACTCGATGGATATGGGTTTGGGTGGACTCCGGGAGTTGGTGGTGGACAGAGAGGCCTGGCGTGCTGCAATTCATGGGGTTGCAAAGAGTCGGACAGGACTGAGCGACTGAACTGAAGTCCTAAGCTCTCTTTTCCAATAGAACTATTTATTAGAATATATTACATGTTGAAATATTGAGTAATTTATAATTGATTACATTCTATATAAAGGAATTTTTTTAAAACCAAGAGCTTAGATTACTTCTGTGCCCCCTATTTTTTTATTAGTTTCAGAGAATAAAATGTGCCCTCCATGAAGTGGTAGCCAGACCATGTAACACTTACTGAAAGTAGTCTTACTTATCATATTATGCACAGAAGCATTTAATTATAACTGTTGTCATAAGATCTTATTGAATTTTACCTTACACATTCATGTGGATGGACCTATACTTAAAATGTGTGTTTTAGAATTTTTTTCAGAATCTCTGGAGTCACATTTGACAGACATAAAGAAAAGGCAGTATTCATTACATTTCTGATCGCTTACACTATGAGTAACATGTAAGAATTTAAACATACATATTTAAAATAAATTTGAATTTATTAATTAAAGATGAATTGATTGAATGTGTTAAATATTATCCATCTAAAACTTTCATAAATATTCACACAGTGTATATTTTCAATTACATGGAGCTAATAGAAAAGTAACAAATTAATAATGAAACTCTGAGGTCAGATTTTACACCGTCTGTTTTATAATTTATATTTAAAATATCTTAAAGTAAAAGGAACCTACAAAGATGATCTAATTGAGAACGCACTTATTCTAATTTCCAAAAGAGAATGAACTGATTGGAGTCACCTTTCTCATGACTGAATAGCCCCTAACAACTAGGAGGGGAAAATTTATATTTTACACAGCAGAAATATTCCTCCCGGTGATCAGGACTATGGATTTCTATTTTTAGGTCCTGCCCAATAGAAGACCTTATGTGTTTTTAAATAAATACAAGAGTCATTTATTGTTAAAAACAGTAATTGAGGATTAGGTCCTAAATTACAATATGAGAATCCATAGTCCCGGAGTCAGAATATGGTACTTAATGTAAAATAAAAATTGCATCAGCCATGTGTTAAAAACAGCAAAGAAAACTTAACCAAGACTATTGCAACAGGGGTCAACATTAGTTTTAAACATTTGTGAGCTAATGGAAAAGTACTGGAGGACAAGGTAGGGTATGTGAAAAGTGAAAGTGAAAGTCCCTCAGTTGTGTCTAACTCTTTGCAACCCCATGGACTAGTCCATGGGATTCTCCAGACCAGAATACTGGAGTGGATAGCCTTTCCCTTCTCCAGGGGATCTTCCCAACCCAGGGATCAAACACAGGTCTCCTGCATTGCAGACAGATTCTTTATCATCTGAACCACGAGGGAAGTCCAAGAATACTGGAGTGGGTAACCTATTCCTTCTCCAGAGGATCTTCCTGAGCCAGGAATCGAACCAGGGTTTCCTGCATTGCAGGCAGATTCTTCACCAGCTGAGCTACCAGGTGAATGTGATTAGGTTATCCTATTTGTGAAACGTAGCTTATCAAATTTTGGCTCCTACCATTCCTAGAGACCAGAAGGAGGAGGCATTGTCTTTCTTCTTGATGGTATTTCAAAGGGATGATGTGCAGGAACAGGAGAAAGACATTTCGGGGTTGTAGGAGATTTATATCTTAAAAGAACAAAGTCAGAATGTACAAAGACAAGTTTTCTAAAGTTAACGTTCTCAGGAAGGGGAAAGCAGGGGCATCGAATAAGACTTTGGAAGCCTGTGCAAAGTATAGTCCAGCCAGGGAAACTATAAGTCATCTTGGTCATTCATTATCTGACAGAATTACACATGATATCAGTTTTCACTTTTGTGATGACACACACACATATTCTGTTGTTGTCACAGAGATGATGATGTTGATTGAAATACTACTAAAGACATTATTGTATCTATATTTGTGTTTGGGGTACCAATTGTAAAATTGAATTCATATTTATGCCAAAACAAAACAAGCAAAAAAATGTAAAAATTCTTCTCTGCCCCTTGGCCACCCATCCACTCCCACTGTGCACTGTGTATCTGCATTGTGCATCAACAAAACCTCCCCCATCAGCAGGAATACCCACTCAACCATAAGCAGCAACATTCTCTTAGCACCAAGAAGACAGCACCTTAAAAGATAACATTTCCTTTTGAGCTTGTAAAAGGTCACCATGACCCACCAGATGGCGCTTACACCTGAATTATGTAAACTGTCAATAACACATCATTTAACGTATATCCCTCTCTCTCAAAAAAAAATATATAAACTGTGTCTTGACATCTAACATATATAAATGGTTCTCAGAGCTTTCTTTTTTTTCATTTATTTTTAATTGAAGTATAATTGCTTTTCAATATTGTGTTGGTTTCTGCCAAACATCAGCCTGAGAGATGCTCTTCCTGGGTCATAATCTTCAAATTTGACTGGAATGAAATTTTCCATTTCTTTCTTAGATTGATTAATTATTTTATGAACAAATTAATCACCAAAACTAACCACACTAGATGCTTGTTGCAGTTTTTCACAAACTTAGGTACTCAAATGTATTATCAGTCACAAGTATTCTCAAATTTGCAAATTACTGGACTATTTAATCAGTTTAAAAATAAGAGGCTACTACCTATAAACTTCTTTAGAGTTCCAGATCTTGCTCTTCCACCATCTCACACTTAAATCTTGACTTATTACTATTTGTTCTTTAATAGCTATCCATGACCAAGATTGCCAGGAGAAATATCAATGACCTCAGATATGCAGATGACACCACCCTTATGGCAGAAAGTGAAGAAGAACTAAAGAGCCTCTTGATGAAAGTGAAAGAGGAGAGTGAAAAAGTTGGCTTAAAGTTCAACATTCAGAAAACTAAGATCATGATATCCGGTCCCATCACTTCATGGCAAATAGATGGGGAAACAGTGGAAACAGTGGCAGATTTTATTTTTCTGGGCTCCAAAATCACTGCTGATGGTAATTGCAGCCAAGAAAATAAAAGATGCTTACTCCTTGGAAGGAAAGTTATACCAACCTGGATAGCATATTAACAAGCAGAGACATTACTTTGTCAACAAAGGTCCGTCTAGTCAAGGCTATGGCTTTTCCAGTGGTCATGTATGGATGTAAGAGTTAGACTATAAAGAAAGCTGAGTGCTGAAGAATTGATGCTTTTGAACTGCGGTGTTGAAGAAGACTCTTGAGAGTCCCTTGGACTGCAAGGAGATCCAACCAGTCTATCCTAAAGGAGATCAGTCCTGGGTGTTCATTGGAAGGACTGATGTTGAAGCTGAAACTCCAATATTTTGGCCACCTGATGCAAAGAGCTAACTCATTTGAAAAGACTCTGATATTGAGAAAGATTGAAGGCAGGAGGAGAAGGGGATGACAGAGGATGAGATGGTTAGATGGCATCACCGACTTAATGGACATGAGTTTGGGTAAACTCGGGGAGTTGGTGATGGACAGGGAGGCTTGGCGTGCTGCGGTTCATGGGGTCACAAAGAGTTGGACACGACTGAGTGACTAAACTGAATTGAACTGAACGTGGCCAAGGAGTCCTCCATTGCCAAATTTTTAGATTAAGCTATTTGATCAATGAATCCAGCTACCAAAGCTGTGTCCTTTTCAAGGCCACCATAAACAAAATTCTAACACAGGACACCTAAACACTGCGATAGAGGCTGCTGCTAGAACCAATTATATACTCAGACAAAAAACTGACAACATAATTAGCATGAAGAAAAAACACTGCATTAATGTATACTTTCATTTTACCTAGTGTTATTAATGGTTCTATTAAAAGAAAAGAAAGGTTATAATATTTGTTCTCAGGGTAACTCTCTCTAAATATATAAAGAAAGGCAATGATTAGTCATTTTTATACATTTAATATTCAGTATGTTCACTTGCCAAAGCTCAAAGGCCAGGAAAGGAATTAACCTTTCCTTTAGTTTGATAAGAATGAAACTAAAATAAGAACCATCTAGCATTAATATTGTTAAATTGAAGCTGCTGAGAAGACAGATGAAGGCTTTAAAATAACCCCAGATGGTTACTGGTATATCCTGCTCAAAACAAAGATGCCAGCCTGTTTAGTTCAAAGATCATTAGTTCCCTTATTTGACAATTTGGGATTTTACATCTCATAATGTGAGAAATGCACTGTGTTATCTAACAGAGTGTATGACCCTGGGCTAATTAAAAGGCGCACATGAGCAGGGCAGGGGGAAGCAAGGCTGCTTCATTACAAGTGGTGGTGGTTCCCTGGAGGCAGAATCATCAAAAGATTCCTGGAAGTGGTCCAAGGCATCAGTCAAAGGCAAAGTGCTTCCCAGACAGCAAGGCCACTGAGTGGGATTGCAGCAGTGGGAACTGTTTAATCTGAGCGTGGCTTTTAGTTTATTTGTCAGATTGGTGAAATACAAGACCTCAGAGGCAATTGAACATGCCGACAGGAACTCAATGTGACCTTTGCAGCTGACAGACCAGACTTGCTGGGGGAGGGGATTTTTTTTTTTTTTTTAATCTGTATGTACTGTCACCCTTTAAATTGTAGAGTGACAGATTGACAAAAACAAGGAACAGGAGAGTATGGAGGCTTCCCTAATGCTGTTATTCTATTTCAAGGCCTCCTTACTTAATGGGCTTGTACTGTATTTCTGCCCTTATATTATATTCTAGCTGGAAGCCAACATTGAAGGAAAAGCAAGGTCATTCATTGGACAAGACTGGGGCTATAAAGAGTCAGATAGGCAGCCTGAAACTCTTGTAATAATTCAAATTCTAGGAATCTCTAGAACAGAAGTAATCTACCTATGCACAAAGATTGATACTTTAGGATTATGTGAAAAGGTGAGCATTGTAACCTAAAAATTTTCTCAGTAGGAGAAAGCATGTTACATATATAACATCTATATAAAATAGTAATTATTAATGTATATACCATATATAATTAATATATTGTATAGTATGTATTTATAATGATGTATAAGTAATATGCATTATAATTGCTAAATATATTTATAGTAGGGACATTTATAAATTCTATTTCTTTTAATAATTGTCAGACTCACTGGAAAAGCCCCTGGTGTTGGGAAAGTTTGAAGGCAAAAGGAGAAAGGGACAGCAGAGGATGAGATGGTTAGATAGCATCACCGATTCAGTGGACATGAACATAAGCAAACTCTGGAAGATGGTGAAGAATAGGGAAGCCTGGCATGCTGCAGTCCATGGGGTCACAAGTCAGACATGACTTGGTGACTGAGCGCATTACAAGTGAAAAGTGTTATTCACTTAGTCGTGTCTGGTTCTTTGCAACCCCATGGATTGTAGCCTGCCAGGCTCTTCTGTCCATGGAATTCTCCAGACTACTGGAACAAGTTGCAATTCCCATCTCCAGGGGATCTTCCCAACCCAGGGATCAAACCCAAGTCTACCCATTGCAAGCAGATTCTTTACCGTCTGAACCACCAGTGATATATACTACGCTTGTAATATGAATTACAAATAAGCATGCATACACACAAAGAAATATGCTACAACATACACTGATATACTGAAAAAGGAGGAAAAGTGATATTGAGAAAGCTTGTATATTTATGCACGTAGCTACATTATAATCTTCTATAGAGATACATATGCATGGAAATGCAGTGATAAAGGCAGAAAGGTAGATATTTTATCTATAATTTAAATTTTCAAAGATTTAGATTAAATTTTTAAATTTGAAAGAAGGTACAAAAGGAAAAAAAAAAACAAAACTATGAGAGTTGAACTATAAAGAAAGCTGAGCACCGAAGAATTGATGCTTTTGAACTGTGGTGTTGGAGTTTCTTGAGAGTCCCTTGCACTGCAAGGAGATCAAACCAGTCAATCTTAAAGGAAATCTAGTCCTTAATATTTGGAAGGACTGATGTTGAAGCTGAAACTCCAATACTTTGGCCACCTGATGCGAAGAAGTGACTCACTGGAAAAACACCCTGATGCTGGGAAAGATTGAAGGTGGGAGCATAAGGGGATGACAGAGGATGAGAGGATTGGATGGCATCACTGACTCAATGGATATAAGTTTGATCAGGCTCCAGGAGTCGGTGATGGACAGGGAAGCCTAGTATGCTGCAGTCCAAGGATTCACAAAGAGTTGGACATGACTGAGTGACTGAACTGACTGAACTGAAGGTTTGCCTTCTTTGGAGAGAAAATACGTAAAGGTTCTCATCTTTTCCTAAATTTCCCAGTAAAACCTAACTCTCCTCTCTCATTCATTCATTTTATTCTTTTTTTCAATTTAGGGATCTCCAGAATTTTCTTTGAATTACAAATTTTTATGAAGTATAGTTAGTCTCAGCTGATCTAAAGTTAGTAAAACATTCTATTTAAATGCTTTTTTAAAGAAGAATAATTAGATGATAAAATTAAAAGTTGGTTTAAGTTTATAATTTCTAATAAAAACATGCATATTTATTTTTTCTTATAAATGTAAAAAAATATTCCATTCTTTTAATATTGGTCAGACTTTGAGCATCAGGGACCATATTCATTGGAGGTCCATTGTACACTCAGATTACTTTTTAGCAACCAATTTTATTTTTTCAAAATGAGGAGAGAATCTTGATACATTTAAAAAATAATTTGGTCTCATATTCCTCCACGAGTTTCATAACTGTTTCCCTCAATTGCATCTTATATTTTTTAACACCATTTTGACAGTCATTATAGAGTAGCCTGGTGGGCTGCAGTCCATGGGGTCACAAAGAGTCAGGCACGACTAAAGTGACTAAGCACAGCACAGTACATACTGACTTTTTGGAGTTCCCAGTTGGCATTAGTGGTAAAGAACTCACCTCCCAGTTCAGGAGACATAAGAGATGCGGATTCAATCCCTAGGTCAGGGAGAGCCCCTGGAGGAGGGCATGACAACCCATCCCAGTATTCTTGCCTGAAGAATCCCATGGACAAAGGAGTCTGGCCAGAGTCGGACACGACTGAAGTGACTTAGCACACACATGTTGACTTTTATTACTTTCAAAGAAGGCAATTTTCTTAGTAGAAATTCTTCTTCTTAATAATTTTAGATGTCAACTTATGTAATTAAATCATACAATTGGAAATAGATGTGAACAGATTTGGGAACAAAACTAGCTTGCTCTTCCTAAGCATGTAAGTCACCATGGGAAGAAACATGTGGCTCAATATAAACAGGAGCTTAGGGAGTTAAGAGCATTTTGGACATTGGCCAGGATATATTACAGAACAATGGTTCTCAAATGGGGTTGATTTTCTTTCTCAAAGGACATTTGCCAAAGTTGGGAGACATTTTTGGTTGTCACAATTGTACAGAAAAAAAGAGTGCTATTGACATCTGTTGGATAGAGGCCAGGAATCTTGATAAACATACTACAGTGCACACAAGATAGCCCCCAAACAAAGAACTATTTGTCAGCTCAGACATGCTGTTATAGTAGGGACAGATAACTGCTAGATATATGGGTCATGTAAGAAAAAAAGATGTGGAAGGTGTTATCAATTAACATGCTAGCATTTGTTTGCTTCCAGAAAGAAGTGGAGAAGTCATATTTCATACCGCATAGAAAACTAAATATTAGGTAGTATATAGAAAATGCTGAATAAATTCTTGCTCAGTGATACAGATTAGAAAATAATTTGTAACAAGACAAAGAGGAGGCACAGATAAACATCATGAGAATAAAAATGAAACATATGAAAACTTTAAGAAGGTAGAAAAGAAGGTAGAAACCTAAGTCTAGAATATGTTTCAAAAATGCATCATGTAATCATTTGTGAACAAAAAGATTTTTCTATTACAAATTCTTTAAAACAATCTGAAAATAAAAATTTCAATATACTTTCTTTTGACAACTAGAAAGATTTTGAACATGTCATTTTAGAAGTTTACAAGTGTGGGGGCAGATGCAAAATATAATTACTTGTCATTAACCAGAATTGCTGCTAAATTTAACCTTGCTTACACAGAATGCAAACTATGTAAGCAGGTTGATCTTTTAAAAGGGATTAATTATACTGAATATAATTTTATACTTACAGAAATGAATAAAAATATGGCATTTATTGAAAAATATTTTATATATTTTACATTTCTCTATTTTGTAGACATTCTTTTACTGGGTTTAGAAGTAATTTTTTTTTAATTAAGCTCATTTATGCTTTTAATACTCATTATGTTGAATTATAGATATATTATTTATAAAGCAAATAAAATGTTATAACCGTAACATTTGTACCCAACTTGTTAATATTTGTACCTAATTTGGAAAAATGACATATTAGGAAAATGTATACATTAAGTAATCCATTGATTGTTTGCAAAGCAATGGATATGGAAACTAAGAGAATCACTATATTGGAAGAGGGATTAAACAGTCATAGCAGAAGTGTAGTTCATGTTTGCTTTTATAATATTGGTACAAGATGATGTCTATGTGATACTAACTGATGGAGTTTAATTTCCTTCAGTTAAATTATACTGTGTTCTGAAGGAAAGTGATTTGGGGAAGTTCTTATGCAAACATATAAGCTACACCAGCAGGATGGGGAGCTCTAGTCAGAGATAAATTTAATATTAGGAGAAATTTGAATGATTAAATTTTGACACCTAATATTGGCTTTATGCCTGGCTTTTTACATGTAACACATGCATTATGCACTAGCAGAGGCTAGCATTCATGTTGGAAAGGACAAAACAAAGTAAGACTCAGGAGCTTTCTGATCACCTTAACATTTAATATCAAGATGCTTTTCTTTTTTATTATTATCTATAAACAACATTTTAGAGTGTTGTTTAATGTTCAGTTTCATAATAAAGGATTTTTTTTTCCTCTGATAGTTTTCACATTACCCACCTCCAGTCTCACCTTAATGCTGGCTTCCCACTACTCTCTAGGAACCATGGACTCAGTAGTCCTGGAGATTATTTATTTGCATATGTTTTAAGGTCTTTATAGGCAGGTCATTGATCTAGTAAAGCATCAAAGCATCACAGCCTGATGTCAGTGGGCTTGAAATGAAGACATAAAATTATCAGTTTCTGAAAAATATTCATACCCTTAAATGTCATTTTAGTTGTAATATTTATACAGTTGCAAATGTCACATTTATTTTTAAATTTCCATTTTCTAGTATTTCCCTTTATTTATTTATTTTTCCTTTCAGAGAGTGAAATTAAGAGTTTTAAGCTGAAGGAGGTAAGTCAGACAATGAATTGATGAATAAAAGTTTGAGAAGAGGAGAAAAAAAATGTCATAGCATATGTAATGGAATGATCTGGAAAGTAAAAAAAAAAAAAAGATAAATGAAAAGCTACTGTACATAGGTAAATAAAGTTAGAGTAACCACCAGAATCACACAAATCAAAAAGACCTTAAGCCATAACTATCCAATCAAGTAAAAAGTAAATTTTGTTAAAGTAATATTGCACAAAGGATGCTGTGAATGGGAATGTACAGAAAAATAAAGAAATGGCAAAAGAAAATCTTAGCTGACTTCAATAAGCTATTACCTTTTTTCTGGGGATTTCCAAGGGGTATGTCCCATATGTTCTGAATTATTTTGAATCACATACTAAAAATAGTCACAATCCACTGGTGAACTGTCTTGGCTACAGGATATTTTTACTCACTCTTGGGAAAGGCCTAAGGCAAACTCCTAAGCAGTCTGAAAGGCCTTTTTCTTTCCTTTCTCTCTAAGGTAAAACCCGGTTTTTACATGGTGTCCCCTTTATCTATGAAGAAAAGCCTGACATGGTAAGAAGACCCACATGTTGCAAAAGAGATCATTAAAAATAGAAGTCCAAGAAAAGGTGAAATTGAGCAGAGGAAGTCTATTCCATGTAAGAAAGGGAGAAAGCTTCACCATATATTTTCTGAGGTGATGTAGAGAAGGAAAGGGCTTCCTTGGTGGCTCAGATGGTAAAGAATCTGCCTGCAATGTGGGAGACCTGGGTTCGATTCTTGGCTTGGGGAGATTCCCTGCAGAAGGGAACGGCTACCCATTCCAGTGTTCTGGCCTGGAGAATTCCATGGACTTTGCAATCTATGAAGGACTCAAAGATTCAGACATGACTGAGCAACACCTCGTGCATGTGTGTGTGTGTGTGCGCGCGCGCGCGCACGAAGAGAAGAAAAGCCGCCCTCAGGTGGGATAGATAATAGCATCTCTGAATAACTAAATGAAATATAACATAGCTAGAACATAGAGAATGAAGAAATGAGGCAGAGTATTCAGACGAATGCCAAAAAGACAATATCTTACCTCCATCAATTGGGACAATTTTTAATGAAACCATTAAAAAAAAAGATGATATCTGAGAGTGTCTTTTAAGCTGTATTGAAGATTCCAGATGCAAAAATGTCAAGAAAAATGAGAAATAATTAAATGACTAAGTGGAATAGTGACTTGACCATAAAATAAAGTTTTAAAATGTCTTTCTAGCCTGAAGTTCACAGTAGCTTAGAACGAAGTAATGGTAACAGAAATTTTTGTTTGTTTATTGGTTTTGTGTTTTGTGTGCGCATGCTCTGTCATGTCTGACTCTGTGACTCTATGGACTGTAGTTAGCAAGGCTCCTCTATCCATGGAATTTTCCAGGCAAGAATACTGGAGCAGGTTGCCATTTCATAACTTGACTTTAAAGATGAATTCCAATATACATTAGGTGTAGCCAAATACTGTTTCTTCTGGGGAGGAGGAGGTTGTGAAGGGTAATAGGGAGTTAGTGTTAAATAAGGAGAAAGTTTCACTTTAGGAAGGTGAAAAATTTGGGAGATGGATGATGGTGAGAGTTGTACAACAATGTGCATATATGTAGTGCCATTGAACTGTACAGTTAACTATGATTAAAATAGTATGTTTTGTGTGATGTTTAACCAAAAAATTATAAATATACATATATAAATTTGCAGTTTGAACTTTATTATCTTTTAGTAAAGCATTTCATTTATTAACACTGATTCTTCCTTCATTTAAAATACACCATTATATATTTGTTGTTATTCACATATATTAACTTATGTCATTCACATAAATAATAGACTTAAAATTGATACATAAGTAGTCCTAGCTTTTCTCCCTTGAATTCTAATAAAGTTTCTTTGCTTTTTCACTCTTGCCCAGTTCTAAAGAGAGCATGCTAAGAGAGCATCTACTAGACAATTGCAGAGATTGTCACATCAGAGAATAGAAAGGGCCTCCAAAGGAGAAACTGTATGGGGAGAGAAACTGCATTGGTCTATTTCACGGGCAGGTTATAGAGGTGAGAGAGTGGGACAGGTAGGAGAGAAAGGCAGTTTTTGTGTTTTTAGTCAGTATAATTGTTGTGTAGTAATTAAAGGATGTAGAGAAAGAAACCCAGACAGCAAATTAAAAAGCAGAGACCACTTTACCGACAAAGGTCCATATAGTCAAAGCTATATTTTTTCTGTGTAGTCATGTACGGATGTGAGAGTTGGACCATAAAGAAGGCTGCTACTGCTGCTAAGTCGCTTCAGTTGTGTCTGACTCTGTGCGACCCCACAGAGGGCAGCCCACCAGGCTCCGCTGTCCCTGGGACTCTCCAGGCAAGAACACTGGAGTGGGTTGCCATTTCCTTCTCCAGTGCATGAAAGGGAAAAGTGAAAGTGAAGTCACTCAGTCGTGTCCAACTCTTAGCGACCCCATGGACTGTAGCCTCCCAGGCTCCTCCATCCATGGGATTCTCCAGGCAAGAGTACTGGAGTGGGGTGCCATTGCCTTCTCCAAAGAAGGCTGAGCGCTGAAGAATTGATACTTTCAAATTGTGGTGCTGGAGAAGACTCTTGAGAGTCCCTTGGACAGCAAGAAGATCAAGCCAGTTAATCCTAAAGGAAATCAACCCTGAATAGTCAAGCCAGTCAATCCTAAAGGAAATCAACTTGAATATTCATTAGAAGGACTGACCCTGAAGCTGATGCTCCAATATTTTGACCACCTAATATGAAGAGACAACTCAATGGAAAAGACCCTCATACTAGGAAAGATTGAGGGAAGGAGGAGAAGGGGGTGACAGAGGATGAGATGGTTGGATGGCATCACCGACTCAATGGACATGAATTTGAGCAAACTCCATGAAACAGTGAAGGCGAGGGAAGACTTGTATGCTGAAATTCATGGGGTCAGAAAGTGTCCGACATGACTTAGCAACTACAAAACTGTAAGGAAAGAGCAAATTAGCCAAGATGGCATGGTCAGGCTCTCTCGCCCCATGGCCTCTCACTCTTGCCCCACGTTTTGTAAATAGTGACTAGGTAAAAGTTGAGATCACTTACAGCACTGTGCATGTGCGTCACGAGGTACATGCTTGGTCACAGGCTACTATGTGTGGTACATCCATATGAGCCTCACCATGAAACCCCTGGCGGCTGCTACATTGGGGCCACACTGGAGCAACATCATGGTTATGTTATATGACATTATGTTAAGGCTCTGTTATGTCTCTGCTATGGCTACTGATACTGCTGCTGCATCAGCCAGGAGAAAGGCTGTGTTATGGCTGCCACGCCACCCAGGAGAGAATAAATGTGTCTGCAGTTCCTACAACTCCTGGAGTATCCTTCTAGCCTCTTAGTTCATGCTTTGCCTACTCTGGGTACAGCAAACAGTGCAGACAGTATGAACAGTGAGACAATTTGGGCTGTGAACAGGATAAGCAATACAACAATAAGACCAAAGAAGAAAAACTATTTTAAGAGAGTAGCATTGACATATATGCACTACTATGTGCAAAATAGCTAGTGGGGAGTTGCTGTAAAAAACAGGGAGCTCAGCCTGGTTCTCTGTGATGACCTAGAAAGGTGAGCTGCGGGAGTGGGAGGGAGGTTCAAGAGGGAGAGGATATTTGTATACTTATGGCTGATTCACATTTTTGTGTGGCAGAAATCAACACAGCATTGTTAACTAGTTATCCTCCAATTAAAAGTACAACAAATAAAAATATACAAAGAACTAAAAAAAGAATTTTACTAGGTTATAAACTAGATCACATATATTTTTCATTAATTCATTAATTCTATGAATGCCTTAATCTTCACAGTCACATTTTGTTTAGATATAACTCAGTGACTGTGCTTTCTGAAGCTTCATAAGGAAAGCATTAAACAAGCAGATCTCTAACCTTGGTAAAAGGAGACTCTATTCTCAGTTCACTGTCATCATAGGACTGTTGAGGGGTCTAATCTACAAATGCATGAACTGCTAAATACTGTTACCTGGAAAAATGAATACATTTTACTTACCATTGCAGCTTACACCATAAGTCAACTGTGTTGATGCTGATGTAGGCAATTTTCAAAACTAATACAATTTAGTGTAAATGATTAAATAAGATACAATTTATAACTATAAGCGTGTTCTTGTTTCTTTCATAACATTATGAGACAGACATCTGATACTTATTTAATCTAAAAACTTACTGGAGAGTAGTATTGATACCTGTCAGTTCTGGGAAATTATGTTAGTTCCAAGAAATTATGCAATGAATACCTCATCATAACATAAATTGTTCTGTGAGGTTCCATTATGTGTGCATCATGTCAGTGCACAGATATATACTGGGTTTATTCTTATTCCTAAATATCAGATATACTTTCATATAATTTAAGAAAATTCTTCAATTTTCTTCTGATCTTATTCATAAATATTTCATCCTACCTTAATAATGATTTTTAAAGAGTTACATCAAATATCAGTCACTTTCTGACATAATAGGTTTGAATTTATCATTATGAACATTAATATGTATGAACATAAACATATGAAATTATATATGCTATATCTTTGAATGCATGGGTGTAATGCTGTAGGTATATATATAACATATATACATATGCATACATATATATGGAAAAATTAGTTTTCTTTTTAATTCACTGAGTCATCTCAATGTTCCCTAAGAGTCAAAATTTTGTATTAAAGAGTCAAAATCTGCACTAATCGTTATTATGGGTCAAAATCTTGCTAAAGGAAATATTTTAATTCAATAAGAGCTACTATATATATTATTTATGGTTTGAAACTATTACTCATCATTTGAACATTTATTTTTTCTTTGTTGTTCAAAAATAAATCACACTTGTTTTTTGTTTGCTTTTCTGTATGTTTTTCTAAGACATAATGGCAATGATATTGACATTTTAAAAGATGCATGTTTAAAATAGATATAAGGTTATATATCACAGTTTCCCAGATGACATTTCTGTGACACAGTGTCATCTTCTGACTGATTGACTGCTAGATTGTTTAATACAGGGATAGCTGAAAATATTTTTATCAAGAGATATCTTTCACTTTATTGAAATTCAGAAATATATATTTTCACCACTGTTGTTGGTGTCTTTTAGCTCTCACTTCTACTAGCAGATTAGCTACCACTTTCTATGTATGACATGGAAAAGTGTGAGTATAATGTAGAAGAAATGTAACATTTATCTAAAACATGCTCAAAGACATGTAATGTGTAGTTGTTTAAGTATCTATGTTACCAGAAAATCATTAATAATAAAAATAACAGTAAAGTTGCAATAATTGAAGTACAGATGAAAGTTTTAAAAGATTAAGTGAACTTGACAAGAGTTAGATAGGCTTTATGCAAATAAATAAATAAATAAGGAGCTTGGGAGAGTTTACAACTAGTTCAAAGCAGGCATTAAATGATTTTTGATGTATAGGCATTCAAAACATTTTCACTTTCATACACACCTAAATCTCCCAATAAAGCAAGAAAAAGGAAGTGTGAGTTATGAGAAGTTGAGTTCTCATGTCACAAAGATTGATTCAGCATAATACTTTACATTATGGAGAAAAAGCAAAATATAATTATTTAGGAAAGTATCTCATGTAGTGATAGGCAGAATGAAGTTAATCAGATTGCCAATCAATATAATAACTAAAGTGTTTTCTTTCAGCCTCAAAAGTCACAATTAAATTGGCATCAAATTTAAATAAAGTGAGGAGTCACACAATGCTTCCAGGAGGGAATTTATTTGTTTTTAAGGAAAAAAAAAAGTGTGAAAAATTTGTGAGGCCCTTCTACAGCTGAAGAGGAATATTTTTGACAGTGTTGATATTGCTAAAACTTTAGTCCTTCTGAAATTTTTCAGCTGTTTCCTGCAATCAAAAATGCCCTGGCCCTAACAAATTCTTAAACAATGCTTCCTAATAATGACTTTTAATAATATCATTACTGACTCCTAAAATTTAGAATTGTTGTTGTTGTTGATGTTGCTCAGTCACTGAGCCATGTTTGATTCTTTTGAGACACCGTGGACTATGGTCCGCCAGGCTCCTCTGTCCATGGGATTTCCCAGGCAAGAATACTGGAGTGGGTTAACCATTTCCTTCCCCAGGGGATCTACTCCACCTAGGGATCAAACCCATGTCTCCTATATTGTCAAGTGGATTGTTTTACTGCTAAGCCACCGGGGAAGCTCCAATACTTAAAATTACTAAATAAAACTTTTCACATTGCTTTAGAAAATGGTAGTATTTTACTTTGCACATATCAACTTTGAATTAGTAAATCATCTGGCTTTTTGGATAGTGTTTATTATCTGTTGGGTATCATAAAGATCAGTAGGGGTTTAAATAGTGACAAGTCATAGCCATAGGTCTCCAGGAGCTATTAATGTTTTGGCATCGTGCCACTATGTAATGGGTTTTCCAGGTAGCTCAGACTGTAAAGAATATGCCTGCTATGTGGGAGACCCAGGTTCACTTCCTGGGTCAGGAAGATCCCCTAGAGGAGGAAATGGAAACCCACAACAGTCTTCTTGCCTGGAGAATTCCATGGACAGAGGAACCTGGTGGGCTACAGTCCATAGGGTTACAAAGAGTCAGATATGACTGAGTGACTAACACACACACACACACACACACACACACACACACACACACACACACAAACACATTGTAATAATTATATGTGAATTCTGAGTCAGAAACTTTTGTACATTTCCTTCTCTTCTTTGAAGTCTACAATGTCTTCATTTACAGATAATCTCATTGATGACAGAATAATACTCTATATTCAACAGTTTCTTATTTGTGCAGTGCTTTGCAATAAACACTTCATGTAATGTTTAGTACAAAAAAAACATCATTCTCATATCTCAGTTAGGAGAATATTAATATATTATCTGTGCCAACCTTGTTTTCTTTTTTCTGTTTGGCACATTTTCTCATACCTGGTTTGACAGGCACCCACTATGTGAGTACTGAGTTCTCAGTTGCAGAACAAAATTTGGTAAGATAGATTTCTTAACACTAATCCGACAAAAAATAAAGTTTCGGCCACATTAAAAATTTGGAATACGTCTTTTAAATGTACTCATCTTTCTAACCGCTCTGACATTCTAAAGGCAAAATATCTTGTAAGAGTTTCTAGTAACTACATTGCATCCTACCTATCATTAGTATTTTCCTCTCATCATTATGGAAACATTTATGTCTGGCAGTTGTAAATTGTTTCAATACTATGGACTTAGATATTCAGTAATGACTATCAAATTGAGTTGCCAACGTCTCACTTCATTTTTATCTCCTACCTATAAGTTCCACTCTGCTTTTCTTACATGACTTAAATGTTGTGCAAAAAATAAAACTTGGTCAGATAATAGTGAGAGGGATTAGGAAGCACCCTGTATTTGGTATTCAAATCTAAAGTTTTAAAAGTTGTTTTCACCATGCTTTTTTCTTTTTCATTTAAAACCTAATGATAGACTTGTTTGTTCATAAGCAACATATTCCTCTTTCATAATCTTTGGTGTACTGGTTACAGAAGTATTTTGTTTAAACTGTGATTGAAAGTTTTTTTTGTTTTTTTTTTTTTTTTTCCTCTGCAAAGAATGAATAAAAATGAAAAATGCCTCTTGGAGTAAATGTTAACTATCTCAGCACAGCTTTTGTATTATTACATCAAATATATTATTTTGTTTTGGAGTTCAAAGATGTAGCAATTTTCTGAATAGACGTTCTCAAAATGAATTATTATTTGTTTCTCTGTGTTTTGTATTATTACAATGGATATAAAGATATAAAACAGAGTTAATACTGAAGCAAGAAATAGAAGTGCTAAATGAATTATGATATTAGAGTGCAATGCAAGGATAGATAATTTAAAAGGCTGGAATATTTTAATAACTGTAGGAAATACATTTAGATAAATTTGAGTAACAAATGCTGTTATACAAATAACTGAGAATAGCACAGAAAAAGAACTAAAAAGTGAGCATCGTGCTTGTGCTCTGTCACTAAGTCGTGTCCTACTCTTTAGACCCCATGAACTATAGTCTGCCATGCTCCTCTGTCCATGGGATTTTCCAGGGAAAAATACTGGAATGGTTTGCTATTTCTTTCTCCATGTGATCTTCCTGACCCAGGGATTGAACCTGGGTCTCCTGTATTGCAGGTGGATTCTTTACCACTGAGCCACCAAGGAAGCTCTAAAGAAAAATGGGTATATTTTACGTTAATAAAAATGATCATATTTATATAAGTATGGGTATACTTTCTGTATCAATAAAAAGATTAAGAACTACTAAAAGTAACCAAAATGGAAACATAATATATTTACAACCATGTAAGATTAATTGAAAACTATAGGAAGATTAGTCTTTCAAACATAAAATTTAAATATTGAAAGCATTCTACTTGCTATTTATCTAATTACTATATTCAAATATCATCAAAATGTTTTAAAGTGTAGTGTTTGTGTTTGAGATATAGGAATAAAAGTAGACTATGATTTATTTTTAAATATGATATATGAAATTAAAATAAACTATTCAAAATATTCAGCTTTTTACTCACCACTAAAATATGATAATGCTAACATGACAGGAAGTTCATGTACCTGTTCATAGATCACACAATTATTTTTTATTATACATGAGCCACAGTTAAACTTAAAATTTAAAGTTAGTTAACTGTTTATGTGTGAGTGGGATGTTCCTTTTCATACTGTTCATGGGGTTCTCAAGGCAAGAATACTGAAGTGGTTTGCCATTCCCTTCTCCAGTTCAGTATCCAGTTCAAACCATTCAATACCACAGTAATCCAAGTCTATGCTCTGACCAGTAATGCTGAAGAAGCTGAAGCTGAACGATTCTATGAAGACATACAAGACCTTCTACAACTAACACCTAAAAAAGATGCCCTTTTAATAATAGGGGACTGGAATGCAAAAGTAGGGAGTCAAGAAATATCTGGAGTAACAGGCAAATTTGGCCTTGGAGTACAGAATGAAGCAAGGCAAAGGCTAACAAAGTTTTGCTAAGAGAATTCACTGGTTATAGCAAACACCCTCTTTCAATAATATGAGAAGACTCTACACATGGACATCACCAGATGGCCAACACCAAAATCAAATTGATTATATTTTTTGCAGCCAAAGATGGAGAAGTTCTACACAGTCAGCAAAACAAGATTGGGAACTGTCTGTGGCTCAGATCATGAACTCCATATTGCCAAATTCAAACTGAAATTGAAGAAAGTAGGGGAAACCACTAGACCATTCAGGGATGACCTAAATCAAATCTCTTGGAAGTGGGAAATAGATTCAAGGGATTAGATTTGATAGATAGAGTGCCTGAAGAAATATGGATGGAGGTTAGTGACGTTGTAAAGGAGGCGGGATCAAGAGATCCCCGAGGAAAAGAAATGCAAAAAGGCAAAATGGTTGTCTGAGGAGGCCTTACAAATAGCTGTGAATAGAAGAGAAGCAAAGGGCAAAGGATAAAAGGAAAAATACACCCATTGGAATGCAAAGTTCCAAAGAATAGCAAGGAGATAAGAAAGCCTTCCTCAGCAATCAATGCAAAGAAATAGAGGTAAACAATAGAACAGGAAAGACTAGAGATCTCTTCAAGAAAAGAGAAACAGTGGAAACAGTGACAGACTTTATTTTCTTGGGCTTCAAAATCACTGCAGGTGGTGATTGCAGGCATGAAATTAAATGACACTTGCTCCTTGGAAGAAACGTTATGACCAACCTAGACAGCATATTAAAAAGCTGTCAACAAAGGTCCATCTAGTCAAGGCTATGGTTTTTCCAGTAGTCATGTATGGACGTGAGAGTTGGACTGTGAAGAAAGCTGAGCACTAAAGAATTGATGTTTTTGAACTGTGGTGTTGGAGAAGGCTCTTGAGAGTCCCTTGGACTGCAAGTGGATCCAACCAGTCCATCCTAAAGGAGATCATTCCCGGGTGTTCATTGGAAGGACTGATGTTGAAGCTGAAACTCCAATACTTTGGCCACCTCATGTGAAGAGTTGACTCATTGGAAAAGATCCTGATAGTGGGAAGGATTGGGGGCAGGAGGAGAAGGGGATGACAGAGGATGAGATGGCTGGATGGCATCACTGACTTGATGAACATGAGTTTGGATAAACTCTGGGAGTCGGTGATGGACAGGGAGGTCTGGCGTGCTGCGATTCATGGGGTCGCAAAGAGTCGGACACAAATGAGCGACTGAACTCTATGATCTTCCCTTGTGGCTCAGTAGTAAAGCTTCCTCCTGCCAATGCAGGAGATGCAGGAGATGCGAGTTTGATCCCTGGGTTGGTAAGATCCCCTGGAGAAGGAAATGACAACCCATTCCACTATTCTTGCCTGGGAAATTCTATGAACAGAGGAACCTGGGGGACTATAGTCCATGGGGTCACAAAAAGAGTCAGACATTACTTATCAACTAAACAATAACAACTGACCCTATGACACCAAGCCGAATTGACAATGCAGCAAAGAAGGATATGAATTCTTTCTGTCCTTAGATGGCTTTTATCTGATTTAGAAGAACAGATGTAGTGGAAATAAAATTTCCTAAATCATTGCCATTATGATTCACAGGATAAGAAGGGATCAAAATTGCTATTAGTATGTTGATGGGAGGAGAGCAAGGACAAACCCAATATTTGGAAGTGACACAGTGTGGGGCTTGACACTTGTTAAATAATCAAATATGGATATATGCTGTAAATAGTGACTTCAATGTTAGATAGATAAATAGGTAAAGATAGATATATAGAGATGGAGAAAATCAAACATTCAGTTATTTTGAAAAGTTGCTAACAAGTCTTCATTCTTAGTTAAGATGTGACAGGAAAATTTGACTATTTCTCCACACTATGCTTTAATTGATATGCAACACATATAAATAGCAAACACTCTCTTCAAACATCACAAAGGAAGACTCTACACATGGACATCACCAGATGGTCAACACCAAAATCAGATTGATTATATTCTTTGCAGCCAAAGATGGAGAAGCTCTACACAGTCAGCAAAAATAAGATCGGTAGCTGACTGTGGCTAGGATCATGAACTCCTTATTGCCAAATTCAGACTTAAATTGAAGAAAGTGGAGAAAACCACTAGACCATTCAGGTATGACCTAAATAGAATCCCTTTTGATTATACAGTGGAAGTGACAAATAGATTTAAAGGACTAGATCTGATAGACAGAGTCCCTGATGAATTATGGATGGAGGTTCATGACACTGTACAGGAGACAGGAATCAAGACCATTCCCAAGAAAAAGAAATGCAAAAAAAACAAAATGGCTGTCTGAGGAGGCCTTACAAATAGCTGTGAAAGGAAGGAAAGCAAAAAGCAAAGGAGAAAAGGAAAGATACACCCATTTGAATGCAGAGTTCCAAAGAATAGCAAGGAGAGATAAGAAAGCCTTCCTCAGAGATCAATGAAAAGAAATAGAGGAAAACGATAGAATGGGAAGGACTAGAGATCTGTTCAAGAAAATTAGATACCAAGGGAACATTTCATGCAAAGACGGGCTCAATAAAGGACAGAAATGGTATGGACCTAACAGAAGCAGAAGATATTTAGAAGTGGTGGCAAGAATACACAGAACTGTACAAAAAAGATCTTCACGACCCAGATAATCACCATGGTGTGATCACTCACCGAGAGCCAGACATCTTAGAATGTGAAGTCAAGTGGGCTTTAGAAAGCATCACTATGAGCAAAGTCAGTGGAGGTGATGGAAATCCAGTTGAGCTATTTCACATTCTCAAAGATGATGCTGTGAAAATGTTGTACTCAATATGTCAGCAAATTTGGAAAACTCAGCAGTGGCCACAGGACTGGAAAAGGTCAGTTTTCATTCCAATCCCAAAGAAAGGCAATGTCAAAGAATGCTCAAACTACTCCACAATTGCTCTCATCTCACACGCCAGTAAAGTAATGCTTAAAATTCTCCAAGCCAGCCTTCAGCAATACGAGAAACGTGAACTTCCAGATGTTCAAGCTGGTTTTAGAAAAGGCAGAGGAACCAGAGATCAAATTGCCAACATCCACTGGATAATCAAAAAAGCAAGAGAGTTCCAGAAAAACATCTATTTCTGCTTTATTGACTATGCCAAAGGTTTTGACTGTGTAGATCACAGTAAACTGTGGAAAACTCTAAAAGAGATGGGAATATCAGACCATCTGACCTGCCTCTTGAGAAACATGTATGCAGGTCAGGAAGCAACAGTTAGAACTGGACATGGAACAACAGACTGGTTCCAAATAGGAAAAGGAGTATGTCAAGGCTGTATACTGTCACCCTGCTTATTTAATTTATATGCAGTTGGGAAAGATTGAAGGCAGGAGGAGAAGGGGACGACAGAGGATGAGATGGTTAGATGGCATCACCGACTCAATGAACATGAGTTTGGGTAAACTGCGGGAGCTGGTGATGGACAAGGAGTCCTGGCGTGCTGTGGTTCATGGGGTCGCAAAGAGTCGGACACGACTGAACGACTGAACTGCACTGAACTGAACATTCATGAAAACATGTACAGGGCACCTACCTGGAAGTTTCACATTTTCTCCTTGTTTGTCATCATTTTAAGGCAATAATGCCTTGAAAAAAATACCAAATTAAAAGTTATTGTGCATTAACAAAGCATACACTTTCATTACCCTAAAGCCACAGTGTTCTCTAGATGATGGTAATTTTCAAGATATTTTGTGTTGCCTTTCCCATCTTGTTTAGAATGAACATTATTATCATAATGATCATCACTTCTTCTCCTAATTTGCAATATGCAGTTCAAGACCTTTGAAAAAACAGTTCCACTTCTGCACGTAAGGATTTTGAAAGCTGACACATCATCTGAACAACATCAAAAGCTAACAAAGCTGAAAAATCAACAACATTTCTTGAAACTGTTTACTGAAAAAAATTCACAACCTAAAAGTTGAGAGTTATGTTTTATTTGGGGAACGTATTGAGGGCTATTGTTGGGAAACAACCTCTCATATGGCTCTCCGGAAGGATTCCAAAGTGTTAACTGGGGAGTCAGGATATATAGGAGTTTTTGCTAAAACAAAGAAACAAATAAACAAAACAAAATGCAGTGAAACATCAAAAAGGACTGGTAATCACAAAAACAGATATCTCAAGTTAATGATTTTGGTGCTTTTCTTTGTATGGGAAGATGCAACAGTCTGAGCTCATTGAAATTATTCCTTTGATATGCATCTTTATTATCTAGGGCCAGTATTCTGTTTTCCTCAATCCTGAATTCCCCTCAGGGCATTCCTTTGGGGGTGGCTGCAGTGGCTGATGGCTTGATGGGGGCTCAACATTTATTGTTTGCTGAAATGGCAGGCAACATTCTTTCTCCACACATCCTTAAGAAAGATGAAGACACAGAGCCACTGCTACCTCCATGATTGGAGAGACAGACATGTTAAATACAGGTAGTTATGTTACTAGAGCAGAGATGCAGAAGCAGAAGCTGGGGAGGAAAACCTCAAAAGCAATTGAGAAATTTGCTGGAGGCTCAGTGTTGACAATATGGTGTTTAAACGGTGGAACTCAGTCATTTGGGGGGGGGGGGGGTTCATGATATTGTGAAATTTATTCCCAAAAGACCAAGCGAATTCTCACAGCAAATAATTGAGAAAAATCACTTCATGTGCCTAGCAGGGAGAAGGGGAGACACCATTTTGAAACACCCAGGTTACTTGTTCTTTTTAACAAGGCCTGTCCTCAGAGTAAACTATTTACCAGAACCTAACCTCCTGGAATATTATTGTTAGGCAGTGAGAATAGGAAACAGGAGTCCAGAATGGTGGTGGCTAAAAGACAAGGAAGGGAAAAGCCCAGGAAAATTGAACAAAGGAGGGTCCAAGGACTGGAGTGAGGACCTCAGGTACAACAAACAGCATTCCTGACTAGCCTATTTTACATAAGGCAGGCCCAGGGGGAGGAAAAAAAAAACATATAAAAAGAGGAGCTAAAGGGCCGGGAAACTGATCTGTCCGAGAACTAAAATATGGACTGTCCAAGAGCTGTGACATGCCAAGGGCTTTAACGTCCTTCGCTTCAAATCTTTGTTGTGACGAGACAGAACCAAGGAAATTACACTCCCCTAACATTATCAAAGCCTAACTGACCTGGGGGGAAATGGGGAAGGAAATACTCACACACTATAGCCATCTTGTCCTGCTAAAGGGAGAGAGGAAACAAAACTGAGGACCTCTTATGAAGTTCACATTGCAGAGGCATCAGTTCAGTTCAGTCGCTCAGTCATGTCCAACTCTTTGCGACCCCATGGATTGCAGCACGCCAGACCACCCTGTCCATCACCAACTCCCAGAGTTTACTCAAACTCATGTCCATTGAGTCAGCAGAAAAATAGGCTCATTAGAAGACTTAGAAGTAATCCTAAGACTATTTAAAGAGCCTTCTAAGGGCTTCCCAGGTAGTTCAGTTGGTAAAGAATCTGCCTGCAATGCAAGAGACCCCAGTTCGATTCCTGGGTCAGGAAGATTTGCTGGAGAAGGGATAGGCTACACACTCCAGTATTCTTGGGCTTCCTTTGTGACTCAGCTGGTAAAGAATCCACCTGCAATGAGGGAGACCTGCCTAGGTTCGATCCCTGAGTTGGGAAGATCCCCTTGAGAAGGGAAAGGCTACCCACTCCAGTATTCTGGCCTGGAGAATCCCCATGGACAGAGGAGCCTGGTGGGCTACAGCTCATGGAGTCACAAAGAGTCAGACACGACTGAGCGACTTTCAGTCCCCCACCACTGTATTACTAAAGGCCTTTTAATTACAGTCCTTTTATCCAGCATATCATGTCCTACTCTCAAGAGACAATTTTATAAGGCAAACCAAAAAACAAAAAAAACACAATTTAAGGAGAGAGCATATCAGAACCAGATATGGCAGGGATGTTAGAATTATTAGACTAGGAATTTAAAACAATTATGATTAATTTGGACATAAAACAGATGCACATGTAGGTAGACAGATGAAAATCCTAAAGAGAAAAAAAAATGATAAAGATTAAAAAGCACACACATACACCATAATAGAAATGAAGGATGACTTGATGAACTTATTGGTAGATAGGATATTGCTGAGCAAAGAATCTCTTGAGAGATGTTGACTGAAAAAAAAAAATAAAAAAAATAATGAACAACCTAAAAGTTGAGAGTTATGTTTTATTTGGACGACTGTCTAAGGACTTCAATCCTGGGACACTGCATGTCAGATTGAAGAGGAAGAGTTAAAATTTTATATAACCTCCTTCTCCTTCTGCCTCTGTAACTCAGCTTGCCCCTTGCAAAGTCTAGATCACATAGGTCACGTAGTCTCAGAAAGTGGGGACTTGCAATACTAGGAACTGGAGTTTATCTCACTCACCCTTGTCCTGCTCTTTGCAATTGCCTCGCCCCAGCAAACTAGCTTAATCACGCCTGTCTGTGTAAAGGTCAGGCATCCCTCTCCCCATCTTGACTGCTGTTCCGCATGCGCGAGAAACCCCTTAGTTTAAACCAGCCTATTAACAGCTAGTGTTGCCCACTATAGTGAAGTGAAGTCGTGTCCGACTCTTCGCAACCCCATGGACTGCAGCCTACCAGGCTCCTCCGTCCAAGGGATTTTCCAGGCAAGAGTACTGTTTGTCAATAAAAACTCCGTAATCCCTTTGTTCGGGGATCAGAGCTTGGAGTGTTAACTGCTCTGGGCCCACTGGCGTAATAAATCTGAGTTTTCCAACTCTCCAAGTGTGGTGCTTGGTTTCTCGAGTACTGGTTTCTGCAACAAGATAACATTGAGAAAACGATGCCAAAGAGGCAAGGGTGTGAGGGAGCTAGGGTATGTGGGAGTTTTAGCAACAACAGATCAGGTAGTTGGAACATCTAAAGATTATTGCTACTAAAAGAAAACCAGATATCTCAAGTTAGGAAATTTAATGCTTTTTTTTTTTTTTTTTGTCAGTGCTGTAGGACTCACAGGACCATTGTTCCTTGATCATCACTCCTTGCAGTGGAAGCACAGAGGCTTAACCACTGGATCAGCAGGGAATTCCCTAGTGCTTTTCTATGTATGGGAAGATGCAAGAATCTGGGATCACTGAGATCATTCCTCTGATATTCACCTGCACTGTCTGGGGCAGGTATCCTGTGCTTTCTCATTCTGAGTTTTCTCAGTATGCTTCACTTGGGGTGACTGTGAGGCTGACTGCTAGGTGAGCCTGGCAATGGACAGCCTAGTTGTCTCCATCCTGAGTACCCTCAGGGCTCACCATTCTGGCCACAATAATGTATTAACAATGGTTTGATGGCTGCAGCATCCTTTGCCTACTGATATGGCAGTCAGTGTTTTAGTTCTCAGAGAGGTTTTTTTTTGAAAGTCGCTCAGCTGTGTCTGACTCTTTGTGACCCCATAGACTATACAGTCCATTGAATTCTCCAGCCAGAATGGGTAGCCTTTCCCTTCTCCAGGGGATCTTCCCAACCCAGGGATCAAAGCCAGGTCTCTCACATTTACTAGCTGAGCCACAAGCGAAGCTCAAGAACACTGGAGTGAGTAGACTATCCTTTCTCCAGTGGATCTTCCTGACCCAGGAATTGAACCAGGGTCTCCTGCATTGCAGGCAGGTCTTTACCAACTGAGCTATCATGGAAGCCCTTTCAGAGAGTATATCAAGATAATCCTGTAAAACTGAAAATCAAAGAGAATAAAGACTATCCTAGCCTTTGAATTACAGAATATCCAAGGAGAGTTGGACAATGTGGTATTGGGACCAACTCCCCAAAGCAATATTAAATTCTATATTTTCAGTAACACCACACTCATTCATCATTCAATGGCTATCTTCATTAGTTTTACATTTTAGGAGCTATAGTCATATTCTGCATGAGCTAGATTGATTTTATCATTATTTTAATTTTTTAGTTATTTATTTTTATTTATTATTGATTTTTTCATCTTTTTTATATTCATTTTTAATTGGAGAAAAATTGCTTTATAACGTTGTGTTGGTTTTTGCCATACAACAATGTGAATCATCCATAATTATACATAATTATGTATGTATGTATGTATTATGTATGTATTATGTACATATGTATATATGTATTATAATTATACATAATCATCCATAATTATACCTAGAGAGAAGGTATATCTCTTCCCTCTAGGCTCCCTCCCCTCCCCCATTCCACCCCTCTAGGTCATCACACAGTGCCAGGAGGTCAACACAGAGCACCAGGCTCAGACTGAATTTATTTTTTAATTCTAAATCTTCCCTCATCTTTTATTCCTTATTGCTTTTAATGGTTTCATAATATTTTAAGACATCTAGGCTCTAAGTCCAATTCATCATTGTGTATCTCATTCTGATCTAATCAATCATTTTCAAGCAATGTTGATTCTAGCTCTATAATATCTTTTTATTATTATTTTTTCCTTTCTATTCCCAATGCAAATGTTTTTTTGAAGGACTTTTCTTATCTCAGTACCAATACTAACAGAGCAGATTTTTCTTTCTTTAATCTTTCCTCAAGAAAATGCTATCAAAATTTTCCTAGGAAAAAATATATTCAAAGGCACAGTAAAGTTAAAGACACAAATTTTTCACAACTTTAACCAGACAGTCAGGGTCACCAAAGACCTGATGCAACCTCTTTGTTTGCCTTAATCCCTATATTTTTGGCAAATATATCGTGCTGATTTCCTGCATATTATGTTTCCACACAGTTTGCTCCAATCCCATTTCTTTCCTTCCAACCTAAACTACTTCATATTACCTTTTTTTTTCCAAATGAAAAATTCATTTCAGTCCTCAGCTAATAAAACAAATAAAAGCCTCTGTAAATGGACCTTTTCAGATTAAAAACACCTTATTATTTGCCCCATCACTATCACCATCACTTTCACCAATAAATAGAAATTATTTCTTCCTCTGAACTCACAAAATTATTTAGAACCTTTCTTGCAGTATTTGACTTTTCAAGCTAATAACAGAAATACCTGCTTACTTGTCTGGTTGTTCCATGATAGGAATAATATCTAACATATTTTACCTCCAGAAATATCTTGTACTAGGCTTTTCGAGATGAACTCAACTAACAATGGCAGAACAGAATCCTTTAGCTATGAAATAATAGATTTTGTTATGAGCACAATGAACTTCAGAAAGTAATAAAATAATTTACATTTAATTTCTACTATATTTTTCCAAGGTCAGTCTCCCAGTACTTCTATCCTCCACTTTATTAGTATATTTATAAGTGGCCATAAACTCTAAAAAATTTTACTTCTCTAATCAATCCTGTGTTCCTCCAAGTAATGACAGCCATAATAACTTTTCTGAAATGAAATATCCTACTAAAAAACCTTCAAAACTTATCTCTTCCCAAATAAGATGAAAATTGTAAGCACAGCATTATACACACTGCTTAATTAATGTGATCTGTATTATTACAGAATAAGAACACACTTCTACCAATAAATTCTCTTTGTAGCATTGAGCTTTTACAAGCAGGCATTTTAAGGGAGGAGATTCAAGGGAGGTTGAAAAATTATTTGTGTTGAGAGTCTGAAGTTTTTAACAGGTCCAAGCTGAGGCCTTGGTAGAGAAGAGGGCTCAAAACAGCCTGAGGAGGCTGAGGCCTAAGAAAATTACTATTTAAGTGTTTCTTTTTCTTAAGGGCAGGGCAGTCCTTAAGAAGAAGGATTTAAGCACATAGAGACTGTGCTAATTTAAATATTAATATGCTTTATTTAATTAATAATTAACCATTTAATAGCATTTTAATATTTAAATTTAATGCTACAGTCTAATAATAATATTTAAATTTTGCTGTATTCCTCATATGACATATTTCCCCAGGACATTCAGTTATGAATATCTCATTTAGAATTTCTGAAATTGACACTGTTTCAGTGTCAAATACTTTTTTCTGTATTGTAATGGTTAATGTTAAGTGTCAACTTGACTATACTAAGGGATGTCCAGATAGCTGGCAAAGCATTATTTCTGGATGTGTCTGTGAAGGTATTTCTGGAATATATTAGGATGTGATTCATTAGAGTAGTAATCTGCCCTCACCAATGCATGTAAACATCAGCCAGTCTCTTGGGAGTCCAAATGGTACAAAAAGATGAAAAGAGGAAAATTCTCTTTCTTACTGAGCTGGGATGTCTAACTTTTCCTGACTTCAGACCTTGGAGTCCTGGCTCTGGGGCCTTTGGACTCTGGGACTCAAACTAGTAGCCTTTTTGTTCTCAGGCCTCCAGGTTGGACTGGGAGTTACACCAGTGAGTGGCTCCCCATGTTCTTGGACCTTTGTACTTAAAATTGAATTATACCACCAACTTCCCCGGGTCTCCAGCTGGCGGATGGCAGATGGTGGGACTTCTCACCATCCAAAATGGCATGAATCAATTCCTATAATAAATCTCATATATATCTATATAAATCCTACTGGTCCTGTTTCACTGGAAAAACATGACTAATATATACATTAATTTAGAACTTTACATTTATAATAAATTTTAAGTTTATTGATTTTGGACTTTAAACATTACTATGTTTAAAATCTTTTTGAATTTTGCTTTTATCTTTCTTCTCTCATCTATATTATCAATAAATATAGACAATATAAATTTTATATTTTAATAAACTATTTTGGTTAAAATATTATGTAGAATAGAAAAAAAAAAAGGACACTTTGGCAAAAAGGTTAAAAAAATCAAGCAAATAACCAAAATAACTATAGCAGAATCAGTTGCTCTCTATGCCCATATCTCTTGGATAATAACTCTATTATCGCTTTTAGATATTTATCAGCACATTTATCTTAAATTGTTACTTGTTGATACTTAATATTAACCATCACAATCCAGTGTTCTATCCATTTCTGTGATTTCAATTTTACATATATATATATATATATAATTGATTTATTCTTTCTCATATATTTTAATGCTATTTTCCCTCTCTATTATTAATTATTTTTGCTCTCTTTGTCCTAGTCTAAAAATCCATGCTTACCTGGCATCTAGTTCACAAATTCTCTTTTATTCTGTGGCCAATATTAAGCCAAAACAACCTATTGTTTTCTTAATAACTATTGCTATTTCAGTTCCAGGATTTACATTTAGTCTTTTATATTTTTATTGTTCTATGGTACAATTTCACATTCATCATCTACATTTAGGAACATATCATTTCCATTTATTTTTAAATCTATGTGTGATAACTTTTATGTTATTTATCTTGAATTTTGTCTCTAGCATTCAATTTTATCTATTTATTTATTATCTTGGTTTTATTTATCATATGCCTCTACTTTTTGTTTTAATCCTGGGTATTATGGTATGATTCAGGGTACTCCAGAGAAAATAACCAATAGGGTTGGTCTATCTACCAGTCTATCATCTATCTGTTAAAAAAAAAAAAAAAAAAAACAAGGGCATATGCAATTGTAGGTTGTAAGAACTGGTGAGTCCAAAATCTTTAGAAAGTAGGCCTGGGGGCTGAAAATTCAGGTAAGAGTTGATGTTTCGGTCTTAATGTAGAGTTTTCTTTTCCAGAAAACCTCAGTATTTGCTCTTAACACATTCAAGTGATTTTATGAATTCCACTCACATTCTTGCGGGAGATATGCTTCTTTTGAAGTCAACTAACTGTAAATGTTAATCTTATCTACAAGATAACTTCACAGTAATATCTATACTGGTGTTTGACCAAACAATTGGGCAACATACACTAGCCAAATTGACACATAAAATTAACCATTAGAATTATGTATGAAAAATAATGTTTTCAATGATGCTTTTATAATTCATAGTAAGTTAACCCTATAATCTTATAGGCAATGAGATTAAAAGATCACAATATATTGACTAGTGGGAGAGTGATTATCTTTGAATGATTCTCTGGTATTAATATAATCATATTTGAGAATCCCATGGACAGAGGAGCCTGGCGGGCTATAGTCCATAGGGTTGCACAGGGTCAGACATGACTGAAGCGATTTAGGATGCATGCATGCACTTATATAAGAATAACAGATATTATATTGCTTTTATAATTTGGTTTCTTCTCCTTGGCAACTAATGAACTCAAACTTTTATTCCCTTAGTACTGTGAAAATGGGGGGAAAAAAAAAAAACAATAACAACAATCTTCCTTTCAGATTTTTTTTTTTCAGATTTTTTTTTGTATCAACATTTGACATATTAACCTTCAACAACATAATAATTTTCCAAACCCTCAAAGGGAAAAATGACTAACCTGCTCATGTTTCTGTACCTCTTTTACTCTGGGATTGTTTACCTCATAATACTTTGTTTATCTTAGTAGCCCCAAATACTAAAATTGTGTCTTCCCATCCCAGTGAAGACTGATGAAATTCCTTCCTACTTCTCTGCCTCTGGGCATAGCTACCCAGATTTTCAGCTTCTTACTCCACATAAAGGATAGTTAATCTCCGAATAGTTAATCGCTAAGTAGAAAACTGTAACAAGTGAATACTGATTCATTTTTCTTTGGTTTCTTTCTTTTCGGGTCTTGTTTTATCAAATCCATATGGCTATATCAGCTTTCCAATAGAGTTGTTACTCAATAAACTTGCCATGCTTTTTCTTCTTTTCCTCTTCCTATTCTTTTTTCTTCTTTTACTTTTCTGTATGTTCTGGATAGGACTTTTGATCTGTCAAATTTACTCCATCATAGCTGGTATTAGAAATCTTTATTAAGTTCTTTGCCACCCAGCTAAAATCAGAGACTATTTCAAGAAGAAGCAAATGGTCAGTAGTTTCAATGGAACCTGAAATGTTAACCAGCTGACCAAAATTAACAATGTGTCACAGCAGTCATTGTCTTTAGCCAAAGGTTATAATGCCAAGTGTGGAGTGTTTTGAGATACAGCCAATGTCAGAGTGTGTTGTTGACTGTTACTCTAATAATGTATGGGATGCATCATGCATTTTAGCTACGCAATGAAAGACAGCACATACTGAGAATGAAGGTGAGTATTGTGGGAATAAGTACACAAGTAACTTCTTTTTTCTGTTCTTTACTTATTTCCCCCTAGGACTTCATGAGTGACTAAATCTAATAATTGAATCTGGAAGAAAAAATAAGCATAAGCTAACAAATATACAGTAAATGTCAACTAACTACAGTGATTGTAAGACAACAATGTATATGTATGTACCTCAGTTTTGGATAAGTTAAAATGTGAATTGATGTGGGTGTTAGGAGTCAATAAAATTAATTACACATGCGACTTCCCTCATTGTGAGCTCCATCAGGATTCAAAACCTTATTTAATCCTCCATTCCACTTACTCTTTGGTCTTCTTTTCAAACTGTTTCAGAACAAAGAAAGAAAAGTGGTGCTACTTATTTATTTTCCTTCATATCTCAACAGCTATATTAAGAATTGCATCCTTTCAACTAAACAGTGTTGTGAGCCAATAAGATCAGATTTGTAAGTTCCTTCTGTCCTGGAGCAAGAGAAGAAATGAAAAAGAAAAAAATAGAGTAACAGGATTCATATCCCCTTTAGAAGAACTGTTGATATAAAGTGCTACATTCATTTTGAAGATAATAAATTGGGCTGGTGAAATTGACTTGATTAGGAGTTACAGAAGGGAAGCAGGAAGCAGTATATTGTTTAAGATTTTATAAAGCACAAAGGGTATCTAAAATTATAAAACATGACATTCTAAAATATTAGCATATGTGGCATATAAATTAAAAATCACTGCCCTTTTCTAACTCAGAGTTTTGAAATTTACCAAAAACAGTAGTTTATAAATCACAGAATGAATTCAAGCAACCTAACTTGTTTTGGGCATATTTTACAAGACCCTATTTTATCCTGTTACCCAAGAAACCACTGGCATCTATCATGCTATTTTGGACCTGTTTTCCTCTTTAAAGAATTCACATTTAGCCTTCTGTACCCTGAAACCTCATTATTACTACCTCAGGGACACGTTGCTTAGATGCTATGAATGCTCCCTATAAATTTTCCCTATAATGACAATATTGTCTAAATAACAACAAATGCCAAAAGCACTCTGTAGCTAATGTTCAGTGTTGTTTGGCCAGGTTCCTCAGGCTGTTGATAGCACTCTACTGTAATCTATTCAACCAGAATGATCTTTTTGAATTTACAAGTCATCAAGGGATATGAATCATACTAAACTCTGGCTCATGCCTCATTTCTAAATGAGCTAGTCCTTGATCCTTATATGGCTCTGAACCAGTCTGCACTTACAAGCAAGGCGTTTTTACCCATACTTTTCTCTCGGAAAATATTGACTTCATTGAACACCTGCCAAGCCTTCTTCCCTCTCACATCCATCATCTTCTTGGAATCTCTATCCACAGAGCATATAGAAAGATATCTTGAATTATAAAAATGGCACAAAATTGAAAGGAAATAATAATTCAAGTTTTCTGCTTTGATTTCTGTTCACCTCATATTTAATAATTTTGATGCCTTACATAAAGACTTGCATACAGTAACTGTTTACTAAGCTTTAATAAATGAATAATTAAACAGTTTATCTCCAACAAAATGTAGATGACCATAAAATGTTTTGCTTATTAATCATAACAAACAGGTGAAAATCAAGAAATTAGTAGATGATGAACATGAGAGATGACAACATATAATATAATATGAAATCTTCCCATTTTTTTCTTTAAAATACATATGTTAAAATGTATATTTTAAACTCTGTATTCCTAAGTCTGAATGTTTTATGTTTCTGTACATTTAAACTTGTAAGTTACTATTTGGAATGTCGAAGGGCTTTGATTTGGGGAAATTTATAAAATAAATTTGAAAACTTATTTTCAGTCTCGATGGTTTTATCATTGAGCATTATACATGAATTATGTTTGAGATACAATTCATGCTTATAAAGAGATATTCAAAGTAGCAACAAATTATCTTAGTTTTAAGTAATTAAGTTGAAGTGTGTTACCTACAAATTTGTAGAAAAAATACACTTTAAATATGGCTTTTAAGAATAGTGTTGCTTTCACTTCTCTCTGTGTTAAAATATAAGCCTCAGGTTTATCATAGCCATTCTCACACAGAGAGTAGTAGTAGTAGGCCGCCCATTTAATTTCAGCTTTTAATTAATGTGAAAGAATAGACTACCCTGAAACACGTCTTCAATAAAAGCATCTAAATAAATAGTGAACAAGGGATCAGACAATTTACTGTACATGATTTGGTAGAGGAAGAGTTTGGTCAATCAGAATTTCAGCTATAGTTGTTTTAGGGCCTCTGATGAAAATTAAAAAATAGGAGAAATAAATTGTCAAGGTAACTGATATAAGTACTATCTAATGATCCAGTATAAAAAAAATTAGCAATTCAGGAGAGACTTTAATGTGCATAGATTGAAAGATCATTAACTCTGAAACAGTATTTTTCTTTTCATATGGCATAGAGATCATTGCCATCTCACACTCTGAGGTGAAGCTGTCCAGTGAAGAACACACTTATCCTGAGTGCTTGAGCACTGAAGGGCTTCATTACTCCATTAGAGGGCATGCTTTATTCTGCTATTTGAATTATCAAGAAAATTTACAGCTAGTTTATAACTTGCATAGCACTATTTAAACCAAGTAAGAGCCTTTCCTTGTTCTAAAGGCAATATTTGTTTGTTTATGGGTTCTTTATTCATGGGATTTCACTCCCATTGCCTCCTTGAATGTTTGTTTCTAAATCTGTTGCCTAAACACTTAGCCTGCTTCTAATCCTTCACATCACTAATAACTCAGCCTTTCTAAGTCAGTGGTTCACTAAATTGCATTTATTTTTCTTTCTGAATTAAAAAAATACAGTATCTTGCACTTTCTCATCATTTATTGCTTGTTCATCCTTGCTTCAAATGTGTATTAGCATAATTACATTTTTTAAAATCTTAACTTTTCTTCTCAAAGACAAAGACATGAGTCTGTGAAACTACACAGCACTTGGAAACTTTAAATAAAATGAATTAAGTGTCATAAAGACAATTGTCACATTTAGTATAAAGGGAAAAATTAACTTCTATTCCAAAATCACTTTGCTATTAAATTTGCAACTAGGTTTAAATCTGGTTTATGGTATAAGTCATTCTGTTTAGTAGTGCTCAGCAAGAACAATGATGTATGTTTAATTTTTATAAATAGTATATTTTCTAAAAAAAACTACATGAATTTAATTTTTTACATCCACTAGCAGTATATAATAAAGTTTAATTTACCCCGTCATTTATTACTAAATGTTCTTAATAATTCACCTTTTGTAAACTGATACATAAATAATTATAACAATATGTTAAACTTAATATGTTTAATCATTAATGTCATTAACAATATTTCTGGTCAGTTTGTCTTTATTTTCAGTCATTATTTGCTTATATCCCATTCTCACACATTTTTATAAGTTTGTAGAAACTCTGTTTAGGAACACAAATCTCTTATTATAAGAGATATTTTCTCTCAATCTTGCATTTGTACATCCTCTATGGGGTCTTCAAATATACATAGACATACACAGACAAATTCATAGGGTAAAATCAGTCAATTTTTGTCTTCACATTTGGATCTTTGTACTGATTAAAAATTATTTTTAAAAACAAGCCACTGTAAATACACTCTTCACTTTCACATGCTTAATGGTTTTGTTAGCTAGTTAGAATAGGAAAAAGGAGTCCAGAATGGTGTTGGCTAAAAGACAAGGAAGGGAAAAGCCCATGAAAATAGAACAAAGGAAGGTCTGAGGACCAGAGTGAGGACCGCAAGTAAAACAAACAGCACTCCTAATAATCATCACTAATAACTCAGCCTTTTACATAGGGAAGGCCCAGAGGGAGGAGAAAAAACATATAAAAAGAGGAGCCAAAACTGGGCCAGAGGTCTCTCTTCTCCTCGTGTCTTTTGGGTCGGCATGCTCTCATGCCTCCAGGATGTATTTTCCTTTACTTTCTAAATAAAACTGAGCTGTAACAGGAAGCTGTAACACTGGTCTGTCTGAGAGCTGTAACACTGGTCCATCCGTCACTTCAAATTTTTGTTGCGATGAGACAGAACTGAGGCAATTGCAAACTCCACTGACAGTTTTTTGAAGGTTTTTATTTCTTTTTTTTTTGTTTTTTGAGTGTAGCTTTTTAATCCATTTGAAACACATTTATGGTGGTTTGAGGTCAGAGAAAAGCTTCATCTTTCAGTATAGATAGATAACTATTTCAGAACAGTTTAATTACTGGAAATGGAAAATTCCTCATGAATCATCAATATCTTTGTTTCTTTTTCAATTTGTTTTACTGAGATTTTTTTGATTTAAGTAATTTTATCCAGTGCTAAGAAAGTGTGTGGTTAAGTTCAATAATTTATTGATTTATCTCCTTTAATTCCATTCTTTCTTTAACTTGAAACATATTTATTGATGTGTCTACTGTAGGTCAGAAATACCCAACAGGAAAAAAGGTAACAATAGAAAGAAAGGGAAAAGCAATAATATAAACAGATAAACACAACTGAAAATTGTGGTAAGTATACTATCAAATAATTTCCCTATCCAAGAGGATTTTGTTGCAGAAAGATAGTTACTAACTTCTTTAGTAGCATGAAATGCTTAACTTACTAATTGTAATTAAATTTATTCTAAAAATCTTTAAAAACACATATGATAAATATTTTTTTATGTTTACAGTAATAGTTGTCTTGATAAGTATCTTCACACTTCCTTATTATAATTTTACTATTTCAATTAATCATTTTGCCAGCTATTTTTAAGTGCTTCAATACTACAAAAATACAGAAGCTAAATGAGTATAACAGTTTATTTCTACTATACTATTTAAAGGAATTACATTATGTAATTTATTCATTTTCTTCATACTTTCCCCCCATAGTTTTCATGGACAGAATCACAATTTCAGAACTAGAAATAAAATAGAATACTATCTCTGCCTAGATTATGAGTTGTAGCTTGTCAACAACTGACTTACAACTTAAATATGAGGTGACCTGATTATATCTTCTAAAGTTTTTCAATAATCTTTATTTAAATATTGTTCTTGGCCACTATTAAACATCACATTAATTTTCTGTGGCAAAATAACACTCCAAGTTTGTGTGTTTCCCTGCAACCTGAAGCTTTTTCTTGTGTACCCATGTCTACCAAGTTTAATTTTCTTTCTCTCCCATGTTCCTCAAATATTTAGAAACATCAAGTAGTATCACATACTGCATGTTAGAGGGTGGTCCAGAGTTTATATATCCTAGGAATCCACAGATTGTGCATGCACAGTCTGTTTCCTCTAAAGAATAGATCAAGCTAGTATCTTTCATCAGATGTGGGGTCTGCTTTCTACATAACCAGTCTGTAGAAAATGGAGTTTATAAGCCTTTCTGTTTCTAGTGTACATCCTACTTTTATCAGAACAGTTTGATTTAATCACAGTTCCCTTTATTTTCCCCTCTGTTTTTTTTTTAAGTGGGAAAAATTAGTAAATCATAGTTTTTATATAAACAAATGCTTAAGATTGTAGAATAACCAGATATATATATATAATATATATAAACCAATATCTTCATATAGCTTTTTAAAAGTTAAAGACATGTTTATAAATATATCTAATACTAAGAATAATGTCACTTGTCTTATTTTTCCATACACGTTTTCATTAACTTTTTTTCTTTTCTATTTAAACATACTTATGGGGTAATGGGGTTTTACCGTATCAATATATTCCAATTCTAAATTTTATTCTATTTTGCTGCCCATTATCACTGCCTAGTCAATAGGCTTCTTATTAACATTGACTCTTTTAAACATTTAGATATTTCTTCTTTTGAAAGCATTTTTTTTCTTTATGGAACAAGTGTTCTGGCACTATCTTCTGCTTGAATACAAGGCACATGTTCCTGAAACCTTGCAGTCTGTAAAATCACCACTATCAATCACAGGGCTTATGGGGAAAATGAGACTGGTCAAAACCTTTGCAGTTGTGTAAACAGTACTAACAAAAACAATAATTGGCATCTTGGGAAATAACTGGGGCAGATTAGGCAAGCAGCACAGGTTTTCTGGAAGTGGCCTTAAGGAATATTAAAATTGAACAAAAAATAATAGGGAAGAAACTGTGGCTTGTGGGAAGGACAGAATCAATGCAGAGGGAAGTGATGCTCTGAGCACAGTGGAAAGTAAAACCTACCTTGAATCTAGAACTCTCCTGGGGCGGGATTATAGCTCTCCAGAGTTAACTTAGTGCAGAGACCCATTTTCAACTTTCCAAAAACAGAGATGAAGGGCCTCTTGCCTATGAAATAACCAAGCTTACTACTTTTTGTTGAGGGTTAAAATCGCCCCACTATTTTGGCTGTCTCCCTTTAGTAACTCAGACATGAATCCACACAACTTTTTTTTTTTTTTAACTTATGCTCATAACATTTCCCTCACTGTTAAAAATGTAGGAATATTATTGTTTAATGGAAAGAGGTTATTGCAGAAGGAAATTTCTTGCAACAGAATGGAATCAGTTGCTTTAAAATAGTGTATATATATTTATATTAATTCATTAATTAATATATATATTTAATTCAAAAATAAGGTTAAAGATAAAAATCTGTGAGCTCATATTTAAATTTTAAAAAGTCTGGGAACTAAATAGAAAATAGTTTAAGAGGACAGATATAAAACTTCCATTATTTTCATTTTGGCAAAGCATACAATGTTTTTTCTTTTTGGTACTGAGTTTATATTGATACTCCTGATTTTCACTTACATTTCCAAGTGCCTTAATATTTTACAAATAAAAATTAGTTCATGTTATCTATATCAATGCATATTTAGATCTTTCAACCTAAATTGGGATTATACTTCATTTACTTTTATAACTCTCCAAATTTTCATTGAACTAGGCAAAACTTCTCTTAAACACACACCAAAAATAATCAATAATGATGATAGGTTTTTCTAGTTATAGATTACCTTACTTTCCTGGAATAAACCTTGTTTGTCTGGATTAATTTTAAGTACTAGTGCATGGTTTGATTTTATAATATTTTATTTACATTTTGGCATTTCTTCAAAATAAGATTTATCTATAGTGTTCTTTGTGCTGAGTTGTGATAGCTTTGTAAGATGTTTGGATAAAACTTTTTATATTGTCTATGTTATGGAACATTTTAAATAAAATCAAAAGTGTTCTGTAAGTCAATTTTGCTAATTTATGTTTCAGTATAAAAACATCCATTTGGCTAGCTTTTAAAATGCATTTATTTGTCCAAAGTTGCACACCATGTTATTTTACATGATTTTATTGTCTTTTATATCGGTGGCTATATGTTATCATTTTTATCCTTTTAATAATAGGCAAGTATTGGTATCAAACATTAAAAACAAACAAATATTAATATTTCACAAATATCAATTTCTGAGGTTATATATATGTTCATTGGTATATCAGTTTTATGTATTTAAATATATTGAATATTTTAATATCCAAAAAGGAAAAAAAGTATAAATAAAACTGTAAAGTCCAAGTAAATACCACTTATCTAACAAAAACAACAAATAGTGTATAAACAAAGCAAAGAAACCTAGTTTCTAGACCTAGATATTTGTGACCATGAGTAACTTACTTAATTTTCTATGTGGCTTACATAATGCTTGTCATTACAATTTGGATTTCAGTAATACCGCTCATAATATGAAAGTGTTCCCTGTGGAGGGGTGTGTGTGTGTGTGTGTGTGTGTGTGTGTGTGTGTGTGTGTGTCTGCATGCACATGTGCATGTGCTAAATTACAAACTATTCAAAACAAATAATAATGTAAAATGGGAAATTAGTTTTTTTATTTATGAAGGCACTGGTTTTGTCAAATGTATACCAAAATCCTTCAGAGGTGTGACACATTTTTCCCCCTTAATAAGAGGTTTTATACCCAAGTATCCAAATCTCATTAACTCTATCAATATGACCATGGGTACATCCTCAGTGGGAAAACTTTCTTACAATTTTCCCATTTGATTAACACTGTACATTTTCTTATTTGATTAAATACTTTAAATTGAATGAAGGACTCCAAGGAGCCCTTTTTTTGGAAAGAAAAAATATTTAACCCTGTTATGAGTGATAGATACCATTCTTTGTTAAGCTTTGAATTTAATTTCTCTGATAAAATTCTCTTTGAATGGCACTGTAGTTATAAAGTGTCCAAACCTTGAAAATTATAGATTAATGAAAAAGATACAATTTTATTCTTCAAATTCCTCAAATACAGAAAAAAATCAAATACAAATTTAAAATAAATGGATACAATTAAGTAATCTTATCTGTTTGTAATACTCTAGGTACATTGTCTTCTATAGGACTAATGATACAGAGCTATTGATAATACCTCAATCACTGCTTATTACTATCCAAAACAATCACTATTTGTTTCTGTCCAAATCAATCCTGATCTAGGTTTTTAATAAATCAAAATAGGTCCAAGGCATGGTATTACAGTCAGCAGTCTGTGCATTTATTTGGAATTAGAAGGACCTAGCTTTGAATCCAGCTTTGTCAATTATGATCTCTGAAAGTGAAAGTGTTAGTCAGTCAGTCATTTCTGAGTCTTTGAGACCTCATGGACTGTAGCCTGCCAGGCTGCTCTGTCTATGGGATTTTTCCAGGCAAGAATACTGGAGTGGGTTGCTATTCCCTTCTCCAGTACGATTTCTAAGATTATAAGAAATTCATTTCTCATCTACAACCATGACCTAGGGTACAGGGCTCACAACACAATCTCTGTCCTTACAGAGAATCTGCCTTGATATGCAATCTACAATGGTCTCTTAGTTGTTTCATCTACAAATAAAATTACTTTTAAAAAAGGAGCATTCAAAAGCTTATGGAAATAATTTATATGCATAATAAACATGTGATGCCTAATAGGTATCCTTATGCTATTTATTATTATATTGAAAAGAATGAGCATGGCAAGGATGCTTATATGTTCATTCTGAAATGATATAACACACATTTTTAACATTTTTCTATATTAGAAAATAAAAGTAGAATTTCTTTTTTTGGCTGCATGAAATGTGGGATCTTCAGTTCAGTTCAGTCGCTCAGTCGTGTCCAACTCTTTGCGACCCCATGAATCGCAATATTCCAGGCCTCCTTGTCCATTACCAACTTCCGGAGTTTACCCAAACCCATGTCCATCGAGTCGGTGATGCCATCCAGCCATCTCATCCTCTGTCGCCCCCTTCTCCTCCTGCCCCCAATCCTTCCCAGCATCAGGGTCTTTTCCAATGAGTCAACTCTTTGCATGAGGTGGCCAAAGTACTGGAGTTTCAGCTTCAACGCCAGTCCTTACAATGAACACCCAGGACTGATCTCCTTTAGGATGGACTGGTTGGATCTCCTTGCAGTCCAAAGGACTCTCAAGAATCTTCTCCAACACCGCAGTTCAAAAGCATCAATTCTTTGGCACTCAGCTTTCTTCACAGTCCAACTCTTACATCCATACATGACTACTCGAAAAACCATAGCCTTGACTAGATGGACCTTTGTCGGCAAAGCAATGTCTCTGCCTTTTAATGTGCTATCTAGGTTGGTATAACTTTCCTTCCAAGGAGTAATCATTTTAATTTCATGGCTGAAATTACCATCTGCAGTGACTTTAGAGCCCAGAAAAATAAAGTCTGACACTGTTTCCACTGTTTCCCCATCCATTTCCCATGAAGTGATGGGACCAGATGCCATGATCTTAGTTTTCTCAATGTTGAGCTTTAAGCCAACATTTTCACTCTCCTCTCTCACTTTCATCAAGAAGCTCTTTAGTTCTTCACTTTCTGCCATAAGGGTGGTGTCATATGCATATCTGAGATTACTGATATTTCTCCCAGCAATCTTGATTCCAGCTTGTGCTTCTTCCAGCCCAGCGTTTCTCATGATGGACTCTGCATATAAGTTAAATAAGCAGGGTGACAATATACAGCCTTGACATAGTCCTTTTCCTATTTGGAACCAGTCTGTGGTTTCATGTCCAGTTCTAACTGCTGCTTCCTGACCAGCATACAGGTTTCTCAAGAGGCAGGTCAGGTGGTCTGGTATTCTCATCTTTTTCAGAATTCTCCACAGTTTATTGTGATCCACACAGTCAAAGGCTTCGGCATAGTCAATAAAGCAGAAATAGATGTTTTTCTGGAACTCTCTTGCTTTTTCGATGATCCAGCGGATGTTGGCAATTTGATCTCTGGTTTCTCTGCCTTTTCTAAAACCAGCTTGAACATCTGGAAGTTCACAGTTCACGTATTGCTGAAGCCTGGCTTGGAGCATTTTGAGCATTACTTTACTAGCGTGTGAGATGAGTGCAATTGTGGAGTAGTTTGAGCATTCTTTGGCATTGCCTTTCTTTGGGATTGGAATGAAAACTGACCTTTTCCAGTCCTGTGGCCACTGCTGAGTTTTCCATATTTGTGGCATCTTAGTTCCCTGATAAGGGATGGAACCCATTACCCCTGCAGTGGTAGCAGGGAATCTTAACCACCGGACCTCAAGGGAAGTCCTTAAAAGCAGAGTTTAATAGAATAATATCTATTCCTACAGATAGAAAGAAAAAAACTCTGATGTTACCTTGAAACTAAACTTAAAAATCAAATCAGAGATTATTTCAGCTATTGTTGTTTTTGCTCAGTTGCTTAAGTTGTGCCTGAATTTTTTGTGACACCAGGGACTGCAGCATGCCAGGCTTCTCTGTCCTTCATTATCTCCTGGAGTTTGCTCAAACTCTTGTCCATTGAGTAGGTGATGCCATCCAACCATCTTCATCCTCTGTCGTCCCTTTCTCCTCCTGCGTTCTATCTTTCCTAGCATCAGGGTCTTTGCCAATGAGTCAGCTCTTCACATCAGGTGGCCAAAGTATTGGAGCTTCAGCTTCAGCATCAGTCCTTAGAATGAATATTCAAGTTGATTTCTTTTAGGATTGCCTGGTTTGATTCCCTTACTATCTAAGGGACTCTCAAGAGTCCCATCAGCACTCTAATCAGCACCACAACTAGAAAGCATCAATTCTTCAGCGTTCAGCCTTCTTTAGGGTTCAACTCCCACATCTGTACATGACTCCTGGAAAAACCATAGCTATGATGATACAGACCTTCATCAGTAAAGCGATGTCTCTGCTTTTTAATACACTGTCTAGTTTTGTCATAGCTTTTCTTCCAAGGAGCAAGTGTCTTTTAATTTCATGGCTGCAGTCACTGTCTGCAGTGATTCTGAAGTTAAAGAAAATAAAATCTGCCACTGTTTCCATTTTTTCCCCATCTGTTTGCCATGAAGTGAGTGGGTTGGATGCCATGATTTTAGTTTTTTGAATGTTGATGTTTAAGGATTTATTTTTCAATAAATTCATTTTAATTCTCTACCTGGATAGGGAGTACATCTTAAAATCAAATAATTCTACCAGTATAGATGGCTCTTAAAATTTAACTTGTTATTTCCCCAGAAAATAATATTTTATGTATTCTTGGGTTCCAATTCAGTATTCATTTATGCATTTCACACATTTCCAACATGTCAGCAAACCTAGAACTTGTATTGGTGGGGAAAAAAAAAAAAAAACCTGTCCAGACACATCAATCCATCTCTCCTCCAACGGTGATCCTCCCATCACAAGGAGAATTGGTAAGGCTTTGTCTACATTCATAATAGAAGTGAAAACTTCAGTTCGATTGGTGGCTCAGTCATGTCCGACTCTTTGTGACCCAATGGACTGCAGCATGCCAGGCTTCCCTGTCACATTACCAACTCCCAGAGCTTGCTCAGGCTCACGTCCATTTGAGTTGGTGATGCCACCCAACCATCTCATCCTCTGTTCCTCTTCTCCTCCTGCCTTCAGTCTTTTCCAGCATCAGCGTCTTTTTCCAGTGAGTCAGTTCTTTGCATCAGGTGGCCAAAGTATGTCAAAACTTACACCCGAACCAACTTTAACAGCAACACAAGACCCACGTTGTCATGCTCTTTTGTGTCTTTAAGTTTGAACTGACTATTAATACAGTCCTTTTTCCAAGTCTATTAAAAAATGACTTTCAAGGAAAATGTTTAATGGATGTGTTGCCCATTCAATCTGTCAGGTATTTTGCTTGCTATCATTATAGATCAGTGACCATGTAAATCTATTCAATGAAAGAAAGGAAATTAACTGAATTTTGGTTCAAAATGTTTTACTCAATATCCTTTTTTATATATTCTATGAAATGGTCATTTATGACTCATTATGCTCCTCAATTTTTTAAGAACCCATGATGTGAGTTTCTTTTAAATGCAATTCATCTATCTTTCTGGAGAAACCTATGTGTTCTGAAGTGTCTATAAGAATGTGCAACTTTATGGTAAATCACTTTTTGTCATGTTTGACTGGCAGGACAAAGATCATGATCAATCACAAAAAATATTAGCCTGAATAATTCCAAAATTTGCTCTATTTATAGTTTAGCTCATAAATTTACAAGCTGCTACAATATCTTTTGAAAAAACATGAGACTTTAAAAATAGATAAATGAGGTTTTAAAATATTCTGATGATTTTTTATTATAATTCTATATTTGATTAACCTTTACAGTATTTGATATGGGATAGTTAGATAGCATCACCAACTCAATGGACATGAATTTGAGTGAACTTCAGGAGATACTGGAAGACAGAAAAACCTGGCATGCTGTGGCCTATAGGGTCGCAAAGAGTTAGACATCACAGAGCAACTGAACAACAACAATCAATAATCATTATGTGAAAATTGTAGTAATTTATAATTTTATTAGCTATAGCAAAAATCAAAATCAGACATGAAGACAAATTTTTTTAAAAGACAGTATACCTGCAGTACTGTAAACAGATAACATTATTCAATGAATTTATCCATTTACTTTAAAGTTTTTATTTTAATATTTCTCTTGTGTCAATAATAGGTATAACTCCGAGAAACTAAAAGTTTTAGTCAACTATGTAAACATTTTGTTAGTTAAATAAATCATTATGTGGTTACTAAAAGTCATCATAATTTATAGACTAAGACTTTTTGTAAATGTTTTATTCAAAGAGAAACATATTTTTTTTTGCATTCTATAAGCATAAATTCCCTATCCATTACTCAAATGCAATATTACCATACAATTTCCCCCCAGAAATATAGTTATGGATAAATATGTCCCTCCCCTATGCTCATAAATATCATTTCATTCATGCTAATCTTTATTTTGATACTGGATTTTAATATCACGATTAAGTGTTTTTGATTTTAAAATAATAAAGGTGATATTTTTACAAATATATACTCTTTTTGCAACCAAACTTGGAGAAATTTATTTTTCTTTTCTGTCAGAATTTTCAACTTATATGTTTTTCTGTATTCAGTGGCATTAAAGTTTTATTTGTTCTGCTGCAATTTCCACTAAAATTAGCAATCTACTGTTAAAACAAGCTAAAAATTTAATCTGAAAGTGTAGGTGAATGTTCACTATTTGCCATTTAATAAAATTAACAATATATGAAGAGGGATAGTAATTATTTGCATGTTTTAGTATACATGGTTGTGTGTGTACAGTATTTGCATGAGTTTCTGGGTATGAGTGTGTGTGTGTGTATGTGTGTGTGTGTGTGTGCATCTGTGTGTCTATGTGTGTGTGTGTGTGTAAGAGTGGAGAGGGAAGAAGGGATATTAAACACAATTTTGTAACTGCTGACATTAAGTTTCCTTTTAGACATTCAAGTGAATATGTACACTTGGAAGTAGTTTAGGTGGAAGTTATTTTTTGAGCACAATCTTATGTATTAATATATGGTAGTTGAAACCAAAAAGTGCTTGGAATACATCAGAGAAATTCTAAACAGTGAGTAAAATAATGTCTGGGGAACCCAGAAACTTGAGAGTCAGGCAAGAGACAGAAACATGCAAAGCATACTAGAAAGCAACAATTCAAAAAAAAAAAAATCAGAAGATAGTACATAGTTTCTTAGAAAGAAATGGAAAAGAAAGCTTAAAGAGTAAGTGGCATCCTAGTTAAGTGTTCTTCACAAATTTTGGGTCTACATTTTGATGACTGAAAAGGAATGTCTTTTCAATCAGCCTTCTTAGATACTTCTGATACTTCTGATACTTAGATACTTTCTGAGGAAACTGAAGAGAATGGTCTGCTTGGGAATTCTGCTTCATGAATATAGAAGTTTGGACCTCAGAAGTAAAACATTTAAGCTATTATTGCTTTATTCCAGGTGTCTCAGTCTACTGAAAATATAGTTGTTTCAAAATTTTGTGAATTTATTTGCAATTAATTTAACTGACACTTTGTATACACTCATAATCCTGCCTGAGACATTTAGTGCTACAGATTTAATCATGATTATTTGAGATGTACCAGGTTTCTGTAGGACAAAGCAATCCTTAGAAAGAACAAAGTAGGAGACATCAGACATCTTGGTTTCAAACTATATTGTAAAGTTATAGTAATCAAAATAGTATGATACTGGCATAAAAACAGTAATGTAGATCAATGGAACAGAATGAAGAGTCCACAAATAAATTCCTGCTTATATAACCATCTATTATTTTACAAGACAGTCAAGAACACTCAATGGCTAAGTTTCTTTAACAAATGATGTGATGAAGGGTGGATAATCAGATACAAAAAATAAAATAAAATAAAATTTGACACCTATATTACTCCATTCACAAAAATTAACTCAACATGGATGAGAGAGTTAAACGTAAGCCCTTATACTATACTCCTGGGGTGGTGGCGGGGGGACATAGGGTAGAAGTTCCTTGACATTTTCTTTTTTGGCAATAATTTTTTGAGTATAACACCAAAAGCACAAATAAGAGAAGCAAAAGTAAATAAGAGAGACTGCATCAAGCTTAAAAGCCTCTGTACAACAAAAGACAATCATCAAAATGAAAAGGCAACCAATGGAATGGAAGAAGATATTCGCAAATTATGTATCGGGGAAGGGATTGATATAAAAATAGAACTCATGCAGCTAAATAGAAAAGATATGATTAAAAATGGACAGAGGAATTGAATGGACATTTTTTTTTTAAAGAAGACATCCAAATAATCAACAGGTATAGGAGAAGATGCTTAACATTACTAATTACCAGGGAAATGCAAATTAAAACTACAAATGATATATCACTTCACATTTGATAGATGGTTATCATCAAAGAAAGGAGAAATAAGTGTTGGCAAGGATGTGGAGAAAAGGGAATGCTTGTGCACCATTGGTGAGAACATAAATTGTTTTAGCAAGTATAAAAGATAGTGTGAAAAGTTCCTCAAAAAATAAAAGTTCCTCAAAACCAACAGAAAAATAGAACTACCATATGATCCCAGCAATCACATTTCTGGTTGTATATCCTACGGAAATTGAATCAGGTTTTCTAAGAGATATCTACACCCCAAATTTACTGCTGTATTTTTCACAATATACAAGATATGGACAAAACCCAAGTGGTGTCTGTCAAGGATGAATGGATAATGAAGATACTATATATATGTGTGTATATATATATGTCTTAGATTAAATATATATATTATATATTTTCTATTGTTCAATGGACAATGAAGATATTATATATACTATATCATATATATATATATATTTGTTATTGCTGTTCAGTTACTAAGTTGTATCTGACTTTTTTTGACCCCATGGACATGGCATGCCAGGCTTCCATGTGCTTCACTATCTCCTAGAGTTTGCTCAGATTCATTTCCATTGAGTCAATGATGCTATCTAAATATCTCATCCTCTGACACTATCCTTTCCTTTAGCCTTCAACCTTTCCCAGCATCAAGGTCTTTTCTTCTGAGTTGGCTCAAAGTACTGAGGTTTCAGCTTCAGCATCAGACCTTACAATGAATACGCAGGGTTGATTTTCTTTAGGATTGACCGGTTTGATCTCCTTGGAGTACAAAGGACTCTCAAGAGTATTCTCCAGCACCACAGTTCAAAAGCATTAATTCTTCAGTGCTCAGCCTTCTTTAGGGTCAAACTCACATTTATTCATGACCATTGGAAAAACCATCTCTTTGACTATATGGACCTTGGTTGGCAAAGTGATGTCTCTGCTTTTTTAGTACACTGTTTAAGTTGGTCATAGCTTTCCTTCCAAGGAGAATCTTTGAATGTCATGGCTGCAGTCACCATCTGCAGTAATGTTGGAGCCCAAGAAAATAAAATCTGTCACTGTTTCTGTGTTTTCCCCTTCTATTTGCCATGAAGTGATGGAACCGGATGCCATGATCTTAGTTTTATGAATGTTGAGTTTCAAGTCAGTTTTTTCATGCTCCACTTTCACTCTCATCAAGAGGTTCTTAAGTTCTTCATTTTCTGCCATTTGAATAGCATAATTTGCATATCTGAGGTTGTTGATGTTTTGCCCAAAAATCTTGACTCTGTCCTGTGATTCCCCAGCCCAGCATTCTGCATGATGTACGCTGCATATAAGTTAAGAGGGTGACAATATTCAGCCTTGTTGAACTCCTCTCCCAATTTGGAACCAGTCAGTTTTTCCATGTCCAGTTCTAACTGTTGCTTCTTGACCAGCATATAGGTTTCTCAGGAGACAGGTAAGGTGATCTGCTATTCCTATCTCTTTAAGAATTTTCCCTACTTCGTTATGATTCATACAGGCAAAGGCTTTGGTGTACTCAATAAAGCAGAAGTAGGTATTTTTCTGGAGTTCCATGCTTTCTCTATGATCCAGAAAATGTTGGCAATTTGATCTCTGGTTCCTCTGCTTTTTCTAAACCCAGATTCAACATCTGGAAGTTCTTGGTTATATATATATATATATATATATGTGTGTGTGTGTGTGTGTGTGTGTGTGTGTGTGTGTGCGCATGTGTGTATATATGGCTTCCCTGGTGGCTCAGATGGGAATGAATCCACCTGCAAAGCAGGAGACCTGAGTTCAATCCCTGGGTGGGGAAGATCCCCCTAGAAGGGCATGGAAACTCACTTCAGTATTCTTACCTGGGGAATCCCATGGACAGAGGAGCCTGGCAGACTGCAGTCCATGGGTTCACAAGGAATCAGAAAAGACTGAGCAACTAAGCGCACACACACACACATTTATATATATATATATATATATGAGAGAGAGAGAGAGAGAGAGAGAGAGAGAGAAACAGAGAGAGAAACAGAGAGAGACAGGGACAGAGACAGAGACAGAGAGACAGACATGACAAAGAGGGAAATCATGCCATTTGCTACAACATGAATAGATATTGTGGGTGTTAAATGAGATAATTCAGACAAAGACAAATATTTTATAATACCTCTTGTAAGTGGAATCTCAAAAGCTGAACAGATAACAGAATCATGGTTACCAGAAGTTGGAGGTTAGAAAAACACACAAGGTTGAAATTTGTAACTAATATATAAATAATTTCTGGATATCTAATGCAGAGTATACTGACTATAGTTGAGAATACTGTATTATCATCTTCAAATGTGAGAGACTAGATCTTAATTATTCCCACCACAAAAAATGATAATTACGTGTTTAGAAAGAAGTGTTAACTGGTATATTGTGTTGGTAACTGAAATACATGAATGTATCAAATCAATATGTTGTGTATCTAAACTAATAAAATGTTAAATGCTGATTATATCTCAATCATTTCAAAATTTGGATCAATCACTTTGAAAGTACTTTGCACATAGTCTTTGCAGTAAGTAGCTTCTGAAATCATTATCAACGTACTCATTCTTTTGTATTCATTCTGTTGTATAATCTCTTTAACCTGAATATGACTTACACGCTTGGATGCTAACTCACTACAGTCGTGTTCGACTCTTTGCAACTGTAGCCTGCCAGGCTCCTCTGTCCATGGGATTCTCCAGGCAAGAATACTAAAGTGGGTTGCCATGCACCCCTCCAGGGGATCTTCCCCACCCAGGGATCGAACCTGTGCCTCCTCCATCTCCTACATTGGAAGACGGGTTTTTTACCACTAGCGGCACCTGGAAAGCCCTGAACCCGAGTATGAACTGACTTAGTCCCTTGCTTCTAACATGTGGACTAGCAAGTTGATAGGATGTCACTTCAGAGATTGGATTATGGAGGTCAGGATCTCTTCTGTGCTCTTCTTGATGAAGTCAGCTGCCATATTGTGAAATGATCTGTGGAGAGGATTGAGGCTGGATTCCCATCAGTAGTCAGTGAGGAATCTGAGCTTAGTTCAACATGTGATATATTAGACCCTGTTAGCAACTACATGGATGAGTGTGACAGAAAATCCATTCTCAGTTGTACCTTGAGATGGCTGTGGCTTTGTGAGATACCTAAAGCAGCTGAGGACCCAACTCAGCCATGCCTGGATTCCTCACCCACAGAAACTGTGAAAAAATTTGCTATTTATTCCTCCAAGTAGCTATGTTTAGGGAAATGAATAACACAGTGATCAATAACTAGTACAGCCATTAAACATGAATAATCTTGTCATACACTCAACAAATTCATTCTAGGTATGTGCTTAAAACTATTATGCCTCACGTGGACTGGGAAATTAAATGAATGGGCTATTCATAAAATGAACTTTAAAGAAAGTATAAACATAGATCAACCTGGAACCCAAAATTATGAGTAAAAACCAACAAGTTACAAAATTTACATGTATAGATGATTTTGTACTTGTATATTACAGCAGCAAAATATATATAATTATATGAATTATAGTAAAGATATAATATTAATCCATGGTACAGACTTTGAGATCAGGATATTGCCTCAATGAAAGATTATTGAGAGGTCAAAGAATGCATCATTATCATTAATAAAAGTATTATATTTTTCAAATAATATGTCATATGCAAGTGTAGCAAAATGCTATTGACTTTTATTATATTTTGGTAGAATATGCTTAGCTATTTCTTATATTATACCTCTACTGTTCTTGTTTTAAATACTTCATAATTTTTGAAATAATATTTAATAAGGGGAAATTAAAGCATTATAAATGTGATACATTAATATGAAATTGATAAAAGTGTTACTAATACAAAATATAATGGAGATAAAAGTATCTGAATTTGTTTAAGAAAAGCTAAAAGAAGACCAAATTATATATAGATCTTGTTTACTGTAGTACTCCAATGACAACAGGATCAACAACCATAATACATCAAATAATTTCCAAGACATTAAGCAAACAAGTCATTTATATAGAGAAATGTAAACAAATCATTTATACATCTAATGCATACAGTATATCTTTAAACTATGCCTTAGAGACATCTAGTAAATAGCATGAAGTAGCATAAATCTATCATATTTTGTTATTGTTGGGAAAAAATTTTAAAATGACATGTAATCCACTAAAAATGGAAAATACATTATTCAACTATGTAAATCTGACATCTAGAAATATTAATAGTATTATGGTAATTAAAGAGTAACATAATTATTCAAATTTTAGTCACTTGATACGCAGTATATTATAACAAAGATGGGCAGTCTTAGAGATTTTTTTATTGTCAATTTGTTGTGTGACATAAACTTTCCAAATTAAATATATTTTAACTAATATGTTTACTTTGACCTAGAAATTATTAAGTGAGAAAGTACATAGTACCAAAATCATTTGCTTTGTGTACATTTTGTCATTGTTACAAAAGCAGTTAGGATAATTAAAATGTCTATTATTTTCATTATTTGTTTAATAAGTGGGACCAAAAAATTAACTTCAAGTTATTATTTGTGGCTGTTTACAAATAAGACATAATTTGTCTACAACCAAGGGGAATAAAGCTAATTCCCAAACCCTTCATAACTTACTAGCTGATTTCTGAACATTTACTTTCATACATTTATATAAATGCCTTTAACTATTAAAATGGAATTAACTCTGTGGAAAGTAAAATGTAAATTTTAGTGAATCATTTATTATTTTATTGAAAGTCACTCATTCATGTCTGAATCTTTGCAACTCATAGTCCATGGAATTCTCCGGGCCAGAATATTGGAATGGGTAGCCTTTCCCTTCTCCAGGGGATCTTCCCAATCCAGGGGTTGAATCCAGGTCTTCTGAATTGTAGGAGGATTCTTTACCAGCTGAGCCACAAGGGAAGCCCAGGAATACTGGAGTGAGTAGCCTATCCCTTCTCAAGTGAATTTTCCCAAACCAGGAATCAAACTAGGGTCTTCTGCATTGCAGGCGGGTTGTTTACCAACTGTGCTGTCAGGGAAGTCTGAATCATTTATACTTGAATATTTAAATACGTTTTTGATAACATGTATAGAAAGAAAATATAACATTGAAAATCAAAAGCAGGTGGAAATGAGAAAAGAGAATTTGGGAGACTAATTTGACATTACGTACAGATTTTGCTTAGATTTCATTAATGACCCAGTTTTCACCACTTCTATCCGAGCATTTGTCTGTGTAAGTTCTCAGCGCTCTCCCACTGTGGGTAACTTTAATTCTCTGTCCCTGGGCTTGGTTTGTGACTTGTTGGGATCAATATGACCTGACACTAGTAGTGTCTTGAAAAGCATTAGCAAGATTAGACTCACTAGCTCTTGAGCTACTGATGTCCTCATGATAATAACATAATATGTCTGGTCATCTGGAGAAAAGGATGAATGACAGCTGAAGCAGAGAAGCATCAGCTGAGATGCCCTAAGAAAGTTCAGCTGAGAATAGGCCTCTGAGTAAATTTCAGATCCAGCCAATCACTGATAACCAAACAAGTTACCAATAAACTGGGCCCAAAACTAGATTATTCCAGCCATGGGAAACTCAATTTATAATAAGTAGTAGTTGATTTTAAGCTACAGGATGTTTTTTTTTTTTTTACACAATGATAATTAAATGATATAGGCCAATTATTTTATAGAGCATTTTATGAAATGGAATCCATATAATGCATGTTCTCCATATTGTGTAGCTACAGAAATTCACAATAAATAATATTAAAAATTCACCTTAATGTTTTATTCCTTCAGATCATAATGTTTTGTCCTTCAAAGAAAATTGTAATATATACAATTATGCTAGTGCATGGAGAAGGTCCTCCCAAGTTATATTATGATAGACATCAAAAATATATCATAAAAATATTATTAAATTGAATCATTAATTTTGTATACCTGAAGCTAATAGATTGGGTTGGTACAAAAGTAATTGCAGTTTTGCATTGTTGAAATTTGCTGTTTGATATTGGAATACGTTCTTAAATAAATGTGGTTATGTTATACATCATTTTAATGAACATTTCTTGCTTTTTTTTTTTTTTTTTTTGCTAATGACATTGCTTTCTGTGTATTTTATATTTATTTTAGACTATGGAAATGATGTTAGACAAAAAAAGTAAATTCAAGCGATTGTTTTATTTGAGTTCAAAATGGATTGTAATGTAGTGGAGACAACTCCCAACATCAACAACATATTTGGCCCAGGAACTGCTAATGGATATAGTGCAGTGGTGGTTCAAGAAATTTTGGAAAGGAGACAAGAGCCTTGAAACTGAGGAGCATATTGGTTGGTCATGAAAATTTGACAATGACCAATTGAGAAGATTGTCAAAGCTGATCCTCTTATAAGAAGTTGTCAAAGTTGATCCTCTTATAAGAATTTGCTGAAGAACTAACTCAACTTGGACTATTCTATGGTCATTCAGCATTTGAAGAAAACTGGAAAGGTGAAAAAACTGCACAAATGGATCCTTCATGAACTGTGTGTGTGTGTGTGTGTGTGTGTGTGTGTGTGTGTTAGTCACTCAGCCATGTTCAACTCTTTGTGACTCTAGACTGCAGCCTGCCAGGCTCCTCTGTCCATGGGATTCTACAGGTAAGAATATTGAAGTGGGTTGCCATTTCCTCCTCCAGGGGATTTTCCCAACCCAAGGATCAAACCTGGTCTCCTGCATTGCAGGTGGATTCTTCACTGTCTGGGCCACCTGGGGAGCCCCATGAGCCAACCACAAATCAAAAAAACTTGTCGTTTTGAAGTTTCATCTCCTCTTTTTCTATGCAACAACAATGAACCATTTCTCAACCCGACTGGGAAATGCAATGAAATGTGGATATTATACGACAACTGGCGATGACTAGGTTGGTGGCTGGACTGAGAAGAAGCTCCAAGGCATTTCCCAAAGGCAGTTCAGTTCAGTTCAGTCGCTCAGTCGTGTCCAACTCTTTGCGACCCCATGAATCGCAGCACACCAGGCCTCCCTGTCCATCACCAATTCCCGGAGTCTACCCAAACCTGTGTCCATCGAGTCGGTGATGCCATCCAGCCATCTCATTCTCTGCCGTCCCCTTCTCCTCCCACCCCCAATCCTTCCCAGCATTAGGGTCTTTTCCAATGAGTCAGCTCTTCACATGAGGTGGCCAAAGTATTGGAGTTCCAGCTTCAACATCAGTCCTTCCGATGAACACCCAGGATTGATCTCCTTTAGGATGGACTGGTTGGATCTTCTTACAGTCCAAGGGACTCTCAAGAGTCTTCTTCAATACCACAGTTGAAAAGCATCAATTCTTTGGCGCTCAGCTTTCTTCACCATCCAACTCTCACACCCATAGATGACTACTGGAAAAAACACAGCCTTGACTAGGTGGAATTTTGTTGGCAGAGTAATGTCTCACCTTTTCAATATGCTATCTAGGTTGGCCATAACCTTCCTTCCAAGTAGTAAGTGTCTTTTAATTTCATGGCTGCAATCACCATCAGCAGTGATTTTGGAGCCCAAAAAAATAAAGTCTGACTCTGTTTGCACTGTTTCCCCATCTATTTCCCATGAGGTGATGTGACCAGATGCCATGATCTTAGTTTTCTGAATGGTGATCTTTAAGCCAACTTTTTCACTCTCCTCTTTCATTTTCGTCAAGAGGCTCCTTAGTTCTTCTTCGCTTTCTGCCGTAAGGGTGGTGTCATCTGCATATCTGAGGTTATTGATATATCTCCCAGCAATCTTGATTCCAGCCTGTGTTTCTTCCAGCCCAGCATTTCTCATGATGTACTCTGCATATAAGTTAAATAAGCAGGGTGAAAATATACAGCCTTGATGTACTCCTTTTCTGATTTGGAACCAGTCTGTTGTTCTATATCCAGTTCTAACTGTTGCTTCCTGACCTGCATACAGGTTTCTCAAGAGACAGGTCAGAGGGTCTGGTATTCCCATCTCTTTCAGAATTTTCCACAGTTTATTGTGATCCACACAGTCAAAGGCTTCGGCATAGTCAATAAAGCAGAAATAGATGTTCTTCTGGAACTCTTTTGCTTTTTTGATGATCCAGAGGATGTTGGCAATTTGATCTCTGGTTCCTCTGCCTTTTCTAAAACAAGATTGAACATCTGGAAGTTCACAGTTCACGTATTGCTGAAGCCTGGCTTGGAGCATTTTGAGCATTACTTTACTAGTGTGTGAGATGAGTGCAATTGTGCGGTAGTTTGAGCATTCTTTGGCATTGCCTTTCTTTGGGATTGGAATGAAAACTGACCTTTTCCAGTCCTGTGGCCACTGCTTCGTTTTCCAGATTTGCTGACATATTGAGTGCAGCACTTTCACAGCATCATCTTTCAGGATTTGAATAGCTCTACTGGAATTCCATCACCTCCACTAGCTTTGTTTGTAGTGATGCTTTCTAAGGCCTACTTGACTTCACATTCCAGGATGTCTGGCTCTAGGTGAGTGATCACACCATTGTGATCCCAAAGCCAAACATGCACCAAAAAAGGTCATGGTCACTGTTTGGCGGTCTGCTGCCTGTCTCATCTACTACAGCTTTCTGAATCCCAATGAAACCATTACATCTGACAAGTATGCTCAGCAAATTGATGAGATGCACTAAAACCTGCAACACCTGTGGCCTCCACAGGTCCCTAGAAAGGGCCCAATTCTCCACAAAAACACCTGACTGTACATCACATAACCAGTTCTTCAAAAGTTGAACAAATTGGGCTAAAATGTTTTCCCTCATCTGCCATATATACCTGACCACTTGCCAACTAACTACCACGTCTTCAAGCATCTAGACAATTTTTTTCAGGGAAAATGCTTCCACAACCAGCAGCAGGCAGAAATGCTTTCCAAGAGTTCACTGAATTACAATTTATGAAATTTTTACACTACAGGAATAAATAAAATTATTTCTCAATGGCAAAATTGTGTTGACTGTAATGGTTCATATTTTGATTAATAAAGATATGTTTGAGCCTAGTTATGAAGATTTAAAATTCATGGTCCAAAACCACAATTACATTTGTACCAATATATTATGTCAATTATATCTCAATAAAAAATAAAGAAAAAAAATTAGAAACTAAAGATAAATATTAAGCATAGATTATTATTACCAGAGACCATGAAAAATGCAGGGGAGGAGATTAAAAATTAATTTCACTCTTTCTCTCTGTTCATTGATTCTGCATGTGTGAGCGCTAAGTTGCTTCTGTTGTGTCCAACTCTGTGCAACGCTATGGGCTGTAGCCCACCAGGATCCTCTTTCCATGGGATTCTCCAGGCAAGTATGCTGGAGTGGGTTGCCAGGCCCTCCTCCAGGAGATCTTCCTGACCCGGGGATCAAACCCATGTTTCCTGCATCTCTTGCATTCCAGGCAATATAGGTTACAGTAATATAAATCATAAAGTCTCATAAGATAATGACCATTTCCTAATCATCTTTCTTTGTTGTTGTTGTTCATGTGGAAATTTGCTTTTATCTGAATATTTTAAGGTACATTTTTAAAAAGAATACTTCTAAAATTTACCATTAAAAGACAAAGTAAATGTTATACTACTATTATATACCATTGGTGTCCTCAAGAATTTTTCAATATTTTATCTTTTATGAATTCAGATGATAACTCCACTTGGTAGTCTAAGAGTTTATCTTAGGCAAAAACTTAGATGACATTCTTCTCTGGTCAGCCTGTCTAAAATGTTAAGATCCTGTTTTATAGTTATTGCAATATATATATATATATGTGTATATATATATATATATATATATATATATATATATATATATACGCATAAAACCACCACTTATTAAGCTCACAGATTCTCATGAGGGTGGAGGATTTGAATAGAGGAAGCCTAGATTGGTTTATCCACAGCTTGAAGTTTGTGGAATGAAATCATCTGCAAGTATCTTTAATAACACACACACACATCTTTCAGTTGGCCCTCAGATAGGATTTTCACTCAGAGGACCTTCAGGTCATTACCCACATGCTCTGAACTTGCTCACAACATAGGGATAGTGGTATAATCAGACTTCTTATAAAGAAGGCACAGAGTTCAAAAAGCTAGTGTCCTGATGGTCAAACTGAAATCCTTAATTGCGGCTCTGATTGAAAAACCACATAATCTCATTTTTAAGGTATTCTTTTGGTTAAACTAGTCTCAGACTCACCAAGATTCATGAGGATGTGGCCTATACATCCACCATCTTTTGAAGGCAAAGTGATAACATCATATTGTAAAATGTCATGTAGAATAAGTGAGATAGTTGTAGTTATAATTGGAAAACATCACTTGCCACAACTATATATTCTTCTGGCTAAAAATTTCACATTGTCTCTTGTCACTAACATTCAATATATCCTACCTACTTATTTATTGTGTATCTTTCTATTAGAATCAACACATGGAAGAACATTTGAAACAAGTAATCATTTAAGAAATATTTGTTGGGTGAATAAATAACCAAATAGTTTTAAATTATTTTTAAAAGAGGAAAAAAATGAAAAATAAACAATATGAATAAAATATGCACATACTGGCATAGATTAAATTCAAATAATATGTTTTTAAAGCTACACATATTCCTATATGTTCAGCTTTACTTCTACATGTTAATGTTTGACAATTATAAAATTCTCTAGCCTCTGTTATTTCTAACATTTTTATATTGTGTTTTTTCTTTTTTTTATTTTTTTGTATTGTGTTTTTTTCTAAGCCAGGTTAGCATATATTGTGTGATTTATAATGTTTACTTCTATAAATCAATGAAATTATGATTTTAAACTGAGATAAATTCATCTATTCATTTGCTATGTCAAGCTACATTGTTTCACGGAGTATTTAGATGTTGATATATATGTTTTATAGACAGATTAGATGCATAAGTGAGTATAATGAACATGCAAATTTCATGTAGGATTGAGGGAAAGAATTTCTAAGTATATGCAATGAGGTTAATAAAACTGATAATCATGTCCCTAAATATGCATCCTGGAATTAAGATGCTGACAAGAATTTATCAAATTTAGGAATGAAAAACTAGAGAAAGAGGAAATGTGATGGGTATAAGAAATTAAAACGGTCATTATTTTGCAGTCAGTGGCAACCATTAAGATAAGGGAAGGGAAACTACCATCTTTTTGAACAATGTAAGGAAAAGAGATGTCACTAGAACAGAGATTTTAGTTTAGGATGATTACAAAGTAGAAGTAGTGAATGTGGATGGTTGAAATAGAATGAAAATACTAATTTATAAAGTAGAGTAGGTACAAAATGAAGAATATTTATGACTATGTTAGTATTTAAGATCCTTTTTCATATGTTTCAAAAGTACAGTATATTTTATAGATAATTCACTCATCATATGCATGAATGTTGATATGGTGCTCTCACAAACATAATGTGAAAAATTTCCCCATGAATCATTTTTGTCAACTTTTACTGGGTGCTTAAGGCAATTCTAGGATGAAGGAGACAGTAATTATATTTTCCTAGTCTAAGCTGTTTTCTCTATTCTGCCTTAAACAGCAATAAAGTATGAATTGTGCCCTTATTCTCAATTAGCCATGCTGCCCAGTTTTCACTGGATCAGAAACAAATGGAGAAGTAGTATTATCATAAACTCTCTCTTTCTCTCTTTGTGTGTCTCCTTCTTTCTCTGCCTTTCTCTTTCTCTCTTCCCATCTCCTCATTTTTCTCATATTTATATGTAATTAAATGGGGCTTCCCCAGTGGCTCAGTGGTAAAGAATCCACCTGCAAGATAGGAGCCACAGGAGACTCTGGTTCACTCCCTGGGTCAGGTAGATCCCCTGAAGGAGGGCACAGCAACCCACTCCAATATTCTTGTCTGAAGAATCCCATGGACAGAGGAGTCTGGCAGGGCTACAGTACATAGTGTTGCAAAGAGTTGGAGCAACTTAGCACACACACAGGCAGGCAGGTAATTCAATAAATATACACATTTTAAGTGATCTCTTAAATTGAAATTCTTCACAGATGTTTTTCTTGGCACCTATACAAAATTAAAATTAAAAGACACTTGCCCCTTGGAAGAAATCTATGACAAACCTAGACAGCACATTAAAAAGCAGAGACATTACTTTGCCAACAAAGGTCCAAATAGTCAAACTATGGTTTTTTCCAGTAGTCATGTATGTGTGTGAGAGTTGGATCATAAAGAAGGCTAAATGCCAAAGAATTGATGCTTATGAACTGTTGTGTGGGAGAAGACTCTTGAGTGTCCCTTGGATGTCAAGGAGATCAAAGCAATCAATCCTAAAGGAAATCACACCTAAATATTCATTGGAAGGACTGATGCTGAAGCTGAAGCTGAAACTCCCATACTTTGGCCACCGGATGCCAAGAACTGACTCATTAGAAAAGACCATGATGCTGGGAAATATTGAAGACAGGAGGAGAAGGGACAACAGAGGAAGAAATGGTTGGATGGCATCACTGACTCAATAACATGAGTTTGAGCAGGCACTGGGAGGTGGTGAAGGACAAGGGAAGCCTGGCATGCTCCAGTCCATGGGGTTGCAAACAGTTGGACATGAGTGAGTGACTCAACAACGATAAATGCAAAATCAGACTCTTAGTTTATACTTCTCACAGCATCTTCTAGTTCTCTTTTTTGAACTTGTGCTTTAGCCACTAGGTCATGTAGGACTCTTACAGCCCAATGGACTCTAGCCCACCAGGCTCCTCTGTCCATAGGATTTTCCAGGCAAGAATGCTGGAGCAGTTTGCCATTTCTTTATCCAGGGAATCTTCCAACTCAGGGATAGAACATGCCTCTCCTGCATAGGCAGGTGGTCTCCTGCATTGCAACCAAATTCTTTACTGCTGAGCCACCAATATAATTTAAATTAAGGAAACATTTTGGAGATTGTTTATGTTGCTCCTTGAGGTTAGAACAGGTTAACTTTATTACCGCTATGCTTCTAACTTCATAGCAGTCTTTAGTACAGTAGAACTCAAGAAATACATTTTGAATGAATAAAGCTACTTACACTCCTTGAGTTTCATACTCCTTAGTTTTAAACTGGAGTTATAATATCTACATAATATGCAAAACATCAAACATTTCAAATCTTTTTTATTCTATTCACTTTTATAGGTGGTGTTAATTTTTATTTTCTCAGAACTGATTTTTCTTTCTTAGTGCTAACTAAAAAAATCCCATTGCTTCACTTAGGTTTGAAGCTGCACGTTCCCTTGGCTATTTTCAAATAAATTTCAGGAAGATGAAAACGTTCGTTTTTCCTTGCACTTGAAAAAAGTAAATAATCATCTGCTTATAGAACTGCTGGCATAGCTTTGGCATATAAGTTTTACCTTCTAGTTTGATTAATAAAACTTTGATTAGTTATTTAATATTGAAAGTGAAAGTTCTCAGTCATGTCCAACTCTTTGTGACCCCATGGAATATACAGACCATGGAATTCTCCAGGCCAGAATACTGGAGTGGGCAGCCTTTCCATTCTCCAGGGGATCTTCCCAGCCCAGGGATCGAACCCAGGTCTCCCACATTACAGGCAGATTCTTTATCAGCTGAGCCACAAGGGAAGTCACAAATTTAATATTTGTGACCCTTTAATAATATCTAATTTCCCATATTACCTATGAATGTTTATAAACCTTCACTTACTGCCTTCGTCCTTTACCTCTTCTCCCACATGCAGTCACTTGGAGCATAAGCAATGACATAAACAATTATACTAGCTTACCTACTAGATATGTTTGATTTCCTCTTTTAAAAGGTTCAAATTTTGATCACTCATTTAAACTGACACTACCTTCTAGCTTTGGTGTGAGGATTGGATATAAATCACCAGACAACCAGCAGGGTAACAAGCCATGAATTAAATGCTCAATTAAGTACAGTGATGCTTCAAAATGAAAAGTACTTCATTAGATGGACAGGTCATTAGCATTTGGGGCAATTGTTAAGTCTGATTTTGCTTGTTCCTATATGGATATCAAACACACAATGTCACAGTGAAATGACAAACCTAACATGATTTTTTTTTCCATGAATAATTTCCCTCCAGATTAGAGAGAAAATTCATGTTGAATTTTCAAATAATTACTTTAAACTAATTAAACACAGAAAGGCAAAACAATAAAAGGAAATTTTCAGATATAAAATAAAAAATAACTAATCACTGGATAAATTTTCAGAGTAAACAGTCTCCCCGAATACAAATTGGACCTCATATTCCCAGTTTGTTTTCAGTGCAAAGTCAAAGTGTCGTATTATATTAGGTGAATAATAAGACTGCACAGCTCATTAAAGCATAAATTCATTTCTTTGCTTCTCTTGTGATATAATGTGTTTGCATTTTGCCCTGAGGACAGATACTAACATGAACATTTATCTGTAATTAAAGATTCACAGACCATTAACAGTATAGCAATTTCCATGCAGTTAAGGCAGGGAAATAAGATGTTTTAAAAATTATTCCCTATTCCATGTAAAAGTTAGCTTCTCTTTTTTCAGTTTAGATTTTTTCCATTAGAGGAATCCATTCCTAGATTGGCTTTCTCCAAAGTTAATGTAGAAGTGTTCAATAATCCACTACTTTCTTTTTCTTCTCAATTATAACATAAATGTTTTTTGTGATTCTGTCCTCTGTGAGGACTGCCTCAGCTGATTAGAGAAATAAGTTTTAACTCTGTCAATCTGTATTTTGAAGGTGATCTGCTGTAACAAAAGAAGGTGAAGATAAGGAAGCTTAATCCACAGATCCAAGGCTGAAGAGCTAATTATCAAAAGGGGAATGGGGGAACACTATTGATATAAAACTAAATATCTGCAAAATATTTTCCAAGTAATACAATATCACAGCATTCCCGGGCAATACCTTACTAGTGGTATTAAAATGCCAACAAATGGAAGCCAAAAATAAAGGGTTTTATGTCAAATATCTGCGTAAAATCTGTTCTACATTCAGTCATTTAATAAATATATATAACAGATGATTCTGGGCAAATTTAATCTATTCTGCAGTCATTTCTTTAAGGAATATGCATTGAATATTTGCATTAGATTGAAAGCATGAAAAATAGTACAGTGCATAGGAGCACAGATGATGAAGATAAATTTCATGGATTAAATTATTTTTTCTTGTCATTTTCTGTTTGATATTGAATAAGTTGTTAGCTAAGCTCTCTATTCCATGATTTTTTCCTAAAACTGGGGTGTACAACAACTGCCAGGACTCATCACTATCTAGGTTTTGTTTGTTCATAGATACCGAGTCCAAATATATCTCCATCTCATGTACATTTACATCAGTTCAAGTGAATCTGTTCCAGTCAGTGAGTTGAGAGAAGTGACTAAAAAACTATTCCAGCTTGGCCCATAAAACTTACTCGCGCATAATTTTGTTCTTTTCCTCTACCAATATGTAAAATATAAAGAACTCTTATGATGTTCATGACTTCAGCTACAGAATGGAAATGGCAATGTTCTTGAATCACTGCTTGGGGAAGACCCTTTTCTACTCTACATACAATCTACTGTGATATAAGACAGAAGTATATTTTCATCATGTAAATCTATGAATATTTGAGATTTTAGATTTTTGACCCTTGCTCTGAGGTTGAGGCTCTTTGATTGAACTTGACCCAATGGAATGTAGGCAGAATTGATGTAAGACAATTCTGTGATGTAAGATACCACCATGCCTGACTTTTAACGTATCCTATGTGTACACCTCTAGATTACTCTTTCCTTGTCAAGGAATTGTAAAAGCACATGATGAAGATGGTGTTATAAAAAATACAAGTTCAGAGTCTTGGGGCTTTCCTGGTAGCTCAATGGTGAAGAATCTGCCTGCCAGTGCAAGAGGCATGTGCTAGATCCCTGGTATAGGAAGATCCCACATGCCGTGAAGCGACTAAGTCTGTGCTTCACAACTCTCAAGCCCTGCTCCAGAGCCTGGAAGTTGCAACCTCAGAGCCTACATGCAGTAACTCCTGAAGCTGGCATGCCCTAGAGCGCATGTTCCACAAGAGAAGCCACAACAACGAGAAGCCAGTGCACTGCAGCTAGAGAGCAGCCCCAACTAGCCACAACTATAGAAAAGCCAATGCAGCAATGAAAACCCAGCACAGCCATAAATAAATAAATAAATAAATAAATAGAAGTTCAGAGCCCTGAGTTACCATAGCACTCTGGTAAATCAATCTTCACACTGGTTAGCACTGAGGTTTAGGGGTCCACTTCTATGCAGCAAAAGCTGCCCATCCCTGACAATGAAGAAGAGGAGGAAGTTTGTCATAGATGAAAACATATGAAGCAGTTTTTGTGTTCTTGGAAAATTCACAACCTACTTAGGGAAATAAAAAACTGTATATTGTGTTGGACAACAATTTTGTTTGGGTTTTCCTGCAACATTTTATGGAAAAATCTGAATGAACGTTTTGGTCAACTAATACATGTTAACTGTTTGAAAGGTGTAAGATAGATGTGACAGCTACATTATTATTTTTAGTGGTAATGAAAACGTGCAACATTTCACATCAGTTAAGGAGAGTGACATGAAAAAACACAAGTATTTATATTTGATGATGCTTCAGGGCAAGTATTTAAACTATGCAAGTGCTGCTGCTGCTGCTGCTAAGTCGCTTCATTCGTGTCCAACTCTGTGCGACCCCACAGACGGCAGCCCACCAGGCTTCTCCATCTTTGGGATTCTCCAGGCAAAAATACTGGAGTGGGTTGCCATTTCCTTCTCCAATGCATGCATGCATACTAAGTCGCTGGAGTCATGTTCGACTCTGTGCGACCCTATGGACAGCAGCACATACTTTATTTCAGTTATTTTAAAGTGAATTGTTTCCCATCAAAAAAATACTTACTATCAAAATATACAGTTAACATAAAAATCATGTTCCCTAATAGAAAATTTCATTCCCCCAAAAGGTAAATTCCTTGAATTTTATTTTGTCAGCTTTTTATCAAGTGGCCTTTGAAAATCTAAATCGGCTGAGCTCCTGTTAACTCCATTAAGATTCTGTACCCTGATGTCTATGAACCTTCAAATTCCTCCTGCCTTTTTCATAATTTACAACAGATGATTGGGTTTATTTACTTTTGTTTTTTATTAGGTGTGCTCTACAAATCTGTTCTTTGAATAGGCAACCTAGAGATGAATTTCTAGAATCTATAAAGTAAATAAAGTTAAAAATAATTTTTTAACACACAAAAAAAACATTTCTTCCATCATATGCGATATCCTTAACAGTCATTTAAAAAATAATTTCAGGTTTTCTTCTCCTATAGAATATTATAGGTATGAATTACAGATTTCTCTCACCTTGGTTGGAAATGTTATTCTTCCAATTGATGTTTATCGATGGGAAAATAGCTTTAGAAAAGTGAATAATTCTTATTTTCAAGTCAGCATTGAAGAATGCATGACTGTTAAAAGACAAAATAGATATACTTGTAGTTCTATTTTACTCCGATGTCATATGTCAATCTTTGAACATTTTTGTTATTACACTTTGCACAACATTTAACAGGTAATCAGCAATATAAGATTTTCTTTGAAAAAGTAATTTTCTAATAAAGAAAATAAGACTCTGAGGTACAAATATCTTTAATTAAACATTTCTCGTAAGAGGTAGATTCACAGTTAAAAGAACCTATCTTGAGCCTTTGTTTTTTAACCACTAGGGTATGTTATTTTCATTGTTTGTTATTGTGCTTATTTAACAAAATTTCATTATAAATAGGTAATATATAAAATCTTCAGAACATATTTTTCCCCTCATGGTACCTATGTCTATCTAAAAACATGCAGTTACTAAAGAATCAGAAATGGTATCAAGGAATATCTGTATTTTGTTTTCCTTCTGAATTGTTTAATATGTTCAAATCCTCAGTTGTTAAAATTCTAGCAAAACTAAACAAAGGGGATCTAGTTAAACTTGAAATTTTTTGCATAGCAAAGGAAACCATAAATAAAGTGAAAGACAACCTACTAAATAACAGAAAACATTTGCAAAATATAAGAGCCATTTGACCTATTAGGGGTTAATATCCATAATATAGAAAAAGTCCATGGGCTTCCCTGGTGGCTCAGTGGTAAAGAATCTTCTGCTAATGCAGGAGACATGAGTTTGATCCCTGAGTTGGGAAGATCCCCTGGAGAAAGAAATGGCAACCTACTCTAGTATTCTTGCCTGGGAAATCCCAAGGACAGAGGAACCTGGTGGGCTATAATCCTTGGGGTCACAAAAGAGAAAGTCAGACATGACTTAGCAACTAAACAACAACAACAAACAGCTCATACAATTCAACATCAAAGAACAACATGATTAAAAACAAATTGAGACATTCAAACTTAGCTAGCCACACAATGAGAGACCTTGCGGATTTCATGCGCTCACATTTTTTAATTAAAAATTTTGTTTTATAGTAGAGTACACTTGATTTACAATATTGTGCTAGTATCAGGTGTAAAGGAAAGTGATTTAGTTGTACATATACATAAATCTATTGTTGTTCAGATCCTTTTCCCACATAGGTTGTTATATAGTATCGAGTACAATTCCCTGTTCTATATAGTAGGCCCTTGATGGTTATCTATTTTATATACAGTAGTGTCTATATGTTAAATGTAGTTCAGTGATAAAGAATCCACCTGCCAGTGCAAGAGATGCCAGAAACCCCGAATCAATCCCTGGGTCAGGAAGATCCAAACCTCCTAATTTACAGCCCCCACCTTTTCCTTTGGTAACCATAAATTTGTTTTCAAAGTCTACGATTCTGCTTCTGTTTTGTAAATAAGTTCATCTGTATCACTTTTGAGATTTCCTACATAAGTGATATCATATTTGCCTTCCTCTGTCTTACTTAGTGTGATGATTTCTAAGTTTATCCATGTTGCTGTTAATGACATTATTTAATTATTTTATGGCTGAGTAATATTCCATTGTATACATGTATCATGTCTTCTTATCCATTAATCAGCTGATGATCATTTAGGTTGCTTTCATATCTTGGCTATTGTAAATAGTGCTATAATGAACATTGGTGGTGTGTGTATCTGTTCAAAGTATGCTTTTCTCAGGATATATGCCTCGGAGTGAAATTGCAGGATCATATGACAATTTAATTTTTAGCTTTGTAAGGAATCTTCATACTGCTCTCAGAAAGTGGCTGTACCAATTTACATGCCCAGCAACAAAACAGAAGTGTTCCCTTTTCTCAACATCCTCTAAAGCATTTACTGTCTGCAGACTTTTGATGCTGGCCATTCTGATTGGTGTGAGATGGCACCTTATTGTAGTTTTGATTTGCATTTCTCTAACAGCTAGCATTGTTGAACATATTTTCATGTGCCTTTTGGCCATTTGTATGTTTTCTTTGGAGAACTGTCAGTTTAGATTTTCTGCCCATTTTTATGGTTTTTATTTTTACTTTATTTTTTTAATGTTGAGTTCTGTGAGGTGTTTGTATATTTTGGAGATTAATCCTCTGTCGGTTTTACAGTTTGAAAATATTTTCTCCCATTCTATGTTGTTATTTTGTCTTCTTACAGTTTGCTTTGAGGGTCAAAGCTTTTAAGCTTAACTAGGTCCTATTTATTTACTTATTTTATTTCCATTGCTCCAGGAGGTACTCCAAAAAGATATTGTTGCAATGGTTGGAGCAGCCGTAAAGAGAGACCCCACGCCCAAGCTAAGAGAAGCCCAGGTAAGACGGTGGGCACTGAGAGAGGAAGTCAGGGGGCAAACAGGCTGAAACTACAGTCACAGACAACTAGCCAATCTGATCATATGGATGACAGCCTTGTCTAACTCAATGAAACTAAGCCATGCCGTTTGGGGCCACCCAAGATGGACAGGTCACGGTGGAGAGGTCTGACAGAATGTGGTCCACTGGAGAAGGAAATGGCAAACCACTTCAGTATCCTTACCTTGAGAACCACATGAACAGTATGAAAAGGCAAAAAGATAGGACACTGAAAGATGAACTCCCTACTGCCCACTATGCTACTGGAGATCAGTGGAGAAATAACTCCAGAAAGAATGAAGGGATGGAGCCAAAGCAAAAACAACACCCAGTTGTGAATGGGACTGTTGATAGAAGCAAGATTTGATGCTGTAAAGAGCAATACTGCACGGGAACCTAGAATGTTAGGTCCATGAATCAAGGCTAATTGGAAGTGGTCAAACAGGAGATGACAAGAGTGAACATCAACATTCTAGGAATCAGTGAACTATGATGGACGGGAATGGGTGAATTTAACTCAGATGACCATTATATCTACTACTGTGGGCAGGAATCCCTTAGAAGAAATGGGGTAGCCATCATGGTCAACAAAAGAGTCTGAAATGCAATACTTGGATGCAATCTCAAAAACAACAGAATGATCTCTGTTTGTTTGCAAAGCAAACCATTCAATATCACAGTAATCCAAGTCTATGCCCCGACCAGTAACGCAGAAGAAGCTGAACTTGAACAGTTCTATGAAGACCTACAAGACCTTCTAGAACTAACACCCCAAAAAGATGTCCTTTTCATTATAGGGGATTGTAACGCAAAAGTAGGAAGTCAAGAAACACCTGAAATAACAGGCAAATTTGGCCTTGGAGTACAGAATGAAGCAGGACAAAGACTAATAGAGTTTTGCCAAGAGAACGCACTGGTCATAGCAAACACCCTCTTCCAACAAAACAAGAGAAGACTCTACACATGGACATCACCAGATGGTCAACATCAAAATCAGATTGATTATATCTTTGCAGCCAAAGATAGAGAAGCTCTATACGGTCAGCAAAAACAAGACCGGGAGCTGACTATGCATCAGATCATGAACTCCTTATTGCCAAATTCAGACTGAAATTGAAGAAAGTGGATAAAACCACTTTTAGGCAAAACCACCATTCAGTATGTCATAAATCAAATCCGTTATGACTATACAGTAGAAGTGAGAAACAGATTTAAAGGACTAGATCTGATAGACAGAATACCTGATGAACTATGGATGGAGGTTCGTGACATTGTATAGGAGACAGGAATCAAGACCAAGAAAAAGAAATGGAAAAATGCAAAATGCTGTTTGAGGAGGCCTTACAAATAGCTGTGAAAGATCGGAAGTGAAAAGTAAAGGAGAAAAGAAAAGATATACCCATTTGAATGCAGAGTTCCAAAGAATAGCAAGGAGAGATAAGAATGACTGCCCCAGAGATAAATGCAAAGAAATAGAGGAAAACAATAGAATGGGAAAGACTAGAGATCTTTTCAAGAAAATTAGAGATACCAAGGGAACATTTCATGCAAAGATGGGCTCAATAAAGGACAGAAATGGTAGGGACCTTACAGAAACAGAAGATATTAAGAAGAGGTGTCAAGCATACACATAAGAATTGTACCAAAAAGTTCTTCATGAAATAGACAATCATGATGGTGTTATCACTCACCTAGAGCCAGACATCCTGGAATATGAAGTAAAGTGGGCCTTAGGAAGCATCACTACGAACAAAGCCAATGGAGGTGATGGAGTTCCAGTTGAGCTATTTCAAATCCTAAAAGATGATGCTGTGAAAGTGCTGCACTCAATATGCCAGCAAACATGGAAAACTCAGCACTGGCCACAGGACTGGAAAAGGTCAGTTTTCATCCCAATCCCAAAGAAAGGCAATGCCAAAGAATGCTCAAATTACCGCACAATTGCACTCATCTCACACGCCAGTAAAATAATGCTTAAAATCCTCCAAGCCAGGCTTCATAAATACATGAACTGTGAACTTCCAGATGTTCAAGCTAGATTTAGAAAAGGCAGAGGAACCAGAGATCAAATTGCCAACATCCACTGGATTATCAAAAAAGTAAGAGAGTTCCAGAAAAACATCTATTTCTGCTTCATTGACTATGCCAAAGCCTTTGACTGTGTGGATCACAATAAACTGTGGAAAATTCTGAAGGAGATGGGCATACCAGACCACCTGACCTGCCTCTTGAGAAACCTGTATGCAGGTCAGGAAGCAACAATTAGAACTGGACATGGAACAACAGACTGGTTCCAAATAAGAAAAGGAGTACGACAAGACTTTATATTGTCACCCTGCTTATTTAACTTATGTGCAGAGTACATCATGAGAAATGCTGGGCCTGAGGAAGCACAAGCTGGAATCAGGATTGCCTGGAGAAATATCAATAACCTCATATATGCAGATGAAACCACCCTTACGGCAGAAAGTGAAGAAGAACTAAAGAGCCTCTTGGTGAAAGTGAAAGTGGAGAGTGATAAAAGTTGGCTTAAAGCTCAACATTCAGAAAACTAAGATCATGGCATCCGATCTCATCACTTCTTGGCAGATAGATGGGGAAACAGTGGAAACAGCTGCTGACTTTATTTTTCTGGACTCCAAAATCACTGCAGATGGTGACTGCAGCCATGAAATAAAAAGACGCTTACTCCTTGGAAGGAAAGTTATGACCAACCTAGATAGCATATTAAAAAGCAGAGACATTACTTTGCCAACAAAGTTCTACCTAGTCAAGGCTATGGTTTTTCCAGTGGTCATGTATGGATGTGAGAGCTGGACTATAAAGAAAGCTGAGCGTGGAGGAATTGATGCTTTTGTACTGTGGTGTTGGAGAAGACGCTTGAGAGTCCCTTGGACTGCAAGGAGATCCAATCAATACATCCTAAAGGAGATCATTCCTGGGTGTTCATTGGAAGGACTGATGTTGAAGCTGAAACTCCAATACTTTGGCAACCTCATGTGAAGAGCTGACTCATTGGAAAAGACCCTGATGCTGGGAAAGATTGAGGGCAGGAGAAGAAAGGGACGACAGAGGATGAGATGGCTGGATGGCATCACCGACTCGATGGACATGGGTTTGGGTGGACTTAGGGAGTTAGTGATGGACAGGGAGGCCTGGCAAGCTGTGGTTCATGAGGTTGCAAAGAGTAGGACAGGACTGAGCGACTGAACTGAATTGATATTAAAAAAATGTCTTCTATGCTTTCCTCGAAGACTTTTATGAGATACGGTTTTATATTTAAGTCTTTAATTTTATTTAAGTTTATTTTCGTGTATGGTGTTAGAGAATGTTCTAATTTCCTTCTCTTATATGTGACTGTCCAGTTTTCCCAGCATCATTTATTGAAGAGACTGTCTTTTTCCATTGTATATTCTTGCCTCCTTTGTAATAGAATAATTGACTATAGTTATGTGGGTTTACATCTGAGAATTCTATTCTGTTCCTTTGATCTTATAAGTCTGTCTTTGTTCTAGTACCATATTGTTTTGATGACTCTAACTTTATAGTATACTTCAAAGTTAGGGAGCCTTATTTTTCTAGCTCCATTTTTCTTTGCCAAGATTGCTTTGGTTATTCAGAGATTTCTGTGTTTCCACACAAATCTAAACATTTTATTTGTTGCAGGTCTGCAAAAAATGTTATTGATTATTTGATAGGAATTTCATTGAATCTGTAGGTTGTCTTGGGTAATATAGTGATTTTGACAACACTGATACTTTCAATTCAAGAATATGGTATACCTTTTGATCGGTTTCTGTCATCTTAAAGTTTTTTTAATCAGTATCTTGCAGGTTGTGGAGTACAAGTCTTTTGCCTCCTCAGGTAGGATCATTCCTAGTTATTTTATTATTTTCAATGAATGGTATATGGGACAGTTTCCTTAATTTCTCTTTCTGATATTTTATTGTTAATGTATAGGATTTCTGTGTATTAATTTTTCATTCTGCAACCTTACCAAAATCAATGATGAACTCTAGTAGTTTTCTGGCAGCATCTTTAGGATTTACCATCTTGTTATCTGGAAACAATGACAGTTTTATTTTTTTCTTCCCCAATTTGAATTATTTTTATTTATTTTTCTTCTCTGCTTGCTACAGCTAGAACTTCCAAAACTATCTTGAATGAAAGTGATGACAGTGGACAACCTTGTCTCTTTCCCAATCTTATAAGTAATTTCAGCTTTTCTCCACTAAGTATGATGCTAGATGTGGGTTTTCATATATGACCTTTATTATCTTGAGGTGTGTTCCCTCTATTTCTATTTTCAGGAGAAGTTTTATCCTAAATGGGTGCAGAATTTTGTCAAAAGCTTTTTTGGAATCTATTGAGATTAGTATATTGTTTTTATTCTTCAGTATATTAATGTGGTATTGATTTGTATATGTTAGAGAAACCTTGCATCCTTGGCATAAATCCCACTTGATGACTGTGTGTGTGTATGATGTGTATGATTCTTTTAATATGTTGTGTATTCAGTTTGCTGTTATTTTGTTGAGGATTTTTGTATCTATGTCCATCAGTGATATTGGCCTGTAATTTTCTTTTTGGTGACATCTTTGTCTCGCTTTGGTATGAGGGTGATGGTGGCCTTGTAGAAGGAGTTTGGAAGTGCTCCTTCTTATGCAAATTTTTTGAAGAGTTTCAGAAGAATAGGTTTTAAATTTTCTCTAATTGTTTGATAGAATTCTCTTGTGAAGTAGTCTGGTCCTGGACTTTTGTTTGTTGGGAGTTGTTAAATCAGTTTCAATTTCAGTGTTTGTGGTATGTCTATTCATATTTTCTATTTCTCCTGGCTCAATTTTGGGACATTGTACCTTTCTAAGAATTTGTCCATTTAGATTTTCATGATGAGCGTGGCTAAACATTTACCACTTTTATCTTCTTAAAAAAAAAAAAAACAGCTTTTAGTTTCATTGAAGTTTTCTACAATTTCCTTTGTCTTGATTTCTTCTTTCTGCTCTGATCTTTTGATTTGTTTCTTATAGATAACTTTGAATGTTGCTTGTTCTTATTCTGGCTGCTTTAGGTGTTTGGGTTTTTTATTACTTCCTGAGGTAAGATTATATTGCTGTAAAATTCCCTCTTATAACTGCTTTTACTGCATCCCATTGGTTTGGGGAGTTTTTTTTTTTTTTTCCATGGTCTCTAGGAATTTTTAAAAATTTCCTCTTGGATTTCTTCAATATTCTATTGGGTGTTTAGTAGAACCTTATTTCTCCTCAAATGTTTGTGTTTTCCACAATTTTTTTCCTTTCAGTTGACTTCTAATATCATAATGTTGTGGTTGGAAAAGATGCTTATGATTTCAATTTTCTCAAATTTACCAAAGCTTGCTTTGTGTCCCAGAATGTGATCTATCCTGGAGAATTTTCCCTGTCCAGTCTAAAAGTTTGTGTATTCTGCACCTTTTCAGATGGAATTCTCTATCGATAACAATTAAGTCCATCTGACCTAATTAGTCATTTAAGAGCTGTGTATTTTGGTTTTCTGTCTGGATGATCTGCACATCAATGTAAGTGGGGTGTTGTGTCCAGCTGTTTGTGACCCCATGGACTGCAGCATGCCAGGCTTCGCTGTCCATCACCATTTCCCAGAGCTAGCTCAAACTCATGTCCATTGAGTCAGTGATGCCATCCAACCATCTCATTCTCTGTTCTCCCTTTCTCCTTCTCCCTTCAGTCTTTCCTAGAATCAGAGTATTTTCTAATGAATTGGCTCTTTGCATCAGGTGGCCAAAGTATTGGAGTTTCAGCTTCAGTACCAGTCCCTCCAACGAATATTCAGGATTGATTTCCTTTAGGATTGACCAGTTTGATCTTGTAGTTCAAGGAACTCTCAAGAGTCTTCCCTAACACTACAGTTCTAAGGCATTCAGCCTTCTTTATGGTCCAACTTTCACATCCATACATGACTACTGGAAAAACCATAGCTTTGACTAGATGGACTTTGTTGACAAAGTAATGTTTCTGCTTTTTAATATGCTGTCTAAGTTGGTCATTAACATTTCTTCCATGGAGCAAGAGTCTTTAATTTTGTGGCTGCAGTCACCATCTGCAGTGATTTTGGATCCTAAGAAAATAAAGTCAGCCACTGTTTCCACTGTTTCCCCATCTATCTGCCATGAAGTGATGGGACCAGATGCCATTATCTTCAATTTTGAATGTGGAGTTTTAAGCCAGCTTTTTCACTTTCATCAACAGACTCTTTAGTTCTTCTTCACTTTCTGTCATAAGGGTGGTGTCATCTGCAGATCTGAGGTTATTGCCATTTCTTCTGGCAATCTTGATTCAAGCTTGTACTTCATCCAGCCCAGCATTTCACATGATGTACACTTCATATAAGTTAAATAAACAGAGTGACAATATACAGCCTTGACATAATCTTTTCCAAGTTTGGAACCAGTCCATTGTTCCATGTCAGGTTCTAACTGATGCTTCTTGACCTGCATTCAAGTATCTTAAGAGGCAGGTTAGGTGATCTGGTATTTCCATCTATTTAATAATTTTCCACAGTTTGTTGTGATCCACACAGTCAAAGGCTTTAGTGTAGTCAATGAAGCAGAAGTGGGGTGTTAAAGTCTCATAATAATACTGTGCTACTGTTGATTTCTCCTTTTATAGCTGTTAACAGTTGCCTTACATATGGCAGTGCTCCTATGCTGGTTGATATCTTCTTCTTGGATTATCCCTTGATCATTATGTAGTGTCCTTTTTTGTCTCTAGTAACATTCTTTACAATCTATTTTGTCTAGTATGAATAATTCTACTCTAGGTTTCTTTTGATTTCTATTTGCATGAAATATCTTTTTCCGTTCCCTCACTTTCAGTCAGTATGTGTCCCTAGATCTGATGTGGGTCTATTGTAGACAAATATATATGAGTCCTATTTTTGCATCCATTCAGCCAGTATATGTCTTTTGCTTGGAACACTTAATCCATTTACATTTAAGGTAATTATTGATTTATATGTTCTTATAGTCATGTTGTTAATTGTTTTGTATTTGTTTTTGTACGTCTTTTTTCTTGCCTTCCTATTTTATTCTCTTCTCTTTTGATTTGATGACTATCATTAGTGTTGGGTTTGGATTGCTTTTTTCATTTTTTTGTTCGTATCTATTGCAGATTTTTGGTTTTCAGTTACCATGAGGTTTTAATCATAGCAGTCTACATGCAAGTTTAAGTTGCTGGCTTCTCAATTTCAAATTCATTTTGAATATTCTACATTTGTACTCTCCTCTTCTCACAATTGCTCATTTAGATGTCATATTTGTGCATGAATGACTTCCTACCTTTACTGTATGTTTGCCTTTACCAGTGAGGATTCTCATTCAAAATTTTCTTGTTTCTAGTTTTGAGCTTTCCTGGAGAAGTTCCTTTAGCATTATCTGTAAATCTGGTTTGGTGGAACTGAATTCTCTTAACTTTGGCTTGTCTGTAAAGCTTTTTATTTTTCCATTTATTCTGACAGGAGTCTTGCTGGGTACACTACTTTTGGTTGTAGGTTTTTTGTTTTCATCATTTTAAATATATCATGCCAATCCTTTCTGGCCTGCAAATTTTCTGCTGAGAAGTCAGTTAATAACTATATGGGAATTTCCTAGTATGTTGTTTGTTGCCTTTCTCTTGCTGATTTATTTACTCTTTGTCTTTATTTATTTATTTTTGCTTTGTTTTCAATTTGATCAGAACCGTCTCTCAGTATATTCCTTCTTGGATTTACCCTGCTCAGGACTCTCTGCACTTTCTGGACTTGGGTGACTGTTTCCTTTTCCATATTAGGGGACATTTCAACTATTACATTATCTCTTCAAATATTGTTTGAGACCCTTTCTATCTCTCTTCTCCTTCTGAGGTCCCTATAATGCAATGTTGATGCATTCAGTGTTACCCTAGATGTTTCTTACATTATCCTCATTTTTTTTTTTTATTTTTTTAAATTTGGTTCCATTACAGTGATTTCCACCATTATGTCTTACAGCTCAGTTATCCATTCTTTCATCTTATTTTTCTATTGATTCCTTCCATTCTTTCATATTATTTTTCTATTGATTCCTTCCAGTATATTTTTCATTCAATTATTATATTGTTGAATTATTTCTGTTGTTGTTTTTCTTTATATCTTATAAAAATTTCCTGTATCTTCTTGGACTGTGCCTTCATCCTTTCTCCAAGATATTGGATCATCTTTATTATAATTACTCTGAATTCTTTTTCAGGTAGATTTCCTATCTCCACTTCACTTAATTGTTCTTCTGGAGTTTTCTTGTGTTCTTTCATCTGGAATATATTCTTCTGTTGTATCACTTTGTGTAACTTTCTGTGTTTATGCTATCACAGGATGCAGGACTGTAGTACCTCTTGCTTCTGGTGTATGCCCCCTAGTAGGTAAAACTGGTCTAAGAGGTTTGGGCAAGCTTCCTGGTGCAAGGAACTGTTTTTTGGCTACTGGTGGGTGGAGTTGGGCCTTGTCCCTCTGATGGGCAGGCCCGTGTCAAGGAGTGGGTTTAGAAGCTCTTGTGGACTCATGAAGACTTTAAGCAGCCTTTCTGCTGCTGGGTGAGGCACCCCAGCATGGAGCCTATAGGTTGTTGGATGGGGCAGATCTCAGTGTCAAAACAGTAACTTCTAGAATTGTTCACTCCAATGAGTATACCCAAGTACTCCTCTGCCACCAGTTTCTTTGTCTCCACAGTGAGCCACAGCCACACCCTGCCTCCTGAGGAGACCATCCAAGACCAGCATGTTGGCCTGGCACAAACTCCTATGAAGTCTTTGCTTTTTCCCTGGATCCCAGTGTACACAGGACAATGTGTGCCCTCCAAGAGATGAGTTTCTGTTTCTCTCAATCCTGTGGTGCTCCTGTGATCAAGCCCCACTGACTTTCAAAGCCAAATGCTGTAGAGGCTCCCCCTCCTGATACCAGACACTCACTCAAGGGAGCTTAATGTGGGGCTCAGAATTCCCACTAATGTGGGAGAACTGTGATATAATTATTTTCCAGTTTGTGGGCCACCCACCTAGCAGGTATGAAATTTTATCATATTACAAATGAACTCCTCCTACTGTCTCATTGTACCTTCTTCTTTGTCTTTGTAAATAGAATATCTTTTGCCTAGATTAAAGTCTTTTTTGTTGTTGTTGATAGTCCTTCAACAGGAGTTGTGATTTTGGCGTTTTTGTGACAGGAAATGAGCTGAGGTCCTTCTACTCTGCCATCTTCTCCTCATACCCTCTCATGTTCAAGAAGGAATTTTGTCTTGAATAAGGAACTTAGAATGAAATTTATCATTTCCTTAGTGGAAAGAAATTATATTAAATAGTAAACAATCAAAAATTTAAAAACCTGAAATATGGGTGCTAAAAATGTACTTTTCAAATTATATTATATAAATGTAAAAAATAGTAAATATATTCTGGTTAGCTTCAGAAAACAAAATGGTAATAACATGCAATTGGAGATAAAATGTAATTAGGAACACAGGCAGCTTTTTTTCATGTAGTTATGTATCAACTTTCTGTATTCTTATTTAATACACTAACAGTGAAAGTAAAAAAAAAAAAAAAAGTGCCTCTTGGATTACTGAATTATTGAAACTGTATGGTGGACATGTGCTTTACTTTCAGCTTAATATGTTAATTTCCACTCACTATAATTTAAAAATGTGTCTTAATTAACATGGACATTTTTTACTGTTAGTGCTAGAGTAATTTCATTTAGATTGTAATGCTTATTTTAAATTTTCTAATGATTTTATTTATTTACTCATCCATTCTTTTCTTTTTTTTTTTTTTAACATATTTGCTACTTATAAATCACTCATCTGCTTGTTTAGGAAGGGAGTGTAGAATAAAAGGTAGCACTGAATAGTGAGTCATATTTAGCGTTAGAAGCTAATAGAGAAAATTATTCTTTAATAAGTTTCTAAAAGATAAATCCCAAAACAACCAGAAATCAGAGCAATTTGAAGTAATGGAACTATGGAGACTTTAAGTCAGAATGAGAAACATCACAGAAAGTCATTTTTAGTTGCTTCTTTTCCTCTCTTTTACTTTTTATTTTTTTTTTTCCAATTTGAGTGAGACAGAAGACTGTAACTTCAGGCAAATATACATGGAAAGTTTATAGCTCCAAAGGGCAGAAATAGTACTAAAGGTTTAATAGAAAACAGTTTATCTCAAGTGCTTGAACAAATATTAATGTCCATTCACACACATTTACTCATTACTGTAGAGTAGCTTTCAGTTTCTTTAGATTACTCCACTTGTAAGTAATTCATGGATTTTAACAATTTTGAAAATAATTTAAAGAACTGGTTCATGTTATATTTGAAGTCATGTCAGTTCTTGTGGATTTCATAGAATCAATTTCAGACTCAGATGATGCCTTGAGACATCTGACACACACATTAAGTCCCTCAACAACTATCACTCCTCTCAATTCACATGTTACTCAATTGATATTTATTTATCTGAAATAAATTACTGGCTTTTCAAAAATCCTAAATTTCAAACATAGATAAAATGAGCATGAAACACAGACCAAAAAAATCACCTTCAATGTATTTCATATTTTCCTGTTGTCTGACTGACTAAAAGAATTTCCCCACGAGAGGATACATTGAAGAACTTGCAGTTCTCTGTTTCTTTTATTTGTCATCTGTCTGTTTATTTCTTTTAGGTGATAATGAGAATGAAGAACAAGGAGATTTGAGGTAATGAATTTAAAATATTTGCAATCTGTGGATCATTTCACTAGAGTCCTGGGGATGCTTCAGTCTTTTTCTATAGCAAATGCCTTTTAAATATTTATTTACATATATTTATTTTTTCTCCTAAATATACGCTCATTAATTTAATTCCTTGAAAGTAAATAGTGCTGCCTCAGTTTTTCTAATATGTTACATAAGCTGAATTCACAGTAGTCATTTGTTAAACACTGTGTTTTTACTGCAGATATAAGAATGTGGAATTAATGAATGATGTCTAGAATGCAAAGTTAATTTTTGAATGATTTTTTTAAAAGTGTGTCATCTACATATGACATAACCAAAAGACAAAGTGCTTTTATCTTCTTTGTTAATCTGCTAATTAGGGAAATTATGGTACTAGCAATATAGTGATGTTGAAAGAGGAGTATATATAAACCATGCATGAGTCTTTGTAAGACCATTGTATAAGTTACTGCATCAACTCTTTTGTATTAGGGCTAGGATTATTCATCTTGTATCTTGAGCACCTGTTCAGTTACAGATAATAGAATTTACTCATTTTAAATGAATACTTCTTTTCCTACATCTTGGTGAACAGGATAATGGAGAAACTTAGTAGTTTTTTCTTCTTTTGTCTCTTTTATAGGCTATTCTTAGACCTCAAATGGAATATTTAATAAACCATTGGAAGAGACATGAGGCTCTTGACTGACCTTGGCTGAAACCCACACCCAAATAAGACTTGTTGAAACAGAACTGTAGGGATATATTATATAGTAACTTCATAAGCCTAGACAGCATATTGAAAAGCAGAGACATTACATTGTCAACAAAGGTCCATCTAGCCAAGGCTACGGTTTTTCCAGTGGTCATGTATGGATGTGAGAGTTGTACTATAAAGAAAGCTGAGTGCCAAAGAATTTGTGCTTTTGAACTGTGGTTTTGGAGAAGACTCTTGAGAGTTCCTTGGACTGCAACAAGATCCAACTAGTCCATCCTAAAGGAAATCAGTCCTGAATATTCATTGGAAGGACTGATGCTGAAGCTGAAACTCCAATACTTTGGCCACCTGATATGAAGAGCTGACTCATTTGACAAGACCCTGATGCTGGGAAAGATTGAGGGCAGGAGGAGAAGGGGACGACAGAGGATGAGATGGTTGGATGGCATCACTGACTCAATGGACATGGGTTTGGGTGGACTCCGGGAGTTGGTGATGGACAGGGAGGCCAGGTGTGCTGCGGTTCATGGGGTCGCTAAGAGTTGGACACGACTGAGCGACTGAACTGAACTGAACTGAAGTTCATAAATCAATTTGTAATTGTTCACATCAAAGATCACCCTCTTTGAATATGACATGTTAGAAGGAATAAATTTTGTGCCAAAAAAGTTTGTCTTGTAAACACACTCATACCTATTTTTTTCATATAACTCAAATTAATTTCATAGTAAAATCTACACTTTTACTGTAATCAGTACTGTCAGGAAGTTCAGTTGTATCTGTTGTTTAGTCACTAAGCTGTGTCCACTGTTTTACAACCCAGTAGGCTATAGCCCACTGGGTTTCTCTGTCCATGGAATTTCCCAGGCAAGAATACTGGAGTGGGTAGCTATTTGCTTCTCCAGGGGATCTTCCCAACCCAGGGACTGAACCTGCATCTCCTGCATTTGCAGGTGGATTCTTTACCACTGAGCCACCATGGAAACCCAGGAAGATCAGTAAAGAAAGAGAAATATTTAACACTAACTTTCACAAGGCTGTCTTTTCAACTCTATTTCAAACATATATTTCATTTAGGATCAATCAGACAAGTTGTACTCTAAAACTTAAAAAAAAAAAAAATCAGTTGAATAATATTCCAGAAGCTACAAAAATAGAGCAAACATTTTGAACAAAATCATGTCTTACACAATTTCCTATTATATTTTTTCAATCAAACTCAATTTAATTAAACAAGTAATCAAGTTACATAAATACTGTACAATAATGAAAACATTGTTTCACATTTTTCTTCTATATAATACAGAATGATATAACATCAAAATTTTATAACAAAATTATATAACTATAAGATTCCTAGACATGCATTGAGAACTCCTAATATCTTATTTGTGTACAAATTTCATTTATTGTCCACTTTCTTACTATTCATTTTAATCAAGGTTTTCACACAGTGCATGCTTAGGTGTCCAAGCCATTAGTTGCAGTTTGAGTACTAAATTGAAGAATATCCACTGATGAAGTAAAAACAGGAATCAAAAGCTTCCATCTTACATATAGAATAAAAACAAATATATCACAAATGTTTTCTACAACTGAGTTTAACCAGCATTTAAAAATGGGTCATCCCCTCTTCCTAGAAATTTTCCCCAATGATATAAGCACTTAAGCTCAATTTAATACTGGATATTTCCAAAGAAAATCTGCACTGGGAAGAGGTAGACAGGCAAGTAAAATCTCACTCAAGACTATGACAAAAATTAGTGAATGCTGGGGGAAGCTAATAAAGAAATACTCGAGGACACAAGGGTTCACAGAGCTGGGGTTGGTCAAGGTGATTAAGCCGTTTGTACTTGTTGATCTTAGTCTCTTAGCCTTTCATAGAGATTGGAAAATACGAATTCTATCTTTCTTGATGATTGCCCTCCAAAGAGATAGCTTTCAGATCCTTGAGAAACAACTCCCTGAGTTATAAAACTGTCAGTAAACTTTCAAGAGACAAAATAGATAGACAGCTGACAAAGGAATTGCTTAATATACATAAATAAAAGAGATCTACAACACATGAACAAAAGGCTAAGGGCAGTCAATCCAATGGAAAGGTGTGATTCACCCATCAGTTTCATGAATTGAATTAGTACTCAGCATCAGCATCCTTTGACTGAAGCAAGATATGGTCTTCATGAAGAAGGACTATGCAACCACATAGTAAGTGGATTCCGTGGTAGTTATTTTGCTCTTCCCCAAAGATCTGTAGTCATTTACATAAGTAACCATGCAGCACTGAAAGGGAAATAACCCATATTTCCAGAAGTATTAGTCAGTGCCCATGCTAGCATTAATATCCAAAGGTCAAAAGCATTGGTTAAAGTAGAATAGTAAATAGTGATTAGATATAAAAACTGAATGCCGACCTGCTCAATTTCATAGTAAATTCACTGATTCTATTGTCAAAACTACTGATCACTTCCCCATTACTAAATATACAGTTTAATTTAGCATATTTAGAAGTTGAATCTTTAATCTATAGAATAAGAATCATTATGGTGACCCCCAGTCAAGATAGTCAGAAACAATAGGCCAGATTAGTGCCTCTCTCAAAAGCTTAAGTAATATAGAGATGATATCCCCCATTCTTATTACATTGTATACCAACACAAAATCTTTAGAAAAAACTAGGTAAATCATGACAGATGATAATAGGTTAGCAGAAATATAACTAAGTTTGAATCACAATTGCAACACTTTTACTAGTTGCAGTACATTTGACATAAAGTAGCATCACCTTGGTAAGTTAGTTTTTGGTCTGGCAAATATGCTTTATTGATATTTCTTTTGATGCCCATCACTAAAGAAGATACACAGTTTTAATTCACATGATATGACTATCAGTGTACATTCATAGTCTTACCACAAATATCTTTAATTCTACACTCTGATACTATACAGTCCAAAGAAAGCATCTGAAGAATGCCATAATGATTCACTATAGTTGTGATATTGATTAAATTATATCCAGTTATCAATAAGTAGCAAGTGTTCTGGATTCCTTACTGAGATATAAAATTTGTAAAGAAACTGTTACATTGGTGAAAATTTTAGGTATGCATTGGCTTGGGACATACCAGGACACCTTCTCCAAAAAAAGACAAGTATTTACACCTCTCCTACTCTGCCACTAAGAAAGAACAGCCTTTGGTAAACCTCTTTTCACATTTTAGATGTAGCATTTTCTCCACGGGGCAGTGAGGGTACAGTCCTAATCCATTTTTTGAGTAAGGGGTGAGGTTCTTGCTTCTGAATTGGTCCCAGAGCAATAATGAATGCTGAAATGAGTACAATGTGGGAGAAAAGCAATCTTGCTGGATTTTATCATGTGACTCAGTAGACCACTTGAGTATTAGAGGTATCTAGGAGTAGAAGATAATGTAATTTATTGTCTCCAGAATAAGGATGCATACTCACTGTGCCATATGTACTTAAAAGTTATAGTCCATTTGAAAATACAATTCCTGGCATACTATTATGTCCTGGAAGAGCTAGAGTGATTGATCTTAAGACATTAAGTGAATGTGAAACCTGATCTTCCCTTCATAAGTTAGTTTTGACCAATGATCATAAAGTTAGTTGAGAACAGCAGCCATACAATCTACGTTCAAAGTGATATATCTATGATTGGGTTTCAGAAGTAGTAGAGGACACAAGCTAGCTACTTGAACACATGGCCCAGAACTCCATTTTATCACCTCTTCTATACTTATGTCATTCTCTCCTCACAGAAATTGCAATATTGAGGTATTTTATACAAACAGCTAGTTAAAGAGGGGAAAATGGAGCTTGGGTCACAGACGTTTCACCAAGTAGGTTGGTTTGAGTTGAAATGACTGGTGGGTGCACTATGCCTTCGTTTGGGGTGATAATGATAAAAGACATGGATGAAGATAAATTCTCCCAAGAGACAAACTTTCAAGTAATATATTAGTCATTTACTTTTATGTGCAGAAAGAAATGTTCTTGGGTTAAAGAAATACCTGGACTCATCAACAGTAATAAATGACTTAGTTTATTTTTTAAGCGACTTGAATATATTTGGGAAATCTATCACAAGGAGTTATCTGGTAGAGAAATGTGGATGAACTTAAGAGAGTAGGCATAAATGGTGAAGATTTCATATGTTAATTCCACCAGAAAACCTACTACAGGAAAAACATTAATGAGCAAATGGAAAGGCCATTAGCTAGAAGCTGTCAGTCAACCCCTGTCCTTAAACATTCCAGTTCTTTTGCTATAGTGGCAGAAAAAAGAGCAAAGCAAGAGCCCAAGAGCACAACTTTCCAATCAGCACAGATTATCTAACATACTATATCTTAAAATCTGCCTGAATGAGAAATAGGAAGCTCCCACTATAGTACCAGTCATGGAAGAAACCACCTATGCCACTTAGTGGCAAGTTGTTTACACAGTAGCCATTCCATTTTCGCAACAGGCAATGTTTTATCCTGATATGGAGTGATACATTTTCTGAATATGGGTTTGCCATTCATGCTCTGAGGGTTCAAATAATACTGACCCACTAACACTGAATCTTTCATTTAATTTTCTTGTGACAAGGAACCCTCCTTATGGCAAGCTATATGTAGAAGTGGGAGAATGACTATAGGATTTGTTACATAGTTCACCATCCAGAAGTCATAGCCTTATGAAGCAGTAGAAGAGCCACATCCTGAAAAGGTAAAATATCAAGGTGAAGAAAGCAAGGAGCAGAAACAGGAGTGACTCTATTCACAATTACTCCTGGTTGTCCACTTGGTGAAGATATGCTTTTTCTTTCTGCAACTTTAGACTTTGAAGGACTAGGGATCTTGGTTCCTAGATAAGACTTACAGTAGGAATCTCACTAATCTTAAAACTATGGCCACTTCTTAGATGCTTTGAGTAACTCAAGCAGGCAAGGGAAAAATATGTTTGTGATTTAGTTGATTTTATGGGCATTTTTGGATACTCATGTTTCTGATTCAACTATAAATGTGAAAGTACAACAATCACTGTCTCATAAAGGAAAGGTAAATAGGAAGATCATGAGCTTCAAGGATCAAGCCTTACATCACACCAGACAAATGAATACACACACACACAGACATAAATGTATTTTATGTCTATACATAAATGTGTATACAAAAAAATCCAATTTAATAACCTTTCCTCATTACTACATATTTTATTAGCCAAGTTAAATGTTTTCATTCTATTTCTCTACTTCTGGGGTATATTTTCTTAATTGTTATTGTTTGTTTGATACATTATCTTTTTGGTAGGAGCATTTTCTTTCAGTTTTTTCTATATTTAGATAGAGAACAAATCTGCATACCATAGGTTTTATATCTACATTTCAAATTTAAGTGAATATTTCAAGCCAAAATGAGATTTTGAACAAAACTCATCATTGAAAATCTGAGAATAATGAAGTCTCAATACACTGAACTATCCACTATTATTTGCATGAAAATTTTAAATTAGATTATGTATAAGTGAGCGAGACAGAGGAGGACATAGCAATCCACTCCAGTATTCTTGTCTGGAGAATTCCATGGATAGAGGAGCCTGGTGGACTACAGTCCATGGGGTTGAAAAGAGTCAGACACGGCTGAGCGACTAACACTTTCACTTTCTCATTTTCATCTTCATACGTGAGCACAATCATTGATACTGACACAATCATCTAAAGACATAATTTCATTAATGTGTGTCTGCATTTCTCCCTCAAATCTATAATTAAAAAAAAAAAAAAGGAAAACAAACACCATTTCTACTAGTTTTCTTCCTCTTTGCCATCTCTGAAGAATTGTGTCCTGTGTCAGAAGCAGCAAAAGACCAGAAAGGAAAAGAGACAAAGAAAGCAAAATACAATAATAAGCCACATGACCTCTATTTGTGTTCCTCAGAACTCCCCTACTCAAGCTCTTCTTCATTGAAATATCTAATTTCAAACTAAAAATCACTTTCTCCAGGTAAAAACTCATTCCTACTAGTCATTTAACAGTTAATTCAAATTCAAATGAGCTCTAGATATGCTTTTGTCTATTAATATCTGTAGTCACTGTAGGGAATGGTTTTATTTTATGGTACTTAACTCCCTTTGTGGAGAGTAGGACAGTCAGAAAAATAATTATACTGTTTATAAATGTCTATCCCTGAAAGAGAGGCTATGCATATATTTTAATAGAGAAGTAGATATTGTTAAGTTCAGAGGATTTTCATTATTTTAAGTGTTCCTGGTATATGCTGTTTATCAGTTAACACAGTCCTGGATTGAAACCACAGACAATAATATTTTAAAAAGAAAAGATATTAATTTCACCTTTTCTAGATTGATTAAATATCAGTTTGGTTTATGTATCATTCTTTTAGTGAACATACATCTTATCATGAAAGTCTTATAAACAAATATGGTTCTGAAAACAGCATCTAGTTGAAACCCACAAATCTGGGAAGTACACTTATTAGTAACCATACTTATGGAAGCAGCAAGCTGTTTCCCCTATAATACCTCTATAGAGGTTTCCTCTAACCATGTTGAGGCAAAACTTTTGAATAAAATGTATTTTTAGAATAGTGCACATATTAATCCTACATTCAGAGGTATGTTCCACCATGTCACACTATTATACATAATCCACAGTCCACCTTCCCTGATTATCACTTCAGTCAAAATTAATTAAAATATCATTCAAATTTCAATTCTGAGTTAAAGTTTATACTAAAGTTAACGGATGTAGCTTTTGATAATCATTTCTCTTTCAGTAAGATACACTTGCTACTTTCAAGTCTCATTGTAAACTATTATGGAAATTTGCTTCTTCAGTCATTTTCTTTTACTCTTCAATAATCTGAATTTAAACACGTGGAATAACCAAAGTCAACTGAGAATATTTTGTACTTTTCTAAAAATTGTCACCAATTCTACACCCAACCCTGTTTAAAACCACTAAAACTCTCTATATCTATATTTATATATCTATGTGGAGTTTTATATACTGGTAGCTCAGCTGGTAAAGAATTTGCCTGCAATGAGGGAGACCCCTGTTTGATTCCTGGGTTGGGAAGATTTCCTACAGAAGGGAGAGGCTACCCACCTTCACCAGGGATAGGACCCTGGTGACTCAGATGGTAAAGAACCCACCCACAATGCCAGAGACCTGGGTTTGATCTCTGTGTTGGGAAGATCCCCTGGGGGTGGGCATGGCACCCCAAAATGGACAGAGCCTGACAGGCTGCAGTCTATGGGGTTGCAAAGAGTCGGGCACAACTGAGCGACTAAGCATCAGCACAAAGCACATGTAATGCACACAAATATGTATATGTATATACATGTATGTATACATGTGCATATACATATATAGTATTATCAGAATAATTGCTCACCCTAAAGTCCCCATGCCCTAATTTCTAGAACCTGTGAATATGTTCCCGTACTTGTGACTTTGCAAGTGTGATTAAAATTAAGCAATGTAGAATGGGGAAGTTATTCTGGATTTTCCCAGTGGGTCCAATATAATAGTCTTTATAAACAGAAGAACTAAGCCGAACAAAACCGTCAAGGAGATATAGCACAAAAAGGAGGCAGAAGTGAGATTGCAAAATGAAAAAGCCTGGAGGTGTAGACATTGGCTCTGAGAGAGAGGGACCCACATGCTAGGTCCTGACAGAGATGTCTGGAAGGTGAAGATGGTCTCCAGCTGACAGTCAGCTAGGAAATGGGAGCCTCAGCCCTACAACTGAATGGGATTGCATTCTGCCAACAACCTAAATGAGCTTGGAAGCAGACTATTCCCAAGAGTCTATTCCAAGAAAAGTGGCCCTGCCAACACCTCTAGTTTGCTCTTATGAGACATAAGAACTGAGAAACCACCTAGGTCATTGTGTGCCTAGACTTATTATTGTCACTGTTCACATTATGGGGACAAAGTTGTTCTCCTTGAGCACTTCGTTCTTTTATTCCTCCTCCTGAATCATGAGTATTTCTGTACTTAGCTTACTTTTAATCTGTCCTCAGTAATATTTCTATATCTAAACATTATAGTTCAAAATATGTGTGCCTTACAAAATTTACTCTATGTATGCATTACTGACTTTTTTTCCAGCCAAGGAAAATTGATTTTTTTTTTTTCAAAATTGGAAAGAACATGGGAAGCATATGCAAGAGACTAAGATTGCTGTTTCATAATAACATTTTTTTTAATTGGAATTTGTGAATTACATTTTTAAGAGTTTTATATAGAGAAGTGAAATTAGATCCAAAGATATAAAGTAATGATAAACTTGAAGTCACACAACTCAAAAAATTGTCAATGTGGAATTCAATTTATCACAATCTGACTTCAAAAGGTCTTCATTTTCAACCACTCCATAATGCCTCACTCAGGAACAGAAACTGTGCCTTGCACTTTATTGTTATCATTGCATAATATCATGGAGCCTAGCATAATGCTGTACATTGAACAAGTCTTGAATATACATGCATTTCACTGACTTGATCATAAAAAAAGAAACAGATGTCTTTGTTTCAGGCCAAAATAGACTAAAACAACAGGAATGACCTTCTAAATCCTGTATAGATATTATCTACCCTGAGAAACTTCCCTTAGGGTTTTTTAACGAAAGGTTTATAATTTATATCTTTCTGCTATTTATATGAATAATACCTATACTTACTGTTGTGAAGTACAAGAGGATAATGATTGAGAAAACACTTTTGAATCATATTATCTTGAGTCTTGGCTCTGCTATTTAACTAACTAAACCTCATTCATATTTGTCTACTATTTGTTCTTCTAATTCAAGCTTCCCAGGTGGCTCAGTGGTAAAGAATCTGCCTGCCAATGCAGGAGATGCAGGTTCAATTCCTAGGTGGGGAAGATCCCACGAAAGAGGAAATGACAACCCACTCCACTACTCTTGTCAGGATAATCCTGTGGACAGAGGAGCCTGGTGGGCTACAGTCCATGGGGTCGCAAAGAGATGGACATGCCTGAGCATTTACACACATTCTTCTAATTCATGGGCTGGCAAACCCTGTGGGCTAAATCCATGAGTTGAGACAGGTTTGTATATCTGAAAAGTGTTTTAAATGAAAACAGAATAATACGTGACAGAGATTACACATAGCCATCAAAGCCAAACTACTTACTAACTGGCTGTCCACAGTGGGGGAAAATGGATCAATCCCCACTCCAACTCTCCTCTGCCTATGATTTTGTTAATCTGCTCTGATATCTGGAATATTTCTCCCTCTTTTCACACAGCTGGCTCCAATTTTCATTCAGATTTTACCTTAAAAATCAACTCTTTGGATAAGCTTCCCCATTCATTTTTTTCAGATCATTTCATGTGACTTTTACAGTATGATTTTTCATACCTATTTATGATAGCCTTTATCATACTGAGAGAGTCAATTCCTAGGCAGGTCGATAAGAATTCTGGGGGTCCCCAAGGAGAGAGGGGTCTGGAATTCTCAAGGAGGAGGACAGGACAAATTTTTTTTTTTCCCTCTCCATTTCTTAGTCTTAGTGACATAAAAGGTTTTTTATCTTTAAGCCTGGAACTGATGATTACACAACAAACAACTCAGTTTAAACTTTGTACTAAGGATTATATAACAACTATGTATCCTGCTTGAGGACAGCTTCTCCTTCCTGAAAACCTTCTGGCTAATCCTGTTATCTTAAAATGTAAATTAAGGGAGTGGGCCTAGTAAGATCTTTACAACCTCCAGACATTCTTTCGATTCATTGTAATAACTAAGTAAAAAGTATATAACTTCCTTGCTAACACTAGCGGGGTGGCACTCTCTGTCCCCCTTCTGATGTCTATGTCGGAAGCTTTCTCTATCTCTTTTATACTTTAATAAAATTTTATTACACAAAAGCTCTGAGCCATCAAGCCTGTCTGTGGCCCCAGATGGAATTCTTCTCCTCTGGAGGCCAAGAATCCTGGAGTCTTTTGTGGTTCAGCAACAACCTTTCAATACTATTATCAGTTTATAATAGCATTGATTATTTACCATTTTATGACTGTATTTAAACACACCACATACATACTTTGATTACTGTTTTTCCCTCACTTTTGTAATCAAAGAGAGCAAACTTTTGCCTTTCCATCAATGTATCATCATGATCTATCATGTGATAATATTTCACAAATTTACTGAAGAAACAAATATATGTATAAACATTATCTTACCCTGTGTAAATTCTCATATAACATGCTTATCTCTAAGTATCATTATAGAATGAAGGTAGTGATAAGCGATTTGGAGAATAAAATTAGGAGTTATAGCCCTGCTTGAATGATAACATTGCTATTATCTCAGAAAAGGCAATTGCTATGCTCTGGTCTCATGAAGTTGACACATTATTTTTTTTTTTTTTCCTTTAAGGTTCGCTTTTGTTCAGCAATTTTTAGAAAAATTATTTTCACTCAAATATGTTCATTTCCAAAATTTCTACTTCCATTAAATAAGAATAATTGACAGAGAACTCTGTAGAAAAGTGAAGCATTGAATTGTGATAATCACCCAGGAAATTGCCTCAATTCTCTGTTTTCTTTGGTTAAGAAGGAAGAGCCTATACTTTCAAACTTAAGCAGTTGGTTTAAGTACAACAAAAGAAACTTGCTATGATTTTGCTTGAGATAAAATATCTTCAGTATAGCTGTGTTTCATTTCAATATGATTTGGGAGTTTAGTACTATTTATAATACTTTCTTGCAAGAAAACAGTGGTATTTTGCACATGGACACTCCAGTTTAAAAAGGTCTGAATTTTATGAGGTATCATTATAAAAATTAGGAGAACTAGCTAAACTTTCTTAATGTATTATTTATTAAAACATGAATGTGTTATTGCTATCATAAAATACTAATAAAATGATGATCAAACTCTCTAAAAGTGTGTTCATTTCTTCCATTACCCATCCCAATCTCTCTCTCTCTTTCTTTTCTCCCTAAACACACACAAACACACAAACATTTGCATATATACATACAAAATTAGATATTTATATATGTTTTGTGGTTTGTGTACATATGTGCTTATATAGGTTTCCATTCTTTTGAGGGATCTCTTCTTTGGTAAGATAAGGTACAATTGTAAAAAATATTTTTACTTATGTAATGAAAAATAATGTGTGTTAACTGTCTTAGCACTTCATAGAATGTCTTGCATGCAGTAAGTTTATAAATACTTGTTGAATTGAATTCACTTTGTTCTTTGCATTAGTCTTCATGGGCTACCATATCAAGAGAGCATAGACTGGGTGGCTTTTTCTCAGAGCAGGACTTTGTTCTCCTGATGCCTGCAAATGGCCATCTTCTCACCATGTCTATCCCTTTCTCTTATAAGTCAACAGTCCTGCCAGATTAGGGTTCCAATCTTAGGAGCTCATTTACCCTTAATTAACTTCTAAAGACTATATTTCAATAAAAATGTACATTCGGAGTTAGAACTTCACCTAAAGGGAGGTCACAATTTAGTCCACAACAGTCTCTTTTGAATAATTTTCTATTTCATTATTTCCAGTGTAGTTTTAAAAATAAAATTCATGAGATTTACATATTTAATTGCCTGCATTGAAAAATAGTCTTATTTAGACTGTAACTAAATGTCCATCTTTAATCTGAAAATATCTATATAAATTGTTTATATCTTCATATTTAAAGCTATGAATATTAATACTTTTCATATTTTTTCATCACTGGCATGTGGTTATTCCGAGAATAGTTTGCTTTAAATATCAAAGGTTGGAAATTTGCTCTGGAAAACAATTTTGTAGCATTTTTTAAAACATTTTAGAGTTAAAAGCTCAAAAACCTTTCCCCTCTGCATTCACAGGCTTTTTATGTAAAGTTATACATTTTTTCCTCTCATTATATGGGAAGTTTCAATCACTCTTATAATCATTTTTTCAACAGTTGGTGGCAAAAACATCAGCTCTGCATAGGACTTCAGTTCAGTTGCTCAGTCATGTCCAACTCTGTGACTCCATGGACTGCAGTAAGTGGGACTTCTCTGTCCATCACCACCAACTCCTGGAGCTTGCTCAAACTTATGTGCATTGAGTCAGTGATGTCATCCAATCATCTCATCCTCTGTTCCCTTCACCTCCTGCCTTCACTCTTTCCCAGCATCAGGGTTTTTTCCAATGAGTCAGTTCTTAGCATCAGGTGGCCAAAGTATCAGAGATTCAGCTTCAGCATCAGTCTATCCAATTAATATTAAGGATTGATTTCCTTTATGATTGATTGGTTTGATCTTCTTGCAGTCCAAGGGACTCTCAAGAGTCTTCCCCAACACCACAGTTCAAAAGCATCAATTCCTCAGCATTCAGCTTTCTTTATGGTTCAACTCTCACATCCATATATGACTACTGGAAAAACCATAGCTTTGACTAGACAGACCTTTGTTGGCAAAGTAATGTCTCTGCTTTTAATATGCTGTCTAGGTTGGTCATAACTTTTCTTCCAAGGAACAAGTGTCTTTTAATTTCATGGCTGCAGTCACCATCTGCAGTGATTTTGGAGCCCCCCAAAACAAAGTCTGTCACTGATTCCACTCTTTCCCCATCTATTTGCTATGAAGCGATGGGACCAGGTGCCATGACCTTAGTTTCCTGAATGTTGAGTTTTAAGCTGACATTTTCACTCTCCTCTTTCACTTTCATCAAGAAGCTCTTTAGTTCTTCTTCACTTTCTGCCATAAGGGTGGTGTCATCTGCATATCTGAAGTTATTGCTATTTCTCCTGGGAACCTTGATTCCAGCTTGTGCTTCATCCAGCCCGGAATTTTGCATGATGTACCCTGCATATAAGTTAAATAAGCAGAGTGACAATATACAGCCTTGACATACTCCTTTTCCGATTTGAAAGCAGTCTGTTGCTCCATGTCCAGTTCTAACTGTTGCCCCTTGGCCTGCATAGATTTCTCAGAAGGCAGGTAAGGTGGTCTGGTATTCCCATCTTTTTAAGAATTTTCCACATTGTATTATGATCCACACAGTCAAAGGCTTTGGCATAGTCAATAAAGCAGAAGTAGATGTTTTTCTGGAACTCTCATGCTTTTTCAATGATCAGACAGATGCTGGCAATTTGATCTCTGGTTCCTCTGCCTTTCCTAAACCCAGCTTGAACATCTGGAAGTTCATGTTTCACATACTGCTAGAGCCTGGCTTGGAGAATTTTGATCATTAATTTGTTAGTGTGTGAGATGAGTGCCATTGTGTGGTAGTTTGAACATTCTTTGGCATTGCCTTTCTTTGAGATTGGAATGAAAACTGAACTTTTCCAATCCTATGGCCTCTGCTGAGTTTTCCAAATTGATGGCATATTGAGTGCAGCACTTTCACAGCATCATCTTTTAGGATCTGAAATAGCTCAGCTGGAATTCCATCACCTCCACTAGCTTTGTTCATAGCAATGCTTCCTAAGGCCTACTTGACTTCGCATTCTAGGATGTCTGGCTCTAGGTGAGTGATAACACGATTGTGGTTTTCTGGGTCATGAAGATCTTTTTTTTTGTATACTTCTGTGTATTCTTGCCACCTCTTCTTGATATATTCTGCTTCTGTTAGGTCCATACCATTTCTGTCCTTTTTGAGCCCATCTTTGCATGAAATGTTTCCTTGGTATCTCTACTTTTCTTGAAGAGATCACTAGTCTTTCCCATTCTATCGTTTTCCTCTATTTCTTTGCACTGATCACTGAGGAAGACTTTCTTATCTCTCCTTGCTATTCTTTGGAACTCTGCATTCAAATGGGTATATCTTTCTTTTCTCCTTTGCCTTTCACTTCTCTTCTTTTCATAGCTATTTGTAAGGCTTCCTTAAACAACCATTTTGTCTTTTTGCATTTCTTTTTTTGGGGGGATGGTCTTGATCACTGCCTCCTCTCCAATGTCATAAATCATTGTCCGTAATTTTTCAGGCATCCTATCTATCAGATGTAATCCCTTGAATCTATTTTTCACTTCCACTATATAATTATAGGGCATTTGATTTAGGTCATACCTGAATGGTCTAGTGGTTTTCCCTACTTTCTTCAATGTACGTCTGAATTTTGCAATAAGGAGTTCATGATCTGAGCCGCAGTCAGTTCTCGGTATTGTTTTAGCTGACTCCATCTTTGGAGTCATGTTTTTCTCCATCTTTGGTTACAAAGAATATAATCAATCTGATTTCAGTATTGACCATCTGGTGATGTTCATGTTTAGGGTCTTCTATTGTGTTGTGGAAGAGGATGTTTTCTACAACCAGTGAATTCTCTTGGCAAAACTCTTGTTAGCCTTTGCCCTGCTTCATTTTGTACTCTGAGGCCAAATTTGCCTGTTACTCCAGATATATCTTGCCTTCCTACTTTTGCAGTCCAGTCCCTTATGAAGTGGTCTCTAGTCTTTCCCATTTTATTGATTTCCTCTATTTCTTTGAATTGATCACTTAGGAAGATTTTCTTATCTCTCCTACTATTCTTTGGAATGCTGCATTCAGATGGATACATCTTTCCTTTCCTCCTTTGCCTTTAGTTTCTCTTCTTTTCTCAGCTATTTGTAATGCCTGCTCTGACAACCAGTTTGCTTTTTGCATAGGACTAAGTTGTGTTAAATAGTTTAATATTAGGTATACTATGCAATACATTATATAGATAAATCAATTTTATCTTCCTTATTATATCATAATGAAACTTCCTTGATTTTTTTTTAACATAAAATACTTGAAAACGCTTTCACTATTTGAACTCATTCATCATAAACTACTAAATTTATTCTCTGTTGTAAGCACTTCAATTCTTTATTATGTGGCAAATTTCTAGATTCCCTTCCATCCTCATATTCCTTGTACATACCTTCTAATCTTAGAAGAAGTTATGGTAATCGAAACTAAATACACATTGGTGCACTATGGCCAGAGGAAATACAAATAGCTCCTTAAATAAAGACCATATTATGGTATTTACAACAAATGAAACTGAGGCTAAGAAATGGTGCAGAACTTACTCAAAGTAAATGATATATTGTAAAACTTTATGAGAGAATGGCATTGAAGCATGTAAATTATCATATGTGAAACGAATCACCAGTCCAGGTTCAACACATGATACAGGGTGCTCGGGGCTGGTGCACCAGGATGACCCAGGGGGATGGGATGGGGAAGGAGGTGGAAGGGGGGTTCTAGAAGGGGAAAACATGTACACCCATGGTGGATTCATGTAAATATATGGCAAAACAAATACAATATTGTAAAGTTAAAAAATAGAAAATAAACTAATTAAAAAAAAAAAAACTTTATTCAGACTTACCTGCCTCCAAAATCACAGCTATGTGTTCTTCCTGAAATTTAGAGAACAGATAAGAAATTTTTGATACTAAGATATGCGCATCACCTAAAATCATATATATATATATATATATATATATATATATATATATATATATATATATATATATATATATATATATTTCTTTTGTGAAAGAATCTACCAAATATATTAAGAGATACAGCATGGATAAAGAATAACATTAAATAACTAAATGTGTTGTCTGTTAGAAGGAGTGATATTTGGAAATGGATTTTAAACTGATTGCAACTGATTCCAGTCAAGCTGCCCTGCAACCCATTTTTTCTTTACATGACAAATAGAAGCATAATTGCTACTAGCTTCAAAATTTTTCTCCTTGGAAGTAAGCATGAATCCAGAACACTGGGTTAAATATTTTTTAACTGAAATGAAATAGAATCAAAACAAAGTTACTTGATGCCAATGTTAGCAGACTGCAGAGACTTCTGACATGAGTCTATAAATAATCTTTGGAACAACGTCACCAGTATAGACAGTACATATATCTCTGAAGAGCCTCCTAAGTATTCTGCTTTATATTAATTACCCATTTTTTCACTCATTGATTTTTTTACTTTAATTTTTTTTAATAGAGGCCTCACTTATCATTCTCTTGATCTCCACCATCTTAATTTCATTTGAGTAAAAGACGATTGAAAGTGTTTTCAAATAAACAGCTTTGGTTACTTCAGTTGGGATTCCTTTTTAAAAAACACGATGGATGAAAATACATCTCTTCCTGGGAACACATACATACAGACAGGCACACTTGCCAAAATTTCCAGAGCAAGACTTTGAGTAGGATTCACAGAGTCAAACCTTTTCCCAGTATGACTTCTACCCCTGCAGGAACCTTAAACATTACAGATGTCAGTGAACTTAAGCATTCTGTGAATGGACTGGGTTGCCTTTTTCTTCCTATATTGTTTCATACATGTTACAAATATATTGTCTAATTGTATTGTCAAATATGTTTAAAGTTTATTAAGATGTTCTGATACATAATCATTGACATTATCCTTTAAACATGACAGTGGGTACAAGGACTACTGATTTGAGGCAAATTATAATCCTTCTCAATCCCTGCTTTGTAATCTATAAAATCAAGAAAACAGACATATTACATTGTGTCCCTATCACGGGATGGCTTAGTAACTATCAGCTATTTCATTTATTATGTTGATATTGGTAAGAGAAGTACATCATAGAACACTATTAGGCTTAATAAAGATTTCTAATGTTTGGCATTCAATAGCTGACATATACTTTATTCTTTAGTCAAGGGAAGTACAGTGAACTGGCAATTAGCTCAGTTTGTGGGCTGATATATTCAGCTCTAAATTTCCTACTTTATTAATTAGCCTATTTTTAAAAGTTGGTATGATCTAATATGCTTGGTTAATGGATATCACCATATTTGATTCTCAAGGAAACACTGTGATTCAAGGATTCTCATACATGTTTTAAAAATTTGGCTCCAAGAGGCTATGTATTTCTCAGAAGCAAATCATAAAGACAATCTGCACAAAAGGAGCTCTTGATATAGCTAATGAAAGAAGGTATACACAAATTCAATATCAATCAAATTTTAAAATAATCTATAATTTTGGGAAAGACACAATACCTAGCCATATTTGTTATCTAAATACTATGATTTTTTTTTTTAATACTGAGTATTTTTCAGGCACTGACATGAAAACTTACAAGTGATTTGTGCACAATGTCTTTTGGTTAAAACTTGCCCTGAACAATGAAGGTTATATTTAAAGAGAAAGTAAATATGCACTCAGTTTAAACTTCAAGATGGGAAAAGAGACCATCTGGCTTATTTCAGTGCCTTTACTGTGCAAATATGACTATAGTGGCTTACACACTATTGTTGACATCATTTTTAAATCTACTCTTATGGATTATTTCTTACAGTATCTCCGCAAAGGAGACATGTAAGAGGTGGCAGAGAGGTTTATAATAATGTTTCAAAATAATTAGTGGTAACTTTTAGAAGACCTTTAAAACAGCAGATGAACTAAAGTTAGCTTATCTTCCCTAATCTTATCAGCTTATGTTTAAAAAAATAAAACACAACAATTTAAGTACATTCAGATAGCTTTAAAATAATGAGAAATGTGTTGCAAGCTTTTAAGTGCAATGTTCTCTTAACCATGTACATTTATAAAAATATGTTAAAAATTTAAGACTGCATTAAATTTTTCATGACTTTTTTTGAGTGTTTTAAACACAGTAGTTAATCTTGAAATGAACTTCATTGCCATGAAGCAGTAATATACTACAGAATTTTAACTATACTGGCAAAGGATTGGATTTATTTTAGGAAGAAATAAGATATTCATACATATATGTAGCCAAAAGTGTGAAAAATACAATCTGCTTTATACTATCTTCTGTTATTAGATACACATATTCAAATTAAATGATTGCTGTAAAGCCTGTTTAAAAAAAAAAAAAGGTGCAAACCTTAAAATATTGCCAGTGAAGCAAATTTCATGAGAGGGCAATGTGTGAGCTTTCTTGGATTTTTGTCATAATACAAAAATGAAATAAAATCTTTTAAAAAGTATTCTGGTTTCTTAAAGCATACTAGTGCATACATACAAAAATAGGCAGAAAAGGAATTGTGGTTTAGAACAATTTACAAGAAAATAATACTGCTAGAAATATATTCTTTCAATGTTTTCTGGATGATTTCTGTCATTGTACATTTACTGATTTTATCTTTTAATGTTGTTTAGTTATACGAAAATCTCACCTAAAGGAATTCATAACATTAGAGATATTTTATGGGAAATAATAATATGAACCAGAATATCAGTTCAGTTCATTTCAGTCGCTCAGTCGTGTCTGACTCTTTGCGACCCCATGGACTGCAGCATGCCAGGCCTCCCTGTCCATCATCAACTCCTGGACTTTACCCAAACTCATGTCATTGAGTCGGCGATGCCATCCAACAATCTCACCCTATGTTGTTCCCTTCTGCTCACGCCTTCAACCTTTCCCAGCATCAGGGTCTTTTTAATTGAGTCAGTTCTTCGCATCAGGTGGCCAAAGTATTGGAGATTCGGCTTCAGCATCAATTCTTCCAATGAATATTCAGGACTGATTTCCTTTAGGATGGACTAGTTGGATCTCCTTGCAGTCCAAGGGACTCTCAAGAGTCTTCTCCAACACCACAGTTCAAAAGCACCAATTCTTCAGCACTCAGCTTTCTTTATAGTCCAACTCTCATATCCATACATGACCACTGGAAAAACCATAGCTTTGATAGACAGACTTTGTTGGCAAAGTAATGTCTCTGCTTTTAATATGCTGTCTAGGTTGGTCATAACTTTTCTTCCAAGGAGCAAACATCTTTTAATTTCATGGCCGTAGTCACCATATGCAGTGATTTTGGAGCCCCAAAAAACAAAGTCTGTCACTGATTCCACTCTTTCCCTATTTGCCATGAAGTGATGGGACCAGATGCCATGATCTTAGTTTCCTGAATGTTGAGTTTTAAGCTGACATTTTCACTCTCCTCTTTTCACTTTCATCAAGAAGCTCTTTAGTTCTTCTTCACTTTCTGCCATAAGAATGGTGTCATCTGCATATCTGAAGTTACTGATATTTCTCCCAGCAAATCTTGATTCTAGCTTTTGCTTCCTCCAGCCCAGCATTTCTCATGATGTATTCTGCATATAAGTTAAATAAGCAGGGTAACAATATACAGCTTTGACATACTCCTTTCCTGATTTGGAACCAGTCTGTTGTTCCATGTCCAATTATTCTAACTGTTGCTTCCTGACCTGCATACAGATTTCTCAAGAGGCAGGTAAGGTGGTCTGGTATTCCCATTTCTTTCAGAATTTTCGTGTTTTTTTTTTTTTTAATTAGTTTATTTATCTATCTTTTAACTTTACAATATTGTATTTGTTTTGCCATACATTGACATGAATCCACCATGGGTGTACATGTGTTCCCCTTCCAGAACCCCCCTCCCACCTCCCTCCCCATCCCATCCTTCCAGGTCATCCCGGTGCACCAGCCCCAAGCACTCTTTCCACAGTTTATTGTGATCCACACAGTAAAGGCTTTGGAATATTCAATAAAGCAGAAATAGAGGTGTTTCTAGAACTCTCGTGCTTTTTTGATGATCCAACGGATGTTGGCAATTTGATCTCTGGTTCCTCTGCCTTTTCTAAATCTAGCTTGAACATCTGGAAATTCACCGTTCACATACTGTTGAAGCCTGGCTTGGAGAATTTCGATCATTAATTTGTTAGCGTGTGAGATGAGTGCCATTGTGTGGTAGTTTGAGCATTCTTTGGCATTGCCTTTCTTTGGAACTGGAATGAAAACTTACCCTTTTCCAGTCTTGTGGCCTCTGCTGAGTTTTCCGAATTTGCTGGCATATTGAGTGCAGCACTTTCACAGCATCATCTGTTAGGATTTGAAATAGCTCAACTGGAATTCTATCACCTCCACTAGCTCTTTTCATAGTGATTCTTCCTAAGGCCCACTTAACTTCGCATTCCAGGATGTCTGGCTCTAGGTGAGTGATCACACTATAGTGATTATCTAGGTCATGAAGATCTTTCTTGTATAGTTTTTCTGTGTAGTCTTGCCATCTCTTCTAAATATCTTCTGCTTCTGTTAGTCCATACCATTTCTATCCTTTATTGTGCCCATCTTTGGATGAAAATTTCCCTTGGTATCTCTAATTTTCTTGAAGAGATCACTAGTCTTTCCCATTCTATTGTTTCCCTCTATTTCCTTGCACTGATCACTGAGGAAGGCTTTCTTATCTCTCCTTGCTATTCTTTGGAACTCTGCATTCAAATGGGTATATCTTTCCTTTCTTCCTGCCTTTCACTTCTCTTCTTTTCATAGCTATTTGTAATGCCTCCTTAGACAACCATTTTGCCTTTTTGTATTTCTTTTTTTGGGGGGATGGTCTTGATCACTGCCTCCTGTACAATGTCACACATCTCCATCCACAGTTCTTCAGGCACTCTGTCTATCAGATCTAATCCTTTGAATCAATTTGACACTTCCACTGTATAATTGTCAGAGATTTGATTTAGGTCATACCTGAATGGTCTAGTGGGTTTTCCCTACTTTCTTCAATTTAAGTCTGAATTTTGCAATAAGGAGTTCATGATCTGAGCCACAGTAAGCCCCCAGTCTTGTTTTTGCTGATGGTATAGAGCTTCTCCATCCAACATAAGTAATAACATTTAAAAAAAACCTCTTTACTCTAGACGCCTGTTTGGTGTGCATATATTTTTGTGTTTGATCAGCAGCCCATACACACCAATATATTTTTGAGAAATTTTCCTCACTTAGTACTGTCATCTTGGCCTCACAAATGCACAGGACTCAGGCCTGACCCTTTTACTTCTTCCTTCCACAAAAATTTTTCCAAAGTGAGCATGGAGCATGAATCAAACCAGAGTCCCCTCATAGATTATATGTGATTGACATGGAGAAATAAAAAATGCCTTTACCCTAGGTTTGACGTACACAACAGTATGCATAACTATACTCAGTTGCTATCTTTGCCTTTTATAATTGTTACTTGCTTTCTATAATTTAGATAATTATAGTCATAATATCGTTTATTTTAATGGTTTCATTTTCTTAATGAAATATAAGAATGCTGGCATCATTTGAGTAGTTATATTGCAATTTGTTTTACAGTAAATGAAATACATCATGAATACATATTTATTTTTCATTGATTGTGATGAAAAAATAGATACTTTAAGAAAAATATTGCAAGCTTATAATAAGGTAAAATATTGAGAAAAATTCCTATTTAGTTGAAGAATCAATTTTCAGTAATTGCTTATTTGGTCACAAATCAATATTTTTTGGAAAATTATTCAGAGCTGAAAATAAAGTACTAAAATAGAAATATACTATAATAACAGAAATTTAAAACAACTGAACATATGTCTCATTCTGGTTAAAATTTTTTCAACAATTTTAATATATTATAATTCAAAAGGAAAACTTGGAATGTTTATGTATGTTTACTGCCTTCACTGTGGTAATATCATGGGTGTATACTTATGTTGAAAACCATCTAAATGTATACATCAAATATGTGCATTTTTATTTATTGAATATATTCAATAAAGCTGTAAAATACATTATGGAAATAACTTTAAAAAGCACTTTAATAGGTTTTTAAAATACATACATATATATATAATTTATGAAATATATTCATGTCACCAGCTATATAAATGAATGTGCTAGTTATGAGTAGCTCATCCTTATTTTGATATGAACTTTTTTTTTCATTTTTGTACATATGCTCATTAAACATTTGTTTTCTTCTCCTTTCTCATCTCCTTTTCATCTAACATGAGATGTGTTAATTGTTTTATTTATTTATTTTGACTGTCTCAGGTCTTAGTTGTGGCATGCCTGTGGGGTCTTCATTGTTGTATGTGAGATCTTTCATTGTGGCCCAGTAACTCTCTAGTTGTGGCACACAAGCTCTGGAACAAACAGACTCTGTAGTTGTTGCACATGGACTCTCTGGTGGTGGCACAGGGGCTTAGTTGCTCCAAAACATGTGAGATCTTAGTTCCCCAGCCAGGTCTCAAAACAAAGTCCCCTGCATTGCAAGGCAGATTCTTAACCACTGGACAACCAAGGAAGCTCTGAGATGTATTAATTGTAATTAGCTTTACATCTCATTATTTAAACTGCATTGTATCAAAAGAGAGGGTAAATCAGCTAGGGACACAATGAACATCACTTAAAACTAAAGAGAAGACTAGCAGACTTTTCTAGGGAAAGAGTCACTGTGTTTTCAATTAATTGGGATAGTTGGATGATGTTAGGTGAAGCATGATCATCTTCTCTATTTGGAAATGAAGTATGTTTTAAGGAGATATGTGTAAGTGTCAAATTGGCGCTCATAAGCTTTCAATGTGCCAACCTGGTTATGTTGGGCTACATTCCTGAGATAATTCCCTTTCTAGTGTGTTTCTCATTAGGATGGGCCACAAGAGAGATTCTTGTTTTTGGTTTGGAGAACAAAGGTGAAGTAGAACTTTTAAGCTTTCACATCTTGGTGAAGACATAACTGCTCATATCACTGGTAAGAGACAGGGTCTGGACCCACAAGTATTTGCTTTCCTTGGTTCTTCCTTGAAACTTTCTACATATATGCTAAGTGAACATATTTAGTTCTGTTAGGAAGGGCCTATCTACCACAGGATACTTATACCATAAAGATCAGAGGCTACAAAACTGATATAGTTTTCAGTCCAACATCACAAGCTCCAGCTTGTACTGTGAATTTCAGTTGGTTCTTGTTCTCCCTTATCTTACATCAATTTTCCCTTCCCCACTTTTCCTTAGACCTTGACTCGAAAACCAGTACAAATAAAAGAAACTTCCAGAGGCTGCTTAGCCAGAATGCTTAGCTAACTATAGCAATTACAAGATCAAATGCCTGTAATATACACAAATCCAGCAAGCAAACTAGCTAGCTAGCCAAGGAGACAGATATAACTCTAATTGATAGCAGGGCATTGAGTCATATCTTAACTGATGAAGTGAAGCATATAGTGAAGACCGTCAACAGGAAAAAAGTACAAGAATAAAGATGTTTCAATTCACTATACTTTATATAATTAATTACTTATACCAAACCTATGTGGTAGATACTATGAAACACATTTTATTCAATAAGATATTGAGCTTTAGAAAGCATTATAAACTTATTGTCAATAGTCAAGCTAATCATGGTGAATCCATTTCAGCTAACAATAAAATTATCATTAATCGTCATCATCATTTAAAAAAAAAACTCATTTTGCCATCCTTTACTAGAGAGGTGTTGCAATTTTCTGATGCAAAAGCACATGTCATACATGTATTTTTCTTATTTACTTTTTATAAAACCTGCATATACCAATGAGTTAAAACTTTGAAGGTAAATTTAAAAAGTGTGATGAGTCTGCAAATTCATTTCTTAAGCAAGTTTTTTTACAACGTCATTCCATCTGCCTCAGCTCATTTTTTGTTATAATAAAAATGCATAATTTTATTGTTAACACAAGGTTGAGGGGGTTTATTTGTTTTCTAGGAAAAAAGAGCATATGGACAATTCTGTATAAAGTTCTTTATACATCTAATTTCTTTTAAAAGTTTATTCAAACTGATAAATTTGGAATGAAGTTAAATATAATTAATACATTAGTTGTAGGTTATTCTTGCCCAGAAAACGTGATATTAATGGTATTGTGTTGGTACAAATTGTTTAGCAACAGAAATAAGTAAAAGAACTATGACTTTTGTATATATTTAAATAACAAAACTATAAAAATGAATGTGTGGAATTTATGCCATAAAGTTTTATTTTACTCCTAGATGTAATAAATGTTTCATACAAATTATATTGTGATATTATAATTTATAAAATGAAAATAAGAAACAAAAACTCTCATGACTTTGGAAATACTAGACAAATCATAGGAATTAATTAAAAATTAGAGTAATACAGTCCAGAAATAGACCCATATAATTGTAACCAACTGAATTTTTGACAAAGAAGTAAAGAGAGAAGAAAGAACATTTTTACTAAATTGTGCTAGACTGAACATCTACATACAAAAAAAAAAGAAAAGAAAACAACTCACCTCCAAAAAAAAACAGACACAGCCATTACAACCTTCACGATAATTAATTCAAAATGAATTGATATAAAGTGTGAAACTATAACTTTATAGAAGATAACTTAGGAAAAAACCTAGACAATCTTGTGTTTATTGCTAACTTTTTAGACACACCAAAGGCACAGCCATGCAAAACATAATTGTTAACCTGGACTTTACCGAAGCAAAAAGAAAGTTCTATTGTTCAAAAGACAGCGTCAAGAGAATGAGAAGAAAACCAACAGGCTGGGAGAAAAATATTTGCAAAAGATGTATCTGATAAGAATGGTTATCTAAAATATATAAAGAACACTTAAAATTTAACAGTAATAAGTGAACCAACTAATTCAAAATGGGCAAAGACCTGACAAATCACCAGAGAAGATATGCAGATGGAAATAAATATCAGGTGTCCCATATCATATATAATTAGAGGATTGTCAATTAAAACAACAATGAGAGATCACAGCACTCTTTAGAATGTACAAAATCCAAAACTGAAAACACCAGATTCTGACAAGGATGTGGAGCAACAGGAATATTTATTCATTACTAGTGTGAATGCAAAATGATACAGCCACTATGAAAGACAACCTGGAAGTTTCTTGCAAAATTCAGCTTACTCTTACGACATGACCCAGCAATCACACGCCCTAGTAATTACCCAAATGATCTGAAAATTTATATCCACACACAAATCTGTATAAGAATGTTTGTAACAGCTTTGCTCATAATTGCCAAAACTTGAAAGCAATCAAGATGTCCTTTAGTGGGTGAATGAGTAAATAAACTGTCATATACTGTTCGGCTTTAAAAAAAAACCAAGTTATCAAGTCATGAGAGGACACAGAAGAAGCTTAAATGTATAGTACTGAGTGAAAGAAGGCAATCTGAAAAAGGCCAACAAACGGAAACAAAACAAAAAACTCAGCATACTTTAAAAAATAAAATTATTAAAAATTAGTAACAAAACTACATGGAGTTCATATAGTCATCATGTACATATGGCAACCAATGAAAAACACTTATTTTTGAAAAAAAAAAATATATCGGATGTCATGATCTTAGTTTCCTTAAACTCAACATTCATAAAAGTAAGATCATGGCATTCAGTCCCATCACTTCATGGCAAATAGGTGGGGAAACAATGGAAACAATGACAGACTTTATTTTCTTGGGCTCCAAAATCACTGCAGATTGTGACTGAAGCCATGAAATTAAAAGATGCTTGCTCCTTGGAAGCAAAGCTGTGACAAACCTAGACAGAATATTGAAAAGCAGAGACATCACTTTGCCAACAAAGGTCCATATAGTAAATCTACGGTTTAAAAAATCTTTCTAGTATTCATGTAAGGATGTAAGACTTGAACCATAAAGAAGACTGAATGACGAAAAATTGATGCTTTCAAGCTGTGGTGTTGAAAAAGACTCTTGAGTGTCCTTTGGACAGTAAGGAGATCAAGCCAGTCAAGGAAATCAGTCCTGAATATTCATTGGAAGGACTGATGCTGAAGCTGAAGCTTCAGTACTTTGGTCACCTGATGTGAAGGGCTGACTCATTGGAAAAGACCCTGATGCTGGGAAAGATTGAGGGTAGGAGGAGAAGGGGTTGAAAGAGGATTAGATGGTTGGGTGGCATCACTGACTCAACGGACATGAAGTTCGAGCAAGCTCTGGGAGATAGTGAAGAACAGGGAAGTCTGGTGTTCTGTTGTGCATGTGGTTGCAAGGAGTCTGACACAACTAAGCAACTGAACAACATAAGTGTGTGTATGTTTGTGTCCTGGAACAAAAAATAAACTACACATAATAAAATATTTAACATGAATACTATTTGATTTCCTTTCTAAATCACTTTCCTCTACTTTTAATAAAATATGTATATTAAGAATGACTGAGGAAAATAAAAAAAAGGTATCACTTTTTAGGTTTATGCAACTCAAAATTAAGCAGATTGTGTTACAAGAGAAATAAAAGATAAAGACAAACAAAAGCTGTATGAGAAAGGGATATTTTTGACTACAATAACAGAAACTGTGAATAACATTAGCTTGAAACCTAAGAAAATTTTGTTGTTCAGTTGCTCAGTCACGTCTGATTTTTGCAACCCCATGGACTGTAGCACACCAGACCTCCATGTCCCTCACCATCTCCTGAAGTTTGCCTAAGTTCATGTCCATTGCATCAGTGATGCCATCCAGCCATCTCATCATCTGACACACTCTTCTCATTCGGCCCTCAATCTTTCACAGCATCAGGGACTTTTCCAATGAGTCAGCCGTTCACATCAGGTGACCAAAATACTGGGAGTTTCAGCTTCAGCATCAGTCCTTCCAATGAGTATTCAGGGTTGATTTCCTTTAAGATTGACTAGTTTGATCTCCTTGCTGTCCAATGGACTCTCAGGAGTCTTCTCCAGCACAACAGTTCAAAGGCATCAATTCTTTGGTGCTTTGCCTTCTTTACAGTCCAGCTCTTACAACCTTACATGACCAATAAGATAAGAAAAATTTACTGTATCTTTAAAGAACAGTCAAGAGTTTGGGATTTTGTTATTTCCTGAGTAGTTAGTAATCTAAGGGTTTGTGGTTGCTGTTCTTGGATGTAGGCCTTCATTTCTGCTTCTCTGCTATCTTTGGGAAAGTAACCTTTTTTCTAAGTCTTTCACTCTGATTATGAGATAGTTATTATAGAACCAGGGTTTATATCCTGGCTAGAGAGCACCCCCAAAGTGGAGAGGAAAGGAGTAGGAGAAAAAAATAATTCATTGCTAGACTAGTCATTAGCACAAAGAATTAAAAAAAACATAATTAGAGTGGAAAAATTGAAAATTATTCCATGTTTGCTTGCACATATATTTCATCAATTTATGCTGCATGCGTGCTGAGTCACCTCAGTTGTGTCTGACTCTTTGCAACCCTATGGACCATAACCCTCCAGGCTCCTTTGTCCATGGGATTCTCCAGGAAAAAATATTGGAGTGTGTTGTCATGCCCTTCTCCAGGGTCAATTTATGTTATTTGTTTTAATAAGGAAGAACTGTAATGGTTATTGGTTCTCAACCAGCAGCATCTTCTCCAACATATTATTGAAATCTAGGCAAGAGTAGGCTTAAAGTATATGATTTTAGATAACACATTTTGTATAACACTTCACTGACATAATATCAAAGTGGAGGTTCTATGTATTATGTTTATATCTAACTTTTACAAATAAATTCATGGGAAATATGAAACAAGGATTTTCATTGCATATATAAATGCATTATCAATAATATGTGTGTGTGTGTGCGCGCGCGCGCGTGTGCGCATGCTAGGATGTATCCAACTCTTTGTGACCCCCATGGAATGTAGGCCACCGGGATCCTCCGTCCATAGAATTTTCCAGGCAAGAATACTGGAGTGGACTGCCATTTTCTACTCCAGGGGATCTTCCCTTCCTGACCAAGGGATTGAACCAATGTCTCTTGTGTCTTCTGCACTGGCAGACAGATTCTTTACCACTGCACCACCTGGGAAGCATTATCAATAGAGATAGGTATTAAAAATGTTAAATGCAAGTGACAGGAATGAGTTCCATGAATGTAAAGGTATTATATTCATCAGAACCATATTTTGTGAATCTCCTTTCTCTAAATGTCCAATTATAATGAAATTTTCTATAATAATCTAGTTTTAGGACTTGAACTGAATTAAGGGAACACACAAGAGAATCTCTCAGAGTGTCTTTAATTGCTACGATTTGAGATATGTTTTCACTATAACACTAATCTACTCTGCGTTGTTCAGATCACTTGAAATCTTCATTATGCATTCCAAAATGTCCAATTTATATTTACATTGAATTTAGAAACTGGCTCATTATATTTCTCCTGAGCTGAAAAATTATGTGCCGTCTTTTAAACTTGTGGCTAATGATATTTTCTTCAAAATTACCATTTAATTTATTTATGATTCAATCAAGTGAAGTTAGTTATAAATATAACTTAATTGATGACCTGCATTTTATCATACTGGCCTATACATGCTTTTTAGTATTGTCTATTCTACACAGCTGTTTTTAAAGCATCATGAATAAACTTAGAAGAATCTACCCAGTACAATTTTTAAATCATTTTATATTATTTTTAGACTAAATGTACATTAAATTGTTCTGCAGTTTGAGTATCTAGAGAGCAATATTAAATCTAGTAGCACATAAGATACTCAATTTCAGAGTACTCATCAGATTGTGGTAAAAAAAAAAACCTCAGATTTTAAATATGAATAATGTCAGTTGGCCTTTCTTACAGTCAGGCAAACACTTTCACTAAGGAGAAGTTAAGAAATGTTAAGTATCCACCATTCTGTGAAAAAATATACTAACAATTTTAAAAAATCCAGGAAGATTTACCAATAAAAGTACTATACAAAGATAAATATTTTAAAAGAATTATTACCATATTACAAAATACATGTTTTGATGGACACTGTGAGCAAAAAGTTATACCTGTGAACAAAAACATTACCCATAACTTTTCAACAGATCTCTAGAATACAATAACACTGGAGCGACAACACTAAAATCATCCTGTAATAAAAACAGAATATAGTTTATGTGCCTTATTACTTATCTTTATGTTCACTTTATGCTTTTATTATTAATTTGAATCCCTCTGTGATCTTTGATTCAATGCTAACATTAATGAGGATCTGTCTAATGTTTCAAAATATATTAGGTTGTTTAAAAAAAGGATTTTTTTTAATATTTTCTTATTTTCAACTTCAGTCTTATTTCCATTGATTGACTAAAGTTTTGTATAAAGTATTCATCCTTTCAACAACCAGTTTCTGACTCATTCAGTAAGCATATCTTTATAATTTATACTGCCCTTAATATCCTATCATTTATCTCTATAAATGAGGCCAGACAGAGGCTCATCTAGTCAAAGCTATGGTTTTTCCAGTAGTCATGTATGGATGTGAGAGTTGGGCCATAAAGAAGGTTGAGCACTGAAGCATTGATACTTTCAAACTGTGCTGCTGGAAAGGATTCTTGAGAGTCCCTTGGAGAGCAAGGAGATCAAACCAGTCAATCCTAAATGAAATCAACCCTGAATATCCATTGGAAGGACTGATGCTGAAGCTGAAGCTCCAATACTCTGGCCACCTGATGTGAAGAGCCAACTCATTAGAAAAGACCCTGATGCTGGGAAACATTGAAGACAGGAGGAAAAGTGGACTACAAAGGACAAGACTGTTGGATGGCATCACTGACCCAATGGACATGAGTTTAAGCAAGCTCTAGGAGAAGGTGAAAGACAGGGAAGTCTGGTGTGCTGAGTCCATTAGGTCGCAAAGAGTCGGACACAACTGAGTGACTGAAAAACAACAAAATTTGTACAAGTCAGACACAGAAAAGTAGGACTTTCTTTAATGCTGAAATGAAAAATATTAAGGTATTTATAATATCGATAGAGGTCTCTAAATTTTTATTCTGAATTTAAATATCCAGGAGATTCCATGTAATCCTATTTCTTTTACAGCAATTTTTCTAGCCAACCTTTGAAACTGTCCTCCAGGAAATTTTACAGTCTTGGTTCAAATAAATTTGCTTTTATGAAAGGATCATGTTGAATCACTATGAGTTTATGGATGGTTCTCTGAACGGCCAGTTGTGTTCCTAAGAAAAGCACGTGTGTTTTTCACTTTATCTGTATTTCGATGTCATATTTGCTGGTATGAGTGGCTGGGCTCATGCTGATGCTTTGGTGATTTGTGTGTGTGTGTTTACTTTTGTGCTATCTTCATTTAAGCCTTTCAGCAGGAATTATCAATCCAATATTACATTTAATCAGTTTTTTTTAAAAAAAGGGTAACATTAATTAAACATATGCTAGCGATCTATAGACATTCAAATAAATGACACCAAAGTCCAATTTTTGCCAAATGCTCTATAACTCTATATGCCCATTTGTGTCCGAGAGTAAAAATACTGGTATTGAAAAATGTCAGTATCAATAATGTGCAAAGGCTGAAATGTCCCTCCGTTGTTTTGTTTCCTTTACTGATTTATCTGAATTGCGTTGCGAGTGAAATTATCTCCAAGTTACTGCAATATTTTATGGTTTGAAGTTAAGAAGAAAATCAGAGCTTTATCCACACAAATAGTAAAATAGAGCTATGTAAAGTCTGGCTTACTAACACAACTGTGGTTCAATACAATATCTTCCTTTTTCCGCAATAGAAATTACTCATACTTGGAAATCAAATATTGATGAATTTTTCCTTAAAAATCAACAGAGTTGTCCTTTAACTGCTTTTCCCCCACAATGAAAACAATATGTCTTGCTACTGCTCATTCTCCTTTTCATAATACATATACTTTTAAAAGTATTTTAGTATAATAACCTGTGAAATATGAGCAATTGACATTTATCTGATATTTTATTACTATTATTTAAATATATAGCAGAGACAAGAAACTAACCTATAGAATAGTTTTTTTTTTTTTTAACTTTTTATTTAAATCAGAGTCTGGAACTTAGAGTATGTTACTATACCAAATTAATGAAACTTATTGCTCAATATTTTAAAAAGAAGACATCAGTAAATTTAATTTCTATTTTCTTTTTGGATATATCTTATGTGCTTCATATTTCTTTTGATATTTGATCAAATATTTCAAATATATTTAAACAAAATGAGATTTTAAAAATATCTAAAACATATTCTTTAACAGAACATTAACCATCTTTATTAACATGGATTTTCTTATGTTATTTCTTTTCAATTTATCTGTAATATAAATTCAGATGAATTAAAATATAGGCTCATGTTCAGATTCAGGTAAAATAAATTTTAATGAATTAAATTAAAACTCAGATTCAGGTGAATTAAAATGTAGGCTCATGTTCCTCTATCAACAAAATCTAATTACCTCTGGTAGAAAGCCGTTTTTAAACAATGCTTTAAAATTTTACACTTAAAAAATTGTTCTTATGAAAGATGTACACGATTATGTTCATTACATATATATATATATAAAATAAAAAAATATAAATGATTAAGAATAGTAAGATAATTAAACATGATTTAACAAACTTTTAAGTGCATAAAATGAGGACAAGTATTCTCTATAAAATGTGTGAAAAATAATCAAGTTAAAAATTAAACATTTAAACTACAATTGGATTAATGTTAATGAAAAAATAACTATAAAAAGAAAACAAAGCTACATGAACCTGAAAGAATTCCAAAGCAATATTAGGGGTGATTGCCTTTAGGTGGATGCTCCAATTTTCCCTATAATTTTAAAGTTTTATATGAAAAATATGAATTTCCCATAAAGACAAAAATAAAACATAAAATCAATATGTGTGTATGAAAAACTGAATTTCTCACCATTATTATTATATAACTCTTTCCTATATAAATAACATTTTAAAGCTAGGGAGAGCTTATTTCATTAGCAATATTTTTATGGATCTCACAGTCTTTCTATAGAAATTTTTCTTTTAATGTTTAATTTCTGTGTATAGCCTCACAATTTCTAAACATTCCAAAATGGATTTTATTTACTCAGTTATGACATCACAATTTTTTAAAAGTTATTTGAATAATTTTGTATATTTTTTCTATAAATGTGAAATCTAGATTTCAAGGAATGATGAAATATTTTAGCTGAGCAAAGAAGATACTGTAAGATTGAAAAGGTGGGAATTCTGAGCATTTGATATTATGTCACAAAGATCACCTGTGGTAGACAGAATAATGCCCAGGTTATTATTATTAGAATCTACAAAAATGGGTACCTTATATAGCATAAGGAACACTGAAGATGTTCCTTAATTAATGGGAAAAGGCAACATAGAGAAATTTTTCGTGTGGGCCTCCAGATTAAACACAGCCCTCCTGACAGCTTGTTAGCCCAGTAAGATCCACTTTGGACTTCTGACTTGCAGAATTTTGATACACTTAATTTGTGTTGCTGTAAACCATCATGTGCATGGCAGTTTGTTATAGCAGCAAGGAAGGCCTAACACATCATCTCACATTGCAGCCAAATCAGTTAATAGGATTGCAATTTTAAAATGATTCTCCACTTTAAAAGCATTAATTGACAGGACTAGAACCTTGAATGTTGTGTGTGTGTGTGTGTTATGTGAGCATGATGTTTAATTTCTCTATTCCACGTTATTATATTATCAGACTTGTCAGACTCTTTGCGACCCCATGGACTATACAGTCCATGGAATTCTCCAGGCCAGAATACTGGAGTGGGTAGCCTTTCCCTTCTCCAGGGGAAACTTCCCAACCCAGAGATCAAATCCAGGTCTATCTGCACTGCAGGTGGATTCTTTACCAACTGAGCCACAAGGGAAGTTCATTATATAATACCTTATGTTATTTGATTACTGTTAAGTTATTTTAGTTCACAAAAAAAGCCAACACTTTATTGATAGAATCCAAAAGGAAATGCTCAAAAGCATCACCAGTGGAAGAAAAAAAAAAGTAATTGACAGTTTTTAACACATTTTCATTTCAGTATAATTTCAAACCTCACAGCATATGGTAATTGGTTTATCTTGAAGTGATTTTTTAAAATATGCACTTTTCTAAAAAGTATAGTTTCTTGAGCTGTCTGTCGTTTTAAATAAATTCACACTTTTCAAGCATATTTGTTTCCACCTACTGCATCTGATTATGGTCCCCCCCCCTACCCCCGCCACCGTCTACATTTGCATAGTTTGTGTGGGCTTATCTGTGGACAGGAACATGTTGTTTTCAATTGGTGATGGGCCCAGAGAAGGGCCATTCTTATGTCCTTCTTTTTGTATATCAAACTTGTGTAGTTCTCACCAGAGAGGCCTAGCTTCTGCATTACAATATACTTTTGGTGTGACCTTGACTATAAATGACATCATTCAAATTTTTAACTTCTAAATAGGCTACAATTCAGCTCTCTATATTTAAAGAAAAAAAAAATCTAGAAAGCTTTTTCATTTCCTATGAAGAGAATGCAGAACATATAAAAACAAAAAGTTTTAATGAAAATTCTAACTGAAGAAAGGTTAACTAAATAAAAGCTAACTTATATAAAGCCTGTTAGGAATGGATTTTGAAAAGCACTTTTAAAAATATAACTAAACAGAAGGCTACCAAAGAAGCCATGAATGAATTGGGAAAAATTACTTATTACTTTTGAGGGAGTATTGGCAGCATCTATTATAAGCATATTTTGAAAAATACAGGGTTGTTTTCAAAATGCTATGGGGATAACTGGGTAGCTGGGATAATTTGCTGAATAAATGTTGGTATTCTGTGTTTCCTTGTTTTAAAAATAATACAAGTCATGAAATGGCATCAGAATGAAAAGTTTAGAAAAGTCAGACAAGTTTTTAAAAAGCTGCCAAAATATAAGATCAAGTCTCTATAGAACTTACTGATTAATTACCTGATGATGGCTTCAAATGGTACTCGCCGATGTAAACTATTTGTGTTCAAATCCCTGGTCATGATTGTGCATTCTTTCTCTGTATATTAAAAAATAAATAAATAACTGTAGCAGCTTCAAGGACCATGTTCTTACATAAGAACTCAAACAGGAATTGGGACTATGTTCATAAAATGTCTCTAGAACATCCCATACCTGTGTTCCAGAATATATCTTGCTCATTCTACAATCATTGGAGAAGGAAATGGCAACCCACTCCAGTATTTTTGCCTGGATAATCCCAGGGATGGGGGAGCTTGCTGGGCTGCCGTCTATGGGGTTGCACAGAGTCAAACACAAAGGAAGTGACTTAGCAGCAGCAGCAGCAGCATACTACAATCATTTGAAAAGGGGAGGATGGCTTTGATACTGTTGCTATCAGTGATTCAATACCTATCACTTGGAGTTAGGACAGTCACTCTCCAATGTCCCTGGAAGAATAGGATCATTAAAGCCATTTATAGATTTAATGCAATCTCTGTCAAAATTCCAACAGCATTTTTCACATAAAGAGAAGAAATTATTGTAAAATTTGTATAGAATCACAAATAACATCTAATAGGCAAAGCTGTTCTGAGAAAGAATACTGGAGTCATCACACTTCCTGATTTAAAACTATGTTATAAAACTATATTACAAAGTGGTCAAAACAGAATGGTACTGACATTAAAGCAGATGCATAGACCAATGGAACATAACAGAGAGCCCAGAACTGAGCCTATGCATGCATGGTCAAGGATGCCAAGACTAGGCAATGGGGATAGGAAAGTTTCTTCAACAAATAGTGCTGGGAAAATTAAATATCCATATGCAAAAAGAAATGAATCCTTATCTTACATTTACACAAAGATTAACAAAAGATGGATTAAAGATATAAGTGTAAGACCGCAAACAGTAAAACTCTTAGAAGAAAAGATTAGCTATAAACTCTGATATCGATTTTACAAGGATATTTTTGGATATGACGTCAAAACAGAGGTGACAAAAGCAAAACTAAAAAGTGGCAGCACATGAGACAAAAAATTTTCTGCAAAGAAAAAACAAAAATCAACAAAGTGGAAAGGAAACCTATGGAAAAGGAGAAAATAGGTGCAAATCATCTATCTGATATGGTGTTATAATACCCCAAATATACAAAGGATGACTCCAACTCAATAGCAAACACAAATCATTAAAAATGGGCAAAAGACTTGAATAGACATTTCTCATAAAAATACAAATGGATAGCCAAGTATATGATGGCCAACATCTCTAATTATCAAGGAATTGTGATTCAAAACCACAATGAAGCATCACCTAATATCTGTTAGGATGGCCATTATAAAAAAGTCAAGGGTAACAAGTATTGATGAGGGTGTGGAGTAAAGGGAACTCTGTTACACAAATGATGGGAATGTACATTGGTACAATCATTATGTCAAATTTCCCAGGTGGCTGAGTGGTAAAGAACCCTCCTCCCAATGCAGGAGACGTGAGTTTGGTCCCTGAGTTGGGAAGATCCCCTAGAGAAGAAAATGGCAACCCACTCCAGTATTCTTGCCTGGGAAATCCCACAGATAGAAGAGCCAGGTGGGCTATAGTCCATGGGGTCACAAGAATCTGACAGGACTTAGCAACTAAACACACACAGTCATTATGGAAAATATTATAGGAGGTCTGAAAAAAAATTAAAATTGAAACACCCTATGATACAGCAATCCCATTTCTAGGTATATGTCATAAAGAAATGAAATCAGGATCTCAAAGAGGTATTTGCACTCCCTTGTTCATTGCAGGATTATTCACAATAGCCAAAAAATAGAAACAATCTTAGTGTTCATCTACAGGTAAATGGATAAAGAGTGGCATATATACAATGGAATATTTTTCATCTATGAGAAAGAAGGAAATCTTGCCTTTGTGGCAACACAGGTAGACCTTGAGGGCATTTATGCTAAGTGAAATAAGTCAGATACAGAAAGACAAGCAGTGTATGTTCTCATTTATATGTAGAATCTAAAAAAGCTGAACTCATACAAGTATAGAGTAAACTGGTGGGTTTTAGGAGCTGAGGGTGGGTGGGGAAAATGGCAAAGATATTGATTAGAGGGTACAAACTTCCAGTTATAAGATAAATACATTTTGGGGCTCTAACATATAGCATAATGACTATAGTTAACAATATTGTGTTGTACATTTTAAAGTTGGAAATACAGTAGAATTTAAATGTCCTTTCCACATATATCCACAGAATGATAAATATGCAAAGTGATGGAACTGTTATTTAAGCTTATTGTGGTAATGATTCTGCAGTATATACATGTATAAAGCCATCATGCCATACACCTTAACTTTACACAAGGTATATGTCAATTACAGGTCAATAAACTTGGAAAAACTAGATAATAGAGTTTGTAAAAGCAACCGTAAGCATATGCCAGATTATTAAACACTATTTTAGCTGAACATTTCTCTTACACTTAGATTGTCTTATTTCATTGTCCTATGTTGTGTATTGTTTCTACAGGAGAACGCTACTGATCTAATTGTAACTGTCATCTCATTGCAGGTTATTTAGCTTTTTTGTAATAGCTTTAGAAGATTTTCTTTAGCTGTGATATTTTGCTGTGTGCCCCATCTTTGGGTGTGATATTTTTCCTGCTACAAATTTCATCAATTGGATTTTCAATCTATAGACTCATTTCTTTCCTCTTTTTAGGATGATAACTGCAGCTTTTTTTTTTCCCACAGAAGCCTTCTCACCTTTGTATACTACTGTTTTATAAAGACTGCTGCGGCTGCTGCTAAGTCACTTCAGTCATGTCCAGTTCTGTGTGACCCCATAGATGGCAGCCCACCAGGCTCCTCCATCCCTGGGATTCTCTAGGCAAGAATACTGGAGTGGGCTGCCATTTCCTTATAAAGACTAGTACTTTATTATTAATTATTGATGTTTCTGATTATTTTTCCACATATTACATCTTTTTATTAATGCCTAAGAAATTCTGGGATATTTCCTTAGAGCTATCTTTTGATTTAAACTGTTTTTCTCAGTAATTCCCAATCTACTTTTTTGACTAAAGAATGGTAGGTATATTTTCATTTTCAATATGTCAAAGTTACATTTCTTCATTTATACCTGTGCTATTTGTCCTATGCATATTTTCCTCTTGCAAATTTCCATATGTATTTCAAATGTGCTTATTTTTATGTCTTTTCTAATCTCTATATGGATACGGGTTCTTGTTTGGATATAGATTCTTCTATTTCTGGAATCCATTTAGTGCTTGTAATTGTGCTCTACTTTCTGTGTGTTAGTCACTCAGTTGTGTCTGATTCTTTGTAAACCCATGGACTAGCTCGCCAGGCTCCTCTGTCCATGGAATTTTCCAGGCAAGAATGCTGGAGTGGGTAGCCATTCCTTTCTCCAGGGGATCTTTCTGACCCAGGGATTGAGCCTGGGTCTCCCACATTGGAAGAAGATTCTTTACCATCTGAGCCACTAGGGAAGCCCAACCCACAACTTTCTGTGTACCTCTGATTAAAATGATTGTGGTGTTCCCTTCTGCTAGACTAAACTTTAGACAGTCTTATTCCTGACTCTAGGTTCCTTGTCTCCCTTTTTTTTTAAAATGCATTTATCTTTGAAACTTTGTAATTCTAAATTGTCTCTTGGCCCTTCTGAAAATATAATTTTTATTTTTTCAAAACCTATTGCAAGTATACAGAGGGAAGGGACAAAAGCAATATAGGAGCAAGAGAAAAAAAGTTATTATGGGATTATATGAAACCATGTATGTGAAAATTTTGAAAACTGTAAAGCACTATATAATTGAAAGAAACTCCCGTTCAATAAAAAAAGAAAATAAAGGGAAAAAAAAAAACGGTGCTTGTTTTACAACCCAGGATTATTTTCTCAAGGACCTGAGGACCATTCATTTGAAATGCAATCATCAACAAAGTTAGTGCTTCTCTCTCCCAGGATGTAAAAGAGTGTAGGAGCCTTACTTCACTGCTGTACAACTTACTTCAAGTTGTAAATTTACCTCTTTTCATGAGGATATGAGAAAATTTTCTTTCTCTTTGAATAAGGTGAATTAGCAAGCTCAGGTATACTATAATACTCTCACCTTAGCTTTTAAAACTCTTCCAAAGCTCAGACTGAGTTTAGCCTCTTCTTTATTTTGATCATTTTGAATAGAATCTTCTTTGCCTGTTTAAATTTTATAGTGAAATATTTTTTTAATCTCCCATTTCTGTATAAATTCTTATCACTCATGATTACATCTTTCCCTTTGCCTGTTTTTCTTGAGAGTAGTTTTGTGGTCACTTCCTAATGTCTACAATCCCATATATGTTTTTCACCAGTTTCTCTCATTATGGTTCAGTGTATGGATATTGTTTTTAAAAACTGCCAAATTCAGGATTTATATTCATGAATACCACAGATTTGAATTATCATCCCATTAGGACAACTCTGCTCCCTCCTTAGCCTTAAACAGCTTGCTTTTTGGCCCCAATGGATGGTTTATATCTGGACTTGTTACCATGAGTGCTACACATTATCAGTTACTGATTGTCATTATGAATTCTGGTTAATGGGGGTATGCTTTTAAATTTTACTTTAGTTTCTCTCTCTCTCAGGATAGAAGAACTAGTTCGAATATGTGCTCCATCCAATCTTTTGCCAAGAATACCTAACTTCAGTAGATGCTTATCTGATATCATTCACTCTTCTCTTCTTATTCATAGAGTCCTATTTTTGTTTAGGAGACCAATCTGTCCAGTTACAAATATTCAGCAAATATGCACTTGTCTACATTTCCATGCAGACAATCTTCTCCATGGAACAGAATTCTAATCAACACACTTGTGATGATAATCTCTGTGTAATACAACTCTTCACAAATGAAAAGATAAAACAGAAAGATATGTCTTCCTTGACTCTTTAGCCTTTTATTTTTCCTGCTTGAAATTTAGTTCTAATCACTGGTTATGTGGCAACCAACTTGCAGTCAAGAAGACAAAAATCACATTATATAGATAGCTGAACAGTAAGAGGGAAAGAGTATGGGTCATCAATAACTTACGCAAGCACAAATTTTCTGTAGTCCCAGAGAGAGGCAAACTTCTTGAGGTCGATTTACAACATATTTTATGACCATGCATGATTTTCCCAGAGTCAAATCCATGAAATCTGAAATAAAATGGACCATGAAGGTCCTCCTAGAGAAATGAACTAGGGTTAACATGACTGACTAACCAAGTAATGTCCTCCACTAACAGGAGTATGTAATCGTCCTCATTCCTCACCAGAAGAATTTGATATTTGTCACGGACCAGTGATTGCTGTTGGTTTCATATTCTCATTTTATTAGTTTTTATCTTCATCTCTCTCTACCATCACAGTTAAAAACTCTTTCTCCTTTACAGTATGCCAGTTTATTGGAAATAAGCAACCTATTTTTAACTATTTTATTTGTGATATTCATGAGAATCCATATCAGGATCAACGGAGAATGAAAAGCATAGTAGTTTAAAGAATTTGGTCTGCAAGTTCAATGCAGTCATTTAATATGATTTGGAACTTTTTTCTTGGTGAGTGTCTAAGTATCTTTCTGCTAAGACGAGTATGTGAATATACATTAATTAGACAAAGAACTAAAGTATTTTACATGCTTTCATTTACCCAATGGGAAGTCTTGTTAATTTTTTTCCCCTGATAAAATTAGTCTAATTAAGTTGGAGGCAGCAAAGTATCTAGCTACTACTACTCACATTTCTAATTCACTTATACTCAGTAGTGTTCATATGGCACAATCCTATCAAGGAAAAACCAAATATAAACAAGTGAGACTTCTTCAAACTAAAGATAAATAAATAAATAAAACTTCTCCATAGCAATGAAAACAATCAATGTAATGGAAAGGCAGTCTACTGTATCAGAGAAGACATTTGCAAATCATGTATCTATAAAGGGATAAGATCCAAAGTACATTACAGAACTCACATATCTCAATAGCAAAAACTCAATTAAAAAATGGACAGAAAATCTGAATAGACATATTTTCCAAAGAAGACATCAACATCATTAATTATCAAAGAAATGGTTATTGAAACCATGGTGAGATATTCCCTCATCTGTGATAGAATGTCTATTGTCAAAAAGACAAGAAATAACAAGCCTCAGCAAAGATATGAAGCAAAGGGAACTCTTGTTACATTACTTGTGAGAATGCAAACTGGTTTGGCTACTATAGAAAACATTATGGAGGTTCCTCAAAAATTTAAAGTAAAACTATCATATGATTCAGCAGTTTTACTTCTGGATATTTACCGCTCCCCCAAAATGAAAATCAGAATTCAAAAAGATATATGCACTCTAATATTTACTGCAGTATTATTTACAATAACCAACATATAGAAACAACTTAAGTGTCCATCAGTGGATGAATGCATAAAGACATTTCAGTGTGTGTGTATATATATGCGTATTATCCAGCCCTAAAGAAGAATGAAATCTTGCAATGTGCAACAACATGGGTAGAATTCAAAGGCATTATGCTAAGTGAAGTAAGTAGGAGAAAGATAAATAACATATGATTTCTCTTATATGTAGAATCTATAAATTTTGCCAATGAAATGTCTCTATATCCATTTGATTTCAATCAGAGAAACAGATGATGAATATTAAGCAACAAGAAATTTTCTATACAAACTGGATAATACACAGTGTGGGGAAAATAAGGGAATTAAATGTTCAAACATAATCATAAAAATGTCCTTAGGCACCTCCAGTGAAGGGGAACAAATTGAAACTTGAAGAAAGCAGGGCATATCCATCTGTTTTAATGGTTGGGCAGGGGGGCTGATGATGATGCCTACGGAAGTTTGGTGGTCTGTAAATCTAAAATGAATTTTCTGGTGGTAAGCTTGAGAGTCACAGTTGAACTGCAAGAACAGCAATTAATCAGAAGTGATGGAAATTGAAATATGTTAAAGAAGAAAACGCATGGACAAACAGAGACCTAACTTACCACTGCATTTCTCCCTCATTCCTTCTAACAATGAGCTTTGAGAGTGATAGTTACTGCCTCATTTTTGCCGACCTAATTCTCATGCAGATTTTTCTTCTGGATAATCTGAAATTGGAAACATAGCAAAATAAATTTGGGTTACAGAATACTAAAGTAACACATTATAAAACCACTAGAGTTCCCCTTGAAAAGTGACAAAACCTTGAGAGAAAACAAAAAAGTTTCTTTTCCTCATTCAATCAGTTCAGACCTTCATTTGAGTCTGACACTTTGCAACACCATGGACTGCAGCACGTCAGGCTTCCCTGTCCATCACCAGCTTCTGGAGCCTGCTCAAACACATGTCCATTGCGTCGGTGATGCCATCCAAACATCTCATCCTCTGTCGTCCCCTTCTCCTCCTGCCTTCAGTCTTTCTCAGCATCATGGTCTTTTCCAAAGAGTCAGTTCTTCGCATCAGGTGGCCACAGTACTAGAGCTTCAACTTCAGCATCAATCCCTCCAATGAATATTCAGGACTGATTTCCTTTAGGATGAACTGGTTGGATCTCCTTGCAGTCCAAGGGACTCTCAAGAGTCTTCCCCAACACCACAGTTCAAAAGCATCAATTCCTTGGCACTCAGCTTTCTTTATGGCCCAACTCTCACATCTATACATGACTACTGGAAAAACCATAGCCTTGACTAGACGGAACTTTGTTGGTAAAGTAATGTCTCTGCTTTTTAATATGCTGTCTAGGCTTATCATAGTTTTTCTTCCAAGGAGCAAGCATCTTTTAGATTCATGGCTGCAGTGACTTTGGAGCCCCCCAAAATAAAATCTCTCACTGTTTCCAATGTTTCTCCATCTATTTGCCATGAAGTGATGGGACTGGATGCTATGATCATTTTTTGAATGTTGAGTTTTAAGCCAGCTTTTTCACTCTCCTCTTTCACCTTCATCAAGGAGCTCTGAAGTTCCTCTTCACTTTCTGCCATAAGGGTGATACCATCTGCATATCTCAGGTTATTGATATTTTTCTCGGCAATCTTGATTCCAGCTTGTGTTTCATCCAGCCCAGCATTTTGCATGATGTGCTATGCATAGAAGTTAAATAAGCAAGATGACAATATAAAGCCTTGATGCACTCCTTTTCCAATTTGGAACCAGTCTATTTTTTCATGTCCAGTTCTAACTGCTGCTTCTTGACCTGCATACAGATTTCTCAGGAGGCAGGTAAGGTAGTCTGGTACTCCCGTCTCTCTAAGAATTTCAGTTTGTTGTGATCCACAGTCAAAGGCTTTGAGCATAGTCAATAAAGCAGAAGTATATGCTTTTCCTGTTTTTTCTATGATCCAACAGATGCTGGCAATTTGATCTCTTGTTCCTCTGCCTTTTACACATTCAGCTTGAACATCTGGAATTTCTTGGTTCATATACTGTTGAAGCCTCACTTGGAGAATTTTCAGCATTACCTTGCTTGCCTGTGAGATGAGTGTAACTTTGTGGTAGTTTGAAAATTCTTTTGCATTGCCTTTCTTTGGGATTGGAATGAAAACTGACCTTTTACAGTCCTGTAGCCACTGCTGAGTTTTCCACATTTGTTGGCATATTGAGTGCACCACTTTAACATCATACCTCATCATCATTTTAGGATTTTCCTCATTCAGTTCAGTTCAGTCACTCAGTCATGTTCGACTCTTTGTACTGCAGCATGCCAGGCTTCTCTGTCCATCACCAACTCCCAGAGCTTGCTCAAAGTCATGTCCATCAAGTCGGTGATGCCATCCAACCATCACATCCTCTGTCGTCCCCTTCTCTACCTGCCTTCAATCTTTCCCAGCATCAAGGTCTTTTCCAGTGGGTCAGTTCTTTGCATCACGTGGCCAAAGTATTGGAGTTTCAGCTTCAGCATCAGTCCTTCCTCATTATTTATCAGTCCTTTTCCTCATTATTTACCCTTAATTCTTCCAATCTTATCATTCATGTCTGAAAATAAAACATAACTTCTTCAATGGTAATATGGTACCTGACATCCTTGAAATAAGAGTCCATAAACTAAAAGTTCTTCATTTTTTTTTATTGGTAAATAAAATGTTGGATATCTTTGTGATTATGCATTAGCAGATTTTTAGGTCCAAAGAGACTGTTCCTTCTCAAGAGCTTAGAGATAATATGTTCTACTATATAAATTCATAAAATATTGCTGAAGGAAATTAAAGAATATCTAAAACATAGATAGAAAGCCTCAGTTTTTTAAAGATATCAATATTCTTGAGATTGATTCATTTCTGCAGTCAAAGCATCTGCCAACAATATCCCAGAATTTGGTTTTTTAATATATATATGCATTGCCAAAATGCTTCTAAAATATATGTGAAAATACAAAATATATAAGAGACCTAAAGTTAGGCGGTATGGTACTGGCACAGTTAGATATAGATACAGATGATGTAGGTATATAGATATGTGCTTGTACCAATAGAAAAGTCTAGAAACTTGTGCAAGAATATTTCCATAAACTTTATTAATGCTAATAAAAATCTCTAATATCCCAGGTATCCATTAACTGAAACAATGAGTTGCTGAATACTTATTCAATAGGATAATTATAAAAATAGAGACTGTTGATACAATTAAAAATATTGAATGAAATTTATATATATGTATATTACTACGAGTTATATATCTAATTTATGTGAAGTTTATAAATGAACAAAATTAATCCATGGTGGTAGAATTAATCCATGGTGATAAATCATGGTGATAGACACAACTGAGTGAGCACATAGAATGTAATTCACTAATGGTGAAAAACTAGCTATGATAAAACCAAGACATCATTTAAAAAGCAAAGACATCACTTTTCTGACAAAGGTCTGTAGAGTCAAAGCTATGTTTTTGTCCAGTAGTCATGTATGGACGTGAGAGTTGGACCATAAGGAAGGCTGAGCACTGAAAAAATGATGCTTTTGAATTGTGGTGCTGGAGGGGACTCTCAAAAGTCCCTTGGATAACAAGATCAAAGCAGTCAATTCTAAAGAAAATAAACTGAATATTCATTGGAACGACTGATGCTGAGCTGAAGCTCCAATATTTTGGCTACCTGATGAGAAGAGCTGACTCATTGGAAAAGACTCTGACACTGGGAAATATTGAGGGCAGGAGGAGAAGGGAGTGACAGAGGATGAGATGGTTGGATGGTACCACTGACTCAATGGGCATAAGTTTGAGCAAACTCCAGGAGAGAGTGAAAGACAGGGAAACCTGGCATGCTGCAGTCCACTGGGTCTCAAAGTGTAGGACACAACTAAGAAACTGAACAATAATGGTGAAAAAATGTAAAATGAAACATACTAAAGTATGTTAATCTATAAGAAGGACAGAAAGCAGAAAACATATGGCAATATGTGACATAGCAGTTAAATCGCCCATTGCTATTGGCACATCTTCTCTTTGACTGAAGTGTCATATTTTAGGAAATCCACTGTACTAGTGAGACTGAAACAATTCTTACACTTATAAATAGCAAATTTTGAGAAAATGGGATGCAAATTCCTGAATAATGCAATGGCTCTATCATTTTGTATTATTAATGCTTACTTTATGCATTGCTAAAATGAATTGAGTGATTGTCATTTACCAGGCACTCTTAGAAGAACTTCCTATACTATCACTGGGATACTAGGGAAAGAAGAATCAGCCACTACAACATGTCCCCTTTATCAGCTGACTTTGAAATGACTCTTAGATATTGGTGTCAGCAAAGAAATATAAACTTTGCTAAGTTTCCTGTCTTTTAAAAATTATATGCTCACTGTATACATATATATTTTAAATACAGCCTCTAAACATGTTTAATTCATACTTAGATCCTATACTCAATGCTGGGTTAAACACTTTCTAAATAACTTCCCAGACCACCATTGGAGAAGTCTGACAAAAACCATGATGATTTCAAATTTTCTCCCTCCTACTCAGAGGTTCATTTTTCGCCTTTGTTGCTCTCAGGAAGGGGGAGTCCTCTCACTTTCTCTTTTTTCTCTATTAAATTGTCAAGTTCTATGTTTGGGGAAAAAAGCCTAAGCAGAGTATTTCTATTTTATGTAAATTGTAGACTTGAAATACGATGCTTAATTTCTGGCCAAAATCAGGTTTAAGACAAGGTTAAAGGCTTTTGGGAGAAGGCAATGGCACCCCACTCCAATACTCTTGCCTGGAAAATTCCATGGAAGGAAAAGCCTGGTAGGCTGCAGTCCATGGGGTCGCTAAGAGTCGGACATGACTGAGCGACTTCACTTTCACTTTTCACTTTCATGCATTGGAGAAGGCAATGGCAACCCACTCTGGTGTTCTTGCCTGGAGAATCCCAGGGATGGCAGAGCCTGGTAGGCTGCCATCTATGGTGTCACACAGAGTTGGACACGACTGAGATGACTTAGCAGTAGCAGTAGCAGTAAAGGCTTTTGAGTACTGGACTATAGACATGTATTACCTCTGCAAAAGTATTCCCTATCTCCATCTCCAGGTAGTATCTGCTTTTTATTTATTACAGAATAATAGGATTCCTCTGACAGAAAAGATATACAAGAAAAGTACATTAGTAAAATTTGAACTCTATGAGCCATAGAAGATTTGTGTACTTCTACAGCACCATTCCTTTATTCTAACTCATATTTTCATCTCCACGGAGATTCAAAAGTTTAGCTAAGTTAATGTGTTATGTCTTGGCTTTGGAAGAAAACAAAGACTATTAGCTATCAAGATATCAATAAAATATTTTTTTTTGTTGTTTAGTGTTCTTGGAAGAGAGGAGGAAAACTCTTCAGATACCAATAGGTGAAATATAAATCCTGATATTATTAAGAGAAAGAGATTCTATTTGAAATAGACATGATAATTTGTAACATTTTATAAATATATATACATGTATTCAAGGTATTTTAAGAAATATTATTTTCAAATACAAAAGTGATCAAATAGTAAATAATAGATTGATTTAATAACATACTTTTTTGTTTAATCATTAATAAGGTATAATACTATATATAATCCTGGGAACTGGATTTTTTTTTCCATATAAATACTAATAGAGGTTGGCATATGTTTCCCATTACCACTATGCACTATAAAGTACTGAAGGAGATATTTCAAGATGTCTGTACATTGACTATAATCTATTTTGAAGGGATATTATTACATAAGTAGGAACTTACTATTTATTTACTGCAACCCAAAGGTATCTTCAGGTACCTTTGCAGGTGTTCAGTAGGCAGAGTCTTACTTCCACTTATTAGTCAGTGATAAGTAAAAAATAATCAGTTTTATCATTTGGTCTAAATATTTTATTCAGCTTGACAAGTTCACTTATGACTCATGGCTATCACACGAATATGTTCACACATAAGTTCAAGTTATTTTAATTTGTACACATTGAATGATTATACTAAGATATCTGGTGGGAAGAGTTTAGGTGGAAAACTCAAAATTGCATAGCAAAGTAAAATATTTGGTGTGTTCTTTTCCTAAAGGAGCAAAACAGCAGGGGTGAACTCACTTTGAAATCCTGCTTTGTGCTGACAGTTGAACTATAACTATATTTCATAAACTATAGCACTCCCAAGTTACTGAAAATAAATTGATTTTCTGGAAATATGCGACACACAGATTTTCAATATGGATCTTGAGCAGTCTGTCCCTAAAGTAGTTATTTCCATTTACACCTCTGACCTGCTAGTATCTTTGGTGCTACTGTAGTTTTTCATGTACTTCAAAAGCTACAGATCTGTTTCCATCCCTCTTAATCTAATATAAACTGCACATGCTTCTATCAATAAAGGCCTTCATTTTTATCCTTCTTCGATTTCATGACACCAATGGTTCTATATTTCACAGCAAAGGGAGCAGAATGAAATTACATATCGTTCAGATTTCAGCAATATCTGGTTTATGTGATTCAAGACCTCCATACAAAGGAGAGGTCATTCTCAATATTTTAGAAGATGGCTCTTTTTGGTGATTTTCTGTGATAAACCTGACTGTGCTTGATTGGAGATGGTAAAAATATGTTTATCTTGATGAAAATAGAAACAGTTTAAAACATTCAAGGCCTAAAAGGGCAACTGTCATATAAATATAAATATAAGTGTCATATAAATATAGACAATTAATAAATAAGTTGGTCAAAACCATGGAATATACTAAAGTCTGTACATAAGACAGCAACTGAGAAAGCAAAGTTGTCTAATTATTCTAATCTAGTAGCCACATCACCAGTGAAGTAAAAGGAAAGTGCAAAAAAGCAACAGACTAAAAAATTAACTCCCTGCCCCTCAAAAAAAAAAAAAAAAAGAAAGAAAAAAGAAAACTGGCAATTAGAAAATATGTCATATTACATAAGAACAATGGCTTCATTGTGCCTAGAGATGAAAACATACATAAACAAGTATATTTGACTAAAATGTTTGTTTTAAATTAATTTAAATATTTCCTCAGAGCTTAAAATATATGAAAAATCAAAAGAAAAAAATAAAGAGATAAAAAGTAAAAAAAAATAAAAATAAAAAAAAAACCCATAATATGGAAGTGTTGCTAAGGGAAAAAAAATTCAAAAAGTGATTTAAATCTTAAATGCAACAGAAAAGAGATTAGTTGGGAGATAAATTTGTACTAAAGATGGAATGATCTAACTATAGTCTTATTTTAAGGTATTCAAGGATGATGGATAGTTGAGAGAAGAGAATCAGGGCTCAAAGGTCCAAAGTACAAAGGTATTGCATTGATTTGAGTCAATGGAGATATATAAGTATTTCAATCCTTGTATTGGGAATGGTAGAAATAGTTCAGATGTTTCAGTCTATTGATCTGAGGCATTGTGCTATATTAACAATCTGCCATAGACCTGCCAGAACCTAGGGAGAATGTTAAGGTCTCAGCCACACAGGCAAAGATCCAGTTCTGGTGTGAAAGCAGAACTTTAAATATGGATTTTAACTAGAAGGGGATTTGCATATGGTATAATCCATGGGGCCAATCAGGAGTATATTCCATGAGTATAACTGGGTAATTGACTGCATTGGGTTCTTTAAATAGATGTGAGCTGATTTGAAAGGACAGAGACAGAAACACTACTGGGAACCTATTGCAGAATCTGAATAAATGCAAGGGCTTATGCCAGAAAGCAGGAATTAAGCCTCCTGACAACCAGGGATGTGTGAACAGGTACCAGGAATGAATCCAGATGCAAAAGCCAAATCAAGATCAACAAGGAACAGCTGTCACTACAGGAAATTCAGGTAGGAGAAAAGGAGCCAGAAAACATAATGGAGCAGAATAAGGAATTCTGGAGGTAGCATTAAGGGGCATCCAAATAAAATACTCACGTAAACTTTATATACTTCTGTGTTTATGCCCTTTCATTCAGTATGTTTATATTAATAACCTACTTATGGAGTAAGCCAATGTGTCACTCTACACAAAGATTTCTGGTAAAGGCAATCTGATATAGAGCTCACATGCATCAAAACTGTTCAGACACTTGGTAGGATTTATCTTGTAGATTAATCAGGTTTCACATGTAAAAGAGACTGGGAAATCAGACAAGCAGATAAGCTATAGGACAAATATACAACAAAATTATTTTGAAATTTGTGTATCAGATTAGTATTTTCCTACCTTAGACAGCATATTCAAAAGCAGAGGTATCACTTTGCTGACAAAGGTCCATATAGTCAAAACTATGTTTTTTCCAGCAGTCATGCACAGATGTGAGAGTTGGACCATAAAGAAGGCTGAGCACTGAAGAATTAATGCTTTCAAACTGTGGTGCTAGAGGCAACTTCTGAGAGTCCCTTGGACTGCAAGGAAATCAAACCAGTCCATCCTAAAGGAAATCAGCCCTGAATATTCATTGGAAGGACTGATGCTAAAACTGAAGCTCCAATACTTTGACTATCTGATGTGAAGAGTTGACTCACTGGAGAAAAGGCCCCGATGCTGAGAAAGACTGAGGGCAGGAGAAGGGGGTGGCAGAGGATATTGTGGTTAGATAGAGTCACCAATTCAATGAACATGGATTTCAGCAAACTCTGGGAGATAGTGGAGGACAGAGGAGCCAGTTTTGCCATAGTCCATGGGGTCGAAAAGAGTCAGACACAACTTAGTGACTAACAATAACACCTTGAAAGAAACACGCAATGCTCTTGTTTGCAAACACTCTTGTAACAGTGGTGTATATACTTGTGTTGTGAGATAGATATTTGCATAAGTTAAGAAAAATATACATGATTAAATGTTTTGGAAAACAGACATTCCTCTCCTAATAGAAATGATAAAACTCTCTTTTGTGTTATAAATCACCAAAGCAACTGAGTCCTCTTTCATTTCTGTATCAAATTATCTTCTCCATATTGGCAGCCAGCTAAAATCCTTTCATCCATAGAATATACAGCATAATTCCGAATTTAATCACATTTGGGTTTTAATAAGATATGGGCTTGATCACCGGGTTGGAAAGATCCCCTGGTAAAGCAAGGAGCAACCCACTCCAGTCTTCTTGCCTGGAGAATCCCATGGACAGAGGAGTCTAGCAGGCTACAGTACACAGAATCACAAAGAGTTGGGCAGGAATGAAGCAATGTAGTATGCACTCCAGTATTGTTACCTAGGAAATCCCATGGACAGAGGAGCCTGGTGTTCAGACATGACTTAGCAACTAAATAACATCTTCCGTTTTGCATAATAGCTAGATAGCAGTAAGAACACTGCTACCTAGTCTGCTGCTTAATTTTTACTGATTTCAAAGTAGCCCAGAAAAGAAGTTCATTTAGAGAGTTAAATGGACATTACATAATTTTAGTAAAGTAAAATAATTTTAAGAACTAATATTTTAAAGTTATAACAGTTGATCAGAAAAGAAACATTTTATTACCATAATAACTTTTTCCTGAAGTTTGGCTTACTTTGATTTAAATTATACTATTTGCCAGACATAAACAATCTATGCATAATGGACCATGGGCTAATCTCTGCTGCTGCTGCTGCTGCTAAGTCGCTTCAGTCGTGTCCGACTCGGCGCGACCCCATAGACAGCAGCCCATCAGGCTCTGCCATCCCTGGGATTCTCCAGGCAAGAACACTGGAGTGGGTTGGCATTTCCTTCTCCAATGCATGAAAGTGAAAAGTGAAAGTGAAGTCGCTCAGTCGTGTCCGACTCTTCTGATCCCATGGACTGCAGCCTACCGGGCTCCTCCGTCCATGGGATTTTCCAGGCAAGAGTACTGAAATGGGTTGCCACTGCCTTCTCCAATGTCCTTTCAAAACTTTCTTCATTGAAAGTTCAAAAGGTTTTTAGGTCCAGGTATTCCCCTGATGTATTATCACATATGTTTGAACATTGTAACTTTGTGCCTTTTTCTGTAGAGGAGAAACATTATACCTTGTTTTTCAGTTCATTTCAGTTCAGTCGCTCAGTCGTGTCCAACTCTTTGTGACTCCATGAATCTCAGCACGCCAGGCCTCCCTGTCCATCACCAACTCTCGGAGTTTACCCAAACCCATGTCCATCGAGTTAGAGATGCCATCCAAACATCTCATCCTCTGTCGTCCCCTTCTCCTCCTGCCCCCAATCTTACCCAGCATCAGGGTCTTTTCGAATGAGGCAACTCTTCGTATGAGGTGGCCAAAGTACTGGAGTTTCAGCTTCAACATCAGTCCTTCCAATGAACGCCCAGGATTGATCTCCGCTAGGATGGACTGGTTGGATCTCCTTCAGTCCAAGGGACTCTCAAGAGTCTTCTCCAACACCACAGTTCAAAAGCATCAATTCTTCGGTGCTCAGCTTTCTTCATCATCCAACTCTCATATCCATACGTGACCCCTAGAAAAACCATAGCCTTGACTAGACAGACTTTTGTTGGCAAAGTAATGTCTCTGCTTTTCAATATGCTATCTAGGTTGGTCATAACCTTCCTTCCAAGGAGTAAGCGTCTTTTAATTTCATGGCTGCAATCACCATCTGCAGTGATTTTGGAGCCCCCCAAAATAAAGTCTGACACTGTTTCCACTGTTTCCCCATCTATTTCCCATGAAGTGATGGGACCAGATGCCATGATCTTAGTTTCCTGAATGTTGAGCTTTAAGCCAACTTTTTCACTCTTCTCTTTCACTTTCATCAAGAGGCTCTTTAGTTCTTCTTCACTTTCTGCCATAAGGGAGGTGTCATCTGCATATCTGAGGTCATTGATATTTCTCCCAGCAATCTTGATTCCAGCTTGTGCTTCTTCCAGTCCAGAGTTTCTCATGATGTACTCTGCATATAAGTTAAATAAGCAGGGTGACAATATACAGCTTTGACGTACTCCTTTTCCTATTTGGAACCAGTCTGTTCTTCCATGTCCAGTTCTAACTGTTGCTTCCTGACCTGCATACAGGTTTCTCAAGAGACAGATCAGATGGTCTGGTATTCCCATCTCTTTCAGAATTTTCCACAGTTTATTGTGATCCACACAGTCAAAGCTTGTTTTTACAACATTATAAAAACTCTGAATGTATCTAAAGATAGCTTGATAATGGCGGTGGTCAATAGTGCTGCTGCTGCTGCAAAGTCGCTTCAGTCGTGTCCCACTCTGTGCAACCCCATAGATGGCAGCCCACCAGGCTCCGCCATTCCTGGGATTCTCCAGGCAAGAACACTGGAGTGGGTTGCCATTTCCTTCTCCAACGCATGAGAGTGAAAAGCGAAAGTGAAGTCACCTCTAAATGAAAGGAGTGACTAGGGGCCAGAGACAGGACTTTATGGCAAAATCACCTTGTGACTTTAACTCTTTGTAGAATTTTTTCAATACTAATTATTAGTTCATATTCACCAGGAACATTACCTTTAACCTTATATAAATGATTATTTTGTAAAACAGGTGCTAATCTATTTTTATACTTAAAAGGAGAAAGACTGATGTTCTCTGATGGTGAAAAGACATTTGAGATATACAAGTGTTGTGTCCTGCTAAGTAGCTCAGTTGTGCTCGACTCTTTGCGACACTATGGGCGACCTGCTCAACTCTTTGCGACTGCCAGGCTCCTCTATCCATGAAATTTTCCAGGCAAGAATACTAGAGTGAGTTGCCATTTGCTACTTCTAGGGATCTTCTCAATTCAGGGATTGAACCCATGTCTCTTGTGTCTCCTGAACTGTCAGCTGGATTCTTCCCATGTGCCACATGGGAAGCCCAAGATTCAAGGTAATTTGGCTTACGTGAGAATTTAAACGTATGGAAATAAAGAACTGAGTAAGACCATGGTACACAAGAAAAAAAATCTCATTTCTGTTAATATCTTTTCACAAGATATTTATAAACAAAATATAAATCAATTACTATAAGGTTGTTATAGAATCTAGATTGCCACTATATTAACTAGAAAAATTAAAATATAGAGGCCATGTTCCTAAATGAATTCTAGTTTATGTTTTATGAAATAAAATCTACAAAGTATTTGAAAATTTGTGAGATATAAAGTTTTCTGAAGCTAATTTCAAGTAATGAAAATGAAAGCGAAACTCAACACTTTCTAAAATGTGGAGGCTGATATATTGAATATCATATCAATATGATTTAGGCTCAGATATAACATAAGCTCAATTTCCATGTAAATATTTATTTTAATAAATATGTCCAAAATATAATTATATATATGTGTGTGTCTGTATGTATATATATGCTCTCTATGTGTATATACCTAATGTGTCTTACATAATCAGTTATATACATAATAATTACATATTTTATATATATTTGTAAATTTATTACCACTGTAAGTATCATTTATGTATAATTCATAATTAATAAAAATATAATATAGTACAAACAATATTCAGAATACATTTACCATGTCCCAGACACCACTTTTTCCAAATAAATGGTTCATGCACAGGATGATGAAATACAAATTTGCAACATATATTAAAATATCTTTACTTTCTCCTTAGACAAGAGAATAACATAATCCATTAACAAATTTTCTGTAGATTATTCTTTTGCACATTTACTTTCCATGAGAATTGTAAATGGGCTTGCCAAATTCTCCAAATAATCTTGTTATATTCATTAGGCTACAGTGAATGTTAAGAGAAATATTGAGTATTGATATGGACATAATAATGTCTTCTGAATCAGGAGATATAGGTTGTCTCTCACTTAAATTTCCTCATATGCTCTTTTACATTTTGGTGTATGCAGCTTATGTCTTGGACATTCTTGTAACAGTATTTTAAGATATTTGATAGTTTTGTTGTAACAGTTTTATTAATGTGAAAGCTTTGCCATATTATATTTTTAAACTGGTAACCCCTAGGACATATGCAGGCAAGACATACTTTTAAAATTATCTTTATCTGTTTACTTGAAAGAACTCCCTTGTATGTGAATATATATATACACATACACAGACATACATTTTTTTCACCATAATCTCCTGAGTTTTAATAATAGGAAATCTTATTAACTACTCAGGTGAGTACAGTTCAGTTGCTCAGTTGTGTCTGATTCTTTGCAACCCCATGGACTGCAGCACGTCAGGCCTCACTGTCCATCACCAACTCCCGGAGTTTACTCAAACTCATGTCCATTGAGTCGGTGATGCCATCCAATCACCTCATTTTCCATCGTCCTCTTCTCCTCCCACCTTCAATCTTTCCCAACATCAGGGTCTTTTCCAGTGAGTCAGTTATTCGCATCAGGTGGCCCAAGTATTGGTTTCAGCTTCAGCATCAGTCCTTCCAATGATCACTCAAGACTGATTTCCTTTAGGATGCATTGATTAGATTTCCTTGCAGTCCAAGGGACTCTCAAGACTCTTCTTGAACACCACAGTTCAAAACCATCAATTATTCAGTGCTCAGCTTTCTTTATAGTCCAACTCTCATATCCATACATGACCACTGGAAAAAACACAGCCTTGAATAGATGGACCTTTGTTGGCAAAGTAATGTCTCTGCTTTTTAATATGCTGTCTAGGTTGGCCATAACTTTCCTTCCAAGGAGTAAGCATCTTTTAATTACATGGCTGCAATCACCATCTGCTGTGATTTTGGAGCCCCTCAAAATAAAGTCTGTAACTGTTTACCCATCTATTTGCCATGAAGTGATAGGACCAGATGCTATGATCTTAGTTTTCTGAATGTTGAGCTTTAAGCCAACTTTTTCACTCTTTTCTTTAAATTTCATCAAGAGGCTCTTTAGTTCTTCACTTTCTGCCGTAATGGTGGTATCATCTGAATATCTGAGGTTATTGATATTTCTCCTGGCAATCTTGATTCAAGCTTGTGCTTCATCCAGTACAGCGTTTCTCATGATGTATTCTGCATATAAGTTAAATAAGCAGGGTGACAATATATGGCCTTGCTGTACTCCTTTCCCTATGTGGAAGTTTGTTGTTCCATGTCCAGTTCTAACTGTTGCTTCCTGACCTGCAAACAGATTTCTCAAGAGGCAGGTAAGGTTGTCTGGGATGCCTATCTCTTTCAGAATTTTCAACAGTTTGTTGTAATCTACACAGTCAAAGGCTTTGACATAGTCAATAAAGCAGAAATAGATGTTTTTCTGGAGCTCTCTTGCTTTTTCAATGATCCAACAGATGTTGGCAATATGATCTCTGGTTCCTCTGCCTTTCCTAAAACCAGCTTGAAATCTGGAAGTTCATGGTTCACGTATTGTTGAAGTGTGACTTGGAGAATTTTGAGCATTACTTTACTAGTGTGTGAAATGAGTGCAATTGTGTGGTAGTTGGAGTATCTTTGCCATTACCTTTCTTTGGTATTGGAATGACAAGTGACCTTTTCCAGTCTTATGCCCACTGCTGAGTATTCCAAATTTTCTGTCATACTGAGTGCAGTACTTTCACAGCATCATCTTTTAGGATTTGAAATAGCTCACCTGGAATTCCATCACCTCCACTAGCTTTGTTTGTAGTGATGCTTCCTAAGGTCCACTTGACTTCACACTCCAGGATATCTGGCTCTAGGTGAGTGATCACACAATCATGACCATCTGGGTCAAGAAAATTTTTGTTGTACAGTTCTGTGTATTCTAGCCACTTCTTAATATCTTCTGCTTCTGTTAGGTCCATATCATTTTTGTCCTTTATTGAGCCCATCTTTGCATGAAAAATTCCTTTGGTATCTCTAATTTTCTTGAAGAGATCTCTAGTCTTTCCCATTCTATTGTTTTCCTCTATTTCTTTGCACTGATCACTGAGGAAGGCTGTCTTATCACTCTTTGATGTTCTTTGGAACTCTGCATTCAAATGGGTATATCATTCCTTTTCTCCATTGCATTTTGCTTCTCTTCTTTTCACAACCATTTGTAAGGCCTCCTCAGACAGCCATTTTGCTTTTTTGCATTTCTTTTTCTTGGGAATGGTGTTGATCCCTGTCTCCTGTACAATGTCACAAACCTCTGTCCATAGTTCATCAGACACTCTGTGTATCAGATCTATTCCCTTAAATCTATTTCTCACTTCCATTGTATAATCGTAAGGGGTTTGTTTTAGATCATCTCTGAATGGTCTAGTGGTTTTTTCTACTTTCTTCAATTTAAGTCTGAATTTGGAAATAGGAGTTCATGATCTGAGCCACAGGCAGCTCCCAGTCTTGTTTTTGCTGACTGTATATAGCTTCTCTATCTTTGGCTGATAAGAACATAATTAATCTGATTTCAGTGTTGACTATCTGGTGATTTTTATGTTTACAGTCTTCTTTTGTGTTGTTGGAAGAAGTTGTTTGCTATGACCAGTGTGTTCTCTTGGCAAAACTCTATTAGCCTTTGCCCTGTTTCATTTTGTACTCCAAGGTCAAATTTGCCTGTTACTCAGGTGTTTCTTGACTTCCTACTTTTGCATTCCAGTCCTCTATAATGAAAAGGACATCTTTTTTGGGTGTTAGTTCTAAAAGGTATTGTAGGTCTTCATAGAACCATTCAACTTCAGCCTCTTCGACATTAGTGGTTGGGACATAGACTTGGATTACCATGATATTGAATGGTTTGCCTTAGAAAGGAACAGAGATTATTCTGTTGTTTTTGAGATTGCATCCAAGTACTGCATTTTGGACTCTTTTGTTGTCTGTGATGGTTACTCCTTTTCATCTAAGGGATTCCTGCCCACAGTAGTAGATATAATGGTCATCTGAGTTCTATTCACCCATTCTAGTCCATTTTAGTTTGCTGATTCCTAGAATGTCTACGTTCAGTCTTGCCATCTCCTGTTTGACCACTTCCAATTTGCCTCGATTCATGGACCTAACATTCCAGGTTCCTATGCAATATTGCTCTTTACAGCATAAGACCTTGCTTCCATCAGCCACACAGTTCCAGACACAGCCACAGCTGGGTGTTGTTTTTGCTTTAGCTCTGTCTCTTCATTCTTTCTAGAGTTATTTCTCCACTGATCTCCAGTAGCATGTTGGGCACCTACTGACCTGCGGAGTTCATCTTTCAGTGTCCTATTCTTCTGCCCTTTCATACTGTTTACAGGGTGTTCAAGGCAAGAATACTGAAGTGGTTTGCCATTCCCTTCTCCAGTGGACCACATTTTGTCAGAACTCCACCATGACCCGTTTGTCTTGGGTGGCCCTACACAGCATGGCTCATAGTTTTATTGAGTTAGACAAGGCTGTGGTACATGTGATTAGATTGGTTAGTTTTCTGTGATTGTGATTTCTGTCGGTCTGCCCTCTTGTCTTACTGGGGTCTCTCTGAACTTGGACGTGGGGTATCTCCTCATGGCCCCTGCTCCTGACCTTGGATGTGGTGTATCTCCTCATGACTGTTCGCCCCTCCAGCACCCCACAGCCCCCACTCACTGCTCCAGTGCTGCACAGCCTCTAAATAGTATCAATTTGTTTTTTTCATGTTACAAAGTGATTGGATAGTTAAACTCTCCCGTAATAGATAAAAAGATGGATTTATTCTATCAGATAATGAAATGAAGAGTGTGAATTTCAGTTTTATCTTTAAATATGGAAATTATTTCAATAGATTTCATGTAGCTTTTTGATGTTCTAAATTAGTCTCAAAGTCTTGATAATGTTTTATTACATATTTCAAATACAAAAGCGTCCAACTGTATTCCCTAATCCAATGTGCCTTGAGCAGGTGTCAGAAAGGGGTTTAGAGAACCTCATGAATAACTATAATGTTTTGAAAAAGACAATTTTAGCTATTATTTAAGTTAGTTGAATATCATATGAATGATAGCAGAAGACACAATATACGATTAGCCTTCTCAAGAGCCATTTATATAGTGCTTTTATTTTTAATCTCATATGCTCTTATAGACAAATAATTGTCATAAAATCATAGCCTTCAAATGACCTTATCTTGCTTAGGTATCATTAAAATGTATTACCACTTACTCACCTCAAACAGAAAAGGATATCTATATTGCTTTGCACATTTATTTTTACTCATCTTGGTTTACATTCAAAAGAAATATATTATGGTTTCCTTTGTATACAGAAAGGAACTCATACCTCAGAATAATTTTGCAAAATTACTGCTCTAAGTGTTAAAACTGGTGAAGATTGTAAATGGTTTTACACTCTCCTGCATCAGTTATTTTATGTAATGTCTTTTCAGGATCCAAAGTCATACAGGAAAATTATTCCAATCCATACTGGCCTATATGTACTCCATCAGTAGTGAGTTCTTTCTTGGAAAAGGAAAGAAAATATGTCTTATAACTTAAATACTCTGAAAATATGTTCTACAATAGGAAAAAAAGAAAAACCTTGCAGAACATTTGAAAGGGCACTGTAGGCAAAAATATCCTTTCTAAGCATGTATTTATATTGTCAACTTTCTATATGAATGCTGTCTTGGTCAGTTTGGGTCACTGTAACAAAACATCACAGATTAGGTAGTTTAAATAACAAATATTAATTTCTCAGTTTTTGAGGCTGGTAGGTCCAAGTTCAAGGTGCTGGCAGATTTGGTTCCTGGTGAGAGGCTTCTTTCTAGATTACAGATGCTACATATATTTTCTGTGTCCTTACATTATGTAAGGGCATGTGGTCTCTTCCACATCTTATTAGGACACTATTTCCACCATTGTGTTTCTTCCTTCATGATCCCATCTAAGCCTAATTACTCTCCAACTATCCTACTTCCAAATTCCATTGCATTGGGAATTAGGGCTTCAGCATAAGGATTTGGGAGGGAGGCAATTCTATCACAGTAAATGAAAAAAAAAAAGTTTTATTTGCATGTCAACACAAAGGACCCTGAATAGTCAAAATAATCTTGAGAAAGAAGAATGAAGCTGGAAGAATCAGGCTCCCTGTCTTCAAACTACATTGCAAAGCTACAGTCATTAAAAAGTATGGTACTGGCACAAAAAGAGACATATAGATCAATGGATAAGGATAGAAGTCCTAGTAATAAACCCATGCACTTATGATAAATTACTCTACAATGAAGGAGGCAAGAATACACAAGGGAGAAAAGACAGACTCTTCAATAAGAGGTGCTGGGGAAACTGTACAGCTACAGTAAAAAAATGAAATTACAATATTTCCCAACACTATATATAAATATAAACTCAACATGGATTAAATATCTAAACGTAAGACTGAATATCATAAAATTCCTAGAGGAAAACATAAGCAGAACACTTTTTAACATAAATTGCAGCAACATTTTGTTTTTTAATCTATCTCCTAGAGTAATGGAAATAAAAACAAAACCAAATGGGCTTTAATTAAACTTAAATATTTTTGCACAAAACAGAAAGACAACCTATAGAAGAAAATATTTGCAAACCATACTACCAAAAGTGTTTAATTTCCAAAATATACAAACATCTCATACAGTTTAATACATGAAAAAAATCTAATCAAAAATGGGCAGACAACCTAAACAGACATTTATCCAAAAAAGAGATACAGATGACCAAACAAGCACATGAAAACACACTCAATATCATTAATTAGTACAGAAATGCAACTCAAGCTACAATGAGGTATCCCTCACACCAATCAGAATGGGCATCATTAAAATGTCTGCAAATAATAACAAAGATGGTGTGGAGAAAAGTGAGCTCTCCTGTACTATTGCTGGGAATTTAAATTGGTGCAGCAACTATGGAAAACAGTATGATTTTTCTTACAAAACTAAAAAATTGAGTTATCACATGATCCTGCAGTCTCATTCCTGGGCATATACCCAGAGGAAATTCTAATTCAAACAGATACATGCACCCCAAAGTTCATAGCAGCACTATTTACATTAACCAAGTCCCAGATGCAACTTAAATGTCCACTGAAGATGCATGAATAAAGAAGAAATAATACTCAGTCATAGAAAGGATGAAATGATGCCAAGGGCAGCAACATGGATGAACCTAGAGATGATCGTACTTAGCAAAGTCAGACACAGAAAGACAAATATCATGTGATATCACTTGTGCAATCTAAAAAATAAAAAAACAAATGAACTTATTTACAAACAGAAATAGACTTACAGAAAATAAACATGATTATCAAAGCAGGGGATGAGGGGAGAGATAAATTATGGGTTTGGGATAAGTTATGGATAAATAGAAAGGACCTACTGTATAAACAAGGAACTATACTCAATGTCTTGTAGTAACATAATGGAAAATAATCTGAAAAAGAATATATACAAACAGACACACACACAGCTGAACCATTCTGCTGTATAGCTGAAACTAACCCAATACTGAAAAATTAAATATACTTTAAAAATGGTCATAAAATAAAATAGCTACTAATCACTCTCAAGAAAAAATGTGAAGCAACACAGCATAAATACCAAATAAATGTAACAAGAAAGAGATGCTATTTGTATTTATCTCTGCTTGCATTCTTCGAGAGCATAGAAACATGGACTCATTTCAGGTCAGATTTAACCTCATTTTTGCCTTGTCTGTTTTCAGATCAAAGCAGCAAGGATATCTTTAGATTTGGTGTTGATTTACATCAAACTATCCTGTGTCAATATGCATGATTTTTCACTTATCATGATTCTGAATTAACTACTCATTTTTGCTAACTACTAAAACAATATATCTCCTAGGTTAATATATATATTCTTTAGTGTGACTGGTTATAACCATATATACAAACAGATTCATGTGTGTGTATTATAACAGGTTAATTTATTAGGAAACTGAGGCACAACTATTTTAAATGAATTGCCCAATTTCATATTCAATTGAGAAATCCAGACTGCAAACTCAAGTCTTCTTATCTCAAACTCATTACAAACATTATGTTTCATTCAAAGCTGAAAATTCATGATTAAGCATACTGATTTCAGAATATCTCTTCCTGGTATTTTAAATTTAATCCCTGAGTGTTAAAATTAAAAAAAAAAAGTTTGACACAGAATCAGTTGCATCACAGACATTAGACTTTAAAAGGTTAACAAGATATATTCACAAATATTTTCTCCTGACCTAGCATTAGACATCAACAAATGGAAAAAAAAAAAACACACAAAAAAACAAGATCATAACATGACAATTTTGTTCAGAGAATTTCTTACTAAAAGAGGAGTTAGCAAAACTATACATGAAATTAATTCACTCAGCAAATATCTATTGAAGTAATATAACCCCTGGCAGTTTAAGACACTTTGAATGAGGAAAACTTAAGATCTGCTGTGATTGCAAATTAGTTGATACATCATGAAAGTAGAAATAGTACCTATTATGTTGTGCTATTGGGAATGAAGAAATATTTTAGAAAAGAATCATCTGAACTGTGAGTTTTCAAAAGCTGAACACCCTAGGGATATTGAAAAATAAACTCAGTACAATGATTACTTAGTATACAAAACATGACTACTGACTTTAGCTCTAATAGAGAATGCTTCTACAGAATTTTAATGAAGGCCATAAGGATTTCATGTAACAATATTCTTAATTAACAAAGGGAAAATCTCAAAGAATTAAATGTGTTTTCATAAAAAAAGTATGTTCCTTTTATTCTAACTTTTACAATAAGCAATATTAAGTCAAATATAAACATTTCTTAACTGATTTGGAGCAGCATGTTAATCTATATATTTATTTCAAATAAATTTAGAACCAAGTAAGAGAGTAAAATAATAAAAAAATACTTCAAAATGAATATAAAATCTTGTTTTGGGTTGAAAACTCTGAAGGCAAATTCAAATCATATAAATACAGTGTGATGTGAACTAACAAAATGTTTGATCATTATTTGTAATATATCAGGAAACCACATTAAATATTTCAGTATTATACTCATTTTTAATTATATATGTGTATTCAAAATGATAGCTAATTATATTATATATACCCACGTTGTTGATCAAGAAGCTTTTATTATCTTACCATTAATATATTTTGACAAAATGTCTTGTAAGTGTCTTGAAAATCACTTCATATTTTAGTAAAATTTTTAATTATTTTCAATTTTTGGTCTATCCAAAACATATAAATAGAGAAACTGCATCATAAAATGTAAGTTAAGTTATAGGGAAGCCTGTGGCTCAGAGGGCAAAAGCATCTGCCTGCAATGCAGGAGACCTGGATTCGATCCCTGGGTCAGGAAGATTGCCTAGAGAAGGAAATGGCAACCCACTCCAGTACTCTTGCCTGGAAAATCCCATGGACAGAAGAGTCTGGTAGGACCCCTACTGTTCATAGGGTTGCAAAGAGTCGGACACAGACTGAGCAACTTTACTGACACTGACATATAGCTAGTATTTGGGCTTCCTTGTGGCTCAAATGGTATAAAGAATCTGCCTGCAGTGAGAGACCCGGATTTGATCCCTGGGTCAGGAAGATATCTTGGAGAAGGGAATGGCAACCCAATCTAATATTATTGGCTGGAGAATTCCATGGACAGAGGAACCTGGTGGGCTACAATCCAAGGGGTCACAAAGAGTCAGAAACAACTCAGCAACTAACACACACACACACACACACACAGATATTTTTTTATTTAAAATATGTGGATCTTTAACATTTATCTATTATATAACAAACAGACACATATTAATTCTTTATTGTCACAGTTATATTTATTGATAACGTGAAATAGCCCTACAGTAACAGTGTATCTTTTCAACATAAGTACCCCTTTCTCTCTTTATACATTTGTTTATTCCAGGTATTAATCCCCCAACCATATTTCTTCATTTGCAGTGCTTCAGTGCCTGCTGTAGTAACTTACAACTGCAAACATCTGGACTCCTGCCCTGAAGCTTCCTCTAGTTGCAACAGCCTGCTTGGCCTCCCAAAGTTAGACTGGAAGCACCAGGAAAAATACTTTCCCCAGAGTTCAGCTTTCATCAAATGACTGATTATAGTAGTTGTATAAATACACAGTATTTGTCCCTTGAGGCATGGGGTAGCTCTGAAATGAACATTCTAAAATAACTTCCAACATACAGTGAGTCCCCTACATCTGAACAAAATTAGTTCTGAGAGCACATTCATATGTCCAATTTGTTTGTAAGTCCAACAAAGTTAGCCTAGGTACCAAGCTAACACAACAGGCTATATAGTATGTACTTTATATGTCATAGAGTATATAATGTTCACTGATGATAATAATTAATTAACAAGTGATATACCATTAATTTAAAAAAAAAGTTACTTTTACTGGACTGTGATTTCAATAGATTTTTTACCATATGATTTAACATTTTACAAATGAAAAATCATATAGCTGATAAATTTGGCATAAATTTTTGCACTATCAAGGACTGAAAATTAAGCATATTGCTGTTACTAAAATATTCTGGGTAATGTATAGCTTAAAATTTAAAGCATATGGTATTATGGAAGATTATTTCCATCTATGCTGAGAGCTACTCAATATTTCAGTTTCCAAATATAATTGAAAAATCCAATAATTTTGAACCAATAGTGTTAATTCAAGAATGATAAATTATTATACAAAATTTATGTTACACACTATTTCTAAATTCTAACACTGGTTAGTAATTGCCTGTCCCAAGTAACAAAAAACAAACAAGAAAGAACAAATCAATGATTCCCTATCTTAAATAAATCTTAGGCCCCTCCAACATGTTGTCTAAATGATTTATAGAATTTTAAGCTCTACATCTGGATGCTGTCTTAAATAAAGGTCTGCTAAGCTAAATCTCTCACTCTGTACATGAAGGCAGTGACCTCTAAGAAAGAAAAGTGGCATCATGCAGAAGAGATCTTACTTTCTAGCTTTGTTTTATTAACTGATTTATCTCAGTAAAAACAGCTAGTAGGTGCCAACTCAAAGTCATACCTTTAGCTTCTAAATCTGAGTTTATTGTTGTTTTCAGTTACTGGGTCTTATCTGCAACATATTAAGTCAAAGCATGGTTGTTTACTTTGGAAGCAATTGTCTCATACACACACACACACACACACACACACACACACACACACACACACACACAGAGCAACATAGTAAAAGAAATCTCTATTCCACAAAGCTTGTATAGAAGAATATTTATGTAGATGACATGCCTTGCCTAGCAAAAGGATAGAAAAAAAGTACATTGAATGTCTTTAAATATTGAGCTCTATGTAGCAGTACCAGTTGGGTCAAACTCATAAATAAAGCAGCACTACTATGGGAATAAACAAAAAACTTCACTATCAGATTAATGTTTCTTTAATTATTGGATTCTAGTTTTGATAAAATTTATGGCTATATTTACCATGTCTACAGTGAAATAACATTCTGTGAATCAAAACTTAAATGTAAAAACAGAGTTAACCAGAATAAAAAATATTTAAAAGCAGAAAAGAAAATCACAGGACATATTAAGAGATCAATGCTTACAAAGAAAGGGGCCCTTCTAAGGAATCAGAACAAGGTCTCTCAGTAGAATCAGTTTACTGGCTCAGTCGTGTTTGACTCTTTGCGACCCCATGGGTGAAGCATGTCAGGCTTCTCTGACCATCACCAACTCCCGGGGCTTGCTCAAACTCATGTCCATCGAGTAAGTGATGCCATCCAACCAACTCATCCTCTGTCGTCCCCTTCTTCTCCTGTCTTCAATCAGGGGCTCTAGCGCTTTGCCTTGCTGTCAGCCACCAACCTCCTTCATGTTTCCCTTCATTCGCTAAGACTCCGGGTGTGGTTCAGTGACTTGAAGTGCCTCGACTAGAGCACTTTCTTGCATGTGGTAGTCACCCAATTATTTGTTAACAGAATCAATGAATATAGATCATAATCTCTGGTTGTTAGCTAATATAGGGAAGGACACATATCAGTAACAATCTCAGTGACCATAACCTCTTTGGAGAGCATTGTGGAATACACAATTTGATCAGAGACAGTGGAATCAAATCCTGCTTTTGATATTTGACTGCTGAGAGTTTTTAAGCTTCATCTCTCTGGCTCCCCCTTTGTCTCACATCTGGACAAGCTGATAAGAAGATCTGGAGGCTCCCTTCTTTGACACAAGTGGTAGTTTCAAACCACTCATGCCCCTTGCATAGCATAGGAATCCTTAGCACAGCCCTACATGCTAAACACTATAGAAACCTCAAACCAGTCTCCCATCCTTACACACTTAAGCCATATTAAAACCAGCTTAGGAGAGCTGCCCTTATCAGGAGCCTCATTATGTGAATAATAAAAGTTTTCATACCTTCTTTTTAAAATTTATTTATCTTTAATTGGAGGATAATTGCTTTACAATATTGTGTTGCTTTCTGCCATGTATCAACATGACTTGGCCATAGGTATGTGTGAAATGTCATAGTCTCAAAACCTGAAACAAACTTTGAATGGGGTTCCATCCTTCCCTATAGCATGGCCATAGTGGAGTACAGACCAGAAGATACATCTATAGCCTGCTGCTTCTTAGTGTGTCGAACTAACCCTAGTGCTTGCCCTTTCATTAGGACTGTCTGCTCAATTATACTTCAAATCCCTGTTAAATCCAAGTATTCTTTAAAGAAATTCCTTTGCTCACTTACATTAGTCACAGTATACATCTTTTACTTATATCCTGTACCTCAACTGATTTGTGCACAATTAGTTCTTTGCTCTATTTTGTGGTGTTCATATTTTAAAAAGCTTATTATTCTGTAATTAGAAGACAAACAAACAACACTTTAAATTTATTGCTGTGTAACTATGATGGTTAATGTTATTTGTCAATTTAATGGGGCCACAAGAGTGCACAGATATTTGGTAATGCATTATTCTGAATGCATATGTGAAGGTGAGATTAGCATTTGGATCAGACTAACTAAAGTAGGTTGCCCTCCCTTAGGCAGATGGGACCCATCCATCTGCTGAAGGCCTGATCAAAACAAAATAAACAAGAAGGGTGATCCTTCTGCAAGTAAGAGAGAACTCCTGCCCAACTGCTTTTATCTGAAACTGAATCTCTCCTGGACTTTGAATTTCAACTAAAACATTGGTTTGTGTGTGCGTGTGTGTGTTTCTGGATATCAAGCTTGCCATGACTGGAACTCGTACCATTAGCTCTCCTAGATCTTTAGCTTGCTAACTGCAGATCTTAGAAACTGTTAGTCTCTCTATAGTGAGTACACATACACTCAGATATGTATACAAATGTGTTTCTTTGGCAAACTATGAATAATCCTATACTTTTCATATTTACTGTTGATATTGAACTTTTTTTCTTACTTTACTCTTTATTTTATTTCATGCTTACTAAATCACTTGGAAAAATTTACAGAATTAAACACTGATGAAAAAAGTCTAACTATAGAATTGGCAGCTGAGATAAAGTTATTAAAGGTCAAAATTAAGAGAGCTGAAATCTAGAGACTAGTGTTTGGAAGCCATTGACTGCAGGGTTCCATGTCTGATTTTTTGTAAACATTCCTATGATGTTCGAATTTGAAGGCAATTTCAGATAGGCATGCATAGTATTGAGAGCCTATTTCCTCAAAAAGTCCACTGAATACTACTGTACTAACAGCATGTAGCTACTTCAGAGGAATGAAGTCACGAGGGGTAGGTGTCCTCCAAGTGTAATACTCCAAGGATTGCTTATATAAAAACTATTATATATTTCCCTATGGGTTTGTTATTTTATTTACTTATAAGGAAAATCATGTGATGTTCCATACTATTAAAGGCCAATTTTAATTAAAACCTAATATTAAGCTTGAATATAAAATACTGATATACTCATAATTCTCATTAAAATGTATATATTTTAAATAAAATTTCATTTGTCCCATTCCTTGTGATCTGCCAAGTCGTGTGCTATCACTATGTTACTACAGTCATTCAGATGTTAATACCTGACCTCAGTTTTAGGAATTACTCTTAAATTGGTTTAGTACTGTTCCTATAATGAAAGTATCACAAAAAAAAAATAGCTTTTCAAGTTTTGCACTTCATTTGGCATATATTATCCACCAATAAACCTCAACTATTTGTATATTTTAGGAGTATAGCATTTTCTCCACAGGAATATGGTGCTAGATTCTTGGAATTATCAAAGTAATAACTGCATTATTACCAATATTCATGAACTCTCTCATGAATCAAAATATACTTCTTATGTTAAATCACTTGTAACATAAGCTTCTGTTTAGTTTTAAGCCCATGATAAAAGAAAAGATAAATGTATTCATTTTGCATTAGCGAGAAGTAACATTAAAAAAAAAATGCACAGAGTAGATGCACATAATTTACCCCTATGTAAAGAGACTGATTGGGAATGCAGTCACAAGATAAGATAAATCTATGCACTTTGGTCAAAGCTTTATTTTATCTTGCGTGCATGAGTGTGTGTTCAGTCACTTTAGTCGCGTCCCACTGTTTGTGACTCCATGGACTGTAGCCCACCAGGCTCCTCTGTCCATGGGATTCTCCAGATTGAGAGAAAGCTGAAAATGAAGTCATGATATAATGCATTCTTATCAATTAAAAACATTTCAATTCAGAAATGTTTAGTATGGAAAATACGCATTAATAATCAAATAAATATTCACATTTAATAAGAATAATTCATATAAATACTATTTTAACATATTAGGGAATAAATGTTTTCTACCATGAGATAAACACTGAAATAAAAATTGACAGAAATAATTTTAAATGGTTTAATCTTAACATTTTACATCACTCTACATAATTTAGCACAACATGGCAGCAATTTCTGAATCGTATGTAGTGACCTGAAAAGCTAACGAATCTGGCAAGGTATTTTCTTTCTCCTTTCTCCTTGGATGAGCTATAAATACTTAGAGATTCTGATTTTTTTTGGGGGGGGGTGGGGTGGGGGCGTGGTTTATATGCCACACTGTAGTGGTGTGGTCTTATATCCTAGGTATCACTTTTTTTTCCAATAATATAAAATGATTTTACTTCACTGCTTTTCAAGTTATTTTAATATTTCCTATAAATGGAGATATATAATATAAACGGAGTCATGTTATCAGACATTAAAATAAAACATCTAAATAGACTCAATCAGATATGACAGGCAGCTTTTATATGATTGCTGTAAGTGTATTAATTATTACTTTGGTAACCTAGTGGTGTAGTATTAAATTAATGACAAGTTCTAAACCCTTTCATTGACTGCATGTACCTCTAAAATGTTCAAAGTCTAAACTTTATAAGAAACTCTGATTGCATCTCTTATTGAACATCATGACAGATGAAAAAAATGGAGATGGACTCTGACAGTGGAAATAAGCAGCCTGTCTTATACTTTTACTCTGTAGGAATGGTCACATTCCCTGTATGCTACTTTCTTTCAGGAGCAAAAACAATGATTTATTTCCTGGAACTCTAGTAAAGTACTTTGCTGTTACAGGCACAGGAACTATGTTTTGATGTATAAAGTTGTAAGTGGAATTTCCATCTAAACAATTAGCTAAATAAATAATTTAGAGAATATCATAAAAATTTTTGCTTTGTTTCTTACATGTTAAAAAGTATAAAAATGACAACCCTTTAACCTGGACGTTATGCATACCAAATGTAATTCTGTGAAAATTTTCCTTCGCATGAACCATTCCAAGTGTCATGGGAAGCTAGACATGGTTGAACTACTGTTGTAACTGTTATTGATATATTAGCGGTAGGAGTAGTGGAAAGGTACACAGTTGTTAGCTGGAAGAATATGCTAGGTGTAGAAACAGTTGTATTATCCTATATATTACTTTTTCAAATATGCATTTTGAAGTTTTATAATGGCTGACATCTACAAATAATGTAAAATTTTATGGAAACACAAAATAAGGATATACTAAACAATCATATTTTATTTCAAAATATTGTCACAAATTTCTGAGCATTTAAACAAAGAGGTCTACAATGTTCATTTGACCCACCAAAGTATTTGATAATATTTTTATCATTAGCATGACTCAGGAGGGTCATTAAACTCATTAACTGCACTTGAGATCTTCAAACAAGCCAATTATTTACTAAAAACTAAAACCATTTAGAACTTACTTTTTAAAATGAATGAATTCAGAATAGTCAGTACAGTGATTTAAAGAGAAATTTATGAGAAAGATAGAATTGAGCTTTAAAAATGTTTTATATATTTCACACAGTGAATATTGTTCAGATTTATTTTTATACTATTGTGATAAAATAATCTATAAGAATAAAGTATTATTGTGGATTTCAAAATGTTTAAAGATAGTGCTATTAAGTTTTCTAACTTTTTACTTAAAAATTTTTTTGAAATATCCACTAGGATATTAGAATCCGGATTTATATATGTATTATTATTTGCAGGTCTTTAGAGACCCTCTTATATTATTCTGTACCTCATAAATCTTTAGACCATTGATTCCCTTCACCAAAAAGCTATATATATTAATCTTCTCACAGAAATTAGACCAGATAAAATTACCTATTTTGTGTCTTTCTTACTTTTCTCATGAATGTGCTGTCCCTAAAAAATAATTTCTCTTTCTAAAATAATGAAAAATAAATTCTTCAAAGAAAGCAAATATTTGCTTTTATTCATTATGAATTATCATTCATTAATGAATACTATTTTTCCTAAGTATTTTCAAAAAACATTATTCCCAAAGAGCGTTTGGATTAGATTTTATAACTATCTTGCTAGTTCCTAAATCTGTGATAAAATATACATTCTTCCTATACTCTGAGTCTCTCGACTTAGTTATACATCAGAAGGTAAATAAAGTTAAAGATAATGGGGTAGATTTCTCAAATCCTTTTACGATGAAAATGTGACAAAAATAGAGCTGTTAAGTCTTCGAGAAAATCTGACGTTGTCTCTCCTGGTTTTACAATAAAATCCCTGCTATCAGTTGAAACTCTTTATATTCCTCTTTATAAAGTGAAAAAATGTTGTATCTCATCAGAATTTAGCTCTTAGATGCTTGAACAGTCTAAACTCTTTCCAGAATATTAAAATCACAGATATGGAATTTCTAATAGGTACTGAATTACTAACAGATACATATCAAAGAAAATTTGTTGCTGTACCATACTATTTTAGAAGTATCGGTCTTAATCTTGGTATCCATGTTTGGAGAAATAAAGGAGAATATCTTACGGCTATTAGGCATGGCTCTCTGTTTCTCTGATGAATAAAGTAGATAAAGCTAGAGATCTGCCAATCTATCACAATGCCAACGTACTCTACCACCTTAGGAAGTAAGCTTAATTCCTGTCATTGGTAAAAAGCTATACAAATTGAAGTCAAGAGACTCACTCAAAGCAGAAAGTTACACTGAATTCAGAAGACAATAACATTTTATACCTGATAGAGTAAAAGTACACACACATGTGCGCACACACACACACACACACACACACAGAGCAACAGAGGTAATTTAATTATTTCTTATACCACAGACTTTTATTATGATGCTGTATAGTAAAAATAGAATAAAAATCTCTTAAACTATGTAATAACAATCAAGCATTAGAGTGGAATAAAGAAATTTTCAACCACAGAATTTTTATTCTGTGAAACATTTCCAGGTATATTTTAAGTTCAGAGACTTCTCTCAGCAGAAGTCAAAATTAAACTCTACTTGAAGCAATTACTTGAAGTATTCCAAAAATAATTCATCAATGTTGAAAGACAAAAAGCAAACTTCTGATTATGGTTTATAAAATAGCTGTGAAATAAAATGCAGCAAGTTTAGTTTTAAATTTTAAAATATAGTTTAAATATAGTTTAAAATATAGTTTAAAATATAGTTTTCAGAAAATCAGAAAAATAGTGATATGATATATAGGAGTAACATAGTAAATAATAAAAGAGGAAACAGGAACCTTCATACACTGTTGTTGGGAATGTAAACTAGTGCAGCCACTATGGAAAACAGCATGGAGTTTCCTTAAAAAGCTAAAATAAAGTTAACATGTGATCCAGCAATCCTACTCTGGGCATATATCTAAAAATGATGAAAACTTTAACTCAAAAATATACATGGACTCCAATGTCCATAGCAGCACTATTTACAGTAGACAAGACATGAAAGCAACTTAAGAGTCCATCAACAGATGAATAGATAAAGATGTGATATATACATATATCTAGGGGTTATCATAGGGCTTCCCTGGTGGCTCAGAGTTAAAAGGCCCACCTGCCAATGAAGGAGACATACGTTAGATCCCTGGAAGGGGAAGATCCCTTGGAGAACCATATGGCAACCCCATCCAGTATTCTTGCCTGGGTAATCCCATGGACAGAGGAGCCTGGTGAGCTATAGTCCACAGGTTCACAAAAGAGTTGTACATGACTCAGCAACTAAACAACAACAAGGAGTTATCTTACTAAATGAATTAAAGTCAGACAGAGAAAGACAAATATATGCTATTACTTATATGTGGAATATAAAAAATACTGCAAAGGAATTTATTTACAAAACAGAAAGACTCACAGACATAGAAAACAACCTAATTTACGGTTACCAAAGGGGAAAGTAGGAGAAGGATAAATTAAGAGTATGAATTTAACAGATACACACTACTACACGTAAAATAAAGATTTACTGTATAGCACAGGGAACTATATACAATATCTTGTAACAACCTATAATGAAAAAATAATCTAAAAATAATATACATGTATATGCATATATGTATAAACTGAATTACTTTGCTGTACACCTGAAACTGGGGCTTCCCAGGTGGCACCAGTGGTAAAGAGCCTATCTGCCAAAGCAGAAGACATAAGAATCTTGGGTTCGACTCCTAGATCAGGAAGATCTCCGAGAGGAGGGCACAGCAAGCCACTCCAGTATTCTTGCCTGGAGAATCCCATGGAAGAGGAGCCCAGCAGGCTACAATCCACTGGGTCACAAAGAGTTGGACATGACTGAAGCAACAGCAGGCATGCATGTACACCTGAAACTAACACAGTATTGTGAATTAAGTATAAACAAAAAATAAAAAAAAGACTATTACTAGATATTCTGTGAGCATTTAAAGGTCACTACTTCCACCATTTCCCCTTCTATTTGCCAGGCAGTAATGGGGCCAGATGCAATAATCTTATTTTTTTTTTAATATTTAGTCTTAAGTTGGCTCTTTTACTTTCCTCCTTCACCCTCATGAAGAGGCTCTTTAATTCCTCTTCACTTTCTGCCATTAGAGTGGTATCATCCGCATTTCTGAGGTTGTTGATATTTCTTCTGGCAATCTTGATTTCAGCCTGGGGTTCATCCAGTCCAGCATTTTGCATGATATACTCAGATATAAGTTAAATAAGCAGGGTGACAATATACAGCGTTGACATACTCCTTTCCCGATTTGGAACCAGTCTGTTGTTCCATGTCCAGTTCTAGCTGTTGCTTCTTGACCTGTATACAGATTTCTGAGGTCAGGTGGTCTGATATTCCCATCTCTTTAAGAATCCCCCACAGTTTGTTGTGATCCACACAGTCAAAGGCTTTGGCATAGTCAATAAAGCAAAAGTAGATGGTTTTCTGGAATTCTCTTGCTTCTTCGATGATCCAACGGATCTTGGCAATTTGATCTCTGGTTCCTCTGCCTTTTCTAAATCCAGCTTTAACATGCCTGATCCTATGTGTTTCTTCTTTCATGTACTTTCAAGATTTTATCTGTATAAAACTTACCAACTTAGACTATGACAATAACGTGTATGAGTTTGTATGTGTGTATTTATTCAGGATTCTCTGAGCTTATGAACCCATAAATTTGAGTTTTTAACAAACTGTGGAAGGAAGCATTATCTCTTGAATTCTTTCCATTCCTTTTGCAACATTAAGTTCAAACATTTTACACCATAAGATATTCCCCTGATTTTATTCAACTTTGTTTTTCACAACTTTGTTTTCTTTAAGTCACGCCTTCAAATGGATAATTTCTCTTATCTATAGCTCACTAATGCTTCTCTAACTTCCATTCTGTGGTTAAATTTAAATTGTATTTCCTTTCCAATTTCAAATATTATTTGTTCCACTTTGTTTATTTTTTATAATTATAGTTTTATGTAAATATTTCCTATATATTTGTTATGAACAAAATTTACTTTTTGATCATATTCATAATGATAATTTTAATATCTTGTCCACTGGTTCTTAAGTCTGGATCAATCCAATTATATTTTCTCTTGATAATGGGTTGTTTTCCTTTCTTATTCTGTTGAGCAATTTTTATTATATCTAACAGATTGTGAGCACTTTATTGAAGACACTCTATACTCTGTTTTTCCAAAGATTAATAATTATGTAACAATAGTTAACATTTCTGAAATTAAACTGTTTCCTTTGCAGTGTATAGAATTGGAATATAAATATTTTAGTTTAAATCTGACCTCTTAAAATACATCCTGGAGTCAATTGGAGATTTAGGCATAAAAATCTTTCCTTAACTGAATGTTTCCATTCAGGTATCTTCCCTCATATTCTTTCAGCAGTGGTTGTGTAGTGGGAAAGTGGAATTTTAAAAGTTATTTTTGTATTTTAAGAACATGCTTACCTATATAATTAAAATAAGTAACAACTTGGTCAAACAAAACACATTTGTTACACTAAACTTTAAATTTTACCAAAATAATGTGTTGCTCTACAACTGACATGCAATCTAAGACTTTCCTGAGCTGAAATAAATAGGCCACAAGGTATTTCTCTAGCACAGATGGGCTTATTCAGGATCAGCAGAGGATTGCAATTGAAGGTCTGCAACAATGGCAAGTGAGTTTCAAGCCTCCACAGGGCAAGAGAAGGAGAACAATTTTATCATACAGAGAGGAAAATAGATTTGGGAGAAATATAATAAACATAGAATCCATGGCTCTTCATGGGCTGAGTCTTTGACTGGAAAGAAAAGGTGTCTTCTTTCTTCTCACTGGGCTCTACTGAGGCAGGCATAAGAGCTTTCCCTTCTGGTCTCACAAATGTATTTAATTGAGGTCTCTTTTATTTTTTTCATATATATGGTAAAAGTGTTTTTTATATATGGTAAAGTGTTTTTTATATATGCAGTGATGAAATTAAAAGATGCTTGCTCCTTGGAAGGAAAGCAAGGACAAGCCTAGACAGAGTATTAAAAAGCAGAGACTCTCTTTGCCAACAAAGGTCCACATAGTCAAAGCTATGGTTTTTCCAATAGTCATGTATGGATACGAGAGGTGGACCAGAAAGAAGACTGAGAGCCAAATAACTGATGCTTTTAAAACTGTAGTACTGGAGAGAGTCCTTTGGACAGCAAGGAGATCAAGCCAGTCTATTCTAAAGGAAATCAATCCTGAACATTCCCTGGAAGGACTGATGCTGAAGCTCCAATACTTTGGCCACCTGATGCAAAGATGCAACTCGTTGCAAAAGACTCTGATGCTCAGAAAGCTTGAAGGCAAAAGAAGTGGGTGACATGAATGAGAAGAGGATGAGATGGTTAGATAGCATCACCAACTCAGTGGACATGAATTTGAGCAAACACCAGGAGGTATTGAAGGACAGAAGAGCTTGTGGTGCTGCAGTCCATGGGGTCACAAAGAGCTGGACACTACTCAGTAAACAAAAAACAACCAAAAAAAAATACAAAACCCAAAGTATATGTGGTTCTACTGACCAAAAGAGCAATGGTATAAATTGTCTGAGTAAGAATATGAAATGATTCATTTAAGGAAAACAAACACTTCCTCATTGTTCTGGTTTGGTTGATTTTGGGTAACTGAAGAATGGAGCTCCATCATTCAAATGCCACCTATCAGGACTTGCTATTCATAAAGACAAAATTTTTTACTCAAAACTTAAAAATCAGGCACTCTGCAGTTTGTCTCAAAAGCCAAATGTTCTTAAGTCCAGCTCTTTCATCACTTTTCTCTTGATGTATTTCTGCTCTTTTCAGAACTATAAGGAGAGTTTATGTGGCTTTCCTCACTTCCCTTGACCCTGTGTTTTTTCATTCCATGAACACTGCCATACATCACTGAAAAGGGATGTCTGACTTTATTCGAGGAAGACCTTAAGTAGACCTTGGGTCTAAAGCATTGAATAAAGTATAAACAATTTACAGTCTGTAGGTTGAACATTATTACTTTATTCAGATTAGTTTTTTTGTTTGTTTGTTTTTATTTTTTTTTAAAGCCACAGTTAATTATCAGTTCTGTTTTTGGAACCACTTGGTAGTTATTACATTAAAATATTAGTTAATCAAATCATTATCCTTTTTTGACAAACAAGGACATTGAGGCTCAGAGAATGAGAGACTGAAGGTCTCTAATTATACACATGTATATATATTTCCTGAGAAAACATATATATATATATATACACATATATATACATTTCCTGAGAAAACACATTCTCTTAAAAGTAGAAACTGAAAACATAAATCAGCTTTCTCATTCATTTCAGTAGAGTCAGTTTCAGGGAACTTATCTTGCAGCTTATATATGGAGGCAGGTAATGCAATCTGATATTGCCATCTCTTTAGGAAATTCCCACAATTGGCTGTCATTCATACAGTCAAAGTCTTTGGCATAGTTAATGAAGCAGAAGTATATGTTTCTCTGGAATTCTCTTCCTTTTTCTATGATCCAACGGATTTTAACAATTTGATCTCTTGTTCCTCTGCCTTTTCTACATCCAGCTTGAACATTTGAAGTTCTCAGTTCATGTACTCTTAAAGACTAGCTGGAGAAATTTCAGCATTACTTTGCTTACCTGTGAGATGAGTGTAATTGTGCAGTAGTTTGAACATTCTTTGCCATTGCCTTTCTTTGGCACTGGAATGAAAACGGAGCTTTTTCAGTCCTGTGGCCACTGCTGAGTATTCCAAATTTGCTGGCATATTGAATGCAGCACTTTCACAGCATCATCTTTTAGGATTTGAAATATTTCAGCTGGAATTCCATCACTTCCACTAGGTTTCTTCATAGTGATGTTTCCTGAGGCTCACTTAACTTCACACTCGAGGATGTCTGGCTCTAGGTAAGTGATCACACCATCATGGTTATTTGGGTCATGAAGATCTTTTTTGTATAGTTCTTCTATGTATTCTTGCCACCTCTTCTTAATAGTTTCTTTGGTATCTCTAATTTTCTTGAAGAGATTTCTAGTCTTTACCCTTCTGTTGTTTTCCTCTATTTATTTGTATTGATCACTTAGAAAGGCTTTCTTATCTCTCCTGGCTGTTCTTTGGAACTCTGCATTCAGATGGATATATCTTTCCTTTTTTCTTTGGCTTTCACTTTTCTTCTTTTCTCAGCTATTTTTAAGGTCTTTAAATGATAGATTTTTATTTTAACATTAAGAAAAATAACAATAACTGAATATAGGAAGTAAAATTTATAATGGAAATGTTGCTACTTGAATATATATACCTAGATTTTTTTTTAAGTAAAGGTGGAAAAATTCTTCAACTTTTCAAATTTGTTACTCTAGCAGTATAAAAAAAGGAATACTCCCTTGAAATTTACATATTAATTTTAAGATAGAAATACTTTTACATCTCTATTGATATTGACCAGAGATTTCCACTGATGCATATAAGCTATTATAGGTTCTTGAATTTAACCTAGTAATTAAGAACAATGGAGTAGAATATTGTAAAATAGAAATGATTGTATACTGTTCAGATTAAGGAAAGGGCTTACTTGTGTATCTGTGAAACTTTTTTTTAAGTGTATGGAATAAATAAATCATAGGACGGTGGAGAGACACCATAAATATGCATCCTTGTCCTTGGGATATATTGTGATAGTATATGTCCATGTATAGGAGCATACCTCTGAGATATTGAAGCTAGCATGTCAAGTTAGAGTGAGTCACAAGAGTTATTTGGTATCATGTGTACATATATATGTGTATATATATCTATATATACACATATATATAGATATATATACACATATATATTAACATTTAAACATATGCTGTAGTATTCAATATGAATATTTCTGTTTTACGTATCTATCACTTTTAATATTAATGTATGCCTATTGAAACACCAGTCATAGCTGTATAACATAGTCAATGTCATAAGTAAATTATATACATATGTGTATGTGTTAGTCACTCAGTCGTGTCCAACTCTTTGTGACCTCATGGACTGTAGCCTGTCAAGCCCCTCTGTTCATGAAATTCTCCAGGCAAGAATGCTAGAGTGGGTTGCCATTTCCTTCTCCAAGGGATTTTCCTGACCCAGGGATCAAACCCAGGTCTCCCACATCGTAGGTACTTTCTTTACCATCTAAGTTTTCATTGAATACCAGTTGACTGACACTGTAGATATATACATACATACATACATACATACATACATACATACATACATATATATATATACATATATATATATTATATCGGAGAAGGCAATGGCACCCCACTCCAGTACTCTTGCCTGGAAAATCCCATGGACGGAGGAGCCTGGTAGGCTACAGTCCATGGGGTCGCTAAGAGTCGGACACGACTGAGCGACTTCACTTTCACTTTTCCCTTTCATGCACTGGAGAAGGAAATGGCAACCCACTCCAGTATTCTTGCCTGGAGAATCCTAGGGACGGCAAAGCCTGGTGGGCTGCTGTCTATGGGGTCGCACAGAGTCTGACACGACTGAAGCGACTTAGCAGCATATATATTATATATTGTGATTCAGAGCTAGTAGCAAAGCTACCTGGTCAAAATAGACAGCATTCCTTAAATTTTTAAAAGTTAAATGGAATAGCAAGTGCTCTCAGAAAGAAAAATATTTTCCCTATTTCCTAGTTGTCTGCCAAAACTGTTCTCCCAGGTACACTCCAGGTCCTCTCTGCTCCCTCACTCTGTACACATAAGGGAAGAAGAAGTGATAAGTGATTTGAAAATGTGGGATTCATTCACCTTGCACACTGTCTATACTTTGGTCTTAGGCCTTAATTGCTCAGGCTCTCTCTAAGGGAGGGTGATCTATCTGAATCAGTTCCATGATAGACTAAAATGTGCAGGGGTAGTTTTCTTAATTCTGGGGTAAAGACCACAACTTGCCTTTAGCAGTGATAATAGTGATTCTCATTCATCAATAGGCATCTCATTTTATTTCTCCATTCAGAACCCTAGTGAGGAAAAGGGAACTTTATTGGGTGCTGCTTAAAACCAAACATACAGTGGAATTTCTAGTGCTATTGAATATGAAGAGTTTCCAGTCTTAAATCATGTGTGTTCCAGTTTTAAAAGGACAGCACTAATTTGCCCTTATGTATTCCATCCTGTATTCAAGACTAAGGAAAGGCCTGTGGAATTGCAGCCATGTGATCTACTTTTGTCCACAAACTCAAGATCATTTCCCTGCCTGTGGAATGTCATTTTGATGCTTGCTACTTGTGTATTATGTACCTTATGGCAGAAAGTGAAGAAGAACTAAAGAGCCTCTTGATGAAAGTGAAAGAGGAGAGTGCAAATGTTAGCTTAAAGCTCAACGTTCAGAAAACTAAGATCATGGCATCTGGTCCCATCACTTCATGGGAAATAGATGGGGAAACAGTGGAAACAGTGTCAGACTTTATTTTCTGGGGCTCCAAAATCACTGCTGATGGTGATTGCAGCCATGAAATTAAAAGACGCTTACTCCTTGGAAGGAAGGTTATGGCCAACCTAGATAGCATATTTAAAAGCAGAGACATTACTTTGCCAACAAAAGTCCGTCTAGCCAAGGCTATGGTTTTTCCAGTGGTCATGTATGGATGTGAGAGTCAGACGGTGAAGAAAGCTGAGTGCCGCAGAATTGATGCTTTTGAACTGTGGTGTTGGAGAAGACTCTTGAGAGTCCCTTGGACTGCAAGGAGATCCAATCAATCCATCCTAAAGGAGATCAATCCTGGGTGTTCATTGGAAGGACTGATGTTGAAGCTGAAACTCCAATACTTTGGCCACCTCATGCGAAGAGTTGACTCACTGGAAAAGACCCTAATGCTGGGTAGGATTGGGGGCGAGAGGAGAAGGGGACAACAGAGGATGAGATGGTTGGATGGCATCACCGACTCGATGGACACGGGTTTGGGTAGACTCCGGGAGTTGGTGATGGACAGAGAGGCCTGGCATGCTGCAATTAATGGGGTCGCAAAGAGTCAGACACGACTGAGCGACTGAACTGAAGGAGACAAAAGAACTGTACACAGAAAATTATAAAATATTGATGAAAGAAAACAAAGATGACATAAACAGATGGAGAGATATTCCATGTTCCTGGATAGGAAGAATCAATGCTGTGAAAATGACTATACTACCAAATTCAATCTACAGATTCAATGTGATCCCTATCAAATTACCAATGACATTTTTCATAGAACCAGAACAAAAAAGTTCACAATTCATATGAAAACACAAAAGACCTCAAATAGCCAAAGCAGTCTTGAGAAAGAAGAATGGAGCTGGAGGAGTCAACCTTTTTGACTTCAGATTATACTACAAAGCTGCATTCATCAATACAGTATGATACTGGCACAAAAACAGAAATATAGACCAACAGAACAAGATAGGAAGCCCAGAAACAAATCCATGCACCCATGGGTACCTTCTTTTTGACAAAGGAGGCAAGAATATACAATGGAACAAAGACAGCCTCTTCAATAAATGGTGCTGGGAAAACTGGACAGCTACACATAGAAGAATGAAATTAGACTACTTCCTAACACCATACACAAAGATAAACTCAAAATCGATTAAGGACCTAAGTGTAAGACCAGAAACTATAAAACTCTTAGAGGAAAACATAGGCAGAACACTTGATGGCATAAATCAAAGCAAGATCCTCTATGACTCACCTCCTAGAATAATGGAAATAAAAACAAAAGTAAACAAGTGGGACCTGATTAAACTTAAAAGCTTTTGCACAGCAAAGGAAACAATAAGCAAGGTGAAAAGACAACCCTCAAAACTGGAGAAAATAATAGCAAATGAAACAACTGACAAAGGATTAATTTCCAAAATATGCAAGTAGCTCATACAACTCAATGACAGAAAAACAAACAACCCAACCAAAAAGTGGGAAAAAGATCTAAACAGACATTTATCCAGTGAAGACATACAGATGGCTAACAAATGCATGAACAGATGCTCAATATCACTTATTATTTGAGAAATGCAAATCAAAACTACAATGAGATATCATCTCACACTTGTCAGAAGGGCCATCATCAAAAAGCCTACAAACAATAAATTCTGGAGAGGATGTGGAGAAAAGGGAATGCTCTTGCACTGTTGGTGGGAATGTAAATTGATACAGCCACTATGGAAGACGGTATGGAGATTCCTTACAAACTAGGAATAAAACCACCATATGACTCAGCAATCCCATTACTAGGCATATACCCTGAGGAAACCAAAATTGAAAAAGACACATGTATCACACTGTTCATCACAGCACTATTTACAATAGCTAGTACATGGAAGCAACCTAGATGTCTATCGACAGATTAATGGATAAAGAAGTTGTGGTACATATACACAGTGGAATATTACTCAGGCATAAAAAGGAAGGCATTTGAGTCAGTTCTGATGAAGTGGATGAACCTAGAACCTATTATAAAGAGTGAAGTGAGTCAGAAAGAGAAAGATAAATATATTCTAATGCATATATATGGAATATAGAAGAATGGTACTGATGAACTTATTTACAGAGCAGTAACGGAGTAACAGACATAGAGAATAGTTTTATGGACATGGGGGAGGAGACAATGAGATGTATGGAAAGAGAAACATGGAAACTTACATTACCATATGTAAGATAGATAGCCAATGGGAATTTGCTGTATGGCTCAGGAAACTCCAACAGGGGCTCTGTATCAATCTAGAGGGATGGGATGGGGAGGGAGTTGGCAGGGAGGTTCAAAAGGGAGGGGTATATGTGTATACCTATGGCTGATTCATGTTGATGTTTGACAGAAAACAGAAAAATTCTGTAAAGCAATTATTCTTCAATAAAAAGTAAACAAATTCAGAAACATTAATTAAAAAAAAAAAGAAAGCTGAGTGCTGAAGAATTGATGTTTTTGAACTGTGGTGTTGGAGGAGACTCTTAAGAGTCCCTTGGACTGCAAAGAGATCAAACCAGTTAATCCTAAAACAAATTAGTCCTGAATATTCTTTGGAAGGACTGATGCTAAAGCTGAAACTCCAGTACTTTGGCCACCTGATGCGAAGCACTGACTCATTGGAAAAGGCCCTGATGCTAGTAAAGACTGAAGGCAGGAGGAGAAGGGGATGACACAGAATGAGATGGTTGGATGGCATCACCGACTCAATGGACATGAGTTTGATTAAACTCTGGGAGTTTTTGATGGACAGGGAGGCCTGGCATGCTGCAGTCCATGGGGTTGCAGAGTCAGACACGACTGAGTGACTGAACTGAACTGATCCCTACTGCTATTTTATATCCTGTTTTTTTTTTTCTTTGAATTTTCAATTTTAAGACTAGATTTTAGATATACACAATATAATTAAGTATAGCATTTATTCAGATTTTATAGCATCAACTTTTTACTGAATGTCTTAAAACACAAATTTCCTGATCCACTGTTTACCTGGTCTCCTTTCACACAAGGGGCTCTTACTAGTGACATTTTGACAAAATTCCTAAATTTTGGCAAATATATTCCATTATAGCTGAGATTAATGGGCTTCTTAGAGTTACAATATTTTATACAGTTGAAGCTTTGCTTTTCTCTAATGTTAGTGTTTTAGCAAGGTAGTTCATTGGCTGGTAAATGCTCCATATATAATGGGTGAAGTCTTTTATCTGGTGTCTCCAATAAGTATCACTCAATGAAGATGGTGCTACCTATCTTCCTATGTAATTATGTGTCTAACTTGTTTTTTTCATAGGCACAGTACTCATGCTACTATACTCCAAAGTTGACAGCAGGAAAGTCCTTTTGATTAAGTAATTCATATCAAATCCAGCACCTCTGGATAATCTGCAATATGATGCAAAGATCTGAATGTAACTTCCCATGGTCAAGTGATTCCCAAACTCAAAGAACTAAATATGTTATCACTACTTCTAAATAATTCTGATGGTATCCTTTATGAACTCATCAGTATGCAGCCAAGTTTGCTAAGCCCTTTATTACAGACAATACTTTCTTACTCAACTCAAAGATCTTGTATTTCCATTTTAAGGAAGAAAAAGTGAGGCACAGAGAAATGGAATAACTTAGGGTTTTATATCTAGCTAATTCAGAATCACCATGTAAAACCAGGTTGTAAGACTATGCTATTTATTTTCTATGTATCATACTTTTTTCCTATGTGAGTTTCAGTTGATACACTCCTATGTATTAATACTATTATATCGATAAGAGTCTATTGTAGAAGGTATACTGCTAAACTGTATATTCCTTTGGGTAGCAAATCATATTAACTTAAACATTACTCTTAACTAACAAAATGCCTGAAATATAGTAGATGCTTAACTGATGTTTTATAAATAAATTATTTTTTAAATTTAATGTCCATAGAAATACTGCATATTTATAATTAAAATTACTTTAAAACAAAATAAACTATATTCACTTTTTGAAAAATTTATATCTTGCCACAATATTCGATGTCCAATATGTATATTGGAATGGAAACAACATACCTACTATGAAACTCACATATAGAGAGAGGACAGGGGTGGGGAATGGAGAAAATGGCAATTGCTGTCTAAAGCAATTATCAAACCTATGCCCTAGAACTTGATTAAATTCCTTAGAACTTCTGAAAAGATATGGTTAGGCTGTCTTAAAAAAAAGGACCTTTATAGATAGTGGTTTGGTTTCAATTTCTGGTCTTTTTCTGGCTGGTTTCTCTGTGCCTCCCTCATCTTGTGCTCATCACTTCACATAACAATAGCTATTTTGGTTACCTGTTATTAGTTTTGGTTTTGTTTTGTTTTTCTTTTTTAATCTCTATTGTAACCAAGCACCACAAAATCAGTGGCTTAAAACAATATACATTTATCACCTCACAGTTCTGAATGTCAGAAATACAGGTTATCTTAGCTAAATGCTCCATTTCAAGTTTCATGCGGTAGAAATCAAAGTGTCGATGGGAAGGGGAGGGAGGTGGGAGGAGGGTTCGGGAGGGGGAGCACATGTGAACCCATGGCTGATTCATGTCAGTGTATGGCAAAAACTACTACAATATTGTAAAGTAATTAGCCCCCAACTAAAATAAAAAAAATAAATAAATAAAAAACAAAAAACCAAAGTGTCGATTTGGTGGGCTCTTATTTGAAGACGCTGAGATAAATTTGCTTCTGAGTTCATTGGGGTTGTTAGAGGAATCTAGGTAGTACGACTAAGATTCTTGATTCCTTGCTGGTTGTCATCTGGGAGCTATTTTTATTTGACCTATCAAACCATCTGAGAACAAAAACATGGTTTGGATGGGAAGAAACATCTTTATCTCCATATTTTAAAGGAGATTTACAACAAAAGGACAAAATATTTCAACTATTTAAAAGTTAAAGTCACTCATTCGTGTCTGACTCTTTGCGACCCCATGCACTATACAGTCCATGGGATTCTCCAGGACAGAATACTGGAGTAGGTAGCCTTTCCTTTCTCCAGGGGATCTTCCCAACCCAGGGATCGAACCCAGGTCTCCCACATTGCAGGCAGATTGTTTACCAGCTGAGCCAAAAGGGAAGTCCATTTATTTAAACTTAAGGGAATGAAACAGTTTACTTATTCTGCTTTCCACCTTGAAATGTAGAGAAACACGGGATCACTATTTTGTGTAACAGGAACTAACATAGTATTGTAAGTCAATTATACTTCAAAAACAAACAAACAAACAAGCTCATAGAAAAAGAGATAATATTTATGGCTAACAGAGGTAGGGTGGGAGAGAAGTTAAACGAAGGCAGTCAAAAGGTCCAAGCTTCCAATTATAAGATAAATATTAGGGATGTAATGTAAAACATAATAAATGTAATTACTGCTGTGTTATATAAGCAATTTGTTGAGAGTAAATCCTAAATGTTCTCATCATAAGGAAATTTTTTCTTAATTTCTTTAATTTTGTTGAGATGATGGTTGTTCACTAAAATTACTGTGATAGTCATTTCATGATAATTTTGTGATAATTCAAAACATGTTCTACACCTTAAACTGATACAGTGTTGTATGTCAATTGCATCTCACTAAGACTGGGAAAAAAAGATGTGTAGCTCCCTCAGGTACAGCTTATTATAAGTCATCATACCTCAATAAAACTATTTTTAAAAAAGAATGCTTATGCCCATTTAATTTATTGATTGATATTTGCCATCAGTCAAAAGCAGTGACCTGGTAGAAAAGTAGAACGTCCTATTGAAGACTAGTGCTTCCCAGGTGGCACTAGTGGTAAAGACCCCGCCTGCCAACGCAGGAGAAGCAAGAAATGTGAGCCCGATTCCTGGGTCATGAAGATCCCCTGGAGTAGGAAATGGAAGCCCACTCCAGTATTCTTGCCTGGAAATTTCCATGGATAGAGAACTCTGGAGAACTACAATCCATGGGGTTGAAAAGAGATTGAAGGTTAAACTATGCTAACAACTGGAAGATAAAATCCTACACGTCATGACCAGTCTACATTACATGGTATATATTTTAAACCAGTGGCTGATATATAATGCCCTCTCCCCTAGAGACAGGAGGCATTGCCTTGAGAGGCATCAGGTAAATTGAGGCTAAATTATTAAATTCAGTATGACTTTAATAATAATCAACATGTTTTGCCTTCCACTGGAAAAGATCGAAGAGCCAACAGATGAAGCATCCATCAGGCAAAGTACAGGCTCAAATGAAGAGTTTAAGACAGCCTTCTAATCACTTAGCTGAGAGATTAACTGATTTCAGTTGGGGGAAAAACTGGTTTCTACTATTTACTACTATTTGATGGGGGTCAAAGAGGACTATCTTTGTGGCCCAGTTTATTCAAAGAAATGTTTCTTAGGTCTCCTTCATAGTGTACTATTTATCAGTGAAACATAATATCAACCAATTAGGGCAAGATCACTAAGGACTCATATTCTATAAGAATATAAGTTTGTGTGGGAATGCAAACTAGTACAGCCACTATGGGGAACATTGTGGAGATTCCTTAAGAAACTGGAAATAGAACTGCCACACAACACAGCAATCCCACTGCTGGGCATACACACTGAGGAAACCAGAATTGAAAGAGACACGTGTACCCCAATGTTTATTGCAGCACTGTTTATAATACCCAGGACATGGAAGCAACCTAGATGTCCATCGGCAGACAAATGGATAAAAAAGCTATGGTACATATACACAATGGAATATTACTCAGCTATTAAAAAGAATGCATTTGAATCAGTTCTAATGAAGTGGATGAAACTGGAGCCTATTATACAGAGTGAAGTAAGTCAGAAAGAAAAACACCAATACAGTATATTAACGCATATATATGGAATTTAGAAAGATGGTAATGATGACCCTATATGCAAGACAGCGAAAGAGACACAGATGTAAAGAACAGACTTTTGGACTCTGTGGGAGAGGCGAGGGTGGGATGATTTGAGAGAATAGCATTGAAACACGTATATTATCATATGTGAAATAGATCGCCAGTCCAGGTTTCGATGCATGACACAGGGTGCTCAGGGCTGGTGCACTGGGATGACTTTGAGGGATGGGATGGGAGGGAGGTGGGAGGGGGATTCGGGGTGGGGAACACATGTATACCCATGGCTGATTCATGTGAATGTATGGCAAAAATCACAATATTGTAATTAGCCTCCAATTAAAATAAATATTTTTTTTTTAAAAAGAACTTTAAAAAAAAAGAATAAAAGTTCGTTACCTGAGCAAGAACCCAGTATGGCTGAGTCCGTGGCAAAGAGAATTAGAGAACAGAATGGATGTTGGTAGAATGAACCTATATTGCAATTCAGGTTTTAAGGTTAGCATCAGAGATGGATGCCATGACAGTTATGATTCATGTTTTATGTTTAATAAATGTTTCTTTTCTAAAATTCTTTTATCTCTTATATACTTTACAGGAAAATCTTTGAAAATATTTGGAGATGGCTGATATTTAATGTTTTAAGAATTAATATTACCTGGTGATGACATAGGAAACGATGGAACTCTTGATACCTTGTGTTGGAAACATGAAATCTCTACTTCTAGTTTTCTTATACTAACAATTTGAAGACAGTATCTTTGAATTATTTATATTGAAATTATATATAGTATACCACAGATGTATATATATATATATATTTAGATTCTTGGAGGTTTTTTTTCATCAAGGGCAATATATACATGTCATGAATGAATTAACATTATGGATCAATCCAGTTAAAACCAACAGTCATTTAAATGGTAGGCTTGGATTTGAATTATTGACTTATTTATTTATACAACAATTCTTCCTTTTGCATTTGTCTGAATAAATTTTGCCCAACTATTTATGAAATTAATCTGTTAATTTAGTCACTAATACTAAAGTAATCTGTGCATTGTATAAATTATACTGTTAATACTTTTAGTTGGTTTGGAAAGCTATTTTGGCATTGTATAGAGCCAATTATAAATGAAACATAGAAGTTACCTTTTATTTTGGAGTGGATTTATCATGTCAAAATTTATTTAAAAATATGTGAACCCATAATTAGACATACATGTAAAGTGTTAAATTTGCTAAACAGCCATGTATTTCAAAAATTTCTAATTGTTAATTTTTTGAAACCTTTTTTTTTTTTTCCTCTCTGACACATTGAGAGCTACTGCTTTCCTTTCACTGCAACCATAGCATGCATTCATCCCCTAAAGACTACACAGGTTGCTTAGCAAAGGAAGCTCTGTCCTGTCAGTCCTTCATCATAGAATAACTGATCACGTCTATCTTCACATGTAAACAGTGGAAGGGCTAATCCTGCCTTGGTGTATCAAAGCATTTCAATTCTGTTCCTAAATGATAAGTGGCCTTGAACAAAGAAGGGTATCTAAACCTTTTTACACATTCTGCATAAATAAGAAACGTTATTAATTGGAACAAGCTTCAGGAAAGTGGTGTTCTTGGTTGAAGAGATTAAGGCATGATTTTTTCATACTGGTTAGAGTCAGTCAGAATTTTACGAAATCTGATCTTCTATGTCAGTTGCCTCTGGTATATTCAAATTTCTCTTTACTGAAAATCAAATAAGCCTACCACATTGATACTACTGAAGAGCACCTATGAAACATCTTCAAGATTTAAGCAAAATCACAAATATTTTAAATGCATTTTGGATATTTTTAAATGTTTAGGAATTTCTTTAGTTAATCAGCAGCTGAATGTTAGGGAATATAATCCTCTGGGTATGTGTGTGTGTGTGTGCGTGTTGTGTGTGTGTGTGAATGTGTGTATGTGTGTGTATATATATATTATATATATATATACATTATGTACTTTTTTTTCCTATTGGAGATATTCACTGAAACTCAGTGTCTTGACTTACACTATTAACACATTCCTCTGAGAAAATAAAAATGGATCTCAAACTATAGCCTTGTTGCATTTGGCATTTCAAAAAGATAATAAAAAACCCTCGCTTCAGTTCAGTCGCTCAGTCATGTCCAACTCTTTGCAGCCCCATGGACTGCAGCATGCCAGGCCTCCCTGTCCATCACCAACTCCCAGCGTTTACTCAAACTCATGTCCACTGAGTCGGTGATGCCATCCAACCATCTCATCCTCTGCCGTCCCCTTCTCCTCCTGCCTTCAATCTCTCCCAGCATCAGGGTCTTTTCAAATGAGTCAGCTCTTCACACCAGGTGGCCAAAGTACTGGAGTTTCAGCTTCAATATCAGTCCTTCCAAAGAATATTCAGGACTGATTTCCTTTAGGATGGACTGGTTCAATCTGCTTGCAGTGAAAGGGACTCTTAAGAGTTTTCTCTAACATCACAGTTCAAAAACATCAATTCTCCAGCACTCAGCTTTCTTTCTAGTTCAACTCTCACATCCTTACATGACTACTGGAAAAACCATAGCTTTGACTAGACAGACCTTTGTTGGCAAAGCAATGTCTCTGCTTTTTAATATTCTGTCTAGGTTTGTCATAACTTTTCTTCCAAGGAGCAAGTGTCTTTCAATTTCATGGCTGCAAAAACCCTAGCTGTCAGGAATTGTGATCTAGACCTGATTTGAGTCACTGTGGTCAACAAATTCACCTTAGAAGATCAGATGTGCTCATCCCATTTTCCTTTGTTATCACTTTGTTTGATGAACAGTTATTATCTTCAAAACTAGTATAAAGACAGTATTACAAGTGCTGCCCTAAACTGGACTGACATATTCGATTTTTCAGCACCACCACTTGTGATTTTTAAAGATAAATTCTCTCAACAAATGTAAGGGATTATCATATTAACAATTAATAGAGAAAGGCCTTCAGGAATATGGTGAGTGAGAAAATATAACAAGTACATTTTTAATTTTTACTCATTAAAAAAAAAAATAGCTAGAACCTGAAGAGAGAACTAGCTGCAAAAATGAATAACCTACAGCACTAAAAATATTTGTGAAATATTAATGCAATAGATGATGTAACAAAAAACAACATGAATTAAACTGAACATTTGTTTTCCTAAAAATCATGGTAATGCTATCATATAGAGTGTTTATATTCCAATTTTAATCTCACACATATAATCTCTATCAGCATATTTATATGAAGTCTTACTTTTTATTAAATTTTAGGAACTATGGTATAAAATTTTTGTCATATTTTCTAAAAAGTGAAGAAAAATGGAATTAATTTATACTGTTTTAATGAAAAATTCATGCTTTTACTCATGTCAACTTAATTGCAAAGATTTAGAATTTTTAGAAACGTCATAAAACCAATGTACTATGAAGGTTCTTAACTGTTGGAGCTAATGGTGAAGTCAATTTCAATGCCCTGTTCATTGAAGATGCTGTGATTATATTAGAATCATTTATATGAGGATCTCCATTTGTAGTTGTCTCAAAATTAAAAAAAATGAAAAACATAATCACTCTTTCATGATGTTCTAATGTTTCAGGGAAAAGTGAATAAAATATGAAATGCATCTAGCATTGGTGTGAAAAGATTAAGACAGCATTATCACAATTTGTAAGAGAATTATACTAGAGAACTTATACTAGAGAGAATCTTGCTCCAAACACTTTTTCCCCCCTTGAACTTCATTCTATTTGTGAAAACTCGGTTGAAACTATTTCACAATAATTTCCATTTTCAAATCCTTTCTCATCAACTTTTACATTTAAAGCAATTATATCTGAATGAGATTTAATAAAATTGCTATGATCATATCCAAGGAAATCTTCATTTTCATTTATGTTTTCAAATATCTCATTACCATGTAGTGTTTTCTTTTCTTTTTTTCTTTTGATCCAAAAAGTAAAACTCAATTTGGAATAGTATTTAACTTGAAATGTGTTGTGTGAGTAATGATTTTAGTAACCCCCTCAAAGTCTCAATATATCATGTAGGAAGGGTTTTATGATGGCTAAGGCAATGGCACCCCACTCCAGTACTCTTGCCTGGAAAATCCCATGGATGGAGGAGCCTGGTGGGCTGCAGTCCATGGGGTCGCTAACAGTCGGACACCACCGAGCGACTTCACTTTCAGTTTTCACTTTCATGAACTGGAGAAGGAAATGGCAACCCACTCCAGTGTTCTTGCCTGGAGAATCCCAGGGACGGGGGAGCCTGATGGGCTGCCGTCTATGGGGTCGCACAGAGTCGGACACGACTGAAGCGACTTAGCAGCAGCAGCAGCAGCAACACTCCATTATTTTCTACAGTTCACGTAATTCCCTTATCCGGTTTATAAGAGCCCTGGTGTGCTCTTTCTTTAATCATAATCCTTCTCATCAAACAAAGCATCTTGCCGCTGCTTAGCTCCTTCCCATTTGTCGGGACAAGCATCATCACTGCTAAGAATTTTATAAGTCATTCTTCATTATTTAAACAACAATATAGGTTCAGGATTGCAAAAACTGTCATTCACTGGGTATTCTCTGATAGAGTTATGGATAAAAGGTGGCTTCTGTCACTTAACCACTCTATCAGGAATTGTATTTAGTCTATCTGGCCACTACAAAAACTACAAAGACTTCTAATATCTGAGAACAATTTCAGTCTGGTTCATTTAATCACTAAGGACTCTGCTTCACTTTAAAAATGAGAAAAATAATCCAGTGTTTAGAACAATTTCAAGTCCAGTTCTGATAAGCAAGCTCAGTGTTTTGCTGCATTTCTGTTACAGCTTCAAAATGTTTTCCACATTGCCTAAACACGTGGACTTTAAAATATAATGTGCATCATTACCTCATAGTCTGTTAATTATGTTACCTATAATTTTTTATTGGATATATTTCATATGATTGTTCTGTTCAAATCCAAAATTTTTCAGCAAAATAGCTCATAAAATAACTTCAGTATACTCTCTCACATAAATTTTGATTTTCATTTCATTAACTTAGTGACTTCTGTACACCAGTTCAGAGATAAGCAAAAAAAAAAAAAAGGTGTCACGTCCACATTTAGACCCTATACTCACCGGTTTTCACTCCCTCACACATACTCCCACATACAACAAGCCAAAAGGAAACCCATAAAATTTTACAGCATTTCCCCAAAGCAACTAAGTGAGCCTAATACACAGCTTGTTTTTAATAATACTGTACCACATAGGACCTCCCTCATACCTCAGTTAGTAAAGAATCCAACTGCAATGCAGGAAACCCAGTTCAACACCTGGGTCGTGAAGATCTCCTCGAGAAGGGATAGGCTACCCACTTCTGTATTCTTGGGCTTCCTTTGTGGCTCAGCTGGTAAAGAATCCACCTGCAATGCAGGAGACCTGGGTTCGATCCATGGGTTTGGAAGATCCCCTGGAGAAGGGAAAGGCCACCCATTCCAGTATTCTGGCCTGGAGAATTCCATGGACTGTATAGTCCATGGGGTCGCAAAGAGTCGGGCACGACTGAGTGACTTTCACTACTACACTATATAGCACATAGGAACAAACTTAAAGGAACCATATATAGTGGTTATATGGAAGCTCAATTCATTACCATTGCTACCATGTGTGAAATAGAGTATTAAAATTTAAAAGAATAAGGAGAAAAAGCACAGATAATTGAATTTGACCAAAAAAAAACACACAAAAGGCAAAGAATGTGAAAAAATATTTGCTGCTGTTTGTCTATTGAAAAGCATACTGTACACTGTATGACAGATAACAGGATCTGAATACATTGTAGTCGTGACCTACTTGAATCCTGGAAAACTATAAAAAATGAGAGCAAAATAAATATATTTTAAGGTAAAGAATAGCTGAGAATTTATGCTAACAACTTGCATATTTATCTCAACAATTTTGTGCTTTAAAGTAGTGTATATCTTCTAGGCAATATAGTATCCAATGTTGATTTCTTATCCAATTTAATAATTTTTATCATCTAATCAACCTGATTTTGTTGTTCAGTCACTCAATCATGTCTGACCCCATGGACTGCAGGAAGCCAGGCTTCCCTGTCCTTCACTATCTCCCAGAGTTTGTTCAAAATCACATCCATTGAGTCAATGATGCCATTCAACCATCTCATCTTCTGTTGCCCTCTTCTCTTCCTGCCCACAACATTTCCCAGCATCAGGGTCTTTTCCAGTGAGTCAGCTCTTCGCAATACGTGGACAAAGTATTAGAGCTTCAACTTCAGCATCAGTCCTTCCAATGAATATTCAGGGTTGATTTCCTTTAGGATTGACTGGTTTGATCTCCTTGCTGTCCACAGGACTCTCAAGAGTATTATTCAGCACCACAGTTCAAAAGCATTAATTTTCCGGGGCTCAGCTTTTTTTATAGTCCAACTCTGACATTCATACATGACCACTAGAAAACCATAGCTTCGACTATATGGACCTTTGTCAGCAAAGTGATGTCTCTGTGTTTTAATATGCTGTCTAGATTTGTCATAGCTTTTCTTCCAAGGAGAAAGTGTCTTTTAATTTCATGGATGCAGGAATTGTCCATAGTGATTTTGGAGCCCAAGAAAATAAAGACTGTCACTATTTCTATTGTTCCCCCATCTATTTGCCATGAAGTGATAGGACCGAATGCCATGATCTTCGTTTTTTGAATGCTGAGTTTGAAGCCAGCTTTTTCACTCTCCTCTTTCATTTTCATCAGGAGGCACTTTAGCTCCTCACTTTCTGCCATAAGGGTGGTGTCATCTGTATATCTGGCATTATTGATATTTCTCCATGCAATCTTGACTCCAGCTTTTCCTTCATCCCAGCCCAGCATTTTGCATGATGTACTTTGCATAGAAGATAAATAAGGAAGCTGACAATATACAGCCTTGGCGTACTGCTTTCCTAATTTTGAACTAGTCCCTTGTTCCATGGCGGGTGCTAACTGTTGCTTCTTCACCTGCATACAGGCTTCTCAGGAGGCACGTAAGGTGGTCTGGTATTCCTATCTCTTTAAGAATTTTCCACAGTTGTGATCCACATCTTCAAATGTCAATCTGATGATTTCCCTGGGGGCTCAGACGTTAAAGAATCAGCCTGTAGTATGAGACCCGAGTTCAATCCCTGGGTTGGGAAGATCCCATGGAGAAAGAAATGGCAACCCACTCCAGTGTTCTTGCCTGGAAAATCCCATGGACAAAGGAGCCTGGTGAGCTACAGTCCATGGGGTCGTAAAGATTCAGACAGGACTGAGCATTTAACACCCTCACATAGTCAAAGGCTTCAGTGTACTCAATGAAGCAGATGTTTCATCTGGTATTCTTTTGCTTTCTCTACGATCCAATGCATGTTGGCAATTTGATCTCTGGCTCCACTGCCTTTTCTAAATCCAGCATGTACATTCTAGAATTTCTTGGTTCACGTACTGTTGAAGCCTAGCTTGAAGGTTTTTAAGCATTACCTTGCTAGCCTGTGGAATGAGCATGATTATGTGGTAGATTGAACATTCTTTGACACTGATTTTCTTTGGAATTGGAATGAAAACTGACCTTTTCCAGTCCTGTGGCCATTCCAAATTTGGTGGCATATTGAGTGCAGTACTTTCAAATCACCATCTTTAAGAATTTTAAACCTCTACTAGCTTTGTTCGCCATAATGCTTCCTAAGGCCCCCTTGACTTCACACTCCAGGATGTTTGGCTCAACAGGAATGACCACACCATTGTGGTTATCCGAGTCATTAAGATCTTTTATGTACAGTTCTTCTGTGTATTCTTGCCACCTCTTCTTAACCTCTTCTGCTTCTGTTAGGTCCTTGCCATTTCTGTCCTTTATTGTGCCAACCTTTGCATGAAATGCTCCCTTAGTATCTCAATTTTCTTGAACCTCTGTCCGTGGGATTCTCCAGGCAAGAATACTGGAGTGGGTTTCCATTTCCTTCTCCAGGAGATCTTCCTAACCCAGGAACCAAACCCAGGTCTCCTGTATTGCAGACAGATTCTGTACTGACTGAGTTATGTGGGAAGCCTGGTAGAGATCTCAGAGAGCTCTAGTCTTTCCCATTCTATTGTTTTCCTCTATTTCTTTGCATTGTTCACTTAAGAAGGTTTTTTTTTTTTTTTAATCTCTCCTCGCTATTTTCTGGAACTCTGTATTCAGTTGGGTATATCTTTTCCGTACTCCTTTCCTTTTGCTACACATTTTATTCAGCTGTTTTTCTCAGGCCACCATTTTCCTTATTGCATTTCTTTTTCTTGGGGATGGTTTTGGTCACAGGCTCCTGTACAATGTTATGAACCTCTGTCCATAGTTCTTCAGGCACTCTATAAGATGTAATCCCTTGAATCTACTTGTCACTTCCAATGTATAATCATAAGGGATATGATTTAGGTCATACCTGAATGGCCTAGTAGTTTTCTCTACTTTATTCAATTTAATTCAGACTTTTTCTATAAGGAGCTCATGATTTGAGCCACAGTAAGCTCCAGGTCTTGTTTTTGCTGACTGTATAGAGTTTTCCATCTTTGGCAGCAAATAACATAATCAATCTGACTTCAGTATTGACCATCTGGCGATGTCCATGTGTAGAGTCTTTTCTTGTGTTGTTGAAAGAGGGCATTTGCTATGACCAATGCATTCCCTTGGCAAAACTCTATTAGCCTTCATCCTGCTTCATTTTGTACTCCAAGGCCAAATTTGCCTGTTACTCCAGGTATCTCTTTTGCATTACAGTCCCCTATGATAAAAATGACATCTTTTCTGGTGTTAGATCTTCATAGAACTGTTCAGCTTCTTTGGCATTAGTGGTTGGAGCATAAACGTATTACTATGACAAATAGTGCATATCTTAATAGTTCAACAAATTTAAGTCATTATTGATAAAAGTATTCTTTGAAACAAAAGGTATACACAATAAATCTCACATTTATTCCATATGTATTTATAAATCCATATGGAATGGATTTCCCTTGTGGCTTAGCTGGTAAAGAATCTGCCTGCAATGTGGGAGACCTGGGTTTGATCCCTGGGTTGGAAAGATCCCCCGGAGAAGGAAAAGGCTACCCACTCCAGTATTCTGGCCTGGAAAATTGTCCATGGAGTTCACAAAGAGTTGGACATGACTGAATGATTTTCACTTATTTATAGATATAAATTATACTATCTGTGTTTTTATAAATACATGCTTAACATGTGTATATAATGACATATATAAGTAGTTAAAAATGGCACTTGCTTTCTATATCATGTGATAAAGAATTTAGAAGCTGAAAATACAGTCTGTATCACCAGAATCTGTAAACTGAAGTGCATTCTAAATAGTCATAGTCAATGTTTGCTTAATATAAATAAAGTTATCTGTCAGGACAAACATATTTGTTATGCAGTGCTTCACTTAAAATTCACTAGCTAATAGATAAAAGTCTAAACTACTGTCTGAGCACTGAAGAACTGAGATGAATCTACTATTTCATACTATCCACCCTTCCATAAAATGACCAAAAATCCAATATTGAATATGTCACTTCTTGAGAGATGTGCTTGAACATTCATCCATGGAACCTAGAAAGTAAATTCTGAAATCAGTCAATGAGCCACAGATGAACAAGGGAGCAAATGACAGAATTTTTTTTTTGTTTTTTTCCATTTACAGAACTGAGATATAGTTCCAATACTATATTAACCATTAGTTCGAGTTTTTAAGAAGTCCTCTGTGGTATTATATTTCCAAAAGCACATTATATGTAACATATCTTTGTTTTCAACAACTACATGTGGTTGCTTTGTTGATATAGTGAAAATTGAGTGAATCCAGTAAAACTTTATGGCAAAAAAACATAAATATTATTTTACTTTTTCATGAGTTACAGAAATTTTTTTGTGTGTTCCAGTACTGATTAAATTAGATAGCTGTTTGTATTTGCTAGTATACGCAAGGTAAAAACTGGCCTCTCTTAGGTAATTTTCTTGTTAATTCCGGAAGTTATTTTCTTTGCCAGAAAAGATTGCTACCGAAACCTAAAAAGCTTATTTTTGTCCCTTCACTTATGTAAGCATAGTTATACATTAAATATTTCTAATAGTGTCTTGCGTTAAAATGGTTTTATCTCTTTTTAGTGCGTGCTAAAGTTGCTTCAGTTGTGTCCAATTCTTTGCAACCCCATGGCTTATAACCCACCAGGCTCCTCTGTCCATGGGATTCTCCAGGCAAGAATACTGTAGTGGGTTGCCATTTCCTTCTCCACTCTATTAGTGGATCACTGTTATTTCCTTATCCACTCTTTATAGTGGATCACTGTTTTTTCACACAGATTATAATTCAGAATGCCTATGGATATTTGTATTTTTCTTTATACATAGCACTTTGTCTTGAAAATTAGTCATATGTATCACATTGTAAATTATATATAGAAGAAATTGGTTAAATTTAATATTCTTTGGGAAATCCATTGTCCTATTGAAAGGTTCTTAAATCAGTAATTTATATTACTTCCAGTACATTACATCCTAACACCACTTGGGAAGTAAAATTTTCTAAAGTGTTAGCTTTCATTTCATTCTAAATGTCTGATTGATGAAATTAAGCATGTAAACTTTTAAGAAGCTGAATTAAGAGATTCATGAATGGAATAAATATTCTTTTACTGTGTCCCTTCAGATTTGTTGCAAGATGAAGCATAAAATCTAAAATAAACATTTATAACTGTTGAATTGTGGGCTTAAAATACACCACATTGAAGAAATTCATATACATTTTCATTATCTAAATTTAGAATCAGAAGAAATCTAAAAGTTCATCTAGTTATTCAAATCAAAGTATTTTATTTTACTTCTGAAGTAACTAACATTTATAATGGTTACGATTCCTGCCTAGGTTGTCAAAGACAGATAATGACTCAATGTTTCTGACTGTAAACCAATGAATTTTCCCATAAAATATATATCTAGTAGTCTTTAAACAAATATCTCTTCTTTGTAACACATGAAGAATGTGTTGATTTTCATAACAAAAGCTATTTGACAGAGTGTGAGCAATTATTGTGTTTTGTATTTTTTGGTTGTAATAGATGAGTCAAATATATTAAGATGGAGAAAATAATTATTTTATTTTAGATTTTAAAAGTATTTGAGTGAAATGGTTATTGATATATATAAATACATATGATAAAATAAATTACTAGAAAACTTTGTTTTAAATAGGAAAAGGATCAGTTTCAGATTAATTTCTTTATCCTCAAAACGTAAGACAGTCATTGCACAGTATGGCAATCAATAACTGTAGAAATTTATTAAATTGAAAATATGATGGATGCTGGGGAGAAAATCTGTCTAAAATTGGGCAACAGGGATATGTAAGGAGTGACAATTTTCTAATGTTGAGAGGTTTTCACAAGAAGAAAAACATAGCAGAGGACTTGGTTAATTTCAATTGTTCCTTAATTTAGAGCCATATTCTAAGATAGATATGTACATTTACTTTGTGAAAAATCTGTTAGAATTGTGGAGATCAAAGCCACAAAACAACTGGAAACATAAACTTATGTGAGTTAGTAAGTAACACATTCTAATTTTCAGGAATGGAATGTAAATTGCAAATTGAAAAGCCACAGGGTTTAGTGAAAATGTTCTAAAAAATTAGGACTAACTATCACTAATTACAGTGCAAATGTCCTCTTTTGATAAACATTTAGATTGGCTTTCTCAATCTTTATTTCACTTTTTTTTTCTGTTTTCTATTTGGAAAAAATATATATACAACTCAAAACATTGTCCTGATTCCTGTGAACTACAATCATTGATGCCAACTAAGTTCCAATAGTTCACTGCATTTAAGTGTGAATTTCAGAGATGAAGTGGTAAATGCTTAACAGTGTGGACAGACAAGGATTCTGCAACATTTACTACAGATATGTCCCTAAAGATACCTATGGCCGTGTTACTTGGTCACTAGGGAAGTAACGTGATCCAGCTTCCGGGGAAATACTATCAATAGTCCATGAGATGTTAATCATTACAGCTATAGAAAACTACCATGTTATAATGATCCGGGTGGTTGTGTTTTGGCCTGAGTCTATCACACACTGAGATCAAGGCATAACTGGTCCACACTTGTGCTTATTTCATCAGATCTGCAATGCATAGTCAGAATAATCTTAAGCTATTAACTTACAGAATATCTTTCTCCTCGACCTCCCATTCTGTCAGCTCATTGTCATGAAAGTGTGGGCTTACTTACAGGAAAGGCCTCATGAGCCTTCCTAACAAAACAGCCAACTTGGTAGGAACAGCAAGGAATGAATTTTTATAATTTACTGCTGTATAAGAAAGTATTAACAAAAATTAGATGCATAAACAACCATTTTATTATATTTCACCATTTAGAAAGGTAAGAAACAGACTAGGTTTTGATAGGGTAACTCTTCTGTTCAATGTACTGTTGTTTGTGGTGTATTAGATATATTCATCATGTGGCTTGCCAGAACTGGAGGCAAGCCTAGACAGTATCATTCACAAGGTTAAAGCCTTGATACATATAGCTATAAGTCTGGGCTCATATGGGCCTCCCTCCCACTTCTTGTAGTCTCAGAACCTCTCCATGTGATCTCTCCAACAAGGTAATTAGACATCTAAGAGGAGATTTAGGGCTCCTAAAGACCACTATGGAACCTACTAGTCCTTTTATATATAGACTAGGTCCAGAACTGAAATATTGTAAATTCATCATATTGCACAAGTCAAAACATCCACACACTAGCCATCTATGAGACAAGTCACAAAAATTGCAGGCATTTGATTTTCCACAAACACACACTCTAATATAATCAGTAATCGACGGCAAAACTTATACTTTGATTACCATAGCTTGTAAAATACACCAATAAATAAGGACAGGTTATCTTCTTAAAGGATATAATTTTATTCATGAGGAAAAAGTCTTTTGGCACCTCCTTGCTTTTGGGCAGCAGTAAAGTGATAGGATGTAAAGAGGATTCTTTATAAAGACTTCTTTTTTTTTTTTCCTCTCATATGGGAGAAGAAGAAAAAAATAAAAATTCTGTTCTACAACACTTATTTGCAGATATATCATGCAAGGCTGGATGAAACACAATCTGGAATCAAGATAGCTGGGAGAAATATCAACAACTTCAATATGAAAACTGTTGTTCAGTCGTTCAGTTGTGTCTGACTCTTTTTGACCCCATGGACTGCAGTATGCCAGGGTTATCTGTCCCTCACTTATCTCCCCACATTTGTTCGAACTCATGTCCATTGAGTTGATGCCATCCAACCATCTCATCCACGGTTGCCCCCTTCTCTTCCTGCCTTCAGTCTTTCCCAGCATCAGGATCTTCTCCAATGAGTCGGATTTCACATCAGGTGGTCAAAGTATTCGAACTTCAGTCTCAGCATTGTCCTTTCAATGAATATTCAGGGTTGATTTTCTTTATAAATGACTGGTTTGATCTCCTTGAATGCAAGGGACTCTCAAGTGTCTCCTCCAACATCACAGTTCGAAAGTATCAATTCTTCAGAGCTCACCTTTGTTTATGGTCCAACTCTCACATCTGTACACGACTACTGGAAAATCCATAGCTTTGACCATGTCCAGACATTTGTTAGCAAAATATTTCTGCATTTTAATACACTGTCTAGGTTTGTCATAGTTTTCTTCCAAGGAGCAAGTATCTTTTAATTATGTGGCTGCAGTGTAAGCCAAAAATCCTGGAATGTGAAGTCAAGTGGGCTTCACATTCCAGGATTTTTGGCTCATATCACTACGAACGAAATAAGTGGAGGTGATGCTGTGAAACTGCTGCACTCAATATGCTAGCAAATTTGGAAAACTCAACAGTGGCCACAGGACTGGAAAAGGCCAGTTTTCATTCAGATCCCAAAGAAAGGCACTGCCAAAGAATGCTCAAACTACCGCACAATTGCATTTATCTCACACGCTAGTAAAGGAATGCTTAAAATTCTCCAAGCCAGGCTTCAGCAATATGTGAAACGTGAACTTCCAGATGTTCAAGCTGGTCTTAGAAAAGGCAGAGGAACCAGAGATCAAATTGCCAACATCCACTGGATCATCGAAAAAGTAAGAGAGTTCCAGGAAAACATCTATTTCTGCTTTACTGACCATGCCAAAGCCTTTGACTGTGTGGATCACAATAAACTGTAGAAAATTCTGAAAGATGGGAATACCAGACCACTTGGCCTGACTCTTGAGAAACCTGTATGCAGGTCAGGAAGCAACAGTTAGAACTGGACATGGAACAACAGACTGGATCCAAATAGGAAAAGGAGTACATCAAGACTGTATATTGTCTCCCTGCTTATTTAACTTATATGCAGTGTGCATCATGAGAAACGCTGGGCTGGAAGAAACACAAGCTGGAATCAAGATTGCTGGGAGAAATATCAATAACCTCAGATATGCAGATGACATCTCCCTAATGGCAGAAAGTGAAGAGGAACTAAAAAGCCTCTTGATGAAAGTGAAAGAGGAGAGCGAAAAAGCTGGCTTAAAGCCCAACATTCAGAAAACTAAGATCATAGCATCTGGTCCCCATCACTTCACGGGAAATAGATGGGGAAACAGTGGAAACAGAGTCAGACTTTTTTGGGGGGGCTCCAAAATCACTGCAGATGGTGATTGCAGCCACGAAATTAAAAGACGCTTACTCCTTGGAAGGAAAGTTATGACCAACCTAGATAGCATATTAAAAAGCAGAGACATTACTTTTCCAACAAAGGTCGGTCTAGTCAAGGCTATGGTTTTTCCAGTGGTCATGTATGGATGTGAGAGTTGGACAGTGAAGAAAGCTGAGTGCCGAAGAATTGATGCTTTTGAACTGTGGTGTTGGAGAAGATTCTTGAGAGTCCCTTGGACAGCAAGGAGATCCAACCAGTCCATCCTAAAGGAGATCAGTACCGGGTGTTCATTGGAAGGTCTGATGTTGAAGCTAAAATTCTAATACTTTGGCCACCTCATACGAAGAGTTGACTCATTGGAAAAGATCCTGATTCTGGGAAGGATTGGGGGCAGGAGAAGGGGACGACAGAGGATGAAATGGCTGGATGGCATCATAGACTAGGTGTACATGGGTTTGGGTGGACTCTGGGTGTTGGTGATGGACAGGGAGTCCTGGCGTGCTGCGATTCATGGGGTCGCAAAGAGTCGGGCACGACTGAGCGACTGAACTGAACTGAGTAACCATCTGCAGTGATTTTGGAGCCGAAGAAAATAAAGTCTCTCACTGTTTCCATTTTTTTCCAATCTATTTGCCATGAAGTGATGGAACCAGATGCCATGATCTTTGCATTTTGAATGTTGAGTTTTAAGACATTTTTTTTTCACTCTCCTGCATCAGGAGGCTGTTTAGTTCCTCTTTACATTCTCCCATTAGGGTGATATCACCTACATATCTGAGGTTATTGATATTTCTCCCAGAATTCTTGATTCCAGATTATGAGTCATCCAGCCAGCATTTCACCTGATGTACTGGGGATAGAAGTTAAATAAGCAGGGTGATAATTTACAGTCTTGATGTATTACTTTTCCAATTTGGAATCAGTCTGTTTTTCCATGTCAGGTTCTAACTGTTGCTTCCTGACTTGCATACAGGTTTCTCAGGAGGCAGATAAGGTGGTCTAGTATTCCCATCTCTTCAAGAATATTCCACAGATTGTTGTGATCCACACAGTCAAAGGCTTAAGTGTAGTCAATGAAGCAGAAGTAGGTGTTTTTCTTAAATTCTCTTGCTTTTTCTATGATCCAACAGATGTTGGCAATTTGATCTCTGGTTCCTCTGCCTCTTCTAAATCCAGCTTGTACATCTAGAATTTTTGGTTCATATACTGTTGAAGCCTAGCTTACAGGATTTTCAGCATTCTTCCTGGCATGTGGAATGAGTGCAACTGTGTGATAGTTTGAAAATTCTTTCACATTGTCCTTCTTTGGGATGGCTTTCCTGGTGACTCAGACAGTAAAGAATACGCCTGCAGTGCGGAAGACCTTGGTTTGACCCCTGGATTGGGAAGATACATGGAGAAGGGAATGGTGACCCACTCCAGTATTCTTGCCTGGAGAATTCCATGGAGAGAGGAGCCTGGCGGGCTACAGTCCATGGAGTCGCAGAGTCAGACATGACTGAATGAGTTTCACATTCACATTCTTTATGATTGGAAACATAATTAACCTTATCCCATCCTGTGACCACTGCTGAATTTTCCAAATTTGCTGGCATTTTGAGTAACAAATCATTCATTTGTGTCCATGGTTCACTGGAGAAGAAAATGGCAAACCATTTCAGCATTTTTGCCTTGAGAACCCCAAGAACAGTATGTCAGGGCAAAACAATATGACACTGAAAGATGTACCATCAGGTTGATAGTTTTCCAGTATGCTACTACAGAAGAGCAGAGAAATAGCTTTAGAAGGAATGAAGTGACTGAGCTAAAGCAGAAAGTATAGCCAGTTATGAATGTTTCTGGTGGTGAAAGTAAATTCCAATGCTGTAAAGAACAATATTGCAAAGGAACCTGGAATATTATGTCCATAAATCTAGGTAAATTGGAAATGATCAAGCCGGGGATAGCAAGAGTGAAGATTGACATCTTAGGAATCAGTGAGCTCAAATGGATGGGAATGGGTGAATTTAATTCAGAAATGTAGATGATATCACTCTAATGGCAGAGAGCAAAGAGGAACTAAGAGCCTCTTAATGAAGGTGAAAGAAGAGAGTGAAAAGCTGTCTTAAAACTTAACATTATAAAAACTAAGATCATGACATCCAGTTGCATCACTTCATGGCAAACAGACTGGGAAAAAATGTAAACAGTGGCTCATTTTATTTTCTTGGGCGTCAAAATCACTGCGGACACTGACTTCAGCCATGAAATTATTTTTCTCTTTTAATCTCTTGATATGATGGGCTGTATTAATTGATTTTCAAATGTTAAATTTGGCATAAATTCCACTTGGCATGTTGTACATTTTTTTTTACACATTGTTGAATTTTATCTGCTAATATTTTGATGAGGATATCCACATCTATGTTCATGAGAAATATTGGTCTATAATTTTCTTTTCCTATAATGTCTTAAACTGATCTTTGTGTTAGTATAAGGCAGACTTCACAGAATGTCAACAAGTATTTCCTCTGCTTCTATCTTTTTAAGAAATTTTAGACGGTTGGTATAATTTCTTCATTAAATGTCTGATAGAATTCCCCATTGATTTCATCTGGTCTTCACTGTTAAGTTTTAGAAAGTCATTAATTGTTTTCAGGGCAGAGTACTAACTTCCAAGTTCCTTACATGCTTGACCAGAATAAAAAGTCAAAGACTTATATTCTAAATCATGAAAACTATGACAAATCATGCCTCATCCTGTCACTATATCTAATTCAATATTAGACATTTAGCAATTATTTTCCTGTCAAATGAATTGATCATCCAACTTTTGCAACCCCATGGATGGACTACAGCCTACCAGGATCCTCTGTCCATGGCATTTTCCAGTCAAGAGTAATGGAGTGGGGTTGCCATTTCCTTCTCTAGGGGATCTTTCCGACCCAGGGATCGAACCCAGGTCTCCTGAATTGCAGGCAGACACCTGGCTTACTATCTGAGCTACCAGGGAAGCCCAACTGGGTATAAACTTTCCTCTGAATGTTTCTTTTTGATTAGTTCAGTGTCTCAAAAATACATGTTATCCATACTCTTATTAGTAAAATAAAAATTGGAACACTGGCTTCTAAATTATGCTCTTAAAAAAAACTGTATGTATAATACCTTACCAATATCTACTTTAACATTATAATAAACAGACATAAAATTATGATACTACATAGGTGTGTGTGTGTATATATATATATATTTTTTTTTCTAATGTATGATTCCTATGACATAATTACAATGAATTATTCTGAAAAGCCCTTGGATTGAATTTCTCTGATTTTAAAATCATTCTCTAGTTAACTATTTTAAGACTTTCAAGCTAATCTCTTATAATACTTTTCCATATAGCCTCTTGTGTTTCTGATTTAAAAAATGAATTTCATGGCATATAAACATTAGATTAATTTTGACCTTTAAGAAATACATTTTATTTGTTATGAATATCATATAGACTATTAAACCCAAAAAGACATGAGTATTAAAAGAGTTCCTTACAGGGTTACTTGGAAAGAACTATTTTATGCGATTTATACTCAACTGGGAAAAGCTTGAGAAGTCAAATTGCTCTCTCCAGAGTTTTTTTTTTTTCTCTTCAACAGATAATAAATCCCATAAGCTTTTAGAAATTCCCTTTGTCATTATTTCTATTTTCTCTTATCCTGGTGCCCCAGGAGTCTAGAATTGCTAGGGAGAATATTTCAAGTAATAAAACATACATTTTATATAACACCACAAAACTTATCTTGTAGAAAACACTATGTATATATGGTGTGTATGTGTGACATACACATATATTTCATATATAATTAATGTAAAAACAGTCATTACCCTTATAAGTATACATTACATATTTTAAAGAACTAGCAGATTTTTAAAGCAGATATCAAGCTGTATAATAAGCCAATAAAATCAGCACAGATATTTTTATGTGAAAGTACTTATTTCTTGTATTCCTAACACTATCTCAGTTAACATAGAAATATTTAAAACTTATTCTTTGTATGTGACAGTGTAGAATTTTATTTGCAAAATGCTATTTAATTATATAAGTTATTCTTGGGATGTGTATTCACTTTGTATACATTTGTATCATTTTTTAATATGAAGTGAAGTCATTCAGTCATGTCTGACTCTTGGAGACCCCATGGACTATAGCCTACCAGGCTCCTCCATCCATGGAATTTTCCAGGCAAGAGTACTGGAGTGGGTTGCCATTTCCTTCACCAGGGGATTTTCCTGACATAGGAATGGAACCCCGGGGTCTGTGGCATTGCAGGCAGACAGTTTATCATCTGAGCCACCAGGGAAGCCATTTTCATGAGTATAGCACTGACATACTGACAGCTGAAAATGACAGTTAAAATGAAAATGATTTACCTTTGAAAACACAGACTGAGTATATTTGAAACAGTAGGAAGAAACAGAATGATAATTGATAATAATGTGAGAAAACATCTAGTGAAATTATTCTTGTCATTGCTGAAGTATGGGCTGCCATGGTTGCAGATATAGGGTTAAAAATGAGTCAAACTAGTTTTTGTTTTGTTTGGTGGAGGAAACCTTGAATCACAGATAATATATGTCAGCAAATGCAGATACTCTGCTCTGAGAGTCAAGTATGTTAAGGAACAAGGATCATCAGAAAAATCAAGAAGTTATCTTTTAAGAGAATAGTCTTACAATTCTTTCAAGAGAATATTTCAAAACAGACACACGAATACATTGATTTAACTAATCAAAGTGCTTGTATTTAAACATTAGTTAAATTTAAAACTTTGGAAAAAAAAAACTTTGGGCAAGGTCAATTCTTATTGTACAAAGATACAGAATCATTTCAATGTTTTGAAACCCCTTTTCTTCTCGGTTTCATAGTGTCCATTATTTTAATCCATCATAACTTTCATGATGTGATAGGTTGTTTCATTACCATTGTTTTCCTAGAATAAACTGTAATCTCTTTAATAGCCAGGGTCATGTTTTGCATGATAATTGCTATTCTAGTGGGGTTAATTGCTATTCTAGGGAAGTATATAAGAAATAACTTCATTTAAATGACTAAATGGAGGAGTGACTAGCTGAATGAATGAATATTTCAGACTGCTCTCAAATTCAAATATATTTTTTATTCAATTTATTTTACCAAATACAGATATCTAAAGCAACAGGCAGGTAGGTGATTCGGGAATATTCCAAGACAATTTGCAAGAAGCACAGTTAAAGCACAAAGTTTTATCTGAGGGTCAATAGTGAATAAATACAGAAGAATAATAAATATATGCCATCCAACTGTACATTCATATAAAGCAGAAATATCTTTTAAATGATAAATATTGGCTGAAGCATCAACATGCTTAAGGTGAAGGAAGAATATATCTGGTATGGATAGGGCACTGATGTCATCATTAAAATAGAAACAATGTATTGCCCTTTCACAAAATTAGGACGATTCAGTTTTCTCCATTCAAAAAAGCAATTGTGTTTCAAAAATAGATATTCTATATGAGATAGATATAAAAGTTTCTTACAGTCATTTTATAAAAATTTTTTTAAAGTATATATCATCTATGTAGTTGGCCCAGTGAGGCTTTCACTAATAAGAAATTTCCAGAGGCATAGCTGGTAGCACAGTTCCCTGACAGTTTCTTTCTGGTATGGACTAGCCTCAGGAGTTTGATATCTTACTTCTCTGGTTGCCAAGTGAAAGAGAGATGCTAAACACCTGATCCAAGTTATGCCAATCCCTGTGTTTGTAGGGCACACTTGGGTTTGGGGGTTAAGGATGATTGCATCCTCATTTTCTGCATGTGTAATGTACATATTCCATTACACAAAATTATTATTAATTCATATTTCCAAACAAAGAGCATCACAAAAGGCATTGGTTTAGCTTAAATCACTAACATAAAGGTGACTTTTTTCCTTTGATTTTTGCTACATGTATAGATTTCAAATGTTTAAAAACTATAGGAATTTTTTTAAGCCTTCTAAGAAGTCATAAAAAGAATATATATAATTAAAAATCTGAAAATTCCATAAAGACTAAAACCTATCCTCAATATCATAGCATAGAAAAAATTAATTATATTTCATTAATATAGTGTGAATAGTAAACCTGGTGCTTAGAATATAGCATCTGAGCTATCACTGTCACAAGTAGTTAGTAGAGGTAATAGTCACGATAGTCATAGGAATACTATTAAAACTGTTATATCAATGTTGTGATATATACTTATAATGTTAGAGGCAGTTTAAAAGCACTTACAATTTTATTTTATATAACACAGAATGTACTACTGGTTAATGCAGATTGAAGATGATTTCCACACTAAGTAGCTAACTAGAAAATACACTGGATTTTTTCAGTGGGGTAGTCAGACCAAAATATCAACATAAAGACACATTTTAATATTTCTCTAGGTTCCCATAATACTTAAAATACCTGGAAATCTACAGAGTACTACTGAGTGTGCTTACATGCTCAACGGTGTTCGACTCTGTGTGATCCCATGGACCGCAGCCTGCCAGGCTCCTCTGTCCATGGGATACTCCAGGCAAGAACACTGGAAAGGGTAGCCATTCCTTCTCCAGAGGGGACTGAGCCTGAGTCTCCTGCATCTCCTGAATTGGCAGGGAAATTCTTTACCACTGAGCCCCTACTACTGACTGTAGGAGGATGAAAATTAAATAAGTACCGCAGTAAATATGTATAGTAATAAAGCTATGTTTGTAATGCTGAATGCCATATTTTAATTGAAAAGCAATTCAGCCTGAATATTTTGAAATTTCACACTGCTAACCTGGAACGGTATGTTGAACATTCTTGCAGACAATGGCTTATCATCTTTCATATAAATCAAAACATGACATACATTAAACATTAAGTGGGTAAAGAAGGATACAAAACCCAATAATGTGGTAGGATTAATTACAATGATAATGAACACAAAACACAGATAAAGATGAAAAACTGCATGATTTACTGAAATTAAGAAACATTAACTAATTTCCCTGGATAAAGAAATGACCAAGCATATATATATATATACATATATATAATATGATATATGTACACATACAAACACATATGCACACACATATAAAGGAATTTAGAAAGCTCTAATGGTGAGAAAATGTATCAAATAAAAGTAAATAGAAGTTTCATCATATGCCAAAATCTTTTATATCAAAAAAAAAAAGTCTACTGCACTGAAGTACTCCAAAATGTGTTCAGATGAAGTGACATGATTATTTTGGATGGTAGATGATTTTTTCTTTATATTTTCTATGTTAATCATATGTTTTATAATACTAATTTCTAACAAAAATTCAGTATTTACAAAAGATCAACCTCCAATATTTGTCATTACAAATTAATATAATTAAGCCTCAAAATTATATAGCATTTAAAGTCTAATATTATTTTAATTGTTAAATATGCTGATGAATATAAATTTTAAAAAAATTAGAAAAATTATATATTTTAGAAAGAATATAACATTCTTTATACATAAAATGAATAAAATGATTATGATTAAAATTTTGTAAGAAAATATATATATTTTTTCATTTTAGACTTCAACTTTTCTGAATTTTTATATCAAGAGTGAAACAAATGACATTAATATACTGTCATAGCTAAATTTAGTTTCAGGTATAAAGTGAGAAAGAAAGAAAATTTAATACAAGAGAATTTGATTTGTACAAACCATCCATCATATTGCCACACTGCAGGCAAAAGTTCTATGATAATCTCATTTAAAAAGTCACCTCCATATAGTATATATGCCTTAACATGTGCATGTATATTTACTAGCACAAAATATAATATTTAAAAATAACCCCTTTTAAAGAATATTTTAGTGGCATAAATGGCATCTTCTTTCTTTGTATTTTTGAAACTGAAAATCCTTAAATCCTTACCTATGGGCTACTTGGTTGTAGTACATGAGAAACAATCCCAATGAGAACTGAAATCATAGAGATTTGTTCAGCTCATGGCATATATTAGCGTGACCTGTCTATTTGCTGTCTTTATCGGCATGGCTTTATTATTGCAGGAAATGTTACACAGAGCAATAGATGTAACAATAACTGCAAATTTAGCTACTGAAATAACACAAATTATACAACTCAGAATTAAAGGTAAAGTATTGGCTAATTTTCTCACATTCTGTAGGCCAGAATTCTTGGCCAGGCTGGCTTTACCGGATTCCTGGATTAGGGTAGCACAAGGTTGAAATAAAAATCTTTGGTTGAGGCTTTTCTCAGGAAACTTTGGGGAAGAGTCTGATTCTGATTTCATTCATGTTGTTAACAGAATTTTGTTTCTTGCAGTTGCAGGATTAAAGTCACCATTTCCCTTATGGATGTCAGGTGGGTATGGCTTTCAGCTTCCCTGTTCTGGGTCCCCCTCCATCTTAAGCCACCAGTAGTATTTTGAATTCTTTGAGCATTTCAAATCTCTCTTACCTTCATTTCTACCACAAATTTAAGAAACTCTTCTTCTAAATGGATCATATGATTACATTTGGCTGACCTGGAGAATCTCTCCTTTGATTAACTGGTGGGCTGCAGTCCATGGGGTCGCACAGAGTCAGACACGACTGAAGCGACTTAGCAGCAGCAGCAACTGATTAGTAAACTTAATTATATGTGTCAAACCCCAATGTTATTAATATAAGATAATCATGGGGGTCATATTTCATCACATTCATAGTTACAGGGATTCTTGTGGGAAACTTTAAGGAGACAATTTTGAATTCTAATAGTCATAAGTAAAGCTGTAAATAATTTTAGTTTCTTTTAGAAACTTCAAAAAAACCTAACATCCAAAATGGCTCAATAATGATAGCAAAGAAGTGGGACCTGAGGTATTTCCTGAAAATACTTATTCCAATGTAGTGGAGAGAAAAGTAAAGTATTTCCCTTTTATAAGAACAAAAGATGAGACTTAATGATCCGTATTTGCATCAGGAAAAGGAAAAGAGCATCCCTTCCAGGGCATATAGAATTCTACTGCTCCATAACTGGTATCAGCAATAGCCAGCATCACACCTGGTAGAGAAGCAAGGCAGGCAGCACCAACAGCAGCAAGAAAATAGAAATCTACAGCCAGACAGGTCAAAGCAAATCATGCTAATCAAGTGATGACTCAACAATAGAGTCTTCTGAGGATGCTCTACTGTACCAAAGCTGAGTGCACAATGCAAAGAAAGAGAGGGAAACAATAGAATGGGAAAGACAAGATATCTCCTCAAGAAAATTAGACATACCAAGGAAATATTTAATGCAAAGATGGGCTAAATAAAGGCAGAACAGTATGGACTAACAGAAGCAGAAGACATTTAGAATAGATGGCAAGAATCCACAGAAGAACTAACCACGATGGTGTCATCACTCACCTAGAGTGAGACATCCTGAAGTGTAAAGTCAAGTGGGACTTATGAAGCATTACTATGAACAAAGCTAATGGAAGTAATGGAATTCCAGCTGAGATATTTCACATCCTGAAAGATAATGCTGTTAAAGTACTGCACTCAATATGCCAGAAAATTTGGGAAACTCAGAATGGCCACGGGACAGGAAATGGTCAGTTTTCATTCCAATATCAAAGAAGGGCAATGCCAAAGAATGTTTATACTACCGCAAAATTGCACTCATTTCAAATGCAAGCAAGGTAATGTCCAAAATCCTTCAGGCTAGGCTTCAGTGGCATGTGAACCAAGAACTTCCAGATGTACAAGCTGGATTTAGAAAATACAGAGGAATCAAAGATCAAATTGCCAACATGTGTTGGATCATAGAAAAAGCAAAGGAATTATAGAGAAAAAACTACTTTTGCTTCACTAACTATGCTAAAACTGTTGACTATATGGACCACAACAAACTGTGGAAAATTATTAAAGAGATTGGAATACCAGACCACCTTATCTATCTCCTGAGAAACCTGTGCACAGGTCAGGAAACAACAGTTAGAACTGGACATGGAAAAATGGACTCCTTCAAAATTGGGAAAAGAATGTATCAAGCCTGTATACTGTCACCCTGCTTATTTAACTTATATGTAGAGTATATCATGTGAAACGCTGGGCTGTATGAAGCTGGAATCAAGATTGATGGGAGAAATATCAATAACCTCAGATATGCAGATTACACCAACCTAATGGAAGAAAACTAAGAGGAACTAAAGAGCCTCTTGATGAAGGTGAAAGAGGAGAGTGAAAAAGCTGGCTTAAAACTCAACATTGAGAAAACTAAGATCATGCATCAGGCCCCATCACTTCATGACAAATAGATAGGGACAAAACGGAAACAGTTAGAGACTTCATTTTCTTGGGCTCCAAAATCACTGTAGATAGTGACTGCAGCCATGAAATTAAAAGACACTTGCTCCTTGGAAGTAAAGCTATGACAAACGGAGATAGCTTATTAAAAAACAGAGACATCACTTTGCCGACAAAGGTCTGTATAAAGTTATGGTTTTTCCAGTAGTTACGTATGGATGTGAGATTGGACCAAAAAAAAGGCTGAGAGAAGAATTGATGCTTTTGAATTGTGGTGTTGGAGACGACTCTTGAGAGTCCCTTGGACTACAAGGAGATCAAACCAGTCAGTCCTTAAGGAAATCAACCCTGTAATATTACTGAATATTCACTGGAAGGATTGATGCCGAAGCTGAATCTCCAATATTTTGGCCATCTGATCAGAAGAGCCATCTCGTTGGAAAAACTCCTGATGCTGGGAAAGACTGAGGGCAGGAGGAGAAGGTGGCAACAGAGGATGAGACAGTTGAATGGCATCATCAATTCAATGGATGTGAGTTTAAGCAAACCCAGAGAGTCTGGCATGCTACAGCCCATGGGGTCGCAAAGAGTCAGACACGACTGAATGACTGAATAACAAAAAGTGACTAGAAAGGACAAATGAAGTGGTAAGAAATATGACAGTCTGTTTACATCTTCCAAAGTGACCAGACTATGAAATGAATAATGATTAGGATATTAATCAAATCACTAGATTTAGGTATATCAAACTGGAATACTTTTTCCCTTAGCCAGACTGAGGAATTAAAAGTGAATATAAATTTACTTATAGAAATGCCCCCCCCCTTTCTAACATATGAATGTTAGAGTATAAATTAGATTCCACTTTAGTTTCCAAAGATATGATAAACACATGAAAGAAAGAAAATATCTTTTAAACTGTAGGTTTGGTGAACACTAAGTGCCCTTCTATCACCCTTCTTGATATCCCTTACAGAGCTGTGAGATGCACAGCTTCTGTCCTCTGAAATTTAGAGAGTACAGGAAAATCCCAGACAAGTGTTCCTTGATGAGCAAATATATAAATAGATTATCCTTGATATCAGCCACTTCCTGTTCATGTGTGTGTGAGTGTATGTGTGCGTGTGTGAGAGAGAGAGATGTTTATAATTTCTGAAGAACTGAGGGACAGAAGTCAAAACATCTCCTACTTAACTGTTCAGTTTAAAATGTCATGAAATTGTCATCCTTATCACCTGTGAGGAATGAAAAGGATGGTAGATAGTGAGGTTACTGATTTACATTTAAAAAGAAGAAATGTTCAGTGAGAAAAGATGCTCTTACAACCTTTGTCACTGCAAAATGCAAGCAAATAGACATATTACAGTTAATGTATCTTTCCTCCACAGGATAGAGCAATCTGTAGGAAAAAATATACCTCAGTTATTTATCTCTTGCTGAGACATATACTCAAAATCTCTTTGTAAGAGTTTGTATAAATGAATTCATATAGTAACAGTCTTTTCAAAAGTCCTGCATTACCTAAAGGCCAAAGCAAGTGGGGAATTTATGTCAATATATCACTATATACTATATATATATATATATGTGTATATATATATATATATACACACACACACACACGCATATATATATATCACTTTATTTTTGAATCCTTTTTATTCTTCCCATCTCTTCTCTTTAAAAAGCAATACTTCACTTTTTCCTATTGGCTTTATTGTATTATTCTAACCAAAGCACCTTTAAGAGTAGGTGAGGCTTTTGTAAAACTGATGACCTAGTATCTACAGCTATACTTCATTCTCCCTCTGACCTCACCAGAACACACGGCACTAAAAGTTCCACTCAGTGTAAAAAAAAAATTATAACAAACTAAGATATTTAATCATCATAATAATTTACACTTATGCAGTGTTTCATGTTTCTTACACTACCACAATACCATCAGAATGATTTAGAATTTATGTTTCTAAGGTCCTGGGGAACAAAGATGAAGTTAAAATCCCTCACTCAAAACAGCTCAAATCTTAACATGTAAGAAGCAGGGAAGAGCAAGTACCCACAGGACATCTGTATATCACAAAGACTCATGGGAGTCTGGAAGAGGGTTTACTATCTCAGTTTGGCTCCCTGATTCAGAACATATCAAAACTTTATTCAGCTTAAAACTAAATTCTAAAGAAAGACCAAGGGCTTTAAAAGTAGAAAGACAGACAAATCTCAAAAAAGAGTGTGGAAAGCAAGAAATAGCATGTTTTAAAAAGTTTGTTCCTTTTGAATGATAAAAGTAATGCTAGGAAGGATGTGAAATGAAGCTGAAGATAGAGGAGTAGAATAAATCATAGATTACCTTCTATGTCATAATATAAAGATTAACATTATAGTATTTCAAAAGTGACTAAGAGCTTCACAGAAGACTTTCAAGTAGAGAAGCGACATAATCGTATTTGTGTGTGCGCTCTCAGGAATGTTGTACTCTTTGTGACCCCATGGACTGTAGCCTGCCAGTCTTCTCTGTTCATGGAATCTTCCAGTCAAGAATAGTGGACTGCGTTGACATTTTCTACACCAGGGGACAGGATTGGAAAGTGTCAGCTTTCATTCCAATTCCAAAGAAGGACAATGGCAAAGAATTTTCACACTACCACACAGTTGCACTCATTTCACATGCTAGGAAGGAAACGCTCAAAATCCTTCAAGCTAGGTTTCAATAGTAGATGAACCGAGAACTTCCAGATGTGCAAGTTAGATTTAGAAAAGGCATAGACGCCAGAGATCAAATTGACAACATTCATTGGATCATAGAAAAAGCAAGAAAATTCCAGGGAAAAAAAATATATTTCTGCTTCACTGATTACACAAAAGCCTTTGACTGTGTGGATCACAATCAATTGTGGAAAATTCTTAAAGAGACATGAATACCCATCCACATTACCTGCCTCCTGAGAAATTTGTATGCAGCTCAAGAAGCAACAGTTAGAACCAAACATGGAAGTACAGACTGGTTCAAAATTGGGAAAGGAATTTGTGAAGGCTGTACATTGTCACTCTGTTTATTTAACTTCTATGCAAAGCACAACATGATAAATGCCATGTTGGGTGAATCACAAGCTGGAATCAAGATTTCCAGAAGTAATATCAATAACCTCATATATGTACATGGCACCACCTTTATGGCAGAAAGCAAAGAGGAACTAAAGAGCCTCTTGAGGAGGTGAAAGAGGAGAGTGAAAAACCTGACTTAAAACTCAGCATTCAAAACACGAAGATCATGGCATCCTTCCTATCACTTCATGGTGTACATATGGGGAAACAATGCAAACAGTGACAGACTTTATTTTCTTGGGCTCCAAAATCACCTCAGATAGTGACTGCAGCCATGAAATTAAGACTCTTGCTTCTTTTGGGAAAAGCTATGACAAACCTGGACAGCATATTAAAAAAGCAGAGACATCACTTTGCCAACAAAGGTCCATATAGACAAAGCTATGGTTTTTCCAGTAATCATGTATAGATGTGAGAGCTGGACTATATAGAAGGCTGAGCACCAAAGAACTGATGCTTCTGAACTGTGATGTTGGAGAAGAGTCTTGAGAGTCCCTTGGACTGCAAGGAGATCCAACCAGTCAGTCCGAGAAATCTACCCTGAATATTCACTGGAAGGACTGATGCTGAAGCTGAAGCTCCATAATTTGGGCTACCTGATGCGAAGAACTGACACACTGGAAAATTTCTGATACTGGGAAGGATAGAAGACAGGAGCAGAAGGGGTGACAGAGGATGAGATGGTTGGATGGCATCACTGATTCAATGGACAGGAGTTTGAACAAGCTCCAGGAGACGGTGAAGGACAGGGAGGCCTGGCATGCTTCAGTCTAAGGGGGTCACAAAGAGAAACAACTGAGCGACTGAACAACAACAAACTTGTTTATTTTAAACGAAGTCTGAAAAACTCAAGTGAGTAGGTTCCAATTCTTAAAGCTAGCTTGTAAGACATTGGCACCAGATATAAAATAAACCAAGAGAAATTGATGATTCTTCTTGAAAGGCTGTGTGTAGTAAAAGAGCCAGTTCAGGAAATCCAACATTTAAGGAGTGTACGGAATAAGAGAAAATCTTAGAGACTGAAAAAGGCCAGAAACCCAGCGAGAGTCAGAATAGTTGGAAGAGAAGAGAGAGCTCAAAAAGAGAGGAGGAAAGTGGTGATTAAAGATGCGAGTAAGAATAATTTGAAGACAGACAGCTATTTACTAGATGTGACAATTAGGAGTTCTTTAATGACCCAAGCAATGAAATTAATAAGAATAATTTATTGCTTATAATTTCTGATTTTAAGTAAATAATAAAAGCCAGAAAGTTTTACAAGACAGAGATAATTAAACATTGATTAGAAAAATTAATTTTCTTGACAGCCTAAGATGACTGGAGTGCATTTGAAAACATAATTCAACCCCTTAATTTATGATGATAGGTGGGAAAAACAACATTTTTTATTTTTTGATTAAAGATTAAATCAGAGATCAATAGTTTCTGTAAAATGCATAATGGCTTCAAATTTCCAAAGAAATGCTGTAGTGCTAATTATTATCATTACACTTATACTTCTGCAAACAAAAATAAAACTAAGCAACACATTTCTAATATAAAACTTTCTATACTTCACTCCAAATATAATTGTTTTCCAGATAGTATCGTCACTTTCTATAACTTTAGAAATATCTAACATATTTGAAAACATATGATCCCTAAGTACAAACTATAAACAACGTGTTACTGTTTTTTCCTTGCTTAAGTTTATTTATAATAATAATTACTTTTATATAAAGCTGATAACATTTGCTCAAAGTTGTTTTTCTAATTTATTTCTTTTCATGTGTTTTGCTTCCAAGGTTACATTTTAAGAATATAATTTCATTACTAAATACTGGTGAACATTGGTTTATAACTGATTTTAAAATATTTAATATTTCTGAACTATATGTATACATATCATAATGTCCAGAAAAATATATAAATATAAAGTCAAATATGTGTTTATATATGTATGCAATACATACAACCAACAATTTAAAATTGCATCACAATTAGTTAAAAAAAGGAAAGAAAGATGATTTTCTATGAGTAGTTTTGAAACAAAAATATACATCTTGATAAAGAAAACAATCTTTTAAATTTTTGATGTGCATAACATAACTGAAACAAAGTATATCTATTTTTGAGAAAGAAATATATATATTTTATAATCCCTGAATACTTGAGGTACATAATTAACTTAGACATCCAAAGAAGATCCCCAAAATGTCATTGCACATATTTTCTTTTTAATCTATAGTGAAGTATAATGCATACCACTAAAAGCTTTAAAAACTCTGATGTAATGTATGTTTTGGCTTCCCTGGTGGCTTCATAGTAAAGAATCCACATGCCATTGCAGGAGAAGTGGCTTTGATCCCTGGGTAGGGAAGATCTCCTGGAGAATGAAATGGCAACCCACTCCAGTATTTCTGCCTGGGAAATTCTATGGACAGAGCAGTCTGGGGGGCTTAGTCCATGAGTTTGCAAAAGAATCAGAAATGACTTAGCAATTAAAACAAGAATGACAATGTATGTTTACATTTATTCCTCACTACAAAAACCTTAATATATATATATAGTATATGTACTTCTATTAGAGGTATGAAGGTAAACATTTTCTCAACAAAATTTTAAAGATTCTTACTGATCTTATATCTATATATATGTGCCTATATATATATATATATATATATATATATATATATATATATATATATACATCAGCTGATTAACATATCAGCCGATTGCTATTCTCATCAAAGGTGTTTAATTCACATTATACCCTCTGTGTTTTTTGTTCTTTAAGACGGAATATGAGACAGTCTATGTCATGATACTCACTGAAAGGTATACAGGAATTTGTTGCAAAACTAATCACTCAAAACCTTAGTGTATAAAATCACCACTTATTATCCTTATGAATTTTATGGGCCAGCAGGGTGGTTTGTTTTAGTTCCCTAAGGGCTAGGTCCTCACCTAAAAATCTTGAAGGCTGGACTCATTTGAAGGCTCAATAACTCACCTGCCCAGGAGTTCATACGTGCTGTTGGCTGACACCTCAGTTGTGACTATTAACTGAAACACCTGCATATGGTCTCTTCATGTATTAATAACTACAACTGGTTGAAAGGTTAGGTTCCATGGTAGGTCATCCTGAGAGACAGAGAGACAGAAAGAGAGAGGGGGACTGGCTATATTCTACCAACTGTCAAATAGTATCATTTCTGCCATACATATTGTACAGTCACAATACCTCTTCCTGAGATTCAAGGGGCAGGAAAATAGATTCTAATACTTGATAGTGTAGAGACTTGGAAACATTTGAAAGACATGAGAATGGAAATATTACTAGGGTAATTTTTGCAAAATGCAATCCACCTCAATACTGAAATATCAAATATGTCAATCTTCAGGAATATTTACACTTTTAAATAATTTTTAATACTTATATTTATGTTTAATATTTTAAGTAATAATCATATATTTCCTGTATTTAAACAATGAAGAAGGCAATATGGATATATATAGTAGGAAAATCATCAGTGTTATACATTTCTTATCCAAGAATTTCTGGATAACAGGATTTCTTAATCCAAAAAATAGAAAATATAGTATTATTTATAGTATACTAATACTATTAAATATGTCATTGTTCAGTTGTTCAGTCATGTCCGACTCTCTGTGATCCCATGGACTCCAGCATGTCAGGCTTCCTTGTCCTTCACTATCTCCCAGATTATATTATTATAATCCCTGTAACTATCCGTATAGTTTATATAGGTAGCAGGGCATGATGGCTAAACATTTTATCCTTGAATATCTTTTCAAATAAGAAAAAAGTTTATTTTAGAATAAACATAAATACATCAATTGATTTAAAAGTCAGGTAGGTAGGTATGAGACTGCTACACTGTAGGATATAATGGTGATCAATGCTGATTAATAACAATAGATTCATAAAACATTATGGCTGCCTCTCAAAATACTTCTGCTGGTAAAATATCTGTGTTAATTTCCTTGAGACTTCATAGAAAATTAGTAGAAACTGGGTGGTTTAAACAGCATAAGTTTATTCTCCCAGTTTTAGAGGTAAGAAGTCCAAAAATAAGCCATCACCAGGTTCTGAGGGAGAATTTGTTCCATGCCATTCTCTCCTAGCTTTTGCTGGGTAACAGCAATCCTTGATCATTCTGTTTATCAGCACATCACTCCAACCTATCGCTTCCTTTCACATGACCTTGTCCTCTATGTCTCTTCTCTTCTAAGGACATTTGTCATGGAATTTAAAGTCTACCTGGATAATTCCAGGATGATTTTATTTCATCTTGAGATGTTTAACTCAAGTACATCTGCATGACCCTTTTTCATAATCAGTTCATATCCACAGGTTCTGAGTAGGCATATTTTTTGGGAGAACACGATTCAGTTTATTACAGTATCAATGGTAATGCTGACCCCAAAATATAGACAATTAATTAGGATACACATTACTAAATTATTCTAAATGGAAAAGTTACTTTAATTTTGGTTTCCTTTTCAATGTTATCAGCATGAGCTGCTTTAATGTTGTTCAGTCGCTAACTCATGTCCAACTCTTAACAACCCCATGGGCTGTATGAAGCAAGCCAGGCTCCTCTGTCCCTCACTATCTCCTGGAGTTTACTCAAGTTCATGCCAACTGACAGTGATGCTATCTAACCATCTCATCCTCTGCCACCCCCTTCTCCAGTTGCCTTCAATCTTTCCTAGAAACAGTGTTTTCCAATGAGTTGGCTCTTCCCATCAGGTGGCCAAAGTATTGGAGCTTCAACTTCAGCATCAGACCTTCCAGTGAATATTCAAGTTGGTTTCCTTTAGGAATGACTGGTTTGATCTCCTTATAGTCCAAGGGACTCTCATGAATCTTCTGTGGTGGTGGTTTAGTCACTAAGTCTTGTCTGACTCCTTGAGACCCCACTGGCAGGCAAAATGCTTTACCACTGAGCCATCAAGAGTCTTGAGCCGTATCATGATGACTCCTCAAGTACCACAATTTGAAAGCATCACTTCCTTAGGTGTTCAGCTTTCTTTATGGTCCAACTCTCACATCTGTACATGACTCCTGGAAAAACTACAGCTTTGACTATATGTATCTTTGTTGGCAAAACAAAATCTCTGCTTTTTAATATGCTGTCTAGGTCTGTCATATCTTTCCTTCCAAGTAGCAAACATCTTTTAATTTTACAGCTGCAGTCACTGTCCTCAGTGATTTTGGAGCTCCCCAAAATAAAATCTGTCAATTCACTTTGTGCCCTTCTATTTGTCATGAAGTGATGGGAACAGATGCCATGATCTTCATTTTTTGACTGTTCAGTTTTAAGCCAGCTTTTTTCTCTTCCCTCTTTCACCTTTGATCCCTAATTTGGGAAGATACCCTGGAGAAAGAAATGGCAACCCGCAACAGCATTTTTTCCTGGAGAATCCCATGCACAGAGGAGCCTGGCGGCTACAGTCCATGGGGTTGCAAAGAGTCAGACACGACTTAGCAACTAAACCACCACCACCACGCTCACCTTCATCGAGAGGCTCTTTAGTTCCTCTTCTCCTTCTGCCATTAGAGTGGTATCATCTACACATCTCAGGTTGTTGATATTTCTTCTGGAAATCCTGATTCCAGCTTGTGATTCACTCAGCCCAGCATTCCACACGATGTACTTTGCATAGAAGTCAAATAAGCAGGTTGACAATAGAAAGCCTTGTTGTACTTCTTTTCCAATTTGGAACCAGTCAGATATTTCATGTCTGCTTCTAACTGTTGCTTCTTGACCCACATACAAGTTTCTCAGGAGACAGGTAAGGTGGTCTGGCACTCCCATGTCTTTAAGAATTTTCCACAGTTTGTTGTGATACACACAGTCCAAGGCTTTAGCATAGTCAATGAAGCAGAAGTAGATATTTTTATGGAACTCCCTTGCTTTACTTTCTTACCATTTCTGTCCTTTATCATACTTGTCATCATTAATTACTTTATAAAATTATATAATTGTTTCCCTTTTTTGGTATTGAACTACTACTAAATGAAGGTACTTTTTGTAAATGTTTATGATTTAAAGCATCCCTTAAAATTATAAATAAGACAACAAAGCTGGGTTTATTTGTGGCCATTTTTGTTTGATAGCTCACCACTTCAAATAGTTTTATATATAAATATACACTTTAATATATTTATACTGGCCACAGTGGTGATTCTTGGTTAATAAATACAAAATTCAGTACTGGTACAGAAAAATAATTTAGCTCTCACATATTCTGTAAACTATTTTTGTGCAGAGAAACAATGTTCATGATATTAAATAGATGGGTGCAGCTAAGAATAATTCTATAGTGATGAGAATTTATAGCTGGAAGAGAATTTTGTAAATCATGACACTGAGACAAATGGATATTAAATAACTTGTTCAAATCTGTGTTAAGGCAAAAAAGTATATTTTGATCTCCAGTTGTATTTTCTATATATTAGATCATCACAGCAAAAAAAGAATGCCCTCCAGTTTTAATAGGCCTTTACACTGTGGTTACAGATAAATTACCAAGTGACAATTAATTTTAATTTAGGCCCTATTTAGCTTTTACTGTTGCAACAAATTTTCTAGAGACGTTTTTCTCAGCATGAGTTATCCCAAAACTTGATAATAATTTAGCTAAGTTTTCAATGCGAAGCTTACTTTCAGGGAGAGGGAGAGGTATGATAAAATCAAGCATATCAGTTAGAGTTTCTTAAGTAACACTACCAAAACTTGATTCTGAATGGTCATTGATTTGCAATGTGCATTTGGTAAGATATTTAAATGTCTTAATTTCTCTTTAAATTAAGTACGTTTTAAAATATTACATACAGTAGACTAATATTCCAACTAATATTAGTGTTGATATTATTACTGTTTTTTACTTGAATTTCAAAGTTCTGTTCTTAATTCTAATTCCATGTTATTTATAATCGCCTGAAACCATCAGTTAAACTAAAAATAGACTTTTTTAATTAGCATAGTGACACATTTTCCCCTGTTCATTTTATGAGAATACAGAAAAATGATGAAGTAAGTATTTTTCTTAAATTTGATTGTTTTCAGAAATTCCTTTTGGGTGTCATAGTATCTTGGGAATTGCTTTACTATTTCAACAAAGAAAACATCTCTTGTTATCCAAAATTAAAATGATTACTGATTAATTATATTAAGAAATGCATTTGGGGAAATTAAGAAGGATATTTAAATTGGCTATCTGTAAAGTTGAAGAAATAATCTTTTAACCGGAATATTCCAATGTTTTGTGAGTTCATAGCACAAAGAGATAGCATAAAATTAGTTGCTTTAAAATTTGAAGTTCATGCTTTTTTAGATTCATAGGGTTATAATATGATAACTGCTATTTTAATAAATTATTCATAACCTAATTAAGTGTGCAGTGTGAATGCATCTTGTTTTCACTTAAACTTTTTCATTGGATATTAACTAAAAATATCTTTTATTAAAAGTATTGTAAATAGATATCTTACAACTGATAGAATTTCATAATGATACCTAGTAAAGACTCACTCCCTTCTTATACATACTATATGAAAACTTGAAAAATAAATACCTGATACCTACCAATTAATATTTTAGTTTGAAAATAATTTAAATTAAAACAAAAATAAAGGCACTCTAAATTCAACACAGAACATTAAATTAAATAAAAGCTTTTGGAAAACACAGCTTTCATTTACTGAACTATTATGGAAAATGATTTGTTTTTGAGATATTTTAAACTATATTCACAAAATACCCATGAAAAATTTCATGCATTTACATAACAAAATTTTCTTTTATATGGTGAAATATCATAAATGTTTCCTCCAAATCATAGTTTAACAAAATCAATTTTAAAAGATACATTATTAGATAGAATTTGGGATGTTGATCGGATAATACTTTAGTTTCTCCAATAGAAGACAAAGGATTTTCTTTCTTTATCTTAAGAAAATCCATGTTTTGAAAATTATTTTTGGTTCCCTTTTTATCATGCAATCATATCTTCTGCAAAATAGAGAAAAGTTTAAATCTTTTTTTTTGCACAATGCACTACTATTATATCATTCTTACATTATTTAATTGGTTAGCGCTATCAGTGAAATATTGAAAACAAGTCGTGATAGCTAAAACCCTTGCCTATTTCTGATCATAGGGAAAAATTATTCAGCTTTTCATTATTAATAATGTGAGTTATTGGTTTTTCATAAATAATCTTTATTAGGTTGAGCAAATCCTTTAATTATAAGCTCCTGATATTTTTTAAATGATGAATGGATATTGAAGTTTGTGAAATGCCATTTCTATAACTATTTAGATGACCATATAGTTTTCTCTCTTTTACTCTTATTTTCCATGGTTAATTACATTAATTGATTTTGGATTGTTAAACTGGTATTGCACTGCTAAAATAAAGCCAACTTGGTCATGATCTATTATCCTTTTGATAGGATTCTCCAGGCAAGAACACTGGAGTGGGTTGCCATTTCCTTCTCCAATGCATGAAAGTGAAAAGTGAAAGTGAAGTCGCTCAGTCGTGTCCAACTCTTCGCAACCCCATAGACTGCAGCCTACCAAACTCCCTTATCCATGGGATTTTCCAGGTAAGAGTACTGGACTGGGTTGCCATTGCCTTCTCCCATTCTACATGACTATATATCTAAATTATAGGGTTCTCCAGGTCAGAATACTGTAAGTCTTAGTTGTTTCTAAATATCAATAATGTATGCTCAGTCTAGGGGATTTTCCCCCATGGAAGCCAGGGGTCAAAGTAGTCCTGTAATTCCTCTAGAATCTCCTGCACTGCACTGCAGGCAGATTTTTTTTTTTTTTTTTTTACCATGGAGTCACCAGGTACTTCAAACAATTTGCCAAAACAGATTTTGAATATATTTGTGTGCATGTTCTAACCCAATTTAAAACTGAATTTTATTTCTCACTCTACTGGCCTAATGATAACATGTGCTTATGTCACTGGTATTCTTTTTATAAATTAGAATAATTTACTAGTGACCACAAAAATTGATTTGAAAATTATGCTCATAAGCCATCAGCAGTGTATCTTAAACTTTTGCTTTTTGACATTTGAATAAGTCAGCTTGTATCTGAATAACTATCCCATAATTGACCCCAATGTGTGAATATAGGCAAATATAAAACAAACTGCTAAAGCATCAGTTTTTACATATTAAAACTGGGACAACAAAATCATGACTTTTTTTTCCTTTTTTTGAGAATTTATGGTTAAGTGCTTAGGAACATGGCAAGCATAGTCTGCACTATTTTTAAGTACCCTACTTTAGTGATTTTTAGGCTTCATGTTTTATTCAAACCTTTGATTTTTTTCACTTCTATATATTATTACTACAAGTATTTTTCTGTGTTCTGGCTTTTTATTTTCATGAAGTGCTAATTAAATCCATACAGAGCCTAGAAAATTGGTCAGTATTGACTGACCACCCGAATTTTAGGATTTCCCTCTACATGTGATTATGTACCCTACAGATGATATGTTCATTTACATATCACTGAAAACAATGATCCTAGTGGTTGGTGTGATTGTTTAATTTAAAACTGCTATTTAATTTATACATTAAATTGCATACATATTTCTTATTAAAGAAATCTGACCTTGGGGTATCCTCCCATTAGTGAAGAGAAACTCTAGGAGATTGGAGCATAAAATGAAAGGAAAATAGACTGGCAAAAAAGTAAGGTACTCAAGGCAGTGATAAATAGAAGAGTACAGGAAAATATGGAGCATTCAGTTGCTCAAGAGATTGAAGTTAATGCCATAAAATAAAATGACAAAAAAAAAACAAAACATCTTGCCACACTAAACTAACTAACTTCAGTCAGTCAGTTCAGTTGCTCAGTCATTTCCAACTCTGCAACCCCATGAACCGCAGCACACCAGGCTTCTCTGTCAATCACCAATTCCCAGAGCTTGCTCCAATTCATGGCCATAGAGTTGGTGATGCCATCCAACCATCTCATCCTCTGCCGTCCCCTTTTCTCCTGCCTTCAATCTTTCCCAGCATCAGAGTCTTTTCCAATGAGTCAGTTCTTCACATCAGGTGGCCAAAGTATTGGAGCTTCAGCTTCAGCATCACTCCCTCTAACTTATCTCAAAATGAAACTATAGTCTTTCAGTATTACAGAGTTAGTAAAATATTTATTGCTATGTATAAATAAGGTAGAGGTTTTAATTAATTGGCAAAGTCGTATAACTGAAAATGTGCTGAACCAACAGTTAAATCAGATTGATAGCCGCAGTTCTGATATAGGCTGGCCATGGGAAGGCTATAATTTATAGTAGTACTGGTGTAAAATTGGCCTTATATTTTGGTTTTACCACCCTCTTTTCCTCTCTTCCTCTCTCAATATCCATCTTTCCTCCCTCAATATCTATCTTTCTTTCCATCTGTCTGTCTCTCTTCCTATTTTTCTCTCTGCTCATCCCCTACACTCCTCAGAAAATATTAGCAAAAATTAGTTGAAGTAACCCTGAATGACACACAGATGACTACTACAGTGCACTCACCCTATGAGTAGTTGATATAGTGCTTTCTACTCTTCCTCTTTCAAAGCCTGCAGTGTGTACCAGTGCTGAACTAAGATGCTTCCTAACTCTCTTTAACCAGTATGATTTGGTTTAACTTTGCTTCTAGAGAGTAAAGCCTCTAAACTGAAAGATGTACAATATGGAAGTTGTTGTTCAGTCGCTCAGTCGTGTCCAGCTATTTGCAACCCCATGGACTGCAACATGCTAGGCTTCCCTCTCCTTCACCAACACCTGGAGATTGCTCAAACTCACGTCCACTGAGTCAGTGATGCCATACAACCATATTGTCCTCTGCCATCATCTTCTCCTCCTGTCTTCAATCTTTCTCAGCATCAGGGTCTTTTCAAAGGAGTCAATTCTTCGTATAAGGTGGCCAAAATATTGGAGTTTCAGGTTCAGCATTAGTCTTTCCAATGAATAGTCAGGACTGATATCCTTTAGGATTGACCGGTTTGATCTCCTTGCAGTTCAAGGGACTTTTAAATATTTTTAATATTGAAATGCTTTGTACATAACTTTATGTTTTTATTCCCTGTATTAATTTTATGTTAAAAGTAAGGTGACATTTGTCAACCTAAATATGAATAATTAATGCAAACACTTATAGGAAGATTAAAAATCTAAACAAAAAATTCATTTCAGTAATTTAAAAAATAACAATGATTTTGGGACAATGAAAACATATTGATTCTTGACGCAAATTCATGATATAATAAGAACTGCATAAACAACATAGAGAATGTAAGTTGTTTTAAAAAATTAGATGAAGGACACATTTTTCTTTTGTTTTTGTAAACAGATTAAAAATCAATCAAATAGTATTGATAAATATGGACTTAGTAGTGTTCTATGGTAGTGTTAGTACCAGTCGCCCAGTCGTATCCAACTCTTTGCAACCCTATGAACTGTAGGCTGCCAGGCTCCTCTGTTCATGGAATTCTCCAGGCAAGAATACTGGAGTGGGTAGCCATTCCCTTCTCCAGAGATCTTCCTGACCAAGGGATTGAACCTAGGTCTCCTGCATTGCAGGCAGATGCTTTACTCTCTGAGCCACCAGGGAAGCCACATCAATTAACCATTAACTAAATGATACTTTGCAGTAGACTGAACAGCATCCCTTCAAATTCAAGGTCACATTGAAACTCAGAATGAGACTTTTTTAGAGTGAGGTCTTTGAAGATATTTTTAAATCTGCTATAAGGACATACAATTAAGGTGAGCTTTTAATCCAATAACTTGCGTCTTTATGTAAGAAAGGCAAAGGACACACAGACACAGACATACAAAGAAGAAAGCCATATGAAGACTGAGGAAGTGAATTATGTCAAGCCTTGCCAGCAAACACCAGAAGTTAGGAGAGAGAATTATAAAAACTCTCCCTCTGAGACTGTGGAAGAAACCAACCCTGCAGCTATCTTGATTTCAAATGTCCTACTCTCTGAACAGTGAGGGAATATATTTCTGTTGTTTTATGCCTCCAAGTTTACATTACTTTGTGTAACAGCCCTAGGAAATCAATGGGATGTGATACTGTCACAATTATGTCTCTAACAAGGAAATACCTGGCTACATATTACATAGTTTCTAACTGCAATGTTGGAGAAGGAAATGGCAACCCACTCCAGTATTCTTGCCTGGAGATTCCCACGGACAGATGAGCCTGGAAGGCTACATCCATGAGGTCACAAGAGTTGGACACGACTTAGCAACTAAACCACCACCAAAGGCAATGTAATAATGGAGGGAAAATTACATGTGTTTCGTTCAGTTCAGTCACTCAGTTGTGTCCGACTCTTTGTGACCCCATGGACCGCAGCACGCTAGACCTCCCTGTCCATCACTAACTCCCAGAGTTTACATTTGTGTATATGTATATATGAAAATAGGCACATAGAGACTGTATCAACAAAGAAAGGATATCTCAAATATCAATGTTATATGCAAATAATAAGAGCAAGAGAGTTTTTAAAGATAGAATACTATGGCTTGAGCTTGAAAGTGGGTTTAAGCTTTATCCTGAGGGATGATTAGTATTTACAAGAAGGTAGATTAGAGAAAATTTCAAGTTTGGTGCTGAAGTGAGCAATAGCACAGATTAAAATACTGATTGAAATATGATTAACATATGAATGCTATGCTTACCAGTATTATGTGGTGTGATGTGGAGAAAACAAAGGTCTTAACGAGATAATAAAACTACTTTCTTTCAAAATTATCCTTCCTGCTTATCTTCTCTCGTCTATATTAACATGCCAAAATATGACGAAGTGTTTATGACACAAATGGCATATATATATAATATATATACATATGTATGTATACACATATATGTTTATATACATTATATGGAACTTTTTAAGTGTTGTTAATTTTACATCACAGTATTTAATTTATGGGATATCAAGGAGAAGAGTATACATCTTCAAAGAACTTTTCATCCTCTTTTAGGGAAAAAATTAATGTATTTTTATTTGTATAGAAGATAGTTGTATCATGGTAGGTGCAAGTATGAACTTGATTTTGTATTTATTTGGAGATTAATTATGGTTTAAGGTTGTGCATAAGGGTGCCAAGTTAGCAAGGAATGAACTTGTGATGATTACTTTTATGTGTCAACTTGCCTGGAAAGCAGTGCCTAGATATTTGTGAAACATTATTCTGAATGATTCTTTTGAGAGTATTTTTGGATGAGGTTAACATTTAAACCTATGGACTTTGAATAAAGCAGACTGTCCTTCACAACATGTGTGGGATTCCAATCAGTTAAAATTCTCAACAAAACAAAAGACTGACATTTAGAGGGAAAAGATGACATTTAGAGGGAAAAGATGGCATTTAGAGGGCCTTCAGACTTGAACTTCAACATGACCTCTTCCTTGGATCTCCAGTCTGCCAATCTACTCTATACAGATTTGGGGTTTGTCAGTCTTCATAAATGCATGAGCCAATTCCTTAAAATAAATTTCTCTTTCTTTTCTGTCATGCATGTGTGATACTTACACACACACACACCCACACACACACATACACAGAGACATGCACACACAGATCCTATTGGTTCCATTTCTCTGGAGAAACATAGATAATATCAGGCTTATCACCTTTTACCTAGTAGGTTTGAGTAACCACCACTGCAGTCCAGTTACAGAGTTATTCTACTACCACAGAATTTCCCTTGTGCCCCGCCCTATAGAGTCGCACCACCACTTGTCCCACCCCCTACCATTACTAATCTCTGGAAATCATAAATCTATTCTCCATCTCTATAATTTTGTTATATAAGTAGAATTTTACAATACGTGATCCTTTAAATGATTTCATTCATATAGTGCAATGACTCTGAGGGTTATCCAAGCTTTGCTGCTGCTGCTGCTAAGTCGCTTCAGTCGTGTCCGACTCTGTGCAACCCCATAGATGGCAGCCCACCAGGCTCCGCCGTCCCTGGGATTCTCTAGGCAAGAACACTGGAGTGGGTTGCTATTTCCTTCTCCAATGCATGAAAGTGAAAAGTGAAAGTGAAGTCGCTCAGTCGTGTTCCTCCCTATTTTGCTGAGAATATTCCATAGTTCAGATGGTTTTAGTATCAGTTTAATATGGGTTTTGCAGAATGAGATTGATAGTGTTTCCTGCTCTTTATTTTTGGGAAGAGTCTGGGAAGAATTGGTGACAACTCTTTTTTAAATGTTTCAGAGAATTCACTAATGTGGCCACCTCTTCCTGGACTTCTTTTTTTTTTTTTTTTTTCCTCAGAAGTTACAAATGATTAATTAAATCTCCTTACTTGTTTTAAGTGTGTTTATATTTTCTGTATCTTCTTGAGTCTATTTTGGTAACTTATTTCTATAAATATGTCCACTTCATCTAGGCTATCTAACTCGTTGGCGTATAACTATCCAGAGTATTCAATTACAATTCTGGTTCTGTAATGATCACATTTATGTTCCCACTTTCATCTTAGATTTTAGCTATTTGAGGTTTATTTTCCCTAAGTAAAGCTAGTTAAAAGGTTTTAAATATTCTGTTAATCTTAAAAAAAATGTGGTTTTTTTTTCCTACTACTTTTCTATTTTTTAGTTAGTTAATCTCTGCTCTCATCTTTGTTACTTCCTTCCCTCTATTTACTGTTGTTCGTCAGTCACTCAATTGTATCTGCCTCTTTGCACTCCCATGGACTATAGCCTGTCCTCCACTATTTCTCAGAGTATGCTGAAACTCATGTCCATTGAGTCGGTGATGCCATCCAAGCATCTCGTCCTCTGTTGCCCCCTTCTCCTCCTGCATTCAATCTTTCCCAGCATCAGGGTCTTTTCCAATGAGTTGGCTCTTTGCATCAGGTGGCCAAACCTATTTACTGTTAGGTTTGTTCTTTTTTTTTCCTCGTTCCTCTAAGGCATAAAGTTAGTTGCTGATTTGATGTCTTTAAACATCTTCCAGCTCTAAATTGCTCTCTGAGCACCGTTTTTACTGTATCCCATAAAATGTGGTATGCTGTGTCTTAATTTTTATGTATCTCAAGATGTTTACTGTTTACCTGTGATTTCTTCTTTGACCTATTGATTACTTAAAGAGTTTTCTTTTTAATTTCCACATATTTGTGATTTTTTTCTAGTTTTCTATTACTGATTTTTAGATTTGTTGCATACTTGTAGAAAAAAATACATTGTATAATTACAATTTTTTATACTTATTAGGACTTGCTTTGTGGCTTAATATACAATGTTTCTTGGATAACGTTCCATGCTCATTTGAGAAGAATACATATTCCACTGTTGTTTGTTAAAATAAACTATATATGCTGATTTATAACCACCTCTGTTCTACTTACATGGAGTATCTTCATTCATCATTTCAATTTCAACCTATTTTCTGATATAAAGTGAGTCTCTTATAGATATTATTTTGTTGAATATTTTGTTTCCATTCTGCTAGTGATTGTCTTTGAATTGATGAGTTTAATGCATTTACAATTAAATTAATTACTGATAAGAAGAGTATTTCTATAATTAATTATTTGCTTTTGGTTTGTCTTATATTTTTTGCTCATTTTCTCGATTACTGTTTTCTTTTGTGCTTGATTTTCTTGTAGGGTGGCTGTTTGATACTCTTCTCACTCCCCCCCCTTTTTTTTTTTTTTTGTATTTTCCAGACATTTCCTTTGTGGTTATTCTGGGAATTGAGTTAGTTAACATCCTAAATTTATAATAATCCTGTTTGCATTGATATATTATAGCTTTCATAGCATACAACTCTACTCATATAGACACACCATATCTTCTTTATGTTGCTGTTACAATTTATATATTCATAAACTATGAGTTCATTAACACAGATTTACAAATTTTGTGTGTATTTTAACTATATAGTAAAAAACATAGAGCTAAAAATTTAAAATAATCATACTATTCACCTTAATATTTACCTATGCAGTTACTTATGCCATTCTTTATTTAAATACACACACACACACACACACACACACACTGCATAGCATCATTTTTATTGTACTGTGAGTACCCCTTTAGCATTTCTTATAGGACAGGTCTACCATTGACAGAATTTCTAAATTTTCACTTATATCTAATATCACAATTTTTCCTATATTGAAGGATATTTTGGTGGTATAGAATTCAAAATCAACAATTTTTGTTTTTCCACACTTTAAATATATCATACTGATGTCTTATGGCTTCCATGGTTTTCTGAAGACAAATTAGCTATTAATTTTATTCAGGAACAATTGCATATGAATAATTGCTTTCAGAATCATTTATTTGAATTTCTTGCAAATGTAGACTTTTGTCTTTTATATAATTTGAGGATATAAAGTCAGTATTTAATTATATTTTTCTGTCCTTTTCTGTCTTTCCTTTCCTACTGAGTCACTCATTATGTGTATGTTGATATCTTATTGTCCCACAGATTTCTTAGGTCTGTTCTTTTCTTCATTTTTTTTTTCATTCTCCTCCTTAGACTGAATAATTTCAAATGGTCTTTCTTTTAATTTTCCTGATTCTTATGCTTGTTTGACTCAGGTCTTGAAATTCTCTCGTGAGTTTTTAATTTCAGTCTTGTACTTTCCAGCTTAAAAAAAGTTTTTCCTGGTTCCATATTTTACATAATTTACATCTTTATTTAAAATATTCTATTGGTTGGGTTACCAATTTTCCTTTAGCTATTTGTCAAAGCTTTCCTTCAGATCTCTGCATATATTTGAACACTTGGTTTAAAGTCTTTGTCTTGTAAGTCTAAAGCCTGTAATACCATTGATGCACTTTGTTACTCTTTTAAATACAATTAACGTACTCTCTTGCTTATTTGCACGTTTCATCTTTGGTTGTTTTTAGAAAGTGGATGTTTCAAATAAACTAATGGGCAACTGTAGATATTACACTCTTCACATTCTAAATGCTTTTATTTGTTGCTTACTCTAAGCTGTAGCTATTTAACTATTTTTTTTAATCTGTATCCTTTACTATGAATGTCATCTGAAATCTGTATTCCATTTTTAGTCTATTGACAGAAATTTCCTTGAATTCCTTGAATGCCAAGAAGGTAGAGAGAGAGATAAGAAAATTCTAACAAGACAAAACAAAATAAGACCTACTCTCACTCACTCTTTCCAGATTGGTTCTGTGATGAAATACACATTGCCTCCTTCCATGTATATTCAGGTCATTTGTAATTATGCTTTAGTCTTCATTTCCTGCTTGGACTAAACCTAGAGATCAGCCAAAGGAGAAATCTTAAAATGTTCTTAGACCTTTATTTTTCTGAACAGATATCTTCTGCAGAACATTCATGTCACTAGGTAGGATGACATTAGGTAAGATGTAAACCCTAAATCCCCCAATATACACAGGCAATTTCAAATGTCCTAATTTCAAATGTCCTTCTCTTATTTCCCCAGCTATTTATAAGGTATTTTTAAGCAACTAACTAACTTAGCTATTGTGGATTTGGTTTTTTTGCATTTTTGCTTTTTTTGCATTTCTTTTCCATGGGGATGGTCTTAATCCCTGTCTCCTGTACAATGTCACGAATCTCTGTCCATAGTTCATCAGGCACTCTGTCTATCAGATCTAGTCCCTTAAATCTATTTGTCACTTCCACTGTATAATCATAAGGGATCTGATTTAGGTCATACCTGAATGGTATAGTGCTTTTCTCTACTTTCTTCAATTTAAGTCTGAATTTGGCAATAAGGAGTTAATGATCTGAGCCACAGTCTGCTCCCAGTCTTGTTTTTGCTGACTGTATAGAGCTTCTCCATCTTTGGCTGCAAAGAATATAATCAATATGATTTCAGTGTTGACCATCTGGTGATATCCATGTGTAGAGTCTTCTCTTGTGTTGTTGGAAGAGGGTGTTTGCTATGACCAGTGCATTCTCTTGGCAAAACTCTATTAGCCTTTGCCCTGCTTCATTCTGTACTCCAAGGCCAAATTTGACTGTTACGCCAGGTGTTTCCTGACTTCCTACTTTGGCATTCCAGTCCCCTATAACGAAAAGGACATCTTTTTTGGGTGTTAGTTCTAAAAGGTTTTGTAGGTCTTCATAGAACCATTCAAGTTGAGCTTCTTCAGCATTACTGGTAGAGGCATAGACATGAATTACCGTGATATGGAACTGTTTCCCTTGGAAATGAACAGAGATCATTCTGTTGTTTTTGAGATTGCATCCAAGTACTGCATTTCGGACTCTTTTGTTGACTATGATGGCTACTCCATATCTTCTAACGGATTCCTGCCCACAGTAGTAGTAACTACAGATGTGATGGAAATAACAAGAGAACTAGAATTAGAAATGGAGCCTCAAGATAGCAGTAAATTGCTGCAATCTCATGAAACAACTTTATGGATAAGGAGTTGTTTCTTATGGATGAGCAAGCAAATTGATTTCTGTAAACAGAATCTATTCCTGAAGATGCTGTGAAAATTATTGAAATAACAAAGAGAATTTAGAATATTACATAAACTTATTTGATAAAGCAACATCAGAGTCTGACAGGATTGATTCCAATTTTGAAAGAAGTTCTAGTGTGGGTAGAATGCTATTAAATAGCAAGGCATGCTACTAATGTGGCAAACTTCACCATTGTCTTATACTAACAAATTGCCACAGCCATCCAAACCTTTAGCAACCACTACCCTCATGAGTCAGAAGCCATCAACACTGAGGCATGAACATCTACCAGCAAAAAGATTACAACTCAAATAAACTACAGATGATTGTTAGCATCTTTGAGCAGTAAGTTAATTTTTAATTAAGGTATGTACATTTTTTTAGACATAATGCTATTGCATACTTAACTATGGTATAATGTGCACATATCTTTTCCATCACTGGGAAACTAAAATATATTTTTGGTATCTTCTTATTGTCATATTCATTTTATTGTGGTGGTCTGGAACCAAATCCACAATAGCTAAGTTATACAGGGATTGAGCCCCATGCTTTATTTCCAGAGTTATATAGTTTCAAACTATCTTCACAAGATATAGAATTTTCATTTTTATCACTTATCTTGGCATAAGGATGGGGCTTCTCTTCCCCATATATATTTAGTTAGTTGCTTAATTAGGCTCATTTGAGATTTGTTTTTTATGACCAATTTAAAATCCCAAATAGGGAGACTGATACAAATTATTTTGAGAGATGACTATTTGGCCAATCATTTTGATAGACCCTTATTGCTTCATAAACTTGTATCTTAACAGTTTCCAGAGCAGACAATTTTTTTTTTTTTTTTTTTTTTTTTTTTACCATCTGTGAATGGGATATACAGCATTCATGAATTGCATGTGGTGGATCTTATGTGTATGCACTTTAACAACCTTCAGCAGTCCTAGTATGAAAATTTCTGTATCCCTTTTATATCTCCAAAGGGGATATTATCTGATCTCTGACAATCTTGTATAAATGACAATGGCATGGTTTTCACAAAAGGCTTGAAGAAAAGAGGGAAATAACATTTACTAAGAAGTTGTGTTGGAACATGGAAAATGAGCATCCCTTTTGTTCTCAAAACAAACTTGAAAGTGAAAAAAAGTGAAAGAGTTAGTCACTCAGTCCTGTCTGACTCTTTGTGACCCATGGATGCAGCGCACCAGGCTCCTCTGTCCACGAAATTCTCCCGGCAAGAATAATGGAGTGGGTAGCCATTCCCTTCTCCAGGGGACCTCCCAACCCAGCGACTGAACCTGGGTCTCCTGCATTGCAGGCAGATTCTTTACCAAGCCACCAAGGAACTACTACAATATTGTAAAGTAATTAGCCCCCAACTAAAAAAAAAAAATAAATAAATAAAATAAAAAAATAAAAAAAAAAAAAGAAAAAAAACAAACAAACAAAAAAAAAAAAAAAAAAAACACAAAAGGGTACTGGAATGACAAAAAAATAAATAAATAAAAAAAAAAGAAAAAAAGAATGAAATTTTTAAAAGATGAAAATTAGATCAATTCAGCTAGAACAAATTTTGCATAGACAAAAAGCTTAGCAAGGTGATTTTAATTTGATATTGAAGAATCTAGAATACTAGTGTTTCTTTTTTAATTTTATTTTTATTGTTATTGTTTATCAAAACACAAAGGCATATTAACTGTATTTGTTAGAACCTTTACCTCTTCCATCTGTGACTCCCCTCCATCATACTTCCCATCTGTTTGGTAGCAGAACACAATTCTGATAACTGATAAAGTGGAAGTGAAGTTGGAGTAGCATTTATTACAGGTTAGGTGGAACATATTTATGTGGATCAGAATCATCTCTATCCATAGTTACACATTTCTTATCTGTCTGTGGAAGTAAAAGTCTGGTGCAATTCTAACAGCCATTGTCAAAACCCAACTAAGGTCACAAAAGGACACAGTCTCATTCAAGAGCATGTCATGATAAATATTCTATGGTATTAATTCTTGGACTTACGTAGGTAGTAAAAGAAAGAAAAAGATATTGAGTGTTCAAAATTGAATTTAGTCTGTGTGAAATGTATTAGATGTGCAAAATTTAAAGGAATATTTGATTATCATTTCTTGTCTAGTCAAAATAGAATATTACTCTCAACAAAAATGTACTTGATGGCTTGATATACACACACACATATATATATATATATATATATACACATATATATATGTACATAGGTATAGATACAGATATTTCACAATGTGAATTCCTTGTATAAAAAATAACTCCTGTGTTTGCAGGGCATATAACTGCATCATTACTACAAAATGTTAATAGCTATATCTGTGAAGTAGCATGTTCTATATATTCCAAGCTATAGAATATCATCTTAATAATCACCAATAATGAAACAAAACCTGAGAAAATATGTTTCCTTAACTAGCAGTAATGAAAATAATAGAGTAATCGACCTTCTAGCAGGTAGCACAACTCAAGTGATATTCTATTCTCACTACAGAAAACAGAATAAAATTTTGTTTCCACACAAAGAAGCTATCAAAAAGTATACTGACAGGAATTATTTCAGAATAAGAATACTGGATAGTTTATTGATATAAATATCAAGCCAGTATTCCCAACTCATAATTGTATTTTCAGTTTTTAAGAAAGTATAACATTAGATTTATTTTATTTATTTTGGAAGACCCCTCTAAACGAATAAACTTCAAGAAATAAAAAAAAATCTACATCCTATCTGTGCTTAAATCTCATTAAATCTCAACTTGTGAAGTGCGGGCAGAGTTTCCAAAGGATAAGCACAGGTTAAAGCAGTAGGGGGTTCACTGAAGATGTTGAACACTCAGTGTGAGAGTCATCTCTGAGTTTGCCCTGAAAAATGCTGGACAATCATTGCTTGGGATTGGCATCTTCAGCAGAGAGAGAGCAAATGATTTGCATCACAATGAATCCAAGGAAGAATAATCCACTCCATTTTCCCTGACATCAACCTCCAGCAGTTTTGAGACAGCAGATGGATAACCTTGTCTGTGTACAACTGGATTTTTCAGTCATTCAAGTAGTGGGAGGGCAGAACAGTTTCATCTGATTTAAAATTTTGAAGTAATGTGTATCGCTCACCCTTGAGAACCAAATTTAGACTCATTATATGTGGGAATGTGTCCAAGACTGTGAACAATTTCTGGTTCTTATATCTACGTGCCACAAGATTTTCACAGCCTCTAGTTTTAGAGCCAATTGATTTTGAGATAATAACAAAGGCTCCTTTGAAGAATTGCCATTTAGAGGTAAAAAAAAAAAATTCAGAGAAATCACAGATTTGGCAAATTATAGGGAACAGGGAAGAGGCTTCCTTTGGAAGGAAATGCTTAAAAAATTCATAGAAAATACAGTGTGATCAGGGGGAGGATTTGGAAAGAACAGAGAAAGATAATGCTTAAGTTGTCTATCTCCTCAGATGCTCACATCTTCTTGAAAAAAAGGTTTAGACTTGGAATAATTAAGCAAATGGCTTCATTAATCTAACTCTCTCCTTCCCTAGATCTCAGACCCTGACTGAAGCAAAACATATAATCAAACACAATAAAATCATATTTTAAATTACTGGCCACTAACCCACTGGCCCTCTGTGCTCCTTTGTTATATTGTTTGTCTACCAATTTACTCACTGTCCTATATAATCCTTTCATTCACTACATCTGACTTTAAATCTCCAAGATTCTCTCCCCCTCCCCCTTCTCTTTTAACTGATACTATAGAATAAATCAAAAGAGAATGGCTACCTGAACTATTGCACCATTAGCTGGTACCTTTGCTTCTCTTTTAACTGATACTAGAAGAAAAGAAGCTGTATCTTTCCTCCTAATTCTTGTCCCTCTTGGACATACTGAAAATTGGCTTTTTAACAATTAAAAAGAAAATATGTGATTTGTCAAAAAGAACAACAAATAGTACAGTGGTAAAAGCATTGACTTTTCCAATTTAATTTAGTTGCCTTTTAAGTTCAGTGGGAAATGCTGTATTATCTGGGAAATGGAATTTAAAACCACAAGGTATGCAGCAGCATAGTTTACTTATCATTTGAACAAAAATTTAGTTATTAAGATCCAGTGTTCATTAGTGTATGACACAAATCGGAATACCATATATTGCTGACATGAATGTAAATGGGCAAAGCCTCTTTGGAAAGTAATAGGTAATGTCTATTATTATATTTATTTCAACAAACATATTCTGCTTCTGTGGCAGTGTGTTACAGAAATAGGCACATGTGTATCCCTAGATATATATAAATATTTTAAAATCTTTTAAATGGATACACATATGAATTCATGTATACATGTATGAATAATATACTTAATCAGATAAAATAAATAAATAATGAACTTATTAAAAGGAAGGCAAGAAGAAAGGAAAAAAGAAGGGGAATGATTATATTATAGCTGTGATATAGTACATCTCGAGAGATAACTCCTAAAATGTCAGGGTAGCATAGTTACTCTCGAGTAGCTCTGCCTCTATAAAAATGCCCATTTCTTCATACACTATACTAATGGCCACAGTTAAAAAGCTAAGCTGTGCTCCAAGGTTTGGCAAGTATGAGAAAACTGTGAGTGTGGAAGCACTTTGGTAATATACTATTTGACTCTTACTATGCTATCTGCAAATTTGGAAAACTCAGCAGTGGCCACAGGAAGGGAAAAGGTCAGTTTTCATTACAATCCCAAAGAAAGGCAATGCCAAAGAATGTTCCAACTACCACACAATTGCACTCATCTGACAGGCTACTAAAGTAAAGCTCAAAATTCTCCAAGCCAGGCTTCAACAGTATGTAAACCGTGAACTTCCAGATATTCAAGCTGGTTTAAGAAAAGGCAGAGGAACCAGAGCTCCAACTGCCAACATTCACTGGATCGTTGAAAAAACAAGAGAGTTCCAGAAAAACATCTACTTCTGCTTTATTGACTATGCCAAAGCCTTTGACTGTGTGGATCACAATAAACTGTGGAAAATTCTGAAAGAGATGGAACTATCAGACCACCTGACCTGCCTCTTGAGAAATCTGTATGCAGGTCAGGAAGCAACAGTTAGAACTGGACATGGAACAACAGACTGGTTCCAAATAGGAAAAGGAGTACATCAAGGCTGTATATTGTCACCCTGCTTATTTAACTTCTATGCAGAGTACATCATGAGAAACGCTGGGCTGGATGAAGCACAAACTGGAATTAAGATTGGCAGGAGAAATATCAATAACCTCAGATATGCAGATGACACCACCCTTATGGCAGAAAGCAAGGCAGAACTAAAGAGCCTCTTGATGAAAGTGAAAGAGGAGACTGAAAAAGTTGGCTTAAAGCTCAACATTCAGAAAACTAAGATCATGGCTTCGGGTCCCATTACTTCATGGCAAAGAGATGGGGAAACAGTGGAAAAAGTGGCAGACTTTATTTTGGGGGGCTACACAATCACTGCAGACGGTGACTGTAGCCATGAAATTAAAAGATGCTTACTCCTTGGGAGAAAAGTTACAATCAACCTAGACAGCTTATTAAAAAGCAGAGAGATTACTTTGCCAACAAAGGTCCATCTAGTCAAGGCTATGCTTTTTCCAGTAGTCATGTATGGATGTGAGAGTAGGACTATAAAGCAAGCTGAGCACTGAAGAATTGATGCTTTTGAACTGTGGTGTTGGAGAAGATTTTTGAGAGTCCCTTGGACTGCAAGGAGATCCAACCAGTATATCCTAAAGGAAATCTGTCCTGAATATTCATTGGAAGGACTGACGCTGAAGCTGAAACTCCAATACTTTGGCCACCTGATGCGAAGAACTGACTCATTTGAAAAGGCCGTGATGCTGGGAAAGATTGAAGGCAGGAGGAGAAGGGGACGACAGAGGATGAGGTGGTTGGATGGCATCACCAACTCAATGGACATGAGTTTCAGAAAAGTCCGAGAGTTGGTGATATACAGGGCAGCCCAGCGTGCTGTGGTCCATGGGGTTGCAAAGAGTCAGAAGCAACTGAGCGACTGAACTGAACTGAACTGATGCTATTTCCCTTTTCTGGCCAAAGCAAGGGTTCTAAGATGAGGATCAGATTATCGTAACATTGACACCAGCCTGTGCAAGGAGCTAGCATGCTTATGTTTTGGACTTTCCAGTTATGCTATGCAATCTGATGCAGTAAGGTTGTTTCCCTGCTCATATTTTGGAATCCACCACAGGAACTAAGGGGGAAGAGACTACTGAACATTACTGATGGAGAAGGTCAAAGAAGCATAATTTTATTTCCAATAATATAAAAATCTGATTGCTTTTGAAGAAATTTCTTTATAAATCAATGGGTTGCAGTTTGCATCGTTATGTAGCAATGTTTAAAAAAAAACTACTCTAGATTTAGGTCTTGAAGATGTGTATAAGTCAAGTGTTTCCAAGAGAAACAGGACCCAAAGAATTTGCATATATAGAAATAAATCATTTTAAGGAATTGGCTTGTGCACTTATAAATATTGGCACATCCAAAATCTGCAGGGCAGGCTGGCCGGCTAGAAACTTATAAAATGCTTTAGTTGAAGTCTTAAGACTGTCTACTTCCAAATTCCCTCTTGCTAAAGGGGAGGTCAGTCTTTTGTTCAGTAAAAGCCTGCAACTTATTGGATGAGGCCCATCCACATTATGGTAAACAATCTACTCATAGTCCACCAATTCATGTTCATCTCATTCAAAAACCCTCTCACAGAAACATTTAGATTGTTTTGATTGACATTTGGGCTCTGTGGCCCAGCCAAGTTGTCAGGTAAATTTAAACATCACACAAAATAAAATTAAATCTTTCTACTTTCTCAAACTCAGTAGAGAATCTATGCATAGAAAAATATAAAACTGAGACTATAATGCATTTATTTAGCATATAAATTGAAAATAACATTTTTTGTTTGCTCTAAAATGATGTAAAGAAAGTCTTGACTAGGGGTACCATGAGAGAATTTTTTGCAGGTATAAGAAAATCATATAATTGATTATATGTTGCATGTTCAAATATGTATGTATGTTTGTACCAAAACAATATTCACAGATTTTCTTCACTCGGTGCTACAACCTAATTTAAAATACAGCTTTAAATGCATAGTTGCTGGCTACTGTGAATAACAACAACAACAAACAACAATAGAGCTATGTAATAAACATGAGGTTTAGTGGTATTACACACATTTCATAACCTATTTTGGACTTGTGTTTGCAGTAGAATGGTAAAAAGGTATAGGTATAGTAGATAAAGGTATTTATAGTATAAGTCAAGTCCTCCATTTTACACAGGAGGAAATTTACCACAGACTATAAGTACTTTCTCTCTCCATAAACTTTTCATTGACAGAACAAGAACTAGTATGTAAATCTACTCATACTAATCTCTGACTGCAGAAATAAATGACAATCACCTAGGTACTCACATATGAGAGTCATAATCTTTACAGGTTTTCCCTATTTGAATTATATTTTCTATACAGACAATGAAGCTGTACAGAAATCAAGTCCAGTTTTACAATATCCCAATTACTTTCCTTTCCTTTTTTATTAATGTGATTCATTATGATAGATGAAATTTTACTGTTTCAAATGAATGTCTTACCTTTGCATATAATATACATATATACAATTCTAAAATTATTTCGTGATTTTCTTATATTTCTATATGTAAATATAATATGCAGTGCACCTTTACCACTCAAAAATTATGTTTCTCATATACCAATATAGATTTTTAATCAAGATTATTAATTTTAATTGTGACATTGTATTATAAATACAATTTACCTATTTTCCTATTTTCTGGGGTTCATTCTTATAAACAATGATGCTATAAACGTTCATATGCCTTTTTAATTTTGCAAAGTAGCTACAAAATGTCCATAGTGGTATGCTTTGAATCCTTTCTCTGTATCCTTTTGTGTCTCTACTGTTGGGTTTTGTTGTTGCTTTTTACAGTTATCATGAAGCTTATCTTCATCATCTCACAGGATATAACAGTGTATTTTAATCTGATACAACTGAACTTTCATCACAGGCACTCTACACATTTATTCCTCTTCTGTTACGTATTTTTATATAGGTGTATCTTTTTGTATTGTGTATCTATTGACAAATTATTGTGGGTATAATTATTTTCAGTACTTTTGTGCTGAAAACTTTTAAACTCCAGTTAAGTGACTAACCCACCACCGTATTACAATGTTAGTATGGTCTGAATTTGACTGTAACTGACCTTGAGCGGTATGCTGCTGGTGGTCCTGCATCCCAGATACACAGGGACCCACCAGGTGCCGGGGCTCTGGGTGAACCTGCCATCTGGATCCGGCCGGCTGGATACAAGGCCTGGTTTTTCGGCTCCTGCAACATGTCTGAGGCCACTGGGGCCACCAGAGCTGGCCGGGCCATCGGCAAATCTGGAACGTGGGGCCCGGATGTTAGACTGCAGGCAGTTAAGCACGGAAGCGGCCTGGGAGCCCCGGCTGTGGGGCCCGGATGTTAGACTGCGGGCAGTCAGGCACGGAAGCGGCCTGGGAGCCCCGGCTGTGGGGCCTGCGCGAGGCCAGGACGGGCCTCTCCCGGAGAGGCCTGGGGTCTATTTGGTGGGAACCGTGTACAGTCGAAGTTCTTGGGGGCCAGCCGGGCCCCGGGGTGCGTCTGGGCCCTGGCGCCCTGGGAGCGGCCCGGTGCTGAGGTGGGTTGAAAGCCCGAGTCCGCAGTAGTGGCCTGACTCACGTGTGGGGTCGGCTCAGGAGCTAGAGTTTCGGGGCTGAAGCTGAGGCCACAGGCGCCACCCAGGGCTGTGGGAGCCCTGCAGTTTCAGAACTGGGAAGTCCCAGGGAGCCCCGTGTTGCGGCGCCATCGGGCCGGCCGTGGAAGCCGGCAGGTACTGGGGTCAGCCCCGCGCCAGAGCAGCCAGGGCCACTGGAACCCTGGCGCACGGTTGCCCGGTGGCCGGGGACAGCAGGAGTGTGTCCGGAGGGCGGTGTCCTGAGGCTCTGAGGTGAGTCGGGGGCTGCGCGCGCTGCCTGCTGGGAGCTGGGCTCACAGAGGCCGCTGGGGCGCCCGCCGGGGAATTCCCGACCTGAGGGCGCCGGGGTGCCGCGCCGGCTTTGGAGGCCTTGTCAGGAGCCGCCTCGCCTGCGAGCTGCCAGGGAGCAGGGCTTCCGGGAGCCCTCAGGGGCCATCTAGGAGCCAAGTTGGGTTACTTCCCTGGTTTGGGGGAGGCGTAGTGGAGGGGTGGGGTGTGAATCTGTCTCTCCTGTCATCTTCAATGCATCTTTTCTTAAATTTGTGCTTCACGCAGGTGCTGTCATCCGTCGACTGAAGTATTTGGCTCTTGTGAAGGTATTTACCTGCACAGTTGTTCAAACTAATGTTGCTGAGGGGAAAAATGCTAGAAATTCCTATGCTGCTAGTTTGCTGACGTCACTTCTCCCCTCATTTATATTATAACACTACTTTTATATATTCAGCTTTTGGTAAGCAGTTTTCTTGTTTGGGGTGGGGTGAAGTGGGGGAGAAGGACTGTTGAATAGTGCCATCATGAGCACTCACAAATGTATCGGTATTCTTTTGGAATGCTCTTATGGAGCCAAAAGATAAGCATAAGCTCAGTTTTAGAAGTCGTTTTCAGAGTCCCTTTCAGATTTACAGTCTCACCAGCAGTGTGTGATAATAAATTGTATTTCCATACTGCTGTTAACACCTGGAACCGGCAGTTATCTTCATTTTAGTCATTCTTGCATTTGTAAATTTATAGCATTTTTTGATGACTGATGAAGTTGAACATCTTTAAATATGTTTACTGCTCATTTAAATATTTTCTTATATGAAGAATTGTTTTAAATATCTGGGCTACTTTTTTTTCTATTGGGTCATCTTTCTTTATTCATTTCTGCACTTGAAAGGAAAGATCTAAGTACAGTGATTATCTTCTCATTTCACAGGTGGTCTTTATACTTTCTTAATTGTGACTTTTGAAGAATAGATATTCTTAATTTTATTACAATCCATTTATTTTTCCTGTTACAGTCAGTGCTTATTGCTATAGGTATGAAAAAGAAACCTACTTCCATATCATAAAGATATCTTCCTACCCCATTTAAAATCATTATTATTTTAACCTTTATTGTCATATGTGCAATCATTCTCAATGTACCCCAAAATAAAATTTAAATGTATATGACATAAAAAATTATGGATACATGTGTGCATGCTAAGTTGCTTCAGTCGTGTCCGACTCTTTGTGACCCTATGAACTGTAGCCCATCAGGCTCCTGTGTCCTTAAGATTCTCCAGGTAAGTATACTGGAGTGGGTTGCCATGCCCTCCTCCAGGGGATCTTCTGGACCTAGGGATCAAACCTGTGTCTTTTACCTCTCCTGCATTGGCAGGCAGATTCTTTACTACTAGTGCCACCAATACTAGTGCCACTAACTGCTAAAATTAGCCAAAAAATGAATAAAAATATGAAGTGTCTGAAAAAATTTTTAACAGATTTGACCTAAATAGGTATTTGTAGAACACTTTATACAAAACTGTAGTATCCACATTCTTTTCAAGTGTACATGGGATATTTAGTAAATTGACCATATGCTGAACCATAAGGAAAATGACTAACAATTTCAAAATATTAAAATCATTTGTGTTTTTCCTGACCTTAGTGGATCTAATCTAAAAATTAGCAATAAATAGATAAAGGGGAAAGGGTATGTACACTAATAAATAGTTAGAGTCAAATTATAAGGTTGACATTTAACAAATATTTGAACATAATAAACTATCACAAATGCTGTCTCTCAGAAGACAGGTATAGTGCTGATTAGAGGGAAATCGGTAGCCTTACATATATGCATGAGAAAAGATGATGGGAAGACAAGAGTTAACAATATTTCACTAAAGGAACCTAGAGAAATAATAGGAAAATCAAATGTAAAGAAAAAAAGATAAATAATCAAATCTGGAGCTGGAATCATTGAGAGAGAAAACAAACATGCGGTATAGCAAATCAACAAACTTAAAAGCAGTCCATTGAAAAAGTTTATTTAATTAATTAACTTAGAGTAATATGGTAAAAATAATAATGAGTAAATAAAATTACAAATATTGTTAATAAAAGAGGAATACCACACTGTATCTTATATATATCCATAAAGTAACAAGTGAATATTGTAAACAATGTTACGTTTTATAATTTGGATAAATAGATATACTTCTCTAAATAATTATATTACCAAGTATGACTGAAAAAGAAATGCAAACTATGAAGAATCTGGTTTCATTTTTAAGGATTATAAATCCATTTTATAAAACTTTCTTAAAAAAGGAAGACCAGTAATATGATGACCTCACTGATGAGTTTTTCCAAACACTTAAGGATGGAATAGCACTATTCTTATGCAAAATCTTTCAAAGTATAGAAAAAGTTAGCCATTCTCATTTTTCCAGGATAGTTAAACTTTACTCAAAAGAAACTTGGCATCTAGTTTACATAAAAATGTCTTTTCTAGTTTTGAAAATTTGACTTAAAGTTATATCTTGGGTAATTTTTGTTTTATAATTTCTACATTTACTGTAGCTGAATTCTCTTTATTTCCCCTACTATTATTTACTGTATTAACTCTCCTTTTACTCGATTAGTCACTTTTATTTTATACCTAGAGGCAACAAGGAAATGATCTTATAACTATTTTGAAAGAGAGCATGAGTATAATTTTAGAGCCTGAGTGTATCTAAACTGAAAGAGAAGGAAGACATCCCTTCATTTGTGAAGGGTATCATGTGCATGTGCACGATGGACAGCAAAGTTCATGCTGTGGGAGTCCATCTACCTAGAATTCAATGCTGGTCCCTAATTAACTTCCAAATATTCAGTTTATTCATTTATAAAATGTTAGAGCTGACTTCTATTACTCAAAATAATTATGAAGAAAATTAAGTGATTTGTAAATCCCATAGACTAAAGTTGACTTTGATATGTTCTCGGTATTATGTATTTTAAAATGATAACCTTTATTAGTAGAAGTTGTGCAGGCCGAGTTTAAGCACAGATTCAGAAAGATCTCTGTATCTCTGTGATTAAGTGCTGTGCAAAATTACTCAACCTATAAGGGGCTCTGGATCCAATTTCTATGGAATATATTAATAGATTGCTTACTAGTGAGGCAAAGATTTGAAAGACTGTGGGCAATGACTAGTTTTGAGACAAAAGGAATTTTATCACTATTACCAGTTATGCATTGAGAGTAAAGGTCCTCTGTGTGACTGAGGGCCTCTGCTGCTGCTGCTGCTGCCTGCTGCCACTAAGTCGCTTCAGTCGTGTCCGACTCTGTGCGACCCACCAGACTCCGCCGTCCCTGGGATTCTCCAGGGCCTCTAACATATGAACTCCTAGAGGAGTTCAGCAGTTTCAAGATTGACAGTTGTCAATGCCTGGTGGTGGTGGTTTAGTCTCTAAGTAGTGTCCGACTGTCGCTACCCCATGAACTGTAGCCTGCCAGCCTCCTCTGGCCATGGGATTCTCCAGGCAAGAATACTGGAGTGGGTTGCCATTTCCTTCTCCAGGGGATCTTCCCAACCCAGGAATCGAACCTGGTTCTCCTGCACTGCAGACAGACTCTTTCCTGACTGAGCTACAAGGGAAGCCATGTCATATGGAAGAAAAATGCTAAGATGATGCTTTAAATAGATTTCCATCTGACAATGGAGTTTCTGCTGGTTCTTCAAATTTTTATAAAGAATGAATTGAAGACTCTATTTGAGTCTTGAAAATCCTTCAATAGAAGGATTTTCAGTCTTCTATTTGAGCACTACTTAATAATCCAGAATAACAGCATGTAGATGCATAGTATGGTGACAAATATGCACACAAAGTTGCAGAAATGTTGTAGAATTTTGTTTCTTCTTAAGTTTCTTAAACCTCAGGGCACTAAAGTTTGTGGGAGGACACTTTAACTTATTATTCAAGTCTCTTTGGGTTTTAAAAGTCTCTTTTTTTTTCTGGCCAATAAACATGTCTCTTGAGGAATTTTCTATTTTGTTTTTGTTTCTGTTTTATTTGTTTATTTTTTATGGTATATATTGCATAAAAGGCTTGTGTGATTTTGTCTGTAACTGGGAAGGAATGCTGTCATTTGAATTCTGGTCTATGCATTGTTGTCTGTGTAGACCTGTATCCCCACTGCAGGACAGTCTGGTCAGGCCACAGGGTGTTTTCATTTTTGTTTTCCAAAGAGAAAAAAGTTAAGTTGTTGCTGTCCTTGGATTCAGGAAAGTTATTTGGTCCTTCCTTGTTGGCATACTTCACCTACAGAGTTACTGTGTACACACATTTCATCTTGTCTTTGGATTAAGACTGGCTATTTATTAACCTTGGTTATCTGTTTCCATTGCCCCTCTCCAGATACCTCTCAGTAGGACATTGGCCTTCAATTCAGTGACTGACCCTCTTCATTACTCACAGAAATATGTTATTTTTGTATTCACGAAATACCAGAAAAACATTTATTAAGATTGAATCTACTGACATTCATTTTTCTCTGTCTACCCATGTAGTACAGCTCTTTTTACTTTGCTGCGTCTATGCTTTTGTCATAAGTTCACCCTGATTGACACTAAAATATTTTTAGAGTTTCAGTTACCTTAACACTCATCTGTCTCAGAATTTAAGTCTGCAGGTTGTGTAGCCAAAACACAACCAGTCTCTTACTGTGTGCTTCCCTCCTGATTCATATAATTTCCTGCACTTTCAACTCAGAAGAATAAAAGGCAGAATTTTCTCACTTCTTGAGAAAATAAAGGCTAATTTTTAATTATATATTGAGGTCTCTCTATCAATGGTATATGATAATGCTGAACATTAAACTAGGCCTGGCTTTTAGAAAGCTAAACTATGTCATTATTTTTTTTAAATAACTATTTTCAACAATATATGATCATCAATGCTTGCCATGTTTTGTAGGGTTATACTATCAAATAAAATAATCACTGGTCACAGTGGCTGGGCTTCCCAGGTAGTTCAGTGGTAAAGAATTGCCTGCCAGTGCAGGAGATTCTGGTTCAATCCCTGGGTCAGGAAGATCTTCTGTAGAAAAAATGGCAACCTACTCCAGTATTCTTGCCTGGAGAATTACACAGATAGACAAGCCTGGTGGGCTACAGTCCATGCAGTCGCATGTGTATCAGACACAACTTAGTGACTGAATAGCAATAGGTCACAGTGGCTATTGAGTAATTGAAATATCAATTGTTTACATTCAGATTTACTGTAAGTACAAAATATATAATTTGCAGAATGATTAATGAAAACACAATATAAATATACTTAAATGATATTTAATATTGGTTTCACATTGAAATAATTTTTATATATTTTGTGAAGTTATCTTAAAGAAATGTGCCTTCCAGAAATTTAAAATTATCTATGTGACTTATAGTATGTTTATTTTGGACAGTACTGTTCTAGAAACTGAAATGAGCAATCTGTGTGACTAATCTGGACATTGACTCCTCATTTCCCTTTGATTTCCTCTGAAAAAACCTAATTTCTCTTGTAGCTTCATCCAGCTGAATAAATACCAGAATAAAAGAAATAAAAACAAGCTAGCATATATATATATATATATATATATATATATATACACACACACACACACACACACTATATATATTTAATTTTTGTATGTTTTTAACTTAAAAGTATAATTGACTTACAATATTATACTGGTTTCAGATGTACAACTATTCATTATTTTTGTATATTACAGGATGATTTCCACTATAAGTATAGTTACCATCTGTCACCATATAAGGTTGTTACGATATTACTAACTGTGTTTCCTATATTGTGCATCATGTCCTCATGACTTATTTACATTATCACTGGAACTTTGTACCTCTTAATCCTCTTCAAATGTTCTATCTATCCCCCTACCCCCTTCTTCTCTGGGAACCACTAGTCTGTTCTCTGGATCTATGAGTCTGTTTCTGTTCAATCTTATTTGTTTGTTTTGTTTTTCAGATTCCATATATAAGTGGAATCATATGGTATTGGTCTTTCTCTGTCTCCCTTATTTTACTTTAGCATAATACCTGCTAGATCCATTCATATTGATGCAAATTGCACGATTTCATTCTTTTTAAGGATGAGTAATATCCCAGTGTAAATATATATCATGCTTCTTTATCCATTCATCTACCTATGGAAACTTAGGTGGCTTCCATTCCCTGATAGCTCAGTTGGTAAAGAATCTGCCTGCAATGAGGGAGACGTGGTTTCAACCCCTGGATTGCAGAGATCTCCTGGAGAAGGAAAAGGCTACCCAATCCAGTATTCTGGCCTGGAGAATTCCATGGCTCTATAGTCCATAGGTTTGCAAAGAGTCAGACACCACTAAGTGACTTTCACTTTCTATCTCAGCTATTGCAAATAATGCTATAAATGAACATTGGGAACATGTATCTTTCTGCATTCATTTTTTAAAAAAATTCCCTTCAGGTAAATAGCCAGAAGTGGAATTACTAGATAGTATGGTTCATTTCAGTTCAGTTCAGTCACTAAGTCATGTACAACTCTTTGTAACCCCATGGACTGCATCACACCAGGCTTCCCTGTACATCACCAACTTCCAGAGCTTGCTCAAACTCATGTCCATTGTGTTGGTGATGTCATCCAACCATCTCATCCTCTGTCATCCCCTTCTCCTCCTGCCTTCAATCTTTCCCTGCATCAGAGTCTTTTCCAATGAGTCAGTTCTTCGCATAAGGTGGCCACATTTTTGGAGTTTCAGCTTCAGCATTAGTCCTTCCAATGAATATTCAAGACTGATTTCCCTTAGGATAGACTAGTTGGATCTTGTTGCAGTCCAAGGGACTCAAGTCTTATCCAACACCACATTTCAAAAGCATCAATTCTTTGGCACTCAGTTTCTTTATAGTCCACTGTCACATTCGTATGTGACTACTAGTAAAACAACAGCTTTGACTAGATGAACCTTTGCCCACAAAGTAATGTCTCTGCTTTTTAATATGCTATCTAGGTTAGTCATAGATTTTCTTTCAAGGAGCAACCGTCTTTTAATTTCATGGCTACAGTCACCATCTGCAGTGATTTTGGAGCCAAAGAAAATAACATCTCTCACTGTTTCCATTGTTTCCTCATCTATTTGCCATTAAAGTGATGGGACTGGATGCCATATTAGTGTTTTGAATCACTCACCTAGAGCCAGACTTCCTGAAATGTGAAGTCAAGTGGGCCTTAGGAACAAAGCTAGTGGAGGTGATGGAATTCCAGTTGAGCTATTTCAAATCCTAAAAGATGATGCCTTTGAAGTATTGCACTCAATGTGCTAGCAAATTTGGGAAACTCAGCAGTGGCCACAGAGCTGGAAATGGTCAGTTTTCATTCCAGTCCCAAAGAAGGGCAATGCCAAAGAATGTTCAAACTACCGCACAATTGCACTCATCTCACACACTAACAAAGGAATGCTCAAAATTCTCCTAGCCAGGCTTCAACAATATGTGAACTGTGAACTTCCAAATGTTCAAGTTGGCTTTAGAAATGGCAGAGGAACCATAGCTCAAATTGCCAACATTCTTTGGATCATAGAAAAAACAAGAGAATTCCAGAAAAACATCTACTTTTGCTTTATAGACTATGCCAAAACTTTTCACTCTGTAGATCACAGCAAACTGGAAAATTCTTAAAGAGATGGAAATAGCAGACCACCTTATTTGCCCCCTGAGAAAACTGTATGCAGGAAAAGAAGCAACAATTAGAACTGGACATGGAACAACAGACGGGTTCCAAATTGGGAAAGGAGTACGTAAAGGCTGTAGATTGTCACCCTGCTTATTTAACTTATATGGAGTATACATCATGCTGAATGCCAGGCTGAATAAAGCACAACCTGAAATCATGATTGCTGGGAGAAATCTCAAAAACCTCAGATATGCAGATGACACCACCCTTATGGCAGAAACTGAAGAGGGATTAAAGAGCCACTTGATGAAAGTGAAAGAGGAGAGTGAAAAAGCTGGCTTAAAACTCAACATTCAAAAAACTAATATCATGGATAGTATGTTAGTTTCATTTTTAAAGGAACCTCTATATTGTTTTCCATAGTGGTTGTAACATTTGCTTTCCCACCAACAGTGCACAAGGATTCCATTTTCTTGACATTCTCACCAACACCTTTTGTTTCTAGTCGTTTTGATAATAGCCACTCTGACATGTGTGAGGTGGTAATTCATTGCTGTTTTTGACTTGCATCTTCTAGCTAATTCGCTATGTTGAGTATCCTTCATATGTCTGTTGGCCATCTGTATGTCTCCCTTGGAAAATTATATATTCAGAGTCTCTGCCCATTTTTAAATTCTATAGTTTGTCTTTTTGAAATTGACTTGTATGTGTTCTTTATATATTTTGGATATTAACTCCTAATCAGATGTATCATATCCAGCAATTTTCTCAACCAGTAGGAGGCTGCTTTTTAATTTGTTGATGATTTCCTTTCCTGTGCAAAAGCTTTTTAGTATAATGTAGTCCTTTTTTTTTTCCTTTTGTCGCCGTTTCCTGAAGACACAGATCCAAGAAAAAAAAAATTGTTGAGATATATGTCAAAGAGCATACTACTTATTTTCTTCTAGGAATTTTATGGTTTCAAGTCATACTTTTAGGTTTTTAATTCATTTTTATTTTGCACTTATATATAACACAAGAAAGTAGTCTAGTTTCATTATTTTGTATGTAGTTGTTCAGTTTTCACAACATCATTTTTTGAAGAGACGGTCTTTTATCATATGTATATTCTTGCCTTCTAGGTCATAGAATAATTGACCTAATTTATATTATTCTGGTCTCAACTATGAGTTCATAAATTTTATGGGCACCTGGGGTGTCAGGAATTTACCTTCAAATATTTATTTAGATATTTGATTGTATGGTTAAGTCCACTGGTAAAGGAGAATCATTTTTGGACGATTTCAGTCGCATTGTGGTTCTTGAGTTTCTGTCATGTCAAACTCTTTGCGACTCTAATGGACTGCAGCATGGCAGACTTCCCTGTCCTTCACCATCTCCCGGAGGTTGCTCAAATTCATATCCATTGAGTAGATGATGCCATCCAACCATCTCATCTCCTTTCTCATTCTGCCTTCAACCTTTCTCAGCATCAGAGTCTCTCCCAGTGAGTTGACTCTTTGCATCAAGTGGCCAAAGTCTTGGAGCGTCAGCTTCAGCATCAATCCTTCCAATGAATATTCAGGACCCTTTAGGATTGACTAGTTTGATCTCCTTGCAGTCCAAGGGACTCTAGAGAGTCTTCTCCAGCACCACAGTTCAAAGCATCAGTTCTTTGGTGCTCAGCCTTCTTTATGGTCCAATTCTCACATTCATACATGATTACTGGAAAAACCGTATCTTTGACTATATGGACCTTTGTCAGCAAAGTGATGTCTCTGCTCTTAAATATGTTGTCTAGGTTTGTCATACCCATAACTTTTCTTCCAAGGAATAAATGTCTTTTAATTTCATGGCTGCAGTCACTGACCACAGTAATTTTGGAGTCTAAGATAATAAAGTCTATCACTGTTTTTCCCCATCTCTTTGCCATGAAATGATGGGAAAAAACGCCATGAACTTAATTTTTTGAATGTTGAGCTTTAAGCCAGCTTTTTCACTGTCTTCTTTTACTTTCATCAAGAGGCTCTTTAATTCCTGTTTGCTTTCTGCCATTAGGATGGTTATCATCTGCATATCTGAGGTTTTTGATATTTCTCCCAAAAATCTTGATTCCAGCTTTGGATTTATCCAACCAAGCATTTTGTATAATGTACTCTGCATATAAGTTGAATAAGCAGGGTGAAAATATACCACCTTAATGTACTTCTTTCCCAGTTTGGAACCAGTCTGACTCTAATTGTTGCTTCTTGACCTGCATGCAGGTTTCTCAGGAGACAGGTCAGGTGGTCTGGTAAATGTAAACAGAAAAAAAAAATTAAAACAAAGTGGTCATTAAAATAATTTTCAAAATAATGATATTGCTAGTTTTATTTTGAAAAATTGACAAGATAATGATATATTTGCTTAAAATTATCAACAATAGCATTTACATTCTTTTTTGCTTTCCTTATTGTTGAGTCTCTGCCATAATTCCCCCATGTAATATTCAATATTCCAATTGACATTTTATGAGGATACCATTGATTAAATAAAACTGTCTAAAAATTTCAGTTTTATAAACATACTTCTATTTAAAGTATTATAGATATTTGCTATCTTTTCTTCTATTTCAAAGTTCACAAAATAAAAAGAAAATATTAAAAATAACCATAACATTTATGAACAATTTATATGAAGATGGTGTTATAGAAAATGATAATAATTTCAAAGTGAATAATTTTAATCCTTAGCTCCCAAAGTGAGAACAATAAATACAATCATGAAGTGATAAAAAGGCACAAAAGCAAATCGCTTGAGGGATCACAAATTTCCTTTTAAAATACAGCATTTATTGAAATAGTATGTAAAATAGAGCTAAATTGCATGCATTTGGCATTAAAAGTATAACAACAATTTAAATGCTATTTATAAAGGGTGCTAAATTATGAAAGTTAAAGAGAGAAAGGTATCAGAGAAAATTATTACTTATTTTTCAGAGAAGTAGAAATTTTTACGGGAATGATTTGCTGAGTTTTAAAAATGCATGCAGATGAACTGAAATCACTGAATTTGAAACTCAGGAATTACAACAGAATGTGAAATTTCCATAGAGAATCAAGGCTGAAATTTTCTAAAATTACTTTAAAAATATTGATATATATATATATATATATATATTTAAGTTCATTAGTAATGGATGAATACAATCGTATGAAAGCATCTACTACACTCTCTAAGAGGATTGACTAAGCACATATTGCAGCCACTCCCTTTCATTATATGTAACAGAAGTAACAGAAAATAATAAGTAGTGAAGTTATGATAAAAACAAAAATCAAATAGATAATAGCTCTGAAAAATAGGAGTTCAAATATTGGAGTCAGTAAAAGGTTAAAAGTAGGTAACAGTACACTGAAAACGAAATGCAGCTTATTTAACATTCTTAAATAATGTTTCTATTAAAGTAGAGAGTTGCATTAAGCCACATCTGGTAACTTATATATGAATAACAAGTGCCTGGCTGATCATAACAGCAAAACCTTCTACATAGGTCAAAACATGTACATGACACATTAACAGGCATTCACACAAATGCAGGGTCAAGAAGAGGTCATTGAAAGATGGGCTTGATGTCAGTGTCAGAAGTTGTTAACTATAGAATTTGTGTAAGCCTGGGCTTCCCTGTGTGTGGCTAGAACCATCCACGAGGATGGGTGATTAGCCATCTTGAGAACAAAGGCACCCTAATTATCAACACCAGAAGCATGTTTTTGCCTTCATTCATGTTAAGAGGATGCTGTGATGCATCACCTGGATGTACCTCCAGGAACAAAGGACTCACTATTCTAGCTTCTGAAAGTGCTGTCTTGACAGCCTTACCTTGATGTTCTCTTTTGGGAACCTCCTTGATCAAGAAGAACTAAAGAGCCTCTTGATGAAAGTGAAAGAGGAGACTGAAAAAGTTGACTTAAAGCTCAACATTCAGAAAACTAAGATTATAGCATGTGGTCCCATCACCTCATGGCAAATAGATGGGGAAACAGTGGAAACAGTGACTGACTTTACTTTTCTGGGCTCCAAAATCACTGAAGATGGTGACTGTAGCCATGAGATTAAAAGATGCTTACTCCTTGGAAGAAAAGTTATGACCAACCGAGGCAGCATATGGCTACCCACTCCAGTACTCTTGCCTGGAAAATACCATTGATGGAGGAGCCTGGTAGGCTGCAGTTCACGGGGTCGCAAAGAGTCAGACATGACTGAGCGACTTCACTTTCACTTTCATGCCTTGGAGAAGGAAATGGCAACCCAATCCAGTGTTCTTGCCTGGAGAATCCCAGGGGCAGGGGAGCCTGGTGGGCTGCCATCTATAGGGTCGCACAGAGTCGGACACGACTGACGTGACTTAGCAGCAGCAGCATCAGGCAGCATATTAAAAAGCAGAGACATTACTTTGCCAACAAAGGTCCATCTAGTCAAGGCTATGGTTTTTCTGGTAGTCATGCATGGATGTGAGAGTTGGACTATAAAGAAAGCTGAGCACTGAAGAATTGATGGTTTTGAACTATAGTGTTGGAGAAGACTCTTGAGAGTCCCTTGGACTGCAAGGAGATCCAACCAGTCGATCCTAAAGGAAATCAGTCCTGAATATTCACTGGAAGGACTGATGTTGAAGCTGAAACTCCAATACTTTGGCCACCTGATGCAAAGAACTGACTCATTTGAAAAGATCCTGATGCTAGGAAAGATTGAAGGCTCGAGAAGAAGGGGATGACAGAGGATGATATGGTTGGATGGCATCAGCTACTCAATGGACATGAATTTGAGAAACTCTGGGAGTTGCTTATGGACAGGAAGGCCTCACATGCTGCAGCCCATGGGGTCGCCAAGAGTTGGACATGACTGAGTGACTGAACTAAACTGAACTTGATCAAGCAAAGACATTACCCATGGCCATGCTTCCTCTTCTGTAAGGCCAAAATCTCACATTTAATTGATAAAGGTTAGAAAGGCCTGTTGCTGTGCACAAACATTTTAAAGGCCCTAACATGTTTACTTTGCTCAGACTTGTATACTTTTTAATTTTTTTTTCCCACTGTACTTACTCTCTATAAAATGTGAAACATGTTCTGATAGTGGATTATCGTTCTCTGATAGTGGATATAGAGATATGTGACTGAAAGATGTGACTGGTATTCTGAAAAACTAGACTTAATGATGAGTATAAGGCTTGTCATTTATACCAATTGTGAAAAATCAATCTTGTGACCAAAAGACTTACAAAGGCAAACTTATCTCCCTCAAAATTAGTCATTCAGGAAAGGGGAAAGGGTGCTTAGAAAGGGAAATTATATGCACGTTTCATTTAGAAATCTTGCTCCCCATCAGACACCAAGCTGAATTTCACTTTATACAAACATATTAGTATTTTCCATGTAAAGCATTCCATGCTATGAGCAAGAAGGTATGCATTTATGATTTTCCCCTTTTGCTTTGTAACAGTTAAAATTATATCAATATTTGCTACACCTTTATTTCTAAATATGTTCTGACTTTATGTCACGTATGCACCATTTAGTGTTTACCTTCAGTCATTTAGCACTACACTTATTGGAATCCTAAATTCATACTTCCAGCAACATGGGGTAAAGTTACCTTGGACTTTTAAAGTGAAACAAGTCGATTGAACTATATATGACGCTTCTACAATATGTCATGTGCTGTAATGTGAACATACTTCATGTTTCATGCTACCATTTATGGAGTGTCATCTGTTATCTATACAATCAGCTCTTTGCTAGTGAATTCTGCAAAATGTTTATTTACTATATTTATTAATTAGGCCCCAGTAAAGTGAGAGAATCTACCCTTTAATTTGAACAAGGGGAATTTAATATAGCTAGTAATAGTGGATTAGAATGACAGGGAATTGCTTAAATGGAAGAGAAAAAGAGAACCCTAAAGAATACTTTAGGTCTGAGTGAGAGTACCTAAGAAAGTAATACAGTGAAAGGAAAAGGTCTCAGTTGGCCAGGAATTACATCAGACCTCTTGTTGGGGGTGGGGGTTGAAGCCCACAGAAAGGTGGAGACATTTTCCACTGTTTCTGGCCAGAACTGGTAGCTGGCAAGTGCAAATACAACTGATGGAATAATGTTATGATTCTCTAGCTGCTGCCAGTGCAGTTGCTCTAAATTTGATAGAAAGCCAGCTGAAAGCAGTTGCTAAATTCAACAGAAAGCTACCAGAAATCCTCAGGGCTGGAGAGGAGTTTAATACTGAGCTTGTGGAAGCTGTCACTTGGAAAATGTGGGCAAGCAATGTCCTTGGCAATGCCACTGATCTTTTGCCAAATCCTTTCATGCTGAAGTGGCTCTTATCTTTGAGAACAATTCAGGTGGGGAAGCGTGTGCCTGAAGAAAATGAGGAGGTACCTCTTACTGCTGGCCACAAAGATATTGCTAAACAACATCATACACTAGGAGCACACCAAAACAGCCCATCCATGGGAACCAGGAAGAGAAAGTCTTTTTAGCACTCATACTAACAGGATTTAACATTGTACTGGCTGGGGAAAAAAAAAAATTACAAGGTCCAATTCTGTTGTCACATAACAAAGAGGCAATGAGTTAATAGCTAACAACATTCTTGGCTATTTAGCTAGCCGGCTTTCAAATGTACCATTCTATATATTTTTAAACTTCCCACTGAAACACACAACTCTAAACTTTCACCTAAAAACATACAGCTACATTTCTTACAAATAGAGACATTCTCACCATTTTCTCAAAATGAAAAGATGCACAGTCCCAATCATCATTGTACCCGTTATTGTGGCTTTATTAATTGTTTCTCAAATTCTGTCACACTCACAACCCTCTGCATATTGTTAGCTAACACTAAATTGTCAGATAACCTGCAGCAACTTTTATATATATTTTTTTTAATAAGAGAGAAGAAAAAATATTTTCACATATATAAGTAAAATATACATATGAAAAACAAAGACTATGAAAAACTACTATAATCTTTGTTTACTTAATTGAAAATAATATCTATGGTTTCTTTTTCACCATCCATTCTGTTTTTCCTGCACAATCCTCAAAAATATCAAATTACTGATGGAATAGAATAAACCAAACCCAATGGAATAACCCAAATATGAGTTAAAGAATCATCCAAGTACTCAAATATGCTGTTTTTGCAGGAAGGTTACTGTAATTTTCCATTTACCTTTATTACTGAGCATGGAAGAGTTAAGAGGCACCCAGAGAATGCCCTGGCTTCCAGTCATAGTGCTCTTTATTCCACTTTCTCCTTAGTAATCAAAATCAATCCTTCTATTTCTTTAATGAGAGAAAGCCATTTTTCTATCTGTTGGTTTCTCTGGTATAAGGAGCCAGAAATGGCTAGGTTTCATCTTACAATTCAAAGGAATTCTTACTGTGTTCCCTGATACCAGGGTTCTCTGCTTGGATAATTAAACATTCAAGAAGCAAAGCAAAACTCAGTGTCACTAGAACAGAAAGAAAATTTTGCAAATTGGTTATTCGATGTAACACAAAGAGAAGCCACTTCCATTTCCTACTATTGATTTCCAGACTCATGTATTGTGTCTGTGGGAAAGACAACACCGTATAGAGGTCTCTGTGAACAGATCTTATCGTCTCAGGAAATTTATCTCACAACTTTCACATACCTGAGTCTTCATAAGTCCTGGCTTATGTAGGGCTTGGCTGTTCAACCACAGTGTTCCCAGGTGTCAGTTTTAATTCAAAATTAGTGTCTAGTAATCTCAGTAAGTTCTGACAATAGTCTCTTTCCCCAATGCCCTATCACTCTCCTTTTCTTTTGGGGAAAGTTTGGAATAAGATTTCTAGTGTGAACTTGTGGCAATGTTTTAGGGTCCTATTTCAAGAGGAGTCAATCTCCCCTTCATTCAAGATTGTCTATGAATTGACTCAGATCTTGGTGTCGGTTACATAGCTACAACTCTCTACTGTGGTGACTCAATCCGGATTTATTGGCTACTGGAACTTTGTTTTTCTGCTATAGATATCAGTGTTAATCAAGTAAAAATGTGCATCTCTTTCATCCCTAGAAGCACCTTAATAAATTAGCCAACCATAAAGATATCTGTAGGCCAAAGCACACTGATACCAGTTCACCCCAAATTCTTCTTATAAGTACCTACCTGCTTTGGTGGGTAAAAGTTGTCGCTTGCATTCTGTTACTTTAGGCTTCTGTAATCTCATTGGAATTAGGGAGCCTAACTCAATGGTGCCATCCTGTACAGTTATGCCCTACATACAAATGAGAGCTACCACAGAGATTTCCATGAGTGAGGATGCTGCCCACAGTATGTATCAATGACTTTTTGTATGCATGCTGTTTGTTCCTGGGTGAGATTTTGTACGCCTTAAACATGGTAAATTTTATTCTAGTCATGGTTCTAGTGGCAACAGAATAGACTTTTTGTGGGTCCTAAGAGACATTGTCATTTTTCAAGACAGGCTATCCCGGTTGACGTTATCACAGGGTCTTTAGTCAGAGAAAAAATCTAATCTCAAACACTGGGAAGTATACTGCTACCACTGATAACTGAGTCTCAGAGTGACTTGGGAGTTCACAGTGTCAATTTTGTTTGAGTCTAACAAGATGTCTTCATTCCAGTTTTTAGGATCCAATTATTTGCCAAGAAGTGACCTAAATTTTATATAAGAAATGGTGTAACTGTGAATTCAACTATAATTTAATTCTGTAACCTTCAAAATTAAGCTTATTAAGCTTTATGTTTTGTTTTCAAAATATGAGCTTCGTGTTTGCAAGAAATACTGGATCATTTCAGGGCTGTTATATAGGATATTTGGACATTATTATATCATGACTGATCTGAAAATTAATGGACTTCAGTTTGCATTTTTGCTTTATCAAAGTGCTTTATCAAGTGCTCTAAAAAGAGTATATTCTATAACATAGTCTTAATGTTATTTCCACAAAAGTCAAATGCAATAGCCATTTGGATTTCCAAGGCATATGCTTCAGTTGGCAGTTCTTCACAAACAACTACACATGGTAGCTTGATTGACTGTGATAAAATGGATTACAAGCATTCCGTTTCCTATTGGCAAGGAGATCAGCACTGAACACAAGCCAAATGCCATGACCAAAACATTCCCAAAACTTCATCCTTTGGGTCAGTCTCTAGGAACCACTTCTATTATCAATTATGTTTTAGCCAGAGTTCCATAAACAGAAAGAGAACAGAAATTTGTATAAAAATAATTATTATCCAGGGATTAAAATAACAGGTAAGAGAAAAATATATTACTTGTCTAAGAGAAAAAAAAAAACATAACTCTAAATAATTCCCTAAGGCTAAAGGAATATACCCAAGAAAGTAACACTCTTGGAAAGAAAAAAAAAATGTTCCACAGGCTGAAATTCAGACTTCACTGGGTAGGGTGTGGTTAAAACTCATTAGATAGTTGAGAAACTAGCCGAGTTGGACTAAGTAAGAGTTGATTCATAGTCTATTGAAGTGATGCAATAAACAGAGAAAGCCTTCTAGGATGCTGGCAAATTGGAAAGTAAGTGTGTTGTGAGAATTCCTCTTAACTTAAGAAGTCAATAGTGAAACGGGTTTTCTTATAGAAAACTTGTCAGAAAGACTCTCGAGAAGAGTATGAGAGGAGTGGTCAGAAAACCATCATTGGAATATATCTGGATACAGAATTGTGGTGCCAGTAGAACTCACTAGCTGCCTTTGGAAGTTTCACTTTATTCACAATTCTAAAGTGTTCACACAAGGTGCCACTTACCACTAGAAGCTATGTGAAAGAGGAATGTATGTTTGAGGGAAATTGTTTACAAGGAATTGCCACTTGCTCCTGGTTGGAGAATCACTGCTGAAAAAATACATGTATTCAGCATGGACAAAACTAGATAGCATACTGGAAGAAGGAAGGGAAAAAAAATAGAACTATAATCTCTAATGTCCCTCTGCTACCCTCTACCAACAAGGATAACATTTTCCTGGATACAAAATAAGAAATACTATGCACTCCAGCTGCACTGTGCTGTGCTGTGCTGTGCTAAGTCGCTTCAATCATGTCCAACTCTTTGATACCCTATTGACTGTAGCCCACCAGACTCCTCTGTTCAAGGGAATCTTCAAGCAAGAATACTAGAGTTGGTTTCCAAGTCCTCCTCCAGGAGATCTTCCTGGCTCAGGAATTGAACCCACCTCTCTTGTGTCTTCTGCATTGGCAAGCAGATTCTTTACCACTGAGCCACCTGGGAAGCCCCCAGCTACATAATCAAAGAGCAAATAAATGACCAGATTTGGAGTTGAGTCAACTTATTGATACCTGGTACAATATACCCTGAATAAATGTCACTTTTCAACTGTAAAAATTCTTATTAAGTTGAAATCAGTGGATAGAATTATCTTCAAATTATCCTACAATCTCAGAGTATATACTTTAAAATGTAATATGTTGGAAGTTTTTTTTAGCCAAAGATTTTTAGAACTTATTCATGAAGGTATGGAAATTTCTTTAAAAGGTTGTGATTGGGTTCTCAAGGCTGATTTGATTTGGCATATCTGTATAGTTCTATCAGTAAGAGAAACCTTAAATTATATAATTATATGATAAGTTACTGTAATTCAATGTGAATGATTTGTTTAGTTTAATTTGATTCAACTGCATGTGTTTTGTAATAGAAAAACAATCACATAGCTGAAATACCCACAGTTATTCTAGTAAGTACTTTGGAAGAAATAAGAGAAAAAAATTGTGTTATGGAACTTACACAAGGACATTTTTAAAATAGTATATATGTTTCTGAAAATAAGGTGTTTGAAACCCAACACTCATGATACAGAGAGACTTTACTGACCAGGACATTTTTTAGTATAATATTTTCAGTCATACAAAATTAACACCTGTTTTATGTAACTGAAGCCATCTGTTTTTGTTTCAAGTTGGATGCAGTGACTGATTCAAATGACTAGGGCAGCTAAAGATACTATAATACTCTAGATGACGCCAAAACACTTGCCCACACACATGTAGTTAGAACCTAAGAATTTGTAACAGTTTATAATTAGTAGAAATTTATGTCTATAAGTTGTTTTATGTTTTTAAATGGGAAAAAGCCAGATAATCATCCATTTGTTGCTCAAGATTGCATTTAATATTTTTCCCCCTTTGTCCATCCAATGCATATGGCTGACATGTGGTAACTTTCTTGCAAATTTTGGTAAAAAAAAATGATAGATAGGTAGATAAAAGGAGATGGTATGGCACTCACAGGCACACTCTGAAGTCTGTTCTTGTCATGTTTTATTATATCTTTAATAGATTATCTTACTTGAATGTCATCTAATAAGCAACTGTTACATATGGTAAAATCCATAGAAGAAGAAAAAATAACAAATTTATTTGTTAACAATGAAGGGAAGAAGTTGATTTCTTAAGTGACAGAGGACTTTGGTGAATGTACTCTTAACTTCAAAACTAATGAAAATGTTGGAAAAGCAACTAAATATAACCATTTCAGAACTCTGGAAAATGACCAAATTCACAGGAAAAAAAAAAAAAAGCTGAACATCATCTGTCCAGGTGATACAAGAGTGAAACAGAGGAGTCTGTGATATTTTGATTTGGAGTTATTCTCATTTTTCCTCCCTCCTAGACTCTCTGACTTGGCAACCCTGAAAAGAATTTGGCCATACAATTGAAAGAAAATACTGCCCTCCTTTGAGCCTTTGTAAAAACACCCACTAGCACCACTCCAAAACACCTTTTTTTTTTTCCTATACTTGAAGCTTCCAGGAAAAACTCGATTTCCATAATGCATTGGCTATTTGATTTGATTCAGAATTCAGCTCAGGAAAAACAAAAGCAAAGACCTACCTATAGAGTATCACCAAAAACAGTGGAAATCAGCTGAAACAACTCAGCTCTCTAAGATCTTAACTGTAATTGGGATAAATAAGATCTGGTACAAATATTTAAAAAGTGGTACTAGACAACTAGCCAATTATAGGGGATTTTGAAAAGCTTTTTTATATTCTTGGGGAATCTACAAAACTGCAGTCATGGGAACCACTGAACATATTTCCTGCAAATACTAGAATAAGGAAAAGGTCGCAGAAGCTAATTTAAGTTCAATCATTCAGTTGTGTCTGACTCTTTGCGACCCTGTGGACTGCAGCATGCCAAGCTTCCGTGTCCTTCACCATCTCCCAGAGGTTGCTCAAATTCATGTCCATTGAGTCAGTGATGCCATCCAACCATCCCATCCTCTGTTGTCCTTTCCCATCCTGCCTTCAACCTTTCCCAGCATCAAGGTCTTTTCCAATGTGTCAGTTCTTCACATCATGTGGCCAAAGTATGGGAGCTTCAGCTTCAACCTCAGTCTTCCAATGACTATTCAGGAATGATTTCCTTTAAGATTGACTGGTTGGATCTCCTTGAAGTCCAAGGGACTCTCAAGAATCTTCTCTAATACCACAGTTCAAAAGCATCAGTTCTTTGGTGCTCAGCTTTCTTTATGGTCCAACTCTCATATCCATACATGGCTATTGGAAGAACCACATCTTTGACCCAGTAGTTCATGTCTGAGTAATTTTGAGAGCTACAGAAGCAAAAAGTGAAAGATAAGGCTGTCTAGTAAATGGACTAAAGTTTGAAGTTCTCTCTTCTCAGAAAGATCTCCTTGGCAAAGAGAGAGAAATATAAGTAAAGTAATTAAGAGAAAAATGTAAGCAATCATTGTCAGACCACTAAAGTATATTGAGACAGGGATGGTTTCTAGGAATTTAGGCTTTAATGTATGCAAGCAAACAAAAATTCTTTAAAAACACCTGGAAGAGAACTAGGTGTGGGAACACTGTAGACAATACAGAATCTGAAGAATTACTCCAGGAAACTCACCAACAAACAATCAGTGCAATAAAATCAATAACAAGAGTGAAAAACAATAAACCATAATGTAGGATGCATAGTAAAAGTGCTACAATAAATTTTCTAAAATAAACAGTTTTTGCCAAAAATTACTAAATGAACAAAATATGCCATCTAAGAGAAGACAAAAAGTAGCCAACATAAAATTTCACTGAAGGAGCACACTTTGTCTTATTAGGTGCAACTTATAAAACTTCATTTAAATAAATAAACAATGTATAAATAATGAAAGACATGGAGCAATAATGTCATAAATAGGGAAAACAAATGAGATATAAATTGTGAGGTCAAATAGAAATTGTAGAGTTGAAAAGTACAATAACTAAAATGACAAGTCCACTAAGCAAGGGACAACAATAGATTTGAGCTGACAAAAGAGAGAAATTGTGAACTTGAAATTGCATCAGTACTGTTCATACATTCCAAGGTCAATAACAAAAAAAAAAAGAATAAAAATGAACAGAGATCATCAAGCATGCCAAAATATGCATGATGGAAATCCCAGAAGGAGAAGAGTAAAAAGATAGGGCTGAAAAAATACATGAAGGAATGATAACCACAAACTTCACATATTTGATGGAAAACACTCATCAACACATCAGAGTATCTCAGCAAACTTCAAGTGGAATAAAATCAAAGAGATTCATCCTAGAGGTACCCTAGTCATTCTAAAAACAGGTCCGTGACAAAGAAAACCTTGAAATTGGCAAGAGAGATATGACTTACCACTTAAAAGTGTTCCTCAATAAGATTAACAGCTGACTTCTCATCAGAAATCATGGAATCAAGAGGCACTGTATGGAATGACATCTTGACAGTGCTGAAATAAATGCTGTCAACCAAAATTCTGTATCCAGAAAAAATTATAAAACAAACATTCCTTGACTTAAAAAAAAAAACTGAGAAAATATACTGCTAGCAAATCTGCTCTAACCAAAAAACAGTAAACTCACCAAGAAGGGAATTACAGTGATGCATATGAAATTCTGTTTAACTCAGAAGAAGGCAGTGATGGAGAAATGATGAAATAAAAAGCAAGAGGTAAGAAATCCAGAAATAACAAAAAGACAGAAAAATCCTACTGTATAAGTAAATGTAAAATGGATTTACATCTTGGACTTTAAATGTAAATGGATTAAGCATTCAAAGTGAAACAGATTAGCAGAATTGATTTAAAAAACAAAACCTGATCCACCTATAATACTTTCAAAGAGAGGCCTTTTACATCAAAATACAAAGATAGTTGAAAATAAAAATATAGGAAAAGTGTACTAAAAGAGTACTGAGATGGCTATAGTAAAATCACACAAAATAGACTTTAAGAAGAAAATTAATACTAGAGAGGAAGAATGTTATCGAATATTAAGAGAGAAAATTAATCAGGAAATTATGACAATTATAATCATCTGCACTTTACAAAAAAACTCCAAAAGACCTCAAAGCTGTTATGAAGTTGGCACCTGCAGAGCAGCATTCATGTATAATTTACTCCAATAAAGCAGAATCCAGTGTAGTGTATTAGATATTTTGTTGTTGCTCAGTATTATGTCATGTCAGACTCTTTGTGATCCCATGGATTGCAGCACATCAGGCTCCTCTGTCTTTCACTGTATCCCAGAGTTTGCGCAGATTCATGTCCATTGAGTCAGTGATGCTATTTAACCATCGCATCTTCTGCTTTCCACTTCTTCTTCGGCCTTCAATATTTCCCAGCATCAGAGTCTTTTCCATTGAATCAGCTCTTTGCATCAGGTGACCAAAATATTGGAACTTCAACTTCAGCATTAGTCATTCCAATGAATATTCATGGTTGATTTCTGTATTTGTTCTTTTGATTTTTAATGCTGTAATTGCAAATTTTTCCCTGGGTTAAAATAATTGCAAATCTCGATGGTCTTTACTCAGCCAGTTCTACAAAGACTAACTAAAAAAACACATTATTTACACATATTAGGATTATGTATAAAATTCTCCAAAAATGTTACTGATAAGTATAACAAACAATGAATTAACATAAAAGAATTGCTTGATATAGAATCAAATATGGAAAAATACATTAAAACTCTTACTAGCAGCATTAAACAAAATAAGAAAATGTTTAACAAAACAAGTGATTACTCTATGTGGTAAGTTCTATAAGGAGGACTAGAAAATATGATACATTAAGTAATTGTCCAGGGATAAACATTTAGAAGTGTTGCTGCCTAAAGTCAGGCCCCAATTTCCTGAGTCTATATGCTTAATTACTACTCTATCTTCTCTCACTAACATTACATTGGAGGAAGCTTGGAATTTCTCTACTCTAATGAAGCTTCTTTACTGAATTATATGTGAGCTCAGAACACTATACTTTTTCAGTATTTTTGGATGAGACTTCAAAGCACAAAATAAGAGGACAGAAAATAATCCAACTACAGGAAAAAAAATCACAATAAAGGTAAATGGACTTAATGCTCTGGTACAAAATTATAGAGTCTCAAACTTCATAAAACAAAATATTTAGTCGCATGTTGTTTAAAGTGACATATAGAATAAACATCAGGCCATTGATTGTTAAGATAAAATGAACAAAAATGCATATCAAGCAAATAAAAGTTAAAGAAGTCTAGGTAAGGTCCAGTTAGACAATAATAACCATCAGTTCAGTTCAGTCACTCAGTCGTGTCCGACTCTTTGCGACCCCATGAACCACAGCACACCAGGCCTCCCTGTCCATCACCAACTTCCCAGAGTCCAACCAAACCCATGTCCATTGAGTCAGTGATGCCATCCAACCATCTCTGCCTCTGTCTTCCCTTTCTCCTCCTGCCCTCAATCTTTCCCACCATCACGATCTTTTCCAATGAGTCAGCTCTTTGCATCATTTACCCAAAATTGTGGAGTTTCAGCTTCAACATCAGTCCTCCCAATGAACACCCAGGACTTATCACCTTTAGGACGGACTGGTTGGACCACCTTGCAGTCCAAGGGACTCTCAAGAGTCTTCTCCAACACCACAGTTCAAAAGCATCAATTCTTTGGCGCTCAGCTTTCTTTATAGTCCAACTGTCACATCCATACATGACAACTGGAAAAGCCATAGCCTTCAGTAGGCAGACTTTTGTTGACAAAGTAATGTCTCTGCTTTTTAATATGCTGTCCGGGTTGGTCATAACTTTCCTTCCAAGGAATAAGCATCTTTGAAATTCATGGCTGCAATCACCATCTGCAGTGATTTTGGAGCCACCCAAAATAAAGTCAGCTACTATTTCCACTGTTTCCCTATCTATTTGCCATGAAGTGATGGGACCAGGTGCCATAATCTTAGTTTTCTGAATGTTGAGCTTTAAGCCAACTTTTTCACTCTCCTTTTTCACTTTCAAGAGAGTTCTGCTCTTTAGTTCTGCTTCAATTTCTGCCATAAGGGTGGTGTATTTCTCATAATGTATTCTGCATATAAGTGCAGGGTGACAATTACAGCCTTGACATACTTCTTTTCCTATTTGGAACCAGCCATGTCCAGTTCTAACTGTGATTCCAGCTTTTTGCTTCACGTTTTTTCAATATTTTATTCCATTTAAAAAATAAATTCTTCAAGATACTAACACATCACTTCAAGTTTTAAATTTAACTTTGGTATTTCAACAAAACTTTCACAAAATTATATTGAAATTATCACTTCACATACATTAACATATTGTAAACAAATTATCAAAAAATGCATATGAATTTTTTCAATATTTTATTCCACGTTTAAAAATAAATTCTAGCTCAAGATACTAACACATCACTTCAAGTTTATGTAATATTTAACTTTATATTTCAGAAAACTTCCTTCCAAAGAAAATAAACTGTCACATACATTACATATTTACATAGTTATTAATTATTTTGCTCTATAATTTATAAAATCATCTTTGTTTTAATTGTGTATCTATTGACAAGCATAAGCTATTCATAATTCTGTGCTTTTATTAAAAATCATATTACAGTCATCTAAACAGTTTTTACAAATCAACTCAATGGACTTGATTAGATTATTTATTGACACTTTTTCAATGACTTGGTAACTAACAATTCAACTGGTAATATACTGAATGGGCAATGTCATCATTTTAAAAATGTGGTGAAACAAGTGAGATGTAACAGTTTTTAACATAATATGCTAGATAGAACTATTTTTAAATATACTTTATATATTTTTTCTGTGTGTTACAACAATTGCATAAGCTTGTGTTTTTCTGTACATCTTGAAGTTTTACTGTTGTTGTTGTTCAACCATGCAGTTGCTAAAAAAAGGTTTTCATGTCCCAGATAATTATTTTCTCAATTTTAAAAACATTTCTGGTGTAATTACCTCTGGAAATAGATTAAACAATGTGCCACTTAGTAGATACCTAGAGGACATTTCTTTGAAATTATTTGTTGTGGAATTAGAAACAGATCTTAAAATGACAGTTTACTCTAAGCTGTCTTACAGATTTTGCATAGGCAACTATAATAGAGCACATTGAATTGGCTCCAGTAATTCAAGCACAGTCTATTTATTTGACATGGTCATGATAATCTTACTGCTCAGAAGAGTGGATATATGCCCATGCATCTCACAGCTGATTAAAGCAAATTGTTTGAATTTTCTCAGTAACTGTTTCCAACTCTGATATCTAGGCCCCAACCAAATTGTTTGGGACCAGAACCCTACAACCTATTAAAATTAGTGTCCATTAAGGCTGCAATAATCCATCCAATTGTGTGTGTAATTATTATGGAATTTCAGGGACTTAGCCAAAAGTTTCCCAGCACTTAAAAAAAAATGTCAGTTATTCAAATAGTTTATTCTCTGAAGCATGGCCTATGCTTTATTATTATGCTTTCAAGTGCTGTTTAAGATTTTAAAATCCAGGATGGTAGTTATCTTACTTAAACTTGTTATATATGGAGATAGCATGCCACATTTTATGTATACATATGAAAAGATGAAACATGGGCTAGCATGAGACAAAATATTGAATTGTGTACTTGTCATTTTGAGAGTAAGTAGGACAGCTCTGTTACTTAAGTGGTATAATTGGTCTGATACAAAATCTATTGCTAGTGTTTGCATTTACCTGTGATGTGCAGAGGAGAGATTATTAGGAATACAAAAATTGAACCATATGAATTACTTTATTAATTACCACCAAAAAAATAAGATTAATGAAAACACTGTCAGTGGGTTTCTAGACTCAGTTTCTTATGTTTAATTCTTTCTAATAGCCATTATGAACTTCATTCCCAACACTCCATTATATCTGCTTTTATATACTTAAAAATTTCTAACTGTGTCAGTCCAAAGTATATTCTGAGTATTCATTTTATTTGTTGACTTGGATGATTACTATTTTCTCTTGAAAACACTCTCCTAGCATTGGTATCCAGAATACCACCACAGACTCTTAATTCTCCTCCTAAGTAGTGATTGATCCTTATTATCACCTTTGCTGCTTCCTCTAGATTTTCCAATCTCTTATTTTTGGAGTGTTCCAGGACTCATTATTTAACTCTTGTTTTCTCTTTTTTACTCATTTCCTTGGTGATCATTCAGTACCAGATTTTGAAAACCATCTAAATTCAGATCACAATAAAATGTCTCTATGTAGCCTTGAAGATAAGTGAAAGTCACTCAGTTGTGTCTGACTCATTGCGACCCATGGAATTCTCTAGGCCAGAATGCTAGAGTGGGTAGCCTTTCCCTTCTCCAGGGGAACTTCCCAACCCAGGGATCAAACCCAGGTCTCCTGCATTGCAGGCAGATTCTTTACCAGCTGAGCCACAAGGGTAGGCTTAGATTTCAGTTAAAAATTCTTGACTATCTATTCAAAGTCCATTTTAATGTTCAGGACAAACTTCACATGTTCAAATATTACAACAAATTATCCATACTGAAGGAAAGAGAAAACAATTTTGAAAAAATACAGTAGTTACTCAGGGGCAATCAGGATACTATTGAAGCATTTAACCTTAAGTGGTTTCCCACATAAAGAGAGAGGGAAAAAAAAATGAGAATTAGTGGCAGATTGATATGTTTCCAAACTAGATGGAAACTCTAAGAAAATCCCAAATGGAGTTCTAGGTAGTGATGGAAACAGACATTTAAAGGCAGTGAAACCTAAATCCAGACACTCTGGAATACAAAATCAAGTGGGCCTTAGGAAGTATCGGTATGAACAAAGCTAGTATAGGTGATGGAATTCCAGTTGAGCTATTTCAAATCCTAAAAGATGATGCTGTTAAAGTGCTGCACTCAATATGCCAGCCAATTTAGAAAACTCAACGATGGCCACAGGACTGGAAAGGTCAGCTTTCATTTCAATCCCAAAGAAAGGCAATGTGAAAGAATGTTCAAACTACCGCACAGTTACACTCAATCTCACACACTAGCAAAGCAATGCTCAAAATTCTCCAAGCCAGGCTTCAACAGTAAGTGAACCATGAACTTCCAAATGTTCAAGCTGGTTTTAGAAAAGGCAGAGGAGCGAGAGATCAAATTGCCAACATCCATTGGATCAACGAAAAAGCAAGAGTTCCAGAAAAACATCAATTTCTGTGTTATTGACTATGCCAAAGCCTTTGACTGTGTGGATCACAGTAAACTGTGGAAAATTCTGAAAGAGAAGGGAATACCAGACCACCTGACCTGCCTCTTGAGAAATCTGTATGAAGATCAGGAAGCAATAGTTAGAACTGGGCATGGAATAACAGACTGGTTCCAAATAGGAAAAGGAGTATGTCAAGGCTGTATATTGTCATCCTGCTTATTTATCTTATATCCAGAGTACATCATGCAAAATGCCGGGCTGGATGAAGCATTAAGCTGTAATCAAGATTGCTGGGAGAAATATCAGTAACCTCAGATATGCAGATGACACCACCCTATGGCAGAAAGCCAAGAAGAACTAAATAGCTTCTTGGTGAAAGTGAAAGAGGAGAGTGAAAAAATTAGCTTAAAGCTCAACATTCAGAAAACTAAGATCATGGCACCCAGTCCCATCACTTCATGGCAAATAGATGGGGAAACACTTACAGACTTTATTTTGGGGGGCTCCAAAATCACTGCAGGTGGTGACTGCAGCCATGAAATTAAAAGATGCTTACTCCTTGGAAGGAAAGTTATGACCAAGTTAGGCAGCATATTAAAAAGCAGAGACAAGGCTATGGTTTTTTCCAGTAGTCATGTATGGATGTGAGAGTTGGACTATAAAGAAAGCTGAACACTGAAGAATTGATGCTTTTAAACTGTGGTGTTGGAGAAGACTCTTGAGAGTCCCTTGGACTGCAAGGAGATCCAACTAGTCAGGACTGATTTCCTTTAGGATTGACTGGAAGGACTGATGCTGAAGCTGATGCTCCAATACTTTGGCCACCTGTCGGGAAGAACTGACACATTGAAAGAGACCCTGATGCTAGGAAAGATTGAGGGCAGGTGGAGAAGGGGCCGATAGAGGCAGAGATGGTTGGATGGCATCACAGACTCAATGGACATGAGTTTGAGCAAACTCTGGGCATCAGTGATGAACAGGGAAGCCTGGTGTGCTGCAGTCCATGGTGTCACAAAGAGTTGGACACAGCCGATTGACTGACCTGAAGGAGGGGGAGACTTACAGCTAATTTTATATTCAAAGTCATGTGAGCCAAAAAGCATTGCGTTAAACATTTTAAAGTATTAAGAGGTAAATTGAAAATAAAAGTTGTCAGACTTGAAGGAGAGAACTTAACAGTGAACCTGTACTTAAAGACATATTACAGATTTTCAGGCTGAATAAAAATAAGTCCAGAGGTTAAGCTGAAGCTGCAAAAGAAAACAGAAACAGCAAAATAATGAAGAGACTGTCCAGTACCCTACTGTAGGTTGATGTCAGCACAGGTGGAACCTCTTGCCCTGACCCATTTTATTAATGATCACTTCTTCCTGAATTATCTACGTGGCGTTAGTAATGCCTGTTTCCTAACCATTGGCAATGTACAACAGGTGACAAGAATCGTTCCATTAGTTAATTAAATCAATTATTAATCAGATTATTTTCTAATGTTATTTATTATAATAATTAATTCAAAATGTTTAACATTTATTTGTTTACATGATTTTTTTTCAGGTTTAGATTAATCTCAGACCACAATATTATACCATTTTCAAGGTAAAAATACCTGTATTTTCATACTCTGTGTCACCAAAGATTTTCAACGGATTTCATCAAGTATATTTTACTCCTGAATTTCTTGTTTATAGGAGTTAAGTTCATGGCTATGTGTATTTCTTGCTCTCATATAAGTTAAAATTTTAAGTTGCCATGTGTGAGTTGAAAATCTTTGTTTACATAGGACTGTATTTGAGAAGAATCTCTAGTTATGTTTTTAACTCTTGTTGGCATTAATGACCAGACATTTCTAACAAGTAACAGAATTAAGATAAATTTAATTGCAAATATGATATATTTATATACTCTTGTGTATATATATACATATATTTATAAATTAATTGATTCAGCAAATATTTAAAATGTTATTGCAGCAATTCTAATACTAAATTATGAATAGGGTACATGAAATTTGATGTTGTTTTATTTGGAAACATGTATGTACTAAAAATAAATGATAAATGTTTAACTTTTCTTGTTATAAACGTTTATTTAAGCATATATTTTCAATTCATCTTTTCTGTCATGAATGGGTGTTATTGCCTTAAAGGAGCTCTATTGGGGTCACTGAAGAAGGAGAAAGGTGAAAAATATCATTAACCTACTGAATTCTATATCAACAGTCATTGATCTAACCACCTTAAATATTTTACTTATTCTTTTCTGGTTTCTAATGTGCCTGACAAGAGGAAACTCTGGTTTTTGTCAGTATAACTACTGTATATTTATAGGTATTCTCTATTCTGTTTGATGTTAGAATTGTTGAATTGTGTTTAATGCTTTTTAGTCACTAAAATCTGTCTAGTTTTGTTTGATTATTCCCAAACAGATCACATTTTACAAATGTACTTTAATGGCGAACATCTTAAAAATATCTTTAAATGCTGCTCTTTTTCTAGTCTTTTCATTATTACTGTATTTTGCAATGTGGGAGACCTGGGTTCGATCCCTTGGAAGGAACGAAACCCTGGAGGAGGGCATGGCAACCCCCTCCAGTATTCTTGCCTGGAGAATCCCCATACACAAAGGAACATAGACAAAGGGACCTGGTGCTACAATCCGTGGGGTTGCAAAGAGTCAGACACGACTGAACAACTAAGCACAATATTAATCTCAGATGGCACAAAGATCTAGTAAGACTGAATATTACATGAAATCCAGGTGTGTATTTGTACTTCAGCTCAGGCAGGTCGTGGCCAAAGTCATGGGGAGAGTCATAATCTCTCTTTTGCCTGGACCAGATGAAAGAGATTTTTATTCTTTAGTCCTTCCTTTCTCCATCCTTCCTTCCTTTCCTTCCACTAAGCTTTTCTGTTGTCTCCATTTTACAGAATAGCTCACTTCCAGTTTCTTCTTTTTGTTTTCTCTCAATTAATTACTGAATCTTTTATTACCTTCTCTTAGGAACCATGCAAATTATGTTTACAGTTATGTCAGAGAGTAAGAACTATAATACTTACTTTGATACAATGTATTTGAGCAGTTTTAAGTCTGATTTACATGTATTTCTTTGTAGATAAATATATATACAGGCACACTATAGGCTTTCTTGGGTCAGTTTTGCATCCTGGAATCTTTCTTTCCATCTATAGCACTAATAACTCTAATGAATTATATTTATATAAATATTTAGGTTAGCAAATTTATTTGTTTTATAAGGAGCTTTTGTTTAAAAGACTATCTTTTCTGTATTAAATCTCATCCTTAATATCAAAAATTGAAATTTAAATAAATAACTGCAATTTAAATAAATTATGATTGATATTGGGTAAGGTAAAACAGTTCAGCATGACTGTAAGAATAATTTTAATAACTTCAATCCATAATTAACTGAATGCCATTTTAATTAAAATCAATATTTCTAAAACTTTTCAATTTTTGTTAAACATAATATACATCAGTATTGCTTAGTTTTCTTTATTTTTCAGCAAATATGTTAACATTTATCATTACCAAATTATTGAATGACATTTTAATTGTACTTATTCAATGGAAATAAATTTGTCTTCAAGTTCTATCAATAATCTATACTAATCATAGTTCTATTAAATACATACAATGTCAATATGTCCTGTTGTAATTATTGTATGCAGAAATCATATATTTGCATCATATACTAGATTATATAATTTGATGTGGACAGAATATCTATCCCTCAACATTTATATTGAAATCTAATACCCAGTGTGATGGTATTAGGAGTATTAAGAGGGAGAGTCTTTGGGAGGTAATTAGGTCATAAAGTGGAGCTGCTATGAATGGGATTAGTGCCCTTGAAAGAAGAGGACATTGAGCTTTCTCATGTCTTTCTGACATGTGAAGAAGCAAAGATATGTTGTCAGCACAGGAAGGGAGCCCAGAAGAGGGCTTTCCCCAGAACCTGATGGTGCTCTCATGCTCATCTGGGACCTTCCAGCCTCTGCTGTTTATAAACCACCAGGTCTATGGTCCTTTGTTAAGGCAGCCCAAACTAAGACATAGTTCTATCAAAAAATCAATCTTAGCATTTAAAAGATACATATAATTATTTATGATTTCTGCTGTGCCAGCTATTGTGCTTTAATTTATCCTACTGTAAATGTCTGAGATATTATAAATTAAATAATAAGTATACATGCCAACATTGACAAGCAGATGACTTAAACCTTTAGGATTTAATGCACTGCAAACATTAACACTTTTTATTATTATCCTAAATGCCATTTTGAACTAAAATGAAACATTCTTTTGTGCTAGAGTGACTGTGTTTTAGGCTAATCCCTGATACCTCAGCAAAACTGAAATACCTTTTTTTTATAGACCTTCAATATAACAGCTAATAGTACTGCATTCTTACTCTACATTTTATTTTCTAAATAATGAAAACTGAATTCATATCACCATTTCAGTTTCTCATTATTTATGACACTAAATAAGATGGAAAAATTTAATTATGAAATATTTTTTGAAGCACTTGGTTGTGTATTTTAACCTTTTTAGTATTCTAAATTTCAACAGATGGTCATTCTAGCTCTTTCTAGCAGGGGTTTGAGTTTTTAAATAGGAGAGAAATGTCCATCCAATCAAATCTGGAGTCCTGAAAAGGTCAAATTTGTATAGTACATGGCAGTTATTCTCACAATGTATTAAACATTAGCAATCTGACAGCTTATTCTTTTGACACAATGTAGGACAATTTTCCATACAGAAAGCTTTTAACAAGAAAGAGAAAATGAAAGTCATTTGATGATTTTCACTACAACCTTTACCAATGCACAAATCATAGAAAGAGAACTCAAATATTTACAATTAGCTTCTTTAAAAATGTATTTTTTTCAGGAATGAAAAGTTTCATTCAATTTTTATATTCTCATATTCTGGTATTTATCTTGATCTATTTCTATATTTGCTATTTGAATATTGAAAAGGATGAATGTATTTCATATTTAGTATAAAGATAACATCATTCTTCATAGGAAAAAAGTGCACACTATGGAATACACTGATAAAATAAACCAAACATTTGGGAATATTGAAATAGTTCAACCTTAAAATGCAAATCTGTGGACAATTGGACATCCACATGCAAAAATATGAATCTAGACAGAGGTCTTTCACCTTTCACAAATACTAACCCAAAATGTATTATCAACCTAAATGTTAAACATAAGACTGTAAAACTCAGAGAAGATAACTTTGGAGAAGAAAACATAGGAGAAAACGTAGATGACCTTGGATATGATGCCTTTATAGATAAAACACCAAAAACAAAACCTCTCAAAAAAAGTGGTAAATTATAGATTTGGACACAACTGAGTGACAAAGCACATACACACGTTGTACTTTATTAAAATTAATGACAGCAACAACAACCTTCTGAGCTATGAAATATAATGGAAGAGAATGAGTATACAAATCACATACTGGGAGAAAATATTTGCAAAAGATGTATCTGATAAAAAGCTGTAATTCAAAATCTACAAAGAACTCTTAAAACTCAACAATAAGAAAACAAACAAACTGATTCAAAGATGGGCCAAAGACCTTAACCAGTATGTCATGAGGGAAGAGCCACATTGTACACACATTTTGAAATTTACATGTTAAAAAAATGGTTGAATCATGAACTCTTGTGATCATATTTTTACATTGGAAAACTATTTTGGAAGCAGTGTGAAAGAGGGAATATGGAAGGAAGAACTGGGGCAAGTGATAAATCAGTGAACCAAATAGGAGAAGAAACTATAAAATATTTTAAAGAGATGTTGGTAGGAGTCAACACAATATCCAGGATTTTGTAGGCAAACTATTTGTGGAACCACTTTTTAAAATGAAAAATCATGATCATTTAATTAGATGAGACAGAAAATTATTGAAATTTAGAAAGTAAATGATACAAATTACATTTTTAAAAAGCTGAAAAGTATCAAAAATATTTCAAACCTTGAATATAAACATTTTAATTACCTGCCAGACATGCCTCTTAATTTTGTTTTTTTCCTTTATCTTTGTCTCCTTTACTCCTTTATTTCAGTGATTCAGTAATTTCTTTCCCTACAGTGAGAACAGAGCATCAGCTCAGCCTTTCCTATGGCATCCTTTATCACAGTCATTTCATTAATTTTTTTATTTTTATTGTTAGCTTATTGTTAATTTTATGGATATTTTTGCAATTTTTCCCAAATGAAAAGATTATATTATACTTTTTTCTTATGTGTTCTTTATTGCATTAGGGCATTAGATTTTTACATGGGTCTAACTAATATTAAGTGCTCTATGAGTTCATGACACATAGTATGAGGCGAGTGTCTTATTTTCAGAAATTGGGAGGTGGGGCATGCAACTGAAGGACTCTAAATGTTGTCTTTATTATTTTCAATAAACACCTGCTTTTTCTAGAAGTATACACACTTGAGAAACATTTATAGGCTTAAAATGATTTCAGTAGTTTTAGTATAAACAACTAGGAAAGGTAAATGTCAATTCCATTGTGGGGCATAGTGTAAGCAAAACGGAATAAGGTGTTCTACATTGAATCTTTTATTCCCTATGTTTAAAAAATTATTTATTAATTTATTTTTGGCTGCCATGGGTCTTCTTTGTTGTAAACGGACTTTCTTCTGTTGCAGTGAGGAGGGCTCCTCTCTAGTTGTAACTTGTGGGTTTCTCATTGCAGTGGTTTCTCTTGCTGCAGAGCATAGGCTCTAGGGCATGAGGGCTTCAGTAGCTGTGGTGATGGGTTAGTTGCCCCATGGTATGTTGGATCTTCCTGGACCAGGGACTGAACCTGTATTCCCTGCATTGGCAGGCAGATTCTTAGTCTCTGGACCACCACAGAAGTCCTTCCTGTTGTTTGAAGGCTCATTACTTTTAAAATAATCTGTACCATAATTACCTGGAAGGGACTCCTCCATATTTCAAAGTTAAAATGAAATGATTCTCACTCCCATCCTATGATCTCTTCCTGAACTTTATATTTTTCTGCTTCTATAGCAAAGAACCAAATGTGATTAAAATTAATCACCATTTTTTATTTATTTTATTATTACACTGCATGAAGAACCAGTAGAATATAAATGATATAGATGACTTCTCTGTGTGTGTGCATGTGTTTTTGTTGTTGTTAGATCTATTAACTGAAAATAATAGCCTATCCATATTAGTGTCTTTTCACTTTGGTATCTTTCCACTAAGACTATTTTGAATGGTTTTGATTACACATTCAGTTTGTTAGATGGCTTTTTATATACATACTATATATGTATATATACATATATGCACATACATAGATACAGATACAAATGTATATATATGTATATTTATGTATATGTATATATATAACACATGGATATTTAAACCATTTTATTCATTTTATTTATGGTATATAATTTGCATACCATAATGTTCACCCATCTGATAGATGCAATTCAGCAGTTTTTAGTGATGCAATTCAGCAGTTTTTAGTAGATTTGTAGAGCTGTACAACCATTGCCATATTTGTTTCTACAAAATAGAATGATGCAGCCTTGCATGTTGGAGGAAATCTTGATGGTATTTTGTCAGTTCTCTATTTTAAATTTTGACACCAGAAACACTTCGTTATTTTTTTTTCCATTATAGTTTGATTTTGTTTGTTGTCATCTATGTGAATATATTCAGATTTAGATGTTTGTCATTTGAAAAATTGCCATCTTGCTTAAATGTGAGTTTTATTTTTGGATCTTTCTCCTCAGAAGTTTAATTTGCCTATTTTTAATGTCAAAAGAACATAATATTTATGTTTATTTCTTCTTTCTACTCCAAAATATTAAATAGTCTACGATATGATTAGAAATCAGTGCCGGAAAATATTTATGTAACTGAAACCAAGTGTAGGGTTTGCTCTCCCACATAAAACCACTAAAGTTATAGTAGTAGTAGCAGTAATAGTAGTAGTAGTAGCAGTAGTAGTAGTAGTCACTCAGTTGTGTCTGACTCTTTGCAACCCCACAGACTATAGCCTGCCAGGGTCCTCTGTTCATGGAATTCTCCAGGCAAGAATATTGGAGTGGATTGCCATTCCCTTCTCCAGAGGATCTTCCCAATCCTAGGATCAAACCTGGGTCTCCTGCATTGCAGGCAGATTCTTTACCATCTGCGCTACAGAGAAGTCTTTGTAGGATATTTAATATATTATTAATTTGTAAATAAAACACAATGTTATTGGTAACAACATTTAATATTTACTTTAAACATTAAGGCTTACACCCTTGCATTTAATGTTAAAATATTATATTTTAAGTATTTATGTCTGTGATATTTTTGGTGATTGAGATTTCTTTTTGGTTAGGGGTGAGTCAACTTTGAGAAAAATATGATATTATTTAATGTTATTTATTTAATATTTATACTAAAGCCTTCCCTGATAAGTTGGTAAAGAATCCACCTGCAATGCAGAAGACCCTGGTTTGATTCCTGGGTGTGGAAAATCCGCTGAAGAAGGGAAAGGCTACCCATTCCACTATTCTGGGCTTCCCTTGTGGCTCAGCTGGTATAGAATCAGCCTGCAATGTGGGATACCTGGGTTTGATCCCTGGGTTGGGAAGATCCCCTGGAGAAGGGAAAAGCTACTCACTCCAGTATTCTGGCCTGGAGAATTCCATGGGCTGTATAGTCCATTGGGTGGCAGAGTCAGATATAACTGAGCAACTTTCACTTTCTTTTCACTAAGGAAGCATATCAAGAGTTTATATATTTTATAAAAAGTACCTGTAAATGTTTACTCCATTTACACCCATTTTCATATTTTATGATGTATAAAAGCATAAAATTACATGCAAATTTTCATCAATAAAGGAGACAAGGCATATTGACCAATGGTTTCCCTAATAGCAAGAACCAAGGCACATATGGGCTATTGAATGTTAGAAACATTAGAAAGAAGATAAGATAAGCCTCATTAGAAAGAAGATAATCTTGTTTTGCAATATTATCTGTTCATTACTCTAAGCTATAGATTACAGAATTAGCTCCCACTGTTCCTTAAAAGGGCTTCCCTGGTGGCTCAGATGGTAAAAGCGTCTGCTCGCAATGCGGGAGACCCAGGTCCGATCCCTGGATCAGAAAGATCCCCTGGAGAAGGAAATGGCAACCCACTCTAGTACTCTTGCCTGGAAAATTTCATGGGTGGAGGAACCTCATAGGCTACAGTTCATGGCATCACAAAGAGTGGGACACAACTGAGCAACTTCACTTCACTTAATATCCATAGAGACAGTGATTCTGAAGACCCATTCTCTCAGTTCCTTGCTATGTTTTCTTGTAATACTGTCTTCATCGCATCTTTAATTCATGTCATCCACTCATTCACATGATCATACCCTAGATTTTATTCCTAACAACTTCACTATTCCAAATTCTAATATGCAAGAATCTTTATCATCTCTGTAATGTCTAACTCTTTGAGTGGCACAAAAGGGTTCACATACACCTTAATGATCTCATGCAGTTTTATTAGTTTAAATGTCATCTCCATGCTAATGAACCCAGTTTAAAGTCTACTCTTATACTTACTGCATAAGCTCGAGAAATAAACCCTAAATTCATGACCACTTATACTACTACTGAATTATAATACCTAAAGATCCTTCAAAAACCAGACCTTTGGTCTTTCTTCCATGCACAAGCAAGCTCCTTGGCTGTCTACCCCACTTTAATAAATGGAGTGGTTTTCCATTTTTCTATAGTTCTCCAATTTCTCCATTTGGAGAAATGGAGTGGATTTCCATTTTTCTGTGGTTCTCCAATTTTTAGAGGGAAAAAAAAAAGAAATATTTTAATTTTTACTGTTCTGTTTGTCTCATTGACTTGTAACCTTTTAGGAAATTGTGCAGTTGCTTTTATTCAGGATGTCAGCACTTCTAGCCACCTTCACTGTTACTACACTGCTCCTCAGTTCATTTCAGTCGCTTAGTTGTGTCCAACTCTTTGTGACCACATGGACTGCAACACACCAGCTTCCCTGTCTATCACCATCTCCCATAGTGTGCTCAAACTCATGTCCATCGAGTCAGTGATGCCATTCAACCATCTCATCCTCTGCCGTCCCCTTCTCCTCCTGCCTTCAATCTTTTGCAGCATCAAGGTGTTTTTCTTATGAGTCAGTTCTTTACATCAGGTGGCCAAATTATTGGAGCTTCAGCTTCAGCATCAGTCCTTCCAGTGAATATTCAGGACTGACTTCCTTTAAGATTGACTGGTTTGATCTCCTTAAAGTCCAAGGGAACCTCAAGAGTCTTCTCCAACAGCATAGTTCAAAAGCATCAATTCTTCAGCATTCAACTTTGTTTATGGCCCAACTCTCACATCCATACATGACTACTGGAAAAACCATAGCTTTGACTATGTAGAGCTTTGCTGGCAAGGTAACGTCTCTGGTTTTTAATGCCATCTATGTTTATAATAGCTTTTCTTCCAAGGTGCAAGCGTCTTTTAATTTCATGGCTGCAGTCTCCATCTGCAGTGATTTGGGGGCCCAAGAAAATAAAATCTGTCACTGTTTCCATTGTTTCCCCATATATTCGCCATGAAATAATGGGACCAGATGCCATGATTTCAGTTTTTTCGATGTTGAGTTTTAACCCAGCTTTTTCACTTTCCTCTTTCACTTTCATCAACAGGTTTTTTAGTACCCCTTCCTTTTCTGCCATAAGGGTGGTATCATCTGCATATCTGAGGTTATTGATATCTCTCCCTGCAATCTCAATTGCAGCTTATGCTCCATCCAGTCCAGCATTTTGCATGTTGTTCTCTGCATGTAATTTAAATAAGCAAGTTGACAATGTACAGCCTTAACGTCCTCCTTTCCCAATTTGGAACCAGTTCATTGTTCCATTATGGTTCTAACTGTTGCTTCTTGACCTGCATACAGATTTCCCCAGAGGCAGGTAGGGTGATCTGATATTCCCATCTCTTTAAGAATTTTCCACAGTCTGTTGTGATCCATACATTCAAATTTGTTTGTGTGATCCACACACAAGAGCTTCCCTTGTGTCTCAGTTGGTAAACAATCTGCCTGCAATGTGGGAGACCTGAGTTCAATCCCTGGGTTGCAAAGATCCCCTGGAGAAGGGAAAGGCTGCCCTCTCCAGTATTCTGGCCTGGAGAATTCTATGGACCGGATAGTCCATGGAGTTGCAAAGAGTCAGACACAACTGAGTGACTTTCACTTTCACTTCATACAGTCAAAGGCTTTATCATTGTCAATAAAGCAGATGTAGATGTTTTTCTGGAATTCTCTTGCTTTTTCTATGATCCAGCTGACGTTGGCAATTTGATCTCTGGTTTTTCTGCCTTTTCTAAATCCAGCTTGAACATCTGAAGTTCTCAGTTCACATATTTTTGAAGCCTAGCTTGGAGAATTTTGAGCATTACTTTGCTAGTTTGTGAGATGAGTGCAACTGTGCAATAGTTTGAACACTTTGGCATTGCCTTTTTTTGGGATTTAAATGAAAGCTGACCTTTTCCAGTTTTGTGGCCACTGCCGAATTTTCCAAGTTTGCTGGAATATTGAGTGCAGCACTTTAGCAGCAGCATCTTTTAGGATTTAAAATAGCTCAGCTGGAATTTGTGACAGATTTTATCACCAGAATTATTGCAATAGCTTCCTAAATGTTCTTCCTACTCAACACTTGCCACTTTTTAGATCATACTTAGCCCTGAGACAAACAGCTCTACAAATATCAGGATCAGTTATGATTAAGATTTGTGAATGGCTTAAAATCTAACAGAATATAAAAACCAACATTCTTATAATGACCTAGAATGCTCTAAGTGTTTTTGTCCTGCTAATTCTCCATTTGTTTTTGTAAACACTCCTCTTATTCATTGGCTTCCTCAAAGATATTGGTCTCTTTTCTACTCCTTTAAAATATGTTCCCCTTCAAAGAAATCAAGAAACTCCTACATCCTTGCCTATTCATTTCCACCTGCGTGTACCTACTGACCATACTTCTTTCCTTTCTTTAACCTAATATCACCTAGCTCAACCTTACTGTTTATGAAAACCATTAGTCCCATTTCAACTCAGCAATAGCCTCATCTTTGTTCATGATAATCACCATATATGAAACATACTATTTGTCTGTGTATCTTCTGTTTTCTTCTCCTATACAAGTCCATTAAGAGAAGAACTTCATATATGTTAAAAAATTATTTCATTAAAATTATATTCTAAATGAAACAACAGCAGGAAGAGCAAAAATCAACTAATTCAATTATAAAAATTTCAATACTTGTTTCAATATGGAGCAAATAATTGAGGGATCATTAAATATAAGATCTTTTTTTATCCTGGGCATCTATGAAGAAATGATAATTGAGCTGAGAGCTGCATGATCAGAAGGGGTCATTATTTTCCAGGGAAAATTAAAAAAAATAAGTGTAACTACCTGAACAAATGTAAATACCTGGGCTTCCCTGATAGCTCAGTTGGTAAAGAGTCCACCTGCAATGCAGGAGACCCCGGCTTGATTCCTGGGTCTGGAAGATCCACTGGAGAAGGGACAGGCTACCCACTCCAGTATTCTTGGGTTTCCCTTGTGGTTCAGCTGGTAAAGAATCTGCCTGCAATGTGGGAGACCTGAGTTTGATCCTGACACTGCCTCTGTCATTGGTGGAAGAGTTTTGCTACTGTGCTACCCTTAGAAAATCTTTCGAGTTTCCAGAAATTGTTGGGATTGTGTAATTTCATCCCCTCTTCTTTTTTCTTCAGATCTCTAGTGATTCTGACTTCCTATCATTACTATTTCATGAGTGCTTCAGCATCCATCACTATATTCCTTACCCTTCTTTCATATCTCTCCAAATGGTCCTTGGGAAAATTCTGTTTCCTGCAGGGTCTCAGACTGGCACAATTGGATATCCAAAAAAACACAGATAGTTTCTTTTAAGATTATGGACGCTGTTGAGAACCTCATTCTTCTTAAGTTGATATTCCACTGATTTCTGCTTTCATTTTGATAATTTTTCTTTATTTTGGTTTATTCTATTGTTATTTATAAAAACATTGATTTAATTAATTTGTGATCTTATTTTCTAATTTATGCACATAAGATGTGTGGTAGAGATCGGTGACTATAACAGGATTTTGTGTTTCCCTCTACTTGTGATCACAATGAAAAATTGTGTTTAAGAGTTAGGCATGATCATGTGGCCAAATTTCAGCCAGTGAAATATGAATTGATATGAAATGTACCAATTCAAGTTCAAGAGGAGAAATGTTACATCCTATAATTCTTTCATAAAACAAAGATGTTGCACTTTGTGTAGTAGAAATTATTTAGGAAGCTAGGTGATTTAATGAGCTCTGGAAAAAAGAAGAAACTTTGTCAAGAATACCATGACTTTATAAGCCAAGGAATAAGTATGGACATTTTTATCAGATTAAGTAAATTATATTTTTAGTGGCACTTGTCTGATTCTTGAGGTAGAGATAAAGTTATGTTTGAAAAAAGGGTTAGGTTTATATATCTTTCATTCAAAGGAACAAAATGAGGGGGAAAAAAAAAACTATGTTGAAATTCCAAATTGAGGAAGTTCTCTGGTGTTACAGTGGTTGGGATTTCGTGCTTTCATTGACTGAGTCTAGGTTCAGTCCAGGAAACTAATAGCCTACAAACCAGGGGTTGCAGCTAAAAAAGAAAGAGAGAAAGAAAGAAAAGTAAAGAAAGAAAGAAATCTCACAAGTATGTTTTACATAGTGATGAAATATTTATAGAAGTAGCATGATTTTTCTTTGAAATTCTTTGAATTTGGGCTTACTGCTTAGTGATGTGGGCTGATGAAGCAAGCAGATACAATTCAATCCAATATTTCATGAGAATATAATTTATGATATGCACTAGTCAGTTCAGACGTTAAACTTATCAGTCACTTGGGTCCATTAAAAAGATGCTTTATATTAATTTATGCATTGAATTTTATTCTGACAAATTTGACGATGTAAACAGTTGATAAACAAACATGTAGGACATTTCTAATGTTCACAAGATGTTTATACTCTAATATAATTAATTTTAAGAACATGAGGATCTTGTTATGGAGACAATGAAGTGGGAAAATTTATCATTTCTTTCATCAAATAAATCATCTACAACATATACCAGTTTTCAAATCATTTAAAATACATCGTTGTATTGAAGAGAGCATTATCTATTTAATAAAACGATGAGGCAATTTTCCAAAAATGTTGAGAAGAAAAGTAATCTTTCTTAATTGAACTTGAAAGAAATCTAATCATAAGAATAATAAAAAAGTAAATTAAAAATTATCAGTTGCATATCAGCTCTGTTTACGATACTACCTTTCTTCAGTACTGGTGTGAACTACATGTCTTCATAAGTGGGTGTATAAACCCGACTCAATGTATTTTCAGTATGCTTATTAGCATGATGGAATCCACTGATAAGTCCTTTTAATTAGCATGTGCTTGAATGACTCTTCCACTCTCTCTTTCTCTCTTCTATTGAATTTTAATTATTCTTAAAATGAAATGATAACTGTGTGGAGTTCTGTAAGATAAAATGAACAATTAACATACTCTGTCCACATCCTATTCTGGTTTTTAACATCAGGAATGCACGTTCTCAATTACCAAATCTTTGTTGTGATAAAATAATCTAAATGAGGCCGCTGTCCTCCAGTTCATAGTGAATCTAAGATTACTTGTAAAACACACTAGTAGAAATAAACATTGTACTAAACAAATGTGCTGATTAAACAATGTTTTTCACACTTTTTCTGAATTCACAAAATATTTTTTTGGTATTTATTCTTTTTACTTTATCTAGTAATTGTGTGAATGATTAATGAATGGACAAATGCTAACAAATGCTAATTACCATACATGGTAATAAAATAAATCTTTATATGTATTTATGATAATCATGAAGCTATCAATAAGCACTTTAACTGGAAATCTGTAAAGCAAATTAATACTAACCAAAAATATTTATTTTATTTCCATTTTGCTTAGGAATCATACCACAAAAACTCTTTAAAAATTTCAGACATTAAATGTGGGTGTAAGATGATATAAAATACGTGAATGCCAGATATATAACATTAAGAAATTTTTACGGTGGTTTAGTCGCTAAGTCTTATCCGACTCTTGTGACCCCATGGACTGTAACTCACCAGGCTTCTCTGTCCATGGGATTTTCCAGGCAAGAATACTGGAGTGGGTTTCCATTTCCTTCTCCAGAGGATCTTCCTGACCCAGGGATTGAACCTAGGTCTCCTGCACTGCAGGCAGATTCTTTACCAACTGAGGTACTAAGGAATTCCCAAGAAATTTTTTTTTTTTTTTTAAATCACTTTTATTTTATTTTATTTTATTTTTTTAAGAATAATTACAGAAAGAATTTATTGGTAAAAACAGTAGGTATTATCCAAACTATTCTTTTTTTTTTTTTTTTTTTTTAATTTTATTTTATTTTTTTTTTTATTTTAGTTGGGGGCAACTACTTTACAATACTGTAGTAGTTCCTGCCATACATCGACACGAACCAGCCATGGATTCACACGTGCTCCCCCTCCCAAAACCCCCCCTCCCCCCTCCACCCCCCCCTCACATCCCTCTGTGTCATCTCAACGCTCCATCCCCGAGCATCCATCCCATGCACAGAACATGGAATGGTGCTCTGCCTCACACATGACAATACACATGTTTCAATGTTATTGTCCCAGAACGTCCAACCCTCACCTTCTCCCTCAGAGTCCACAGGACTGTTCTATGCATCTGTGTCTCTTATTCTGTCTCACATATAGGGTTACCATTACCATCTTTCAAATTCCATATACATGCATTAGTATACTGTATTGGTGCTTTTCTTTCTGGCTCACTTCACTCTGTAAATGGGGGCTCCAGTTTCATCCATCTCAATAGAACCGATTCAAATGTATTCTTTTTAATGGCTGAGTAATATTCCATTGTGTATATGTACCACTGCTTCCTTATCCATTCGTCTGCCGATGGACATCTAGGTTGCTTCCATGTCCTGGCTATTGTAAGCAGCACTGTTTACAATAGCCAAGAAATTTTTAAATGAATGATACATAGGTGTTTTTTTACTTATTTTTTATGAATATTATTGAACACAATAATATCAGAAAACAAAACAAAACAATGTTTCTATGTGTTTTTCTTCTTAATGTCAGGGCACATTATCCTTCTTTATGTCTTCTATCCTTCTTAAATCTTCTATTGGGTTTTATTTTTAAAAGACATATAGATATGTTGTATATATATATATTATTTTCTAACAGAAAGATAACTCCCTATCATCTGTCTGAGAGCCTCAGTGAGATCTCTGTTCTAATTAGGAGTTTAAGTGAGTCAATACTGTGGTACAGCTTCAGTTAGTTTCAATATATTGAGGACAATATATATTTTGTATTATCATTGGCTATTCCATCCTGTAAGATTTGAGGCTCTAACAGTGAGATTTAATTTTACCATCCAGTGCAGCTACCCCAGATTCCTACACCATCATGAACTCAGAGGAAAAATGTAGAGGTGATTGGCAGGTCTAAAGATTATCTTGTATTAGTCCCAATCCAGGGATAGAATGCCCATCCTTTATGTCTCCTGCATTGGCAGGCAGGTTCTTTACCACTAGTGTCACCTGGGAAGCTTGTTTTAAGATTAGATTTGCCCAAAGGAAAAATAAACTGTCATGCTAGAAAGTAGGTTTAAAACTCTGAGCAAAGCACCCAGAGAAGTTAGACTCCCACCTTTCCACAGAGTCTGGGAAATGGGGAAGCTCAATCTTTCTTAAAGGTTACATTTCAAAGGTATGGCTCCCATGCCCCTTAAGAAAAGAATACTGCAGTGTGAAACTGGCAAGAAACTTTACAACATATTCACATATTGAAGAGCCATAAATATAATCTGAAATTACAATTTTTCTAAAGTAAATGTTCTAAGTAAAGGGAGATGAGGACCTAGAGTCTGGAAGAAGCTTGTATAAAAATTACTCAGGGGAGGGAAATGTTAAGGTCCCCTTGACCAATTTCTCCTTTTGTTTTCCCATTGAACAACTTAGGAAAACTAGTTCTACTTCACTTCAGGCAGATTTCTGTGGTTAAATGCTAATTGAAACTTCTACCTAGACTTTATGGTAAGGATAGTTGCTGGATGGTCTGAGCAGTCAGGCAGTCAGTCAGTGAGGGGAATTCCTGTGGAAAGAAAAACTAAGATTAGTGTTGGGACCAGACTATAAAACTCAGTTTCTGAGACCAGAAGTCAAGTCCAGAAGATTCCTAAGTGTTGGACTCAAAGTGTCTTTAGGAGGTAAAGCACAAGCAGCCGTGGTAATCCAGGTAGATATTTATATAAAGCCCTTATGAATGGGAAAATATACAGTCTGTTTCTAGTTAGTTGACCTCAGGTGGTAGTTCTTGGCTCGCTGAGCCCTTTGAGAGACCCAGTCATACAATATGTATGGGCTAGTCATGTGACAGTGGGTCACATGACATGGGTGCTAATTCTATTATAGCAAGTAAAATGGTATTTGGAAACAATTAATCTAGTCATGCATAAATATTGTACAATGCAAGTATAAGCACACCAAATAAATTCAAAAAAATAATGCAAACAATGCCAATTACTAATACAACCACAAAAATTATACTTAAGCACTGAAGCATTAATCAATGAAATCCAAAATATAAGATGAATGAAGCCTGCCTGTGTGAAATGGTAATACAAAAATGTTAATGTAATGTTAAATTTATACATTAATGTACAAAAATGATTTCTGTACATCATGTCTTCTTATACAAAAGTTATTAAATAAAAAGCTTCTAGAATTCTTTACAAAGAGTTCAAAAGCTGTGTGGATGCAATATAAACATTAAATAAGAGCTTACTATTCAGTAGTAACTAAGATGTCAAGCTGGATTTAGAAAAGGCAGAGGAACCAGAGATTAAATTGCCAACACCCACTGGATCATTGAAAAAGCAAGAGAGTTCCAGAAAAACATCGATTTCTGCTTTATTGACTATGCCAAAGCCTTTTGGATTACAATAAACTGTGGAAAATTCTGAAAGAGATGGGAATACCAGACCATCTGGCTTGCCTCTTGAGAAATCTGTATGCAGGTCAGGAAGCAACAGTCAGAACTGGACATGAAACAACAGATTGCTTACAAATAGGAAAAGGAGTATGTACAGGCTGTATATTGTCACCCTGCTTATTTAACTTATATGCAGAGTACATCATGAGAAATGCTGGGCTGGATGAAGCACAAGCTGGAATTAAGATTGCTGGGAGAAATATCAATAACCTCAGATATGTAAATGACACCACCCTTATGGCAGAAAGTGAAGAAGAACTAAAGAGCCTCTTGATGAAAGTGAAAGAGGAGAGTGAAAAAGTTGTCTTAAAACTCAACATTCAGAAAACTAAGATCATGGCATCCGGTACCATCTCTTCATGGCAAATAGATGGGGAAACAATGGAAACAATGACAGACTTTATTTTGGGCGCTCCCAAATCACTGCAGATGGTGACTGCAGCATTGAAGTTAAAAGACGCTTACTCTTTGGAGGAAAAGTTATGACCAACTTAGACAGCATATTAAAAAGCAGAGGCATTAGTTTGCCAACAAATGTCCATCTAGTCAAGGCTATGGCTTTTCCAGTAGTCATGTGTGGATATGTGAGTTGGACTGTAAAGAAAGCTAAGTGCTGAACTATGGTGTTGGAGAAGACTCGTGAGAGTTCCTTGGACTGCAAGGAGATACAATCAGTCCATCCTAAAAAAAAATCAGTCCTGAATATTCATTGGAAGGAGTGATTTTGATGCTGAAACTCCATTACTTTGGCCACCCTATGCGAAGAACTGACTGATTTGAAAAGACCCTGATGCTGGGAAAGGTTGAAGGCGGGAGGAGAAGGGGATGACAGGGGATGAGATGGTTGGATGTCATCACCGACTCAATGGACATGAGTTTGGGTAAACTCCGGGAGTTGGTGATGGACAGGGAGGCCTGCCGTGCTGCAGTCCATGGGGTGTCACAGAGTCGGACACGACTGAGCAACTGAACTGACCTGAACTTAACTGATGAAAGTATTAAAATTTGCATTCAAATGTAACAATTGGATATGATTTTATAGGAATTAGACTAAAGAAATAAATTCTTTCAGTTATAACTGCTTAAAATAATGGTAGATAAAGAGACTTTTCCATAATGGAAGAAAAGTATAAATTTGTTAACAACTTTGGAGAGCAAAAAAATCTAGTAATATGGAATATATACTTCTCTAAAGTCTAACAACTTCATTTATATGTACATGCCCTCTAAATGTTCTTGTATATGTACACCAAGTGAAATGTTTAAGAATCTTTCCTGCAGTATTATTTGCATAATTTAAGAACAGGAAACAGCCATTCTTCATAGAATGGAAAAAATGAAATTGTTGTTGAAAGAACTATGTACATTGTTTGTATCTGAACAAATATCTATACATCATCATGAATAAGTCTTCATAATATACTGATGAATGTAAAAAACACTTGGAGAATAATACATCAATTTTAATTTATTGAAAGCATATTAATGACAATAGCAATTAAGACAATTTGTACATTCCATACATATACCTATGGAATACACAGTGATGTGATGTAATGTATAAAATATATTTTGGAGCAGTACATAACAAATCCATGATAGTACTTACTTCTTAAAGGGAGTTTTGAATTGGTGAAGAAGATAAAGAAATCTTAAATATTACTTAATTTTGTTAATAAAATAAATAACATAACTGAAGCAAAAATGAAAAAAATATATATGTTAATTGCTAAGGCAATTGCCACTGTTTCCTATTGGGAGATGTTCCTAACGCATCCAATACTGGCTCGTGTTTCCCTCTCATCATAAAGATGTTGTACATATATACAATGGACTATTTCTCAGCCATAAAAAAAAATATTTAACTTTGGCCCTTGAAGGAAATAATACAAATAAACATTTTCAGCAACATGTATACTGCACTTAGAGTTGTATTATATACATATTTTCTCAAGAAGGAAATAATACCATTTTCAGAAACATGTAACTCATCATATTAACAGACAAATATTGTATGAAATATCATATATATGTAGAATCTCATTTTGAAAAAGATGCAAATGAACTTATTTGTAAAACAGAAGCAGACTTACAGACATCAAAAACAAACTAATGGTTATGAAAAGGGAAACATGGTGGGGGAGGATAAATCAGCAACTTGGGATAAATACATGCTTACTACTACATACGACAAGATAGGTAACTGACGAGGACTTACTATATAGCACAGGGAACTCTACCCAGTATTCTGCAATAATCTGCATGAGAAGAGAATTTAAAAAAGAATGAATATATGTATACATATAACTGAATCACTTTGCTGTACACCTGAAACTAACACAACATTGTAAAACAACTCTACTTCAATAAAATTAAAATATTAAAAATAGTTTCCCTCTCATGCCCCCATTACAAATAGTCATCGCATTTTATCATGTATTTTTTTAAGGCATGTAAGCATGTTTGCATGAAGGTATTTTTCTCCTTGTTCCCTCTGATAAAAATGGAAGGTCAGACAGTTTATTTGAAATTCCAGTAGCTAACAGAAAGACTCCTACATAGTAGGATGTATGCATATGTATTAATGGATGGATAAATATGAACCTTTTAATTTAATCCCTCAGTGAGTGTCTCTGGGAATTGCTAACATGTCAGTTACCTAGAGAAAGACCCATTTTTATATCTATATCTATGTCTGTATCTATATCTATATGTACATAGGTTCAGCTGTATGACAGATGACTAATTGTTTAGTATAAATTATATATTAAGGTTATTGCATGAAAATTGCATCTCTAAATGTCTAACTTACACATGAATTGCTAAGAAGGAAAAACACTTTCTGTTTTTACATTACATGTTTATGCTGGCGATGCACAATTATATTCAGAGTACTGTGTTTATTGAAATTCTTACTCTAAAATGCAAATAAGAAAGGTTTTGGAGATTTGAAGGAAGTTATTCAGAGCTGACAGCATGTAGGGATCATTGTGCTTGCATGCTCAGTCGCTCAGTCCTGTCTGATTCTTTGTGACCCCATAGACTCTAGCCCGTCAGGCTCCTCTGTCCATGGGATTTCCCAGGCAAGAATACTGAAGTGGGTTGCCATTTCCTCCTCCGGTGGATCTTCCCCTACCCAGGGATCTAACCCATATCTCCTGTGTCTCCTGCATTGGCAGACAGATTCTTGATCACTGAGTGACCTGGGAAGCCCAGGGATCATTGTAGGAATTCATAAAATGTGAGTTATTTTTATATGTTTAAATTAATCAAGGCTTTAATATTTTATTTTCATTTGCTATAGATGCTGTTTAAACTTAAAAGTCAAATTTATTTTTTTACTATCTGGGATGATAGAGTTTTATTTAAAAATAATTTTTGAAGAAGAGTTTTTAACAAATTTAAAAGGATTTTTAGAAATGTCAATAGACACTTCTTTAAGGTTATCTTTAAGACCAAGAATGATACCATATTTTGGTTTTTAGCTTAGCTCTTTGCCATGAATAATTGAAGTGCCATTTCTTCTAACTCATGGACTCTAGATGAAAATGAAAGCTGACACGATTTTGTACATAACTTTCAAGCATGACATAGGAAAACTTACCCTGTCAATTCCATTTAAAAATAAACAAAAAGCTGCCAACCTGTGTATGTTTAGGCTGTCTCAGAATTCTAATATCAACGATAAGTGTAATATTGTCTAATGGCTCTTTATTTTATGTCTTCTTATTTAATCAGATGTTTAAAAATAACTAGCTGGTATGACTGGCATTTGAAATAAGCTTCTTTTTTCCCATTTATAGAACTTGTAACAATCACTTAGTCATGTGAATTAAAATTACTCCATATGTTTGATCAAAATGTTAAAAAATATAATCCCTAAAAATAAAAATCATGCAGACAAATTAACATTATTTTAACACTCAGTCCTTGGAAATTTTAGTAAGGTAAGCTATATATTTTGGATGAAATTAAAATGGGTGTGTATTCATTGGATATTTTAATTTTTTTAATGTCAAATATTCAGTTCAGTTCAGTCGCTCAGTCGTGTCCAACTCTTTGTGACCCCATGAATTGCAGCATGCCAAGCCTCTCTGTCCATCACCAACTCCCGGAGTCTACTCAAACCCATGTCCATCGAGTCGGTGATGCCATCCAACCATCTCAACCTCTGTCGTCCCCTTCTCCTCCCGCCCCCAATCCTACCCAGCATTAGGATCTTTTCCAATGAGTCAACTCTTCGCATGAGGTGGCCAAAGTATTGGAGTTTCAGCTTCAACATCAGTTCTTTCAATGAACACCCAGGACTGATCTCTTTTAGGATGGATTGATTGGATCTCCTTGCAGTCCAAGGGACTCTCAAGAGTCTTCTCCAACACCACAGTTCAAAAGCATCAATTCTTCGGTGCTCAGCTTTCTTCACCATCCAACTCTCACATCCATACATGACCACTGGAAAAACCATAGCTTTGACTAGATGGACTTTTGTTGGCAAAGTAATGTCTCTGCTTTTAAATATGCTATCTAGGTTGGCCATAACCTTCCTTCCAAGGAGTAAGCGTCTTAATTTCATGGCTGCAATCACCATCTGCAGTGATTCTGGAGCCCCAAAAAATAAAGTCTGACACTGTTTCCACTGTTTCCCCATCTATTTCCCATGAAGTGATGGAACCAGATGCCATGATCTTAGTTTTCTGAACGTTGAGCTTTAAGCCAACTTTTTCACTCTTCTCTTTCACTTTCATCAAGAGGCTCTTTAGTTCTTCTTCACTTTCTGCCATAAGGGTGGTGTCATCCGCATATCTGAGGTTATTGATATTTCTCCCAGCAATCTTGATTCCAGCTTGTGATTCTTCCAGCCCAGTGTTTCTCATGATGTACTCTGTATATAAGTTAAATAAGCAGGGTGGCAATATACAGCCTTGACGTACTCCTTTTCCTATTTGGAACCAGTCTGTAGTTCCATGTCCAGTTCTAACTGTTGCTTCCTGACCTGCATACAGGTTTCTCAAGAGACAGGTCAGATGGTCTGGTATTCCCATCTCTTTCAGAATTTTCCACAGTTTATTGTGATCCACACAGTATAAAATAATGAAAATTTGGCATGGGTAAAATACATGTGCTCAAGAAAGTTGCAATGAAATGACAAGAAATTTGAGTAAATCTTAGCTGTTGGAAAATTTACTCATAGATTTAAAATAGTTTAAACCAGAAACTTAAAAGGAAAAAATTCTTAGTAGATTATTTAGTCTGCTAAAGTGAGAGTAAAGGTTATACTGATGTCCTTCTGAAAGTGTGAAGTTTGTGTGTTAGCCAAAATTTATACATGTATCCATAATAAACTATGTCTTTCCAAAATAAAGAGTCTACATAAAGGTTAGTTACATAGGTGAAGGGTTGTACTATCAAAATTTTAACACTGACGCAAATCAGATTGAAGAATCCAAGAAGTAGTTGCTACTCTTGGCATGGTGCACAGAAGTGAAGAAAACAGAGCAAAGAAAAGAAGGAGTTCCTAAGAAGGTTGTGAGCTTAGAGGAGTCAAGTATAGAGGTAGTCTTGAACCCTGTCTATGGTTCCTGACCAGATTTTTGCTAGTTATATCTGATGGAATGTGATGAAACTGAAGGTTTTCTGGGAGTGATAGAAATTAGAGGCTGGAATCAACTGCCAATGGCAAAGTCAAGTGTTTTTGCTGAGACTGAGAGCCAGGGTGGGTCAAAATGCCACTGACTGAACAAGATAAATTATCCTACAGAAAATATGACAAAAAGAGCAATTTAAATTATTTTTGGTGACACTGATTAGGCTGTGTTCAGTAATTCATTTTTTTTTTCCCTCCAAGCTACTCTCTGTCCACACTTGGTGAAGATATATGATCCCCACCATAAAAACACTGTGATCCAAACTATCACTTAAGTTGGAGTTCAATGGCTCTTTTATCCCCTTTGTTTTTCACATCTTGTGTGCAGACAAGACCCCAGTCTGATTGCCTGAATCTTTGCATTTCTGCCAGGGTTGACTGTCTGTAGATACGTTATTAATGATCAGTAAACCATACAGATGCAAGATGATGGAGTAGAAGGATGTGTGCTCATTTCTCCTGCAAAAACTCCAAAACTGCAGCTTGCCACTGAGCAACCCTTGACAGAAGAATGTTGGATCCCACCAGAAAAAGATTCCCCATGTCTAAGGGTAAAGGAGAAGCCCAAGCAAGATGGTATGAGGGGGGAAATTTCATTGAGAATCAAACCCCCTATATGCCAGACACGTTAAGAGGGGTCAAGCAACCCTTGTACACAACAGGAGCCAGAGACCACACAGAGACTGAGCCAGATCTGCCTTTGAGTGTTTGAGTGTCTCTTGCAGAGGGAAGGGTCAGCAGTGGCCTGCTTCAGAGGCAGGGGCTCTGGTTGCCGCAGACCACCCAGCATGTGGCGTAAGCCCTCTTGGAGGAGATCCCATTAACCCCAGCATAGAGCCACTGAGATGATGACCCACAAGCTGCAGAACAGTTATCACAAATGAATTCTCACACTGTTAAGAAAGTTCTGGTACCCACAACATATTTCCCAACCTGGGGATCTGGCAAAGGGACTGAGAACCCCTGGAGAATCTGATTTGGAGGCCAGTGGGATTTGATTACAGAACTTACTTAGGACTGGGGAAACAAACTCTTTGAGGGCACAAACAAGATCATGTGTATACCAGGACCCAGAAGAAAGGAGCAGTGATGCCACAAGACTGACCCAGACTTGCCTGTAAGTGTCTGGGAGTCTCCAGCAAAGGTGAGGGTCAACAGTGGCCTACTTCAGGGTCAGGGGAAATGAATACAAGAATGCATGCACAAGACCTTTTGAAATGTGTTGCCATTATCTTCATTACCCCTACCATAGTATGGTCTATGTCAAACAACAGAGAGGGAACACAGCCCCACTCATCAACAGAAAATTGGATTTAAGATTTAGTGAGCATGGCCCTTCAGAACAAGAAAGAGTTTCCCCCACAGTCAGTCTCTCCCATCAGGAATATTCCATAAGTCTCTTATCCTTACCTATCAGAGAGCAGACAGAATGAAAAACACAGTCACAGAAAACTAATCAAACTGATCACATGGACCACAGCCGTGTCTAACTCAATGAAACTGTTAGACATGTCGTGAAGGGCCAACCAGTATGGACGGATCCTGGTGGAGATTTCTGACAAAACATGGTCTACTGGAAAAGGGAATGACAAACCACTTCTGTATTCTTGCCTTGAGAGCACCATGAATACTATGAAAAGGAAGATATGACACTGAAGATGAACTCCTCATATCACTAGGTGCCCAATATGCCACTGGAGAAGAATGAAGAAATAACTTCAGAAAGAATGAAGAGAGAGAGCCAAAGTGAAAACAACACACAGTTGTGGATGTGACTGGTGATGGAAGTAAAGTCTGATGCTGTAAAGAGCAATATTGCATAGGAACTGGAATGTAGGTACACAGATATAGGTAAATTGGAACTGGCTAAACAGGAAATGGCAAGAGTGAATATTGACATTTTAGGAATCAGTGAACTAAAATGGACTGCAATGGGCAAATTTAATTGAGATGACCATTATATGTACTACTGTGGGCAAGAATCCCTTAGAAGAAATGGGATAGACCTCATAGTCAACAAAAGAGTCTGAAATGCAGCTCTTGGGTGCAGTCTCAAAAATGACAGAATGATTTCTGTTCGTTTCCAAGGCAAACTATTCAATATCAAGGTATTCCAAGTCTATGCACAAACCACTATGCCAAAGAAGCTGAAGTTGAACAGTTATATGAAGACCTACAAGACCTTCCAGAACTAACACCCCAAAAGATGGCCTTTTCATCATAGGGGACTGGAAGGCAAAAGCAGAAAGTCAAGAGATACCTGGAGTACCAGGCACATTTGGCTTTGGAGTACACAACGAAGCAGGGCAAAGACTAATAGAGATTTGTCAAGAGAACATGCTCTCTTCCAACAATACAAGAGAAGACTCTACAATGGACATCACCAGATGGTCAATACTGAAATCAGATTGATTATATTCTCTGTAGCCAAAGATGGATAAGCACTATACAGTCAGCAAAAACAAGACTGGGAGCTGATTGTGGCTCAGATCATAAAATCCTTACCTCAAAATTCAGACTTAAATTGAAGAAAGTAGGTCAAGAAATGCTTTACCATTCAGGTATGACCTAAATTATATCCCATAAGATTATACAGTGAAAGTAACAAATAGATTCAAGGGATTAGATTTGATAAAGTGCCCAAAGACTTATGGACAGAGGTTCATAAGTACAGGAGGTACCTCCTTTGTATAGGAGGCAGCGATCAAGGTCACTCCCAAGAAAAAGAAATGCAAAAAGGCAAAACGGTTGTCTGAGGAGGCCTTACAAATAGCTGAGAAAAGAAAAGAAGCAAAAGGCAAAGGAGAAAAGGAAAGCTATCTCCATCTGAATACAGAGTTCCAAAAAAAATGGCAAGGAGAGATAAGAAAGCCTTCCTCAGTGATCAGTGCAAAAAATAGAGGAAAACAACAGAATGAGAAAGACTAGAGATCTATTCAGGAAAATTGGAGATACCAAGGGAATATTTCATGTAAGGATGGGCACAATAAAGCACAGAAATGTAATGGACCTAACAGAAGTAGAAGATATTAAGAAGAAGTGGCAAGAATACACAGAAGAACTGTACAAAAAAGATCTTCATGACCCAGAAACCAGGATGATGTGATCACTCAGAGATATCCTGGAGTGAGAAGTCAAGTGGGCCTTAGGAAACATTACTAGGAATAAAGCTAGTGTAAGTGATGGAATTACAGCTGAACTATTTCAAATCCTAAAAGATGATGCTGTGAAAGTCCTGCACTCAATATGCCAACAAATTTGTAAAACTCAGCAGTGGCCACAGTTTTCATTCTAATCCCAAAGAAAGGCAAGGCCAAAGAATGTTCAGACTATCACACAATTGCACTCATCTCACATGATAGCAAAGTAATTCTGAAAATTCTCCAAGCTAAGGCTTCAACAGTACATGAACTGAAAACTTCCGTATGTTCAAGCTGGATGTAGAAAATGCAGAGGAACCAGAGATCAAATTGCCAACATCCATTGGATCATCAAAAAAGCAAGAGAATTCCAGAAAAACATCTACTTCTGCTTTATTGACTATGCCAAAATATTTGACTGTGTGGATCACAATGAACTGTGGATGATTCTGAAAGAGATGGGAAATAAAGACCACCTGACCTGCCTCCTGGGAAATCTGTATGCAGGTCAAGAAGCAACAGTTGGAACCGGACATGGAACAATGGACTGGTTCCAAATTGGGAAAGGAGTACATCAAAGCTATATATCGTCACTCTGCTTATTTAATGCAGAGTACATAATGGGAAATGCTGGGCTGTATGAAGCACAAGCTGTGAGCAATATTGTCAGGAGAAATATCAACAACCTCATATACGCAGATGACACCACCCTTGTGGCAGAAAATGAAGAAGAACTAAACAGTCTTTTGTTGAAAGTGAAAGAGGAGAGTGAAAATGTTGGCTTAAAATCCAACATTCAAAAACTAAGAACATGTCATTGGGTCCCATCTCTTCATGGTGAATAGATGGGGAAACAATGGAAACAGTGAGAGACTTTATTTTCTTGGGCTCCAAAATCGCTGTTGATGGTGACTGCAGCCATGAAATTAAAAGGCACTTGCTCCTTGGAAGAAAAGCTATGAACAACCTAGACAGAGTATTAAAAAGCAGAGACATTACTTTGCCAACAAAGGTCCATATAGTCAAAGCTATGGTTTTTCCAGTAGTTATGTATGGATGTGAGAGCTGGACCACAAAGAAAGCTGAGCACCAAAGAACTGATGCTTTTGAACTGTGATGTTGGGGAAGACTCTTGGGAGTCCCTTGGACTGCAAGGAGATCCAACCAATCAATGCTAATGGATCAAATATACCAGGGATGATCAGATTCCAGAGAATGTCACTGGCTATGCTATTCCATATAGATGTTTAGGTTAGCTGAAGCACTATAGTGTACAAGCAAAGATGGTGATCTGCAGCCATAAGAGGGTATGAAATATTGCCATTTGTAGCAATATGTGTGGACCTAGAGAATATCTTACTGTCAAGTAAGTCAAAGACAAATATTATATATACAATATCACATATATGGAATCTAAAAAACAATGCGAATGAAGGTATATACAAAAACAGAAACACTCATAGACACAGAGAACAGTCTTATGGTTACCAAAGAGGAAAAGGTGGGATGGAGGATTAAATTAAGAGTATGGGATTATAGATACACACTACTATATATATATATTAGTACTATATACATATAGTAATTTATATATATATATACATATATATGTGTGTGTGTGTGTGTGTGTGTGTGTATATATATATATATATATATATAATAGCAGCCCACTCCAGTACTCTTGCCTGGAAAATCCCATGGACGGAGGAGCCTGGTAGGCTGCAATCCATGGGGTCGCTAAGAGTTGGACACGCCTGAGCGACTTCACTTTCACTATATATATATAATATAAAACATATATGTGTGTGTATGTATATATATATATATATATATATATGACCGAATCACTTTTTTGTACACCTGAACTAACACAATATAGTAAATCAACTATACTCCATTTTTTTAAAAGAAAAAAAAGGGAAAAAATGGGGGCTCTTATTCAATACTTTTATGAGAAGTCTTCTGTATGTTTTTTATTTTTAAAATGACATAAAATACTGCATACTCAAAATATTCCATGACAACACTCAGTTTGCATTTCATTCACAGTTTATGTGATGGAACAAAATGTTCCCTTTTAAAAATGGTTTCTCAATAATTTGTGACAATTAGAAACACAAGTATGTTCATAATTATCCTAAAGGCTTTATATGCTACTTGACCTCACTTTTGTGTGTTATTTCATGGATGTATTTATCAACCAATATATATTTACTACTTTTGATTGTTCTTAATTACTGTGCTCTGGATTTTCCTCTTTTAATTGGTAGCAATGTCACTTATGCACAAAGTTGGAATGCTATTCTTGCAAGTATGAAGTTAATAGATCAAAATGAAGCATAGGTTGAAATCTTTGAAATTGCTATAATTATTTCATAGCAGAAGTGATAAACTCTAACCAAAAATGCTAGGGGTTTATAATTTTTTACTAATGTACCAACTTACTATTTAAGATATAGTTTTATTTTATAGTGCTATAGATCTTTTACATTATTATCAATGAGGTTGTTGAAATGTGTGCATGGATTTTTGTTTTTTTTCCATGCATCTATAATCTAACTTTGGTAGCCTGTGATGCTTCCTTTTGTTTGACTATCAGGGTGATCTACTGAGCTTATCTTGTCTGCTGAATGAATGATGAAGTGTTATGTGATATTGTATTAGGCTAAACAAGGGTCTTGGAAGAAGGATATTTTAAGTGACCTATATTTGGAAAAACTGCACCTGAACCAGATAAGTGTGTCAGAGAATAGTGGATACTATGTATGCATTCTAGCTTGAACCATTATTCTTGAGCCTGTGAAAACCTACAGTGTAATTGAGTATAAGATATTTGGTCAAAATCATTGCTGAATTCTCAAGAGGGCAGTGAGTAATATTCCCTTTCCTTCCTAAGTATTGGGCTTCCCTGATGTCTCAGATGGTAAAGAGTCTGCCTGCAGTGCGGAATACCTGGGTTTGATGCTTGGGTCGGGAAGATCCCCTGGAGAAGAAAATGGCTACCCACTCCAGTATTCTTGCCTGGTAAATCCTTCCTAAATATTTACCCAGTTTTGAAAGATTGATGAATAATGAAATGTTGAATCCAAAGCAATACAAGATCACAGCTTGGGCTTTTGAACAGATCAAACTACTTAAATTTACTCTCAATTCTTACTGGAGATGTGCAAGATAAAGTGACTAACTCTATGGAGCAGACGTATTATTAACTTACTGACTCAAACTCATTCAGTCATGTTGCCGGAGATAGAAACAGCCTCTGCTTATGATTGCAAAGGCTGCCTTTTCCCCAGACGTTAACCTAGCCTACTTACACATAGAAGCAAGAATAGTGAAGTCTTCTATTTTTATGAAGGAAGTAAGACCTGTAAACTTAGAGAAGAATGATTCACATGTATTCAGTGACTATTGCGTACCACAAGTACCTAGTATTTCACATCTATTCCACTGGGAAAATCTAGGAGATATTGAAAGGGAAGACAGAACTAATAGTTCAGAATCTATGCTAAAAAAGCATGCGAACTGGGATTATCATTGACTCTAATTATCCCCTATCTTTTTAAAGATATTTCCTTCTAGTACCAAGAGATTTGGTGTACCCAAACTATTTGCTGCTAATGTTTCCTACTCATTTGTGGGTTATCTTCTTTTTATCTCTCAATGAAATTATGAGATTTTAGGTTCTTGATGTTTGGAGTAACAAAATATCATCAGATTTAGACTAATACTTCATGACTCATAACAGATCAAACTTTTTTAAACTATAAATGCAACTTCTTTATTCATAATACTTTTCTCTTTGAAACCTCTTATTATTGTGCATGATATTCACAATTGTCATGCCGATATCCAATATATTAACATATCTGATCAGCAATTTATAGAGAGAGACAAAGAGACAGAGAAACTGGGCTTCAGAACCATAGATTTGATAAATTACTAGAATTCTCCACACAGCTCTTAAATCAATTTTTATAAACTTGAGCACATCATGAGTGCACACGTGCATATGCGCGCATACACACACACACACACACACACACACACACACACACACACACACACAACAAAAAAAAACACTGGTATTCCGAAAATATGAGATTAAAAATTAAGAAGAAACTTTATCTCTCCTCTCCTTTTCCACACTCTAAGATGGTTATTTTCATTTTACTTCCCTAATATATTTCATAGCAAAAACATCTATAATGATAAAGAACATATGTTATTATGCTGGTCATAAGTAAATTGGAACTTTTGGAAACATGACAAAATATTGAGAGGGGAAACCTCTCAGTATACTTCAGTTAAATAAGTCTTTGAACATATTCTCTAGAGATAAAATTCAAATCATTAATTATGGGAAATTGCAGCAGAATATAGAGTTGACTCCTAGTCACATTCACACATAGGTATAAACATTGAGGAAGGAGAGTCATATTTTACCCATGAATAAGTGTGTTATAGACCCTACATTTTAATCTCATGTGATTATAAAGGAAGCTGCCCAACCAAGTCATGATTAAGCAGTATCAATCCTATTTTAAAAATCATTACATATTGATCTGTAACACAACAAAATCATTTATATGCAGACTAGGTGATCTAAACCTTTAACAATTTTCCATTTCACCACAACTGCCTTAGGGTAATGGTCTGCAGGATTCAGCTTACGGTTCCTCACAGAGCCTCTTGTTAGCATCTCTTCTCCATTTGCATTCAATAGGACAGGTAGGCAGGTTGAAGTATTTTCATCATGAAAGCTGACAAACACTACAAATCAAGACTTCTTTCCACCTCTATAGGAAAAGCCTGTTTTTGAGTATTTACCAGCACATCACTGCTTAAAATCCACATAGGAGATTCAGAATCATAGTTTTAAATATTTTATTATTCATGAGAATACATTATTTTGAATTTTATTGTGATACGAGCAAATAAACTGAAATATATTTAGTCCAAGAATGATTTTAACTTTGCTGACATTTAAATGTATCACATCATTCTTTCTTCTTTGAGAGCAAGTGGAAAGGCAAAGAGTTGAACTTTGTTGTGAATTTCCAACCAACTACCTCTCCATTCACTTTTATATATAGTTGCCTCTTTTTAACCTTTCAAGATGAACGATAAATTGCATCTTCCTGAACCAAGTTCATTGTTCAGTTAATGGAATCTCTGCTTAAAATCAAACAGGCACTGATCAGTTTACAGATGTTATTTTATTACTGTCAGTTGGGTCATACATTTTTCTGAAGTGAAAGTAAAAAAAAAAAAGACAATTGAAATATTTCGAAAGATAATGTTCTGGAAGTAATAATTCACTGTTGAAAACCACAGTGAGATTGCTGACAAAAGATCAAGTTTGGGTCAATAAAAAAACAATTTGCTTTTTCTTCCCTGCAACTAGTTGTTTTTTTTTTTTTACATATAATATGAAAATGTAAGAAGTTATTTTTTTCTTCTATTAAGGAAATAAATCTCTCTTGCCATCATCATAGAAGTAAATGTAATGTGAATTGCAGAGACAATTTATTTAAATAAAAACATTCATTTAGAAATACAACTATATCTCAGTTAGTAGTCTCTAACTAGAATTAGGTGAAATGTTACAATTGTTCATTGCAGTTATTGAACTGTGAGAAATACTAAATGCATACACACACACATACGTACACCACTTCTTACTTCACTTCAAAATGTGTAGGTATTTAAAGGCCTTCTTTTACATGTTGAGTATGGCTAAAAAATAGAAATTAGTGTCCTATTCTTGGAAGGTGTCTAAGAAGTCTCCAACTATTTAGAGTGTACAGAAATTTCTATAAACCATAGAGTTATTTATAGGATTGTGTTTTGGGGTTATGGAGGTTAAAAAATTGTAGGCTTGATTTGTTCATAACAGTAACAAAGGATAATAATTAATCTGTATAATGGTAAAACAGGTATATTCAGTTCACAATACCCAGGTAGAGAAAAGTGGATGACGAGGACAAGAACCACAAAAACCAGATTAATTGATGACCTGAAAATATACAGCTTTAGCACTTAGGAACTGATTTCTCCTATCCAGGTTTGTAGTCTAAGCCACCATGAGAAAATTGTTCGAAATAAATTGAACAAAAATATAGAAAATTTAAAACTCTTAGTTTGAATATTTAGCAGCAAAATAAAATTTCAGAGCTTTTAATTCCTTGAGATTTTAATAAGATCAGGCAATCAAGAAAAACCAAGCATGAAAGAGAAAAGCCAAAATGAAAAACAATAACAGTAAATTGACCAGAGAGTAGGCAATTGAAAAATAGTTTAAAACTTAAAGATTAAAAAAGTATAAAGACTTGAATGAATATACTTAGAGAATGTCAAGAAATTATTATATTCATAGATTATGTACCATAAAAATATAATGTAAAACAAAGATCTAATTTTTCTACCCCAAAATATTGAATTAAGAACTAGAATATAGAGCAGTCTTTACTGAAAGGTTAAAATAAATTAAAAAAAAAGAAAAATAGAGAATATGAGGATATAAGAGAGTTATATGAGGAAATTTAAGAGATTTAATATCGCAAGGGAAATGTGAAATAGAATAATGACTACATATGAACCAAAAACAGAAGGAAAATAATCAGTGAGAATAACATCATGAGACTTCAAACTGAAAAATGCTAAGATAGTCTCTAAAATGACTCAAGTTTAGACAAATTACCAATTTTATCTTACAATTCTGAAGACAAGAAAAGCATTAAAAGGAACAAAAAATAATGCACAACACAAAGAAGCCAGAATGGCATCATGTTTTGCCTTATCAATTACAAATTTTAGGAAATAATAATATATTTATTTTAAAGAGTGATAAAGAATCTTCCTGCCAATGCAGGAGACACGGGTTTGATCCCTAGGGTCAGGAAGGTCCCCAGGAGAAGGAAATGACAATACACTCCAGTATTCTTCTCTGGGAAATCCCACAGACAGAGGAGTTTGACAAGATATAGTCCATGGGATTGCAGAGTCAGACAGGACATAGCAACTGAATAACAACAACAATTTTAAAAGTAAAGTATATACATTCAAACAATAAATAAACCTACATTGCAAAAGGCATTTTTAGACAAGTAAGTATAGAGCAAAATTATCTCTCATGAGCCCATTTTCAAGAACTAACTTAAAAATTTAATTCAGAGGAACATGGGAATAATATAAGATATAAGAGCTTGTGATATCCAGATAGCAATGAAACAACAACAACAGAAACAGTAAAACAGCAACAACAAAAGGATCAACACAAAGACGGCTGGGTAGGAAACTATTAGGAAACTGGTCCCAGTGGGAACAGGCTAGAGTGTTCCAGAATAGAAACGAGGGGGAAAAGAAAAATGAAAATCCCCAGTCAGCAAGGAAGATATTTTGACTAATAGCATTCAAACTTTCGAAGTTGCTATAAAATGAAACAATTCAAAGTGAAAATAAGAGTAAAAAAGCAAAAACAAAACAAACAAACAAAAAATCTCTAGGAAAAAGTAAGAGCAAATCACCACCACCAAAAGCCTTTAATATTGAATAACTTTCCCTAGTGTGAAGCAAATGAATTGTGGCTGGCAGGATTTTAGCAAATGATAGAGACATATATTAAACTTTGTTCTTATTTCTTTGCTTAAAGGATACAGCATTAGATCCAGGAAAGTAATATAATCATAACTCACATCTGTTTCAATGTGAGCTATATTTATACAGTAGTTGCAATATAAATGGTGTTCTAAATTTTATGACCAAAGTACTGAAAAACTTCAGAATGGATTCTGATACAAATGAAAGTTAAAACAGTAACAATCTAAATATATGTGTCCTTTGCTATAATTTAGGATACGGAAGTAGGATGAGAAAACTAAAATAGTACATAAAACAAATATATCTTTAAATGTGGAGAAATCCTGGGTCTGTGTAATATTCAATTGATCAGCAACAACAAAAAGACTTTAAATATATAATTTAAATTTATAAGTGAATGCAAGGTGAAGACTTCTAAGAGCTGTAAAAGCTTATAAAACATCAGGTGCCAGTAAATATAGTGTCTAATTTTAGCAAATCAGTAACAGTATCAAAAATAATATTAGAATTATGCAGATATCCACAAGAAGAATTAAAACAAAAAAATTAAAAGAGCATGTCTATGACAGTAGGACTGAAGGAAAAAAGAGAAGAGGGAGAAGAACATTGCTTTTCTGTTCAATTCATTTCAGTCTCTCTGCTGCTGCTAAGTCGCGTCAGTCGTGTCTGACTCTGTGTGACCCCACAGACAGCAGCCCACCAGGCTCCTCTGTCTCTGGGATTCTCCAGGCAAGAATACTGGAGTTGCCATTTCCTTCTCCAATGCATGCATGCATGCACACTAAGTCGCTTCAGTCGAGTCCTGCTCCTTGCGACCCCATGGACCACAGCACACCAGGCCTCCCTGTCCATCACCAATTCCTAGAGCTTACTCAAACTCATCTCCATTGAGTCGGTGATGCCATATAACCATCTCATCCTCTGCCATCTCCTTTTCCTCCTGCCTTCAATCTTTCCCAGAATCAGGTCTTTTCTAATGAGTCAGTTCTTCACATCAGCTGGCCAAAGTATTGGAGCTTCAACTTCAGCATCAGTCCTAATGATGAATATTCAGGACTGATTTCCCTTTAGGATTGACTGGTTTGATCTCCTTGAAGTCCAAGGGACTCTCAAGAGTCTTCTCCAACACCACAGTTCAAAAGCATCAGTTCTTCAGCACTCAGCTTTCTTTATGGTCCAACTCTCACATCCATACATGACTACTGGAAAAACCATAGCTTTGACTAGATACACCTTTGTTAGCACACTTTGTTTTTAATATGCTGTCTAAGATTTTCATAGCTTTTCTTTCAAGGACCAAGCATCTTTAATTTTATGGCTGCAGTCACCACAGTTTTGTAGTATTCTGATTTAATATTAACTATTTTTCTATTCTTGAAAATTTTTCAGTAAGTATCTTTCCACCATTGTTCTCCATAATAGTCTCTCTTTATTTCAACATCACAAATATACATTCAATTTTTAACTAATCTACAAAGATTATGTCCTGACAGATGATTTTATCACATAAAATCAAATCTTTCCATCTCATCTACAGCCTTCTTTAAACCTGAACATACTGTGCCTTTAAAATGTTATCCTCATTAACCACACTACATGCCCATTGATCAGTTCATCTCCAGTTAACCAACTAAATACTTCTAAAAGTTAAAGAATTAGGCAATTGGGCTAGAATGTTGGTGAAAAATCAAATGCTTTCATTCAGTAAATACTGAAATAAAATTATAATGGGGAGAAATTGTTTAGCCTAATACATATGTATTATTAAGTTATATATGCTTATAAACATGTATCTACAAGAGATAAATTTTATTTTCCCTCTTACTTTAAAATAATTATGCATATACACATGGAAATAATGTTGTTTGTCGGTGGTAATTATGATATATATGAATCTAAGTCAAGTTCCTTACAGATATTTGCATTGCATTCATTTGGCATGACCAATGAATGTCAAATAGAAATGAATAAATACCCTGTTATCAAGGAATATATTATATTTAATCCCTGTGATCTTTCCCCCAGAACCCATAACCCCAAGAAAAGCATCAGAAAGACACACCTGAGGAATATTCTAAAACATACCTGACCAATACTCCTCAAAATTGGCAGTGTCATAAAAAACAAGGCAACACTAAGAAACTGTCAGCCAAAAAGTGTCTGAAACAAGACCACTAAATGTCATGTGGTGTCTGCATGAGATCCTGAAACAGAAAAAGGATATTGGCTAAAACTGAGGAAACATGAAAAAAATTTATGAACTTCAGTTAGTAATACTGTATCACTGTTGTCCCATTAACTGACAAATGTACCACGGCAATGTAAAAGTTTAAGGATAGGGCAAATTGGGTATCAAGAGTAGAGAAATTTCTCTGTACTATCTTTGGTACTCTCTTTAAATCTAAAACTATCCTAAAAATGGAAGCTTATTTAAATCTTTTTTAAAGTAATGAAACTGAAAATGCACAGTGAAAAAGATAAAAGCAAGAACATTCAGGTCAGTAGGGATATAAAAAGTTTGTTTCAATCAAAGTTGTTTTTTTTTTTTTTAATAAGTGAGAGATTTCTTATGTAGAACAAATGGGATTTAAAAACATACCTCTTGTCCTTCCTGGTCATCTATGACCTGTTGTAAAAGAAGTATTGTTTTGCCATCATAAGAACCAAAGATTCAGAGTAGGGAAAATGAATTAAATCCCATCTTTCATAGTAAAATCGTTCCAATTTATATTCTGACTCTACCATGGGCTAGTTAGGCCAAATCTCAGCAAATCACCTGTATTGCATTACATATATTGCTTTTCTCATAAATAAAATGAAGATATAATGCCTATCACATAACTTTATGTTATTAGTAATTAATTGAGACATTTGATGCAAAGCAGTAGGATGGTTACTAGTATATCAAATGTGTCATTTTACCGTGACTTGAAGAAAAACAGAATAGTGGTACTAGTGAAATTGCCCAATACATTAAAATGATTTAAGATGTAGTTCATTCTGTACCTCAAGAAAAATACAGCTAGTTTAATATAATTCTACTTATTTCCTGATGTTCTGCAGAAAACTAACCTCATCCAAAGCAAGAGATGAGATATAAGGGGGAAAAGGTTGCATGGTCAAATGTAAAAAATTAAACCAATTACTAATGAACTTAAAGCTTCATATAAGCTGAAGAAAGACTTATATACTATTTAACCAAGTTCATCATACATTGCTACCCCAGGTTGCAACTTAACATAAAACCACAGATGTGAGTGGAGTGTATAACATGAGTGACTGCACAGAGCAGTCATGCATTTTCCGAACATTTTTGACTCTTTTTCTGTAACACAACTCATTATAGTGGTCCTCAAAGCATTTTCAGAAAATTTTAATTAAAGTCAAATTCTGATATCAGTATTTGTCAATTTAGACATAAATAAAATCCCAAGCTCTCCAAAATAGAGATACAGCACTTTTCATTTGGTCGTGCTTAGCATAATTACACACAAGTTTTCAATATAGTTCCTTTCAAAATTTAAATACCTTTAAATTTGAAAAAATTCATAGCACAAGTTTAAAAAGTTTGTATCACAAAGTGAATTTCTCAGGTAGCAAATGTAACCAAACTTTTTCATACAGCTATATGTGCCATAAATATGAACTAGAAAGTAACAAAAATAAGTGAGAAGCTTGACATATATGTTTGCACATACACACACAAACACATACACACAAAACATCAAGGAAACAAAACAAAGGAAATTATGACTGGATTAATTTAAAGAGATTTAAACATTTGTGTCCATTGCTCATGAGAGAGTTGTTCTTCTCAGAAGGAATATAGGCTAGTTATTCCTATTCACTCTGGTTATATAAAAGATATCAAGAATACGTTGAGGTGTTATATTTACAGGGCTTCCCTGGTGGCTCAGATAGTAAAGAATGCCTGCAATGTGGGAGACCCGGGTTCGATCCCTGGGTTGGGAAGATCCCCTGGATTAGGAAATGGCAACCCACTGCAGTATTCTTACCTGGAGAATTCTGTGGACCGAGGAGCCTGGAGGGTTTAGTCCCTGGGGTCGCAAAGAGTCGGACACGACTGAGTGGCTAACGCGCGCACGTGCACACACACACATACACATACACACACACATTATGTTTAAAAACATTTCTGTGGATCTACACGGTGAATTAATTCTTAATTTTGTGAGTGTTCTGGAATCATTTGATAATATGATGACAGCTACTGCTGGTATAAATATATGAGTATACAAGGCACATCCACTCAAGACTGTAATTATGATTTCAAATGATTCATAGACTCCCTGAATCCTATTCATGATTTATGGTCCTCAGGTTTTAGTCTAGAGACTTAGCGTAAAGGGCATTTTCCCATCCTGCTTAGTTAAAAAAAAATTCTAAAAGAAATTTTAAAGCCGTGACATGCACACTAATTTTAAAAATGTTATTTCAGTGAATGAATGTAACAGACATTCTGTAATGCATGCAGAGATATAATTTAAAATGTGTATTAAAAAGGATGGCTATAAGAGTGATATTCCCCTCAAAAACATTTTATATTGAAAAAACAAAGTTCTTCAATGGGAAGTTTAAAAAGAGAATATGATTTTCAGCAAGAATCCAGATTTTTAAGAAATGCAGTTTTCACTGAGGTACTCAAATACCTATGACAGAGGAATAAACAAATTGGTGTAGAAGAGCAAAATCATATGTAGGGAACAAGTAATTTATTTTATTGCAACTTATAAATTGAAATAATATCTTTTGTTCTAGTGCTTATCATCTAGCTGAATCAAAACATTAAAATTAGCTATTGAAAGCAGTAGGAGAACCAGCTACTCTGGATTGGGACTGTCAAAGTGAAACCTCTTGGAAATCAATGTCTGAATTAAATGTGGACCTATACTTTTATATGACACTAATTCAGTAAATCCACTACATCCTGTCCCTTTCTCTTTTACTGCAGTCATAGGCATTCTTACTGCTTTCTATAGCATAGCCTTCAAGTAGAGAACGTTATAGTAATACATTTGCATATTTTCTATGAAGTTTTTCAAAGATATACAGACTTGTAATAAGATACTAAATCTCCTTGTGTACAAATGCATTTCATAGAGCTTTGCTGTATAGTTGCAATATCAGAACATTGAGATTACAAAATCTCTCTCTCTCTCTCTCTCTGTATATATATATATATATACACATATGTAGGGGCTTCCCTATTGGCTCAGATGGTAAAGAATCTGCCTGCAATGCACCTGGGTTTGATCCCTGGGCAAGGAAGATCCCCTGGAGAAGGGAATGGTGATGCACTCCAGTATTCTTGCCTGGAGAATTCCACGGACAGAGGAGCCTAGTGGGCTACAGTGCATGGGGTGGCAAAGAGTCAGACTCAAGAATATATATTTTATTTTATATATATATTCTCCAGGGCATCTTCCCAGCCCAGGGATTGAACCTGAGTCTCCTGCGTTATGTCAGATTCTTTACCATATGAGCCGCCTGGGAAAATAGAGAGAGAGAGAGAGAGAGAGAGAGAGAGAGAGAGAGGGAGAGAGAGAGAGAGCGAGAGCGCCTTGGGTTTTGTAAAGCCGCTACGTTTGGGGATGGTTTGTGGTGAGATAACCTATAACCTAAATAAGCCCCTTCTTAGCCCCTCATCCCTTTCTAACCATTCAATAATTGAACCTTTGCTTTTTTAATCCACTTAAATTTTGGTGAGTTTTACATCAGAATTATATAGAACACTACAGATTACTGGTCTCTACAACAAGAATTTCCAGTTTATTAGGTCTGACATAGAGCCTGAGATGTGCATTTCTAAATTTTCCTCAATTCTGATGTCACTGGCCTACCATTCACCCTTTGAAAACCACTTATCTAATGTATCCCATTAAAATTATACAGGATACTATATAATATTATAGAATCTATATAAAATACTATATAAAATGTTACTTTTCATATTTTATTAAATGTTTAAATTTATTTATATTGTCCAGGAGTATATTTTATCACAGTGATATTTGTCTTTGGCCAAATATTGACTTTTGACATGTGGCCTTATTCTCTATTGCTACATAACACATTCACCAAAATTTAATGATCTGAAACAATACATATTTATTACATTGCAGTACCTGTGATTCAGAAATCTGGGTACAGCTTAGTTAGGTCCTTAACTACAATGTCTCTCAACACTTTTCAATCTTCCTTCCAGATTATTTAATCTCACATGAAGACTCACCTAGGGAAGGTTGCTCATTTTTCGGTGACTGAGTCGTGTCCAACTCTTTGCGACCTCAGGGACTGCAACACTTCCTTGTCTTTCTCTATCTCCCGGAGCTTGCTCAAACTCATGTCCGTTAATTTGGTGATGCTATCAAACCATCTTGACCTCTGTCAGCCCCTTCTCCTGCCTTCAATCTTTCCAAGCATCAGGGTCTTTTTCAATGAGCTGGATCTTCACATCAGGTAGCCACAGTATTGGGGTTTCAGCTTCAGCATCAGTCCTTCCAATGAATATTCAGAGTTGATTTCCTTTAGGATTGACTGGCTTGATTTCCTTAATGGGAAGGAGGAAAGGACACTTCCAATATACCCTCACTAACCACTCAAAAGGCCATTGACAGAATTCAGCTTCTTGTAGGCTGTCACCTGAAAGTTTCCAAGTTTGTTGCCAGGTGGAACGGAGAAAGAGATAGAAAGAAAATCCAAACAAAATGAAATACACACACTTTTAAAAACTAATCTTGGATGTAATCCTCATCACCTTTGCCAAATATTTTTTGTCATAAGCAAGTCAGTAGGCCCAGTCACACATGGGAAGCAGAGTCATCAGAGCATGAATACCAGGAGCTGGGGAACATTGTGAGTCATGTCTGAAATTGACTACCACGGGGAGGTTGAGAATTTGGCAAAATATGTTAAGGTACACATATAAAGGGTATTCCCAGGTGGCTCAGTGGTAAAGAATCCACCTTACAACCAGAAGACGTGGGTTCAATCCCTGGGTCAGGAAAGTCCCCTGGAGAAGGAAATGGCAACCCATTCCATTATTCTTTCCTGGGAAATCCCTTGGACAGAGGAGCCTGGCAGGCTATAGTCTTTGGGATCACAAGAGTCAGAGGTGATTTAGCGACTAAACAACAATACACACATATAAAGATGATATGAAATAAATAACAGAAAAATGCTATGAATTTTTAAAATTCTACTGTGATGAAGTTTTAGACCATTAGCAGAAAGGGGACTTATTTTAAGAAATAGCTTTATGTATTAACAATAGAAATAACTCAACTTTTCATATAATGTGTGACTGTTGGTTTCTAATCTAGGCTGTATGTCTGTGAGGATATACATATATTTAACACAACTAGCCTATGAATATGTACTTATATACCTTGCTCTTTTTAATGAGATTAATTGGTTTGGAAAGGATGTTAGTCCTTTGAGTAAATTTCCTTTTGGTACATATACCCATCTTTCTTCTAATATCTGTGCCTTATATAACTATTTGAAAGTGCCATAAACAAAGTCCATATTGGTAGACACTTGTTTTCAGTTGTCACTAACCAATATTTTTTCCCCCAAAACAAGTATATTTCTAACATAAATACATAAAAGTAGAAAAGCTGGGGAAAACATAGAGTGCATTTTTCATTTTGAAAGCTATTCCTGAACGTCCTGGAAGAATGTTTTACCCAGTTTTCCATATAATTCACTAATGTACAGGAGAACTGTTCATATACTTGTCCACACTGTGAATATTACAGGTATTTTGTACTTGACAAAACTGATTGCCAAAGACTGGCTTCCCATTGAAGGAAAATATGTATTTCTCTTATTTTAAGTATAACTGGTCATATTTCAACAGGACAGTTTCAAAAAGCCAATTGTCTGAAGTCATTCTCTTCCCATAACAGCTCATAACCAGTGCCTGTTCATTTCTCCTTATACAGTAGCAATCTGACAGTCTCCAAACTACCTGCTGGCTTATTGTTTAGTTGCTATGTCGTGTCCTGCTCTTTTGGGACCCATAGCCTGCCAGATTTCCCAGATAAGAATACTGGAGTGGGTTGCCATTTCCTTTTCCAGGGGATTTTCCCAACTGAGGGACTGAACCTGAGTCTCCTGCATTGATAGGCAGATTCTTTGCTACTGAGTCACCAGGGAAGCCCTTACCTTCTGGGCACAGGCTCACCTTTGGTTTGACTTCTTCCTCTGATCAACTCTACATTCCTATACTTTGAAAAGATGTGAAGTTTGCACTCCCAAATTTTTTCTCAACTTTTGTCTTTATTTACCATCTTCCCCTCCCTTCCTCCTTCCCTTCCTTTCTTCTAGCTGTCATTAGTTTGCAATTTAGTACACTTATTTTGTTTAAAAGGCATCTCACTGCTTAATTCTGGACAAATTTATTAAACACTTGTTATCATGATTTCCTCTGTTATCTCATTCTTGATGACTCCAACTATAAGTATGGATTTGACTTCTCCCTCTAGCCTCTATTTCTTAATTTCCTTGTTCATATTTTCTAGGACTATTATTAGTCATAAGCATATTTCAGTTCAGTTCAGTCGCTCAGTCGTGTCCGACTCTTTGCGACCCCATGAATCGCAGCACGCCAGGCCTCCCTGTCCATCACCAACTCCCGGAGTCCACCCAAACCCATGTCCATCGAGTCGGTGATGCCATCCAACCATTTCATCCTCTGTCATCCCCTTCTCTTCCTGCCCCCAATCCTACCCAGCTTATGGAACAACAGACTGTTTCCAAATAGGAAAAGGAGTACATCAAGGCTGTATATTGTCACCCTGCTTATTTAACTTATATGCTGAGTACATCATGAGAAACGCTGGGCTGGAAGAAACACAAGCTGGAATCAAGATTGCCAGGAGAAAGATCAATAACCTCAGATATACGGATGACACCACCCTTATGGCAGAAAGTGAAGAAGAACTAAAGAGCCTCTTGATGAAAGTGAAAGAGGAGAGTGAAAAAGTTGGCTTAAAGCTCAACGTTCAGAAAACTAAGATCATGGCATCTGGTCCCATCACTTCATGGGAAATAGATGAGGAAACAGTGGAAACAGTGTCAGACTTTATTTTTTGGGGCTCCAAAATCACTGCTGATGGTGATTGCAGCCATGAAATTAAAAGATGCTTACTCCTTGGAAGGAAGGTTATGGCCAACCTAGATAGCATATTTAAAAGCAGAGATATTACTTTGCCAACAAAAGTCCGTCTAGTCAAGGCTATGGTTTTTCCAGTGGTTATGTATGGATATAAGAGTTGGATGGTGAAGAAAGCTGAGCGCCGCAGAATTGATGCTTTTGAACTGTGGTGTTGGAGAAGACTCTTGAAAGTCCCTTGGACTGCAAGGAGATCCAATCAATCCATCCTAAAAGAGATCAGTCCTGGGTGTTCACTGGAAGGACTGATGTTGAAGATGAAACTCCAATACTTTGGCCACCTCATGCGAAGAGTTGACTCATTGGAAAAGACCCTGATGCTGGGCAGGATTGGGGGCGGGAGGAGAAGGGGACGACAGAGGATGAGATGGTTGGATGGCATCACCGACTCGATGGACATGTTACTGTGTTCTATATTCTTTTTGTATGTAAAATAAATGTAGTTTATTTTTTTTCACTCATTTATACATTAACATTAATTAAACATTAATTTATTTTTATCTCTATAAATGAATATTTCACCCTTTTCCACTTGCTTTGTAAGAAGCAAGGTAAAAAGAGAGTGTCAGGATAAAAATATGGGAGGAGCATAGGTGCAGAGAAAGCAGATTGTAGGAAGAAAGAGATCAAATTTAAAACAATTATTTTAAGAGAAGAAGGAGATTTTACCAATGAGATGCTAGAAAAGCTATGTTGACTTCTTCCTCCTTGATAAATTTTAAGAGAAGTAATGTCAAGTTATACATGAGTGAAAAAAAATACAAAACACGAAATTACAGTTATTCTACACACAGAAACATATAGAACATGAGAGCATCCTTATGACTGATAACAGCTCTCAACACACACATACCGAGAAGGCAAATGAAACCTATCAACTATTACATTCAAATGCTCTAAACACAAGAAGATCTGGTATTACATATTATAATAGAAGTTATATATGGTGCTTTCTTGACACTCCCCTCAGAAAAGAAATACAACTTGAATTTGTTCAAGAGTTTTGATATGATCTTAAATTTTTAACTACAGCTATGCCAGGAGGATTCACTCAACACTGCGGTAAATCTCCAAAGTTTTCTCCAGCAAAATACATATAGGGAGGTTAAAAGAGGGAGATAGATAGAAAGCAACCAACAACAACAACAAAAAGGAACATATACACTAAAACTATAGATACCTTTCAAGCAAAGAAAGTGAAAGGGTTGTTTTTGGATGATGATTCAAACATATTGCAATTCATATTTCTGTGATGCAAATTGGACATCAGCATACTTACTGAATTTTTGATTATAGTAAATAATTATTTAAAATATGATAGAAAAATTAGCCCCTATCCTTCTTTATGATTCATGGTAAAAATAAGATCATGACATCCAGCCTCATCGCTTCATGGCAAATAGACGTGGAAACAATGGAAACAGTGACAGACTTTATTTCCTTGGGCACCAAAATGACTGCAGATGGTGACTGCAGCTATGAAATTAAAACATATTTGCTCCTTGGAAGAAAAGCTATGATCAGCCTAGATAGCATGTGAAAAAGCAGAGACAATATTTTGCAAACAAAGGTCCATAGTCAAAGGTATGGTTTTTTTCAGTAGTCAGGTATGGATGTGAAAGTTGGACCATAAAGAAGGCTGAGTGCTGAAGAATTGTTTTTTGAACTGAGGTGTTGTAGAAGCCTCTGGAGAGTCCTTTGGACAGCAAGGAGATCAAACCAGTAAATCCTAAAAGAAATCAGTCCTGAATATTCATTGGAAGGGCTGATGCTGAAGCTGATACTCCAGCACTTTGGCCACCTGATGCAAAGAGCCAACTCATTAGAAAAGACCCTGATGCTCGGAAAGATTGAAGGCGGGAGGATAAGGGGATGACAGAGGATGAGATGGTTGGATGGCATCACCGACTCAATGGACATGAGTTTGAATAAGCTCTGGGAGATGGTGGACAGGGAAGCCTTGCATGCTGCAGTCCATGGGGTTGCAAAGATTTGAACATGACTGAGCAGCAAAACAACAAAATTATATCTGCCTAACTCTTCTATAATATTGGATGGTTAGATGGAAAAAGGTATTGATGTCAACTCTCTTCATGAATTGATAATTATTAAAACTCTGTGTATATTTTAGAAGTACTTCAGAAGACAAAGTGAATCATGAAAGTAAATAACAAAAATAAAGTGGAAAAGAAAAGCAGTGTATTTATTTTGAATGAGTGTAACACTGTCTTCTCATATGTTTAATGACCTTTGAAGGATGAGAATCTGGCTTTAATGTAGATTATTTCATGTTATTTTTCTCTTTCCTTTCCCTACACTTCCCCCTCATTTTATGTGAAATCATGACTGTTTATTGGGAAACTTAGGGACATAAAAATTGCTAGTCATAAAAATATATCATTAAATAAAAGCTCTGAGTCCTTTCTGTTTTGCATGTGTTCTCTATTTGAGAAAAAGAGCCTTGAAGATAAAATTTGGACTTATCACTACTTTTCTCAGCACATGAATAATTGAAACAATTCTGCATTTCTGAAACAATTTCCTCACCTGTAGAATAGAGATATCAATATTCAGTTCAGTTCAGTTCAGTCACTCAGTCGTGTCTGACTCTTTGCAACCCCATGAATCGCAGCACTCCAGGCCTCCCTGTCCATCACCAACTGCCGTATTAGCTATCTTCATCTCAAAAGATTACCTTCTGGTATGAACAGGAGCATATTTAAAAATATATGTTATATTTTGTAGTGGATAAAATGTTATTAATTTGCAATTATGTTTAGCATAAAAAAGTATTCATGTGGTACAAAGAGTATAGTTCCTGTGGAACAAACGAAACAGCATCCTTGCGAAGCAAAATGTGACCAAATTATTGATTGTAAAAATAGACAAATGGAAAACAGAACCAAGTGGAAATATAATGCTTCTTTTCAGCTGAAGAATGCATTTTTTAATTTGTGAAATATAACTGATAATGACCCACCTGAAATTTATCTATAAAATAAAAAAATATATAAGTAATTAAAAAAAATTAAATACAAAGGTAAAACTAAATTTAAACCATTATTAAATATCTCTAATACTTATTAAAATTATATTAGAACACAGTTTTGAATAAAATTTTCTAAATTATTAATATTATTAAAACATAATAAATACAGTACCTGTGACCAAAGCTTTTTTTTCTTAATTTGCAAACACTTTCTCATAGTGTTTCCCACAATATCCAACTACAACTGAGTCAGTAAATTGACTCACATTTCAGCCTAAATATATTTGTGCTAAAAGTATATATTTGCTATGGTTAGCACATAGAGCTAAATCATTAATAAAGCTAGTTTTTCAGTAATGCAAGCATCATATGAAAAATATAATCTCTTCAGAAATTTTGTGAGGCATGATTTTCTACCTTATCAGTTCTTTAGTTTACCCTATATGTGTTTGATACAAAGTTTGGAATGAAAAAATGACCTATAAGTTGGCAATACCTTTTTAAGCAATCTTTTAAATTTAAAAAGTTTTTGCTATCATTGTCATATTTTTCTGAAATAATCAGAATTTAAAATATAAATTCAGTAAATCTGAATTTAAAGTTTTATAAAGGAAATTAAAAAATAATATATAAAAATTAACATAGAAGCCTATAAAGTTGTTACAGTATATCAGATTTTAAGTTGTAGTGTAAGGATAATATCATTTATCCACTAAATGTTAGCTGAGTACAATTTCCAATTGTATATAAATAATATAGATAGATGCTAACTTAAATGAGCATGTATAAAATCAGATCATTAGATTTGTCAAATATTTTCCAACCAAAGTATGTGGTGACTTTTTAAATTTATACACTCAGAATTTGACAGCCTTTGCCTCCCTTTATAATTCATCAGTGTGGGGATTCCATATGATTTCTTATCCATAGTTAATTAAGCAGGGTGATTTTTCTCATTTGGGAAGCTGCCAGTGTTTTAAGAACTTTTATTTTGATGTGACTTTTTGCAACCAATTATGAAATAAAAGCAAGAAGGCAGATTACAGGTTTTTTTTTTTTAATTTCTGTATCATCACTTCACCAGAAATTCTCCAGTTTGTTATTTTAAAAGAAAAGGGACAGAAGAGTTTGATTTTGCAATGGACAGATAATGTAACCTCCATGGATTTTCACCACAGGGAGATGTAAGCAGCTGTGAACCTGCATTCTTGAGAAACTAAAAAGCAATTTTGTCTGAATAAAACATCGTGATTATCTTGTGCTGCCCATGCTTAGCTTAGCAAAATCTTCTTTTCTTTGATTCTGTTCCTATATCCCACAATTCTACAAGCAAAGTATCTGCATTCTCTAGTTCCTATGACATATACTAGCTTTGTTAAGCACGTTTATCCTAGTGTGTGCCAGCCTACAATTAAGAAACTGAATAGAATATGTCAGAGGAAAAACTCACAACTAAACTCCTCTTCTAAGAGATAATTAGGGCAAAATATGACTAGATCCAAGGTTTTTCGACATCCTATAGTAAATTAGAATATTTTTAAATGTCAGAAGTTCACTCAAATGTTTTCCCAATTAGACAATTTCTCTATGAACCTTCATTAATACTCTGTAATAAGATCTGAAAAAATTATTTGAGGATCAGCATTAATGCACTAAAATTAAACAAGGAAAAAAATGAAGGTTTGTGTATACCTTTTATCTTATCTACTATTTCTCATTGCTTTTGAGGGAATGGCCCTGTCATTAGTCTATGCTTCTAAGTATTTCTGTTCATTACCAGGTGTAGTCTTTCAATGAGTACTATATATCCTGCTTTGTAACAGAAAATCCTAAAAAATATTAGATTATAGATATTTAGAATCAGCAACACTGGTACTAATAGCAAAGTAATGCTATTGTTTAACATATCAATTAAAAATATAAACAAATCAAAGTAATCTTAATTTAAAATGAAGAATATTTTTAATTTGTGTGTATTTAACAACTTTAAATTGTGTATCTGTTACACTGTTTGTTGTTCAGTCGCCCAGTTGTATCCGAGTCTTTGTGACCCCCATGAACTGCGGCATGTCAGACCTCCCTGTCCCTCACCATCTCCTGAAGTTTGCCCAAGTTCACATCCATTGCATCAGTGATGCTATCCAGCCATCTCATCCTCGGATACCGTCTTCTCCTCCTACCCTTAGTCTTTCCCGGTATCAGGGACTTTTCCAATGAGTCGGCTGTTTGCATCAGATGACCAAATTACTAGAGCTTCAGTTTCAATATCAGTCCTTCCAACCAGTATTTAGGGTTGTTTTCCCTTAAGATTGACTGCTTTGATATCCTTGCTGTCCGAGAGACTTATAAGGAATCTTCAGCACCACAGTTCGAAGGCATCAACTGTTATATATAATAAGTCAGTTACTTGCAACAATTTGAATACATCACATTTCAGATCAACAAGGACAACAAAATGATCAAATGTATAAAAAGTAACTCAATATGGGGACTAGTGTTTGAAAACATTTTGTGGGGTTTTGTTTTATCATAGGATTTTTAAGTAAGAGGATTAATCTATTTTTACAGAAATTATTCAGAGAACAAATATTCATCCAAATTATATATAGCAGACTAAGCTTTCAGGATCCTTTTGGAAGCATATAAAAAATTATTGTGTTAGTCACTTAGTCGTGTCTGACTCTTTGTGACCCCATGAACTTCAGCCCACCAGGCTCCTCTGTCCATGGAACTCTCCAGGCAAGAATACTGGAGTGGGTTGCCATTCCCTTCTCCAGGGAACCCAGGTCTCTGCATGGCAGGTGGATTCTTTACCATCTGTGCCACCAGGAAAGCCCTACAAGTGTATTGATTTATCATTTTATCACGTTATCATGAAAATTTAGGTTAATTCTGTTCAAGTCTTCAAAATAGTATGAAAAAAATCATAAAAGATATTTTAAATTTTATTTTAAATATGTAAATAAAATAAGCATAGAACAAGAAATACAATTTTTCAAAAGTTCACAATTACATTATGATACAATATAATACATTATAATAGTACATACATTTGAGGGAAAATGGGTAATGCTTAAAAATAGAAAAAAATTATTGTAAGTATCAGATAAAAGACATAATGACATATTTAAAGGAAAACTTTTCTGAAAACAACGTGGTTTAAGTCAATGATAAAAGGTAAATTATAATTTCTTGTAGATACTTGTTGCAGAATAAAATACCTTAGTGATTAAATATTTTATTTCACTCAGATTAAAAATAGGAGTATTCAAAAATTCAGTAATTACGGAGAAATGAAAGACAGAATGAATAATATATGAAAATATAATTCCACCTGAAACATATTAAATGATAAATATTTAATACACATACTCCAAACAGGCAAAGAAGTTCTAGCCTGTTATTTTCTTGAAGAGGAAGCCAATAGTGAATTGAGGACTATGATACAATTTCCAAATATAATCATATTTTACCCACAGTTACATGTTAGAAATATGTTGCTCTAATTTTGCACAAAAGCAAAATATATACTGTTTCAAGTTTTAATAAAGGTTGTTAGACTACACAAAGCCAATTCTATAACATGTCCAAAAATATTGATAATAATTTTAAATATCTGACAGTATGTAACAAAAGCTAAACTACAACTCTTCAAATCTAGAAATATTGATTAATAATTATTAAAAAAATAAAATATCATTATGCATAACATCTACCTGATGTAAATGATGTATTTGTCTATGATAACTTATATATATATATATATATATATATATATATATATATATATATATATATATAGTGTGTGTGTGTGTGTGCATGTCAAAATTCTCTTTTTAAATGTTGCATGTATTTATGTGAAAATTATGATACTACTCATTGTTTAATTTTAAGGAGGCAGGTTACCAAGTATTTATGTATGACTATTCATACGGTAAACCTATTCTTATTTCATATACACAAAAGTGAAATAGGCCGATTCCCTAAGATCACATCAATAGTAACTGCCCACATCAATGGACGCTGTTGTGGGTGCATCTGGAACTCAGATGTGGGGGTCCCGCACCTCTGGGCGGGACCTGACTCGGTCTTCACCGAGGGAATCAAGTTAAGATTAGGTTGTCAGGGCAGGTCCTGATCAACAGGACTAACGTCTTGATGGCGAAAGGATGACTGGAGACAGACACAGATGCAGAGGGAAGACGGCGCCCTCAGGCGGACGGCAGAGGGGGTAGAAACTTTAAGAGGCTATTGATCACATCAATGACAGAGTTTTAATGGTGGTGTTCTGTTTATTTCTGACCTGGGAGTTTTATTCATATTTTCATAAAATTTACATTTGCACACACACACACAGCAACCTAGAAAAGTTAACTAAGTTGTTAATTTTTGTATAATGTAACCAAACCACCAAAAGCTTCTGCGTAATAGTGGAGGACAGAGGAGCCTGGCATGCTACAGTTCATGGGGTCACAAAGAGTCGGGCACAACTTAGGAACTGAACTACAACAACACCAACATCATCAAATATAAATTCAGTGATTGAGAATAATACAAATGCAGTAATATTTTAAAAGTTTATTTCATTTGTGTGGGCTATTTTGCTATTAATGCCTAATTATTGGAAAGCATTCAGTATTGCCAATAACAATGTGCTCAGTTGCATCCCCGGTGGTTCAGACAGTTAATAATCTGCCTGCAGTTCAGGAGACCTGGGTTTGACCCCTGGGTCAAGAAGATCCCCTGGAGAAGGGAACGACTACCCACTCCAATATTCTTGCCTGGCGAATTCCATGGACAGAGAAGCCTGGTTGGCTATAGTCCATTAGAACCGGACGTGGAACAGTGGACTGGTTCAATGTTGAGAAAGAAATATGTCAAGGCTCTGTATTGTCCACCTGGTTATTTAACTTATGTGCAGAGTACATTATGCAAAATGCTGGGCTGAATGATTCACAAGATGGAATCAGGATTGCTGGGAGAAATATCAGGAGTGTCAGATATGCAAATGATACCAATCTAATGGCAGAAAGCAAAGAGGAACTAAAGAGCCTCTTGATGAAGGTGAAAGAGAAAAGTGAAAAAGCTGGCTTAAAATGCAACACTCAGAAAACGAAGATCATGGCATTTGGTCCCATTACTTCATGGCTAATAGATGGGGAAAAAGTGCAAACAGTGACAAACTTTATTTTCTTGGGCCCCAAAATCACTGCAGACAGTGACTGCAGCTATGAAATTAAAAGACACTTGCTGCTTGGAAGGAAAGCTATGACAAACCTAGACAGCATATTAAAAAGCAGAGACAACACTTTGCCGACAAAGGTCCATATAGTCAAAGCCCTGGTTTTTCCAGTAGTCATGTATGGATGTAAGAGTTGGACCATAAAGAAATTAGAGCACTGAAGAATTGATGCTTTCAAACTGTGGTTCTGGAGAAAACTCTTCAGAATCCCTTGGACTGCAGGGAGAAAAAACCAGTGAACCATAAAGGAAATTAACCCTGAATACTCATTGGAAGGAGTGGTGCTGAAACTGAAGGTCCAATACTTTGACCACCTGATGCAAAGAGCCAACTCATTGAAAAAGTCCTTGGTGCTGGGAAAGATGGAGGGTAAGAGGAGAAGGGGGCGACAGAGGATGAGATGCCTGGATGGCATCACCAACTCAATGGATATGAGTTTGAGCAAACTCCCGGAGATAGTGAAGAACAGGGAAGGCTTGTGTGCTGCAGTTCTTTAGGTCTCAGATAGTCGGACACAACTTGGCAACTGAATAGTAGCAACAACTCCATTTCTGGTTATTATAAAATGTTGGTTGGGCTTCCCTGATGGCTCAGGGGTAAAGAATCAGCCTGCCAATGCAGGAGACATAGGTTTGATCCTTGGGTTAAGAAGATCCCCTGGAGAAGGAAAAGGTAACCCACTCCTATACTCTTACCTAGGAAATCTCATGGACAGAGGAGCCTGTGGGCTAAAGTCTATGGGGTCGTAAAAGCGCAGGACAGGACTTAGTGACTAAACTACAAGATGCTGGCTATATCCTTCTAGCTTATTTTATTCGTAATAGTTTGTACCTCTTAATCTCTTAGCCCTATGTTGCCCTCATATCTATAAATCTGCTTATGTTGTGTTTCCAGTCACTAGTTTGTTGTTGTTTTTGGATTCCATATGTAAATAATATCATGCATGATTTCTCTTCCTCTGACATATTTCATAATACCCTCCAAGTCCATCTGTGTTGGTACAAATGGCAAGTTTTCTTTTTTTATGGCTGAGTAGTATTCCATTGTATAAGTGTGTGCATGTGTGTGTGTATCTTCTTTACCCATTTATCTTTTGCTGGACCCTTGGACACTTAGGGTGCTTTCATATCTTGGCAATTGTAAATAATGCCGCCACTGATTCTTAATTACTATAGCATTACAGTAAGTCTAGAGGTTGAGCAGTGTCAGTCCTCCAAGTGTTCTCCTCCTTCAACATTATGTTGACTATTTTGGGTCTTTTGCCTCTCCATATAAACTTTAGAATCAACCTGTCACTAACCACAAAATAACAGGATTTTGTTTGGGGTTGCTAAATCTATAGAACAAGTTGGAAGGAAGAGATATCCTGATAATTGTAAGTCTCCCTATCCATATATATGGAATATGCCTCCGTTTATTTACTTCTTTGGACTAATAAACCATTCTAGTAAGATTGTAAGATGTATGGCTACTATACAAAATTCAGTTAATACCTTTCCTCTATACCAGCATGAATAAGTTATATTTCTAATTAAAACAAAATGTTATTTACATTGGCGCTCCCAAAATTTAAATATAACAAAATATGTACAAAACTACAAAACTCTAGTGAACGAAATACAATAAGTAAATAGAGTGATATTCCATATCGGAAAATTGGGGCAAGGACAACCAACACTAAAATGTACATGGAAAGAAAATCCTGTACCACTGAAAAAACCTGAAATTATGAATCTTAGAGCCTCTTGTATAGTAGCTATTGAAAAAGAAGTAGAGTGACTTCACAGCTCTTTGGTGGGAACATCTGAGTCTAGGGGAGAAAAGAAAGATTACATTACTCTTTGAAAGAGAACAAATGATTCTGGCTCTATTATCCCTGGAATGTGATCAAATGATTCTAGGAAAATATACAACCTCTGACTTTCAAGCACTGTTTGCCATTCAATATTACTTAATTCTGGTTGCCTGTTTTCTTTTCTTAGAAATCCATGTCCATACAGAAATGTGTGAAAAATAATGTATCTTGGTTTCTTGACAGGCCTGTATTTGAAATGTCAAATATTTTATCAAATTGTGAGATATGAATATATTTGCACATCTAAGCTGTAAAATATCAATGCACTTAAGCACATGATATATTCATATACAGTTAAATGCAATTATTTGTTTAAATATCTTTTTATTTTTCTAGATAACTGAATCTTCATGAACTTTACTCACTTTTAAGTAAAGGTTAATGAAAGAAATAGTGAAGTGAATGTTGTAAAATTTTCTACAATATTTTAGAATAATTTTTCCAACTAATTTTCAAATTAGAGAAATATTTGTTATTGTATGTCATTATTTATAAATTAGTCAGTTATATTTGTTTACTGTGTGCGTTAGTTGCTCAGTCCCATCTGACTCTTTGCAACCCCATGTTCTGTACCCTATGGACAGGCGCCTCTCTCCATGGAATTCTCCAGACAAGAATACTGGAGCGGGTTGCCAATGCCTTCTCCAGGGAATCTTCCCAATGCAGGGACTGAATCTGCATCTCCTGCATTGCTGGCTGATTCTTTACTATCTGAGCTACTAGGGAAGCCCTATTTGTCTAATAAAGGCATATATTATTTCAATGGTGAACAATTATACTCTGTAAATGTTAGAAAGATCTTGAAAACTTAAATAGAAAGAAAAAGGCAAACTTTTTTTTTCCAAAATCTTTTTATTTACTGTTTTGAAAAAGAAAAAAATCCCAACATTTAGCAGAGAAAGCAATGGCCCCACTCCAGTACTCTTGCCTGGGAAATCCCATGGACAGAGGAGCCTGGTAGGCTGCAGTCCATGGGGTCACTAGGAGTCCGACATGACTGAGCGACTTCACTTTCACTTTTCACTTCCATGCATTGGAGAAGGAAATGGCAACCCACTCCAGTGTTCTTGCCTGGAGAATCCCAGGGACTGGGGAGCCTGGTGGGCTGCTGTCTATGGGGTTGCATAGAGTCGGACACGACTGAAGTGACTTAGCAGCAGCAGCAGGGGAGGGGTGGATTTGCTTCTGCATTTATTTTTACCTTATGAAATTTAGCCTATTACACATCATTTAATAATCCCTTGAGTATTCAAGTAATTAAAATAAACTTTCAATGCATTACATTGCTTCTTTAGGGAAATCTTAAAAATAATAATCTGGTGGATGCCAGTTTACCTTTTGCTACAAGTTTTCTGTATATCAACAATCAGACACCTCAGAGTTTCAATAGTAAAGTTTCAGAAAGCAATTTTTACCAGACTATGCTAAGGCTGTATACAGAGGAGGAAGCTATTTGAGTTGATATATTTCTGCAGATTAAAGAAACACTTAGTAAACCCAGGCATGGTTTTCTTCTACATAAAATGTTATTTATAACATAGTATCATGAATTATTTACAAGCAATGAAGTCACTTGCAACAGGAATAAACAGAATTGATGATGACCTTCAGTTCACTGTACTGCGGAGAAAGCAATTCCCTCATTAGGTTCACACTGGAGAATAAAATAAGGCTTTGCTTCATGAAAAAGTCAACTTCTTCTTCCCTCAATCCATTGATTTCACCATAGAATTGAAAATTCAAGTGTATTATATTTAGTTTGCTTCTAAAAATAATGAAAAAAAATTATGAATGAGTCTAAACCTGCTTTCTTAAAGAAATCTGACAATGGTCTCTATTAGTACACCACTTAGAAAGATCCAAATGAGCTCTTGATCTAGAGTAAATGTCAGATAAATGTGTAGACATTTCTACCATTATTAATGAATCTTTAGAGGGCTGTTCATTGACTGGAGCATTAAGACTGTGAGGAAACAAATTTCCTGAAACCATCTCAAACATTATTATAATGAGACATTTTCCTCCTAGGCATGAATGATTGTCAGGGTGAGAGATTGCCTTTCTTTGACCAATCTTTAGTCAGGCTCCTCTGAGACTTTTCACAACTAGTTCCAACCTTGGGCTTCTGTGTCTGTTCTCATAGAGTCCAATGGGAGCAAAAATTCCACTAAGTTAGTTTAGAGAGAATTCTCACCCTCAAAATCTGACCACCTTTAATATCTGACCAAATTCCTCATTCCCTATCATCCCAACTCTAAGAAATGAAGGCTCCTAAAACCAAAACTCTCTTAATTTCTATTGTTGCAACCAGCCAGGACATTAGAAAAGAGACTATTATAAATTTAAGTGCTTTAGAATCTTCAGCATTCAAACCAGCCTTTCCAACATTACAATTCTTAGTAATGGGTATCTGAGGAACTAAGGGGTGCTTCCCAATCCTTCCTCTTAATCAGCTTGGAGAACCAATTTTCCAGATTAGGGATGGATTTTTTCCAGTTCTAAGTGACACCATAGACACAGTATTGATGCCCAAACCCACTGCTATAAAAAGTCCCTGCCTCAGAGTTGCTGTTGTTCAGTCACTCAGTCATGTCTGACTCTTTGTGACCCTATGGGCTACAGCATGTCAGGCTTCCCTGTCCTTCACCATCTCCTGGAGTTTACTCAAACTCATGTCCATTGAATCGGTGATGCCATCCAACCATCTCAGTCAGTCGACCTCTTCTCCTGCCCTCAATCTTTCCCAGCATCTGGGTCTTTTCCAGTGAGTCAGCTCTTCACATCTGGTGGCCAGAAGATTGGAGTTTTAGTCTCAACATCAGTCCTTCCAGTGAATATCCAGGATTGATTTCCTTTACAATTGACTGGTTTTATCTCCTTGCTGTCAAGGGACTTTCAAGGGTCTTCTCCAACACCACAGTTCAAAAGCATCAATTCTTCAGTGCTCAGCCTTCTTTATGGTCCAGCTCTCACATACATAACATGACTACTCGAAAAACCACAGCTTTGATGAGATGGACCTTTGTCAGCAAAGTAGTCTCTGCTTTTTATATGCTGTCTAGGTTGGTCATACTTTTCTTCCAAGGAACAAATGTCTTTTAATTTTATAGCTGCAGTCACAATCTGCACTGGTTTTGGAGCCCAAGAAAATAAAGTCTATCACTGTTTCCAATATTTCCCCATCTATTTGCCATGAAGTGATGGGACCAGATGCCTGATTTTCATTTTTTGAATATTGAGTTTTAAGCCAGCATTTTTACTTACCTTCATCAAGATGCTCTTTTGTTCCTCTTCTCTTTCTGTCATAAGAGTGGTGTCATCTGCATATCTGAAGTTACTGATATCTTTCCTGGCAATCTTGATTCCAGCTTGTGATTCATCCAGTCTGGTAGTTCACATGATATACTCTGCACATAAATTAAACAAGCCTTGGCATACTCCTTTCCCAATATGGAACCAGTCCATTGTTCCATGTCCAGTTCTAACTGTTCTCTTGACCTGCATACCAGTTTCTCAGAAGGCAGGTCAGGTGGTCTGGTATTCCCATTTCTTTAAGAATTTTCCACAGTTTGTTGTGATCCATACAACCACATTTAGCATAGTCGTTGAAGCAAAAGTAGATGGTTTTTTTTTTTCTGGAATTCTCTTGCTTTTCCATAATCTAACAGATGTTGGCAATTTGATCTCTGGTTCCTCTGCCTTTTCTAAATCCAGCTTTAACATCTGGGAGTTCTCTGCCTCACAGTACTAAGTTCAGATAGTGAGGATCCGAAATGAACTTCAAAAGGTTCCTTTCTCTGAATCTATGATTCCTTTTGTTTAGGCCCTTAGGAGGTACACATTCTCTAGTTCCTCTGTCCATTCCCATTTATTAGACTATGACTTCTTAGAGGAGTATCATGATTGGATTTCTGCCTCCAAAAAGGGGAAAAAAAATTTAGAATTTGTTAATTACCATCAAAGTAAATAACCACTTTAACACCTTTTATCTGTCTTGTCTCTGAGGGTTGATGTTGCTGTTGTTCAGTTGTTCAGACTGAGTCATGTATGACTCTTTTGCTAATTCATGTCCAACTCTGAGACTCCATGGACTGAAGTATGCCAGGCTCCTCTGTCCTCCACTATCTCCCAAAGTTTGTTCAAATTCATGTTCATTGAGTCAGTGATGCTATCTAGCCACCTTATCCTTTGCTGCCCTCTTCTCCTTTTTGCCATCAGTCCTTCCCAGCATCAGGGTCTTTCCAAACGAGTTGGCTCTTTGCATCAGGTGGCCAAAGTATCAAAGCTGAGCTTCAGCTTCAGGTGGCCACCTTTGCATCAGGTGGCCAAAGCTGAGCTTCAGCTTCAGCAAAAGGCCTTCAAGTGAATATTCAAGGTTGAATTCTTTAGGATGACTGGTTTTATGCCCTTGCATTTCAAGGGACTCATAAGAATCTTCTCCAACACATAGTTCCAAAGCATCAATTCTTTGGTTTTCAGCCTTCTTTGTTGACCAACTCTCACATGCTTACATAACTACTGGAAAAGCCATAGCTTTGACTATACAGACCTTGTTGGCAAAATAATGCCTCTGGGTTGTTTTTTTTTTTTTTTAATATACTCTTAGTTTTGTCATAGCTTTCCTTCCAAGGAGCAAGTATCTTTTAATTTCATGGCTGCATTCACCGAACTCAGTGATTTTGGGTGCCCAGGAAAATAAAATCTGTCACTGATTCCACTTTTTTCCCCATCTATTTGCCATAAAGTTCTGGGACCATGCCATGATCTTCACTTTTTAGGTTGAATGCCATGATCTTCACTTTTTTTAGGTTGAATTTCAAGCCAGCTTTTTCACTCTCCTCTTTGACCCTCATCAAGAGGGTCTCCTCTGCCTTCTCTTCCTCTTCACTTTCTGCCATTTAGAGTGGTATCATCTGCATATCTGAGGCTTTTGATATTTCTCCCAGCAATCTTGGTTCCAGTTTGTGATTCATCCAGCCTGGCATTTCACATGATGTACTCTGTATAAAGGGCTTCCCTTGTGGCTCAGCTGGTAAAGAATTAGCCTGCAGTGCAAGAGACCTGGGTTCAATCATTGAGTTGGGAAGATGCCCTGGAGAAGGGAAAGGCTACCCACTCCAGTATTCTGGCCTAGAGAATTCCATGGACTATACATACAGTCCATGGGATCGCAAAGAGTTGGACAGGATTGAGCGACTTTCACTTTCACTCTGTATATAGTTAAATAAGCAGGGTGAAAATATGCAGCCTTGTCATAGTCCTTTCTCAGTTTTGAGCCAGTCACTTGTTCCATGTCTGGTTCTGACTGTTGCTTCTTGACCCATATGCAAGTTTCTCAGGAGACAGGTAAGGTGGTATTGTACTCCCATCTCTTTCAGAGTTTTCCAGTTTGTTGTGATTCACACAGTCAAAGGCTTTAGGAGAGTCAATGAAGCAGAAGTAGATTTTTTTTTTTTAATTCTGAAGCTCCTTTGATTTCTCCAAGATCCAGTGTATGTTGGCAATTTAATTTCTGGGTCCTCTTCCTCTTCAAAACCTAGCTTGTATATCTGGGCACTCTCAGTTCATGTACTGCTGAAGCCTGGCTCAAAGGGTTTTGAGCATAACCTTGCTAGCATGTGAAATGAGAGAAATAGCACAATAGTTTGACTTTCTTTGGCATTGCCCTTTTTTGGGGATTATAATGAAAACTGACCTTTTCCAGTTCTGTGGGCACTGCTGAATTTTCCAGCTTTCCTGACATATTGAGTGAAGCACTTTCACAGCATCATCTTTTAAGATTTTAAATAGCTCAGTTGAAATTTCCTCACCTCCACTATCTTTGTTCATAGTAGTAATGTTTCTTAAGGCCTGCTTGACTTACACTCCAGGATGCCAGGCTCCAGGTGAGTGATCACACCATCATGGTTATCTGGGTCATTAAGACCTTTTTTTTTCTTCTGTGTCTTCTTATTGCCTCTTCCTTCATCCCTTCTGCTTCTGTTGTGTTCTTCCTGTTTCTGTCCTTTATTATAACCAAATGCATATAGAGCCATCAAAATCTCTCTCAAGAATTAATACCTTTTTTTTTGTAAAGAAGCCCTTCAAGACATAAAGTTTCTAATAGAATATCACAAATCCTAAGGCCTTACTACCCCTGTACTAGTCCCTGTAACACTCCCATTTTACTGGTAAGAAGATCTAAAGGCCTAGTGTTGAGATTTATGTAGGATCTCTGAGTAATATACAGTGTCGGTATCCCTCAACACCTTGATATCCCTAACCTTTTATATTCTAGCATCCATTCCCACTGGAAATAAATTCTTTACTGTAATTGATGTATGCAGTGCATTCCTTGGTAGTCCAGTTGATGAAAGTATATCTTTTTACTTTCACTTGGGAAGAAAACCTACTCACCTGAAAGTAATGCCTGAGGGTTTTACTGAGAAACCTTATTTCTTGCAAATCCTAAAAGGCTGATCTGGGTGATATAAAGTTTCCCTAGAGTTTTACTCTATCACAAAATGTGGATGATTTGTTTCTTTGCTGTCTTTCTCCAGACTCCTACAGGAAGATGGCATCCCCCTGCTACAGCTTTTAGCCTTAAAGGGACAGAAGGTGAACCTCCCCCCTTTTTTTTTTCAGTTTGCTCAAGTCCAGGTTTGATATTTAGGGCATCTGATGTTAGAAAAAGAGTTATACCTAGATTTCATGGTGCCCTGTTTCTCAATATCAAAGCTATGTATTCACTGTGAGGTTTTCTCAATCTAATGGGTTGTTGCTGAAGGTGGGTTCCAACTTTTTCTCTTGTGGCCCAATTGAGGAGAGAAAATTATTGTGGGATCTCCTTTAACCATTTTTGTATCTCATGCAGTAGAAGCTCTCCTGAATTCTCATCACACTCAGCATTTCTCTGCCAGACACCTCATCCTGTGTTCTTTTTTTAGCTGTCTCTTACATAACTCTTTTAAGTACAATAATTTTTACTTGCTATCTCTCTCCCTTCTCTTACCAACAAAGTCACTCATGACTGCTTAGTCCTGAGAGACCGTATCCTGACTCTTTGTAATGATATGCATGAAATTCCACTGGGCAACACTGACTTCTCATGGTTCACTGATAGTTTTTATTTGAAAGGTAACAATGACAAATATTGCGCAGAGTTCACTACAAGAAATCCTTTTGCTGTTGTTGAGGCAACATCTCTACACACAGCTACTTTAGCCCAACAGGCTAAATTACATACTCTTAACGTGAATGTGTACTTTAGACAAAGACAAAACTGATTCTGTTTATACTGATCATGTACATGCTTTTGGAGTAGCCCATGGTTTTCCCATATTGTGGAAAAATATGGCTTCGTTGATTCTCAGTTCAGTTCAGTTCAGTCGCTCAGTCGTGTCTGACTCTTTGCGATCCCATGAATTGCAGCATGCCAAGCCTCCCTATCCATCACCAACTCCCGGAGTTTACCCAAACCCATGTCCATCAAGTCGGTGATGCCATCCAACCATCTCATCCTCTGTCATCCCCTTCTCCTTCTGCCCCCAATCCCTCCCAGCATTAGGATCTTTTCCAGTGAGTCAACTCTTCGCATGAGGTGGCCAAAGTATTGGAGTTTCAGCTTCAACATCAGTCCTTCCAATGAACACCCAGGACTGATCTCCTTTAGGATGGACTGGTTGGATCTCCTTGCAGTCCAAGGGACTCTCAAGAGTCTTCTCCAATACCACAGTTCAAAAGCATCAATTCTTCAGCGCTCAGCTTTCTTCACCGTCCAACTCTCACATCCATACATGACTACTGGAAAAACCATAGCCTTGACTAGTCGGAACTTTGTTGGCAAAGTAATGTCTCTGCTTTTAAATATACTATCTAGGTTGGTCATAACCTTCCTTCCAAGGAGTAAGCGTCTTTTAATTTCATGGCTGCAATCACCATCAGCAGTGATTTTGGAGCCCAAAAAAATAAAGTCTGACACTGTCTCCACTGTTTCCCTATCTATTTCCCATGAAGTGATGGGACCAGATGTCATGATCTTAGTTTTCTGAACGTTGAGCTTTAAGCCAACTTTTTCACTCTCCTCTTCCTTGATTCTAGTGGAAACAAATTTCTAAGTGGCCCCTGTTTCAAAAATTATTGAATTCAGTATTTCTACCTGCCACTATAGATATTAAAATGCTGGGACATTTTCAACTTGACTCTTAAAGCAAATAGGAATCTTTGCTGATATATCTACAACAAATGCTGCCCTTAAAGGAATGAACAACAGTCCAGACTCTCATAATCTAAAGATATATTTCCCCAAATGATAATTTATAAAACTTGCTAGTGTTAGCCTCAGAAAAGGAAAATATTGTAAACTCAACAAATGTTAGCTTGATAAAAAGAGAAAGCTGTGATTTTGACCAAATAACAAGTCAATCTTACTGGAGGCTCTAAAATTCCCACTCTTTGCTTATGTAGCTAATTATACCATTGGAATATTGACAAATGATAGCCTTCATGAATCAGTATTGGTAACGATACATTAGAAAGGCCCGCAAAAGTACCTGCCTCAATTATTCTATTTTCCCAAGTTATTTACAAATCAGAGGAGCCCGTTTGTGCTGCTCCTTGATATTTTAAACTACCTACATGGCCAATGGGTCACTGAAGAAATCAAATAAGAAATCAGAGAATACCTGAAGACAGGCAAAAATAAAACGCAAAGATCTAAACTCCTTGGAACACAGAAAAACCAGTTCTAAGAGGACAGTTTTTACTATGTTTATCTTTTCTTCTCCCTAATTCAGTTAGCATTCTTTTTTTTTTTTTTTTGTCTTCTTTGCTGCATGGGCTTTTTTTTTTCTCTAGCTGCAGCAAGCAGAGGCTACTCTCTAGTTGTGGTAGAAGGGCTTATCATTGTGGTAGCTCTTGTTGCAGAGCACAGGCTCTAAGCACACATGGGCTCAGTAGTTGCAATTCCTGGGCTCTAGAGTCCAGAATCAACAGCTGTGGCACATGGGCTTAGTTTCTCCTTAGCACCTGGGATCTTCTCAAGTCAGGGATCGAACCTATGTCTCCTGCATTGTCAGGAAGATTTTTCATCACTGAGCCACCAGGGAAGGCCCAGTTAGCATTCTTATTAATAATTCTTTAAATTCTTTGCCTGGCAAATGAGTTATTTCTTTTTCATTAGTTGTTTTTTTGTTTTTTTTTGGTTTTCAGTAGCTTTGTCTTGTTCTTTCAACTGAAACCAATTCCTCCGTCTCTCATTTTGCTTAACTTTCTCCATCTCTATGAAATTAGGTGAAATAAATTACTTCATGTGGTTTTGAAGGAGTGTCCTTGTATGGGAGTGACCTTATAAAGTCTGTGTGTGCCCAGTGACTTTGGTGGGAGAAGTGGATCTGATTTAAGCACAAGTCCCATCTTTCCCTAATGTGTGCTGGTAGCTATCACCTTAACAGGAGGTGGGTCTGAGAGGAAGGGGCTAGAGCCAGACACCACTGTGAGCTGGGGCTTTCCCGGTGCCTATCAGACTCTGGGTTGGGTCCCAAGTTTCTGGAGGAGAAACCCTGAGGATACAGTCTGAGCTTGCTCTGTTCTCTTTGAGTGTGTGCCCTCTCCTCTCCCAGCACCAGCACTCTTGCTCCCAAGGGGAGCTATTGCTGGAGCAAGAGCGGCTGGCAGAGGTGCTCATTCAGCATGGTCTTGACATATTCTCTGACAGTCAGAGATCCAGACTACTTCTGATGCACTGTTTCTGTCAGAGCTACTAAACATTGCCCCCGCCCTGCTCAGATCTGCTTAAGATCTGAATTGATTTTGGGTCCCATAGCTGAACTCGTATTTTTGGCTGTGGCAGCCCTCACCCCAGTTTGCAGCTGTGTCAAGTGGGACTGGAGCAGTCTCTCAGCCCAGGCTGGTGTGTGCACCTGGCAGTTGCTGAAGCCATTAGTGCTGTTCTCAGTCGCTCAGTCGTGTCCAACTCTTTGTGATCTCAGGGACTGTAGCCCATCGACTCTTCTGTCCATGGGGATTCTCCAGGCAAGAATACAAGAGTGGGTTGCTATGCCCTACTCCAGGGGATCTTCCCAACCCAGGGATCAAAGCCAGGTTTCCCGCATTGCAGGCAAATTCTTTCCCATCTAAGCCACCAGGGAAGCCTGAGAATGCTGGAATGGGTAGCCTATCCCCTCTCCAGGGGATCTTCCTGGCCCAGGAATCGAACCGAGGTCTCCTGCATTGCAGGCAGATTCTTTACCAGTTGAGCTACCAGGGAAACCATTAAAGATTTGTGCATTTTTTAATCTACCTTCTCTACCTTAGAGAATAAGCAAGCATGTGCATGTTCTTCAAGAGCAGAGTCCTGGCTTCCCACAGCCCTCCTGTTAGGCCTACTCGCCGTCTACCCAGTTTTGGGAACTCATCTCCCTGTCGTTGAACCCTAGAGCTGGGCTGCTCCATACATGGCTCAGACTCTTCGGGAGATCTCCATTTATGTAATACCCCTCCTTGTCTGAGTATCATTCCTGGGTCACAGGTCCTAATTCGATGGTTTCTTTTCCTTTCCTATCTGATTCCCTCTGGTCTTTCTTACAGCCTTCATTGCACAGCAGTCTCTACTAGTCTCCAGTTAGTTTTCATTGAGAATTGTTCCGTGTATAGATGTGTTTTTGTTGTCTATGTGGAAGGAGATAAATTCTGTATCTTTCTACTCTACTGTCTTGCCCCTCCCCCACCAAAAGAAGACATTAACCAATTTTAAAACATAAACTTACAAGATTTCTGTTCTTTGTTGAATGTTAGTATTTCCTTAACATGTTTATTTCTCTTTTGATTACTTAAATAATTGAAAAGAAATATATTCATATAATGTAATCTAGACTATTTATAAATTTTATAAGTAGAAAAAAAGCAAATAAAATATATTATTATAACTGATATTATTTTCCTCTTCTCATTCAAGATCCATCAAACTGAGAGATATAAATATTTGATGAGACACTTCTCCATTACCTAGTACTATTCTGTAATTATGATATGTTTGTGTTGCCACCAGTAATGGAGGAATTAGTTTACCCAAGCAAGAAATCAGTAACTCATACTTCTAATTAAGCTTTATTATAATGAGAAAATGGATGCATTATTGTGGACTCAATCTATTTTTCCAATAGTTATTTAATAATCCATGTATAATTAGATATGCAAATTAAAATATCTAGTATCAGTGATTTATATTTTTATTAAAATCAATAAAAGAAGGTCAAAGAAGAGTTCTATAGCATTATGGATATGTAATACATATGAAATTAATAAATACCAAAGAATATATATCAAATGTGTCACTTATTGCAAATCAATGCATGTTAAGAAATAAGTTATCTCACGTCATTGTGGGAATCTTGCATATATTAATTTGAGTCAACTATTTCTTCAGCAGTAACCATATTTATATATCACAAATCAGACCAGCTACAAATGTTTTGGGGCCCGGTGTAAAACAAACATCCAAGATCTGCTGATCCAAACATCACTAATTTCAGAAAGTGACAAAGCAAGCAACTTAGTAGGAGTTCATCTAAATGCTGGGCTCTTTAATAACTGTAAACATTTGAAGAGACTTAAAATCAACTGCATAATCTCTCTCATAACATACAAAATGAAAAAATACATTGCTATTTTTAATATGAAGTTAGTATTACCAGGGCTTCCCTGGTGGCTCAGACGGTAAAGAATCTGCCTGCAATGCAGAAGATCTGACCTCAATCCCTGGGCTGGGAAGACCCCCATGATATCTAAACCACACAAAACAAAAAACAACAATCTTCATCAAAATATTAGCCAGTAGACTCAGTAATATATGAAAACATCATACATTATGACCAAATGAGATTTATTCAAGGGGTACAACACTGATTAATTTTCAAAGATCCACCAGTGTATTTCACCATATTAATTTAAGAAGTAAACTCACATGATCATATCAAATAATTAAGAAATGATTTGGTAAAATTTAACACCCCATCCTGAAAAAACAAACTCAGAAAATGGGAATAGAGTATAAATTCATCAACTTTATTAAGAATATTTACAAAAACTCTATAAATAGTATCACATTTAATAAGAAAAAGGACACTTTCTTCCATTAAATCAGAGACAAGTAATTGCAGTCTGCTATCTATACTATTGCTTAATATAATGATGGAAGTTTTAGCTAAAGCAACAAGGCAAGAAAGGGACACAGAAGTAAAAATTGAACACTTCTCTTCTGCATTTCATGCAACTGTTTATGTAGAAAATCCCAAAGAACCTACAAAAATGATATTTCTAACTCCTAGCTGATAACTGAGGTTAGCAAGGTTACAGGATGCATGATATATATATATGTATATAATAATCACTTGTATCTGTATATACTAACAATGAATTTGTGACACCAAAGTTAAAATATCAATTAAAATATGTAATAAATTATGTATTTAATATAACTAATATAATTAATAATTATGTTTATAATACAAAAATAAATATTTGACAATGATGAATACAGTTAATCAACAGATGATTATATATAGATGTGATATATATATATATGTGTGTGTATATGTATATATACACACACATACACATACATAGCACACACAAACAGTGGATTATTACCCAGTCATTAAAATAAGAAGGAAATTCTGCCATTTAAAATGACATGGATTAACCTAACCTATTATGCTTAATGAAATAAGTCAGATAGAGAAAGGAATATACTGTATATGATCATCGATGAGTGAAACCTTAAAAACAATGCAAATGAGTATGTAACAAAACAGGAACAGACTCACAGATACAGAGAAGAAACTATTGGTTACAAAAGAGAAGAGGGAAATGGGGAGGGAAAAGAAAAACCCATGTGATTAAGAAATACAAACTACTGTGTATAAAATAAATAAGCAACGAGGATATATTGTGTACAGCACAGGGAAATATAAACATTATTTTGTAATAGCTTTAATTATTATCTATAAAAATATTGATTAACTATGTTTTACTAGAGCTAGGACAAATAATCCTAAAGTTTATATCGAACCACTGAAGATCTCAAACTGCCGAAGCAGTCTTGAGAAAGAGAAACAAAACTGGAAGGGAAGTCTCATGCTTGCTGACTTTAGTCTATACTATAAAGCTCCAGTAATCAAAACATTAACCATGATCCTAGCACAAAAACTGGAAAAGGCAATGGCAACCCACTCCAGTACTCTTGCCTGGAAAATCCCATGGACGGAGGGGCCTGGTGGGCTACAGCCCACGGGGTAGCAAAGAGTCGGACACGACTGAGCGACTTCACTTTGACTTTTCACTTTCGTGCACTGGAGAAGGAAATGACAACCCACTCCAGTGTTCTTGCCTGGAGAATCCCAGGGACGGGAGCCTGGTGGGCTGCCGTCTATGGGGGTCGCACAGAGTCACACACGACTGACGTGACTTAGCAGCAGCAGCAGCACAAAAACAGACACATAGATCAATGTAACAAAATATAGAACCTGGACGTAAACCCATGCACATATGGTCAATTAACATATGGTAAAGGAGGCAAGGATACACAATGGAGTTAAAAGAAGACTCTTCAATAAACAGTACTGAGAATACTGGACAGTTGCATATAAAATAATGAAATAGAATATTTTTTTCTCTCGCCATATGCAAAAATAGAATCAAAACAGGTTAAATACCAAAATGTAAGATTTGAAACTATAAATCCCCTATAAGAAAACATAGGCAGAACACTGTTTGATATAAATTGTAGCAATACTTTTTTTGATCTATCTCTTAAGGCAAAAGAAACAAAAAGAAAAATAAATGGGATGTAGTTGATCTTAAAAGCTTATCCACAGCAAAGGAAATGATCAGCAAGATGAAAATACAGTCTAATAAATGGGAGAAAATACTTGCAAATGATATGACTGCTAAAGAGTTAATATCCCAAGTATATAAACAGATCATGCAACTAGAAGAACTGGTGTAAACTAGGATAATATAAAATGAAATAAAAGTGAGAACTATTTTCGTAAGAGAAATAAGCCTGCAATTATCAGGAATGTAATTATCAGGAATGTAATTATCTATATAGAACAAACAATAGAATTTATAGAAACTGATTAGAAAGTTTAGCAGTACTGCTGCTTACAAGCTCACCAGCAATAATCAAGTGGGATACATATTACAAATAAGACAACTTTCAAAATGTTGAAACTACTTATAATTTAAGCAAATTAATTTAGCAAATAAAATACAGAAGCTCTATAGAAATAAATATATTTAGCTCTGTTAAAACAGACTACAATTTTTATTTTATGAATAGAACATTGCACATTTTATGGTTGTATGGAATTTTATAAAATGTCAGGATTTATATGTGAGTGAGTGGTTCAGTGCAAAATAATAAAAACATTTCCACTCCTTTATTAACTCTATATATTTATTCTAAAATTTACGTAGTCTCTGAATCTCCTGACAAGCTCGCACCACTTGAAAAGGTCAGGATGACCAGAGTGCAATGTAGGAGCAAGAAATCAGGCTCTGAACAGTATGTTTGTTTACTAATGATGCAGACTTATTTGAGGTAAGGGCATCCACACCAGTTAACTCAGGGACAGAAGTAATAGAGTTCATGAGGAATGTTACAGTGTTGGTGAAAACTAGCTGCTGGACTCTGACTTATGATCAAAACACCCTTCTGGGTGACCCCTGTAAGCCTTCTTCTTTATTTTTTGCTATCAAATTTAACTGCTGTAATTATGAGAACTTGTAAGATGGCTGGATGGCATCACTGATGCAATACACATGAACTTGGGCAAACTTTGGTACATGGTGAGGAACAGGGATGCCTGGTGTGCTACAGTCCATGAGGTTACAAAGAGTCAGACATGATTGGGTGACTGAACCACAACAACAATCTAAACTAACAAAATTAGAGCTGAAAATGCTTCTAATGCAAACTCCTCCAATTGTATGTGAAGAAAGAGACATGCAGGAAATTTTAAAATTTGTCTCAAAGGCACTGATCTAAAAATGTGACAGATTTACAGATTTGGCCTTAGAACATCTTTCTCCTGATACGTATTTCTGTTTCTTTCCAACTAAGTAAATTGATGTTGTTTTACCTTCTGTCATATTTCTTGTTTTGCATCCTATCTAAGAAACATATTTTCAGCTGGGGAGGCATATTAGTAATACTGTAAATCCTTTTTCTTATAGTTGTACTTGCCAGTACACTTGGTCTCTGGCTACTACTAGATAGTCAGACCTTTGCATGATGCAGATGAGTGATTTTATTGTCTGTCAAAATCCAATCAATAATGATTGAGAGGAGATTTATTGAGGAGGAATTTCTTGATGCTAATAGAAAACCTCTTATTATTTGAAAGTATCAAATTCATCTCATTAATTTCTTCATTGATTATTTCACTCAACTTTTGTTGAATTCTTTTTGCTATGCTCAGGACTAGGCTTAAAAATATGATTAGTAGAATTCAGGAGAAAAGAAAGGCATTGAAAAGAAAAGCAAAATAAAAAAATAAAAAATGAGACTTACTCCCAAAGCTGCATTCAGTGAGAATTGAGTGATTACTTTAAAATTTTTTATCTGGATACCAAGTTTCCTTTTGCTCTTTTAACATATGAATAACAAATTTAGTGGCTTAAAACAACATAAATTTCTTATTTTACAGTTTTGTATATTAGAATTCTTACAGGAATTCTACTGGGCTAAAATCAAGGTGTCAGCAGGTCTGCATTCCTTTCTGGAAGCTAAGTAGGATGATTCAATCAATTTACTTTCCTTTCCCAGCTTCTAGAAGTTGCTGACATTTCTTCGTTCATCTTCTTCCTCTAGCAGTTTTTTATCTCCTTTAATCATAATTCTCTCTCACTACAACCTGTTAAATTTCTTTATATGTTAAGGATTCATCATTGGATAATGAAAAATAATTTCCCCCATTTTAAGGTCCTTTAGTTAATCCCATCCACAAATTGTCTTTCACCATTTGAGGTAACATATTCATGTGTTATGGGAAATAAATGTGGGCATTTTGAAGAGGTCATTATTCTGCTTACAATACTAGATAATTGGGAAGAACTTCATAATTTAATGATAAAGCATTCTCAGTTGAATGTTATGGTAGTTATGTTCCAGTTCTTATGATTGTTGCTACAAAAGCAGAGAAATATAAACAATTAGTGATGAAAGGTTAAAAATGAAGTAGTTTATAGGTACAGTGTATTGGACTGAAATGAGACTGACCAAATATTTAGGAAGTTTTAGATACAAAAAATAGATGCAGGACATTGGAAATTATTTGTTTTATCATTATTAGCTTTTAGTTCATTTAATGACTTGTCTATAGAGTTCTTCCTCTATTACTGTTAAACTAAGATAAGAGAGGGGACCAGCACAAGAATTCAAGACTAAGGAGTAGATTTACAGTATTCCTTCAGCAACTCTTTTTAATGTCATCTTCTTTAATTGAATTTTTGAACTCTATTCATTATATTTGAAAAAAAAATGTTTCTGCTACTAATAAATAAACTCTACTACCTCCTATCCTTCAACCCTGTAATGATCTTGTGTAAGTTTTAACTTAGAATGATCTTTTTGTTTTTGAAAATGCAGCTGCCTTTTCAGTATTTTTTCAGCTGACTTCCTGCTATATATATGGATAATCTGATTACTCTTCTGAGTAGAAAACATTTAAAATAATATAATGTCAAAAGTTTTCCAGCTAAATATATGGCAAAAGATTGTTTTTAAATATTTGCATTTAAATATCTGCAATTCATATATCAATAAGGAGATGTGTTTTCTTTACCATTGTATTAAATATTTGATTATAACTTATGTATTGAAGAATTGCTTTCTTAATTAAACCTAAATACTACTTTCAATACATCACAAACCTATTCTTACCGAATTAAAGATACATTTCCATGAGACAGAATAGTAGGTTTACTTTGTATTTCCTCATTCAGGCAGACATGCGTGTGATTTTAGATTTCCACTTAGACCTAAAACCAAGTATCTTTAGACAGTTGAAGAAATTTTCTAAAACTGGGAGTTATTAAAAGAATACTTTGAAACAAAGTAATGAAGCAATTCTTTTGAAATAAGAGAATGTATTTTCCATAATGAATTCTTTAACTGATATTTGGGCAAAATAAATGCATATTGTAATATAAACAAGTTAGCAACTGAGAAGAAGTTTGTTTTTTATGGTTGTAGTGAATATAAATTAAAAGTAATAAAAAGACTAACACAATTAGAAAAGTATAACTACAAACTTAGTATGACCTATATTTAAGGATAGTTCTCTTTAAATAGTAAGGAAACAAAAAAAGAACATATACAAGATAATACATACATTTATCATATGTGTGTGTGTTATTATTTAATTTCTAAATTGTGTCCAACTCTTTGTGACCTCATGGACTACATGTAGCCTGCCAGTCTCTTCTGTCCATGAGATTTCCCAGGCCAGAATACCGGAGAAGATTGGTATTTCCTTCTCCAGGGGATCTTCTCCAATCAGGGATCAACTCACATCTCCTGCATTGGCAGGCGGATTCTTTACCATTGAGTCACCAGGGAAGCCCCCTATATATATGTGTGTGTGTGTGTGTGTACAAAATCTAACCTGAAAGCTAAAACATCTTTTATGCATTTTAATACAGAAATATTAATGTTAAGCTATATCCTAGTCAAGTTACTAATATCTAAAATTAGTAAAAAGTACTATGAAACAATTAACTCTGGGTGCACAGAATGCATTTGCATGAATTTATATACGGAGAGTGATATGATTCTAGCCATGCTCTTGGTGGTGATGAGGAGAGAATCAGTAATCAGGGTGGTTTCAAAGAAATGGAGCAAGTTTAGTTCTTGAAACATGAAAGTAGAGTTGAATAAATTCATATCAAAGCAATTTTCATGTAAGTACAGAGGCAAACAGTAGACTTTCTCATATTTTCAAGAACCCAAGTAGTAGAGCACCAATGAGTGTTTCTTAAGAAGCAAAGAGATCTGCATGATATTAAAATCTAGCTACTCAATATCTAGTAGAGAAGCCAGGATAAAACAACTGATGCTGTGGATTGCACACATTAACATAGAGAACCAAGATTAAATACTTAAGATGCATTTGTTGTAGGTAAATGTCATGAAGGACAACAAAAACTCATGTACAGAGTGAGAGCAGGAGTGAAAGAGAAGGGTGGGGATATGCTGGAGAGCTTGATGGTAGTTGTGGAGAAATGTACTACGAATCTTACCTTTCTTGCGAGAATTTACTATATAATTAGCAACAGTAATATATATTTTTAAGTTAATACTCTGTATTGATTTCCTTTAATATATTTTTACTTATCATAAAATTAACAATCAGGAAAACTAAAGTAAAAATAAACTGAAATCCAGGCTTAGAAGGAGAAGTATAAGCTCATCAATTTTTAACATTTTTTACAAAAGCCAATAGTCCCAGTTGTAATTTATAAATAAAAAACATACACGAATGCATGCCACACAAATTTGTCTATAATGTACAAACTTTAAAGTTTATTAAATGCAAGTATTCTGGCAAAACCAATACAATATTGTAAAGCAAAAAAATAAATTAATTAATTAATTAATTAATTAATTAAAAAAAATAAAAAGTAAATAAAACAGAGGGAAAAAGTAATTTATATAACATGAAACAAAAAAAAAAACCCAGAGCATTAAAATATGCTAAAATATGACCTAAACATGCTAGAAATTTCAAGCAAAATATTTACTATTCTAAATAATATAAATGAATAAACTCAAATTTGTGAAGAAAAATTACTTTTAGATTGATGAAACAATGTAACACAAACATATATATTTTTGTAAGGGATTCATCTAAGAAACAGTGATGGCAGTTTCCAAATTCATTCTGACAAAAGTATCTGCAATTAACTTGGTATATATAACATTATTAGCCAATCAGAAATAATATTCTTTGAGGTTTCAATAAACATATAGTATCCATGAATAAGTTGGTGAAATTGAACAAATGCTTTATGAAATTTTTTTCTGTAAAACATTTTTAAAAACTTAATCAGCATCATGTACCTGTCTAGGAAAACATTGTTTTATAGAGAATATCTGAATATACCTCTTATTTGGACAAATACGCTAGTGTAATCTTTATGTGACTTGTAGAGTGTTATTGTTCTTTAGTCCCTAAGTCACGTCAAGCTCTTTGTGACTCCATGGACTATAGCTTTCCAGGTTCCTCTGTCGATGGGATTTCCCAGGCAAGAATACTGGAGTGAATTGCCATTTCCTTCACCAGGATGTGACTTGCAGAAAGATAGGCAAAAATCAGTCTTTAATTTTTAGTCCATAATCCACTCCCAGCCTATGTGTAAAAAGGCCAGTGAAGGATCAGAGAATAAGCCAGTATTTTTAAAGGGAATGATGAGCATCTTAATTCAGGTTCCTATGACAAACTGCCATAAATTGGGTGGCTTATGAAAAATAGAAATTTATTTATCACAGTCCTGGAGACCGGGGTTATAATAACAGGGTGCAAGCATTCAGGTTCTAATGAAAGCATCTTCTGATGCAAGCTGTTGACTACTCTTGTATTCATATTCATAGGGTAGAAAGCAGAGAGATGAGGAAAGTTCTTTCCTGACTCTCATAAGGATACTAATCCTATTTACAAGGTTTCCACCCTCTCACCTAAACTATTCCAGTTACTTCCCAGAGGCTTCCCAAGGCATTCTCCAAATCTGGCTGTGGGAGTTGGGTTAGTCAAGTTGAAGGAAATGGGAAGGTGGTGTTGATCAGTGTAATCCTGGAACAAAGTGTGCATTGACATAATTTATTATGCTAATGAGCAAGTGCTGACAGGTGGGTGTCATCCCAAAGGAGATATCATTACCAAATTCCAACAACACCAGTCAAAAGAAACCTGTTTCCTTTCACCATCTTTTGATAATTCAACCATGGAGAAATTAAGAACTAAATATACATAAAATGGAAATTTTTTTCTTGGGGATGGTCTTGTTCCCTGTCTCCTGTACAATGTCGTGAACCTCTGTCCATAGTTCTTCAGGCACACTGTCTATCAGATCTAGTCCTTAAATCTATTTCTCACTTCCACTGTATAATCGTTAGGGATTTGATTTAGGTCATACCTGAATGGTCTAGTGGTTTTCCCTACTTTCTTCAATTTAAGTATGAATTAGGCAATAAGGAGTTTATGATCTGAGCCATAGTCAGCTTCTGGTCTTGTTTTTGTTGACTGTATAAAGCTTCTCCATCTTTGGCTGCAAAAAATATAAGCAATCTGATTTTGGTGTTGGCCATCTGGTGATGTCCATGTGTAGAGTCTTCTCTTGTGTTCTTGGAAGAGGGTGTTTGCTCGGACCAGTGCATTCTCTCGGCAAAACTCTATTAGCCTTTGCCCTGCTTCATTCTATACTCCAAGGCCAAGTTTGCCTGTTTCTCCAGGTGTTTCTTGGCAATCTAATTAAGACTATGGATTTTCCAGTAGTCATGTATGGATGTGAGAATTGGACTATAAAGAAAGCTGAGTGCTGAAGAATTGATGCTTTTGAACTGTGGTGTTGGAAAAGACTCTTGAGAATACCTTGGACTGCAAGGAGATCCAACCAGTCCATCCTAAAGGATATCAGTCCTGAATATTCATTGGAAAAACTGATGTTGAAGCTGAAACTCCAATACTTTGGCCACCTAATGCGAAGAAATGACTAATTTGAGAAAACCCTGATTCTGGGAAAGATTGAAGGCAGGAGGTAAAGCTGACAACAGAGGATGAGATGTTTGGATGGCATCACCGACTCAATGGGCATGAGTTTGCATAAACTCCAAGAGTTGGTGATGGACAGGGAGGCCTGGCGTGCTGCAGTCCATGGGGTTACAAAGAGTTGGACACAACTGAGTGACTGAACTGAACTGAAAATGGAAATTTTCCTCTAGCACACAAAGATGGTGTGGAAAAGATATTGCAGGCTAAGGTCTTATTTCCTTTTGTTTCCCTTCAACAAGATAATGAACCTCTGTCTTGTCTTATTTATGTGTTTTTAATGTGCTAGTTGGACTTCCCTGATAGCTCAGATGGTAAAGAATCCGCCTGCAATGTGGGAGACCCCTGTTCAATTCCTGGGTCAGGAAGATACCCTGGGGAAGTGAAAGGCTACCCATGCCAGTATTCTGGCCTGGAGAATTCAATGGACAGTCCACGGGGTCGCAAAGAGTTGGATACTACTGAGCGACCTTCACTCACTCACTCAATGTGCTAGTTGCTCCAGTCGTGTTTGACTTTTTGTGACCCCGTGGACTGTAGCCCACCAGGCTTCTCTGTCTTTGGGATTCTCTAGGCAAGAATACTGGAGCGGGTAGCCATTCCCTTCTCCAGGGGAATCTTCCTGACCCAGGGATTGAACCCAGGTCTACTGCATTGTGGGGTGATTCTTTACTATCTGAGCCACCTGGGAAGCCCATTTATGTGTAGAGATGTGTGTAAAAAACATAATTATATTAAACAAAATTGAAAAAAGTTGATTTTGATTAGAATTGGTCTTGGAAATAACTTTAAATGAAGTTTTCAAATACCTAAATATGTGTGGGATCTGTCTGAGAAATCAAGAGGCATTGAAGACTATAGGCTGGGCCAGATAAACATACACACACATATAGCTGTTTCTTGATGTACCTACCAAATTCAAACCATTCAATGAAAGAGTTATAAGAAAATAGAGCATTTTAATTCGGGAATAATTAAAATGAATAGATAAAGTTTAGTATGTCAGAAAAACAGCACAAATGAAGACAAAAAAGATAAGCTGGAAAACATTGATGTTAACCAAAAAGCAAAGTTCCTCAATATACAAACAAATTTGCATTAAAAAGTTATCCTGAGACACAAAATATGTGAACAAACAGATCAAAGAAAAATGAATATCAATAGTCAGTAAATACCTACAGTAATGCTCAACCTCTCTTGTAAATCACAAAATGTAATTTTTCATATATGTATTTGAATATGTTTTTAAAGTAACCTTTTAGTAAAAGATTCATATTGATGCATGGCACAAAGCAGTCACAATATTCTAAAATAATTATCCTCCAATTAAATTAAATAATATTTTAAAAAAGAAAACAAAAGATAATAGCAAGTATTGATTATTATATGAAGAAAAAGTACTCTCATATAGTCTGTAGGTGAATAAATTAGTAAAAACTTCATGGAGAGTGATTTGGCAACATCTAAAATATTGTATTTATTTGCAAACAGTGGGTGAAATAGATGAACAAAATGTTTCTAGTTTTTTAATTACTTTAAATAAAAAATATTTATCAAAAAGAAAATTGATTAAATCTGGCATTTCTGCATCTAAAAGATAGAATACTTTGCTCTTATTAATAAAAATTAAAGTGTTCTTTTTTGTGTTGCTATATAGATATATGCAAAGAATAACACATTGAATAACAATTGCAAAATATAGTGGATAATATGATCCATTATGTTAAATAAAAATCTGAAAATAACTTACATTTATTTTTTAATCAATTTGTGAAATGAAAATAATTATACTGCTTAAAAACTGTTTTTCTTTGCACTTGAGGTAGATGATACAGAGAAATAAAAGATAAAAGATAAAAGCATTTTATAAGGAAATTTCGAATATTAATCATCATAATGAATGTGTCCCTTACCAATTTACCTTGTCTCTATAGCTTATGCATTTGGAAATTCTTTAATTTAAATGATAGTAAGATGCCTTTAAATATGCTGCTGCTGCTGCTGCTGCTGCTGCTGCTTGGAAGTTATTTTGTGTTTCACTTTACAAAGGTCAGTTGCTGCTAAGTCGCTTCAGTCGTGTCCAACCCTGTGCGACCCCATAGACGGCAGCCCATCAGGCTCCTCCATCCCTGGGATTCTCCAGGCAAGAATACTAGAGTGGGTTGCCATTTCCTTCTCCAATGCATGCATGCATGCTAAGTTGCTTCAGTCGTGTCCTACTCTGTGCGACCCCATGGACAGCAGCCCACCAGGCTCCTCCACCACAGGATTCTTCAGGCAAGAATACTGGAGTGGGGTCAATAAAAGAGCAATACTTGGTAAATATTATTTCTGTTTTGCTGCTTGTAATGATAGACATAAAATAGATATATTTGACAGTCAACCAGGTTATAATTTTAATCTTCTAATTATTACCTTTATTGCTTCTTCATATAGATTATTTCCATAAAATTTCTGTCCCCTGGATTTACAGATAATAGTAAAGAAATTGTAGGAAAACTGTTTTCATTTCCTTTTATTCTATTTTATAAGAAGGAGATCTAAAAATAATATATATATATATGTAAAATACCTATATATTCACCTTTAGGAACTGTATCTAATCTGAAATGCCAAATGCTTGAGTTCTAATTAATTCAAATATTATAACCTTTAATATATAGTTTGCAAATATTTAAATATTCACAATGTTTTTTTAACCTGGTGTAAAAGCAATAACAGTAATGTAGACACATAAGATTAATTGGTAATCAAGATTTTATTTGTTAAATAGATACTTGAAGAACTTTCCCAGTAGACAGAGAGAAATGACTTGCCATAAACCAGAAATGTTTGTATTGTCTTAGAGAAAACTTCTATTGTTGTTGGGTCTGCCCACCTGATAATCAGTAAAGCCAGTCTACTGACACCAGGTTGTGGTGAAGAAAACTACTTCACTTATTGCTGGGTCCCAAACAAGGAGGGACTTCCCTGTGGCTCAGTGGTAAAGAATCTGTCTTCCTTGCAAGAGATCCAGGAGACTTGGGTTCGATCCCTGGGTTGGGAAGATCCCCTGGAGAAGGTCATGGCAACCCACTCCAGTATTTTTGCCTGGAGCATCCCATCTGCAGAGGAACCTGGTGGGCTACAGTCCATGGGGTCTCAAAGAGTCGGACACAACTGAAGCAACTGAGCACATTCACATTCAAGCAAGGAGAGTGGGCAGCTCATGCTCAAAACACTGGAACTACTCAATGGCTTTCAGGGGCAGGTTGTTAAAGGCAGTGTGAGAGAGTATCACAGGGTGTGTGATCAGCTTATGAACAATTGTCTGGTAAATGGTGAGGTAAATGGTGATGAGTCAGGGATTTCAATCATCAAACTTCTGGTTCTAACCAGTCTGGGGTCTACATGCTAGTGGTAAGTATGCAGTTAATTTCTTCCACTTGGTGTGGGTTTTAGTACCTGTGAAACAGGTACTAAAAAAATATAGCTCAGGATATTATCTACAGCCTTTGAGAAGGAACTGAAGTTCTCAAAGAACTAAACTATTATCATTTTGTTTTTCTTGACTGCTTCCCTTTATGTCTGATTTTCTCACTTCTCTGATTTAATCTGTTCTTTGGAACTAGGAGGGTGCTTCGAAGAATAAAGATTTTCTGTGAATAGGAGGAAAGGGAGGTAGGATAGGGAATCGGTCCCAGGAATGATCCACAGGGTGCTGCTCTGTTCATTGTCTTGTTTTGCTTCATCATGTACTTCAGTTAGCCTTCTATAAAGTAATTCTTTGACTCCAAACTAAGCCAAACCTAATGTTCTTCCTAGAAACTTTGGATTTTTTAAAAACAAATAATCCATGTCTAGAGAGGTAAAGATTTAAGACTCCAGTGTAGTAAAATTTGATCACAGCATTAGAAGACTACCAAAGTAAAGGGAATATAATAAAGGCAGAGAGGTTACAGAAATCAAGTAAAATCAGCAGTAGGATATCTATATACTACCAAAGGTTTACAGATTTTCTAGTTAGATTGTTAGAAGAATTGTCTGCCACATCTGTCAAAATAATGAATTTGGATCCCTCTGAGTGTCATTTTTTGGAAAAAAGAATCCTAATCTGCATCTATTTATTAGGATTAGGGAAAATAATCAAGATGGGATACCTCTAAAGCTTTTGTAGTGAAGACAATGAAAATATGAAAATGTTAGTCACTCAGGTGTGTCTGACTGTTACCCCATGGACTGTAGCCTGCCAGGCTTCTCCATCCATAGGATTCTCCAGGCAAGAATACTTGAGTGGGTTACCATTCCCTTTTCCAGGTGATCTTCTGGACTCAAGAGTTGAGCCCTATCTCTTGCACTGCAGGCTGATTCTTTACTGTTTGAGTTACCAGGGAAGCCAAAAGTGAAGTGTTAGTTGCTCAGTTGTGTCTGACTCTTTGCAACCCTATGGACTGTAACCTGCCAGACTCCTGGTCCATGGGATTCTCCAGGCAAGAATATTGGAGTAGGTTGCCATTCACTTCTCCAGAGGATCTTCCCAACCCAGGGATCGAACCCAGGTCTCCTGCCTTGCAGGCAGATTATTTTCCATCTAAGCCACCAGGGAAGCCTTTGTAATTTCATATGAAATAAAGAGATTTTCTCAACCTATCTGGGGAATCTTTTAGAAATAATTTACTATGAAGCTAATGAAACACTCTGTGGCCTGAAATTTCTCATAGTCAATCCTATATTATTTAGGAGTTTTCAGTACATACACCATCTTCAGTCTGAAACTGATAATTCAGTGCTCGTGTTGCTCAATAAATTAATATGTAGTGCTCATTCTCCAAATTCCCAGTGATAATTAAAGTATTCCTAAAATTTAAAGATTAAACCTTACATGTGTAATTATCAAAGTCCCTTTCTCAAGATTGGTTCAACAGCTTAAGAGAATTCAGTGAAAGGAATGAAAATCAAATGTGATTATTAAAAGCCAAATAAAAGTGCTAAAGCATTAAACATTTTCTAAGACAAGAATTAGAATATCATGTTATTATATAAGCTTTGGAAAGTGGCAAGTAGTAAAAGTTATTTGATTTCCTCTTACATGAAGAGGAAAAAAACTCTTAAACTGTGATGTTGTAAAATTAACTTCATGATAATTCAAGAGTCTAAATTTTAATAACATCTAACTTTATGTGCTGTGAGAAAAAATGGATAAGACAAGAGAAAGAATGATAACCTATATCTACCTAATAAATCTAAGAAAAAGTCAAAAGTGTAGTAGCTTCCTCAAGGGAATAAAAGCTCTCTTATTCCACTTTATATGTGAAGAAGGAGAAAGTAAAAGGCAGAGAAAAGCATGTAGCAGAAAGTATAGTCTGAATAAATCTCATATATTGTTTTCAGAACCCAGAATCCTGCCAGTGAGTTCACTTTCCTGGCTAATTAGAATCAAAGAAAGTGTTTTTGGTCAGGTCTAGATGATGTTAAGGGTTTCCCTGGTGGGTCACTGGTAAAAGAATCTGCCTACTAATGCAGGAGTTGCAGGAGGGGTTGGTTCAATCCCCGGGGCAGGAAGATCCACTGGAGTAGGAAATTGCAACCCACTCCAGTATTATTGCCTGGAAAATGTCATAGACAGAGAAGCCTGGTAGGGTACAATGCATGGGGTCACAAAGAGTCGGACATGACTAGCACAAACACAAGCTGATATTAAAAGCTGCATAGTTTCCACTATAATATGTTGCATTGGTTGTTTTCTTAACTTGAAAAGTACCTTTTATTAATGGACAATATAAAGAATATTTATCTCTATTTATGTTATATTTTTGGCTTCCCAGGTGGCACAAGTGGTAAGGAACCCACCTGGCAATGCAGGAAAACATAAGAGACACGGGTTCATTTCCTGGGTCGAGAAGATCCCCTGGAGTAGGGCATGGCAACCAACTCCAGTATTCTTGTCTGGAGAATCCGCATGGACAGAAGAGCCTTGGGGCCTACACTCCATAGGGTCGCACAGTCGGACATGACCAAAGTGACTTAGCACGCACACATACACACACACACGTAATATTTTAAAAATATTAAGCATTTATATAATATGCATGATATTTATATGGAATTTCATTTAGAAATAAAAGACCGGAAAAACTCCATCAAAACAGTTGACAGGGCTATTCTGTGGTGATTCAGATTAAGCATATTTTTGCTTTTCTTAAGAGTACATCCTCTTCCTTCCTTGGTTCCTGTTAAGTAATTAAGCAACCCACTCAGCTGATTCTTTATAAAAAAGGAAGAAAGAAATGAGAAAAGAAAGAAAAGGATACGGATACTAAAATGATTTCACCTTAGTGTTATAGGTTTCCTGCTTCTTTTTACTTAGTATAATCATACTGTTATACAGCATCACTATCTACATTGCAAACAGAATTTTTTAAAAATTTCTAATTAAATATGACTGATATGAGAACAGACTCTTTATTTCACAGTTTTATGTCACAAATGTGTGATGTTGTGCTAACATGATGAAAACTTTGGGAATGTAGGTATGATCATTAATCACTGAAATAAACTATATTGTATAGACATCATCCTTAGAATTTAAAAAAAAAGCTTCAAAACTGTTTTCTTTTGTCAGAATGTCTACAGATTTAGTTTATAGAGTAAACTATAGAGCTATGAAAACTAAACATAAAAATGAGTGGAAAGTTTCAAGTTACCTTATAATTTCAAAATAAAGAAAAGGCCATTAGATCAGCGTGCCCATCTTCAAGAAATACAGAGCATCATTTCTTTAACTATATTCCCGTGATTTTTCCCACTTAATTTTAAATGACTAAGCCAATGAATCTTCTTCTAAACATCCTTTGGGATATTATCTCACAGCCTCATTCTAATACTGTTTGGAATTTTGGTAGGTTATGTGACTTCTCAAGACATTTTTATGCCTTGATTCAACAAACTGTTGTTCACAGACGACTTAATAAAAAAAGTGTCTTGATATAGAATCAGATGATTGAAAATTCATGTGCATTTTGCATAATATTTGCCAGCTATTACCATCTTGTATAATGTGTGATTATTTCCATGACTCATTTTCCTATATTATGATTTTACATAGTTTGTAAATAGAGTTACTGTGAACTGTCTCATGATGACTAAAAATGGAAGGTGTGAAAGTTAAGTGCAATCAAGCAAAAAAGATTAATTAAAAAAACTTGCACCCTCAGGTAGTTTTAAAAGATCATGAGCTTTTTTATACTGTTTCTGTGATATGACTACTAATTGTCAAAAATAGCAGTTTTGACATTCTTCAAAAAGTCACTTCAGGAAGCAATGACCATAGGCCGAAGGCCAAATATGTATTTGGATGTACTTCACAGACACACAGACATACAGATACACACATGTAGATAGGTGCAAAATATATAGCATACATATGTATGTACATATATCTATATATATAAAGTTATCTTTCTATGTCAGCTGTATTATAATAGTTTCATATAGAGTTGTCAAGTAGAGGATCTACTTTAAAATGTAGGTTGGAACTATCTCTATATAAAATAGTATATAGAGACATATAAATAAGTGAAAATTCCCCCAGACATAACTATAGAAGTATGGGTAAAGAAGGGGGAACTGGAAAAGATTTGTGGGTGTGCCCGCATTGAAATAAAGGACAAACATCAAGAGATAGTGAAAGACAGGGAAGTCTGGCATGCTGAAGTTCATGGGGTTGCAGAGTCAGATATGACTTAGCCGCTGAACAACAACAAAGGAGAATCGACAGGGAAATCAAAATGGAAGAACAGAGAGATAAGAGGGAATATAGGAGAGTGAAGTATGATGACTATCAAATGATAGGTTGATGCTAATATTACACAGATTTCAAACGAGTGAATCTGGGCTTATATCCGCATCAGTTATAAGACATAACATAAAGTTTCTAAGTGTCTGAATGCTCCATTTATATCTACTAAAAGATGAAAAGTCATGCTAATACAGATTTTAATAGCAAACTAAATATGCTAATACTTAAATGCCTGTGAAACTTAAAGCTATTTTATATTATTTATTGTATGTATCATTACTCCTTTAATTATATTTGTGTAATAAAAGTTAATTTGCAATGATCCAAGTGAATAAAAAATTGTCATGGGAAAAATAGAATATATATTTACATGTGACTGTAGAAAGTAGCTTCTATTTATAAATATTTCTGTCATACACTATATGTGGTGCATTATGCTTACTGTATAATGTCTGTTATCTTTTACTTCTTTGCTGTTTACCTCAATAATCAAATTTAATACAATAGTCATATTTAACAGGAAGGACTAGCACAATTAAATTACACTACAGACTAAATCTTGATCAAAACATTCCACCAATTTTTGTGAATAATATTCTGAAAATTCTTCCTAAATAGCCATAGTTTAACCCCTGAAAATTCTTTTTATTGCTTTCCATATGTAAAACTTTGAGAATGATATATATCTAATATCTTTGTCAAGGATCATCCCATCCACTATATAACTTTTGCAAGTATGATTCCTCCAATTTTGTTTTTCTGTCATTATTGCTTTGTTATTCTGTATGCCCCTATAATATTGAACATTTAAACTGAGTTATGTCTGACCTTAAAGTAAGATTATAGAAAAGAAGAATAGTTCAGTTAAGCTGTTTTACAACCATTAAAAAAAAATTAAGTTTATCAATATTGTGTATGGACTTACCAGGTTACCAGGTGACACTAGTGGTAAAGAACCTGCCTGCAATGCAGAAGACATAAGAAATGTGAGTTTGATGTCTGGGTTGGGAAGATCTCCTGGAGGAGGGCATGGCAATCCACTCCAGTATCCTTGCCTGAACAATCCCATGGACAGAGGACTCTGGCGGGCTATGGTCCATAGGATAACAAAGAGTCAGACATGACTGAAGCAAATTAGCAGCAGCAGCATTGTGTACACAGAGTTTTTCTTATGTAAGATTACCTTAGAATAAAATACCATTGTATTTGTTTATGCATAAAGCCATAAAAGGTCAAACCTTTTGGAGACCTTCCCAGTCAGAACCATATTATTTACATTTTTTGTTATATTAAATATTATTTTGTTTGTAGACATAAACCAAATTGATCCCTCTATTATATTAGAGGAATGACAGAAATTAAAAATTCATCCTCAGGTTAGTGAGCCAGAGGAAGGTAATGCCCACTGCTAATTTTAGTCACAGGGCAGTGCGACTTTAGACTTAGAAGGTCTCATGTTTGCTACTGCTAGTGTGTGTTATCACATAAAGCGCAAAATAATGAGTTAAGACAAAGTATACGTATTCAAGAAAAGAATACTTTGCATTCTATATCTAGTTTTTGGATTAATGTAAACACGTACATATTATAAAGAGTTAGCTGGTATTATCTGGAGTAAAAGTGTTTACAAACTTACCTATCTCTATTACAGTAAGTCCCCTACATATAAACGAGTTCCATTCCGAGAGCACCTTTGTAAGTCCAACCTGTTTCTAAGTCCAACAAAATTAGCCTAGGTACCCAAATAACACAATTGGCTATATAGTGCTGTACTGTAATAGATTTATAATACTTTTCACACAAATAATACATGCGAAACAAACCAGCACAAAAATAACATTTTAATCTTACAATTCAGTATCTTGAAAAGTACAGTACTGCAGTATAACAGTCAGCACATAAGGAGTGACATAAAGTGAACAGGCAAGAAGAGGTACTGATTGGAAGAGGGAGAAGAGGTGGGAGATATGAGAGCTGAAGGATCACAAGAAATATGAGACGGGGGGCCAGCTGCCATTTCACTCATGCCTGACGTTCACGGAATGCATGTTTCCATCTTTAAAAGTTTGCAACTTGAAGATTTGTATGTAGGGGACTTACTGATCTTTGAATTTGTCATATAATTTTCCTTTCTCTGATGTCTCGTATTTCACCATCAAAGAGTAACAAATATTACCAGTATAATTCCATAATATTTGACATATAAATATCGATTGAACAGTTTATATTAATCACATGGAAACTAAAGTCTGGTAGGATCATATTGAGAATAAAATCAGGAACAGTGAATTTCAAAATCAATTTTATTACCATGCATATTGAAAATATAGAGGCTCATGAGTACTTAACTGATGTGAGGACATTAAATGTGTTACCAATGGATTGTTGTTTAGACTTCAAATATATTTTATTTTGACCAACTATGTCAACCAAAAGTGTATCTAAATATCTTTAAATGTACTGATCAATTTCATTTTCCACAATCCCCAGCACTCTTCTATGTCTACTGGTCAGTGTGCTTTCAATGAATGCATCGTTAGTCTCTTTGTTATAGGTATTTGAATTTAGCCACCTTATTTTTCCCCAGTAAACTTGGAAGTGTAGAGATTATATGTGTAGAGTCAGATCAGAGGCACATACAGTGGATGATATAAAATGATGTTTTAGAGTAACTTAAATATGGAAATATTTTCTTTAAATTATTTGAATAACAAACATTAAAAATAGTTTAAAAAATAATGAGCTTCATGAAGATTGATAAGAACTATTTAAAAGTCCCACAGGGATTTAGATAAATAGTCCTGAGTTCCCATAGATTATCAATGTGATTATTTTATATCTGTGTGACAAGATATTCACAGAGGCAGCAGCATTTGAAGACAATATATGAGAGCACAAGACCTATCATATTGCTTAAAACCAGGCAATGGACTTCTTGGGACATTAAAAACAGTTTCTGGCAAATGAATTCTCTCACTTGTCAGCATGGTAAAGTACCAGAATTTTAACTTAATTCCACTTTAAAAGCCCTATTTCTAAATTCAGTCACATTGCGAAGTATTACGGATTAAGATTTCAACAGTTACATTTTTGAGGGAAGCAATTCAGCGCATATATTGTGCAAGCATACATAAAATGGAATAATGATTTTATAGCACTGGATCTTAAGTTTAGGTCAAAAATAGTTTAGAATACTTCATTTATACAGTGTAATTATAATACTTTTGTACTTTGTGTGTGCATTGGTTGTGTGTGTGTGTGTGTGTAGTGATCGGAGAGACCATGCAAGAGTCTCAACTTACAGTGTTATTATACAGAGTTTATTTTGTAAAAACTAGGTTATTATAAAACTAAATATATATGATACTTTGATTTTTTAAAAAAGTTATGTTTCATTTGTTCCTTAATAAATAAAAGATATGAAAAGCAAAGGAGAAAATGAAAGATATATCCATTTGAATGCGGAGTTCCAAAGAATAGCAAGGAGAGATAAGAAAGCCTTCTTTCGTGATCAGTGCAAAGAAATAGAGCAAAACAATAGAATGGAAAAGACTAGAGATCCCTTCAAGAAAACTAAAGATACCAAGGGAACATTTCATGCAAAGGTGGGCTCAATAAAGGACAGAAATGGTATGGACCTAACAGAAGCAGAAGATATTAAGAAGAGGTGGCAAGAATACACAGAACTATACAAAACAGATCTTCATGACCCAGGTAATCACGATGGTGTAATCACTCACCTAGAGCCAGACATCCTGGAGTGCGAAGTCAAGTGGGCCTTAGAAAGCATCACTACGAACAAAGCTAGTGGAGGTGATGGAATTCCAGTAGAGCTATTTCAAGTCCTAAAAGAGACTGCAGCCATTAAATTAAAAGACGCTTACTCCTTGGAAGAAAAGTTATAACCAACCTAGACAGCATATTAAAAAGCAGAGACATTACATTAGCAACAAAGGTCCGTCTAGTCAAGGCTATGGTTTTTCCAGTGGTCATGTATGGATGTGAGAGTTGGACTATACAGAAAGCTGTTCGCCAAAGAATTGATGCTTTTGAACTGTGGTGTTGGAGAAGACTCTTCAGAGTCCCTTGGACTGGAAGGAGATCCAACCGCTCAATCCTAAAGGAAATCAGTCCTGAATATTCATTGGAAGGCTGATGTTGAAGCTGAAACTCCAATACTTTGGCCACCTGATGTGAAGAAATGACTCAAGAGAAAAGAAGACCCTGATGCTGGGAAAAATTGAAGGCGAGAGGAGAAGGGGACAGCAGAGGATGAAATGATTAGGTGGCATCACCAACTCAATGGACATGAGTTTTGAGTAAACTCTGGGAGTTGATGATGGACAGGGAAGCCTGGCGTGCTGCAGTCCATGGAGTTGCAAAGAGTCGGACACGACTAAGTGACTGAACTGAACTGAACTGAACAAATAAAACTTACATTCCTTTTTTTCAATTTCAAGGTATTTATATTTCATTTAGATTATTTAATCCAAGTAAAAGCAAGTAAACAAACCATTTCAAAGCATAATAGAATTTTATTTTTTTGTATAGAAAAAGGAAAAACTGAAATTTATACAAATTACTAAATAATAACACATTTCCTTATTGATTATATAAAATGTTTGCTTTGTAAATTCAGACTGAGGGTCAAAACATTGAGAATGAGTGTAGTGAGTATATATATAGAGGGGGATATGTGTGTGTGCTGTAAAATAAATATATATAATTATATATATTAAATTTACATATAATTATATTAAAGAAATTTACATATAAATATACATGGTAAATTATATCAATATATATAATCTTATAAGAAAAGAAATGAAGAAATTAGCTCCCATATTAAATATAAAATATCAGTCTTAAACTGGCCCAGTACACAATTTTCTATGATTTATAAATATGATTATTATTAAAGTTATATGACATGTGAAGTTTTGAAGCTGTTGGACATATTCTCAAGAAGTGAAAAAATGAACAAATGAAAACACACATAAACTATAACCAAAATTAAAAGTGAAAAACAGTGAAATTATTCCAGGGCCCTGAACATAATAAAGTATTTGGTAAACATTTGTTAAATACAAAGATCTTCAATAGTTACTGTGTTGCTGTAGCCAGCCAGTTTCCCAGGTAGCTACCCTCTCTAATTAGCTGCAGCAAAGCCTGCTCTTTTCTATCTCCTGAGGTCAGTCCTCTGGTGAGAAGGGATGCAACGTGCACAATAGGAAACAGCTTAAGTGGAATACTGACAAGAGGGAAAAAGAAGCCAAACAAACCAAACTAAAAATCTAATTTATCTTGTGCTACCCAAGTCCCCTCCAAATCTGAAAGGGCAACTGCTCCCAGGTATTCAGAACTGAGAGGAAAGGATTAGTTGGGGGTGGAGTGATTAGCTGGAATAAGTCCTGAAATATGTTTCAAATATTCTGGACTACTGTGTTCCTGATTCAGGTGGTATATTAAACAGCAGTGTGCATGTGCTTGCCCTTTGCCTTATTTGATGACATTGACAAAGCAGCCAGTCTAACAGTAAAGCTGAAGTATCTCTGAAATGGGAAGGAGGCAAGGGGAAAAGGGGAAGTCTTCAAATGTTTGAATTCATTTTACTATTTTTATAAGGTGAATTGGGTTGTTTGCTATAGTCTTGATTGAAAACATATCAGTAATCATCAGTCATTGTTTTAGTAAATGTATAAAGGTCATTTGTTGCAGCAGTTCAGGATGTAAAAATAATGACTTTATCTTTAAAACAGTAGATGGTACTGTGAACAGATTGTCACAGGGAATTGCCAAGATATAGATCAGTTTGGAGGTGGTGGCAGGAAATTAGAATGAGATACAGAGCAAAGTGTCAACAGCAGCAAGTGTGCATATCTGCCTTTTTTATCAGATTGCTTTTTTAAAGTGGTAAAGAGTCGGCATGGATGAATAAATCTCCAGAAAATAAGAAGAGAGGAAATTCCTGTAGTGTATATGTAAAATAATATGTAGAATTGGATGCACAAAAGGAGACATCATCTGATGGAATTATGGTCAGTCTTTCCAAACCTGAACACATGCAAAACCATAACCCAATATTAGATTTTTTAAAAATGCATATGTAACATTTAAATTAATTGTATAAGGCTGTCTTAGTAATTCCCATTTATGTTTTTATACATAAAATGATGAATATATTAACTATATTTAAACATTCAAGTAGCTTAGTCACTGTTCTAATCTTATTCTTCAAACAGGTGAAGGGAATCAGAAGCTAGTTAACACTTAGAAAATGTATGTCTCCCTGTGTAAAGAATCAGGATTTCTGTAGAAAACAGTACAGTAGAGGACAGCCACAGTGCAGTTAGTATGTAGCCAAGATTGCTGAGAAGGTGAAGTTCATAAATCAAAATTAAGGGTACAATCAGAAAATTGAATGAGGAAATTGTCTTTGAAGAACTAAGTGACAATGAGCTATTTCAAATCCTAAAAGATTATCCTGTTAAAGTGCTGGACTCAATATGCCAGCATGTTTGGAAAACTCAACAGTAGTAGCTACAAAATTGGAAAGGTCAGCTTTCATTCCAATCTCAAAGAAAGGCAAGGCCAAAGAATGTTCGAACTACTGCAAAATTGCACTCAACTACTCAAAATTGTCTCACAGGCTAGCAAAGTAAAGCTCAAAATTTTCCAAGCAAGGCTTCAACAGTATGTGAACCCAGAACTTCCAGATTATAAAGCTGGATTTAGGAAAGGCAGAGGAACCAGAGATCAAATTGCCAACAGCCATTGCATCTTAGAAAAAGCAAGACAGTTCCAGAAAAACAGCTACTTCTGCTTTATTAACTACTCCAAAGCCTTTGACTGTGTGGATCACGACAAACTGGAAAATTCTTCAAGAGATGGGAATATCAGCCACCTTACCTGCCTCCTGAGAAATCTGTATGCAGGTCAAGAAGCAACAGTTAGAATGAGACATGGAACAATGAGAGTGGTTCCAAATTAGGAAAGGAGTACGTCAAGGCTGTATATTGTCACCCTGCTTATTTAACTTATATGCAGAGTACATCATGTGAAATTCCAGACTGGATTTCAGACAAGCTGGAATCAAGAGTGCCAGGAAAAATATCAATAACCTCAGATATGCAAATTACACCACCATTATGGCAGAAAGCAAAGAGGAACTAAAGAGCCTCTTGACGAAAGTGAAAGAGGAGAGTGAAAACTCTGGCTTAAAACTCAACATTCAAAAAACAAAGATTATGGCATCTGGCCCCATCACTTCATGACAAATAGATGGGAAAAAAAGGAAACTGACAGACTTTATTTTCTTGGGCTCCAAAATCACTGAAGATGGTGACTTCAGCTATGGAATTAAAAGACACTTACTCCTTGCAAGAAAAGCTATGATCAACCTAGACAGCATACTAAAAAGCAGAGACATTACTTTGCTGACAAAGGTCCGTCTAGTCAAAGCTATGGTTTTTCTAGTCATGTATAGATGTGAGAGTTGGGCCATAAAGAAAGCTGAGCACTGAAGACTCGTGGAGAAGACTCTTGAGAGTCGTTTGGACTGCAAGGAGATCAAACAGTCAATCTTAAAGGAAATCAGTCCTGAATATTCACTGGAAGGACTGATGCTGAAGCTGAAGCTCCAACCCTTTGGCCACCTGATGGGAAGAACTGACTCTGGCAAAGACCCTGATGCTGGGAAAGTTTGAAGGCAGGAGGAGAAGAGGAAGACAGAGGATGAGATGGTTGAGTGCCATAACCAACACGATGGACATGAGTTGAGGAAGCTCTGGGAGTTGTTGATGGACAGGGAAGCATGGTGTGCTGCAGTCTATGGGGTTGCAAAGAGTTTGACATGACTGAAGGACTGAACTGAAATGTGAAAATGATCTTAAATTATCTCAGGGCATGGCTTTCAAAGAAAGGACAATGGCTATGAAAATAAGGAGAAGACAATACAATAAGATAAAACTCTGAGGTTATGAGGGCGGTAACCTGAGAAAATATCAATTTTAACCTCTTTTCTACAAATACAGTTTCCAAAGATTTTATTTTAAATGTTGGTGATGATTATTATAGAACAATGAAACTTATGCTAACTAGAACTATTTTACTCTTGCTTTTTCATTCTCAAGTTCTTTATTTGACTCATTTGTGGTTGATTAGTTTCACCTTCTGTTTGGGTTTTAGGTTTTATACATTTAAAAACTATTTCTCCCATTTTTATTGAGCTATAATTGCCATGCAACTCTGTATAAGTTTAAGGTGTGCAGCATAATGATTTGACTTACATACATCATGAAGTGATCATCACACTGAGTTTAGTGAATATCCATTATCTTATACAGATACAAAATTTAAAAGTAGAAAAAAAATATTGTTGTGGTGAGAAATCTTAGTATTCAATCTCGTAACTACTTATACAACACACAGCAGTGCTAATTATATTTCATGTCTTACATTACATTCCTAATACTTTTTCATCTTATATTTAAAATTTTGTACCTTGTAACTACCTTCATTCAGCTCTCCCTCCCCAAGGCCCCAAGTTTTGGTAACCAGAAATCTAATCTCTTTTTATTTGGTTTTTTTTTTTTGAAGTATAATAGACCTACAACACTATGCTAGTTCTTTTTACATGTCATAGTAATTCAATATTTCTATACATTTTGAACTGATCGATACCAGAAGTCTAGTTATGATATGCTAGCATACAAACATATTACATTGTTATTGACTATTCCCCATGCTGTACATTATATACCCATGAGTCATTTATTTTGAAGCTGGAATTAGTACCTCTTAATCTCCTTCACCTACTTTATTCCTCAGCCCATCTGCCTCCCTTTGGCAACTACCAGCTTGTTCCCCATGTCTATGGTTCTGGTTCTGTTTTGTTACATTTGTTCATTTGTTTTTATTTTTTTTGATTCTATATATAAGTGAAATCATAGAATATTTGTCTTCATCTGACTTATTTCATTCAGCATAATACCCTGTAGGTTCATCCATGTTGTGGCAAATGGCAAGATGTCATTCTTTTTAATTGCTGATGCATATAGTATATAGTATTCCTTTAGTGGAATCTTCTCATAGGTGTTAAATAAGCTGGGTGACAACATACAACCTTGATGAATTCCTTTCCCAATTTTGAACCAGTCCATTATTCCATGTCTGCTTCTAACTGTTGCTTCTTGACTTGCATTCAGATTTCTCAGGAGACAGGTTAGGTGATCTGGTATTCCCATCTCTTTAAGAATTTTCCACAGTTTGTTGTTATCCACACAGTCAAAATCTTTAGTGTAGTCAATGAAGCAGAAATAGATTTTTTTTCTGGAATTCTCTTCCTTTTTCTGTGATCCAGCAGATGTTGCCACTTCTTTTTCCATTCATCTGTTGATGAGCACTTAACGTTGCTTCCACTTAGCTATTGTAAATAATGCTGCAATAAGTAGAAGTGCATGTATGTTTTGTAATTGTTGTTTTTCTTTTCCTACACTTAATTCTGTTTTTAATCTTTTGAAGATCCTCTGTACTGTTTTCCTTAGTGGCTGCACAAATTTACATGTGCAGAAGTGTTCCCTTTTCTTCACATCCTCACCAAAACTTGTTATTTGTTGTCTTTTTGATAATAGCCATTCTGACAGGTGTGATTCTGATTTCTCTGGGGTTTTGGTTTGCATTTCTCTGATGATTAGCAGTGTTTGGCTTCATTTCATATGCCTGTTATCCATCTGTATGTTTTCTTTGGGAAACTATCTATTCAAACCCTCAGCTAATTTTTCAAGCCAGTTGATTTTTTTTTTTTTGAATGTTGAGTTGTCTGAATTCTTCGTATATTTTAAATATTAACACCTTATAAAATATAATCCTTGTAAATATCTTCTCCCAGTCTGACAGTGGCCTTTTAGTTTGATGTAGTCCAAATTGTTTATTCTACCTTTTGTTTCCCTTGCCTGTGGAGATCTATTGAGAAAAATATTCTGACCTGTTGGGGACAGTGGCAGACACAGCTTATTGTTGTTTCTGATTTATTCCAAAGCTCTTCCTCACTCATGATGAGTGGAGCCTGGATCTTAGGGTGAATGACTGAGTGGTCCAAGATGTCTTGGAACTGATGTTAGCCTGCTTCTGGGTAGGGTCAAGGCTCAAAGGGTCTTTGTGGCCACTGCTCAGTCACTGATGGATGTTGCTGGGTCCTGGGGTCTCTAACAGCAGGGCCCTGGGAGTCCTGGAGCTGGTTTCTGCCCACTGGTAGGTAGGGCTGTTCCCTAGGGTGGCTGATGGCAATGTCTGTGGTGGGTAGGTCTGGATCCCATGGCTCCTGCCTGAGGATCTCAGGGTATCCCAAAGCTATGGTTGGCCTGCTGGTAAGCAGGGATAGGGTCCAAGGAGTCCCAGAGGTGCTGCCAGGCTACTGGTGGATTGGCTGCATCCTGATATGGCAGGCTGTGGGGCTGCAGTCATCCTGGGGCTGTTGTCTGCCCCCTGGTGTGTGAAGATAATTCTAGCCCACAAGTGGGTAGAGCCGTACCCTGCCCTCTCTGACTTCAGAGCCCAAGGATCCCAGAGCTGATGTTGGCCTACTGGTGGGTGAGGCAGGTCCTGTGGCTTTTTCCAGTCTACTGGTGCATGGAGCTGGGTCACAGGGCCTCTAGATGAAGGATCTGGAGTTTCTGGGGCTACTGTCTATGCACTATTGTGTAGGGCCAAGTGCTACGCCCTCTGCTCTACAGGGCCGAGTCCTGATGGCTATGGGTTCAGGCGGTCTTAAAGTAACTAACTTGCTTCTGAGTGGGAGCTGTGTCTCCACTAGTTTCTTGGTCTAAGGCATTCCAGTACTGGTGACTAAAATCCAACGGTGGACCGGTGACAGCACTAATAAGCTAAAGGGAGGATTCAAAATGGTGCTTTTCAGCACCAGTATCCACATGGTAATATAAGCTCCCCAGAATGGCTGTTCCAGTGTCTGTGTACCCAGGGTGAGCTACAGCTGCCTGCTGCCTCTCCAGGGGACTCTTAATATCAACTGGTGAGTCTGACCCAGGCTCCTATCAAATCACTGCTACTGCCTTGGTCCTGGAGCATGTGAGATTTTGTGTGCATCCTTTAAGAGTGGATTCTCTATTTCTCGCAGTCCTCTGGTTTCCCCAGAAGTAAGCCCTGCTGTCCGTGAAGCCAAATATTCTGGGGGCTCATTTTCACAGTGCAGGACCCTCAGGCTAGGGAGTCTGATGTGGGGCTCGAACCCTTTGCTCCTTAGGGAGAGCCTCAGCAATCGTAATTATCCTCCTGTTTGTCAGGGTGTGGGACTCGACTGCTTTGTGTCTGCCTCTCCTACCTTCCTTAGCACATACACACACACCCTCACCTACCCATAGTCTTCTGGTTTCTTCTTCATATCTTTAGTTGTAGATTTTTTTGTTCCAGTTTTCTGATTTTTCTCATCAATAGTTGCTCATAAATGGTAATAAATGTTGGTGTGCTGTGGGATGCAGTGAGCTCATAGTCTTCCTACTCTGATATCTTATGGTATCATATGGTATCATATGACCACTTATATCACTTATCATATGATCATATGATCATATCTTATGGTATCATATGACCACTCCATATGACTACATTTCTTCTATTTTTAAAATTATCCATTAAAAATAGAATTATAGATAGGTAGTTATTTTCTCTAAAATCATTGGAAATAAAATTTCACCAATTCCTAGCTACCATGGTTGAGGTAGAACGTCAATAGTCAATTTAACTCTTCCTCTTTCAAAAGTTAATTAACCTTCCCTCTCTAACCACATCTATTCCCTATCCCACTAGTAACTGTATTCTGGAAATTTATCAGGATATATCTAGGAATGAATTTACTCATATTCATTCTGCTTTGGATTTGCTGGGCTTCATAGAGTTATGAATTGGTATCCTTCATTGATTCTGGAAAATTCTCAAACATTGTCTCTATATTTTGCTTCTGACTTGCTTCTTGACATATGTAACTGTACCTAAATATTTGTTAGACCCTTGCTCTATCCTTTATAACTCTTAGTCACCTTTGTTGCTCTTAATCACTTTTATATTTTTATGTTCTTCCACACTGTAATCTAGTAATACTTGAACTTTAACTTTTCTCTAAAGCTGAGTTTAATTTGCTGTTATAATAATTTTTAAAATGTGATTATTATATTTCTTATTTGTATATCCTATATTAATCTTCTAGGTTTTTCTTTTTGACTTTTGTCTTAACATTTTAGTGAATACTGTTTCCTGACTGTTGTTTCAAGTTATCATTTAAAAACTATAATCCCAGTAGACACCATATTTTATTCCTGCTCTAATTCATGGTGCTTTGTTTCATTAGATTAATCCTAATTGCACTCTAGTAATATCATTACTAAAAATAAACTATCTTTTGAAATAATCTTAGAGCTCAGCTAAAAATGACTTCTTCCAGAGGGTCTCTAATAGATTCTGTGAAGCACTTTTGATTGCTACAATGTAGGCCCTTTATAATCTAATTTTATGATCCTTACAACCTTCAGAAAAAGTTAATTCTTAATAGATCATAAACATAATTATAAAATATAAAACTACAAAATTTGTAGAAAGAAAAAATAGGACAAATTGTTTTATCCTTAAGTTTGTTTTAAGGTTTAACATTAAAAATACAATTAATTAAAAAAAACTGATAAATTGTATTTTCTGAGATTGTCTAAAGACAAATAATATATAAGCCAAGGATGAAAAGAAAATACTTGCAAATCACATATCTGATTAAGGACTATTTTTCTTGATACATAAAGAATTTAAAAGTTAAGAATAAAGTAATAAGCCACCAATTTATTTATCTGTCAATAAACTGATAAATGTTAGGAGCAAGCACTTTACCATAGATGAATGATAGATGGCAAACATGCATATAAAATGATTTTCAATGTTATTTGTCACTAGGAATGTGTAAATTGAGGAAACAATGAGATAACTTTGCATACTATAAAAATGAAACCAAAATTCAAAAAGATTGACAATATAGAACGTCAGCAAGTATTATTAAAGGAGTCATTTGGCACTTATTATAAAATTAAATATAGATTTGCCACACACTGTTGTAGTCATGCTCCTGGATAGTTGAGTGAAAATTATTTTCGCACAACAACCTGAATGTGTATGTGTTGTTATTCATTCGCTAAGTTGTGTCTGACTCTTTGTGATACCATGGACTGCAACATGCCAGGCTTACTCGTCCTTCACTATCTCCTGGAGTTCGCTCAAACTCCTGTCCATTGAGTTGGTGATGCCATGAATAAAGTAAAAATGCAATGTTAATCTCTTGTAGTGACAAAAAATAAGAATCTGAACACCGTATTTTTTTAACCTCCTCTTGTTTGTGACAGTTTCTGAATTTTTCCAAACAGAAGACAGAAGAAAAAAAAATCAGAACACAATTAGTGTACCTTAGATTATAACCTATAGTATAAATTAAATACACATGCTGGAACCCTATCATGGAAATAAAATATCTCCATGAGGGGTACAAGGATAGTGGAAAATAAAATAAATTTAGGGAGACAGTCCACAGTCAAAAATAGATATCTGTCTCATTTCTTAGATGTTTTAGCCAAGAAACTCACAACAGAAAAAATCTGTAGCTTAAAAATAGCTGAAATAAAATTATCTTTATAATAATTGAAATATATTATGTAGCCTAATTAAATTATAGATGATACTCATCAAATATTTTGGAGCTGAAAGTCTAATGCAAGGTCAGTTAAATATTAAAATGGTTTTGATCGTTGAGTGAAACTATACTGAGATCTTACCTTCTTTTAAAAATAAGAATATCCTTAACAATATTTGAAATATTCTGAATCCTTTAAAAATAGAATAAATCTTTATTTATAAAATATTAATCTAATAATCAGCAAGCTGGCAAGACCCTGTGGGGCTCCTGGTTATGGAAGCCTGAGTGCCCTGTTCCTTGTTTGCAGAGAATAGACTCCAGCCTCCATGATCCTCCCTAAGTCCCAAAGGATAGATTCACACAGTTACTAATCAGGGAAAGGAAGGATTGAAGAGATGAGAGAGGAGCCACCAAGAAACAATAGAGGAGCATTCATAGGTGTTTTCAAATTACTTACTAAAGTACTTAACTATATTAAAAGTTTCAATAATAATTTTTTTTTCTATTAAAATCATTTTCAAAGATCAGGCATTTGGTAATGACAAGTGTTAGAATGTGGTGAGCACGTATGTTTAAAACTGAGCAATCTCAATACTTCTCTGCCGCTGCTGTGTTATGTAGTTTAAATAGCACAGTATTATACATATGTGCTCACATTTTAACACTTGTCGTTACCAAATGTTTGATCTTTGAAAATGATTTTAATAGTAAAAAATTATTATTATTGAAATTTTAATATGGCAAGTACTTTAGGGGATTGCCAAAAAAGTTTGTTTGGGATACAAACTTTTGGGCTAACCCAACAGCTACTTACTTGATGTCTATTTGGTTTGCAAAACTTATTATCAATAAATACTTGAAACTGGAGTTAATTTTTCAAGTTCAAATATATAAAATACCTGCTATAAGCAGATCATTTAAAATTTAATGTGGGTTTCAGAGAACAAGAAAAGTACTGTATCTTTGAATCTTAAAACAGCAAATGACCTTTGTTTAACATCTTGTCTAAGATTTTTTGCCTCCAGGCATCATGACCCATTGAGAATAAGGTTGTCTTTTTCTTTATTTATTTATACAGATTTTTGAGAAAAGCATTTTTTTACAGTTTGTCTGAGTTAACCTTCTTGTTCTCGAAGTTACAACACACAAAAACTTCAAAACCTAATCTTTTTGACCTCATATCTTTTTTTCTCAGAGCAATAAAAATAGAATATCCACAATTTGAAACCCAGTCCATTATCCATTATAGTTTATCTGTTAGTGTGTGTATGGTTACCTTTTTTTTTTTTTTTTTTTTTGTGGTGAGGAGGGTTTCCTATAGGGATTTATTCAGTGAAGATAGTATAGAAAAAAATACCATATAAAGAGAGTTAGTATTTGAAGAGACTGCAGAAATCCCCTAGCACTTTCTCTTTGTTTTATGAATGGATGAGGAAAAATGTGTTTAAGAGCATATGTAACAAAATGGCTTATCGTAATACATTATGTTAATTGCTTTGCAATACTTAAAGCTATATATTTAGTATTGCTTTGCAATACTAAAGCTCCAGGAATGGTAAGAATTTTAAGATAGGAAATTTAGAATACAAATACTAATAACAATTGAAATATCTATCAATATTGATCCAGATAATTGGAAAATCATCATTATTCATTGTATTATATTAGTGTACAATTTTGAGGACAAATTACCTCTTCCAGTTTTATTTTTTTTCTTTTTTTTACAAATACATATTTATTTGGATGAAGAAGAAAGAGTAAATTTAGAGAAGTTTATCTGTGAGGAAATAAAAATATGAATGAACTGAATTATTAACATAACTTTTCTGCTGCATTATATTCCTGTGTTAAAACACATTTAAAAACTTGTCCGTTCTTGTGATGTTCATTTTCTATAATGTCTGCAAAGTAAAATGTATATTTAAAAAACTGAGAACAAGCCTTACCTTTTACTTGTGTGTTTTTTTCTCTTCTATTATAAAGTAGGGGGAAAAAGGCAAGATGAAAAGCTGTTATAATGCTGAGTGGCAGAATTTGGCACAATAGCTCTCAAGTGTGTAATAGAGCCTACAGGGAGACTAAATGTATTAGGATGTATTTATATTGACAAAAGAGTCATTCTTTGTAGTGTTTAGAAGAAGGATTCTGCCATGACCCACATAACAAATTACGGTTGTCTGACCTCATTGAAACAAGAATCTAGTGAAGTACAACCACCAGAGCTGATGTACTAGAGGTTTTTTGTTTGTTTTTTTTTACTACAGCACTCCTGGAGGGCCACGATTATACCACCCCTTATTTCCTAGACTTCTAAAGCACTCTATAAAGACTCTTATCACCTTCATCCCAGAGCTCTTTTACTTACCAGACAGAAAAGGAGAAGCTATGCTACCACAGAATGACATGTTATTTATGAAGAGTTAAGATCACCAAATGAAAGAAAGAATTCACATAAACTGAAATAAAATCCCATGTTCATGTTGCACCCAGCAGTTTTCATTAAGAAGAAAGGTTGTTTGTTTTTTTTTTTTAATGTTTTTCCTTCTCACTTCTTATGCTGTATCCTTCTCACCTTGGAGAGCTGAGCAATCAGTTACTAAGAAGCCTCTGCCTTCAATCATCTCATTTCTACTTACAGCATACCTTTTATTAAAAAGCACATAATAAATTGTTTTAAATTAAAAAAAAGACAGATATAGTTTGTTTCATAGTGCATTGCTGTTTCTTATGAACTTTGTCTCAAACCAGCAGTGATTTTCTTGTAGTATAGATATCTTCTATGGATTTATTTCCTATTAGTATTCATTAGGAACTTTAAATAAATGAGCATTTTTATGTGATTGACTGTCCTAGAAAAGAGACATTGAAAATAACTTTTCAAATGTTTCCAGGGTTAGGAACAATTTAGTTGTAATTATTTATTTTAAATATAATATCATTTTAAATTTTATTTCAATTAAATAAACTCAGCTCTGAAAAATTGCAAAATAGTTTATCCAAAATGAAAACGTAAGAACTTTTAGTACTCATTAAGTACTTTCTGCCACTGTGGCTGAGCAGGCAGTTCTATATTCAGTTAGAATAACTAAAGTCATCTTGAGTAATTTTTCTAATGGGCAATAAAGAACTGAATCTTACACACCACCAGACAGCTTAAAAGCTAAGCTCTTTAATTGTTATTCTTAATATTCCACTTAATATTTTATGGCTGAATGCAGTCAGAAGGAAAGCACTGGTTTATAATTTTCATTTTGAATATGTTTTGTGAAATTCATTCTTAACAAATTGATTTTCAAAGAAGTTGTTTCAACTGTTGTTGGTCTTTGATCTTGGACTTCCAGTCTCTATAGCTATGACAAAAGAAATTTATGTTTTATAAGTAACACAGTCAGTGGAAATTAGTTATGGCAGCTTGACTATACCAATACAATATCCAAGTCAAAGCAGAAAAGTAGATGAATATTTTCCATAATGATTTGTTTTACTTTTCTGAAGAATATGCTTAGCAAAACACATTTCATCCCAGCTATTCCAGATTGTGCATTTCAGAACTTTTCCTTAAATTTTAATAAAAAATGTAGCACTGTATAAGACATGTTTACTTTACATAATTTTCCTAACATTGTAATCGTAAGTAGGTTAAAAAAAATTAGCAAAATCACTGACATTTAGAAAAATGTTAGGAAACAGTATGGTTCTATAACTTTTTTGTGTGTCTCTAAAAAAAGATGTTATTACTTTCTATAAATCTAGCTTTTAATTAAAAAAAAAAGTGACTAGCATCTTACCTTCCTGTCTACAACTTTCAAACTTGACTTTATTTACTCTCCCCTAAACCAGGAAAATCAAGAAAGAGCTAAGTCTTAATAGCCTAAAACTTTAAAGAAAATTAGTGTTTTTGTTTTTTTTCTCATAATTGATTTAAGAATATCTATGGGAAGATCTGACTGATACTGTGTGAATTAAAGTCTGTTGAGATTCCTCTAGGAATTTTTTTTTTTGAAGGGGGATGGGTTTGTTTGGGGTTGGGGGGTTTCTTGCCATTGCAAAGAATAAAAGCATGAGAAAAATTCACTTATCTCTCTTCATGTGTTTGAGTAAGAACATGGTTGATGAAACTGTCAGCCATCTGTGAAGTGTGGACAAGCTTGAGTGTGGAAATCCCATATGCTACTAGGAAACGAAGGAAATGTAAAAGGAGCCTGGCCCTACATGGCATTATTTAGTTGCTGAAATACTAATTCTGGACCTACTTAGCCTCTGGATTTGATATGCATGAAGAATACACAATCCTGAATTTTAAGCTTGATATAATTTACTTGAATGTGGAGGGAAATTCTGGAATAGTGAGGCAAGATTAAAATACCCTATTGAGGATTATGTTAGTTTGCTTCTGTGAAGATACACAGTATAAAAATAATCTCAAAGCTCCAGTACTTCTTCCTCACTTTGCAAGAGGTGTTTTAAAAACTCCGTGTCTTCCAATCTCTGCTAGACTCAGCTGAGGTAGGGTTGATTTGATTCAACCTATGTCCTCTTTCCATAATACAGAATCAAGGAAAGCCATTATATCAGACACTTGCTCTTATGGTGGGGAACAAGAGCGATAAGGCAGAGTTGAAATACATAATACCTTTTACATTTGGTCTAGAAGTGACCCTTCACTACTTCGACTCACAATCCATCTGGCAAACAAATCATATGGGATAAGTGTAACTCCAACTAGGAGATAGTGAATAGTTAGGGAATTATTCTAATGAGCCACAAGAATATTATAGACGTGTGTGTGTGTGTGTGTGTGTGTGTGTACAGTTACAAGGAAATTAGAAAAGCATTGCCTTCTTATGACTCATGAGATAATTGTAGACACTTAGCTTACACATTTATATATTATTGTAGGTATACGTGTACTCTGTGCATTGCTTTTGTTGAAAACACCGCTTGAACTCTGTTTGGGCTTTTCAGTAAAATAGATGAGAAGGTAAAGGTGAATACTGACGATATTGGAAAAGTTAAAAGGCAGTCTAATGGCAACAGATGTCTAGACAAAAATAACTTAGAGCATGATGAGATCAATAGCAGAGCCAATAAAAGGCGACTGAATGTCCAGGGTGTAGCCCATGAGTAAAAGAAGAGTGGATGGAAGAGAAAGTCATTAAATTACTTTTTTAGGAAGTTCAGGTGACTTTCTTGCATAATTTTGAGTTCCCAAGGATACTTTAAGAGGGAAGAGTTAGGTAACATAAAGTAAAATTTTAAGGCAGGCAAAATTTATCACATACATCAAAACAAATTGATTCTACAACTATTTATTGAGTCATAATTGTGTTACAATTTTACTAGGTCTTGTGAGTAGAAAGATTAAAATAAAGTATCTACTTCATTTTCAAAGGTATGACTCACATATATTTACATAATCTATGAATTTCTTACATTAGGTAGAAAAGACAGGGGAACATCAATTGTAATCTATAGAAAATTTTAATAAATTATCTATTAAATGAGCAATTTATGTGGATTTTCTGTGGATTCAGATTATATGGATTGATTCCCCTTCCCAAAATGCAATGCATCATGTAGCATATACAGCCATGAGCTATTAAATCATCGGTTGCCTTTAAACCATTTTGCTTGCTTAGGCAGTAATTGAGACCATTTTCATTTTCGCATTTACTTATAAAAATACCTGAAAATGTTATTTCATTTGGAGCTTTATAATAATCTATTTATACTTCCAAATAAATTAATTATGCATTTAACAGTATGACTGATACAAATAAAATATCCAAATAGTAACCATTATGTTTAGGTATAAGACTAGCCTCCTCATTGTAAGAATGTAAGGGGAAAAAAAATTGGAAATTATTTTTGTTCTGGATTCTGCATCAGATTTCATTTTGTGTCTCTTGAAAATGCAAAGTGGAATGCTGTTTCTTTAGATCAGGTTATCAAAAGATAAATTCTGTGAATTCTTAGTCATAATGTTGTTTCTCAAATATCTCTAATTCCAGAATTATTCTCAATTGCAGAAAATGTTGATACATGCATTATAACCTACTACAGTGGTTCTCTACCGTGTGTTATGTGTTGAGAAGGAAAGGGAAGTTTCTACCAGGCCCCAGGGGATATTTGCCAATACCTAAAAGCATTTTTCGTTGCCACAATTCTTGGGTGGTGGACATTACTATCATCTAGTATTTTGAGTCCAGGGATATGACTTAACATCCTATAATTGATCTTCCCTGATCGCTCAGTTGGTAAAGAATCTGCCTGCAATGCGGGAGACCTAGGTTCGATCCCTGGGTTAATAAGATCCCCTGGAGAAGGGAAAGGCTACCCACTCCAGTATTCTGGCCTAGAGAATTCCATGGACTGCATAGTCCATGGGGTTGCAAAGAGTCGGACAGGACTGAGCGACTTTCACTTTCACTTTCAATACAATGCAGAGAGCTGGTCCCACAACAAAGAATTGCTGCTGATGATGCTAAGTCGCTTCAGTGGTGTCTGACTTTGTGCCACAGCAGCCCACCGGGCTCCTATGTCCCTGGGATTCTCCAGGCAAGAATACCGGAGTGGGTTGCCATTTCCTTCTCCACAACAAAGAATTATCTATCTTCAAATGACACTAGTGTCCAGAAATGAAAAACCCTGATGGAGTAAAACTTCACCTCAGTGGTTATTATATAAATAAAATAGTATAATTAAATTTCATTGTAATACAATTCTTAAGCAAAGGCTTGAAGAAGTGGAAAAGTTACCAGCATCATATCTGTGAAAAGATCTTTGCAGACAGAGAGAATAGTCAATGTAAAGGCTCTAAGGTGAACAGTGTTTTGGTGTGACAAAGCACAAAAAATAGCATTATTATTTTTTCAAGTATTGGGGTGAAGAAACTTAGTGAAAATGAACAGAATGATATATTCATTTTCTCTGAACACTTAATTTTTTAGTATAATAGACTGTTCAAATTCTGCTCTGATATTATCTAGTAAAATGAATTGAAAGAGGGAATGAATTAAAAATACAAATGGTTTAGAATCTTGCATGTTAATTATAGAGGACTCACATTATAAGTTAAAGGTACATATAGGTAATGTGAAAATGATGTCCTTTATGTAGAATATGTATTATATGAATTATATGTTCTATAATAAACATATTTCTAATATAAAATTTATCTATAACATGTTTACTTTGAATATACTTAGTAATATTTTATGAATATAATATACATGTCTGTGTGAATGACATAGTTACAATGCATATGAAAATTGGCATACATAATTCTTTCTTTGAGTAAAATGATACAACAAATAGATGCATAATTTCTTCACAATATTAAAAAAAAACTATATTACATGAACTTTCTCTGAAAGAGGGCTTCTCAGGTGATGCAGTGGTAAAGAATCAGCCTGCCAATGCAGGAAACCCAAGAAACACGGGTTCAATTCCTGGGTGGGGATGATCCCCTGAAGAAGGAAATGACAGCTCACTCTAGTATTCTTGCCTGGAAAATACCTTGGACGGAGGAGCCTGGTGGGCTACAGTTCATGGGGTCATGAAGAGCTGGACACAACTGAGCAACTGAGAAAGCATATGACACACAATTTATATATTAGCAAAATATTGAAAGATAATTTATCATTTTGGTAGGTTGTTAGCAAACTTCTTCTGTTCATTCTTTTGAGATGATTTTGAAGCTTCTGTCTTCAAATTGTGGAGTCCATTTCCCTCCCTCCTGAACCTGGGTTATTATTATGGCTTACTTGGACTTCTAGAACATGGTGGAAGTGATCTGACAATTCTCAACCCAAGGCTCAGCAGCTTTACACACTTTCAGTCTCTTTCTAGACTCCCGTCTCCATCCTGAGTAAAAGTCGAGACTAGTTTGCTGGAGATGAGACATAAAAAGATACAGCTAAATCAACCTGATTGTCCCAGGAAAACACACATGTGAAAAAGTTCATCCCACATAAGTAAAGTCACCTACTTCATCCACTGGTAAGCATAAGCACACAAATTTAAACTTAACGGAGCCCAGCTCAGATCAAAGGGAGAGCACAGCTAACCCATAGACTAATGGGCAGTAAACTTAAATGGCTGTGATTTATGTTGTATTTCTTATGATTTTTTTGTGGCAAAATGTACATAGCATAAAATTAACCAGTTTAAGTATACAACTAATTTAAATATGCCTATTCTGACTTATTATAGAAAATGTTAAAAATACTGTATGACTTTTTACATCAATATTAAATCGTTTGAATATAAGCATGAGTAAAAATTTGATAATTTGGAATCATCCAAAATCAAAATCTTGCATACAGGATTTAAGACAATGAGAGGGAAATGGTAGGAGTTTTATGTATCAATTTTAAGAATTACTAAAATGATAGACAGGAAATACTGAAATATATTAGGGAAAAATAAAGACAAAGTAGGTTATGAGTTGGAAATCAAATGGAAATGCCAATGAAAAACTTGAGAAACCTGTATGCATGTCAAGAAGCAGCAGTTAGAACTGGACATGAAACAACGTACTGGTTCCAAATTAGAAAAAGAGTACATCGAGGCTGTATATTGTCATCCTGCTTATTTAACTTATATACAGAGTGCACCATTCAAAATGCCGAGCTGGATGAAGAACAAGCTGGAATTAAGATTGCCGGGAGAAATATCATTGGCATTCAGTAGGTGAATGAGCAGATAACATTCAAACAAATATTATTCAGTGCTAAAAAGAAATAAGCTATCAAGCTATGACAAAACATAGAAGAATCTTACAAACATATTATTAAATGAAGGATGCCAATCTGAAAAGGCTGCATACTATATGATATCAACTAATGGCAATCCACTCCAGTATTTTTGCCTGGAGAATTCTATGGATGGAGGAGTTTGGTGGACTATAGTCCATGGGGTTTCAAAGAGTCAGACATGACTGAGCAGCTGTGCACACACATACAGAAAATTCAAAACTGTGAATATAGTAAAAAAAGATGAGTGATTTGCCTGCAAGAGGGTGAGGATGAATAGGCAGAGTTGACAGGACTTTTAGGGCAATGAAAATATCATATTTTCATAGATATTATAGTGACAGATACATTTCATTATATATTTGTCCATACCCGTATGATATACAGCATTCACAGTGAGCCTAATGTAAATTATGGACTTTGGGTGATTATAGTGTGTCAGGGTAGATTCAACCTTGGTAAAATATGTGTCATTCTGGTGAGTGATGTTGATAATGGGGAGGCTATGCATATGTGGGGCCTGGGGGATATGTGAAAACTCTATACCTTCTACTGAATAGTACTACTATTGTATATTTGAAATAGTAATGTATTTGTACTGTACTATTATTATTTAAATAGTATTGTAACTTCTCTAAAAATATAAAGTTTTTAAAAAAGGAATAATGACATAGCAGTTACTATGACTCTATTATTTCACATATTAGCAAGGTCATGCTCAAAATCCTCCAAGCTAGGCTTCAACATGAACCAAGAACTTCCAAATGTTCAAGCTGGATTTAGAAAAGGCAGAGGAACCAGAGATCAAATTACCAACATATGCTGGATCATAGAAAAAGCAAGAGAATTCCATAAAAACATCTACATCTGCTTCATTGACTATGCCAAAGCCTTTGACTGTGTGGATAACACCAAACTGTGGTAAATTCTTCAATAAATGTGAATACTAGACTACCTTACCTATCTCCTGAGAAACCTGTATGCATGTCAAGAAGCAGCAGTTAGAACTGGACATGAAACAACGTACTGGTTCCAAATTAGGAAAAGAGTACATCGAGGTTGTATATTGTCATCCTGCTTATTTAACTTATATACAGAGTGCACCATTCAAAATGCCGAGCTGGATGAAGAACAAGCTGGAATTAAGATTGCCGGGAGAAATATCAATAACTTCCGATATGCAGATGACATCCCCCTTATGGCAGAAAGCAAAGAAGAACTAAAGAGCCTCTTGATGAAGGTGAAAGAAGAGAGTGAAAAAGCTGGCATAAAACGCAACCTTCAAAACTGAACAAACAAAGATCATGGCAAACCTGAACAGATTATTAAAAAGCAGAGACATTGCTGTGCTAACAAAGTTCCGTCTAGTCCAAGCTATGGTTTTACCAGTAGTTATGTATGGATGTGAGAGTTGGACCATAAAGAGAGCTGAGTGCCAAAGAACTGATGTTTTTGAACTGTGGTGTTGAGAAGATTCTTGAGAGTCGCTTGGACTTCAAGGAGATCAAACCAGCGAATCCTAAAGGAAATCAACCCTAAATATTCATTGGAAGGAATGATGCTGAAGCTGAAGCTACAATCATTTGGCCCCTAATGTGAAGCTCCGACTCATTGGAAAAGACCCTGATGCTGAGAAAGATGGAAGGCAAAATAAGGTGATGACAGAGGATGAGATGGCTTGATGGCATCACTGACTCAAAGAAGTTTGATCAAACTGGAGGAGATGATGAAGTTCAGGGAAGCCTCATGTGCTGCAGTCCATGGGGTCTCAAAAAGTTGGACACAATTGAGTGATTGAACAGCAGCAACAACATCTCCATTAGATGTCTAACAGCTTAGGTACATTTTTTCCAATTTTGTGGTTTTATGTCAATGTGACCATATATAAGTGACTTGGAGTCCTTACTTTTGCATGTGGTTATAAATTATTCATTTCATTGACATATACTATTTTATTTTGTGAAAAAATAAGGCTTCAGAGATGCAGGTGATCCCTGGATTGGGAAGATCCCCTGGAGGAGGGCATGGCAACCCATTCCAGTATTCTTGCCTGGAGAATCCCCATGGACAGAGGAGCCTGGTGGGCTACAGTCCATGGGGTGGCAAAGAGTCGGACATGACTGAGTGACTAAGCACACAGCACACATCAGAAAATATCCCACTGTTGATGAACTCTCAGATTATTTCCAAACTGTGTCTATTATAAATATCACTTTTCTAAAAATCCAAATGCATGTATGTTAGTGTGTGTGTGTGTGTGTGTGTGTGTGTGTGTGTGTATATATATATATATATACACACACTATATTTAGGTATATAAATCATGGGTGTTATGTTTAGTTATACTTCCCAGGTAGCTGAACTGGTAAAGAATCTACCTGCAATGCAGGAGACCCCAGTTCAATTTCCCGGGTCGGGAAGTTTCCCTGGAGAAAGCATAGGCTACCCACTCCAGTATTCTTGGGCTTTCCTGGTGCCTCAGAGGGTAAAGAATCCACCTGCCATCTGGGAGACCTGGGTTCGATCCCTGGGTTGGGAAGATCCCCTGGAGGAGGGTGTGACAACCCACTCCAGTATTCTTGTCTGGAGGATCCCCTTGGACAGAGGAGCCTGGCAGGCTACAATCTATGGGGCTGCAAAGAGTTGGACATAACTGAGCAACCAGCTAAGCACACCACAGCATGTTCTGCTAGGTAGGTATGCTAAAGAGTTACCAAAAGTGATGGTATCAGTTTATATTCAGGAGCAGTGTATGCAGATTGTAGTTGCTCCATATCCTCACCAAAACTTGTTATTCGATTTTTGTAGGTGTGGTAAACCTACTAGGTAAAACAAATATGTAAAATTATTTTACCACTTTAATTGTTATAGAGATATCTAATTATAGATTGAATTTAATTTTTCTCAGTTTGAAATGTGTTAAGCATCTCTCATTTTTTTAATATTTTCATATATATATATATATATATATATATATATATATATCCAACCAGTCCAACTTAAAGGAAATCAGTCCTGAATATTCATTGGAAGGACTGATGCTGAAGCTGAAACTCCAATACTTTGGCAACGTGATGTGAAGAACCAACTCATTGGAAAAGACCCTGATGCTGGGAAAGATTGAAGACTGGAGGAGAAGGGGATAACAGAGGATGAGATGGTTGGATGGCATCACCGACGCAATGGACATGAGTTTGAAGAGGCTCTGGGAGTTGGTGATGGACAGGGAAGCCTTGGAGTGTTGCAGTCGATGGGGTCATAAAATGTTGGACACGACTGAGAGACTGAGCTGACTGAAAATGTTATATAGAGATAATATAGTCCCTGTCCATTTCTGATGTGGTTATAATCGCCATATATGACAATTTTAAATGCTTGTTTAAAAATGTTAAATCTCTTTTTTTTTCTGCAAAAGTCAAAATGAGATCATCAATACTTGTAATAATCTGCTGAGTGAAATGATAGGTTAATTCTATTTGAGTAAGGTATTATTAATAGTCATTATATTTCCATAAATAAATACATCATCATAATGAAAGGCACTTAGGGTTAGGGTATTAGAATTAATTACTTATTAACTCAGTATAGAAACATCCAGATGAACCACCTCCTCCTGTTCATCCCTTTCTACATGTCATGCTCATCCCAGGCCTTCTAACTGTTAAAATCTTATACTTTCATAAATGCAGAACAATCAAGTGTGATGTATTACAATTTCCTTTTCAACATTTTTTACTATTTCACTTTTGTGTGCATTAAACGTGCTAAAAATGTCCATCTCTCCTATCACCAGCAAACCTCACAGATACTGCAGGTTTGGTTTCAGACCACAGGAATAAAGCAAATATCCCAATAAAATGAGTCCTTTTTTTAAAAAATTTCCCAGTGCATGTAAAAGTTATGTTTGAGACTTCCATTGCGGTCCAGGGACTAAGATTCTCTGCTCCCAATGTGGGGGACCCGAGTCCCCTCCCTGGTCAGGGAACTAGATCCCACATGCCACACCAAAAGTTTGCATGCCACAATTAAAAGGTCTCACATGTGAATCTAAGACCTGACACAGTCAAATATAAACAAATAAATATTTTTAAATAGTTATGTTTACACTACATAATGGTGCAATAACATCATGTCTAAAAATCTATGCACATACCTTTTTAAAAAATAGTATATTGCTAAAAAATTGCTAACCATCATCTGAACTTTCAGTGAGCCATAATCTTTCTGCAATAGTAACCTCAAAGATCACTGATCGCAGATCACCATAACAAATAATGTAAGTGAAGTTTAAAAATTGAAATATTATGAGAATTACCAAAATATAATACAGGCACAAAGGGAAGAAATGTTGTTGGAAAAATGGCACCACTAGACTTGCTTGGTACAAGGTTACCACAAACCTTCAATTTGTAAAAAATGCAATATATGTCAAGTGCAATAACCTGAAAAGTGAAAGTTGCTCAGTCGTGTCTGACTCTTTGTGACCTCATGGACTGTACAGTCCGTGAAATTCTCTAGGCAAGAATACTGGAGTGAGTAGCATTTCCCTTCTCCAGGGGATCTTCGCAACCCAGGGATTGAACCCAGATCTCCCACATTGAGGGCGGATTCTTTACCAGCTGAACCATCAATAAAATAAGGTATACTTGTAGACTTAAAGGTTTGAGGTTTGGAACTAGACATTTATTTGCTTTGTATATTACTTTGTTGTGTGTTAGTTATTGCTTATTAATTATATTTATTTAAAATACATAGTTTAAAAATGAGTGTGATGTGGTCTCTACCCAGAGGAGTTAATAATCTTGTTGCATAGACACACACCTATAAGTAAGGAACTTTGATAAGATATGGAGACTATTAGGATAGGAAAAAAATATCAGAGGCTGAGAAGATTAAAGTATTAGTCGCTCAGTTGTGTCCAACTCTTTGTGACCCCATAGACTGTAGCCCACCAGAATACTCTGTCCATGGAATTTTCCAGGCAAGAATTCTGGAGTGGGTTGCCATTTCCTTCTCTATAGTATCTTCCTGACCCAGGGATAAAAAAGATCAAGGACAGGGCTAAATATTTTTCCACAGTAGTGCTCTATTACTTCGGGTGAGCTAAAGAGATTGTATCTCAGCATTTATGTCTGTCTTTTGTGAACAAAGTTAACCTGTGTTGATCATACAGACTTTATCAAAAGTCTTGACTTTGTTCTAAATATAAAGAAGCTAAAGCTATTTTATTGCTTCTGTATTTTATGAACTCAAAAGTTCACTTATGTAGCTTTCCCAAAGGTTTTCAAAAGTTTACTCTCACAATCATTACTCAGTTATTAATATAAACTGGACAAGATTCAAACGCTCTACTCAATCAAATGAATAAGATGAATACATACTTGATTTTAAAAATGCAGCATATTCCTCATATAAGTATTAACCTTCCTGATAAGTTCACTAAACGAAAGTCAGAATATTAAAATTTGTGAAAAATGCTTTATTTAAAAATTTATTTAAATGAAGTAATGAGTTTTTTGTGTGTTCATCTTGGGAATGCTGATATGACTTATCTATTGTTAATGCTGCCAAATCTAAAAGAATGATTATTTTCAACCTAAACAAGTATACTTTGATAGTTGATTAAATATCAGGAATAATTACCATAATAACCAAACCAACATACTGACCTCAAATAATTTACAATTTCTTTTTAACTTCTACAAAGGTCATAATGACAAAAATTTTAAAAAAGAGAACCTTAAGATACAAACTCCTCTTTTGAAAACTTTGACAAATTTTCACACTATATATTTTTGAAAGTATTTCAAGATAAAAATTGTGAAAATGACCTTTACTCTTATGCTTTTATTTTCTTGATGTGCTAGCTTGGATCATCATTTTATGCACTATTTATACTCCTTTTTATGGGAAATCTGACCTTTACTGGAATTAGATATGAACAGAATACAAATGTGTAAGCATGCTTCTTAGGAGCTGGGAAAAAATGAAAGGAATGATAAACAGATGAGGAGAGTATCTGTGAAATGTGCTGTATAAAGCGTGTCTTTCAGGCTAGGGTTTATAAAAGCCAATTACAATTCTGTAGCTCTCTAGATTGCTTTATCAGTACATTAAAATGAAAGATGATGAGGCAAGTACCAACATGAAATATCCCTGGTCAGACAAATCTTTAAAGTGAACACAGTATAGTAATTAAAAAGTTGTTTAAAAAAATTATACTAAACTGTAATGCATTTGAATTGCATGAACAAAGCATTAACTTCCATTTTTTGAAATGTATCATTATACTTAATTGTTAATAATGATTTCTGACTTGGCTTTTGTACCAGTAACATAAAAGTTAGAGAACTTTATTTCTGATTGAGGAAAAACAATCAAGCAAAAAATGACCCAATAAAGTTGACTTGTTGCATATGAAAATTGTTCCCCAAATTAAATATTATTCTCACTGAGAGGTGTTTTCATTAGCAGAGATCTTAGGTTGGCCCCAAAATATATTAAAATATAAGGTTTAATACTGATGCTCTGAAACTGCACTATTTCAATTGAGAAGTGGAGTGTTCAATTGATTGACAGTTAAATTTGAATGAATTTTCTGGAATGGCTAAGTGATGCTTGAAAATTTTATCTAGGATTATCTTTGCAAAAATACTATATACTATGTAAACATAAACAAACAGGTTAAATGAAATCATCAATTAGCTAAATTTCCCCACTTCAGTTTTTTAGCATGGCAAACAATGCTGTCTATTAAAATACTTGCTGCTTCTCTTCATTTAATAGAAAGTATTTCACAGTTAAGTGAGACATGCCCATGTGAGTAAATTCACACCAGTGGAATTTATGGAGAATAACATATGGCTGTTGTAGGCCTGTGGGCTAGGAAAATAGTGACCAGAATGACCTTAACAGTGATATGTTAAAGCTGCCTAAGCAACCAGTAGAGGGTACAGCTCCTGTGAACTTACCAACTCAGATTTGCAATGGGGGAAACAAATATTTATTGTGTTTAATGATTAAACATTTTGATCTATTTATTACAGCTGTTTGAATTACTCTAATATATAATTAATTAGCATAATAAGTCCCCAACTGACATACTCAGTTAAGTTCAGTCACTCGCTCCTGTCCAACTCTTTGCGAACCCCATGGACTGCAGCACGCCAGGCTTCCCTGTCCATCACCGACTGCCGGAGTTTACTCAAACTCATGTCCACTGAGTCGGTGATGCCATCTCATCCTCTGTTGTCCCCTTCTCCTCCTGCCTTCAATCTTTCCCAGCATCAGGGTCTTTTCCAATGAGTTTGTTCTTCACATCAGGTGGCCAAAATATTGGAGTTTCAGCTTCAGCATTAGTTCTTCCAATGAATATTCAGGACTTATTTCCTTTAGGATTGGCTGGTTGAATCTCCTTGCAGACATACTCAGGGCAAAGGAAAAATAGTTGTTATTCACCTAGTTGCTAGAATCTATCAAGGAAAAGTACTACTTAAATAATTTCCCCCCATAGAATTAGAAGTTTACATTAATTAAGAAAAAATGACAGTGTATTGCTAAACAAAAGATGTGAGCTCATGTTGAAATCAGATGCCCTGAAAACAGCCTGTTGTGTTTGGTGATAGTAACAAAGAAGTAAATTTGAATTAATGTCACTATCAAGTCATGTCTTTCATTTTGGTATCATTAATATTTCTTTTTTTAAAATTATTTTCTCCATCACTAAGTAAGTAATTCATGGAGAGCTATAGTGAATATAATGTGAATGAGTTCTTTTATTCCTTTTCTCTAATCTTATTTTATTTTCAAGTGACTGCTATTAATTTTCTTGTCATCTCTCCAGTAAACTTGATTGATAGATAAATCTAGTCATAGTGGTTGCCTATGATTTGAATGATTGTATAGTATTCACAGACCTAATTCATATATACTAACTTGTCTTTTTAAGAATCCTTGACTGTTTTAAACATCTGACCATTCACATCAGTATGTTAATGAACACCTGTGTATATTTACTAGTGCAAACAGAGCTAGATACATATACACACATAGTATAAGCATACATACATAGAACATACATAAATAGTATATACATAAATATATATGTAGTATAGTATGTACGTATTTAACTTCATGATCAACATTTTTATCATTTGAACAATGTATTCAATAGGAGCCTCTCTCTCAATAATTGTTTCTCATTTGAAGTTCTGGTTCTGTCTGATCTAGTATGTCATATATTCATACTTTCTACAATTTGGTGATTTTATTTTTGTGTTTGCAACAGTATTTGTTTTACTCAATTATTTGTTATGTGTACATGTTTTCATTTGACAATTATTAACTGAGCAACTAGAAAACATATCTGTTGTAATATTTGCAAAGATAGGAGTGCTTTGGAAGAGAATAATCAGAAAAAGAAAATGAAAAACATCAAACTCTATTCTCTACACAGTAACTCAAACCACCCTTTAAAATGGCATTCAGATTATGTTGCTTTTCTGATCAAAACTCTGTGGCTTACCATTATCACTCAGAGTAAGATTAATGGTACTTTTAATAATGTAAACTGCTATTACATGATCTTGAACTAGAATAATCCTTGCTCCATTTACTATCTCTTTTCTGTTCGGTCAGTTTCTTCAGCCATAAGCACACACACTACCTCTGAGCTTTTGCATCTTCTAGTCCTTCTGTTTGGAACGCTCTTTTCCAGATAATTACAGAACTAATTCCTTCATTTCTTTCAGGTATTTGCTAACTATGTTCTTATGGTAAGGGCTTCCTGGTCTATCATTACAGAAAGACCATACCTCATCTATAGTTCTTTCCTTCTTATCCTGTTTTATTTTACCTTCATTGCATATATTGCCACCAAATATCTCCTATGATTTTTGAATACGTTTAGGCAAAACCAAGACTTAATTTATTAATGATTTGATTGTGGTTTAGTTGCTCAGTCCTGTCTGACTCTTGTGACCCCATGGATTGTATCCCACTTGGCTCCTCTGTCCATGGGATTTTCCAGTCAGGAATACTGGAGTGGGTTGCCATTTATCACAACTTTTAGAGCTAAATCATAATGTATATAGGCTTAATAAATATTTGTTGAAACTGGAAATGAGAATAAGAAATAGTAAGTATACTATTGACTATGTGTATCTGAAAATATAGTGAAAAATTCAAATCTGAAACTTGAGAGCCATAAGCATATAGAACTCTGAAACTACCAGATCTTTTGTGCACGATGTCACCCTAGAAGAGAACAAATGAAGACTGCAAGTTAATTAAACATGCCATGCTAAAGAAATGTTTTTGTAGATAAGGTTATAGTATGTTCTTAACAGACAAACATTTGCAAAGTTGATCTCTTATGAAAGTTACTCCTGCTTATGCAAAGAGTTGGACATGACTGAGCCACTGAACTGAGCTGATGCCTTAACTGTGTATTAACAATGCTTTTCTCAGTTACATAGACGATAAAAATGAGGTTGATCTTGCATCTAATTACTTAATTTAATTGTTGTGTGAATTCAACTAAACATGTCTTGGAAAGTGGCACAAGCTAACCTTATCAGACATAGCCAGCCCAAAAGTGTTTTGACATCATTTACTTCTAAGCCTTGTGTCCTAGGCAAAATGGTTGAAGATTAGGTTTAGGAATCTGAAAGTTAATTTCTTCCTCCTCCTTTTGCTATAGTTGTGATTTGGGGAAAAAATATCGTAAAGCTATGTGAGCTTTACTTTCTTATAATGTATTTATACTATTTTACCAAGTATAAGTCAACTAAGCATGTATTCTCTTTAGCGCTGGATTTAGTGTCATAGATATAATTTCATCAGGCACTATTCTTTTCTATCTAAATTATTTTATAACATATTTTATTTAATGAGATCACTGGTCAAAAACCTTACAATCTGCCCATGTTGCAGCTTTCATCTTTAGAGCAGGGAAATATTATTTGATGCTTATATAATTTAACTGACAATGATTAAGTATCAGAAAATTAAAATCAAATGCTATTAAAGAAAAATAATAAGGTATGGATGAAAAATAGTTGAACTTTTATTTATTGAAAGTTAAATTCCCATTACTTTCATAAACCTGCATAATAGAAATAAACATTCATGTTGAACTTAGACTCCATACATAAATTCAAGTCTTTGGATTTATCTAATGTAAACCACATGGCATTTTTGGGGAGCAGCTTTTAAGCATTTTTTTTTAATTAAAAGGGAACTGGAAAATTTAACTTGCAATTATATGTAGAAACTTCTCTCAATTTCAATGAACAGTTACTATGTATGCATTTATCTCTGAGTTCAGTTGACAGTTTGATAAAAACTCTTCCATTTAGAAAAGGAAATTGTCTTTATTTGTCATTTCATTTTTAGTGCTCAAGTTCTACTTGGACATTGGTCTTTTTTTTTTTTTCATTTATTACCTTCACAATTACATTTTTTCTTTAAATACATTTTTCTGAAAATTGCTTATTAAAAAGCCCATTACTTTCTTTAAAATCCTTTAAACCTCAAGACAATTAAGGAATTGTTGACATTGATTACTCACTGCTGAATGGAGTTCTTTCAAATTGAGTTAAACCAACAACACTTATCCAAAATCTTTAAATAACACTGAGTCAAAAATTCCTCAATTAGCAGATCTTAGTATAGCCTATGTGTAGATGGTTTTTGTTATTGTCTCTATTTTCCTAAATAGGTTTTAAGATTGGAGAGATTAAGTATTTAAGAACATGGTGATAGTTTGATGCATTTCCATCTCTTTTTACATGTATAATTTTAACAAAATCAAGGCAAGATGTTACCATAAAAGAAGTTATAGAGTTGAAAAAAGAAAGAAATATGTGCTTCTTAATGGAGGAGGGGAATGGAGTAGAACATAGAGTTGAATAAAAATTGTTATTGGGAGTCAATTCTGCTTGTAACTGACAGAAAACAAAACCCTCGAAATACAATAACTGAAATTGTGCTTTACTAAACTACAAGTATTGCCATTAAGTTAAAAAAGAAATGTTTAAAAAAAATCTTGAGTTTTCAACACTATTCTTTCAAACCCTTTTCTTTTCCCATAATAAAATAAACCTTAATTTAATATATAGAGGTTTCTGGTAATACCTTTCTTTGCAGGTTCTCTCAGATAAAGTGCTCAGCATTTTTGAACATTATTTCTTCTGACTTCAAAATACTAAAATGATATGTAAATATTTCATATGCTGCTCACTCTTTCATTAACCTAAATTTTTCCTGTGCAAAGAATAGTAGAATTTTTACCACACCTTAGTATTTTGAGTGATTTGAGTTAATCTGTTTTGTTTTTGTCAAAAAAGAAAATATTGCCAGCACTTGAGAGTAAATCATTTCTCACTGACAATATGTAGCTATGGTTAAGGATTTTTTAGAGTGCCAAAGATGTTGGTTTAGTGTGATTATAATAGACTGATCCAAAGTAAATGCTTAATCTAAATGGGTATCTATAGTTAGCCATGGATATATATGTTGGATGGACATGAAAAATTCAGCTTAAAGCAAAAACGAAAGTGAATGAATAAACAGAATCACGAAGACCAAAATATAATTTTGCTATTCTTTAAAAGAAAACCATTAAAATGTTTTTTAATGTCATAATGAAATATTATAGAAGTTTATACTTATTTAGCCAGAAATAATCTTTGATTAAAACCATAGTATTTACTCCTTGGGCTATGATTAAATTGTGAACCATGTTGGCATAATTTAAAATGAAGTTCTTACAACTCAGCAGCAGCAGAGAATTATTATTTGCAAAGCCTTTGAATTTCTGCCCTGTTGATCAGCACAAGTCACAAGTCAATCAGCTGATTAGAACAGGAATCAAGGCCAGGTAGAAAAATAATTTCTGCTTAGCTGTAATACAACATATATTTTTAGTGAAAGGTAACTACTGAATGATCCTTATCATGACTAAAATTCAATTTGAATGTGAATGCCTACCACCAATTTAGTGATCCACCATTTTGTTAGTTTATCAAGTTTTTGTTCTGTGAATGTGCTTCCTTTTAATTGTGTTTAACATCTTCTATGTCTTATAGCATTCTACTCTTCTAAATACTTTCTAGTTTTCCTGAATAAGTGACAGAGATACAAATGATGCATACCCATTGCCTAAATCAGAAAGGTGAAAAAATATCTTGTTCTTCATAATTAGAAACAGTTCAAAATCTAGACAAAATTTTTCTCATGAATATTTCTTTTTGTCATAATTATTTCTAAGTGATTCCAAAATATTATTGAATAAAATAATTGAATTATATTAGCTACTTTTTGTGTGATTTTAATTTTACCAAAGTATCTTCATGCTTAGTAAAGAAGACATCATTTGATTTTTAGATCTGTATATACAGATATTAATGCCTTAAGCTTGCTGTATCCATCAGTGTATATTTTAAACAGGTTACAATTGTTTTACATAAAATGTAAGATATATTTAATTATGCAACTGAATATAGTTTCAATTTTCATTTTAACATTAATTTAATGAAAAATGTCTTAGATGAACTGGACATATTACTACTAAAATCTTTAAGTTGAAAATTTCAAACTATAGTGAAGGGAAATACTTCCTTTCAAACTTTTATTCATTTATTTATCTTATATCTGATTTTTAAAAGCTGTAAATAAAATGTTTTGAAATTCTACTATCCTTTAATGACCTTTCTCATTTAATAACTTTCTTGTTCATATAATATAGTAATCTATTTTTAAATAGCTTCAAAGTAGATATGTTGAAAATTAAAAAATTGAGATGCATATGATAGTTTTCAAAATGCTGTACCTACTAAGTATAATTCATGGGCATTTAAAATATGATAAAAATAGGTGATCAAATGGTATGTTAATCACATAATAAATAAAAAATGGCTAACATTAAATGCAATGTCTTTAACAAGCATATCTAACGTATCCTAAATATACTCAGTTTGAATATGGATGTATTCTTTCTGCTAGCAGTTATGATATAAGCCTCTATTGTGAAATGTTTTTGTTGGTTCTTTTTACTGTATTCAGATAGCAATGATGCCTCATATGTGTTGTATTACACTGAAACCTGCTAATGTCATAGACAAAACACATATGTCAAACAAGCCAACAAATGTGTACAAATCCTTGATGCACACTCTACTGTAAACATCATAGAACAATGTAGATTCATTTATTTGTCTTGCTGAGTGCATGCTATAAACTAAATGCCATGCATGAGTGCATGCTAAGTTGTTTCAGTCCTGTGCAATTATTTGCAACTCTATGGACTATATCCCATCAGGCTCCTCTGTCCACAGGATTCTCCAGGCAAGAATACTGGAGTGGGTTGCCATTTCCTCCTCCAAAAGATCTTCCTGACCCAGGGATCAAAATTGTGTCTCCTAAGTTTCCTGCATTGGCAGGCAGGTTATTTACCACTAGATACATTTATACTGGAATAATTTTGGTAAAAATTATCTCATTACTTTTTTCACAGTAGTAACACAGAGAAACACTAAAAAAAAAAAAAAAAAAAAAAAAAACCCTCTAACTTTTAGTTTCAAATACATCATTTAAATAGAATATGTTAGAATATATGATTGATTGTAATTTGAAAGAGTCTAGTAAACAGCCTAGAAGAGAAACTTTCATTACTGAAGCTAATAATTATATCTATTACCTTTAATATCAGCTTTGGAGCTGTTTCTGAAACGCTGTGGAAAATAGATGATGTGGAAAGTGCTGATGTTTTTGGTTTTGTTTCTTCAGGTTCTTAAGTCATGGAAGTAATAGCAGGAATGAGAAAAACAAGTCAATGATATAATAAGGGGGTCAGCAAACTGTATCTAATGGACTATTTAATTAATAGGATATGCAGACCACAAGGTCTCTGCCAGAATTACACATGAAAATAGACATAGGGAGCATACAAACAAATGTATCTATGGTTGTTTACCAATAAACTTCATTTTCAAAGAGAGATGTTAAACTGTAATTTGCTAAACCCCTTATGTAATAGAAAGAGTTGACAACAGAAACAACAAATAGTTATAATGTGGAAAAGACAAAAACAAAATTTGGATGGCCATGACTTTCTCCTACTAAATAAAGTTTTCTGGTTGGTTGTCTATCTTAGAATTACTTAAGATGCCTTTGTCAAATCAAGCTTACTTTTTGTTGTCTTTCTCCTTGAACATACAACAGTGTCCCCATATGTATTCAAAATCCATATACATAATTATAAACATGACCATGTTTTGGGCAGACTTGAGTTCTCCCCCAAATTCAAATGTTGAATTCCTAACCTTTACCACTTAAGAATATGAACTGTATTTGGAAATAAGGTCTTTAAAAAGATAATTTAGTTAAGAAGAGCTCTAATCCATTATGACTAGTGTCCTTCTAAGTAAAGAGGGAAGACCATGTGATGACACAGAAAAAAACAGCCACGTAATAGCCAAGAAGAGAAATAAGTTTCACAAGAAAACAACGTTGTCATCAGCTTCATCTCAAATTTTCAGCTCCCAGAAGTGTGAGAAAATAAATATGTTTTTAAGCCACCTGTGGTATTTTGTTACAGATTCCCTAGAAATCTAATATGGTCTTATTTCAATTTTATTTGAAGCTATAATACAAAGCATCTTTTGTTTTTGTATAGACATACATGGGTGCTTCCCAAGTGGCACTAGTGGTAAACTGCCCACCTGCCACTGCAGGAGAAATAAGAGACACAATTTCAATCAATGTTATTACTGATCTTTCCCGGGAGTCACAGGGTACAGACACTCTTAGGTATCTCTGTATGTAGGTTCATTTAGCCGTATTGCTAAGGCTTTGAACTTTATGGTGAGAATAATGCTACTTTCCATCATCATCATGAATTACGACAATGATTAGTTGGGCTTTAGATTTTTCTTCACTTACTAAAATTTTAAAATGTAAAGAAGAAAAAGACTCAATCTACAATTCTATATCCAGTGAAAATATTAAGATTAAGCAAAATAGAGCAGACCGCTTAATAGAAAGGCTAAAATAAACCTAAAATGTAGGGGATAATGTAAGATCACCAGGACAGTACAAACAATGGAAAGAATGACTCCAAGGTATTTAGTCAAAAGAAATGAAAATTTTTACAAAAAACCTCTGTGTACCAACATTTTTATAGCAGGTATGTTCATAGTGGCCCACATTATGTTATAGATCTAATGATTAACAATAGAATAGATTTTTTAAAAAAAACTGTAATATTCCATACCCTAAATCACTACTCAGCAAGCTAAGGGAGACACCAGTTTTCTCAAAGGGAAAAAGAAATATATATATATATATATATATATATATATTTTAATTATACTTCACAGATACACAACCTTTTGTATGTTAATAATTTATCATCCTATCTCTCTATCCCTATGGAAGTGTGCTCATTATGCTTTTCACTCTGATATGGCTTGCTGTTTTAAGTAAACTTTTCTGTTCCAGAAGCAGCCCAAGAGCAGGATGTGAACTCTTATCCAGGACCTACATTTGAGCTTTTGGTCTTGAAAATCTGAGATAGATTTGGGAGAACAAAACAAACACAGTGTTGTATAAGGACCCTGTATCAGTCAACATAATGATTACAGTGCAAAAGAAAAACAAAGGTAAAAACTATGTGAAAACAAAGGTAAAAACACACAAAAACAAACAAACAAAAAAAGAATGTAAGTATCTAAGAATTGACTCATTCCCAAGATTTATATTCATGTTTTATTTGCACATTGTATTAAGTCTGTTCAGGCTGCCATGCAAAATACTGTAGGCAGAGTGGGTTAAACAATAGAAATTTATTTCCTACAGCTCTGGATGCTAGCAAGTTCAAATCAAGGCATCAGCTAATTGGATTCCTCATGAGAACTCTCTTCCTGTCTTGTATATGCTGGTCATCTTCTTACTGTGTCCTCACATGGAGATTAGAGAGAAGCCACGTGTCTCTTCCTCCTCTTATAAGGGTACTTGCCCTATTAAGTTAAAACTTTATCCTTATGCACTCATTAGACTTTTAATCACCTCTTCACAGACTCTATCTCCAATTCAGTCATTAGGAGAGTTGGGGCTTCAACATATAAATTTTAGGGAAACACAAGTTGGTCTGTAGTAGCATAATGCAGTATTTAATTTGAAATAATCATTTGTATTTATTGTAAGCTTTCTTTAAAAAAAGAATTATTGTATGTGTTTTTACACTCCCATGTTTCATAATTAATTAATTGATTGTTATTTTGTCTTCTTTTTACATGTGGGACTAATTTGGGCCATTTTACCCACCTAAACAAACTTATCATTTCATGGCAGGTTCTTAGGTGCCATATTCTACTTGGGCCTGAAATACACAATTGATCTAGAAAGAGTTCCATTTATCCAGTCTCAATTCTGTAAGTTCTTAGAAAGCTTCTAAAGTCTTACTTTGTCATTCAGCTCTAGTAAAATGCAGAAGCAGAATTTTTTTAAAAGGAATTGAAAAAATTTTCTGACACAATAATTCTGCATAACAGCCAACCTAAACTCTCAATCACTTACAACAATATGTCTTCACTTCTGCCTATGAATCTGTTCATTGTTCATTCCGTCTTCTACTAAGATGGGCCAGGTTTAGCCATCTCAGTTTGCTTCACTCACATGTCTGCTGTCAGCTGGAAAGTTTGCCGAGGACCATTTGGGGTAGAAGGGACCCAACTAGTATGAGGTTCACTTATCTTAAGTTTCATGTGGTCCCTCATACCCAGCAAACTCAACAGGGTTTGATCTTTATGTAGGGACAGAAATGATGTAGTTTCTTTTCATATCTCTGCTTGTTTTACATTTACTCTGTTCCATTGGCCAAAGCAAGTCACAGGGCAGAGCTCAGATCATGGAGGGGGCTACAAAGTCAGAGTATGCAAGGGCATGGTTACATGGAAGCCATTAACGGTTGCCATTAATAGTACCAACCTACTACAAGAGACACTTTCAGAAATCTTAAATGCTGGACCTTTGATTTTGGTGGGATAAATTGCTTTGCAGGAGATTAAATAATAAGTGATAATTTTCCCAAAATATTATATGAGGTTCTAATGGGTAAATATAAATAAGCAGTTACCAACTTCCTATTCAACTATAGGAGCATAAATTATACATTTAATTTTAAAATGTTAGTATTCTAAAATTGGGCTTCCCTGGTGGCTCAGAGAGTCAAGTACCTGCCTGCAGCAGGGGAGATCCAGTTTCGATCCCTGGGTTGGGAAAATCCCCTGGAGAGGGGAACAAAAACCCACTCAGTATCCTTGCCTGGAAAATCCCATGGACAGAGAAGCCTGGCAGACTACAGTCCCTTGGGTCACAAAAAGGCAGACACGACTTAGCCACTTCACTTTCTTTAGGGCTTCCCTCGTGGTTTAGCTGGTAAAATAAAATCCTCCTGCAATGCAGGAGACCTGGGTTCGCTCCCTGGGTTGGGAAGATCTCCTGGTGAAGGGAATGGTTACCCACTCCAGTATTCTTGCCTGGAGAATCCCATGGATGGAGAATCCTGTCAGGCTACAGTCCATGGGTTGCAAAGAGTCAGACACATGACTGAGTGACTAACACACATTCTAAAATTAACAGTCTTTATAATTTAGAGCAGATTTAGTTTTATAGGAAAACTCAACAGAAAATTCAAAGTGTTCCTCCTCATATGCTCCCTTGCCCTCAGTTTGTCCTAGTTAAAATATCACATTGGTATGGTATGTTTGTTAAAACTAAGCCAGTATCAATGTATTAGTATTAACAGATGTCCATAATTACATTTGGATATACTCTTCATGTTTCACAGATCTATGGGTTGTGCCAAATGTATAGTATCTTATATCTGCTATAGAATTATGTGGAATATTTTGAGTGACTAAAAATCCCTGGGGGCTTCCCTGGTGGCTCCGTGGTAAAGAATCTGCCTGCCAATGTAGGAGATGTGGGTTCAATTCCTGGGTCAGGAAGATCCCCTTGAGAAGGAAATGACAACCCACTCAGTATTCTTGCTTGGGAAATCCCTTAGACAGAGGAGCCAGGAGGTATAAAATCTATGGGGTCTCAAAAGAGTCAGACAGAACTTAGAGACTAAACCTCAACAGCAACAAAAGTCTCTGTGTTCCACCAATGTGCCCTTCCATATCTCCACCGCAACTCCGGGCAACCACTGATCGTCTCATTTTATCTATAGTTTTGCCTTTTCCAAAATGTCATATAATCGTAGGCATACAGTATGCAGTCATTTCTGACTGGCTTAGCAGCGTGTGTTTAAGTTTCCTCCTGGTTTTTAGCACGAGAGTTGCAGAAAAACATCTACCTCTGCTTTATTGACTATGCCAAAGCCTTTGACTGTGTGGATCACCATAAACTGTGGAAAATTCTGAAAGAAATGGGCATACCTGACCACCTGACCTGCTTCTTGAGAAACCTGTATGCAGGTCAGGAAGCAACAATTAAAACTGGACATGGAACAACAGACTAATTCCAAACAGGAAAAGGAGTACGTCAAGGCTGTATATTGTCAACGTGCTTATTTAACTTATATGCAGAGTACATCATGAGAAACGCTGGGCTGGAGGAAGCACAAGCTAGAATCAAGTTTGCTGGGAGAAATATCAATAACCTCAGATATGCAGATGACACCACCCTTATGGCAGAAAGTGAAGAAGAACTAAAGAGCCTCTTGATGAAAGTGAAAGAGGAGAGTGAAAAGTTGGCTTAAAGCTCAACATTCAGAAAACTAAGATCATGGCATCTGGTCCCATCACTTCATGGCAAATGGATAGGGAAACAGTGTCAGACTTTATTTTGGGGGATCCAAAATCACTGCAGATGGTGATTGCAGCCATGAAATTAAAAGACACTTACTCCTTGGAAGGAAAGTTATGACCAACCTAGACAGTATATTAAAAAGCAGACACATTCCTTTGCCAACAAAGGTCCGTCTAGGCAAGGCTATGGTTTTTCCAATGGTCATGTATGGATGTGAGAGTTGGAGTATAAAGAAAGCTGAGCGCTGAAGAATTGATGCTTTTGAACTGTGGTGTTGGAGAAGACTCTTGAGAGTCCCTTGGACTGCAAGGAGATCCAACCAGTCCATCCTAAAGGAGATCAGTCCTGGGTGTTCATTGGAAGGACTGATGTTGAAGCTGAAACTCCAATACTTTGGCCACCTGATGCGAAGAGCTGACTCATTGGAAAAGATCCTGATGCTGGGAAAGATTGAGGGCAGGAGGAGCAGGGGATGACAGAGGATGAGATGGTTGGAGGGCATCATCAATTCAATGGACATGGGTTTAGGTAGACTCCAGGAGTTGATGGACAGGGAGGCCTGGAGTGCTGCAATTCATGGGGTCACAAAGAGTCGGACACTACTGAGCGAATGAACTGAACTGAACTGAGGTCTTTTTATAGTTTGACAGCTCATTTCTTTTTTAATAATGTGTATTTATTTGTGTGTGGACCCCAGTTTGTTTATCCATTCAGTTAATGCAAGACATCTTGGTTGTGTTCAGTTTTTGCAAATATGAATAAATCTGCTATGGATATTCATGTGCAAGTTTATGTGGATATACATGTTTAACTCATTTGAGAAAATATCTAATAGTGCATTGCCAGATCATGTAGTAAGAGCAGGTTCATTTTTGCAAGAAGTTGCCAAAGTGACTGTACCATTTTATATTCCCACCAGTAAAGAATGAGAATTCCTATTGCTCTGTACCTCATCAGCATTCAATAGTGTCTGTGTTTTGGATTTTGGCTGTTTTATAGGTATGTAATAGTATGTCATTGTTGTATATGTTTAGTTTTTAACACTTTTAAATCTTATGTGTTCAACTGATGTCTTGCTCTTTGTACTAAATTGTAGGGAATATAAGGAACCTGATTCTGAATTATTTTGGGTACAGTACAACCTTTGTTTTTTTCTACATAGCATCCGTCATATGGTTTATGAATATTCAGTCATTTCTACCAATAAATAGGCCAAAAACGTAACAGATGGTGTGCTAGGTAATGAATAAATAAAGAAAAATAAAACAAACAAACAAAAAAACCAAAGTGACAAAAATAAGTCTTCCTAACTGATAAACCTATTCTCCACTGCTCAGTAGCAAAACAGACAAAAGAAAAGAATTTATTTTTCTCTGGAGAGGTTTATCTAATATATATGTGATCATGGGAAAAAAGTCATAAAATTGTAAGACTCCCTCTCTCTCATAAAAGATCCAACTAGATACACTAAATAATTCTAAACAAATCAATAGATGCTCTCAATCTAATAGAATTAATTTTCCTTTTTTCACAAACTTATGTGCTACTCATAACTAGATATTTATAAAAATCAATATTTATTTTCAATAGATCTGAGAATAATACTATCAGTATGTCACTTTAAAACATATCCCTATGTAAACAGTACTGACAACTTAGAAAATTGGCTAAACTTTATTATAGAACTAAATGATAAATAATTGAAATTTCTATAATTAATTCAGTGGGATGCCAAATAATAAAATTATCTTTAAAGCAATTGGAATAGAGAAAGCCATATTCTTAATCTCAAATTTTCTTAAGCCAAAACTTCTAAATTTTCCAGAAATAAATGTCTTAATTAAAAATATATATGTAAACACATGGCAAGTAACTAAAATGTGTAACAGGAAGTATGTGAAAAAGTTCTTCACTGCTAACTTTATACCATTTTATGCTCTAACACTGTGATTTTCAAACTGGATTACATTTAACTTATCAATCACATTATTCGTTTAATGGGTTGTGTCCTGAATTTTAAAAATTAAATAAAATAGTCAACATTAGAACAGTGAAAAATAGAATAAATGCATAAGATTGCTCCATTTGGTATATCTTTATGAATTCATTATACACAATATACTATTAACTATAGGCATACACAAAAGTGAAAACTGTTATTTAGCAGTTACCACACATAACTTGATGAAGAGCTGTTAGCACTGTTGAAAACCATCTTTGTCTCTCTTTTGAGGATATTTAAGGATATAATTCACAGTTTTATTGGCTCCATTTAATTTTGAATTATATCCCTGTTATGTTTGCTGAGATATTTTAGAGAATTATTAGGGATTTCTCACAGAACCAGTTGATTCATTAAGTACTAAATAAAATAAACAAGCAAAAAATACAATCAACAGGGAAGAGAGAATAATTTAAAAAACTAAAATACTAATAAATAAAAAACAGAATGTTAATAATTAAAAAGTAAAAAAGCATCCTTAACCATATGTGGAATGTCACTGTAAATAAAATTAGCATTAGAAACTAAAGTGAGACATGCTTACATTGATATGTATAGTTCTGCACAGGGGAGCCTGGTGGGCTGCCGTCTATGGGGTCACACAGAGTCGGACACGACTGAAGCGACTTAGCAGCAGCAGCAGCAGCACTGCCAGTAAACAACTACTAGATGGAAGCCATGGAAGTGTATTGTAATACACATCACATATAAACACGTATTATCTCCATATCACTATGATTTTAAGATGAGTTTATAAAATTTAGCTCATGATTGAAGTCTCATTTTATTTCTAACTCGCTCTTGGGCTCACATTTTTGCTAAACTATTTCAGTTTTATATCTGTGAGTTAATGCATATTAATCCTATATGCAAATCAAGGTGTGAAGGGTTGTTTTAGAACTGGCCTTAGGCAAACTGTGACCTATTGACCTAATCCATGCCCTGGCTTGTTTTTATTTGAACATCCAAACCCATTGCTTATGTATTGCCTATGGTTACTTCCATACTACAATATCAGAATTGAATAGTTTTAACACAGACTATATGGGGTTAGGAAAACATAAATATTAATTACTAAACCCTTTATGGAATAAATCTGCAGACTCATTATCTAAAAGCCAGAAATGAAGAGAAGCATAAGGTAAGTTAAATCCCTTCAGAATCTCTCTGTTCAGATAAATAATCAGTTAAAAAAATATACATATTTTCAGTAAGAAAAGTATATATACATAATGAAATGGAATGTGTGTAATAAAAGATATAAAGTGAAAGTGTTGGTTGCCCAGTTGTGTCTGACTCATGGCAACCCCATGGACTGTAGCTTGCTGGCTCCTCTGTCCATGGAATTCTCCAGGCAAGAATACTGCAGTGGGTTGACCAGAATACTCGAGTGGGTAGCCTTTCTCTTCTCCAGGGGATGTTCCCAACCCAGGGATTGAACCCAGGTCTCCTGCATTGCAGGTGGATTCTTTACCAGCTGAGCCACAAGGGAATCCCAAGAGTCACCAGGGAAGCCCATAAAAGATGTAGGTAGTTGGAAAACACAAGTTACCTAGGGATGGATCCTGAAAGGCTTTCAGCAAAAGTAATAATCAAATTTTGTCTTAAAATTTATTATTGTGAATTAATGGAATATTACTTGGCCATTAAAAAGAATACATTTGAATCAGTTCTAATGAGGTGGATGAAACTGGAGTGCATTATACAGAGTGAAGTAAGCCGGAAAGAAAAACACCAATACAGTATACTAACACATATGTTTGGAATTTAGAAGGATGATAACGATAACCCTATATGCTAGACAGAAAAAGAGACACAGATGTATAAAACAGTCTTTTGGACTCTGTGGGAGAAGGCGAGGGTGGGATGGTCTGAGAGAATAGCACTGAAACATGTATATTATCATATGTGAAACAGATCACCAGTCCAGGTTCGATAAGTGCTCAGGGCTGGTGCACTGGGATGACCCAGAGGGATGGGATGGGGAGGAAGGTGAGAGGGGGGTTCAGGATGGAGAACACATGTAAATCCATGGCTGATTCATGTCAATGTGTGGCAAAAACCACTACAATATTGTAAAGTAATTAGCCTCCAACTAAATTAATTAATTAATTAAAAAATTATTATTGTGAATTAGTGTCGTTTTTTTTCCTTTATCAATATAATTTTCCTTTTAAAATGAGTGATTAGGATTGTTTTCCCATGGTAATATTAAATCTAATATTATGTTCAAAACAACTGACCTCCTAAGAAATGTCTTTTGACTATTTAGCAGTTATATAGTTCATTCATTTTGGCTGAAATGTAATATTCATTGAGTGAATAATCACATTTTATTCATTTGGATGAGATACAATATTCATTATGTGAGTAACCTATGGTTTGATGGGTTTTTCCAGTCCAGTTTTGCTCTCATGATCTGTTTCATGGCTCCCTTAGTACATATGCAATCATTTATTTTAGGTATAACCTAGAGGAGGTGCAGTTGAGGCATCTGATTTACACATGTATGTCTTTACAAACTCTTTTCGGAGAATTACAGTGACTATATTGTCGAGAAAGTAATAAATTTGTTATGTTGTTTAGCTATTAAGATAATCATATATGTGTTATGACACAGTTTTAATCATGTTGCATAATTCGTGGCAAAGGGGAAACATATGGTTGAAGACAGAATTAAAAAGGTTAATCGGCTGACTTTAACATAGGAGATTATCCTGAATTATCTACAACATATCTTCAATTATCTGCAATTCAGATGTAATCACAGGGCCTTTTGTGTGTGCAAATAGTAGGCAAGAGAGTCAGAGTGTGGGAATGATGGGATATAAGAAAGACCTAATGGGACAATGCTGTCCTTGAAGATGGAAGGCAGCCATGAGCCAAGGAATGAAGGCAACTTCTAGAAGATGTAAAGGAAAAAATTTTCTCCTTTAGCACCTCCAGATAGAAATGTAACCCTGCACCATTTTAATTCATCCCTGTGAGATCCACTTCATAACTTCTGATCTTCAGAACTGTAAAGTAATAAATATATGTTGTTCAAGCCATTAAATTTGTGGTAATTTTTTAAACAGAAGCAGTAGGAAACTAACATATACCTTTTTGATTTTTACAAATTTTTACAAATAAAAATTTATTTGATAATTGTTTTGTCTTGAATTTTTCTGATTGTTAGTGAGACTAAACATGCTTCAAGTGTGTATTGGCCATATGTGATTCTTTCTTGTGGTAAATGTCTGTCAATGCTTTTTGCCCATTTCTCTTCACTTTTTCTATTGTTTCTGACTTGGTTATGAAATTGTAAGAGTTCTTACACAGTCTTAATAGTAGCTTTCCTTGGTTTTTAAACTTGTGAATATCTTTACCAAGTTTATGATTTCTTTTCTGCAATGTCCTTAGGATGTCTTTATTATGAAAATAAATTTTGTTTTCAATATAATTAAATTTCTATATTTTCTTTGTTTAATTAGTAATTTAAAATAATTCTCTCCCTCCAATAGTGTCCATATTTTAGCTAGATATTTGAAAGCATTTTTAAAATCAATATTGGGATTTTAATATATTTAATATTATATATATACACATATATGACATGTATTCAGTATAAACTTTTATTTTTCATGCCCATAATTTTTTTTTTCTGATTTCCCAATAATGTAACATGTACATAAGATTAAGTTCCAGAGAAGTTAGGTCTTTTAGGTGCTGTGTATATTAGAAGTAGACATGTATTTATTCATGTAACAGTAATATAGAAGTGTTTTAATTACTATAGGTTCACAATAAATTCTAATATTCAGAAGAGTAAATCATCACTTTCAGTTTTTCCTATTCAAAAGTGCCTTAATTATTCTTGCCTCTTTTCTCTTTTATATAATATAGTAAGAATCAAAATATCAATTTCTGTTTAAAATTTAATGGGATTTTGGATTGAAATTTCATTAAATCTATAGGTCAATTCTGAGATAACTAACCTATTTATGGTATTGATTCATTAGCATTTTGCAGTTTCTTGTTTCTTAATTTTATAGTTTACTTTGTAAAATTATCATGCACATATGGTTATAATGGTTTCTATGTACTTGAAATAATTGAGTTTCATAGAATATCATAACATCTGTAAATAATGTTTCCCTTTTATATCATTTTGTTAGCACTCATTATCAAATTTCTTAATCTATAATTTGTTGACTAAAATCTTCTCCCCTCCTTTATGAAACTCTCAAGTAAACTATAAATAGTTGCCTAATGTATCTTATTTAAATAATTGATATATCTTGATGCCCCTCAAACCATGCAACTGCTCAATTCCTGACATTTTTTAAGTGAATAGAGATACCAATGACAATATCTATTACAGTCAAAAATTGAGAATGTCAGTAGCAAAACAGATGTTGCTTTAAAAATAGGCAAAAGCATTAACTGAAGTATTCATTTCAATTAAAATGTCTTTTAAAATGTATTAACTTTAAAAATGTAAAGCAGAATAACATAAATTTTCTTCACAATGCTGTCTAGGTCCCTGAATGCTTCTAAAAGAAAACAAACAAACAGAAAACGATAACAAAAATTTCTCCATTGCTGACTTCGAAAACCTCAATAACCAACAAGTGTTCTACCAGATTTACCATGGTTCATAATGCATTTCCTTTCACATTGATATCAGCTGATTTGATTAGTATTGGATGTCTAAGCCACTAGTGATGTGATATGAAAGTATCTCAGTCGTGTCCGACTCTTTGCAACTATACAGTCCCGGGAATTCTCCAGGCCAAAATTCTGGAGTGAGTAGTCTTTCCCTTCTCCAGGGGATCTCCCCAACCCAGGGATCGAACCCAGGTCTCCAGCATTGCAGGTGGTTTCTTTACCAGCTGAACCAGTCTGTAACGTGACTGAACATCCAAGAACTGATGTAACATGAAGAGATTAGATAGAGACTTAACATTTGGTATTAGAGAAATCAGTCAGATTTGAATCAATTTTCCCACCTATTAAGAAAATACCAATGCTAATAGCAGGACAAAATATCATTGGAGGGAATAATTCCAGGAATTAAAAACCCTTTCACATGTAAACACATTGAAAGAAGTGTAGGTAATCTGATTGCTTGGACCAGGGCAATGACTGGACCACATTTTATCTGTGGCAGAGGTAACTGCATATGTGTGTCTGTGCTCATATACTCAGCTATCTCTGACTCTTTGCAACTCTTTGGACTGTAGCCCACCAGATTCTCCTGTCCATGGAATTTTCTAGGAAAGAATACTGGAGTGGCTTGCCATTTCTGCTCCAGGGGATCTTCCTGACCCAGGGCTCAAACTCACATCTCCTGCTTGGCAGGCAGATTCTTGACCACAAGCACTACCTGGGAGGCCCAAGGTTAACTACAGGGACAAAGGAAGTTTTGTTTTGTTTTAAATTCCTGCACTTGTACACACTTGCAATTGTACAGTATTTCCTTTCCATGTTGAACAACAATGGGATAGCCGTATAAAACCAGGAAACTTCATGTGAAAACTGATTCCACTGGAATTGGAATCATTTAATTTTGTCTTAATGGATGAGAATATGAGATAAGAGTATGCTCTTTGTAAGTGAAACTGGTAAAATACGACTGCTGGTGTTGGCAAGTCTGTTCATATTTTACAGGAATACTTAAGGGGGAAAAATGTGTTAGCATGTTAATATATTTGACATGAAATCTGCATTGACTATTTTTCTACAGCCTATTATTTCTCTTTTTTATTTATCTTTATTTAAATTTTTTAAAAAGTGAGAGGGTAGCAGGCAGGAAGGCCAAGGGTCTACAAACAGGAAATAGGCTGCAAGTGTCAGACATTTTTTTAATCTTTTCCTTAAGCAACAGGAGGAAACAAACTCTCCATGGAAATGTTTTTCTTAAGCTATTAATGAAACTATGTATTTGCTTTGGAATTTGCCTTTCTTCAAAATGGTTCCACCTAAGACTAACTTTTTCCTTTTCTCAAACCTTGGGCTGATAATAGCTCAACAAATCAGTATTCATATCAGTTGTTTTATGGCTGGGGGATGACACACCTCATGCCATCCTATCCCAAAAATGCATATTGTGGGAGAGGGGCCTGGAGAAACTCCCTCAGCCTTGAGGTGTCTCTCTTATCTGATTAATAGCTTTCTAGCAGATACAAAACAGCTGGCTAAAACTAGCGGGAGGGGGGCACTCTCCACCCCACCCCCATGTCTATGTCAGAAGTTTTCTCCGTCCCTTTTTATACTTTAATAAAACTCTGCTATACAAAACCTCTTGAGTGATCAAGCCTGGTCCCTGGTCCCAAAGTTAAATCTTCTTCTTTGGAGATCACGAATCTGACACCCTTCACCATAAGCTATCAAAAGTATTGCTTAGTAATCTAATCAAAGTGATATATATTGAAATCATGGTTATCTTAGAAATCAGGTAAACTCACTACATATCCTGTGAAAAATTTAAGTTTAAATTCCTTTATATTTCATAAAGAGGTCACAGTGAAAGCCACCCAACAGGCATATTTTAAAATATCCCGTTTGTCAGGATAATTTGAAAAGTCAATGATGTAAAGGTAGTTGTATCTAGAAAACTTAGATATGTTTTTCAGTTTATCAACAATAATAAAATCAATGCCTTAATATAAATTCAATGGATTAAATAGACAAAGAAAAAATCGTCCACTTCTACATAGACTAATTCCAGTCTTTGCAAGGCCCTTTCATTCATGAATAAAGACACTGTTTTCTACCCTTTCTCTGTGGCCATGTCATTTAATCTAACTAAATTAAATTTACAAGAAATAAAATTCATAATACCTGAAGTCAACTTAGAAATAATTTTGTTTTACAGGTGAGAAAATTTATCTACTTGCAAGCTTTGTGGTTATAAAACATAGTGTTTTAAAATGAATTCATTATGGAACTAGTCCAAAGAAATTTCCCCCAAAAAAGCACAATTTGTGCAAGTATCACTCTTTTTCCACTCTTGGGCTGTTTAAAAATAATTTCTTCATGGATTAAACATAAATTGATCTCACTTGAAAGAATATGCTCATTCCCAATATCATTAACTTGATTAGGAAGAGAACATTAAAAACCACATATTGAACCATCCATTCTTCCTCCATGAAAGTGTCAAAACTCACCTTTCCTACCTCACTTTTCTATTTATTTTAGTGCAAGGTGATTACCAAATGCCTCTATATTCTTATCTTGTTTTCTGTCTGAGTTTTCCCTTTACCTGCGCCACCCAACTGAAAACTGTATGGCATCCAGTAGTGCTGAAGTCCTTTCCAATGAATTTATCATTCAGTTTCACGTGCGACAGGGCATGAGATTGATCTCTTATGTTAATCGTTTTTTTTTTTTTCTTGACACTTTTTCCTTTCTCTTCCTTTATTTGAAAAAAAAAAGCAAGATTTGGGTGACAATTAAATAATACATCACAAAGTCAAACAGAGACAAATATCCCTATAGGCTTAAATAAATTTTAGGACAGTTTATTACATGAGGGATGTGTGTATTCAACTTGATTTCTAAGTTTGAATAATTTTCTTAAAGTTTATAAAATAAAAATACAGTCATCTAATCTAATCATAGGATAGGTGATATATACAATTACATTTTTATACCATTGCCGGATTGAATATTTCTTGACATATCCCATAATAGTGTTCTTATTTAAAAGAAGGAAAATTTTGAAAGATATAAGGAAAATAATAATTGTAAGAATGCTCCATGAAATTTATTGGGAATAGTCAACATTTAGATCAGGGACTCATTGGAAAAGCCTCTGATGATGGGAAAGATTGAAGGCAGGAGGAGAAGGGGATGACAGATCAGATGATTGGATAGTATCACTGACTCAATAGACATGAGTTTGACTAAGCTCCGGGAGTTGGTGATGGACAAGGAAGCCTGGCGTGCTGCAGTCCATGGGGTCACAAAGAGTCAGACACGACTGAGGCACTGAACTGAACTGCTCCTGCTGCTAAGTTGCTTCAGTTCTGTCAGACTGTGCGACCCCATAGACAGCAGCCTACCAGGCTCCTCTGTCCACAGGATTCTCTAGGCAAGAATACTAGAGTGGGGAACTGAACTGAACTTCCTTTATATGAAAATCAATCCACAGGATCATGAATATGAGAATCTTCATAACTGATCTAAATTTTGACTGTTCTTAATAAATTTACAGTGGCATTCTTACAATTATTTTTTCCTTATATCTTTTGAAATTCCTTCTTTTAAATAAGACTATTATGGAATATGTCAAGAAATATTCAATCCAGCAATGGTATAAAATTTTAATTGTATATATCACCTATCCTTTGATTAGATGAAAGTATTTTTATTTTATAACTTTTTAAGTATTCAAACTTAGAAATCAAGCTGAATACACACATCCCTCACGTAATAAATATTCCTAAAGAATATTTAAACCTATAGGGATTTTCGTCTCTTTTTGACTTTGTGATGTATTATTTAATTAGCACCCAAATGTTGGTTTTTGGCTTTTCTTTGACAAAAATTATAACCAAACTCCCCTCTCCCCAAAGCCTGATGTCAGTCCATTGATAGGTATTAATCAGTTTTTCAAAAGTAAGCAAATTCATTTTAGCACTACGTTGACTGTGAAAATAAGTTTGAGTGTGCTATAATTAGTATTGTGTTATAATTAGTATTCATGGTTGAGAACTTAAAGTGAACAATATAATAGATAAATACCATGTGTATCTATGTTAACAGGATGTGTTTTGCTTTTCAACAAACAAGATAATAGTCTTCACCTAAAATTAAATGCCATCTCCTCTATAATATGAAAAAGTAGACACAAATAAGACTTGAGCATCCATAGCAATATATAAACCATTTGGAAGAGGCAGATTTTTTGCCCTGAATTTATAATACTTGAAGTTGAAAATAAATGGAATGTGTTCAAATAGTAACACAATTTATGTACTTTTAGTGGACTTATTTATAATATAAATTAAATTTACAAAGCTTGCTAATTTGTTCTTGTGAATGATTTTAATTGTGTATCACTTTTTAGGAAAAATATTGATAAAGTCCTTGTGAAATATTTTTATTATACCCCAAAAGAGAATATTTCTTTCCTTCACATTTTGATAGTGTTGGTTTCTATAATAAACTAATCATTATTATTTAGTTGTATTATTCAACAGATGAATTCTTTATTTGACGATTTACCTGAAGGCTCTCCTATAAGCTTCAGGCAAAATTTGTGCTTTTGCCAAATAAAATGGAGTCTGCAACCTGAGGAAGAGATTCCCTCAACTCTCTCTATATATTAATATGGCTGCAGAATCTGTGAATAGAGAGATTCTTAAGTTTGGTTACAAAGCATCAGGATAGAAAAACAACCTACAGAGTCTTTTAAATGTCTGATTAGATTCCTTATAAAAATTTCTATACCTAAGTTAACACTTTTAATATGTCCAGCTTGTTGTGTTTAACACAGTCTTTATGTGTCATTTATCACTTATTGTTGCACCTGTGTAAATGATCATGTACAAACTGAAATGAGACCAATGGAGTGAGTGTGTATGTACACAATCAAGAACAATCTTTCAAGATTATATGTAGTTACAAGGGGGCAAAGAAGCTGTTAAGAAAAAATTTCCAAAACTTTGAAATAAAAAGCCAGAAATGTACAGAAGTATATCTACAAGTAATGCAAGCAATTAACTTCTACATAACAATTTTTTACTAGTATCTATGGTTGATAAATTTTCTTTTACAGATTTTAAGGAAAAATTATTATTGAAAACTTGGGTATATAGTGTAAAGAGACTCTTACATATCTTATCGAGAAACTGATTAATAGGTCAACTTCATGATTCCTGAGTTCAAAAAAATATCTATGTTTGAATTTGCTTTTTATTGTTTGACTAGAGCCTACACACTTTCAAATTACGTATAAATTTGTAAATTTCTTTTGAGTTGAAAAATGAATCCCAAAGACTAAAATTTGTTGCCCTTCATTTTTATTTACTAGCAAATTCATTGCAGCATTCCTTTGGCAGACTATTTAAAACTCTGTTGTACCTTAGAGTCTTTTTTTAAATAAAAACTATTTTGAGATATAATTCATGTACATTCAAATCAGTCACTTAAAGTATATAAATCAATGTTTTACAGCAAATCCAGAGAGTTTTACAATCATTGCAAACAATTTTAGAATTAGTTTTTATTCCCAATAGAAACACTGTACACTTTAACATTTTAAATCTACATTCCATCTGTCATTCCCCCAGTCCTAGACGGAGTCTACATTCTTTCCCTATAGATTTACCTATTCTAGACATTTCAAATGAAAGGAGTACTAAAGTATATATGTATTTTAAACTCACTTCTTTCACTTAGCACAGTATTTTCAAGGTTCATCTTCTGATGTAGCCTATATCAGTACTTCATTCCTTTTTGTACCTGAATTTGAACCAGCAACTCTGTTTTATCAGTTCTATTGTTAATTACTTAGCAGAACAAATATTTTGCGTGTTCATTCTCTTATTTATTAAAGTCGTGCCCTTTGTTTTGTAATTACTGTGCATGTAAACATGCATTAAGAAGCATTTTTATTGTTTTCAATTTTTAGATTTTCTTTATTGCAGTGTGTTTTAAAGAATGGAAATAGATGCATAATGCCAAAGAAAGCTTGTACTAAATGTATTGAAACAAAATGAAAATCAACAAACGCGTATCATTTTTAGAAGGCATAAATATAAGGAAAAAAATCAAGAATAATCTGTTTATATCAGAAAAACAGGATTCAAAAAATTTAGTGCATGGCCAAGTAACTGATAGAAACATATTTACTATAGTTCTATATGACCTTGTGAAAGAAGAAAAAAATGTCAAGTTCACATTTATATACATTTTAATTTTTATTCATTTTGTTCATTAGGAACATCTAAAAGGCATTTGACATTATTTGTATTTTTGCAGCTGTTTTCATTAATTCATACCAAACTGGGCTTCCTTTGTAGCTCAGTTGGTAAAGAATCGGCCTGCAATGCAGGAGACCCAGGTTCAATTCCTGGGTTGGAAAGATCTCCTGGAGAAGGAAATGGCAACCCACTCCAGTATTCTTGCCTGGAGAATCCCATGGACAGAGGAACCTGGCAGGCTACTGTCCATAGGGTTGCAAGAGTAGGATACGGCTTAGCAACTAAACCATCAAACTGTGAAATGTGCTGATTTTGCCATGACCAGCCCATGAAATCAGTTGTCAAACTGCTTGATATAGTGGCTTCTTACCAAAAAAAAAGGCTATAAATGAAAGATGTACTGTGAAATGACAAACACTTTTCATATATATATATATTATAAAACTTTTTTCATGAATACTAGATTACTAGAAACAAACATATGGGTGTTTTAATTCTATGTGAATAAAAAATGTTATGACATTTGACTTCAGTATGGGATTGGAATTGTGGTAAAGTTCACTCTACATGAATTTGTTTTGTTTAGTTTTGCTTTGTTTACTAGTCATAGGGTTTCACTAAGTTAATGTGTTAGACTTTTAAAAACTTTTATTCTTTCCACAGTTTCTTTATATCCCTTTTTACCAATGCCTATATCTGATTATAAATATATATATATTTCTAATAATAAAGTTATTTGCTTAAAAGTGATGCACAAAAAAAAGTGATGCATAGTTCAGAGCAAATGTACACTCTGATTCTTGTCTTCTGATCTGAATTATTTTCTCAGTATATTAATATTTAGTTTTCTTAGTTAATTTTGAGTTAGTTATTATTCAGATCTGTCAAAGTATTCTTATCATTTGTGTATTTATATAACCTAATTTCAAAAATAGTACAAGTCAGATTTATTCAGACTATTTGGTAATGTATCTGCATTTTTTATGGGGAAGCATGTCAATAATTGTCTCATATTTCCACATTTGTTTTAAGAGCTGCATGCTTTAATGTAATTAGAATTCTTGCCATGAACATTTCTAACAATTCTCCTTATTAAGTTTTACATTAGACATGCTTATATGAGGCAAGTGATTTGCAATTACTGAAGTGTTGTTTATTAGACATATATTTTTTCCTCACACAGTTAAATGTGTTAATGAAAAGACAGGTGAGACACTGAAATTAGGTTGGGTCCTGGTAATTAATGTTTATTAATTTTGTTAGCTAACAGGTCAGGTTGAATTGTATTATTTTTGCTATGAAAAATGATAAATGTTCCTGGAATGTATTCTTAAATTTAATTTGAGATTTCTTCCCTTTCAGGTGTACCTGACGCTAGATATCAAAACTTCTTTTTCACTAAGTGGTGAGTCTTCCATTCTTGTGAAATGAAATGAATGTTTAAACTAAATGACCTCCTATTTAAAGTTTTCCAACAGGCAGCATAAATATTAATAAGACTAGTCTTTTAAAATAAAACTTTAGAAAAAGGCAATTAAAATGAATTATAGAAACATAAAGCCAAGAATTTTTCTTGGTTACTAAATGTCTGGAGACTTGGTAGTTGAAAAAATCTTAAATTCCCCTAACCTTTTATGTCATTGATGACATTCACTCTAGCAAAAAAATATAGTAGTTATATAAATGTATTATATTTTCTCCCAAATGTACTATAGTATTGCAAATTGATAATTGTGTCAAATTCTCTTAGCCATATGATGCAAAATTTCTGCATACATACAGACCCCTGCCTGCCACACACACATACACGTGTCTGTGTGTGTGTGTGTGAGTGTAATCTATGCTTATCATTTTGAAGATTTCTTATTTGTGACTTTTGCTTCTCACAAAAATGTATTTATTTGTAGCTCCAAAATATTTGTGGTACTTTCATTTCATTCATTTGTGGACATATGCAGTGAGGTGAAAACTTTGAGTCATTCATGCTCTTGTTTCAAATCTCATACAAGTATCCCCTTCATGGTCTATTGGTCTATATAGTACTACAATTTTTTTTTGCATTTTTTAGAATTTTCTTATTGTTGCTAATAATTTCACAGTTTAAAATGGACACCGTGAATAGTTCTGAAGTGTTGTGTAGTGCTCTTAAACACGAGGAGGATGTGGTGAGCCTTACTAAGAAAATATATGTATTTGATGTTTCACTCATGCATAAGTTAAAGTGCTGTTATCTACTCTATGTACTGAATGAACAATGTATGATGTCTTTAAACAGAAACACACATTAAATGAGACTATGTATTGATCAATTTATAAAAATGTTGAGATCAGTTGTTCCAAACCTGTGTTTTCCCTAGATACAGAGATTCAGTATATGCTAAATCAGTGTTTATATTGATATTATAGAACATAACTACTGCAAATATCAGGATTTGACTATATAGATATTTGTTGTTGTTTAGTCATTAACTCTTACCCGACTCTTTTCCAACGTCATGGGCTGTAGCCTGCCAGGCTTCTCTGTCCATGAGATTCCCCAGGCAAAAATGCTAGAGTGGGCTGACATTTCCTTCTTCAGGGGATCTTCCTGACCCGGGGATCGAACCTGCATCTCCCACGTTAGTAAGCAGATTCTTTATCACTGAGCCACCAGAAAGAATCTCCTCTATAGGTATATAGTTGTGTATATACACATGCACACACAAATGTATACACATGTATAATTATTTATTATATAAAATCTAATTTTCTAAGTATAGATTTTTAAAGATTAAATATTCTTTTAAATTTAGGGAATTTTACAAGACAAAACAAAACATAAAAAAGGCAAACTTGAAACAGTAACTTTCATATAGAAATAGTTTATCGTCAATATTGAAAATATATTTGCAACATAGTCCAATGTATTCATTTTTCATTATTTAAAGTGATACCACAACTATTATTTAAATCACAATTATTTTATTTTACTTTAAAATTTACCAATCATCAGAAAATTACATATTGTGTAATAATTCATGCTTTATATTTACATATTATGGGTTAATACTTAACTTTTATTTGCAGTTTTCCAAACTTGGTGCTGTCAAACATGATATTATTTGTTCTTAATTATTGACTAATGGGTATATTCCGTACAGCAGCAAAATGGAGATCATAAACAAAGTGTAAAATGTACAGAAAGTTTAGCATTCATGTTTCTTGTACAACATTCTTCAGAAGACTGATGTTGAAACTGGTAGCCATGAGTAGTGTAGAACATCACTTTTATGACAGCCTTCTAGTGCAGTTCTACAATATGTTACCATTAAACATAAATAGAGAGCAATGGTCTCACTGACTTCTATGGGCATATCATAGAACAAAGCTATATACAAATACACTTTAACATACCTGTGGGACTTAAGTGTTGTTGCTGTGTGTATGTAGTCTCTTGGATTAATAATCTAGGACCTAGAGCCATGATATATTGAGTATTTCATATCTGTGTGTTTTCAATAGGTTTTTGACAGAAGATAGCATTGCTGAGGGACCTCTTCTAATCCAGGACCCCTTCTAATTTTCTGACTGTGTAATGGGTCTCTGTGAGGAGTAGGTAATCCTTAGACCATCATTGGAAGGTTACAGCTGTTGCTGATTCTCATAAAAATGATTGTTTAATTACTGGAAGATAAAAATAAAAGCCACAGAGTATACTTTCAAATTATAGAGTTAATTAACAAAGTCTGGATTATAGAAATTAGAGTTGCAAGTTAGGGTTTTGAAGTGTTCCATATGTGGTCCTTAATATGAACTAGAACTTTTTTGTATCATCTAATTCTCAAACTGAGTTAGATATTCACATAAAGCTCTTTTCAGAGTTGAAAAAAAAATGTCAGAAAGATTAAGTAACTTGGCTGATTTTATTAGACAATCAACTGTGAAGCAAGGATTTAAACCTTGCTAACCTGGTATCATATCAGAGCTCACATTTTAATCATTAAGCTACTTGTTTCATTCCCATAGTAGGTAAAGCGTTGCTGTTTTATTGTGTTAAACTATACATAACTAGATTTATCATTTTAATAATTTTAAGTGTACCATTCGGTGGCATTAAGTACATTCACATTGCTTTCAAACTCTTCTATTCATTTCCAGAAAGTATTCATAAAATAAATAAATAAAAGGAGTTGTTTTACTTGTGTTCAAAATCCACAATTGCATTGCATTTCCAACATATTAGCATGTCTTTAAATATGTATACCCATGGCTGATTCATGTTAAGGTTTGACAGAAAGCAGCAAAATTCTGTAAAGCAATTGTCCTTCAATAAAAAATAAATTAATTAAAAAATGTGTAGAACAAACTTGAGTAGTAAAAACTAGCATGTTTGAAATCATATATGGCAACACTACCAAATGAAAAGAGAATGTGATAATATGAAACGTTACCACTTCTATTTCTTTCCACTGTTTTAATTGTATAATTCTAGTTTAACCGCAATACCTAAAAAGGACTCAGTTTTGTTATCACAGTAGTGTTTAATTCTATTCTTTAGCTTTTCCAAAAACTTGTCATTTCTGTTTCCATGCAAATTGTGTTTATATAGGGGAAATGAATATCATTAGACTGTGAAATAGGTAGCCACAGTATATTTATTGAGAAAAGAAACACCCACTTTTTTACAGAAAGACATAACAAACCTTAGAAAAAGTAATTGAAACAGGTATATTTATCAAGTAAAGTATTTTAGGTGTGTGTATTTGAATACCAACCAACTTCTTTCCTAGAGACCGAAAAGAACAATGGGATTTCTTTAGCTTACGTGAAATAAAAATTATTTCTGAGTCAAGTTTCTCTTGCTCAAGTAATTGTCTCTGTCAAAACATTTTAACTGGAAGAAATCACTCATGTTTTCTGAAATAGTTTTATTCTCAAATTATAATCACATAGAAATTTGTTAACTTGAAAAGTATACCACTGAATATAAAACTTCAGTAGGTTTTAGAAATAATAGCTTTAAAAATATTATTTAATTCACATAAGCACATATACAGTTTAGATTTTCAAGGTTGATACCACAAATAAAATAGAAAAGAGAAAAATACATTGATCATTTTAGTGCTGGAACATGTGTACTGAGTCACCTCTTCAGAAACATCTTTCTTAGCAAATAATGATAAACTGATCCCCATCTGTTTTTTTTGTGTGTTCATTGAGTACTTGGTTACATTTCTGTCCATTTTTGATTCACAAATTTCTCAACAAATATAACTGTAATCATTATATTTAATTATTTTAATTTTGTCTGTTGTCATTGGGGCTTCCCTAGTGGCTCAGTGGTAAAGAACCCATCTGCAATGCAGGAGATCCAGATTTGATCCCTGGGTCAGGAAGATCCCCCGGAGAAGGGCAAGGCTACCCACTCTGGTATTCTTGCTTGAAGAATCCCATGGACAGAGGAGTCTGGTGGGCTACAGTCCATAGGGTTGCACAGAGTTGGACACGACTGAAGAGACTTAGCACACATATACTGTTGTCATTAGACTTTATAATGTCAGATATTGTCACAATTGAACTTAGTTGACATCTAGTTAATTGGCCTCAGTTTTTGGCATAAGTACTGTGATACAAAATACCTGATAAAGTTTATCATGTAGATTTCTTTTAGCCATTAGCACCAGGGGAGTATCCCAGGACTGTGGTAGGATGTTCCTTCATTTTGACTTAAGCTAGTATCATAAGACAGTACATTTTCCTTGGAATGCCTTAGGAGAAGTTCTTCAGGATTTATTCACTGATTCAAATGGGATTTTGTGGCAGGCAGAGCAAAGACATTCATCTGTTTAGAGCAGCTTTCTGGGCAATTTGCATCATCTCCCTGTGTCCTCCATTTTACTTCCTCATCAGATGTTTCAGGAGTATTTAAAAACACTGCTGTGATTAATTTTCTTTTTCTGCAGCTTCCAGATTCCATTAACCAGCAGATGAGATAGAGACATTTCCAATATGCAGTCATATTTTGAATTAGGATTTAAGGATCAAGCTTTCACAGAATATTTCTGGGTATGCAGTTGATGATAAAATGATAAATACAGAACTTTCCCAATAGTGACATGCACCCTCTGGTTCAAACTGAGTAGCTGGGGTATTGCAAATGATTCACGTGGAAAATTTGAGATAGTGCTCCAAGTGTAAACTATAAAAGTGAAGAAAACAGATTCCTGCTTCCATGGAAGTCCCTAAATTGTAAACATTTTAAGAAAACAAAAAATAGCACAATGAAAGACAGCCTTAAAACCGGGGTCAATCAGCAAGGGAACCACCATTTCCAGCTAATGGTGTATATGGCTTTATTTAGGATGTCAGGCCAGAAAGAAACTTAGTCATTTTAACAGCACAGCATGGATAGTGTACACTTGGATACCCAATTCTCATAACATTCAGAAATCAATTTTCAAGGGAGACAAGATAAAATATTGTGGAGTAAAACACGGATGACTTATGAGAAATCATTAAAATGATTTCATTTCTTTATTGATTTGAATTACTAGTATTCTAAAAAAAAAATTAACACATTGTTGTCATAATGTTAATGCTTTTCTTGTAAAGAAAGTAGCTTAATAGTTTCTTAATACTATTTCATTCTTAATGGTAATGAAATACATATTAATAATAGTTTATATAGAAGTGACCAAAAACTACTGAAACCAGGGATTTGGATTTAGAAATTGATATATAATAAACTGCTTGCCATGAGCATAGCTATGAAAGCAAAAACAGTAAACACAGCTCCCCTGATCATGGTGTAATGGGTAGAAGGAATGTAGCAAATTCAGAAACAGAAGTTAAAGTACAGGGCATTGGGTTAGATTTGGTCATATAGTGGAAGACTAGGTCATAGACCTTCAAATGGAGAATATAAAGACCACAGTTGTCCTTGAGGTCATGTCTTTGACAATGTCCTTACAAAGTATGAATTTCAGGATTGCAGGCCTGACAGCTATACAATTTGTGGGGACCACTATGAAAAAAAAAGAGTGGTATAACACGCAAACACAAAATTAGGTAATAAAAATGCTTTTATACAATGAGAATTCCAATTACAAAATTTTAAAAGTTGGCAATTAACATAAATAAAAAGTGCAGAAAAATAGCAGATTTAAACTATCACTTAATTCTTTCACAAAATTCTATAATCATTTTTTTCTTCACATTTTTTGGCTTCATATTTTTTGATCATCTGCCCAAATAACAAAAATGAAAACAAAAAGACAGGTAACAGTTATCAAAATGATGCTTTGTTTTTCTCAGAACAATCAACCTGGGAATTCTCTGGCAGTCCAATGGCTAGAACTCCAGGCATCCATTGAAGGGGGCCTGGGTTAGATCCCTGGTCAGACTCAAATAAGATCCTGCACACTGCAGGGTGCAACCAAAGAAAGAAAGACAGAAGGAACAATAGTCTTTTCTTAATGTTTTATTCATTGCTCTATTAACCATAGGAAAATTTTTGAGGCATCCTAATGGAAAATATGTGATAATGCAAGTGGACAGAAATTGGCCTATACATGATAATATGCCAAATTCAAAAGGGAAACATTAAAATATTGAAACGATGCTCAATGCTTATTTGGACACCACCTAAGTATTAAGAACATACATGTAAATATGGAAGTATTTTTGATATGTGCAACTCACTGATCTTACTTTGTTTTTAACAGTATTAGGAGTGTGTGGTATCTGCTTAATGCATGCTAAGTCACTTCAGTCGTGTCCAACTCTGTGCTCCCTATGGACAGCAGCCCACCAGGCTCCTCTGTCCATGGAATTCTCCAGGAAAGAATACTGGAGTGGGTTGCCATTTCCTTCTCTGATTTAATTGCTAAGTCATGTCTAACTCTTTGGAACCCCATGGACCGTAGCCCACCAGGCCCCTCTGTCCATGGGATTTTCCAGGCAAAAATGCTGGAGTGGGTTGCCGTTTCCTTCCCCATTTGCTTAATGGGGTGCTTGAAATAATAACAACATTAAGAATGATAGATGCTCACATAATGCACATTCTTTGACTGTCAGACTTTATTCTGACATTCGCCAATTAAGATTCATCAGTTAGGAGTTTCCTTACCAATATCTTGGTGGGTTATTCCTGACATCACCACCCCTCACAAAAAGAACAACTACAACCATTCAAGAACAAGACATCACTGAGAGAAACCACTGAGAGAACACAAGTATGAGGCTGAAGCACCCCCTGCCCCATAGAGACAGACTTCATTCACAAGGACATAAAACTAGTCAATCAAAGAACCTGCAGAGGCTCACCAATGAATATGACTTGATTGGATCAATAGGGTCCAAAAGATCCCAAATAGTTTGAGCTCAGATAGGGCCACAGCAAGACACAATATAATCAAATTTTCTAAAGACAAAAAATAATTTTAAAATCAGCAAAGAAAAAGACAAAGGGACAGAATTTATATTTAAAGCAATACTAGCTGAAAACTACATAAAAGGAAAAGATCCTGCAAGACTATGGCAAGAAAAAAAATAAGAGATTTCTCTCAGCAGAAACTTCAGGCCAGAAGAGAATGGGATGACATAGTCTTAAAATTTTTGAAAGAAAATGACCCTCAATCAAGAATTCCAAACCCAGTAAAGGTGTCCTTCAGAAAGGAAGAGTTGATAAACACTTTCCTGAACAAAGAAAAGTTGAGGGAGTTCATTACCACCAGACTTGCCTTATAAGAAATGCTGAATGAAATTCACTGAGTGTAAGTAAAATAACACAAATTTACATTTCAAAAATACAAGGTAATCTAAGTCTCTCTGAGAAATCAACAAACAGATGAAAAAAACTCATAGGAAAACAGATGACACTCAGAGTTTTGGTTGCCAGGCACTGAGGGTAGGGAAAGGGGAAACTGGAAGAAGGTGGTCAAAACATACAAACTTTATGATGATAATATTGATGTATAATGTATAAGAAAATTGCCATTAGAGTAAATCCTAAGAGTTTTCACCTCAAAGAAAACACATTTTTTTCTCTTTTTTGTTTTCTTTTTATCATACCTATATGAGAAGGTGGGTGTCCATTGAATTTATGTGGTAATCATGTCACAATATAAGTAAATTAAATAATTATTCTGTATACTTTACCGTTATACACAAATGTATGTGAATTATTTCTCAATAAAACTGGAAAAGATATTTGTCCATTAATACTCATTCATTAAGATATTTACAAATTTTCCATTATAAAAATGCCTGTAAGCCTATCTATACTAGGAAATAGATTGGCAGAATAAATTTGAACTTTTAGAAATAATTCAATTATTATGTTTTAATGAAGAAAGCTATAATATCCTACTTTTATATTCTTATTCAAAACTCTAGTACATTTTTTTTGTAACTGGACATTTTGAAGTAAAGAGTTGAGAGAAATCTGTACTTTATCAAAGTAATTCTTTCTGTTTGCCTAATTGCTACATGGAAGTAGTGGAAATATTTTAACCAGCAGCCTTTCTACTTTGAAAATACATATTTTGATTATTTGCTATGTTTCATTAACTTTTCTACCAATATTAACATTCTTAATACAGATGATTTTTCTGGTCTCTAACTTCGAGGATTTGTAAATATTTTATGCTGTTGGCAAAGGTCTATGCTACAGTGAGAGGGATAAAAAAAATCAGGAAGCAATCACAAATTTATTCAGCAGATTCATGTTACCCAGTTTTATATTCCAAGAGCAAAATTTCTCTGTTCAATTGATACCGTCAGCAGTAAATTGTTTTTTTTTTTTTCCCCAGAGTTGTTATGCTGAACAAAACGACCAATTCTTAGGAGTTTATTGGAGACTGAATGACTTGATTTGAAAAAAATGTCATCTCCACAAACTGAAAGTTTTTGGAAGTAATGACTTCCACAAATATCATCCAATTAGATTATATTATTCTAATAGCTACCATATCTCTTTTCAAAATCTAATGTTTGGGCTTATGTATATGTGTGTGAGCCTTCGTGTATGTGTACACATCCATATAGACACTTTAGTTATGTCAATGACCTATGAGTAGACACTCATTGTCTTGGAATATGAGGGTACAAGATTTATATTCTTTATATTAACTACCAAATATTGCTAGGCACTTTATTACCCAGCACACATCACTAAGGTATAGGTCAAATAATTTACATACTAGATTCATTAAAAAAAAATAATAACTGAAATTTCCTCTTTTTGGGCTCCAAAATCACTGCAGATGGTGACTGCAGCCATGACATTAAGATGCTTAATTAAGACACTAAATTAAGATGCTTACTCCTTGGAAAGAAAGTTACAACCAACCTAGACAGCATATTAAAAAGCAGAGACGTTACTTTGCTAACAAAGGTCCGTCTAGTCAAGGCTATGGTTTTTCCAGTAGTCTTGTATGGATGTGAGAGTTGGACTATAAAGAAAGCTGACCTCCGAAGAATTGATGCTTCTGAACTGTGGTGTTGGGGAAGATTCTTGAGAGTCCCTTGGATTGCAAGGAGATCCAACCAGTCCATCCTAAAGGAGATCAGTCCTGGGTGTTCATTGGAAGAACTGATGTTGACGCTGCAACTCCAGTACTTTGGCCACCAAATGCGAAGAGCTGACTCATTTGAAAAGACTGATGTTGGGGAAGATTGAAGGCAGGAGGAGAAGGGGGCGACAGAGGATGAGATGGTTGGATGGCATCACCGACTCAATGGACATGAGTTTGAGTAAATTCTGGGAGTTGGTGATGGACAGGGAGGCTTGGCGTGCTGCAGCCCATGGGGTTGCAAAGAGTCGGACACGACTGAGTGACTGAACTGAACTGAACTGAACTGAACTGAAACTGAAATCTCCAGTCTCTAAGCCACAGAATTCTTAATTAAGAAGTGTTATTGTAGAGCAGGATTGCTCTGATCAAGACTCAGAGGCAACAAAGAATATATAATTCCTCATACCTTGGCAGAAGGGAGAATATTATCTGACATCTCAGGCCCCAAAGAACAGACGCTAAGGTCTGGTTCTGAAACAGCTTGGATGAGATTGAAAACCCATCCTTAGTCGCACAATTGAAAAGGATCTTATTTGGGATAACAATTAGGTTAAACAAGAGACATACAATTAGAAACCCAAGTGCATAGCCAACTTAATGGGCTATTTAGCAACCTGGTCATGGGAAATCATTGCTGAATACTGAAAGTGTCCATGAGATAACTTACATGTAGAAGGTGTAACAACAGGTATAGTCACAGGCAAGTTTTGTTGTATCCCTACTTTTAGATCAAAATAAGTCTGCTATAACTGTGATGCAGGCATACAACTGAGATGCTAGAAAATAGATAAATAGATAGATGATTAATTTCTTGAGGCTAATGTTACAAAGTACTACAACCTAGATGACTTAAAATAACAGAGTATTATTTACTTACAGTTAATGGAGGCTAGATTTCTGAAATCAAAAGTTATCAGAGTTGGTTCTTTTGAAGTATCTGAGGGAAAATGTGTTCCATGCCACTCTCGTAGCTTCTGATGGTTTAGCAGTAACCTTTTGTGTTCCTTAGCTTATCGGCTTTTCACTCCAATTTTTCACCTTTACATGGTATTCTCCCCATATCTCTTCAAGTTGTCTCCCTCTATGATGTCTGTCTGTGTCCATATTTTTCTATTTTTAATAAGGATACAGATCAAATTGGATTAGGGACACCTTAATGACTTCATTTTAACCTACTATCTCTGTATAAACCTCCATTCAAAAAGGTCACTTTTTGAGGAACTGAAGATTAGGGCTTCAAAGTAACTTTCTTCAAGGAAAAATTCAACCAATAATAGACAGATATATAGATAGATAATATTAAAAGGGGCATGTAAGCATTTATTTTATATTATATTCTTTTTTATATTTTTTTTACAAATGGCAGTGTCATCAACTTCATCAACTCTGTATTTAAGATATTATGATATTAGTCCTCAAAATAAAAGGAGACTAGGACTTTCCTTTATTATATATGCAAGTATTATTTCACATTTGATGAATTAAAGTAACAAATTATAGTGTAGAGGAAAATTGTATAGAAGGAAAATTCTGTAATTCTTTCAACATATTAAACCATATGATAAACTTAATACTAACTTGAGTTTATAGTAACTCACATTGAGTGAGTTAAACCTGCGAGAATATATATCATTCCAGTCATGTAAAGAAATGCTGTAAATATTAAAAAAAAAAAAAAAAAGGAAATAATCAGTATCCTCAAGAAAAACAATGATATTCAATGAAAATGAAATTCAATGAAAATCTTAGAATGGAGTGCCAAGGATTTTGCAGTTTATTACATACATTATCAAAACTTATGGAATATTTTAAATGGGAAACAATTTTAGAAAATTGTCAAACCTGCATGTAAGATAGATGAATGGCTATAGAAAATAGAGAGTTTTCCCTAGAAATAACCTATTCCCCTAGAAATAGGTGATACCTTTTTTTCCAATAAGTGATTACAGTGGAATTGATATTTACACCCTTTGATAACTGATCACATGAGGGAAATGTAGGAGAAACGGGAAACAAAAATCCTAGACTTCACCCTATCCCAGTCCATAGGGTTTCAAAGAGTCGACAGGACTGAAGCGACTTAGCACAAATGCCTACCCTATCCAAAACTTAACCCTACCCAGGTGGCCCAGTGCTCTCCAATTTTGAAAAATAAATAAATAAATAAAAATAAAACAAAATTCCGGAATTCAAAAGCATTTAGTTCCCAAAATTCTTCTGAGAGTTTTTATTTTTGTTTTTATTCTCCTCTTTCCCTTCTTTTTTTCCTTCTTTCTTTCCTTTCTTCTTCTTCTCCTTTTCCTTCTTCTCCTCCTAATTCTCCTAACTCTGAAGGAAAGCAATGTTTCAAAAATAAAACTAAAAAAGAAAAGAAAAACTGGAAGTTGGGGAAAAATGAAAAGACATGGGTAGTTTTAAAATATCCTTTGGTAGTAAGAAAAATGTTTAATGTGGTTCAGAGTGCTTAAGCGTATAAACCAGACACTGAGATCCAGTATGACAAACACTAAAGAAGGAAGACCTACCTATATAAGAACTATATTATATAAAACACCCAAAATGGAAGGTATGAAGCAAACGAAGAAAAAGGCTTTGTGACCAACTGCTCCGTAAATGTGATTTTAAAAAGCAAGTATATTAGAAAAGCATGTGTGCATGTGTGCTTAGTCGGGTGCAACTCTTTGCAACACCGTGAACTGTAGCCAGAGAGGCTCCTCTGTCCATGGGATTTTCCAAACAAGGATACTAAAGTGGGTTGCCATTTCCTCCTCCAGGCGATCTTCCCGACCCAGGGATAGAACTTGTGTCATTGTCTCCTGCATTTGCAGGCAGATCCTTTACTAATGAACCAGCTGGGAAACCCAACAGAAAAGTAAGGGAACTTAGTTTAGGTATGGAGGATAATTTTGAGTTTAACTTATATTACGTTATGATTTTTTTTTTCTGAAAGGCTTCTTTTATTGAAAAATATATTTTAAAAATCTGTTTCTAATTCCTTCTCATAACAAAACAAAACCAAACTCTCACATGTTTAGAAACCTCTTCAGGTTGATTAGTTTGCTATTCATTTCCTAGATTGGCATATTCTCACTTAGTAACTAATCCCCATGACCAAAGAGAAAGGAAAGTTAAATTCAAATACATGAGATAAATTTTAAACCCTAACCAAAGTCAACAACGCTTCCTGTTTTTTTATTTGCTTTTCTGTAAGCAGTATTTCAACATTTTAAATACTTAAAAAATTAAACATTTTAAAACATTTAAAAACATTTTAAACATTTTAAATTAAACATTTTAATCGTTATTACAAGCATTATTTATAGATTTTTTTCTACGCCTAGCTAGTATTGACAATATAAACCTTTTTTAATTATTATTATAAGGCCACCACACAACTTCCTCTTCATTTTCTTTTTTATATGTCTTTTTTTCCACACAAATTTTTTTTGTGTTAGAGTCCTTTGTCAAGTATCTTCTGCAAGTGAGTTGCATCTCAATATAGACTTTGAATACTTGCATTCTACAAGTTTTTTTCTTTTTTTTTCCCCCCACACAGAAAAGGTGTGGAAATATGTTTTAAAAAGTAATACTATCTTAACATGATATATGATTCCTAGGTGGATAATTTTTTCATATATTCTTCTAGCTTCTGGTGTTAGAGATGAGAAGTTTAATATGTTTGAATATTTTACTTTCTAAGTGACTTGTCAGCCAGGAAACTTGAAAGATTTTCTTCCCTTTCCTTTAAATTGTTAGAATTCAGACAATTTACTAGTCTATGTATAGGTGAATAGCTCCTTTTTTTCCCCTTTAACTTTGCTATTATCTCATTAAACTTTTATGATTTTTAGATTCAAATATTTCTTCAACCAAGGGTAGCCTTCTCTGTTAATTCTTAAAAATTTGTTTCTCCTCTTCTTCAGAACAGTTATTACATGAATCATAGTTCATGTAGTTTTGTTTCACAGTTACTGTGAACTGGAATAATGTATGAAAAAAAATCTTTTTTATTCTGTGAAACATCAATTATTTACAATAAATTATGCACATAACTGGGCTTTGTTGTGATTTGTAAAATTTTATCCCCATATATACAGAGAAAAGTTATGTATTCTTGATAGCTTGCATCATTTATTGTTTACCATAGTGGAGGCATTATTCAGTAAACATTAAAATTGATAAATAAAATAAAATGCATTGATTATTATAATGGAATATTACGTTAGCATACATTTCTAAGAGGCTTCCCAGGTGGCACTAGTGATAAAGAAGCTACCTGCCAATTCAGGAGACTTAAGAGACATGGGTTCAATTGCTGGGTAGGGAAGATCCCCTGGAGAAGTAAATGGTGACCCACTCCAGTATTCTTTCCTGGAAAATTCCATGGACTGAGGAGCCTGGCGGGCTACAGTCCATAGGGTCACACAGAGTTAGACACAACTGAAGGGACTTAGCACATATGCTTCTAACTGATGTATCTTTTCCTCTTCATTTATTTCCATGAATGACTATTTGTAACATGAAATATCACATTTTTAAGATTATCAATATATGATCTAATCTTTACTGTGAACTAATCAATATATAATTTTTATCATCAGGAATAGGCACTCAAATACAAAAAATAGTCATAAATTCATACTAGTAATTCCATAACACTAATTTATGCAAGTGTGCTCTGCTGCTGCTGCTGCTGCGTCGCTTCAGTCATGTCCAACTCTGTGAGACCCCACAGACAGCAGCCCACCAGGCTCCCCCATCCCTGGGATTCTCCAGGCAAGAATACTGGAGTGGGTTGTCATTTCCTTCTCCAATGCATGAAAGTGAAAAGTGAAAGTGAAGTCGCTCAGTCGTGTCCAACTCCTAGCAACCCCATGGACTGCAGCCTACCAGGCTCTTCTGTCCATGGGATTTTCCAGGCAAGAATACTGAAGTGGAGTGCCATTGCCTTCTCCAAAGTGTGCTCTAGTGTACATTTAAATAGAAAATTAATATAAGTTAATAGGTTAGCACAATGAGATATCACTTCATATCCATCTTAATAGCTATCATCAAAAACAAGTAATAAATGTTGGTGAAGATGGAGATTTAATAATATTTTATTATTTTTGAGTATCAAATCAAAGTATAGCAATGAAATTATTATTTGTCTATGAATATTTCTTCCTTCTTTAAACATAGTTTTTTTCTATTACATTTATTAGATAACCATGCATTTCTCTTACTCTTTGAAATTTAATAAACAAGCTGAAAATATTCCCTGGATTTCCATATGTTCAATGTGATTAACATATTTGAGTGGAGGTGGGGGCATCTCTAATCACAGTTATTAATCTGGAAACACACTTCCAGCTCATTGAAGTGAGGGGAAAAAAAACTCTAAAATATCTTACTGACTCTTAAAGTTTCCCACCATAAATCACATATACCTTCCAGTTACATTTCAAAATGCAAATAAATCATATTTACACCTAACTCCAAAGGGGACAGTGAAGTACAATTCTACCACTTTCCAGGGGGAAAGTTGAAAATACACAGGAAATGTCAGTAAGGCTCTCAACAATATGTAATATTTTTCTCTGTAGAGTTCCTATTTTTTTCCAATGTAACTGTCCTTTGCTCAATTTTCTTGATATATATTCTGTTACCCAGTTTGTTCTATATTGTGGTCATTTGTGATACACTAGTCTCTGTACTAATATCTACATAAGTAGTGTCTCTTGGCTCGTGTTACAAACCTTTCCTAGTGCAACTTAATACAAAGGGCCAGGAGAATATAGATTAAAGCACAAATGTATATACAAACTCTTATTGGGATTAACACCAGGACCATTCCTTGATTGTAACTCAATCAGTAAGCATTTTCATCAAGCTTTGTCTAATTATTTAATCCCCTTGGCTTCAATCTTATCAGTAAATGAGGACAATAATTACAACTTACTTAGCACTTAGCTCAATAAATGTAAATTGTCATTGCCACTATTAATACACTAAAACACATATAATGAGCTTTTTGATGATATATTTTCAAAATTTTTAATGAATTGACATAAAATATTACAATATATTATTTGAAAAGTCAACTTTGTGTATTATTGATTTATTTCATTGGAAAAGACCCTGATGCTGGGAAGGATTGAGAGCAGGAGGAGAAGAGGACGACAGAGGAGGAGATGGCTGGATGGCATCACTGACTCGATGGACATGGGTTTGGGCAGACTCTGGGAGTTGGTGGTAGACAGGGAGGCCTGGCGTGATGCGATTCATGGGGTCGCAAAGAGTCAGACACAGCTGAGCGACTGAACTGATCTGAACTGATTCCTATAATTCTGATTACTTATTCTTATAATACTTCTCAAGTGTTAGCATATTGAATAATCAGATGAGAAGAATTTTTCAGTAATTCAAATTCTCTAGTTCTGTCCTCTGCAATTATGATTCAGTAGACTGAGTGGGGTCCAGATAGTTGGATATTTTGTAATTTCCCTGGAGGAATTATCTAGAGATACATTTAAAAAAAAAAAAAGCTACACTAAAACTGAAAAATGCAGTGGCCTTTTTTTTGTGTATATCATTTCTATTTCTTCATATTGCATAAACTTATTTGGTTTCCAAAGATTTCCTTGCATTTCAAAAGCATATATGACTCATAATATGTGCTATAAACTTGTTTTGCTATTTATGAAGTAGAAAACATTAGGAAACCCTATAGAGTGCATAAAATCAATAAAAGATTATGAGAATCTTTTGAGCCAGAAAATAGTCCAGAGAGCACAGAGCGATATTAATTAACACTAAAAGGAAATAAAAGTTTAGATGAATGTTTTAATTTAATCCAAATGTAAAAACTTGCAAATGTAGAGAAAGATTGGGGGAAAAGCTATAACATGATGAAAGCACTAGAAGCTACTTAATTTGAACTAGGCTTATTACATTAGAGGACCTGAATTGATTGTTTCATTTACTTTTATTAAAGATGTTTCAAATTACTTCATTCTTTATCAACAATAGGTTGCAATACAATTTCCTATATACATGAAATTTTATCTCATATCAGAAGCTTGTTAAAAATGTTACTGACCCGGTTAATGAAATACCATTTCTTCTATAGAGATCCAGTTACTCTTACCTTTCTAGAAAATTTTAAGTTTATAAAACCACTGCTTACAGAAAATAATTTAAATCAATTACATGTCTACACACATATCTTCGGCACTTGTCATCTTCCAACACCTACCGTTGTTAAGATGCAAAATCAATTTTGGGTGTTCCAATGAAAAAACAAGTAAGAGCCCCCAAATTCACACAGATGGTAAGTTTCTGCACAAAGCTTTAACATAGGTATATTTGACTCTGAAGTCTATGGTCTAATCTAAACTTAATACCTGGACTTTTCAGGTGGAGTGGTGGTAAAGAATCTGCCTGTCAATGCAGGAAATGCAAGAGACGCAGGTTTGACCCTCAAATTGGGAAGCAGTCTGGAGTAGGAAATGGCAACCCACCCCAGTGTTCTTGCCTGAAAAATTCCATGGACAGAGGAACCTGGCAGGCTATAGTCCATGGGGTCACAAAAGTTGGACGTGAATGAGCAATTGAGCACACACTGAAATGATGGCTATCATGTATCGAAGACTTGTACGTATTATTTTAAAAGACTCATGATGGAGGGATAAAGAGGCAGACACTCAATCTTAGAAATGCTCGCTATCTACCTCTGGAGAGCCCCACCGCTGTGCGCTATCTAACTGCTCTCAACTATTCCATTCTCCCACCAGGTAGTATCACATTCTTTCTTAGATTCATTTTTCATATCATATCTCCCAGAACTAGCACAGTTTATCATTGAGTGCCAGCATGTAAATTATCTACCTATTCTAACCCGTATCAGAAGCCAGAGGAAGAAATAAGTACAATTAAAAGAAGGCAGTTCGGTTCAGTTGCTCAGTCATGTTCAACTCTCTGCGATCCCATGGACTGCAGCACTCTAGGCTTCTCTGTCCATGCAATTCTCCAAGCAAGAGTACTGAAATGGGTTGCCATTTCCTTCTCCAGGGTATCTTCTTGACACAGGAATTGAACCAGGATCTCCTTCAATGCAGGCAGATTCTTACTGACTGAGCTACTATCTATTAATTATTGTCAAACAACAACAAATTAATGGCATAGTGCTTTCCTCTCTCTTACATTACTGGTTACAGTAAAATCTAGTATCATTCTTTTTACTAACACAGTAACTATTAATTAAAATCACACATGCATTTATATCAGCTATCTATTACCATAATAATGTTGTATAACACACCATCCCAAATTCAATGACTTAAACACAAGTAGTTTTGAACTCTCAAAGCACTGTTAATCACTGATTTAAGCAGGTTAGTTCTGGTTTTGTCTGGCCTCCATTGCACTGCTGCTATCTGGAATGTGTTGGCGGGGTTACCTCTCTGTTTCAGATGTCTCCCTTGTTACTACTAAAGGCTAGTGTGGTGAGGGCAGAGGTACCAATGCAAGCAAGCCCAGTCTTGAAAGTGTCTTTCAGGTCTACATTTACATCTTACTCTCAAACATTGCACTGGTCCACAAACCTGTTACATGTCTGAACTCAGAATCAAGGGGAAAGGAAATAATCGCCATTCGTTTATCAACATTAACTTGAAAGCCACCTGTCAAAAAGTATGGATGCCAGAGAATGTGAAGTATTCAAGTCATTAAAGCAATTAATCTAGGCTTCCCTGGTGGCTCAGTAGGTGAAGAATCTGCCTGCGATGCAGCAGACCTGGGTTCAATCCTTGGGTTGGGAAGATCCCCTGGAGAAGGGAATGGCAATCTACTCCAGTATTCTTGCCTGGAGAATTTCAGGAACAGAGGAGTCTACAGTGATATGCATTTAAATGTAAGTACATTTGAATAAATGTGTGTATGTATGTAAATACATACAATATATCTACAGTCCTTGGAGTTCCAAAGAGTCAGACACGACTGAGTGACTAATATATACAAGATATGTCTAGCATGAAAAATATGCATCAGTAAGAGGCATGTTAAATAGCTACAAACATTCTAAAGAAATATCTGTAGCTACTGAAAATTATTTACATAAAAAAGTGCTTTTAAGTAAAAAAGCAATATACAAAACACAGTATTATATGATATTATATTTAAGTCAGTAAAATATGTTTAGAAATGTCTGAAAGAACAGTAATTAAGTGCTAACTATGTATGGATGGTGGACATTGCAGAGGGACAGGAAAGCTTAGCAACTGAAGGTTTTGTAACCTTACTATGCACAAGGTACCTTTTTGGCCTTTCAAAATTCTGTGCCATAGGCATATATTACCTATTTTATTTATTACTCATTTGTTTATGTAATAAGTTAATGACTATTTTTTGTATTTTACATTAATTAATAAAAGGGCAACTGTGTAATAACTAATTCCAAGTAGGAATTAGTTATTATGTACACATGTGTACACATGTACCATATTGCCAGTGTTTTCCAGTCTTCAAATTATTTCAGTCTGGATTAAGATAAACTGTACTGTGTAGAATAGAAAGATTGCCCAAAATATGTAAATTTCATGTAATTTATATGAACTGCAACAATTTGGTATGTCTAACACTTTAGTTAATGAATATGTCTTGTGAACTTTCTCAATTGATTATTTAGATAATTGTTCCTACATTTAGTTTTGCTAATAGGATGACAACTCTCCTCAAAGAAAGAGACAGTATGTTTTCTTCTGTCCTTTGTATTGTTGCTGAGAGTGAGAAGCAATGGTAGTTTATGTATTTTTAGTCATTCTTTGTATTCTACACCACAAGTTGTTGATTTTGAATTATTCTGACTTTTTGCAGTTTGATATTAGTAAATACATACAGTATTTCTTAAACTTTCCTTGACAAGCACAACTTTTTTTTCTGGTTAAAACAGAAGTGGTAAAAGGATAGATTATATAGTTTTTTATTTCTGATTTGGTTGATCACTTTATATAAATTATTTTATATTTTAATATACAAACAATAAAATTTGACATGTGAGTCACATTAGAAAAATTTTTGGCTAGACTCTTGCTGTTTTTAAGACAGATGGCAATATTTTAACAATATAAATTTAAATTGTAGTGTATGTGCCTTGGGGTATTCATATGCATACTTTCAGGGGCATCTACTTATTTTTCATAAATATGTGAATATTTTGTTTCATCTTTGGGGACAAAATCAGTGTATTACATTCAGATAGTAAAATAATAATCCAAAGGGAACAAATATGTATTGAACTTGGTTCCAGAATTTGTAATGAATATAATTTGCTAACATCAATGACTTTCAGGATCTGACTTTTCAAAGTGAATAGCAGGAATTATTATAACTGAAATTAAAATTTAAAGATGTTTTCTACTGGCTTTAAAATGGAAAATAGGTAATAATAAATTTAGGAAAAAGACTTATAAAAGACTGAAATGAAAAAAAAAATAAAAACTTTAAATAAGTAAAAGCAAACATGGGATTGGAAAAGTTATATTGACTTCCAAACAAGGCATTGCATTTTTTTATTTATCATTTTTTTCCCTAAGAGTTGAACTTCAAATTTATTTTAGTGAAAGCTGAAACTGAAATTGACCTTTTCAACATTACTTAATTTATATGGAAAGGGAGTTTACAAGCAGACAAAATCAAAGATTCCATTAGAAGCTAATGATAGACTACTTTCTTTGCATCTCTATATGTTCCTATAAATCAATTACATTATAGAATTTCTGAGTTCAACAAAAGTTGACCTTTAGTGACCTTTATCTAGTGTCATGTACACAATGTCCTCACATTCCTACCCAGATGATAATAGATATTATCAGATCTTAATGAAAATCAAATTTCTCTATATTCAGTAATTAGCTAGTAAAACCAATTAGTTGAGGATCTACAAAACTAGTGTTAAAGGTGATTAAGCCAAGTTAATGATTACAAAAATAATTATACTTCCACAGTGAACTTCAGAATTATAATTGGACTGTCTATCCCTGTTAATTAGATAATTAGCACACCAAGATTTTTGGAAAACTTTGAGCAGTTGAAAAGTGCATTCACTTGAAATCTCACATTTAGGTGTGCTGTTTAGGGTAATTTGATATCACAAATCTTCCAATGTTAAGAGAAGACAGTGTAATTTTCATTTTTCACAATAATTAGCAGTTATCCAGTTAATGTTATTGCTATTAGTTTATTTCCCTTCCACACCAAATTTGATTAAAAAAGCAATAAACTTCAACCAAAAGTCCAAACTAACATTAGGTGAATCTATTGGTCATGTACCCCTAGCAACAGAGTAAATTAAAAAACATCACATTTTAATCACTTCCTTAAGTGACCCAAATGCAAAATAGAACATTTATACTCAGCAATTTAATTACAATATCTATGAAAAATGATCTTTATTTTGATAATGTTGACTGTTAACAGCTTTTTATTTCACAAGCATTTATTTAAGTTTATTTTAAAATAAGAAAACAATTTTCATATGACCACTTTAAAAGCTGAAAAATATACATCTCATCAACTCAGTATTCTGTCTGTCAATCTAGGGCCAGAGTGTGAAGAAATAGCACACTAGAGGGGCCTGGTATGGTCAGCTTGACTCGTAATCTTTTGGTGAGTGACTTACACATGTACACACCCATGTACAAATAAAGAAAAATAAAACCTCGGCTCTAATAAGGCATCTTTTTGAATTATGATCACTTATTCAAAAATTATTTCACTCAATTAATTGGTCATCTTAAAGAATAAAAATCTATAATGTATTTTATATTGATACTAATTTGCTATAATACTAACACTCTGCCCCAAAACACATACAAACCTCAATAAATGTGTTAAAATAAAGCTCTCTGTGTAGAAGAAAATAAGAATTGTTTCAGTTAGAATCCCATAGAGTTTGATATTTAAAAGTTATTCACAGTTCATATTTTAAGTAGGGACTAATATTTTTGATAAATATCCATTTAAAGACGTTCATATCCAGTGGGTGGTAATATATGACAGAAAACATGCTTAAAATTAAGCATTATAGTATCTAGTTATTGCTTTGCTCATAGCTCAGCTGGTGAAGAATCCACCTGCAATGCTGGAGACACCGGTTCTATTCCTGGGTTGGGAAGATCCCCGGGAGAAGAGATAGGCTACCCACTCCAGTATTCTTGGGTTTCCCTGGTGGTTCAGATGGTAAAGAATCTACCTGCAATGTAAGATATTTATCTGTATTTGATCCCTGGGCTGGGAAGATCTCCCGGAGAAGGGAACAGCTACCCACTCCAATGTTCCTGCCTGAAGAATTCCATGGACAGAGTAGCCTGGCAGGCTGTAGTCCATGGGGTCACAAAGAGTTGGACACCACTGGGCGACTTTCAGTTCACTTTCATCTATTTATTGAAACCTCTTTGATAAAGTTTTTATTAATTAGTTATTCAGGTCTTCTTTGAGGAGGAAGAGTACATGAACTGCTGTTGATGAGTTTTTACCAACAGAAATCCAAATGTTGCCAAAGCCATCGGGATTCTTGGAATAAAGAGGTTTCAAGTCCACTTACAGCCAGAGGCGCCATTAACATATGGTCATTCTGGGTTCTTTCAGGAAAACAGCCACTGCAAGCATGAAGGGAATACAGGGTAAAGGTTAGGAATGAGGGTATCCGTAGATGGGGAGGAGCTGGGAGAATGAGGCAGCAGGTAGATTAGAGCGTTTGAGCACTGAGGCAGAAAGAAGAAATGAACTTGGGCAAAGTATACCAAGACTTTTTAAAGAAGTTTAGGGAGAAGTCTAGAAAGTCTCTCCAAGAAGAAAGGGAGTGCAAAGTGGTAAAAAGTAAGCCAGATGCCATTGCCTTTTAACACAACAGTCTCCAGAAACAAATCTTTTCTTCTTTTCTTCCATCTTCCAAATTTCCCTCTCACTTCAAAGCCTAACCCTGGACCATAGAGGAAAATTCTAATGCCGACCATATTAAAAAGTGATGTTTGGAAATATAGTTTCCTGTTTTCGAAAAATATGAGGTGATAAATAGTTAACTATAGACAATCCAGCACGATGTTGTTGCTGTTCAGTCTGTAAGTGGTGAACAACTCTTTGCACCCCATGGACTGTAGCATGCACAATTGCACAACTGTGCACAACTACTGCACAATTGCACTAATTTCACATACTAGCAAAGTAATGCTCAAAATTCCCCAACTGAGGCTTCAACACAACTCAAATGGAGAACTTCCAGATGTTCAAGCTGGATTTAGAAAAGGCAGAGGAACCAAAGATTAAATTGCCAACATCCGTTGGATCATAGGAAAAGCTAGAGAATTCCAGAAAAGCATCTACTTCTGCTTCATTGACTATACCAAAGCCTTTGACTGTGTGGATCACAACAAACTGTGAAAAATTCTTAAAGAGATGGGAATACCAGACCACCTTACATGCCTCCTGAGAAACCCATATGCAGGTCAAGAAGCAACAGTTAAAGCCAGACAAGGAACAACAGACTGGTTCCAAATTGGGAAAGGAGTACGTCAAGGCTGTATATTGTCACCCTCCTTATTTAACTTGTATGCGGAGCACATCATGTGAAATGCCAGACGGAGCACATCATGTGAAATGCCAGACTGTATGAAGCACAAGCTGGAATCAAGATTGCCAGGAGAAATATCAATAACTTCACATACATAGATAACATCTCCCTTACAGCAGAAAGTGAAGAGGAACTAAAGAGTCTATTGATGAAGGTGAAAGAGGAGAGTGAAAAAACTGGCTTAAAACTCAACATTCAAAAAACTAAGATCATGGCATCCGGTCCCATCACTTCATAGCAAATAGATGGGGAAACAATGTAAACAGTGACAGTCTTTATTTTATTGGGCTCCAAAATCACTGCAGATGATGACTGCAGCCATGAAATTAAAAGATGCTTGCTCCCTGGAAGAAAAGCTATGACCCACCTAGACAGCATATTAAAAACCAGAGACATTACTTTGCCAACAAAGGTCCATATAGTCAAAGCTACAGTTTTTCCAGGAGTCATGTGTGGACGTTAGAGTTGGACTATAAAGAAAGCAGTGCTCAGAAGAAGTAATGCTTTTGAACTGTGGTGTTGGAGAAGACTCTTGACAGTCCCTTGGACTGCAAGATCAAACCAGTCAATGCTAAAGAACATCAATCCTGAATATTCACTGGAAGGACTAATGCTGAAGCTGAAGCTTCAATACTTTGGCCACCTAATGGGAAGAACTGACTCAATGGAAAAGACCCGGATGGTGGGTCTTTGACCCTGACTGAAAGCAGGAGAAGGGGATGACAGAGGATGAGATGGTTGGATGACATCACTTATCAATGGACGTGAGTTTGAGCAAGCTCCAGGAGATGGTGAAGGACAGGGAAGCCTGGCATGCTGCAGTCCATGGGGTCACAAAGAATCAGACATGACTGAGCAACTGAGCTACAAATAATCACAGAACTATTCATGGAATTCATTGATTACAAATTGGAACAAGGTGGTTTTAAATGCCACATGACTGTATACCTATGATACTGTTTTTAAAAATGTGCATGGCTTTCTACTAGCAGAACTTTTCATGCAAGTAATTGGAAACTTTCAATGCAAACAAAACAGAGTAATATTATTCAGAAAATATTTAAGGAATAATTATGAGCTAGGAAATGTTAATACATTACTTATGATAAACAAAACAGACAAAAATTTTCACCCCAAGAAGCTTACTTTTTAGTGGGAATAAAATTTCAGCAAAGATCCCTGAAACTTAAGAGAAGCAAAAAATCCCAGTGTTCTGTGGCATCTCTGTAAACTAACATTGATGTTTCTGGGCTTCCCTCACACATATTCTTTATGCTGAACCTGCAGGACACTGCTGAAATAAGGAGAATAGTATTGATTTTTAATTTCCTCCAGGAACTGTCCAAAACTGGTTTTTAAAATTGTATTTGATTAGGAACATCCCAAACACAGAAAATAATAGCAAAATTCACTTGTTAAAAGAAATCTTAACATTTTTCAACAGTTGCTTCAATTTTTTTTCAAGAAATAAAGTATTAAGATATACTTAATCTTCCATTACTCTTTCTTGATACCATCATTTTGTTCCTTGATAGATCAAACACTCTGTGGCACCTAGGTAATACCTCTTTCATGAGCTAATGTATATAATAATAATAGTACATATATATATATATACACACACACACACACACACACACACGCACATACACACACATGTATGTATTCCTGGAGAAGGGAATGGCAACCCACTTCAGTATTCTTGCCTGGTGAATTCCATGGATAAAAGAGCCTGGCAGGCTACATTCATAGGGTTCCAAAGAGTCGGACACAACTGTGCAACTAACACTTTCACTTTCATATACATGTATGAAGACTCCCAAAGTTGTTCACCTAGGGTACACACACTCAAAAACTCCTACATGTATATAAGATATATCTATGCTGATACATGCAACTATTGTTCATTTATTTAATTCCTTTGTATGAATATAACAAAATATATACCTAATATTGTATGAGGATTTAGGTTATCTCTAGATTTTCTCTATTACAATTAATTCTAGGATGCATATTCTTATATTGAACATCTTGAGTGAGTGTGTTAAATATTTCTACAAGGTATTTTTCCAGGAATAGAATCACTCTCTTTTATGGCATTTACACATTTAATTCAATATAATTTATCAAAATTTCCACCAATTTTTAACAACTTATATTTCAACCAAAAGTATAAATGTATTCATTTTTCCCATATTCTTACTAGGATATAGTTAAACTCTTTAAACTCTCAAAAATATGCCACATCTATGAAAATGAAATATTTTAATGTAAAATGTCATTGACTTGATTACCAGTGAGATTGAGCATCTTTTAATAATTTTATTGGAAACTTTTTTCTTCAATTCTGAATACGCTATCATATCCATCATCCAGTGCTCTATTACATTGCATTTCTGTTCTGATTGATTCATTAGAGTTCTTTATTTATTCCAGAAAAAGATTACCACTTTCCCTTTACCACAGAGTAATCAGTCTTTAGGAACATCACATTGAATATATGGATAGAGATGAATTTCTTAACTACAACTTCTGAGAATTTTTGGTGGGGTTCACTTTCTTAATCAATTGGATCCATAGTTTCTAATCCTGCCATATATGAGAACATATGGGGAGCTTTTAGAAATAACATGTCCTCTTCTGAGACTTTGGTTCAATTGATCTGGAGTAAGGCAGGGGCATTAACACTGCTTAGATGTTTTCAAGATAATTTCAATGTGAAGTCTTCGTTGATCATCTCTATATTCACTGTAGACAGATCCTTCACTTATTATGCTGAAGAAAAATCATTGCAGATAAAATCAACTGTGTACAATGATTTCAGCCCCAAGCTAAGTTATTAGCCAAGATATTCTAAGTCCCAATTTTCACCTATTCCACCACTACCTTCCCCCAGAATCTATGATCTCTCCTGGCTCTTCAGAATCCTGGCTTCCCAGTCAGCTCTTGCCCATGACACTTTTTAATTCTTCTTTGAGAAACTATTCTTAATGAGAAACTAAGCTCATATACTTGTTCAACTTTTCCATTATACCCTTTTATCATATAGAGCTTTATGTTTCATATACACAACGCAGTTTTAAATCCTGCATACTCTTTGGTATCAAGTGGGCTCTGACACCATGTCACTCTTTTTACTAGTCCCAGCACTGAAACGACCACCTGCTCCATCTTTTACCCTCCTAATGATCAGAATCAGAACACACCAAAATTCGATACTTCCATGTTCATCACTGCAATTGATGGAATGGAAACACCTGGTATTGTTCCATCTTATAAGATGACATTATGATTCTATAATATTTAAAAAAAATAACTACCAATAATAAGCCCTTCTTGTGGTTGAATGAGTATAGTATCAAGCAAATAAGGACTATCTTATAAGATGTGTCAGTCTCCAGTTCAAACTCAGTGCTGCCTGATATTTTCAAATTCATGTGGTTGTGAATATTATAATTACATGGAAATATCAGAACAAAAAATAATAATAATTATAATTAAAGAATCATGACCAGTGTAATAACTCTGACTTTCTTTGTTTATTACTAATGCAAACAAGATACATTTATCATTTTTTCAGAAGACATACTGGTATTGGCTCTATGTGTCACTTTGCTCCCAAATTTCTTGTCTAGCTAACTCTTCTAGCCCTGCTTCAGTTCCACCATGCTGCTTGTCTAATATACTTCCTGCATTACTTTTCCATACCTTTAGTCTTGCTTATTGTTATGTACTGATTGTTTATGTCCCCCAAAGACTCATATGTTGAAATCCTAACCCCAATCTAATGTCTCTGGAGGTGGGAACTTTGGAAAGTAATTAGGTAATTAGAGTGGAACCCTCGTGAATGGGATGAATGAGATGAATGGGATTAGTGTCCTTATTAAAGGGACCCCAGAGAGCTCTTTCTTCATCTTCCCACCATGTAGGAGTCAGGGATCTGCAACCAGAAAGAAGACCCTTACCAGGACCTGGCCATGCTGGCACCCTGATTTCATACTTCCAGTCTTCAGAACTGTGAGTAATACATTTTCTTATTTAATTTTAAAGTTCAGTCCGTACCAAATACACTAATTTCCTCTTGAACACTCGATAAATGTAATGAATGAAATCATGTTAATTATCTGCACTTCTGTATCACTTTGTTCTACTGTAACACTGCTTACATAGAATGCTGTACACTGTAGCTAGCGCTGAGAGGTCATTACCTCCATATGATTCTAGTGTGAATAACACCAGGAACTGTAATTCATCACTGGGCCCCTAGAGCATAATATGTAATGCACCAGTGATAAAAAATTGTGCAGTAAATATGTGCTTAATCAAATAGGATTGAATATAATCCCACCAAATAGGACATAAGAAAAAATATTGGATAAAGCAATGTACTAATTCAGCACTTATTTGTGGATGCTAGTTTCAAATCTTATTTGACTTAAAAGTAAAATATTCATTATTATCAGTAATTATATTTACTAAAAATTCTGTTTCCCGGTGGTTCAGAGGGTAAAGAATCTGCCTGCAGTGCAGAAGACCTGGATTCAATACCTTGTTTGGGAAGATTCCCTGGAGAAGGGAATGGCTACCCACTCCAGTATTCTGGCCTGGAGAATTCCGTGGACAGAGGAGCCTGGAAGGCTATAGTCCAAAGGGTCACAAAGAGTCAGACATGACTGAGCAACTAGCACAGTATATTAAAAAAAACACTGTTATATGAATTTATATAATAAAAGCAATTGTTTTATACAGATTGATTCATGATAACTACACAAATAAATATATTTTGAAATATGAAGTTATATATTAAACCGTTTCCATGTACAGTTTATCTTGAGGGCTCTTTCTGTGCTGTATAATAATGAAGTGTATTTGGAAAATTAATTAAATTAAATTGATTATAATTAAAATTGTGATAAGTGGCTATAACAAATATAAAAATGAAACCAAATCACTAAAAGTGGCATAATATTAATTCAGAGTAATGAATAAGTTACAGTTGTTTAAAAATGCAGTGACTGCTTTATTATTTAGCTTATTATTTAATGAAATCCACTATGAACAAATACATTTTCTCTTTAGATAAAAAGTACACACTTATGAATTAATCAAAGAAGAAGTATTTATCTGGAACCTTCATTGAATCAAGCAGACATTCTTGAAGTTAACAAATAGTTTTAAAGTTCTGCATAATTTCTCCCCTTCAGCAGTTCACCAATCATTTAGAGAGTGTGATAATGTAAATCCTGCATCCTTTCTGGCAGTCTGAGATTAGTCTTTTGACCATTTTTGGCACTAATGGTAAAGAATGCAGGACACACAAAAGATGCAGGTTGGATCCTTGGGTTGGGAAGATCCCTGGAGAAGGGCATGACAACCCACCTCAGTATTCTTGCCTGGAGAACCCCATGGACAGAGGAGCCTGGCAGGCTATGGTCCATAGGGTCACAAAAAGTCAGATATGACTAAAGGGACTTAGCACATCCTCCTCATTTCTGCCTTTTCCCCCACAGTATAAGCCTATACATCATTTGGCCAGTAGCCTTGCTACCAAAATCATTTCCCACAAACCAGCAGCCTTGGCATCATGTGAGGGGTCTATAGGAAACAGAAAATCTTAGAGCTGCTCCAGACTCCCAGAACTAGTATGTCCACTTAAGCAGGCTTCCCAGGTGACTGCAAGCTGCTTAAAATGTGAGAATCACTGGTTCCACATATGCATGTTCCCTGCCTTGTATTTAACTTCTAACCCAGATGTCTAGCCCAGATATCCAAATCTCCTACTCACAAAGACGTTCACTGACTAAAAGCACTGTTTCTCTGTTAGAATTTTCTTTTTTTTCTGTTGATTACAGACTAAATGCTTTTCTCCATCTCTTTATCTCTCTGCTGTAATGTCAGTTATCCTTTGAGAACAACACTTCCCTTTTACTTCTCCAATTAGCTGCTGTGTTTTTTTCTTCCTCCCACTAACATGGACCTTGTGCTCAGTAATGGAGAGCACAACTTAGTGTCTTCTACTTTGCTGCTATCTCCAAACTACTGCCATTCTGTTCTCTCATCAACATATTTGAGCTTCTTGGGAGCACACAACATAAAACAAAATCAGACCCCTGGCTATTTTATCCTACATTGGAAGATTAGCTCATACATTCAATTGCCTGCAAAGTCAATTGCTTATTATAGTGGAACTATCAGAATAGCTTAAAGGCATCTGTCAGGTTTTATTCTACTTAAAACTTTTTACAGCTTCAATTTTCAATGTTTGCTACTTCTAAGGTCCAGTGGTAATGGCATCCATTCTAAACCTTGATCTGGTGGCTGAAGCTGGAGCAATAGTAGTAGTCCTAGCAACTATCCTTCGAAGAAGACAAATCCTGGCCTAACAAAGCTTTTAAGTCAGCCTAAAGGACTTGCCTCACGATAGCTTACTAATCAGTAACTGGGATCCCAGGCTTCTTACCAGATAACTGTTCTTTTTATTTTGAGTAATAGTAACATCCTGAACAACTCTCAAATGTCATAAAGTCCACTCAACTTGAGCACAGGGAAAAATCACCCAAGCAAGGTGTATCAACATACCTCTCTTCTGTAGACTGGGCTGCATCTTACTGGGGATTTGCCCCTCCACTAATAATTATTGTATTCTTTTATAATCATGTTTTATAGAATTCAGAATACTGTATCATTAAGAATATTGAAGAAGGTTGAGTAGAAGTGAGTTGAGGAATATGGGTACAAGTTTAAAAATGCCTTCAATCTTCTAGTTTAAGTGATACTTAATCAAATAAATAAAATTGCAGCATTCATTGTTAATATAGGCCTTAACATTCCCTCCTTGTCTTGGAGATTATAATATTCATCACAGATACAAATTATTTTAATTTTTGCACTTTTAGAAATGTCTAAATTAATAATGAATAGTCCATCAATGAATAATGTCCAATCTTTTCAACAATCATTAGGTAATACTAAAGAGTTTTTAACATGTTTCTAAAAATTGAAGTATAGAGTATTAGTTTATCTACAATATTATTTTACAGATGTATAGTTCAGTGATTCACAGTTTTTAAAAATTATACTCCATTTATAGTCATCAAATATTGGCTATATCCTCTGTGTTATAAAGTATATCCTTATAATTTATCTTATGTATAATAGTATGTGCTTCTTAATGTTCTATCTCCATATTGCCCCTCCCCCCTTCACTCTCCACAATGGTAACCAATTTTTTGTTTTCTGTGAGTCTGCTTCTTTTCTATTATACTCACTAGTTTGTTGTATTTTTAGATTTCACATGTAAGTGATATCATACAGTATTTGTCTTTATGACTTATTTCATTTAGCATAGTATCCCCAAGTGCATCCATGTTGTTACAAATGGCTACATTTCATCCTTTATTATGGCTGAGTAGTATTTTTGTGTGTGTGTGTGTGCCTTCTTTATCCATTCTTCTGCTGATGGACACTTAAGTTGCTTCTGTGTCTTGGCAATTGTAAATAATGCTGCTATTGCCATTGGGATACATATATATTTTTGAATTAGTGATTTGCTTTTTCAGATATGTACGAAGGAGTGAAATGGCTGAGTCATCAGTAGTTTTATTATATAAAACTATATAGTTTTTTGAGAAAACTCCACACTGTTCTCCACTGAGCCTATGCCAAGTTACATTCTCACCAACAGTGTGCAAGAGTTCCCTTTTCTATACATCCTCACCAACACTTATTACTTGTGTTCTTTTCGATAATAGCTATTCTGATGGATGTGAAGTGACATCTCATTGTGCTTTTGATTGTCAGTTCCCTGATTATTAGTAGTGCTGAACATCTTTTCATGTGACTGTTGGTCATCTGCATTTCTTCTTTGGAAGAATATCTGTTCAGGTCTTCTGCTCATTTTTAATTTTTTTTTTAAGCTGTGCTGAGTTGTGTGAATTGTTTATATGTTTTTGATGCTAACCCTTTATCAGTCATATAAATGTCATATAAATTGTCAAATGTTTTGCCCCACTTAGTAGGTTGCCCTTTTGTTTTACTGTTGGTTTTGTTTACCGTTTAAAAGCTTTTAAGTTTAATTAGGTCCCATTTGTTTATTATGGACAAAGATTAGGTAATACTGAAATTTAATAGTTACTAGCAATCTCCCTTCAAAAATTCTGGAAGAGACTAGGCTAGTTCATATTCTTACTCTATGCAATCAACTGACAAAGAACTTTAACAAAAGTGGCCCAAGTGAAGCCCTGTGTGAGACATATATTTCCCAGTTTACCATTGTGTGCTATTCAGCTTGTCTTATTATGGTTAATTTTAGTGTTATATATCATCCATTTCATAAAGGGCTGTCCTAGTTGCTGCTAGTTTATGGAATCTTATGTTTATATATCTAAGTAACAGGTACATAAAATTGATTAACATGACCGTTCTTTCCATCTCTAATTTTAGAAAGTATTGTTTTTAACTCTCTTATGGTTCTGCCAAAGACTTGACACATTGGTATGTCCATCTACTTGGACACTCTGAGAAATATATTCCCAACTTCAAGTTGACCTTATGCTGGAATTATTTGTGCTCTGTGTTCCACTATGTTAATTTGCACTGCTTGTGTACCAATATAATCATATAAATAGGAGTCTTTGGATACAGGATTTGTTTACCTTATGCAAAGAGGCAGTTGGGGCTAGGTGTATTGTCAGATCTTTAAACATAGTTCTCATATATAGGCTTCCCTGGTGGCTCAGACGGTAAAGCTTCTGCCTGCAATTGCGGGAGACCTGGGTTCAATCCCTGGGTTGGGAAGATCCCCTGGAGAAGGAAATGGAAACCCACTCTAGTACTCTTGCCTGGAAAATCCCATGGATGGAGGAGCCTGGTAGGCTACAGTCCATGTAGTCGCAAAGGGTCGGACACGACTGAATGACTTCACTTTCACTTTTCACTTTCTCATATATTGGATCCTAATGAATTTGTCACTGGTTGCATGTTACGGATTTATTTGTGTTTATAACTCATACTTGCTCCATATACACGACAAAAAGAAATCTAGAGTATTCATTTCAATATCCAGTTAACCTGATTAATAGTATATCATTGATTTAAGACATCAGGTTGGCAACTAGTAGAATTTAATCAATGGTCCAGTTTGGATTCCTTCCATATAAATTATAGCACAGAGACAGAGTGTTAACATGAGTTTGATTTAAGACAAAAAAGGGGGATTGCTATCACTATGATACCAATAAAACTTGGGATTGTACACTAGGTGCATTGGTAATGAAAATGATGCATTTGCTAAATTCAGCATTGTGTAGAGCCTGCCTAAGTCTAGGGTTATGGCTTTTTCAAGTTATAATAATGCCTAATATGGGTTTGTAATATTATGAATACCTGACCTATATGCGAGTGGTTCACAGTGAGTTGATATGTCCTATATGGTCGCTTTATTGATCTACCTAGAATGTTAAAAGCAGTGATTATGGCACAGAACAACCTTCATTTTCCCCTTGAAGTCCTTTGGTGCTTTACCTGAATTTGACTGTTGTATGATAATAAAAGATCAAGAGGATTATTTGTCACCTTAGGACTCATTGTGGAACTATTTCTATGAGGGAATTTGAATTAAGAATTGCATGTGACAATTTTGAAGTCAATTATGATTACACACTGAAAAAGGTAAAAATTAGATTTTTTTCCCTGCATATATAACTTGCTTGATATTGCCTTTAAGTATTGATGATTAATTAAAAATTATTTCTGATGTTCTTAAACAGGCTGGATTTTTTTCACTAATTGCAATCTCTGGTAGTACAGGCGTCGGATCTCAAATCTGCAGTAGACCTATGGTTCATATTCTTCTAAATGATTGTACTACCATCAGTAAACACAGAATGTCTAAATTTCCAAGAAATCTGTCACCAAATATAAATTTCAGAGTGCAGAAAACTTAAATACATCTTTCCTTTTCAGGGGTCTTCCCTGGTGGCTCAGCAGTAAAGACTCTGCCTGCAATGCAGGAGACTTGGATTGGATCCCACTGTTGGGAAGATCCCGTGGAGAAGGAAGTGGCAACCCACCCTAGTATTCTTGCCTGGGAAATCCCGTGGACAGAGGAGCCTTGCAGGCTACTCTCTTGTTGTGGTGTGTGAGCTTCTTACTGTTGTGGCTTATCATATTATGGAGCACAGGCTCTAGGGTGCATGGGCTTCAGTAGGCGTGGCTTCTGGGATCTAGAGCAGGGGCTCAATGATTGTGTCACACGGGCTCAGTTATTCTGCTGCATGTGGAATCATCCCGGACCAGGGATTGAACCAGTGTCTCCTGCATTGGCAGGCAGATTCTTTACCACGAGGCACCAGGGAAACTCCACATGTGCATCTTTTTAATTTAGTATTCTTCCCTTGATAGTTTATTAATATCAGTTTGATTTACTAGCTGGAAATGTGGATTTGCTACCCATAATTGATTTTCTATTTGTCTACCTAACTTTTATACCAAGTTTTATAATGCTGTAAATCAAACGAAAAAGGTGGTTTAAAACTCAGCATTCTAGAAATGAAGATTATGGCATCCGGTCCCATCACTTCATTGTAAATCAAAGGGGAAACAGTGGAAGACTTTATTTTCTTGGGCTCCAAAATCACTGCAGATGGTGACTGCAGGAATGAAAATAAAAGATGCTTGCTCCTTGGAAGAAAAGCTATGACCAACCTAGACAGCATAGTAAAAAGCAGAGACATTACTTTGCCAACAAAGGTCCATCTTGTCAAAGCTATGGTTTTTCCAGTAGTCATGTATGGATGTGAGAGTTGGGCTATAAAGAAAGCTGAGTGCTTAAGAACGATGTTTTTGAACTGTGATGTTGGAGAAGACTCTGGAGAGTAGCTTGGATTGCAAGGAGATCAAACCAGTCCATCCTAAAGAAAATCAGTCCTGAATATTCATTAGAAGGCCTGATGCTGAAGCTCCAATACTTTGGCCACTTGATGCAAAGAACTGACTCGTTAGAAAAGACCCTGATGCTGGGAAAGGTTGAAGGCAGGAGCAGAAGGGGATGACAGAGGATGAGATGGTTGGATGGCATCATCCACTCGATGGACATGAGTTTGAGCAAGCTCTGGGAGCTGGTGATGAACAGGAGGCCTGGTGTGCTGCAGTCTATAGTGTTGCAAAGAGTCGGACAAAACTGAACAACTGAACTGAGCTGAAAATATATATTCTCTAGAGCAGAATCCAATCACTTGGAACTAAATGTTGTCTTTTTTTTTTCTTTAATGAAAAACAAACACAAACATTTTACTAATATTGGCCACAAGTCCTGTGGGCCATTCAGGATACTTTCCATCTCCCAGGTAATTATAAATCTTAACATGGGCACATGATGGACAAAAGCCCCTTCCTTGGATGTAAGTTATATTCTACTTCATGATTTGGAGACTCCCCCTTCATTTCCTGTTTTTCCTAACTTTCTCAAACTTCACATATAAAAAAAAAAGGTTGAGATATTAGTAGCACAATATTATATTAGTTTCAGGTATACAACTTAATTAGATATTTGCATATATTGTGAAATGATCATAACAATAAGTCTGGTTAACATGCATTACCACACATAGTAACAATTTTTGTCTTGTGCTGAGAGATTTGAAGGTGTATTCTCTTGGCAACCTTCAGATATGCACTACAGCATTATTAACTAGAGACACTATGCTGTTTAAATATCACATCTTTGATAAAGAGCCAAGGCTTTTATAGTGTACTTAGCTCCAGAGTAAATTTGAATCAGTTTTGTTAAATTTCAGGTGACCATGAGCTGATCATTTAGACTTGAGTTTTGTCCCTTGCCAATGTCTTTCAGGATGGCTCAACATTTTATTTCTCAGGGTTAGGGTCATAGGTATCTACTCACAGTCCTGATAACTGTGAGATAGATTAAAAACCTTTGTATTAGCCTTGGTCAGCAGATCATAGAGGTTATTTCATTAAAATGTTGTAAGGTCTGTGAAATGTAGAATGTTGCTGCATGTTCTGTAGTCATAACAGTACCCCATTCTGCTATTAATTTTTCATGAGTGTTGATGAAAGATGGAGGCATTGCCAAGGAATGTACCCAGCTTGTGAGGCTCAGAGCTTTTGCTTATCATCAGGTGTTCTGCTTCTGATATTACAAGAATGTGACCAGATAAAATGGAATAATACTCACTCCACACATTGGAACTGATAAGATGTAAGCCCCCCGCCCCATTATTCTCCTGTACTCTCATGGTCATCACTTATACCCATGCTTATTTTGCTACCAACTGGCATATCATGCAATAACAAATGCATAAAGTTTTCTTTTACATTTAATTGTTTTTTGCCTTTAATGAAATTTTAATGGAAAATAATATAAACACTATTAAGCAACACTGTTCTTTGAGATTCTTTTTGAATTTGTTGTCATCATAAAAGAGCATTTTTTAGTTCACAGAGTTTCATAACAGAGTCTACTGGCAAAGGACACTGACAGGACTGTGATAAATTAGATGTCACTTGTTTACTTTCTTTGAACATTTTTATACCTGTGAAGAAGTGACTGGGAAAAGAATTAATTTAGTAGTAAATTTTTGAGAACATTTCATCAAGGAATAGAAATAAACTCTATTATAAATGTGGATATGTAAGAAAATTTTCTTCTCTTGGCATCCCAGATGGTGCATTGTTACAAAATAAAATTAAACAAAGCTGTATGCATGCTAAGTCACGTTAGTCAAGTCTGACTCTTTGCGACCCTATGGACTGTAGCCCACCAGGCTCCTCTGTCCATGGGATTCTCCAGGCAAGAATATTGGAGTGGTTTGCCATTTCCTAGTAAACCCTAAAATAAAACTTAACTGAAATATCCTTACTTTTATTGCTCTGATGGCCAATTGATGTATTTCTATTTCCTATCTCTCCTCTTACATATTCAGCACTGAAATCAAGTTAGTTACCTCTCTCATGAAGAGAATATTGGCTGAATCATCAGTATTTAGTCTAACAAATGACTTTAACTTTTTTTGAGGGAGTAAAATAACTGGCAGAAACCAGTATAAATTCTTAGTGTGAGGTAAGTGTCAGGGTGGGTGATTGATCAATATTTGAAAAAAAAATTATCCCTGAGGCTGCAAATGATTCGCTAGATGCTTTAAGTACATTTTATGGTGTTTGTATGTGAAGGAGAATATTGGATTTCTTTGCATTTTTATTATTAATTGAACTCTTGTCTCTTCCACTAATGTGCCAGGAAAGAGGGCAGATTATATCAAATTTTGCCAGATGATAGACTGTAATTTTATGTTCTGTTAGAAACTTCTGAAGTGAGTCAATATCTCTGTCCAAAATTTATCTGTTCAGTGCAGGTAATTTTATGCCCGCTCTCTTCCTCTTCCTCTCCCTCTCCTTCTCTCTCTTTCTTTCTGTCTATCTTTCTCTGCTGACATGGTAGAAATTCCATTATTTTCATTTTCTATTTCTTCATTTTAGAGATCTCCGTTCTAGAGATCTTAAGTATAAAGCAAATGTGTTGGAAAGTTCTGTTTGATTCTTGATGTAATTTTGGCATATAGACACATGCTTATAGGTTTAGAGATATCACATGCCTACTTCAACTTGCAATCTCAATAATTTAAGACTGTGCCATTTGGCATGTAAATGTATGATTCGTATTTCTGTTTTCTGACCTAAGACATTGCCTAAATAACAGTGCCTGCGTTCATACTGTTGTTTAAGTAGTGTACAACTCTTTGCAATCCCACTGTAGCCCACGAGCCTCCTCTGTCCATGGGATTCTGTAATCAGAAGTCCTGGAGTGGTGGCCTTGAAGTGGGGTGGCCATGCCCCCTCCAAGCGATCTCCCCAACCCAGGGATTGAACCTGCATCTCCTGCATTGGCAAGGGGATTCTTTACCATTAGCATCTCCTGGAAAGCCCTACAAATACAGTGTTAATCATTCAGTCATGTCCAATTCTTTGAGACCCCATGGACTGTAACCCTCCAGACGTCTCTGTCCATGGAATTCTCCAGGCAAGAATACTGGAGTAGGTAGCTATTCCCTTCTGTAGGTATATTCCCAACCCAGGGATCAAACACTGGTCTCCGGCATTGTGGCAGATTTAGTACCATCTGAACCACCAGGGAAGTCCATAAATAACAGTTGCTGCTGCTGCTGCTAAGTTGCGTCAGTTGTGTCCGACTCTGTGCGACCCCAAAGACGGCAGCCCACCAGGCTCCTCCATCCCTGGGATTCTCCAGGCAAGAATACTGGAGTGGGTTGCCATTTCCTCCTCCAGTGCATGAAAGTGAAAAGTGAAAGTGAGGTCGCTCAGTCGTGTCCGACTCTTCACAACCCCTTGGGCTGCAGCCTACCAGGATCCTCCATCCATGGGGTTTCCCAGACAAGAGTACTGGAGTGGGGTGCCATTGCCTTCTCATAAATAACAGTGGATAGAAGTAAAATAAAATATTTAATTGTTTCCACTTTAATTACATTGCCCTCCACTGCTATTAGAAATAAGTATCTGGATTAGAAGAATATAAAGCAGCCTATCAAATATTTTATCATAAACAGCATTTATAATAATAAGAATTTGGGGGAAATATGCTTAAGAAAAGGAATTGAGGTCACTCAGAAAATATTCACATTATCAGAGTTCATGACTCAAGCAACTAAGGTTTAATAAATGTAAAGTATATTATGCCTCAGCTTGTGTTCATATTAAGCCTAAAGAGCACTTTTAATATATTCCCAGGAGGAAAGCTCATGATATCTTTGTAGTGCTTTTTAGCATGGAAAATCTATTCAGTTACAAAGAATGTTTGACCAATATTAGCAAAGTCATTTAAATCACATTATAATTATCTGTTACATTTTCTCATGAATTAATATATTTATTAAGTATATTAATATAACAATACCATTAATATCAATATATGACTGCTTGTATTTTAATTATTCTGTTATGATTTAACTTTTCAATACCTTAAATATAGTAAAGGGTTCTTTTGAGGGGGTTTTAGCAGAAAAATATTTGCACTTATAATTTGATAGATTCCAGCAGTTGATATACAAAGTACAATGCAGCATTATCCGACAACAGAGAAAATATGTTTGTGTATATATATATATAATATATTTGTACAAAATATATTAGTATGCAAGCATTCATACATGCATATGCATGCTCAGTCATGTCCAATTCTTTGGAACCCCCTAAAGACTGTAGCCTGTCATCCTCCTCTGCCCATAGGGTTCTCCAGGCAAGAATACTAGAGTGAATTGCCATTTCTTACTCCAGGGGATCCTTCAGGGAATCTTCCCCATCCAGGGATCAAACCTGCAGTCACTTGTGTCTCCTGCATTGGCAGGTGGATTCTTTAACACTGCACCACCTGGGAAACCCTAGTACACAAGCAAATTTAACTAAATTAAAACTCTTGAGGAAGACTTTGTAGAGGCAAACAATGATAGGTGCAAAATATGGTGGCATCAACTAGGAAACTAAACTCAGAAGTTTGAAAAGAAGACTTGAGAAAAACTGAAAGAAGAAACATTGAAGAGAAGAAAAAAAGAAAAGAAAACAACTCAAAGTGTTGTTAAATTATCCTGGAGGAGAGATGTGGCAAAGAATAAGGGGGAAAAAAAAAACAACTTCTAGGAATTTTTGATTAAAAAATGAAATTATTATTGAATAAAAACTGAAAATAAATTATTGGCATCAAAAAATGGTAATGTGTACAGTGGCAAGGGCTTACTTGGTGGCTCAGATGCTAAAGAATCTGCCTGCAGTGCGGGAGACTTGTGTTTGATCCTTGGGTCAGGAAGATGCCCTGAAGAAGGAAATGGCTACCCACTCCAGTATTATTGCCTGAAGAATTTCATGGATAGAGGAGCCCGACGGGCTACAGTCCATGGGGTTACAAAGAGTCGGAGATGGCTGAGTGACTAACACTTTCATTTTTTCACAAGTTAGATTAGCAGAGTCAAGTCCAGAAGACTTAAGTAAAAAGCTTACTCTTTCTCACCTCTTTTAAACAAAAATGTAAAAATTAATAATAGAAGAGGAGGAAAAGTAAAACAAGGACAAAGAAGGAAGATAAGGAGTAAGAGGAAAAGGAAAAGAAATCAGCTTTCAAAAAGATACAGCTGGTCAGTGAAGAGTAGGAATAAAAGGAAATGTCATTTACTGTTTTCAATAGAACATTTCCTATGATTTGAATTTCAGTTCAGAACTCAGTCGTGTCTGGCTCTTTGCAACCCCATGGACTGCAGCGCACCATGCCTCCCTGACCTTCACTATCTCCCTGAGTTTGCTCAAACTTTTGTCCATTGAATCAGTGATGCCATCCAACCATCTCATCCTCTGTCATCCCCTTCTCCTCCTGCCTTCAATCTTTCCCAGCATCAGGGTCTTTTCCAATGAGTCAGTTCTTCACATCAGCTGGCCAAAGTATTGGAGCTTCAGCTTCAGCATCAGTCCTTCCAATGAATATTCAGGACTGATTTCCTTTAGGATTGACTGGTTTGATCTCCTTGCAGTCCAAAGGACTCTCAAAAGTCTTCAACACCACAGTTCAAAAGCATCAATTCTTTGGTGCTCAGCTTTCTTTATAGTCCAACTTTCACATCCATACATCCACACTGGAAAAACCATAGCTTTGAAGTCAACAACTGCTAATAATTATTATTGGTTTATATACAGTTTGTTTTCTTATATTGTAAAATGGATTATTTTATCTTTAACCATAACTTGAAAGTTTGATTCTCAGTTCTGTCAAGTGATCAACACTGGAAAATATATGATAAGTGCATGTAATAATATGATCTAGAAAATATGTTACACACATCATAAATACTTCTGATATATCAGTTTTTTACTATAATAATACAATATTTAAATATACAAGTATTTCGGTTTACATTAGGTAAGTATGAATAAATACAAAATGGTCATCAGGTTTTTTTTTAATATGGAAATAGAAATTCTTATGGCTTTCTCTTATTATTAAAAGTGCCAGTATTCAATAATTAGTCTAAGAGCAAAATTTCTCATTTTATCAAGCCCAATTATATTTTAGAATTTAGAATGAGCAATAACAAATTTGAAATCTGTTTTCATAAAGCCTTGGACTAGAGTCACTACTGCAATGAAGTGAAACATGAAAAAGAATAACATATAAAGATATTAAGTGTACGATTTTCTCTATTGTAAATTAATTATATTTTAAAGATTAATATTGATAATTCCAACAACGGTGGCTCAGAGGTTAAAGCGTCTGCCTGCAATGCGGGAGACCTGGGTTTGATCCCTGGGTCGGGAAGATCCCCTGGAGAAGGAAATGGCAACCCACTCCAGTATGCTTGCCTGGAGAATCCCATGGATGGAGGAGCCTGGTGGGCTATAGTCCATGGGGTCGCAAAGAGTCCGGCACAAGTGAGCAACTTCACTCACTAATATACACAGAGGGGTATCTCCTGATAATTATTCATGGTAAAGTAAAATAGATGGGGGAAAATGGTGTTAATTTCAAAGAAAATTAAAAATTATATACATGAATATAAAATACACATATACATTTATATGTACTATGTATTCAAGGGCTTCCCTGGTAGCTCAGCTGATAAAGAATTTGCCTGCAATGCAGGAGATTCTGGTTCGATTCCTGGGTTGGAAAGATCCATTGGGGAAGGAGTAGCCTGTCCACTCCAGTATTCTTGGGTTTTCCTAGTGGCTGAGCTGGTAAAGAATCTGCCTGCAATGGGGGAGACCTACATTTGATCCCTGGGTTGGAAAGATCCCCTGGAGAAGGGAGCGGCTACCCACTCCAGTATTCTGGCCTGAAGAATTTCATGGACTGTATAGTCCATGTGGTCACAAAGAGTCAGACACGACTGAGCAACTTTCACTTTGGACTTTCTTGGTGGCTCCGATGGTAAAATCTGCCTGCATTGTGGGAGACCTAGGTTGGATCCCTGGGTCCAGAAGATCCCCTAGAGAAGGAAATGGCAGCCCACTTCAGTATTCTTGCCTGGAAAATCCCATGGATGGAGGAGTTTGGCAGGTTACAGTCTATGGGGTCATAAACAGTCCGGCACAACTAAGCGACTTCACTTTCTTTTTTTTCTTTACGTATACAATATTACAATAGTTATAGGACTGTTCTGATTAAAATTTATCAGATTGTTTTTTAAATTAATGTATAACTTTCCTACAATATTATATTAGTTTTGAATGTACAACACAGTGATTCCACATTTATATATAATTAGCACAATGTTTAGTTACCATCTCTACCATATAAAATTAATACAATATTATTTATTGTTTTCTGCATGTTATAAATTACAACCCCATGATTTATTTTGGAAGATTGCAACTGAATCTCTTGACCTTCTTCACCCATTTTGCACACCTCCCAACCGTATTCCCCTCTAGCCCCACAAGTTCATTCTGTATATCTTAGAGTGTGGTTTTGTTTTGTTTTATTTTTACATACCATATGTAAGTGAAGTCATAAGCTATTTGTCTTTTTCCATCTGATTTATTTTACTTAGCATAATAATCTCAAGGTCCATAAATATTAGTAAAGGTTTCATTCTTCTAACAGCTGAGTATACATATGTGTGTGTGTGTGCCACATCTTATTTATCTGTTGATGCAAACTTAGGCTGCTTCCATGTCTTGGCTATTATAAATAATGCTGCTATGAACATTGGGGTGTGTATACTTTTTGAATTCGTATGTTCATTTTCTTCAGATAAATACAAAGAAGTGGGATTGCTGAATTATATGATAACTCCATTTTTTAATTTTTAGAGGAGCATCTATAATGTTTTCTGTAATGGCTGTACCAATTTGCATTCCTACCAAAGGTGCATGAGAGTTCCCATTTTAGACCTTGCCAACACCTATTGTTTCTTATTTTTTTGATGATAGCCATTCTGACAGGTGTGAGGTAATATTTCATTATGATTTTGATATACATTTCCCAGATGATTAGAGATGTTGAACATGTGCCTGTTGGCCATCTATGTGTCTTCTTTGGAAAACAAAACAAAACAAAACAAACTATTCAGGTCCCCTGCCCATGTTCTATAGAATGAGCTCTTTATATATCTTTATATAATTTAGATGTTAACTCTATATTGAACATATGATTTGCATCTCCTCATAGAGAAGCTTTATTTATTTACTTATCTATTTATTTATTAATTAATTTATTTATTATTTAGATACCTCTAGACTGTGGGCCACCATGCTGGAGGCAAGGTTTTGAATAGTGTCTGTCTCTCTTTCCAACCTGTCTTGATGTGGCCCTTTTAGCCTTTGTTGTGGACCAAGTATTCCACTAGTTCTTCAGTTCTTTTCAGAGGAATTTCTTCCATATACACTTGTACATTTGTTGTGTCCATGGGAGAATATGAGTTTAGGACATTCTTATGCCAGTATCTTGAACCATCTCCTCAAATAAGGTATTTTTTAATGTTACAGTTGTTTTCTTAATTTTACTGTTAACTGTGAAGTGCATTTTCACAAATATATCTGTCATATGCATAAAAAGTTGACTTTTAAGTAACATTACAGATTTCCAGATATCTTGCATGCATTGGTGTATCTGTTCAACTCAATCACTCAGTTGTGTTCAATTCTGCGACCCCATGGACTGCAGCATGCCAGGCTTCCTTGTCCATCACCCAGAGCTTTCTCAAGCTCATGTCCATCGAGTGGGTGATGCCATCCAGCCATCTTACCCCCTCTTGTCCCCTTCTCCTCCTGCCTTCAATCTTTCCCCAAATCAGAGTCTTTTCCAATGAGTTAGCTTTTTGCATCAAGTGGCCAAAGTACTGGAGCTTCAGCTTCAGCATGAGTCCTTCCAATGAATGAGGACTGATTTCCTTTAGGATTGACTGGTTTATCTCCTTGCACTCCAAGGGACTCTCAAGAGTCTTCTCCAACACCACAGTTCAAAGGCATCAGTTCTTCGGTGCTCAGCTTTCTTTATGGTCCAATTCTCACATCCACACGTGACTACTGGAAAAACCACAGCTTTGACTAGATGAACCTTTGTCAGTAAAGGATCGCCTCTGTTTTTTAGTATGCTGTTTAGGTTGGTTATAGCTTTTCTTCCAAGGAGCAAGCATCTTTTAATTTCATGGCTGAAGTCACCATCTGCAGTGATTTTGGAGCCCAAGAAAATAAAGTCTGTCACTGTTTCCATTGTTTCCCCATCTATTTGCCATGAAGTGATAGGACCGGACCGGTTGCCATGATCTTCGTTTTTTTTGAATGTTGTTTCAGCCAGCTTTTTCACTCTCCTCTTTCACTTTCATCAAGAGGTTTTTTAGTTCCTCTTTACTTTCTGCCATAAGGTTGGTGTCATCAGCATATTTGAGATTATTGATATTTCTCTCAGCAATCTTGATTCCAGCATTAGTGTATACAAACTAAATTAATTCTAATGTAGCTTCCATTCAGGATAGAGGGCAATTCAGTATAGTCCTATCTCTAGGATTCTTTTCCTTCAGTGACTACCAGTGCAATGATAATTCCAAAATTTATACTCCCACCCAACAAAATCGTATAATCTCAAGAACTTCATGTCTCGGTATATTGGACATTTTCATGTAGGCTGCAGGCACCTTACATTTTACACCTTCTTACTTTAAATCCATCTTTCATGTATAATTTATATCCTGGTGGATGACACTTAAGGAACACCCAGCTAAACAAGTAAGAAAACAAGAAGACATCTTACTTTTTTTTTCTAGTTCATTATAATCAAGTTGACAATTCAGTCGCTTCATTTTTTATTGTATTTGCCTAGTACTGTTTACATCCATGCTAGTTAGTTACATCATTATTTTCTTGGATTCTTAGCTAGTCTTATCTATGCACAATCAGTTATATACTCATCAAAATAAGTTTTTATGAACTTACTTATTTGACTGTATCATTCCTTTGCTTAAAATACTGAAATGGGCCATTTAATCTTGAAGATACAGCAAAGATGATATCATATCTGTGCACAGTATATACCCAGCCTGGTTTTTCTTTAATTTTCTCTCTATATTCCACTGTTCTTAAGTCTTTAGTCTTTATTTTATTTAGTCTTTAAATAAGTTTTTATGAACTTACTTATTTGACTGTATCATTCCTTTGCTTAAAATACTGAAATGGGCCATTTAATCTTGAAGATACAGCAAAGATGATATCATATCTGTGCACAGTATATACCCAGCCTGGTTTTTCTTTAATTTTCTCTCTATATTCCACTGTTCTTAAGTCTTTAGTCTTTATTTAATTTTCTCTCTATATTCCACTGTTCTTAAGTCTTTAGTCTTTTATTTTAGTCTTTATTTTATTTTATTTTCATGCATCTCTGACATTATACTGCTGCCATTATGCTGCTTCCTATGCTTTAATTACCCACATTTGGCTTATCTATTTTTTTTTTTTTTGTAGATGCAAGCTAGTTTTATTCCATGTTCTCTGCCTTTCTTTATTTTATTTTTTTTTTAGTTTATTTTAATTAAAGGCTAATTACTTTACAATATTGTAGTGGTTTTTGCCATACATTCACATGAATCAGCCATGGGTGTACATGTGTTCTCCATTCTGACCCTCCCTCCCCTAGTAAATTTCGAGATGATCATATTTCTCTTGTAAGAATTTCATAAGGGCCCCAGTGGAGACCCTGAAAAATTTCACTTTTAAACACATTATTTCTTTTATACACTTCCTTTACAGCAATAGCCAAAATATGTTAGGCATTTCTGTCGGTGGTGCAAAAATAAAGGCAACTCAGTGTATTTCAATCCTGAAGGCTAGCATCCAATCAGTGTGCTCCAAATTCAAACCCATTGTTCTATATATCTCCGTTGGCATAATTCCCTCTCCTATTAAATAAACAAATAAATAAATCCTCTGATAAAAAGAGACAAATCAAGAGATTTTTACATTTTTAAAATTTACCTGTGTCCAAGTCCACAAACTATGCAACATTAATAATGTTTATGCTAATCCAAACTGACTGCTGACTGGAACTCCTCTAAAAAGTCTATGTATTTATTAAGCTATTTATAGGGGTTACCTACCACCTCATTCGGAAGTATAGAGATATTTATCAGGTGTACATTGCATATCTTAATACCTCCTCAATCTTCTTAATATTATTCTGATTATTCACTGGAAGGAATGGTGCTGAAGCTGAAGCTCCAATACTTTGGCTATCTCATTCGCAGAACTGACTCACTGGAAAAGACTCTGATATTGAGAAAGATTGAGGGCAAGAGGAGAAGGGGGGAACAGAGGATGAGATAGTTGGATGACACCACTGACTCAATGAACATGAGTTTGAGAAAATTCAGGGAGATAGTGAAGGACAGACAGGGAAGCCTGGTGTGCTGCAGTTCATGGGATCACAAAGTTGGACATGACTTAGCAACTGAACCACCACCAACAACAATCTTCTTAAAGTCCAATCCCTTTGTCCTTCTCGTATTTCAAATATAATCATAGGTACCTTGATTTTATTCCCACATACTGATTAGCTCTTGTTGTATAGTATCTGGTGTATCAAGCAGGCTTGCCCAGTGACAGCCTCAGCATAACTAAGACACGGTAAGAAAAAAATTTGTTTTTTAAGTGTCATAAATGGAACTAGTGACTTTTCAGTGATAGATACTGACTGCCTTTTATATTATTATCAATGTATCTACTGTCTTAATTTAGCAGAAACCTGATCTATCAAAATTGTTTATTGATTAAAGAGGTTTGTAAATATCAGTGACAATTCAGTGTATATATATATATATATATCCCTGTTATATCCTCAAATAATCTCACTCAAGGCAAGAATGTCACCAGAAACATATCTGCTGCTACAATGATCTCCAAAAATGAAACTTTGTAATCCAATGATTTTATTTTGATTTATCTTTCTAAGATTCAAGCACCAAAAAAAAGTCTAGTATCACAGTTTATAATATCACATATGTCAGTTTCCATATTTGCTATTCAGGAAACCTTTTTCATTCTATTCAGCAACTAAACTTCAATTAAAACGAGACTATCTTATAGAACAATACATTACCCGATGGCCAAAACACCAAGATTAAGTTACCTCTTGTGTTCCTTGATTATAAAGCAAGGGGGGTATGTAAATAAATACTTAGAAAATCTTTATCAAATATTGTTAATCTAAAATGAGGTTAAGAAAAAAGAAAGCTTATTCTAGTCAGCATTAAAGACTTATTATGAGAGTCAGAAACTATTTGCAGAGAAAGCTGAAAACTACCTGGACATCATAAGGAGGTAATTTGAGAATATATAATTAAATGAAACAAAACCCTGATGTTACTTGAGGGTTTTTTTTTTTTTTGAGACATTGAAGTTAGTGAGTATTAGGTAATAGATCAGTTCAGTTCAGTCACTCAGTTGTGTCCAACTCTTTGCAACCCCATAGAGTGTAGCACGCCAGGCCTCCCTGTCCATCACCAACTCCCAGAGTTTACTCAAACTCATGTCCATTGAGTTGCTGATGCCATCCAACCATCTCAACCTCTGTTGTCCCCTTTTCCTCCTGCCTTCAGTCTTTCCCAGCGTCACGGTCTTTTCACATGAGTCAGTTCTTCTCATCAGGTGGCCAAAGTATTGGAGTTTCAGCTTCAACATCAGTCCTTCCAACGAATATTCAGGACATCGTAAAGGAGGTAATTTGAGAGTATATAATTAAATGAAACAAAACCTTGACATGTTACTTGAGATTTTTATTTTTTTGGAGACATTGTAGTTAATGAGTATTAGGCAATAGACAAGTTACCTTCACATAAAACAAATATACAGAAGTAAAAGTCTTGAGGAAACTGAATCTGAGTAGTGTTAAGAATACTCTAGAAGATCTAGTATTCACTGATAAGTGGAAACAAGTTCGAACTTAGTTCTCTATAATACCAAAGTCTATTTTGCTTACAGTGAGTTATTTTATCTTTAGTAGGACTTTGTATAGGGCACCTAGTTGAAATCTAGAGGAAGTCGAGGCTTTTATTGAATCCCGGAAATCTAGGTGACTATCAAAATAACTAATGATAGATTCCAGTGAGAAAGCCCATGTTTGGCATTTGTTTCTGAGCTCACGTACTTATACACTGACACTCAACAACTGATCTGTTACCATTCAATATACTGAAAGTCTGACAAGTAAGACATTAGGCCAAGATTGCCTCAGAAGGTGCATAACACTAAGAAAATTCAGAGATGATCTTGAAAAGCTTTGGAAAATAATTTCTATGATCTTGGCTCCAAATTTAATTCTGCCTTTAACTAATTATTTCTTTGAATAAGTCTCCAATATTCTAGGACACAGTTACCCAATTTTCTAGTGAAAAAGTAAGTCCAGGTAACTTTTAGGATACTCTTATTAATATAAATCTGTGATGATATGAAATATAGAAAATATTGGGGGTTGGGGGCAGGAGGAGAAGGGGATGACAGAAGATGAGATGGTTGGATGGCATCACCGGCTCGATGGATGTGGGTTTGGGTAAACTCCGGGAGTTGGTGATAGACAGGGAGGCCTGGCGTGCTGCGGTTCATGGGGTCGCAAAGAGTCGGACACAACTGATCGACTGAACTGAACTGAACTGAAAATATGGAAAAATTTTGAGTATAGTTTTGTAGACGTTTACTTAATATTTGGTTAACAGATTTTTCATGAACTATGTGGTCAAGGAAGGGGTTTTCCTGGTGGCTCAGATGGTAAAGAAGCTACCTTCAATGCAGGAAACCTGTGCATGATCTCTGGGTCAGGAAGATCCTTTGGTGATGGCAATGGTTACCCACTTTGGTGTTCTTGCTTGGAGAATTCCATGGATGGAGGAGCCTGGTGGGCTACTGTCCATGGGATTACAAAGAGTTTCACATAATGAAGTGACTAATACACACACATGATTAAAGAAATTCGACGGATTAAATAACCATTGTATGGATAATCATATATATATAAATATATTGGCATAGGTTGTAGCCTAAAAAATTTAGCTAAATGATATCTGATACAACTTATGTAGAAAGAATAAAATATCTTTGTGACAAAAATAAAATAATGAGTGAAAAAGCAAATTTGGGGAAGTAAGTAAGGTAGATAAAAGGAAGACACAGTCACTGATGCTCTGCTGCAGCTGTTGTTTCCTAAACCCACTGCTGACAATTTGAATAAATCACTGAGCTTTTGTACTTAACTTCAAAACTCACTGCAGCAAAGTCTTTTGGATCCATACCAGTAGGTCAGCATTTACATATTAAAAAAACACATTGTCTGTCCCTTGTCCAGTACAATTTTATGGAAAACTCTCAGCAAACTTGTCAAATTGATAAGGTATATTTGATGTTCTTTTTCCTTCTTTGTGTTCATGTCTCATTGTCCATTAATCTTGTTTCTTTAACATTCAAAGATACTTTCTATTTCAGGACCTATTCAATTTACCTGGGTTTGAGATGTAAAAAGAAAGTGTTATTCAAAATTACCTTTCTATTTTCAACATAATTCATCAAAGTTTTAATTTTGGATTTTTTTTTATGTCACTTAACTAACAATTACAAGAAAATGATCATTTAGTCTATAGGTGAGTATGTGCTAAATAGGTTCTGTCATGTCGAACTCTTTGAGACCTTACAGACTATAGCTCTCCAGGTTCCTCTGTCTCTGGGATTCTTCAGCCAAGAATCCTGGAGTGGGTTGCCATTCTCTCCTCGAAAGGATCTTCCCAACTCAGGTATCAAACCCGTGTCTCTTACATCTCCTGCACTGACAGGAGAGTTCTTTACCTCTAGCACTACCTGGGAAGTCCCCATTTATTCTATACTCTAGCTAAATTTAAGGTATACATTTTAATCTTAAATCCATCCTTTCTTACTTGTCTTTTATTACAAAACTATTTTAATGATTCTATATCAAACAATGACACAATAAAACAAAAATATTAAAAATTTTGAAGAAATATTTGTGGCAAGAGTGCACTTCAGCCTCTCTTGAGCTATGTGGCTAATTACCTACTCTTAATTTAAAAGCAAATGTGATTTTAAAATTGAGAATGAGTATCTGGATTCTTCTCAATATTGAAATGAGAACTTTGTAAGGTCCCTAGGAGAAGTTTTATGCACCTGTCATGGAGAAGTCATATTTGGGATTCGTTAAATGTGCTTTACTTTGTTATAGCTCTTCAGAAAGTAAAAGTTTTGTCTATTTTTTTTTCTCTTTCAAAAACCTCAAGATCACCTTGAAAATGATTGCTCCATTTGAACCATTTGAGAAAGAACAGCAGAGCAATTTTCCCAAGGACTAAACAGTTTCAAATGGGCTGAGATCGTGATTCCAGACAGTCAAATGACCATTAAAAGAGAGATAGGCGGTTGTGGAATATGAAACTAATTTGAGAAATGTGTGTTTTGACATTTTTTATTACACCAGAGTCATATACCCTCTAACATTTCCTTCTTGATGCAGGGGAAAAGTTATTTTTGCCATAGAAATCAAAGGACAGTTAAAGAGGGAATCTCATTTATATAGATTTTCAAGTGACTAAGATAAAAACCAGGAATACCAAAATGGTTTAGGTGGAGGAAATGACAAATGGAGGAAACCACTTAGCATTCGATCCTGGCCTCTCTGATCCTCTCAGAGACACCAGGAGGTGACACAAAACCAAACAAACATGCAAAGCAGGAAAGAATTAGAAAATGTTTAAAAGCTACACTGCAACTAAAATCAAGCAATAGTATAGTAATACTTGGTCCCTAAAATTGCATCTCTTGAAAGTATTTTAAGTGATTTTGTAAAATTTGAATTCCTTGTCATGAATAAAATATTGCTTAGCTATGTAGATTTTGATCTGCAGCAGTTAGCCTGATTATAGTTCCTGAATATAACTCACAGAAACAAAGTGATACACCTTTTTACAAAATTAACAAAATTAAATATTTAATTTAATTTGATGTAGCACTCTGAGAAGAGACTATATAATTGTCACTCTATAATAGATAGATGTTTTATTTCAGGAAAAAGTTAAATCATGTACTTTAACTTTGTTCTATCATTGATCAAACCCTTATCAGAAAATGGGGTTCTTATGAAGTCTTTTTACAAGCCAATGTTAAACACTGTTTGTAAATTCAATCTGCCAGATATCAGCCATTTTTTGTCTGTCCTTACACTCCAGCAGCAGTATAGCTCAAAACAAAAGTAGAGAACAAAACACACAAAATGAAGCAAAATATCCCTGCTCTTGAGTTTTTATTAGTTACTTGATTAAATATACCATTTTAGTGAAATAATTGCTACGTTTAGCAATTATAATATAGCCTACATATTCTATATAATTATAGCCTATATATTCTATACATAGATGAGGAAATTCATTTGTAAGGTAAGCTTTGTGACATACAATGAGTATTGATCTGAATTATTGGCACCTTCCCCCTTTAAAAATTAAAATTAAATTGTAATGAAGTGTGTCTACAAACTTCTTGCCAATTATACTACTGTCAGTATATACTTTCAAGAATGTCGCCTTATTATTTTTCTGGTTATCATTTGCAAAGCCTGCAATGCCTTTGCTTAGAGGTTATGCAAATTTTTGTTAGATATAAACCATCTCATTTCTGATTTCAGGAAGTCAACATAACCCATCTGGTGCTTTCACTTCCCAGCTGTATGCAGCAATGCCAAATTGCTCTAAGTTGAGCTTTATACTGTCTTTGTAGGCTATCTTTTACCCACTGTGCTCACATTTTCCTTGTGTAATTTCACCATAGACACAGGTGCAGATGGTGTGTAAGAAGTGCAATGCTTATGGGAACATGTAATGTTAGGCTTGCAAGGCTTTTGACAGAACTTGGAGTTATAGTCCTAAGGAGCGAATTAATTTGGTTTAAGGATGGGCACTAATGCATCAAAATGGATACAGCCCTCAAAGTGACTCCTAATTTTAGATCCAATCTCTACACCTATGTTCTCTTCATAAAGTCATTTACTTACATTGTTTCATTTTCAGCATTCCCAAATAAAGGCATTGTAACTTTTCACAAACTTCTCAAGGATATTGCTTTAAAACAAAGTGGACAGACAGATAGATGCTAGATAGATGGATAGACAGAGAGATAGATTTGGTATTTGTATATTGAGCTTCATTTGCAGTGAGTTATAGAATTAAAAAGTAGTTTTCTGTATAAAATTTAGAATACTAAATAGGTTTAGGTTTAGTTAGTGACATTTAAAATAAGAATTGAGCAGTCAGCTAAGTTGTTATCAACAAAACCATTATAATACGCTCTCAGTTCAGTTCAGTTCAGTTGCTCAGTTGTGTCCAATTCTTTGCAACCCCATGAACTGCAGCATGCCAAGCCTCCCTGTCCATCACCAACTCCCGGAGTCCACACAAAACCCATGTCCATTGAGTCAGTGATGCCATCCAACCATCTCATTCTCTGTCATCCCCTTCTCCTCCTGCCCTCAATTTTTCCCAGCATCAGGGTCTTTTCCAATGAGTCAGCTCTTTGCATCAGGTGGCCAAAGTATTGGAGTTTCAGCTTCAACATCAGTCCTTCCAATGAACAGCAAGGCCGATCTCCTTTAGGATGGACTGGTTGGATCTCCTTGCAGTCCAAGGGACTCTCAAGAGTCTTCTGCAACACCACAGTTCAAAAGCATCAATCTTTGGAGCTCAGCTTTCTTTACAGTCCAGCTCTCACATCCATACATGACCACTGGAAAAACCCTAGCCTTGACTAGATGGACCTTTGTTGGCAAAGTAATGTCTCTTCTTTTTAACATGCTATCTAGGTTGGTTATAACTTTCCTTCCAAGGAGTAAGCGTCTTTTAATTTCATTGCTGCAATCACCATCTGCAGTGATTTTGGAGCCCAGAAAAATAGTCAGCCACTGTTTCCACTGTTTGCCCATCTATCTACCATGAAGTGATGGGACCAGATGCCATGATCTTAGTTTTCTGAATGTTGAGCTTTAAGCCAACTTTTTCACTCTCCTCTTTCACTTTCATCAAGAGAATCTTTAGTTCTTCATCACTTTCTGCCATAAGGGTGGTGTCATCTGCATATCTGAGGTTATTGATATTTCTCTCGGCAATCTTGATTCCAGCTTGTGCTTCCTCCAGCCCAGCATTTCTCATGATGTACTCTGCATATAAGTTAAATAAGCAGGGTGACAATATACAGTCTTGACGTACTCCTTTTCCTATTTGGAACCAGTCTGTTGTTCCATGTCCAGTTCTAACTGTTGCTTCCTGACCTGCATACAGGTTTCTCAAGAGGCAGATCAGGTGGTCTGGTATGCCCATCTCTTTCAGAATTTTCCGCAGTTTATTGTGATCCACACAGTCAAAGGCTTTGGCATAGTCAATAAAGAAGAGGCAGATGTTTTTCTGGAACTCTCTTGCTTTTTCGATGATCCAGCAGATGTTGCTAATTTGATCTCTGGTTCCTCTGCCTTTTCTAAAACCAGCTTGAACATCTGAAAGTTCACGGTTCACGTATTGCTGAAGCCTGGCTTGGAGAATTTTGAGCATTACTTTACTATGAAATGAGTGAAATGAGTGCCATTGTGCAGTAATTTGAGCATTCTTTGGCATTGCCTTTCTTTGGGATTGGAATGAAAACTGACCTTTTCTATTCCTGTGGCCACTGCTGAGTTTTCTATATTTGCTGGCATATTGAGTTTAGCACTTTCACAGTGTCATCTTTCAGGATTTGAAATAGCTCAACTGGAAATCCATCACCTCCACTAGCTTTGTTTGTAGTGATGCTTCCTAAGGCCCATTTGACTTCACATTCCAGGATATCTGGTTCTAGGTTAGTGATCACACCATCATGATTATCTGGGTCATGAAGATCTTTTTTGTACAGTTCTTCTGTGTATTCTTGCCACCTCTTCTTAATATCTTTTGCTTCTGTTAGGTCCCTACAATTTTACTGTCCTTTACTGAGCCCATCTTTGCATGAAATATTCCCTTGGTATCTCTAATTTTCTTGAAGAGATCTCTAGTCTTTCCCATTCCATTGTTTTCCTCTATTTCTTTGCATTGATCACTGAGGAAGTCTTCCCTATCTCTTCTTGCTCTTCGTTGTAACTCTGCATTCAAATGGGTATATCTTTCCTTTTCTCCTTTGCTTTTCACTTCCCTTCTTTTCACAGCTATTTGTAAGGCCTCCTCAGACAGCCATTTTGCTTTTTTGCATTTCTTTTTCTTATAATATGTTCTAATTTCTCTAAAATGATCAAAAATCAAAATATATGCTGCAAGTTTATAACCTAATAATTATCATTGAAAAGCTGCCTAGCCATCATCATTCTACTGATCTAGCTTTTTATATAAATGTCATTAAAATTGCTTTGGTCACTAAAGTACAATTTATACACGCTAGCAGTTTTGACTATACATGATGGTCAGGACAGCCAGTTTGATACTTATTCTTCTTTTCATGTTAAAATATTTTGTCATCTTTCTCTCTAAGAAAAACAAGATTAGGGAGATTAGACAGTATTAATTTAATACTTTTACAGGGGTTAGGAATTGGTAATCATTCAAACTTTTGAATTCATGCACATTTTAATATAGTTAACTATAATGACTCTTGATAATCAAAAATGTGGAATAAATATACCTCAACTAATTTATATAGATTAGCTACATTTAAGTATTTTGAAACTACAGAATTTGGGCATGTGATAGAGAAATAGTGAAATAGAGAACTAGTGAAATAAAGAAATAGTGACTGAATTGTGCACAAAATGAAGAAAAAGAAGTGTTCTATTATAAGTGTCAATATATTTTATGGTCTGATTGAACTTCTGGATTTGCATTGAAAAGACACTTTTGGCAACGTTGTAGCTTTTAATTCTGAGTTGGCATGATATGCTCATCAGTGTAATGTCAGGGGAGGTGCCTCATATCTGCATCATGGTTCTTCAAGAAGAAAAAAACAAAAGCAAAACAAACAATGACAACAAAAAGCACAAGTTTATAAACATGTCAAATATTTATTAGAATTTTGACTTGCTTGTCACTTTACAGCAATTTTTCAAAAGTCCTAGATATGCATTTAAAATAAATGTTAGTGGGACTTCCATGGTGTTCTGGTGGTTAAGATTCTGAGTTTCCAATGCAGGGGACGTGAGTTCAACCCTGGTCAGGGAGCTAAGATCCCACATGCCTCATGGTTTGTCCAAAAAATAAATAAATAAAATAAATTTATAAGTTTTTATGATCATGCCTAGGTTAATGTCCTGGCTATTGTAAATAGTACTGCAATGAACATTGGGGTGAATGTATCTCTGAATTATAGTTTTCCCTGGATATGTGCCCTGGGGTTGGATTGCTAAATCATATGTTAGCTCTATTTATTTTTCTAAGGAACCTCTGTACTGTTTTCCAAAGTGGCCGTGCCAATTTACATTGCCACCAGTGGTATAAAGGGTTCCCTTTTCTCCACACCCTCTCCAGAATTTAACCTTCACAGATTGTTTAGTGATGGACATTTTGAGTGGAGGGAACAGGTGCCTCACTGTAGTATTGATTTATATTTCTCTAATAGTTAGTGATCAGAAATCGAGTTACAAATGTAGAAGACAAACATGGTTATTAGGGGGTAAGGAAATTCTTTTCAGTCAGACTCTTTGAAAAACCATGAATTTCAGCAAGACAGGCACCTCTGTCCTTCACTATCCCCCGAGTTTGCTCAAATTCATGTCCATTGAGTCACTGATGTTATCTAAAAACCTCATCCTCTGTTGCCCCCTTCCCCTTTTGCCTTCTGTCTTTCCCAGCATCAGTGTCTTTTTCAATGAGTCAGCTCTTCACATCAAGAGGCCAAAGTGCTGGAGCTTCAGCTTCAGCATCAGTCCTTCCAATGAACATTCAAGGTTGATTTCCTTTAGGATTGACTAGTTTGACCTCCTTGCAGCTCAAGGGACTCTCAAGAGTCTTCTCCGGCACCATAGTTTGAAACCATCAGTTTTTCAATGCTCAGCATTCTTTATGATCCAACTCTCACATCCTTACATGACTACTGGGAAAAAAATCATAGTTTTGACTATATGGACCATTGTCAAAAAATTGATGTCTCTGCTTTTTCATATGCTGTCTAGGTTGTTGTAGCTTTCCTTCCAAGAAGCAAGTAGCTTTTAATTTCATTGGTGCAGACACTGTCCACAGTGATTTAAAAGCCCAAGGGGGAAAAAAAAATCTGCCACTGTTTCCATTTTTTCTTCCCATTCTATTTGCCATGAATACATGGGACCAGATGCAATAGTCTTCATTTTTTGAATGCTCAGTTTTTAGCCAGCTTTTTCATTCTCTTCTTTCATCCTTATCAAGTGGTTTTGTACTTCCCCTTCACTTTCTGCCATTAGATTGGTATCATTTGCATATCTGAGGTTGTTGATATTTCTCCTGGCAATGATGATTCCAGCTTGTGATTTATCCAGCCCAACATTTCCCTTGAGGTACACTGCATATAAGTTAAATAAACACATGGATGTTATACAGCCTTGTACTCCTTTACAAATTTTAAACTGGTCCATTACTGATGCTTTTGAACTGTGGGGTTTGAGAAGACTCTTGAGAGTCCCTTGGACTGCAAGGAGATCCAACCTGCCAATCTGAAAGGAAGTCAGTCCTGAATATTCATTGGAAGGACTGATGCTGAAGCTGAAGCTCCAATACTTTGGCCACCTAATCCAAAGAACTGACTCATTGGAAAAGATCCTGATGCTGGGAAAGATTGAAGGCAGGAGGAGATGGGGACGCCAGAGGACAAGATGGTTGGATGGCATCACCAACACCATGGACATGAGTTTGAATAGGCTCCGGGAGTCGGTGATGGACAGGGAGGCCTGGTGTGCTGAAGCCCATGGGGTCGCAAAGAGTAGGGCACAACTGAGTGACTGAACTGAACTAATTACTCCATATCTGATAGTAACTGTTGCTTCTTGACCTGCATATGGTTTCTTAGGAGACAGGTAAGGTGGTCTGGTATTCCCATCTCTTTAACAATTTTCCACAGTTTGTTGGGCTCCACACAGTTAAGAAGCAGAAGGTGAAAGAAGAGAGTGGAAAAAGCTGGTTTAAAACTCAACATTCTAAAAAACGAAGATCATGGCATCTGGTCCCATCACTTCATGGCAAATAGATGAGGAAACAATGGAAACAATGACAGACTTTATTTTCTTGGGCTCCAAAATCACTGCAGATGGTGACTGCAGCTATGAAATTAAAAGAAGTTTTCCCTTTGGAATAAAAGCTATGACCAACCTAGACAGCAATTAAAAAGCAGAGACATTATTTGGCCAACAAACGTCCATCTAGTCAAAGCTATGGTTTTTCCAGCAGTCAAGTATGGATATGAGAGCTGGACCATAAAGAAGGCTGAACACTGAAGAATTGATGTTTTTGAACTCTGATCTTGGAGAAGATTGTTGAGAGTCCCTTGGACTGCAAGGAGATCAAACCAGTCAATCCTAAAGGAAATCAGTCCTGAATACTCATTGGAAGGACAGATGCTGAAGCCGAAGCTCCAATACTTTGGCCACCTAATGCAAAGAATGGACTCCTTGGAAAAGACCCTGATTCTGGGAAAGGTTGAAGGCGGGAGGAGAAGGGGATGCCAGAGGACGAGGTGGTTGGATTGCATCACCGACTCAATGGTATGAGTTTTAGCCAGCTCCAGGAGATGGTGAAGGGCGGGGAAGTCTGATGTGCTGCAGTCCAATGGGTTGCAAAGAGTCAGACACAACTGAACAACAACTACAGAGTCAAAGGCTCTGTAGAGTTATAGTCAATGAAGCAGAAAGTGAAGTCTCCCATTCGTGTCCGACTCTTTGCGACCCCATGAATTGTAGCCTACCAGGCTCCTCAGATTTTCCAGGCAAGAATAGTGGAGTGGGTTGCCGTTTCCTTCTGCAGAGGATCTTCTCCGCCCAGCGATCGAACCTGGGTCTCCCACATTATAGGCAGACACTTTACCATCTGAGCCACGGTGGCTCAGACCGATGAAGCAGAAGTAGTTGTTTTTCTGGAATTCCCTTGCTTTCTTCATGATCCAAAAAATGTTGGCAATTTGATCTCTGGTTCCTCTGCCTTTTCTAAACCCAGCTTGTACACTGGAAGTTCTCAGATCATTCATTGCTAAAGCCTAGCTAGAAGGATTTTGAACAAACCTTGCTAGCATGTGAAATGAGCACAATTGTACAGTAGTTTGAACACTTGAACATTCTTTGCCATTGTGCTTCTTAGAGATACTGCTTAAGGAAAGAGGAGGGAAAAATTGGAAGTTGGACCTATACACATTTGTTATATAAATGATAACAAATAAGAACCTAACATATAGCACAGGGAACTCTACTTAATACTCTGTAGTGACCTACATTGGAAAATAATCTAAACAAGATTTGAGATATGTATATTTGATACACTTTGCAGTACACCTGAACCTAACACATTGTAAATCAACTACACTCCAATAAAAATTTAAAAATATGTTAGGGGAAAAGGACAGCTCATAGCATGTATGAGTTCAACAGCGAAGGCAAACTGCCCCTCTCCTTTATAATCTTCCACCAGTCAAATCAAGACACAATGGAATCATCCAAGTTATTGATTCAATTTTCTGCTATCATAAAATGATTCAAAAGAGGCTCTTAAGTCTATAACTAAACTGTAGAGCCAATGGATACAAACTGACGTACGATAATGAAGGCATGATATTCAAAACTGATTATTTTACTTTGCAAAATGTAAACTTTTTGTTTCAAAGAATCAGGAATTAATGTGATTTCAACCAATTGAAAACTATTCTTTTATATTTGGATGATATTGTGTTTTTCAATTCTGACATTAACTTAATTAAAGCTGTATAAATATATATACTTTAAAAAAATCAAATGATCACTCACAGAAGTCAAAACACATAATATATAGTAATTTCTGATTGTGAAGATTGAAGAAGATTATGCCAGTTTTGTTATAAAGAATATTTTGTGGCACATGTATTATGTCAGTCAAGGAAAATTTTTTCAGTGGAATAATCTTATTGAACACAATTTCGATATATCCACAGATTTCTTGGCTACTTTCCTTTGGTCTGAATAGTTCTATACTTATTTACTCTATTATCAAGTCTACTAAAAATATTATCTGACTAATAATTTCTGACCATCAAATATAGATAATCTTTCTTTAATGCTTTTATGTAAACAATGTAACACTCTTACTGGATTTATAGTTAAAAACTGATATTTTGAATCTGAGGCTATAATCATAAAATAGGGCTAAAATTCTCTGAGAGTCATGCAAATTTATTTGAATCTATGAATCTTTTTGTTTATCATGGAAAAACATAGATGTATGTTTCATACCTTTAATAGATGAGACATTATTTCCATTATCATTTATTGGGAGTCTATTGTGAAGGTGATGCTTGTCTTCAGAATGGCTCTGATTTGCTGACACAAAGTCCCAAATTTGTGTTTTTCTCTAGTACATAGTTAGTCTATGTAAGTTTTGTTCTTTAAGTTGACACATTCAGTTGCTTACAGAAGAATTTGAAATGCAATGATCTGCTGCATATTGGACCAACATCAGCATCCCATATGTTTGAGTAGGTAGTAGCATACCTATAGGGGCTTCTCAAGTGAGCTAGTGGTAAAGAACCCACTTGCCAATGGAGGAGATATAAGAGACATGGGTTTGATCCCTGAGCCAGAAAGATACCCTGGAGGAGCGCATAGCAACCCACCCCAGTATTCTTGCCTAGAGAATCCCATAGACAGAGGAGCCTGGCGGGCTACAGTTCGCAGGGCTGCAGAGAGTCAGACACGACTGAAGCAAGTTAACACACACACACATAGCATACCTATAACACTATAGAACAGGACTGAACTAAGATGAAGAAGCCATTCTCTCAGTTGCTAGGAATGGAGGATTATCTATGTACCTGCTTGAATTACAAAGTACTAGAAAGATAATCTCTTCCATCTGTTCTTAATTACTGAAAAATCACATGCATCTTTAAGGTGAGATAATTTCTTACCCAGTGCATTCATACATTTTTTCCTCCATCACTGTTTCTGCTCCAACGTGAAGAGCAATATCTTTTAAAAATCTGTATTGTTTTCACTCTGTTTAACCATTCATCTGATTCTCATTGTACTTGGGATGAAGGCTCTGTCCTTACCTACCACCTTCGCATCATCTTTAGGGAATATCTCTTTGTTCCTTGTTTACAGGTGCCAGTGCCATGTTCAGTTACCTTGTCATTGCCAAACACCTTCCCAATATTGAACTTTTTCTTTTGTTTATATTTTCCCGCCATATTCACTTAACCCTTACTCATTTTTTTTAATTCTCACCTCAAATGTCCCCTTTAAGGAAAGGGCTTGTGGCAATAAATATATTTTTTATTGGAATATAATTGCTTTACAATATTTTGTTAATTTCTGCTGTTTAAGGAAGTGAATCAGCTATGTGTGTATATGCTAAATTGCTTCAGTCCTGTCCAACTCTTCGTGACCCTGTGGACTGTAGCCAGCCAGGCTCCTCTGTCCATGGAATTCTCCAGGCAGGAATACTGGAGTGGTTTGCCATGCTCTCCTCCAGGGAATCTTCCTGACCCAGGGTTCGAATCTGCATCTCATATCTCCTGAATTGGCAAGTGAGTTCTTTATCACTAGCACCGCCTGGCCACCTGTGAAGCCAGCTATATGCATACATATATGTGCATATATATATTCTTTTTCTGTTGGACCTCCCTCCCACATGCATTAATTTTAAATTACTTTGTGTGATCTTTTAATTGATGCCTTACTCAGACACTGAGACATGAGCTGCAAGGGGTAGGATTTTTTTCTAGTTTTACTCACTCCTATTCACGAGTATATTTACCATTGGCTAGCTATAGCTAGCACTCAACAACAGATAGAAGTCTGAATAACATTTGAAGAAGATCCGTGCCTCAATTCTTCATAATCTCAGGAGCATATTGGAGAAATGAAAATTGAAGCATAATTTAGGACTTGCTTTGATCAGTTTAATATTTATGTATTCCTTTTTATTGTCTCTACTACAGCAAATGTCTACCTGAAAAATGTGTATTTTCTTTTTTACAAAACAATTTTCATGTGCTTTATTTTATCTGGTTCAAGCAATTGTTCTAATAAGTAAATCACTGCTGAATGTAAATCTAGATAAGATTTCTAGTCTTGCTTGCCCACACACACATAGGCCTTAGGATGTGGTCCATAACCCTGCCACATGTCTAGATTGATAGAAATATTGATATTGGCCTACCTATCTATTTGAATCCCGATTAGATTATGCATTCCACTGCTTTGTATTTCAGAGGCCCACAGACTCTTTTCCCTGCTAGTTTTGCACTCATTATTTCAAACATAATATGAAAATATTAGTCTAGTTAATAAATTTATTTTTGATTTTAGGTTTTTGAAACAGGAATTAAAAGAAACATTTCTCCCTTGCTAACTTCACTTATTTTAAAAATAAAATATGATTAGATATTTTAACAGACTAGAAAGAGTAAAGCTATTAAAGAAAGTTGGGTCCTTGGAGTCTTACACTTTTGAAGTCAGTGTTTAGTATATAGCAGAAATGTAAAATACTATAATTGATTCTTACACAGTATTAAATTGGAAAGTTTGTTTTCAAGTATTTTTACCAAACTTTTGACAATCCTAGGTGGAACCTAATGTTTATATACTTTATTTTCTCATTCTATAGGTTCATTATGATGTTCCCCTTTTTTTTTGAAATTAGAAAAAAGAATATGCTTTTTTTTTTTTTTGCAAACTGGCTGCCAAAAATCTGTTGGTTAATTAATTTTTAAATGATATTATTGTCTAAGCAGATGCTAAGTATAGGAAGTAATTATGCCTTTATTTTCTTTATTCTCCATTTTTCATTTTAGATTTGTTAGACATCTATTGCCTTAGGCAAGAATTCATGCTTTTCATTTTGTAAAAGTAAAAAAAAAAATTGACGTAATATTGTCTAGTGTGCTTTAGTGTTAAAGAGACGTATCACTACTAGTTGATATTTTCAGTATAATTTTGAAATTATGGGATTACATTCATATTATTCTAGCTTTTTGCTTTCATCTAGTTATCATAACATCTTCCAAGGTAGAGATCTTCATTTATGACCTTTGCTGGTCAAATTTTCTTTCCCTTAACTCCATTTTCTATATCTGTCAGTTGTATTAGTATTTTGAAATAAGATTCTTCCATGGTAACCACTTTATTATCAAACTTCAAGGAGAGCAATAGGTAAATTGTGCCTTTATAACATTTGTGAAAATGCCTGGAAGAGATCTCATTGCCCGTAATTTGGTTAAATCTTTAGGAAACTGAAATATGAAATAATAGATGAATTATCTTAAACAATGTAGAATAAGTCTTATTTTTTGGAACAATAATTAAAATAATTTATTATGCATCTATTAGTTGCTTCTAGTTCTGCCCCCAAAACACCAAAGGGAAGACATGTATAGGAATATCCAGATAACTGAATTCCTGATCTTATATGGAGTGATACACAAAAGTCATAGGGTTAGAAACTTGTCAGCTGTTCTATGAGAACTTCTGTTTAAGAAAGTGTGATTATCAAAATGTTAATTTCTTCCATTAATGAATATAAAAAAAGAACAAAAATCACAGAAAGTTACTTGAGGAAATAAATGGGATGAGAGTGTGACAGACAACTTGTATCAGCAATTTTAATTTGCAGAAAATATATAGAAACTGCAGTACTTATGTTTATGGCAATTTGTCAATCTGAGCAATGTGAATAAACATCACAGTGTGGTGGTTTAGTCACTAAGTCATGTCCAACTCTTGCGACCCCACGGGACTGTAGCCTGCCAGTCTTCTCTGACCGTGGGATTCTCCAGGCAAGAATACAGGAGTGGGTTACCATTTCTCTGGGGGATCTTCCCAACCCAGGAATTGAACCCAGGTCTCTGCATTGCAGGCAGATTCTTTACCAACTGAGCTACAAAACTAAAAATGCTGGAAAAATAATATGAAAATGTTTTCCAACACATTTTATAGTAGGCAAGTAAGTGAGGGAAATGTATGAGCATGATAAAGCTTGAATTTAAAGAAGAAAGTAAGCTTTGAAGTTAGTACCTGCCTTAGGACATTTGAGAAGTTATATCTTGGATTTTAATTTATCTGTATATATAAGGTATGCAAAACATATCCTAGAGTTTACACATGGTAGAATGTCAAATTACAGACTCTTCAGGAAAAGTTGAATTCTTGAAAGAGATTCCTTATATAAAAACTGGGCAATGTCTACTACACATAACCAGGCTCTACATATGCTCATATGTGAAATTTTATTCTCTTTGGAAAGATAGTCAAGATTTCCAGAAAATACAAAAACGGAGATTAGGCTATTATAAACAGTGCTGCGATGGTATTGCTGGGTCATATGGCAGTTCTATGTCCAGTTTTTTGAGGAATCTCCACACTGTTCTCCATAGTGGCTGTACTAGTTTACATTCCCACCAACAGTGTAACAGTGTTCCCTTTTCTCCACACCCTCTTCAGCATTTATTGCTTGTAGACTTTTGGATAGCAGCCATTCTGACTGGCGTGAAATGGTACCTCATTGTGGTTTTGATTTGCATTTCTCTTATAACGAGTGGTGTTGAGCATTTTTTTCATGTGTTTGTTAGCCATATGTATGTCTTCTTTGGAGAAGTGTCCGTTTAGTTCTTTGGCCCACTTTTTGATTGGGTGGTCTATTTTTCTGGAATTGAGCTACAGGAGTTGCTTGTATGTTTTTGAGATTAATTCTTTGTCCATTGCTTCATTTGCTATTATTTTCTCCCATTCTGAAGGCTGTCTTTTCACCTCGCTTATAGTTTCCTTTGTTGTGCAGAAGCTTTTCATTTTAATTAGGTCCCATTTGTTTATTTTTGCTTTTATTTCCAATATTCTGGGAGGTGGGTCATGGAGGATCCTGCTGTGATTTATGTCGGAGAGTGTTTTGCCGATGTTTTCCTCTAGGAGTTTTATAGTTTCTGGTCTTACGTTTAGATCTTTAATCCATTTTGAGTTTATTTTTGTGTATGGTGTTAGAAAGTATTCTAGTTTCATTCTTTACAAGTGGTTGACCAGTTTTCCCAGCACCACTTGTTAAAGAGATTGTCGTTTCTCCATTGTATATTCTTGCCTCCTCGTCAAAGATAAGGTGTCCATAGGTGCGTGGATTTATCTCTGGGCTTTCTATTTTGTCCCATTGATGTATATTTCTGTCTTTGTGCCAGTACCATACTGTCTTGATGACTGTGGCTTTGTAGTAGAGCCTGAAGTCAGGCAGGTTGATCCCTCCAGTTCCATTCTTCTTTCTCAAGATTGCTTTGGCTGTTTAAGGTTTTTTGTATTTCCATACAAATAGTGAAGTTATTTGTCCTAGTCCTCTGAAAAATACTGTTGGCTGCTTGATAGGGATTGCATTGAATCTATAGATTGCTTTGGGTACTATACTCATTTTCACTATATTGATTCTTCCGATCCATGAACATGGTATATTTCTCCATCTATTAGTGTCCTCTTTGATTTCTTTCACCAACGTTTTATAGTTTTCTATATATAGGTCTTTTATTTCTTTAGGTAGATATATTCCTAAGTATTTTATTCTTTTCATTGCGATGGTGAATGGAATTGTTTCTTTAATTTCTCTTTCTGTTTATAATAGTCAGGACATGGAAGCAACCTAGATGTCCATCAGCAGACAGATGGATAAGGAAGCTGTGGTATATATACACAATGGAATATTACTCAGCCTTAAAAAGAATACATTCAAATCAGTTCTAATGAGGTGGATGAAACTGAAGCCTATTATACACAGTGAAGTAAGCCAGAAAGAAAAACACCAATACAGTATACTAACACATATATATGGGTGTCAATAATTTTTAAAAATAGCAATCTATTGAAAGAACAAAGATAATTCATTCTTCTAATAAGACCAATTGAAATGTTTTCTTTAATTAATGACTGAGAGGAATAAAGCACCACCACCTCTGTGCCCCTGCCACAGGCTTTCTTCCTGTTTGTAAAGTGACTGAAGCTTTTTGTCTAGTAAATGCAGATTAATTCTGACAAACTCTACTTCAGTAGTTCCTATCAAATGTATGGTAGGTTGATAATTGTATATGCTGTTTCATTGAGTCTATTCTGGACCTGTAAGAACTTCTACTTTGACTGAGGAATCAACAAGAATGAAATCCTTTGCTTAAAACTGTACACATTCAATGATTGAAATAATCTTCCACAGATTAGCTTTTGAGTCTATAATTTCAAGGCATGTTTCTCCTTAGGACCCCCCTGCTTCCTGCACTAAGTACTGGCATATCACAGCATACCTACAATACTGCATCTTTGTGTCACACACCATACCTGAAACCACATCACATAGCAAAAGCCAGCTATCGTTTAACTGATTGTAAGGTTCATAGATAACAGTACCAACCTACATCTTGTCTCATCTCAAGATCCCCAAAATGTTCACAGACACTCCAAGGCCTCCTGACAGGAGAATAAATATGAAAAGAGAAGGTCAGAGAGAAATGACTCAGTGGTCTGGGAAGATTACAGTTAAATGTTGTCCTTTTGTGAACATGGCCGTAAGGAGACATTGCTTGGACTACTCCAAGACCTTGAAGTTTAAGCTTCCCCAATGTCCTGGTGAACTACCTCTGTCCTCATGAAAAGGGTTGTAGGGAGGAGTGTGCAGGAAGATTGAAAATTTATTAGGCCTTCAAAAGCTTCCTGTAATTCTTTGTGGAAAGTATTTGTGAATAGAAAATGAATGTAAAATTATTTTAAAACACACACACACACACAAAACAAACGGAGATTAGGATCTGAATTCATTGTGTTATACTGGCCCCTAAAGCTATAATCCAATCAGATGACTTAAAGTGGTCCTGAGATAATAATGATATCGAGAAGGTGACAGAATGACATTACTAAAGAAAAATCTTTTGAGTTAAGTCTTCAAAAATTAGCACAGATAAAGGAACATTGACAATGAAAAAACCAATAACCACATAAAGAAACAAACCACTGTGGACAGGAATCAGATGAAACAATAGAAAAACAAATATATCTTATTTGTTTAAAAATGAATAAAATTCAAATTCATTTTTAAACAAATAAGATATATTTTGGGCTCCAGAATCACTGCTGTTGGTGATTGCAGCCATGAAATTAAAAGACGCTTACTCCTTGGAAGGAAGGTTATGGCCAATCTAGATAGCATATTTAAAAGCAGAGACATTACTTTGCCAACAAAAGTCCGTCTAGTCAAGGCTATGGTTTTTCCAGTGGTCATGTATGGATGTGAGAGTTGGACGGTGAAGAAAGCTGAGCGCCAAAGAATTGATGCTTTTGAACTGTGGTGTTGTAGAAGACTCTTGAGAGTCCCTTGGACTGCAAGGAGATCCAATCAATCCATCCTAAAGGAGATCAATCCTGGGTGTTCATTGGAAGGTCTGATGTTGAAGCTGAAACTCCAATACTTTGGCCACCTCATGCGAAGGGTTGACTCGTTGGAAAAGACCCTAATTCTGGGTAGGACTGAGGGTGGGAGGAGAAGGGGACGACGGAGGATGAGATGGTTGGATGGAATCACCGACTCGATGGTCATGGGTTTGGGTAGACTCCGGGAGTTGGTGATGGACAGAGAGGCCTGGCATGCTGCAATTCATGGGGTCGCAAAGAGTCGGACACAACTGAGCGACTGAACTGAACTGAGATGAACTTCAGTGATCTGATATATTAAAATGGAAAAAAGTCTCCAACAAGTGGCTGGAAACAGAAAGCTAAATTATGTTACAATATTTACATGTCATTTGGAAAAACTATTATCAGAGTTAGAGACCTCTTTGAAGTTGTAACTTTTTTAAATATAATAAAATTATTATTTACATTATATTTTATAAAATTAACATATCTATGGAAATTACTAAGAAAGTTTGAAAGAGTATATAACTTCTCAAGAAAAATTAATCAGACTTAGAAAACAAAATAAATGAAAACTGAAAAATAGGGAGACAGACACACACACATTTAGGCACATCTAATGGAGTGTGAAAGTTGCTCACATGTGTCCAACTCTTTGCCATCCCACGGTCTCTACAGTCCATGGAATTCTCCAGGCCAGAATACTAGAGTGGGTAGCCTTTCTCTTCTCCAGGGTATCTTCACAACCCAGGGACTGAACCCAGGTCTCCCACATTGCAGGCAGATTCTCTACCAGCTGAACCACAAGGGAAGCCCCCCCCTTTTTTTTTAATCTTTTGGCAGCATTGCACAGCATGGGGATCTTAGTTCCCTGACCAGGGATTGAACTCATGCTACCTGCATTGCCAGTGTGGAGTCTCAACCACTGACCACAGGGGAAATCCCCTAATGAAGTAGAGAGAATAAAATAAGTAGTTTAAATTCAGATACAAATACATCAGTAACCAAATTAGATATGAATTAAATAAATTCTTTATTTAAAAGATAAGTTTTTTAGATTTGTTTAAACACAATTGCAGCTATGCCCTGTTTATATGAATAATAGCTAAAGTATATTTTATTTATATAGAAATGCGTATTATATATAATGAATATATATACATATATATGAAGAAATTTGGTAATAAAAACAAAAAAAAGATGTAACTCAATTGAAATTAAAAAGAAAATATTTTAAGGAAGTGTTGAAAGTGTGACAGGAATTTTAATTTTCAACTCTCACACTTCTAAAATAATATCTCAAAAGTATAATTAAAATAATTGGGATAAAGAAGTTCACACCTATCGTAAGTGTGTTGTTTTGCATAATTTATAGTAAAACTGAGAACATACAAAATCAGTAAATATACCAGACAATATATAACAGTTGTAACATACTCATTTTCAAGCATACACGGAGACATAAATAACATTCTAGTACTTTCACAGTATGTGGTGCCATCTTTGATGCAAGTATTTTTGCAGCAAACATTTTTACCACCTCACTAACTGGTCATAAGGCATTTTTGTCATAAATGATAAAGTAACAAAAAATATAAAAGAGAATTAAAATATTATAATTAAACATGAGAAATGAATAGCAAAGCTGAAAAGACTCTTGCAAAATACAAAATACTTGAATACATTTGAAATGCGTATGGATTCATGGCAACACTGTACAAATAACTGATTATTTTTTTGTGTGTTGAACCTGAGCACTTGTCTTCCAAAATTTTTATTCATAGTATTTTGTATATTTGGGGTTTTGGTGGTTATTCTGTTTGGTTTTGGCTTGTCTTGTTCTTTTGCTTGTTGATTCATCTCTTTGTTCAGCATCACACTTTTTCTTTTTTACTAAAATTTCTTTCTTCATTAAGAGAGATATCAGTTTCCATATACTCAGATTCATATTTGTAGCTGAGCCTGTGTTGCACTGTAAAAACCTCCATATTCTTGCTTATTCCTTCTCATATTGTCATACCTCCACGGACAGACATTTCAAAGTTCACCGGGAGATGTCAGTTCACCTGTGTTCCCTGGTCTCTTTTCTTCTAATGTAGTATGTTTCAAAATAAGAAACCAAATCTTGGGGTAAATCATCCTCATCTGTAAACTTGATAAAGTTATCAGTAATGTCAGTAACTGGAAGATATGCTAATGCATATCAATCAGTTGAAAGCAAATTGTCAAACCAAAAAGGATCAACCAGTTGTTTTATCTTTCATGGCAAAATTTTTGTAGTGGAAATGCTGCAGCAAAAATGTTTACAGGAAAAAAGAAAAAAAAACTTTGAACAGAAATACTAGACAGGTAGATACAACTACATATTCTATATATTATTCCATTAAGCAAGTCTTATCATGTTTCAAATCATTATCTAACAAAAGTCAGGAATTTCCCTTCTATAAAGTTCCAGAGAGTAGTTTCTTCTTTGCCTGACATGTGGTCTCAATTAAAACAACTCAACTCCGCTGTTTCAGTGTACAAGCAGCCATGGAAAACATGAATATCAATAGATGTGACTGGGTTCTAATAAAACTTTTTTTATCAATCAGGGCTGGGGTTGGACTCTGTCTGTGGAGTACTGTTAGCCAGTCTGTTATAAAGCACACATTATGCGTGCATGCTAAGTCACTTCAGTCATGTCCAAAACTTTGAGACCCTATGAACTGTAGCCTAACAAGCTCCTCTGTCCATGGAATTCTCCAGGCAAGAATACTGAAGTGGGTTGTGATGTCCTCTTCCAGAGGATCTTCCAGACTCAGGGATCAGACCCACATCTCTTAAGTCTCCTCCATTAGCAGGCGGGTTCTTTACCACTATTGCCACCTGGGAAGTCCCATAGCAAACATTACCGCATAATACTGGTATGTGTGCCAATATATTTAAGTTAAAAAAAAAAACATGACACTTAGTGAAAAATATTTTAAAACTGCAAATGTTTTAATGGTCATTTTTAAATAAATCAAAGAAGAGATCAAATCAGGATTGAAATACATTTAGGTGGAAATAAAAATGAAAATAGTGGTTTTAAAAAATGTAACAAATGCTGTTGCAAGAACCATTTATGAAATAAATTAAAATGTACTAAGATAAAGGCTGGAATTCAAAGACATAAATAAGTGTGCTGGGAAAAGATTAAAACTAATGGATAATCCAAACAAGGAAGAAAGTAAATAGTTGAAACTAGAGGAGAAATTAAAGAGAATACACAATTAAAATGAGGAAGTCCATAAAAGTATTTATTTTAGTGAAATGTTTAGAGACAAAAGGAAAAGAACTATAGAATTTTTGCAACAAGAAGCAATAGTTAGAACTGGATATGGAACAAGAGACTGGTTCCAAATCAGAAAAGGAGGATATCGAGGCTGCATATTGTCACCCTGCTTATTTAACTTTTATGCAGAAAGCATCATGTGAAATACCAGGTTGGATGAAGCACATGCTGGAATCTAGATTGCCGGGAGAAATACCAATAACCTCAGATATGCAGATGACACCACCCTTATGGCAGAAAGGGAAGAAATAAGAGCCTCTTGATGAAAGTGAAAGAGGAGAGTGAAAAAGTTGGCTTGAAACTCAACATTCAAAAAACTAAGATCATGGCATCTTGTCCTATCACTTCATGGCAAATAGATGGGGAAACAATGGAGACAGTGTCAGACTTTATTTTCTGGGGCTCCAAAATCACTGCAGATGGTGACTGCAGCCATGAAATTAAAAGACACTTGCTTATTGGAAAAAAAGTTATGACAAACCTAAATAGCATATTCAAAAGCAGAGATGTTACTTTGCCAACAACGGTCTGTGTAGTCAAAGCTGTGGTTTTTCCAGTAGAAATGTATGGATGTTAGAGTTGGACCATAAAAAACTGAGTGCTGAAGAATTGACGGTTTTGAACTGTGTTGTTGGAAAAAACTCTTTGAGAGTCACTTGGAGGCAAGGAGATCAAGCCAGTCAATCCTAAAGGCAATCAATTCTGAATATACATTAGAAGAATTGATGTTGAAGCTGAAACTCCACTTTATGCTAAGAACAGACTCATTGGAAAAGATCCTGATGCAGGCAAAGACTGAAGGCAGGAGGAAATTGGGACAACAGAGGATGAGATGAGATAAGATGATTTGATGGCATCACCAAATCAATGGACATGAGTTTGAGCAAGCACCGGAAAATGGTAAGGGACAGAGAAGCCTGGCTTGCTGCAGTCCATGGGGTTGCAAAGAGTCAGACATGACCTAGTGACTGAACAACAACAAACAGTATCAGGGAAGAAACAGAGCAGATTATCTTGATTATTACATGTATTTTTAAAAAGGCAAAAGAATGTTGTGTTCAATATTTTGCCAATATATTTAATAATCTAGATTAAAAAGAGAAAGCATACAAAAATATAACCTAAGAAAACTTACTTTTAAAAAAATGTAGAAACTTCAAAATAAAATAAATTAATATTGGAAAACTATACTCTAACGACAAAATAGAAAATTCGGTTTTACAGATGAACTATATCACCTATTCCAAGTAAGATAATTCCAATATTATACTAATTATTTCAGAGGATACAAAGAGTAGAAATATTAATTTCCTGATTAGTATTCTGGTCTTATGATATTAAAATAAACAAAGAGGGTAATAGAAACAAATGTTATAGTGAAAATGTATCACCAAATGTACGCATGATCCCAAAGAGAATACCAATTAAATACAAAAATGTATTTCAGTTCAGTTCAGCTGCTCAGTCGTGTCCGACTCTTTGCGACCCCATGAATTGCAGCACGCCAGGCCTCCCTGTCCATCACCAATTCCCAGAGTCTACCCAAACTCATGTCCATTGAGTAGGTGATGCCATCCTGCCCTCTCATCCTCTGTCGTCCCCTTCTCCACCTGCTCCCAATCCTTCCCAACATCAGGGTCTTTTTCAATGAGTCAACTCTTCGCATGAGGTGGCCAAAGTATTGGAGTTTCAGCCTCAACATCAGTCTTTCCAATGAACACCCAGGATTGATCTCCTTTAGGATGGACTGGTTGGATCTCCTTGTAGTCCAAGGGACTCTCAGGAGTCTTCTCCAACACCACAGTTCAAAAGCATCAATTCTTCATTTCTCAGCTTTCTTTACAGTCCAACTCTTACATCCATACATGACTATTGGAAAAACCATAGCTTTGACTAGAGGGACCTTTGTAGGCAAAGCACTATTACTAGATCAACTTATTGAATTAACAACTTTGGCCAGTGAGGGGCAAAATAGATCACCAAAGCAGAACTGCCTTTTCTGTTCTTTCCTTCTATTTCTTTTCTACCAACAGTCAGGGGAATTCTTCTGTCAATTCTATGCTGAAACCTCCCCAGATTTTTCCTCAATTGTTTTAGAGTAAGATCCAGTATCTTTACAGTAACCTCAGAAGTAGTTACAGAATCTATCTTTTCTTCTTTAACACCCTTACTCTGTTCCAACTATACTCACCACTTAAGACTCTCTTCCACTTTAAGGTATTTACAGAGACATTTCCTTTGGGTTTAGTTCCTCCAGATAGACACTGCACCCACTTATTCTTCACTGAATTTCAATCTGCAATGAGATCTTCTCTGACAGCCTTAATAATAGCAACTCCCACTGCACCATCTCCCACACTCCCATACCTTCCACCTCACTTTACTGTTTCTTTTCTAGATCTATTATCATCTGACTTTATATATAACTTATTGAGTTTTTATGTATTTTGACAAGATGACCATCTAATGTATTATCTGAGTAGCTAAATGGAATAGAGGCAGTTACTATTAACAACATATCATGACAACTGGCACAAATTGAACTTGTCACAAGCAAAAGGGGCGTATGGTTATTTACCCTCTGGCTTATAATCATTTTTTTTCCCCAGTAATATGAGTTCCTTGAAGGCAAACTTCTGTCTTTGTTTACTGATGTGATTCAGATGGCTAGAATACTGTATACCAAAATAAAAATTTGTTCAGTGAAGAAATAGCTGACAATTTCCTTAGCTATAGAAAATCATATCCCCCCACGCAAATACTCTGTGTCCTTAAAAGTAATCAAATAACCTTAACCAGGTAGCAAATGGAATTCCTAACCATCCGCAGAACATGAACTTTCAGTTTTTTTAATAGCTAGGAATCATTTCTTCAGTGTAGACTTAAGTTTAATATGGCTTTTTATACAACTCTCTTGAATGAAAAGTTTTGGATTATTGACACACTGCCAGACCATTTTTTCCTATGTAATATATTTTCTTCAAATTTTAAAATTTGCTCTCATTTCATTTAAAAGTGAGGTGGATTTTTGCAAAATGAAGTGGAGAAGCAGGTGTCGGCAACTAGAATACACACAGGCTGGCAGATGCAAAGCAAATAGACAAACAAAAGCATTTGGAGCCTTTACATGTTTGCCAGTCTGATACCTTAGCACAATTTGCAAAGTGCTCTGAGGATTGTCCTTATGTTTATTCATTGAATAAGAAATATTTGCAAATTTTTCTTTCCCCTTGGATATAAAATTCTGTGAAACATGATAAAGTAAAAGGAACATTTGAATGACAGAATCAGCATACATATTTCTATTACAGGCAATAGAAATACTTCTGACTTTCCATCATTCAAGTGCTATATGAATATATATTTAAAAATCTACTAGTAGATACTCCTTGACACAACAGCAATCAATAGAAAGCTTTGAAAATTATTTATCTTTAAATATTTTCACTGAAAATGATTGTTTTAACAATTTAAATCTAACTCCAGATGCTTACTAGGGGGGAAAAACGAAAGCAACTAAATCTATGTCAGGTAGTGAACCCCCAGTGAATACTGAAATTTTTAAAAATAAAACAATTAGCTATCTCAGGTCTTTGTCATGAATTTATCTTTTAAGAGACCAAGTCATATATACAGTATATTTGGCAATATACTTCCTTACAAGTTGCTTGGCAGTGTAAGCTGTAGAGAAAAGTGAGATCGTCTTAATACCTGCAGAGTATGTTCATTTTTCTTTTATCTGTCAAACACTTGATTTATTTGCATTGCTTGAAATCCAACAGGCTGCATACAGCTACTTGCAATCTAGAGCAGACAATGAAAACACAATATTATTATAAATCTCATACATATTTACACATATGAATACATATTATATAAACACATATATATCACACATATTATACATATACATGAATAGGTGCTAGATACATAAATACAGATTTCCAAAACTACATCAGTGGGAAGTTACTTTAGACATTCATTTAAAAATAAACAAATACAGTAAGTCTTTTTCATCACCTTTGAAATAAGTGCCACATGACATTGTTCCTAGATGTGTAGTGGCAGGTAGTACAACCCTAACTATTGTCATTCTTTAGCTTCTAGCATGAGTCAGAGAATCCACCCTCAGGAAGACCTTTCTAAATTAACTTGCTAGCTAAAAGCCTCAGCTAAAATAGTTGCTGACACAGTTACTGAAAAGTAATTGAACTCACTCAAGACCCACATGCACTAGAATTGAAGACGTTTTCTTGCCCTCTATATGACACAGACATTTCTGGGCGTACTATCCTCATATTACACTCAGCTGTTAGCAATGATATTGCACACTTGTCTAGTGCAGTCTGTACCTCTGTAAACTCATGGAAACTTCCCCTATACAGATTTATAACCATCACATCTCTGTCCCAAATAATGAAAAACCAGTCACAAACAACAAAACATTTCTCAGTAAACCTGGAATCCATGCCACCAAGAAGTCAGTCTGATGTAATAGAGAAATAATCTTGTTTTGTTATCAGGCAGAGGAAATTAAATCTTGATAGTACTAGGGGACGGCTAGACCAACTAAATTATCCTCTCTAAGCCTTACTTAAAATGCTTGAAATAAATCATAGTTTACTCGTAACTGCTGAATATTAAATTAATTAAGTGAAGTACTTAAAGTTGTTCTTAGATCATCCCACACTCAGTATATGGCATATGTTACCATTCTTTTCAAAGAGCTAAATGCTGCTAGTTTATCTTAAATATTTAAATGACTAATTTTATTTAAAATATCCCCAAAGTATTTCTCTTTTTAAAAAATGCTATAAAATCAAATATATAAGGCATGGGTCTTTTAAATTTTTCTCCCTTAATACTATTAATAATAGAGAAAATAAAAAATAAATAAAATGAAGTAGGGTTGGAACATAACTAATAATTTTGCACAATTAATTATTTTTATTTTGTTCACACTGTACTGACAACTATCTATACAAGCTTTCATACTTTCTGATTAATTCACTGTTCTCCACAACCATCACATTTTTTTCTTTTGTTGAATGTTTATTTTTACTAATCAAACACTTTGCTAATTATCAACTTTTATAAGTTACTAATACAAATAAAATGAATAGAAGTGGAAAAATAGGCTCAGTCAATGATATCCATCATTTGATCTAACTGTAAAGATTAGCCTAATCTTAGGGCTTCTGATTATTTTTTTTTCCAAGTATGTTTTGAGCACTTTTAAATAGACTCATTTGTACATTTCAAAGTAGTATCCTAAGGTGATGCTTTCGGAGTCTGATTGCCCTCATTGACACAAGGGAGATAACTACTTGCAGGGCTTTGCCAAGTTTTTTTATCTATTACATAAAATTCACTTATCAAGGCAATTTCCAAACTTTCATAAAATGAAGCTCCAAGCAATTAATTAATTTGGTTTTGATTATATTTTTCATTGAATTGCTCCTAGCCAAGAAAATTTCTCTTTTGAGATAAAAAAAAAAGTTTGGTTACATTCATTCATAATTTGCATTATTGGCTTCAAAATATTGCTCTGGGTGATATTTTTATTTAGTTATTACTCAAGGTTTTCTCTTACAAGAGACAACAACATGCAGAATTTCTTGAAACTTCAAAGTAATAAAATCCATGTTTTAATAAGTATCTAAGATAAACCACATTTTTTACTTTGACTAATAAATAAATTGTGGCTATGATATTCTATTCAGTAGCAGGAGCATAGTCTTTCCACTTTTAGTGATTTCTAGTTAGTATGAATTTTTTCTCAGTATTTTATTGATTATAATATCATACATTGAAAATCCTTTAATTGCTGATACATCTGAGTTTTTAATGAATATAATTTTGAAGTATTACTTTTAAGTGTGAAAGTATAGGAAAATATAAGTGCATTAAAATATATTTGCCTCATATGAAACTAACTCAAAGATATTGAATGTATTTCTCTTATTTGTAGTAAGTGTGTGGCACATTAATCAATAACCAATGATGAATAGATAAGATTGCAAAGTGACCACCTTATTTTTAAAACCAAATGTGTTGAACTTTGAGAATCCATACAAAATAGAATAAAAAATAGCACACTACTTTTCACTTTCTCTATTTGGAGTGAATAGCACTAGCAATAGAGACCAATAAATTGATTCTATTCTGTCTTAGTCCCAGTATGATAATATCCTTTTATCTGAGTGATCATCCTTCCAGGTTCAAAGATAAGGCTTTTTGAAAAGAATCATTCACCAGCCACCTAATTATCTGGGCATTGTCAAGAAGGTTACTACTGACTAACATGGAAATCTTGATTAACTTGCTTGTCCTTTTATGTGGCAAAATGTTTAGAGGAAGTCAGGAAGATCCCCTGCAGGAGGAAATGGCAACCCACCCAGTATTCTTGCCAAGAAAATCCTATGGACTGAAATGCCTAACAGACTACAGTCCATGGGATCACAGAGTTGGGCACTACTAAGAACATAGGTGCAGATGATAGTCAAGATGTTAGTGTACTTTGTTTAAAAATTTAGTAGGTGAGCAATTGCATACTTGTGTGATTCAGTATAATCTGATTCTAAGCCACACATTTGGTTGTATTAATAACTCATTTTGACAACACAGTTTGGAAAAAGTGGAGCTCAGAATCACTGAAGTACACTTGTATTCTTTGAAGTCTGATTAGATTAAATATTTTACCTGGGAAACTGCAACTTTTCTAGGATATTTAAATGGAATTATTACATTGATGATCACCTATCATCTGTGTTTAATTAAAATTGCCAATCAACAATCATAAATATGCTCTAACATATAAAATCCTCAAATTTGAATTAGTTATATAAAAGATGCAACTCAAATGTTTCTTACTTCTATGGAAGTTTTATTTTAGGAATGACAGCACTATTCTATATTTTAATAATGGATATGACTTTTTTCTGACATTCACTTACCAGCATAAAGAGTAGTCTGTGGAGACTCATTCTCCTTTGCTCACATGTCTTAGCAGATGCTTTGTATGGCTTCAAAAGTTAATTTCTCCTATATATACTTGAGAAAGTTGAGAATAGAGAGCGAAGGGGAAATGGAATAAATTTAGGCACTTTATCTTACTGAAACTTACAATAACCTATTCCAGTTAAATACTTAAGAATGTAAAGAGTGCTATATCAATTGTAGTCTTCAGTCATTTATTACAAAATATTTAGAGCAAACCTACTGTGTTACTGACTCCTAGGCATATGAGAAAAAATAATTGCAAACTTTTTGCTCTAAAAAGCATAGCATATTAATGTTTTAAATTGCAATTGCAAATAACACAACAATTGTTTTTGGAGTCTAGATGCTGAGAGTTTTACAATAATCACTAGAGCTATATACTCAGAATCATCTAATTTAAAAGATGGTAGGAATTTTATAGGAATGTTGAGCTCAAATGCTTATCCAATTCATATATTACTACCATTATAGGTTTCACTGGCAACTTACATGATCTATATTGTCCAAATCGGGGTTTTGATTGGCTAAGGAAATATTGGTCCACAAGTGTGTATTTGTGTGTGCATAGTGAAAAGTGAAAGTCACGTAGTCATGTCTGACTCTTTGTGACCTCATGGACTATATATAGTCCATGGAATTTCTCCAGGTGAGAATACTGGAGTGGGTAGCCTTTTCCTTCTCCAGGGAATCTTCCCAACCCAGGGATCAAACCCAGGTCTTCCACATTTCAGGTGGGTTCTTTACCGGCTGAGCCACAAGGGAAACCCATGTGCATATGTGTGCTTTTATTAAATTTCTGTTCAAGTATGCAATATCACATATTTGAGATATGTATTACTCTCCAAACAAACATTACACATCTGTGCCTTTACAGCACCCTGACAGAGCTGAATCACAGTCATTTATTAGCTGGATCACAGCACTTGATAGTTTACTACTGTTCATGCCTCCCCAATGATTTTTTGGCATTCAGTTCCAGTATCAGAACCGTTAATCACCAAGGCTGCCTTTGTGGTTATTCTCATGAAAAGAGAGTCTAAAAGGAAGAAGCACAGGTTCTGTAGCCATGCCTCATTGAAAACCATGCATTGCAAGATCTATCAGCTTCATAATTCTTGAAAATATTGATTTTTCATCTAGCTTGGCTCATTCAATTATACCACCATGATAACATCTGTACACATTTGAGCTTTTGGCCTCTATTCTTCATCATTTTCAAAGGTGAATATACAGAATTTTATTTATTTTATTACCTCATGTTCGAAAGTTGCCACAACCAGCAGCTGAGGAACTGAGAAACTGATGGAACTGATGTCATGTCACTGAGGAACTGATGCAGTTATTAAAGTTCCCCTCCTCATTTTTAACATATTCTCTTTTCATTAGGAAGTAGTTTCTATAACTTTCTTATAAATTTACACTTAAGAGTAATTTGCCTATGCACCATAAAATTTTGAGTATGTCAGTGATAAAAAATATGTGTTAAACATGACACTTCTCTCAATTCAATCATTTACCTGCATCGATGTACCATGAGTTGTGAACTAAGCCTTAAAAATATTTTTAAAATGTCTATCATCTATATGCATATTCATGATGTGTACTTCCAAATGTATTAGGGAAGTATAGCTTTCTTTACAAAATAGTTATTTAGATGTATATAAATAATGAGAAACTCTTACATTTATAATGAAATTAGAATAAAAATTCATGAGATATTTTACTTAAAATTATACTCCGAAAAGGCGCCTACATGAGATTAAATATTCTCAATAATTGTGATACACTTTAAGCAAATATCATGTTCTCTGGTCATCTTTGTATTTAAAATTTATGGTGTAATCTTTGCAAATAACCAAGGTATAAAAGTAAACATTTGGAAGTCAGCATATCTATTTATACATAAGACAGCCATGTAGCAATACACTGTGTGTTTGTGCTCAATAGCTCAGTTGTGTCCAACTCGTTGCAATCCCATGGACTGTAACCCACAAGGCTCCATGGTACATGGGATTTTCCAGGCAAGAATACTGGAGTGGGTTGCCTTTCCCTTCTCCAGGATATCCCAGAGATGGAACCTATGTCTTCTGCACTGTCAGGTGTATTCTTTACCACTGCACCACCTGAGAAGTTCCAGAAATATATATGCAAATTAAAATTGCATAATGTTTTATTTAAAAAAAAAAAACCCAAAATGTGTTTTATTAAATATCTACAGAATATATATAGGAGTTAAAGAAAGCAAAATTAATGTACATTAAGAAAAATAATTATATCCTTGATATATAAGACTAGGCTTATGTAAAACCAACCTAATATGAAATGTCTCTTCAATCTTTTACCCATGTTTAATTGGTTTGTTTAGCATAAAATTATTGAAATGGAGTAGTTATTTATATATCCGGAATATATTTTCTTTATCAGATATACATCTTATAAATAAATATTTCCCCCACCTGTGGCATATATTTTCATATTCATAATGGTGTTGCCACCTAAAGAATGGTGGTGGCTTCTGCCTTTACAAGGAGTAGGCCATTAGCCATTGCAATCACTAACTTCCTACACACCCTGAAAGGAATTTAACCTGGAGGTCTGGAACAAGGTACTCTGTGCTCTGGGAAAAACTGAATCAGGACTTTAGATAGTGAGCTATTTTTAAGGAGAAAATTTTATGAGCTCTGATTATTACATCTTCTCATACCTAGAAAAGCACTAAGATCATTATTAGCAACATCTGCTCCTCATGACTAGCAGCAGCCTTCTACTGAGATGTATACTTGCACTTACTCCCCTCTCAAAAATTCTGTTATAGTCCTCACTAGGTCTTCAAATAAAAGTGAACTCACAACCCTAATGATGTGTAGCTTTTGTTTTGTCTTTCAGTCAGTAGTTCTTTACACATCTAAGTTCAGCTGCTAGCCACTAATAAGCCAATAATTCTAGAGGCAAGTGTCTATAGAAAGGAAGGGTGCTTTAATCATGAAAGCCAGCAATCTGGGGAGATGGTGGACTCCTATCCAAAATCAACTCCAAAGATTCTGCTCAACCATGACAGTTTTTAAAGGGTAAAACGGAGGGAAAACGTTTTGTGAATTTACACAAAACACATATATCTAGACAAAATACATTATAACTTTATTCAGGTATAAATAAGCTTATCTATTTTAGTACATAGGTACCATATAATGACAGAGAAGGGAATGGCAACCCACTCCAGTGTTCTTGCCTGGAGAGGTCCATGGACAGAGAAACCTGACTGGCTACAGTCTATGTGTGTTGCAAAGAGTTGGACATGACTGAGTGACTAAAACACACACACACACTACATAACGAAAAGGTAAAAGCTTTTCAGCCTGTGAGAAAATATTTGTATATCTCATATCTGGTAAAGGACTTCTGTTTAGAATATTTCAAAAAAATTCAACGATGTGAGAACAAAAATTAATTAAAATGTGAACAAAAAATTGAATAAACACTTCACCAAGGAAAATAAATGGCTGGCAAAAAATGCGTACAAAATCATTAAGGGTTAAAATACAACTTGAAACAACTATGAGATATTAAATATTTACTTGTTGTTGTTCAGTCACTCAGTCACGTCCAACTCTTTGCAACACCATGGTCTGTAGCCCACAAGGCTTCTCTGCAAATGGAATTTTCCGGACAAGAATACTGGAGTGGGTTGCCATTTCTCTCCCCACTGGATCTTCCCAGACCAGAGATTGCACCCACATCTCCTGCATTGGCAGACAAGTCTATACCACTGAGCCACCAGGGAAGCCTTGTTTTTCACCTATTAGAATGGCTAAAACAAAACAAAATGAAGTCTGACAATACAAACTGTTGCCAAATGCTGGCAAAGTTGTCAAAACAAAATAAAACTATTTCTCGTACACTTTTTGTCAGAATGAAAGCTGTTATAGTCAATTTGAAAATCAGCTTGTCAGTTTCTTATAAAGTCAAACATATATGGATACATGGTTCTACCTAGAGGAAAAAAATGTCATGTGAAAACCTGTGCATGAATGCTTATAGAATCATTATTTAAATCACCAAAAAGTTGAGATAAGTTGTTGTATGTCCTTTAAGACATTATCATTACCAATTATCCATTTTTGGTGGATTAAAAGGCAGTACATTCATTGTACATGTATTCAATGGGATACCATTAAGTAATAAAAGGGAGCAAAATAATGGCATAACCAGTGACGTGGGAAAACTAAAAAAAAAGTAAAATAGCTAATCTTATATGGTTAAGTGTGATATGACTCCAGTTTTTACAAATTCTGGAAGATGTAATTGTATAAATATGGAGAAAAGATCAGTGCTGTAAGGGATAAGGGATGAGCAGAGTGTTTGACTACAAAGGTACGACATGAGGGGATTTTTGGTGATGGAATTTTCCTGTATCCTGAGTGTGGCAATCGACTGCATGTATTAAAACTCATAGAATTGGATGCTGACCTAAAGAAAAAAGAATTACATCTTCTTTAACTAAAATCAATAAATGTTATTATGAAATTGACATATTTATAGTATAGAACATTAATTTATGCTTATTTATGAAGAGTTATCTACTAAAATATAAATGTATGTTTTTTAAAGTTATTTTATATGGGACTTGACATGAGTAGAATTCTGCCTTAGTTATACAAGCTCTAAATTTAGTCTATGTAGAAATTAATATGTTTTGGAAGGAAAATATTGCACAGATGTCATTTTCCTCAAAAGCAGGCAAATTATGAATGTAAATAATGCACTATTTTGGTTTTGAGCTTCCAGAATCACTTGGGATCTGAAATATTGAAATGTCAACAGATTTGAGATCATTTTCTGCCATAGAGATGAATAGATTGATAGCCACTTCTTATTTTTAACTTGCATTAATTTTCCGATTAAAGATCTATAAGAATAAAGTTTGGCAGTCACCTATATCTATGATTATAATACCATTATGCCATTCTGAAAAAGCACAATCCAAACATAAGCATTAGTTTGATGTGACTGTTATTATGCAATAGTCTTGTATTGCATAAGAATATGAAGATAAGGAAATTAAAGTCAGGATACACTTATATTGAAATGAAATTTATTGAAGAATGCTGGGTAAGATGTCAGTTTGAGAGTGGATGTATACCTGACTGAGATTCATTAAATGATTATACAAATGTGTCTGTGGTCAATAACAGCAACATATTAAAAGCTATTATACTAGTACAAAGTAAGGCACCTACTAGGTGTACCAAAGTTTGGTCAAAGCTACGTACGTATATCCCTTGACCTGGCTATTCATTAGTGACCAATGTCAATGGTACATTGAAGAAGTTAGGAGACATAGAGCTGATAGTTATTCCATATGTTACTCAATTTCTCCATTATCCTCTTGATCGAAAATTTAATCTTATAGAAATCACTAATTTCTCACACTGTCTCATGAATTATCAACATTGTATCTTTTACCATTGCCATGAATTATTCAACCTATCAAAAAGCTAAGTACATTCTATAAACAAAATAAAATATCTTCAAACTATTATCTACAATAACTAAATTTCCTCATTTACTTATAAATGTTAATACATTAAATGGCACAAATGAATCACATGTTGTTGATCTTAATAATATAATAAACCTTTATTTCCAATGAGATGATATTAAGTGGTAGGGATTTAGGACATAATTAGAATAACATAAAAACATGAGGGTGGAGCCCCATGAATGAGATTAGTGCCCTTTATAGGAGTTACAGTAGAGCATGCTTTCCTTGTCTGTTCTCTTCTGTGTGACGATACAGATGTCTGAAATTTGGAATCTTAAAGAGGACCCTCACCAGAACCCAGTCATGTTGACACCCTGCACTTTAGACTTGAAACTGTGAAAATAAATTCCTGCTGTTTATAGGGCAACTGTACATGGATGCTAATTTGCTTTAGTCATGTCCAACTGTTTGTTACCCTATGGACTGTAGCCTGAAAGGTTTGCTGTCCATGGGATTCTCCAGGCAAGAATACAGGACTGGGTTGCTGTTCCCTTCTCCAGGGGATCTTACCAACCCAGGGATCAAACCCAAATGTTTTATATCTCCTGCCTTGGCAGGTAATTTCTTTACCATTTGAACTACCTGGCAAGCCCCTATAGGGCACCTAGTCTATGGTATTTGTTTCTGCAGCCCAAACTGGCCAAGACACCTTATATATTACTCTTTTTCATGAGTGTAGAATTAATCATTTTCTGCATATTTTGAACAGACTCTCTTTAAATCATCCTTTGTCTTGCCTGGAAAACTCCATGGACGGAGGAGCCTGGTGGGCTGCAGTCCATGGGGTCTCGAAGAGTCGGACACAACTGAGTAACTTCACTTTCACTTTTCACTTTCATGCTTTGGAGAAGGAAATGGCAACCCACTCCAGTGTGTTCTTGCCTGGAGAATCCCAGGGACGGCGGAGCCTGGTGGGCTGCCATCTATGGGGTCGCAGAGAGTCGGACATGACTGAAGCGACTTAGCAGCAGCAGCAGCAGTCCTTTTTTCCTTCTTATCTGCAAAATCAGAGGAAAAAAACACATTTAGGAAATGTATGTATGGATCAAGTTCACATTTAGATTTTTTTTATGTGTAAACATCACATTATATATATACTTATGTAAGTATATATACTTATACATATATATATATACACTTATATATATAACATATATATATATATTTGAGAAGGAAATGGCAACCCACTCCAGTGTTCCTGCCCGGAGAATCCCAGGGACAGAGGAGCCTGGTGGGCTGCCGTCTATGGGGTCGCACAGAGTCGGACATGACTGACGTGACATAGCAGCAGCATATAGTTAGTTAGTTAGTTAGTTAGTTAGTTAGTTAGTTAGTTTGACAATCAATTCAGTTCAGTTCAGTTCAGTCGCTCAGTCATGTCCGACTCTTTGCAACCCCATGAATCACAGCTCGCCAGGCCTCCCTGTCCATCACCAACTCCCGGAGTTTACCCAGACTCATGTCCATCGATTCAGTGATGCCATCCAGCCATCTCATCCTCTGTCGTCCCCTTCTCCTCCTGCCCCTAATCCTTCCCAGCATCAGGGTCTTTCCCAATGAGTCAACTCTTCATATTAGGTGGCCAAAGTATTGGAGTTTCAGCTTCAACATCAGTCCTTCCGATGAACACCCAGGACTGATCTCCTTTAGGATGGACTGGTTGGATCTCCTTGAAGTCCAAGAGACTCTCAAGAGTCTTCTCCAACACCACAGTTCAAAAGCATTGAAGAATTTTGACAATAGTGAAACATAATATTTCTATAGTGATTTAAGATTAGAAATATTTTTTGTTCATCAATTTTTTCTATTATAGCCTTTGACTATATGGATCACAATAAACTGTGGAAAATTCTGAAAGAGATGGGACTATCAGACCACCTGACCTGCCTCTTGAGAAACCAGTATGCAGGTCAGGAAGCAACAGTTAGAACTGGACATGGAACAATAGACTGGTTCCAAATAGGAAAAGGAGTACATCAAGACTGTATATTGTCACCCTGCTTATTTAACTTATATGCACAGTAGATCATGAGAAACGCTGGGCTGGAAGAAGCACAAGCTGGAATCAAGATTGCTGGGAGAAATGTAAATAACCTCAGATATGCAAATGACATCACCCTTATGGGAGAAAGTGAAGAGAAACTAAAAAGCCTCTTGATTAAAGTGAGAGAGGAGAGTGAGAAAGTTGACTTAAAGCTCAACATTCAGAAAACTAAGATCATGGCATCTGGTCCCATCATTTCATGGGAAATAGATGGATAAACAGTGGAAACAGTGTCAGAATTTATTTTGGGGGGCTCCAAAATCACTGCAGATGGTGATTGCAGCCATGAAATTAAAAGACGCTTACTCCTTGAAAGGAAAGTTATGACCAACCTAGACAGCATATTAAAAAGCAGAGACATTACTTTGCCAACAAAGGTCCGTCTAGTCAAGGCTATGGTTTTTCCAGTGATCACATATGGATGTGAGAGTTGGACTGTGAAGAAAGCTGAGCGCTGAAGAAGTGATGCTTTTGAATTGTGTTGGAGAAGACTCTTGAGAGTCCCTTGGACTGCAAGGAGATCCAACCAGTCCATCCTATAGCAGATCAGTCCTGGGTGTTCATTGGAAGGACTGATACTGAAGCTGAAACTCCAATACTTTGGCCACCTCATGCAAAGAGTTGACTCATTGGAAAAGACCCTGTTGCTGGGAAGGATTGGCAGCAGGAAGAGAAGGGGACAACAGAGGATGAGATGGCTGGATGGCATCACCGACTTGATGGACATGCTGCTGCTGCTGCTCCTGCTGCTGCTGCTAAGTCGTGTCAGTCGTGTCCGACTCTGTGTGACCCCATAGCGGCAGCCCACCAGGCTCCGCCGTCCCTGGGATTCTCCAGGCAAGAACACTGGAGTGGGTTGCCATTTCCTTCTCCAATGCATGAAAGTGAACAGTGAAAGTGAAGTCACTCAGTCATGTCCGACTCTTCGTGACCCCATGGACTGCAGCCCACCAGGCTCCTCCATCCATGGGATTTTCCAGACAAGAGTACCGGAGTGGGTTGCCATTTCCTTCTCCGTGATGGACATGGGTTTGGGTAGACTCCGGGAGTTGGTGATGGACAGGAAGGCCTAGCGTGCTGCAGTTGATGGGATCGCAAAGAGTCAGACATGAATGAGGGACTGAACTGAAACTATTTTTAGAGCAGGTTAATATATTTGTGATTGGGACAGAGAAATGGTGTTTGGATATTTGCTGTCCTCTGTTACAAATAAATGATTCTATAAAAGTAACCACTGAGCCTTATGTTGTCCACTTCTAAAATGGGTATAAAAATTATATTCACATCTCATGAAGTTTTATGAAAAAATGGATAGATGGCCCAGTATATTAAAAAAAAAAAAGAATAATTTATGTGATGAAATCTAGTTGTGTTCCAAATGAGAATTCAGAGAAAACTTCATAAATATATAAGAATGCTAGGAAATGACCATATCAGCCCAGTATTCTGTATCAGTTTGCAGGGAGTTTTTATTTTTCTAAAGCAATCTTAACTCCTTTTTTGTAATGCATAAAAAATTGAAGACTGTGCCTTTTCATGGTTGTTCTTTGCCTCTGGTTATGAATATAACACTTTTGAATGCTCCAGAATGACAGCCTTAAAACAAAGGGAAAAAAATGTAGTTGCATAGCACATTCAGCTCTAAAATCTGATTTCTGGAAGCTCTTGATGGCCTTTCCACTACTATTAAGTTTATGTTTACCTGGTGAGGAAAACAACCAGTCACTTCAGTCAACCACCTAGTTATCAGGTATTCTAGAGAGGAAAAAATAACAAATTGTATTCAAATGTGTTTTCCCCTTCAAAAATTTCTTTTGCCATGGTAAAAAGTTATTTACCAATTTTGAGAAGCCTATTCATTCTGAGAAATATTATTTCATATACTTACTTGACAGGTGGCTACCAAAAGTAGTATTTGTAACAGAAGAATAGGAATGATCTTTGATGTACTTTTAAAACTAATATATCTCACCCCAGGTTGGGTTTTCATTAAATAAAGTATTTATATTTATCACATTGGATCTATAATTTAGGTCATGTAAATGAGTTTTTGTTGGATACATTAAAGCTATGATTATGAGAGCACACTCTAAAGTTCTTAGTCACTTTACGAGTTTGCCTTCAGATTCTAAATATGTGAACCTTGAAAATTAGCTGAAATTTCTGAGACCTTAACAATGACTGTCTCTCAGTTCAGTTCAGTTCAGTTCAGTTGCCCAGTCGTGTCCGACTCTTTGTGACCCCATGAACTGCAGCATGCCAGGCCTCCCTGTCCATCACCAACTCCTGGAGTCCACCCAAACCCATGTCCATCAAGTCGATGATGCCATCTAACCATCTCATCCTCTGTCGTCCCCTTCTCCTCCTGCCCTCAATCTTTCCCAGCATCAGGGTCTTTTCCAATGAGTCAGCTCTTCGTATCAGGTGGCCAAAGTATCGGAGTTTCAGCTTCAACATCAGTCCTTCCAATGAACACCCAGGACTGATCTCCTTTAGGATGGACTGGTTGGATCTCGTTGCAGTCCGAGGGACTCTCAAGAGTCTTCTCCAATGCCACAGTGCCGGGTAAACTGAGAATGTCCCTTCTTCATGTCCTCACAAGACTCCTTAATTGTTTAGATAATTTCTACTTCATCCAAGAAAATTTCCAAGTGTTTTTGTTGTGGCTGTTTTTGCTTGTTTTGGTTTTGTTTATTTGTTTTGCCCCATACAACTGCTGAGGGGCTTCACCATTGGGTCAACAGTAAAGAACTGCTTGCAATCCAGGAGACACAGATTCAATCTCTGGGTTGGGAAGATCCACTGGAGTAGGGAATGGTGGAATGAGTAGGCCTCATTCCAATATTCTTGCCTAAAAAATCTCATGGACAGAGGAAACTGGTGGCTACAATCCATGGGATCTCAAAGAGCAGGACACAGCTAAGCATCTGAGTGTGCACACCAATCACTGAGATTGCCTGAGGAGAGTTCACAGTGAAAATCTGTTGGATTCCTATAACCATCATAATCTTTCTCAGTGGTTCTTTTTCAACCTCTCATCAACTCCTAATCAAAGTTCTTTTTCAACCTCTCGACAGTTTTGTCCTTGTCTGGTTTCATGACATTAATACATTGTCTGAAGTTCTGCCAAGACACCCATAAGTGACCTTCTTATTTGCCCTCCACCAAATATAGCCTTTTACTTGTTCCCCCGTTCTTTCATATTCTTTCTTAGAGGAGTGTAGAGTACTTCCTAGATTCTCTTAGGTAAATTAGAAGCCTTTTTGGAAACTAGCCAATTTGGTAACTTCATATACTGGTCTCATTCATTACCTTTTTGTGAATGCTCCATCTTTGGTGATGAATGTTAGTATTTAGTGTCTGTACTTGTTGAGGCTACATGCCCCTTGCCGCGTGTCCATAGAGCTCTGCTATCATGGTTCCAGAGAGACTAGGGACATATTTCATTACTTTCTCTTCCAAATGCTGATCATAGATGCTAGTCATCAGTGGCCAGATCCTATCCCTCCAGGACAGTTTGAAAAGCAGAGACAATGATAAAAGCAGCTGGCTTGCCTAAAGTGCACTAATCCCAGATCCACTAACACAGAATCCCGGAAATATTAGCTTACTGAATTTTTCAGCTGTTGGTTCATTCCAACCACTAATGCTGATGTGTAAAAATGCAACACAATATCTATATAAACTTATGTGATTGGTTACTACATTAACTTTACCCATGTTAGTGGGAGGAGCATCAGACCAGAAGTACTCAGAATTGCTTAAGCAGACAGGTAAAGTTTGTCCTTTTAACACACCACAAACTTCCTTGTCTGTCACATGTACTTCCCAAATTTCTCCACAGGCCTAGGCCACATATAAAGTTATATCAGTCATTGGATAGAGCATTTCTAGGCTAAGAAATTAAATTCTTCTTGGTTCTTAGTATCCATAGTGTTTACAAGAAACAAGTATAAATCCTCTGTGGGTTAAATGGAATGCTCAATACAGATATTTATGTGTTCTCACATGTTAAACTGTTCAAATACTACTTAATAATAAAAACTCACCAAACACAGAAGAACACAAAGTTCTATGTATGGTAATCAAAATAATCAACAAATGGGAGTTTTTTAGAGCCTAAAGCTCTCAAAGCCATTCACTTTAAAAGTAGAATATAAGATAACCACATATGAAACATGTAAAAAATAATTTTTATTGAAAATATGGGTAAATAGGACCAGTTACAATGACCAGAAAGAAGAAAAAATAAATCAGTTTCTGGATACAAAACTAATCAGAGACAAATCAATTTATGAATTAAGTCCCAGATTAGTCACAGAGGAATACAAAGTTTAAAAATTGATAATAAATTTAAAAAGACCACTCAGAATAGTTTGGAGGATGAAGACTTGAAACCTGAGAAAATAATTAAATGAGAAGGATGATGGACTGAAAGGCCTAAAAGGAGAAAGCAGTCAATTGGAGATAACTTTTAATACCAGAAAAACATCTTCATGGCAATGTGAGCATGTGCTCTTAACCATCTTCTCTCAAAGTGTCTTCTCTTTTGAAGCCCAAGACCCTCGCCCCCCTCTCCTTAGCTCAGGATGGCATATGAGCCTCAATTGCCTGACTGATTTTAGTCTCATATTTTTATGGAGCTTCCATTTGTACAATGTTTATTTTTTTCCTGTTAATCTGCCTCATGTCAATTGAATTATTAGATCAGCCAGAGAATCTAGAAGGAAAAAAGAAAAAGAAAAGCCTCATCCCTCATAGCAGTCAGGGAAAAATGAAGATTGACATCAAGAGGAAAATATATGACTGAGGGAGATTTTTCAGAAGCATAATGTAAGATTTAGAAAAAATGAAATAGTAACTTTAAAGAGCTGAGAGACAATACTGACACACTAGATTGCTGTATTCAAAATTATTTTGCAATAATAATAGTAAGTGAAAGTGTTAGCTACTCAGTTGTGTCTGACCCTTTGTGACCCCATGCACACTGTATAGCCCACCAGGCTCCTCTGTCCATAGAATTTCCCGGCAAGAATACTGGAGTGGGAAGCCATTCCCTTTTCCAGGGTATCTTCTCAACTCACGGATTGAACACTTTCTCCTGCATTGCAGGCAACTTTTTTTCTGTCTGAGTCACTAGGGAAGCCCCAAAATAGTAAAATATAATGCAAATAACCAAAATCTCTTTTCAAACAAGATAACATCAAAGATATTCTGAGAAATATACTTCAAGAAGAATTAACATATTTCAAGAATCAAAGAAACAAATTGGAAAAAACAGTACATACTTTTAAATAAATATTTGCTGAATAATACAATAATTATGCAAATAATGGTAATGATGATGAAGAGGAGGATGAAAATTAACCAAAATAACAATGAAATTAAGAATAATAATAAATAGAACTGAAATGTTGTATAGAATAAATATGTAAACTAGTTGGAGATGAATAGACTTAGGGTGTTTTTAAAGCCTTTAATTTGGAGGAATGGGAATACCAATTTTGAATTGCTTAACTTTTAAAATACCAATTGTGGTTAATTTCAGGTATTACTGCTAAAAAATATAATTTCCAAACAAACTTGAGGGAAGAAACCAATATATAATAAACAGGCAATATGTATTCAAAGAACATTAGTTTATTATTATTAAAATCATGTACAATTCACCATGTCAACATACTGGAGAAGAGATTTATATAACCATCTCAGTCATTCAAGAAAAAGCATTTGGTAAAATCCAATACACATTTATAATCAAAAATATCAAAACTAGAGATAAATGTTTTATATTCCCATAAAGCTTATTTACCAAAACATAAATTCTTAGAAGTAATAGGAGAGATTTTACAAGCTTTGCTTAAAATAAATAACACAAGCCAATCTCCTATCTATAAAAATATAAAAAACAATTAACAACTTAATTTAAATGAATATATGACTATAATATCAACAAAAGTTTAAAGTATTTGAGTATTTCTAACAAAAGACTCTCAGAAACTTTAAAAATTATATTATAGTATTTTATAGAATAATATTACAAATAAATTAAATTATTGAAAAATAAGCCATGCTGATGTATAGGGAAGCATATCAGTTCTTAGCACATTAAACTCAGATTCAACACAGTTCTAATGAAAATCTCAGTACATGTTGTTGCAAGAAATTTGACAAAATAATTCTAGCATACATATAAATGTGTGAATAATTAAGAATTGTCAGTGCACAACAAAAGAAGATCAAAGAGGGAGATTTTTCTTTCCAGATTTCAATGGTTATAATAAAACTATATTAATTAGGATAATATGATGTTGATGAACAGAATGAGGCATAAAACAAGTGAAAAAGTACAGTTTAGAAACAGATAAGAACACATGAGGAAATAAGAAATTGGGTAAAGCTAGCACTATTGGTTAATAGAGAAAATATCTGGCATCACTTTAAAAATAGAGAAAAATTAGTTGTTTCCAAATTAAAAACAATAGTAAAACTGGAAGTTTTCCTTGTAGTATATGACAATATACTAAACTTAAATATGAAAAGAAGAATTACAAACAGTTTTAAACACATTAGATTATTTTTATAAACTTGGGGAAATGTGTGTTTTTAAAGAAGACTTTAAAAACAACAGGAAGAAAAGATTTATGAGTAGAGAAATCTTAAAATTAAAATTTTAGGTTCTTGGAAAAGACTGTAAGTAGAGGAAACAGGCCGGTCACAAATGAGAGTAACTGAAGTCCCACAGCCGTGACGCACGGCATCTGAAAGTGCAGGCCTGTCCCTTTACTTTGGGTGCTGTTACAAACTTACATGCCACAGAATTTCTTAAGGAAAGAAGCTTTGCAGAACAAAATTATAACATTACATTAGGATCCTGTAAATGTACTTTGATTCTTCTACATTCTGGTGTCCATTGACTTAGTCTGAGTTGAAATTAAACTAAGATTCTAGATTATCGACTTGATTCTGGCCTCAGTCTTTCAAATCTAAATTTGTTTGGTATAGATCATTTTAATATGAATCAAAGTAAAACTATAGCTTTATTATTTTTCTTCCCAAGAGATCCATCATTAATTAGTGACCGAATAAACTATGCATATTTGACTTTTCTTGAAATCTGATGGTCATCTTTTCCCTATTTGTCATCTTGCAATGACTCTATGTTTACTCTGGCTTTTAAGCATCTGCAGGTGAAGCAGATGTGTGGTTCAAAATCTTAGTTATGTTAATAAAACACAGTGTCATGCCTCAAGTAGACACAGGTTATGTGGGGATATTGATGTCTTCAGCTCTTTGTCAGTCAGACAGGGACTGAGGTAATTGGAACCTTCTGGACAGTACCCGTTAGTTATAGCAGATTTATCACCTTACCCTGGCATGCTATAACCAATTGTACAAATAATATTTACAATATGTGTCATAAAAGGAGAAAAACTGGAAAACAGTATGCTGGACCAGCATTTATCTCACAGGTAACTGGTACTCACATATATTGCTGAGATCAAGGAGACCATTGTTATTGTAATGCAGTCCCAGGCATTTCTGAGTGTGAGAGGGCAAGAAAAGATTTTTTTTTTCCTTACTCCTGTCTATTCTTTGAATAAAGTGTGAAAAAATAGTGTCTTCAAGGACACCCTCAGATGTGTTCTGGGAGACACACAATTAATACAAAAAGAAAAACTGAATAATTTTTAATATTCTTCCTCTACATTGTGACAAATTGCTTCTAACTCTTGGATGCCATTTGGGGTTGGCCAGTCTTAGATCCAGGTTAACACATGTCAGCTGTCAATCTCATGAGAATATATTTAGCTGCTTAAGTCAGTGGAGTTACTACAAATTTTCTAGCAATTGCTAAAATTTCTATTTCAGTTGCTACAATTTAAGCTCGCTGCAAATTTGTCTTCTGCGTTCCTTTTTAAGAATCCTTGTAACCACTAGTAGCAACATTATCCAATTTATCACTGATTCTTACATCACATTCTCATGTTATTTCAAGGCCAGTTTGATTCCAGAGGTCCACAGGCATTTGACCACGAAGAGAACCATTAGATTTTTCTTTTTATTAAAGCAGTTCTACCTCATACAAATAAAACTATTTTTATATATTTTACTTTGTAAGAGAAGTTCCTAGGCTTTTAATGTGCACCAAAGATTTTTAGTTTACTTTTTTAAACCCTATTCTTTTTCAACCCTTCTCCTAATTTTTCTATAGAGTACCAATGGGAAAATGGATTCAATTACGTAAGTGAGTATGCACCATGTGCAAATATTCAAAGAACTAAAATTTTGGTGGTCACAGGCCTACAACTACAAAACTGCTGCTGCTGCTGCTGCTACTAAGTCGCTTCAGTCGTGTCCGACTCTGTGCGACCCCATAGACGGCAGCCCACCAGGCTCCCCCGTCCCTGGGAGTCTCCAGGCAAGAATGCTGGAGTGGGTTGCCATTTCCTTCTCCAGTGCATGAAAGTGAGAAGTGAAAGTGAAGTCACTCGGTCGTGTCCGACTCTTAGCGATCCCATGGACTGCAGCCTACCAGGCTCCTCCATCCATGGGATTTCCCAGGCAAGAGTACTGGAGTGGGGTGTCATTGCCTTTTCCGAACTACAAACTGCTGCTAAGTGGCTTCAGTCGTGTCCGACTCTGTGCAACCCCATAGACGGCAGCCCACCAGGCTCCGCCGGCCCTGGGATTCTCCAGGCAAGAATACTGGAGTGGGTTGCCGTTTCCTTCTCCAAACTAAGGTCACACAAATACCCTTGATGTCCTTCTCTACCACAGGCAGACTCTGTCTTGCTATGAGCTCTGTTGTTTTGAATTATCATTAGTTCATATGATTAGAGGAACTACCTCACCTATCCATCAAGGGCCTTAGTGCACTTTCTCCATTTATCACTCTCCTATCTTTTGATGGGGCTTCCCTGGTGGTTCAGTGGTAAAGAATCTGCCTGCCAATGCAAGAGACACAGGTTCGATCCCTGGGTTGGGAAGATGCCCTGGAGAAAGGAATGCCAACCCACTCCAGTATTCTTGCCTAAGAGATTGCATGAGCAGAGGAGCCTGGTGGACTGTAGTCCATGGGGTTGCAAAGAGACAACTTAGTGATTAAGTTGTCATAGTCAACTTAGTCTAATAATAATAACATGTCAAAATAATAACATGGTTGGTAGCCTTACCTTTTGTTGTTGTGTAGCCATGTTCTTTAATTCTGTATTAACACAGAACTTTATAGTACAGCATCATTGATACATAAAATCAATATGTATACTTAATTTCATTTGCATTATTTCTTTGTATTCCTTCTTTCATGTCTACTCTTTGTATCATATTCCTTCGTCTCAAAAACACTTTTTAATGTCTGGAGACAGACTTTTCCTCCTGTAAACCATGTCCTTATATTTATTCCATGTCACTGTGCCAGATAATATCTGGAAGGGAAGCATGGGACCCCTGCCATGTGTGGGGGTGTCCACCACACTTTCATGATTCTTTATCAAACTCCTGCTTAAAACTGAAGTTTTCCTCTTTTGTGAGCTCTGACTACGTGGTGGCATTTCAATTTAAAAAACTTCAAACCCATGTTCTACACATTATTCCTCAACATATTTTATCCTTAAATAATCCACTCCTTTTTTTTGGTGTCTTGTTCTGAAATAGTACTGACATCTTTTTAGTTATACAAGGTGGTGGTTTAACATCCTTGCCCTGTTGATAAACTTCAGCCCTTATAAGAATGTATTGCTCCTCATCAGATCAGGGTGGGACCACAAAGGAGGAGTCGCATTTCATAAGCTAAGCTAAGCTAAGCTAAGTCGCTTCAGTCGTGTCCGACTCTGTGCGATGCTATAGACGGCAGTCCACCAGGCTCCACCATCCCTAGGATTCTGCAGGCAAGAATACTGGAGTGGGTTGCCATTTCCTTCTCCAGTGCATGAAAGGGAAAAGTTAAAGTGAAGTCGCTCGGTCATGTCTTCATAGTTGTATAATATTTTTCTTATTAGAATCTAAATCAGACCACTGAGGTTCTTTATAATATACAATACGTGAAAATTATTTTGGAATCATAACATTCTTCTTGCTTGACCCAATGACAAATATAACATCAGTGATTTATTGTACTTTAATTCATTTTAGAGTAATATCTAGTTAAGTTGAAACTTTTGCTTTTTCTTTTCATGAAAAGACTAGCACACATATTTTTTCTCTAAGAAAAAGAAAACGTAAAGAATTATAAAATATAACCAATAATATTATTTGGCCACTCTACAATTCCAGTTCTCCAATTCATTCCCACAGTGTGTCTTGTCTAGAAAATGCATAAAGTCTTCCTCTGTTATCTATTTTTCCTATCTCCCCTATAGGGACTGATGATGTTTCAGTTCCCAAGCCAAGAGCAACAATGAAAACAAAATTGCCAATGTCTTTTTTTTTTTTTAATTCCAATTTTCTTTTCCAGTTATTTAATTTTCTGCTTGAACTAACCCCAGTCAACTTTCTCAGTCTTATCTTTTTCTAATTCCTTTAATGAATCCTAAGACCTGTCTAAATCAAGATGATTTTTATGTATGCTTATGCTTTCAGATCTCCATTTTTATTTTTTTTTCTACAAAGATACTCTTTGGTCTTGACTCATCTCCCAGACTACACATTCCACTTACACTTTAGAATCTCTGTCAACTGACACAAAGTATTTCTTGATCCCTCAAGACCTGTGCTAAAGAAGTTACTTCTTGCTCTAAGTTAAAAAAAAAAAGACTGACTTTTAACTCATGACTCACACTTTTCTATCCTATGTTATGTTTATGACCATCTCTCATTAAATATTTTAGATTTTGACATCTGAGAAAAGATACTTGTATCTGAATAACATGTATATTTCTCATAGTATACATTGTAAAGTATTTTGTATAATGCAATTGTATTTCTAAAAAGCATGGAAGTAGATATTTCAGTTAATTGACTGAGATCAAAAGTCTTTTCTTTTATTCTTTTCTTTTTTTTAATAAATTTATTTATTTTAGTTGGGTGCTAATTACTTTACAATATTGTAGTGGTTTTTGCCATACATTGACATGAATCAGCCATGGGTTTACATGTGTTCAGAAAATGATTAAAAAGCAAAGGAAAAACAACTGAAAATATCTTGATTTGTTTCAAATATAGAGAGGGATAAAGATTCACCAGACAAAAACAAAAATATAATTAGTAAATTAACTAGTTACATAATTTTAAAATAATAAATGAGTTTTATGACTGCTTATTAATTATAAAAAGACAAACTGACCATGATTTTATGTGAATGCAAGATAGATATTGTATGTTCCCTCATATCTAACCCTGGTTTCAATCTACTATAGAGTAATGGAAGGCTCAAGATTTATCAGGGCCAAATTTACTTTGTATTACACAATGAATTTTGGCCATAAAAGAGAATAACAAGTATTTCTGCAGAGATGAGTAAATTAAAATTACTTACTCATAAAATATGGTTGACAAATAATGTGGTTTAGTTCTCCTACTTGCTTGTTTGACTCCTTAGTAGGAAACTGAATTGGTCACATAATACATTAGACGTTTGTTGATAGTTCTTTTATGAGAGCAAGCAGTAATCAAGAGAAAAAATTTCATCTTGATAATGTCACTGATTTTGTAGGCAAAGAAATTCTCACAGCTTTTGTTAGACTGTGAACAATGAATTATTTTAAATATTACCACTGTATATACTATTTATTTACAAAAAATAAACATTTGAACAGAGCCAAAATGTGCATAGTCGGAGCATACAACTCAGTATGGTTCTGAGGGCAGACTGCAGAAACTAGATTTATCTCCACTTTGTTTTTTTTCCCTTGAAGCTCTCTTATGCACTCCTACTGTGGAAACATGGTACCAACACAGCCATGATATTTAAAATCATCTGTGTCAAAGCCTCCTGTATTAAATATCAGTAGTTAGATGTGACTCTAGTTGCCCGCATTAGTCATATATTGTCTGAAGATATGTTAGTAAAACATCTGTTTTCAGTTTAGTCCCTTGATCAACTAATTTTCTGGCTGAAGGAGCTCAGCCACACAGAACCAGCTCATAGTCTCCACAGAGAAGGCGCCATCCATCACTGCCAGTAATGCATCCCCTCTTGGCCACCCACATCTTTATTATCTGTACTCCTCTTCATTTCATCACCCTTGTGCTCAGTTCTTCTGAGTATGATGTCATTTTCATCTATTGACATGCATCTCCCAGATGGATATACACCATTCAGTCAATGCTGAAAACCTTAGAATATTGCTTTCACTAAGCATAAAGCCTAATTTGACTCGTTTGCTGTTTCTCTAAGAACCAGTAAAAATTCCCCCTATTTCCCCCTTACATTAGCAATATCTTTGATTCATAACGTCTTCCTGAAAAATTATGTAGAATTCATCCAGTCTGTGACTATTGCATGTGTGCTTCCATAAAATTTAAGATTTTGTGCAAACTGCTCAGTTTCCCACTTCTTTTGAATCCTAACAGATTCATCTATTCTTAAAATTATATTTATTCTGTGAAAGCATGACACTTTAAAAATAGCTATTATGCCTTTCTATAATAATACTAATTGGTGTGAAGTGGTGCTAGTGGTAAAGAATTTGCCTGCCAATGCAGAATATGTAAGAGACACAAGTTCAATCCCTGGGTGAGGAAGATCCCCTAGAGGAGGAAATGGCAACCCTCTCCAGTAATGTTGTCTGGGAAATCCCATGGGCAGAGGAGCCTGGCAGGCTAGTCCATAGTGTCACAAAATCAGACACAATTTAGCAAGTAAACAACAATAAGCCTACATAAACAGAGTGTTTTGGAAGAACAACTTGGTATAATTTTGCCCACCCATTCAGACTTCATGAGTCTAGGTATTTTAGGTAAGACTCTTACACAGAATAAACTTATATTTTGATTAGTGTGCAAATTCAAAAGCAAAAGATTTAAACTCTTTTATAAATATTGACATGAATGGTATGCTTAGTTTCCTATTTTCAGAAGGTCTTAAGTTATTTCATGTGTGTTTTACATATATCATTTCATATATATTTTTTCTGCTCTTTTGTACTAATTTTGGTATTTATAAAGGTTCTGATTTGTTCAAATCATTACCATATAGTAATATATTTCATTATGCCCTTAGTCTTATTTTTAATTAAATAGGTTCCTACATTTTATTTTATTATCTTCACATGATATCCTTGACTTTCACTGATCACCTGTGTGATCATCAATGAGGTTATTTTATTTTCTCACCTTTCTACTTTTATGGAATTTATAAAATTTATATATTATTGGCTTATTATTTTCCCATCTTTCATTCTGGTAACTATAGTTAAATATATTTATTACTGAGCTGTATTACAAATTTCATTATTGTAACATCCCTTAAAATTGGAGGATAGTTTGTCTGAAGTTTAAAATTTTGCTAATATTTTGCTCTTTGTGGTTCTTAAAACACTATTTCACTGTTGTCTTCTTTTGTATGTTGTAAAAAAACTGATATTGACCTGATTTTTCTCTATAAGAAACAATAATTTTACTTGGATGTTTTGCATTTTCCCCTGTGAATTTACAGTCTAACAGTTTTACAGTGATATGTCTTAAAATTGTTAATCATGGTAGAACCTTCCTACTTAAACACTGAAACTTTCAATATAGAGATTAAAACTAAAATTAATAGTTTTAAATATTACTTCCACCCCCCCTTGTTTTGCTTGTTCTTCTTTGAGATCTCTCAATTGCATTTTGAATTAGGGTTAGGTTTAGGGTTAGAGGGCTTCTGTGAGAGCGCAGCTGGTAAAGAATATGTCTACAATGCAGGAGACCCCTGTTTGATTCCTGGGTGGGGAAGATCCACTAGAGAAGGGATAGGCTACCCACTCCAGTATTTTTCAGCTTCCATCGTGGCTCAGCTGGTAAAGAATGATCCTTGGGTTGAGAAAATCCCCTGGAGAAGGGAAAGGCTACCCACTTCAGTATTCTGGCCTGGAGAATTCCATGGACTGTATAGTCCTTGAGGTCTCAGAGAGTCGGACACGGCTGAGTGACTTTCACTTTCACTTAGGGTTAGAGTCTGAGTGTTCTAAATATTTCACTTACTTACTCATTTTTTTGTGCATATTGTTTCTATTTCTTCCCAGTGAGACATTGCTTCCTGACCTTTTTATAACTCTGTCTTCCTTCTTTGTTTTGAACTGGTGAATTTCTTCAGTGAATATTCTCAGTTATCTTTTCATATCTTACTGTTATTATTTTTAAAATGAATTTTAAAAATTGCTGATCCATTGTGCACTTTCTTACTTACAATAGCTAGTTTAAAGATATTTATAGTAGAGCATTTTTTTTTCAGTTTTCTTCCTGCTAGCTTAGTGTTTTCATTACATGAAAATTTTGCTCCTCAGTTTTTCTGTCTTATATCATTTTTATGGTTGATTTCTGACTTTTCCCATTTATTATATGTGCGTAAAGTTTCATTAGAGACACTAACAATTATTTCTATAAATGATATGAATTGTTTCATTAGTTAAGTTTCTTGTTACAGGATTAAGTCTGCATATGTACTCAGTTGCTCAGTCATGTCTGACTCTTTGTGACCTTATGGACTATAGCCCAGCAGGCTTCTCTGTCCTTGGGATTCTCCAGACAAGAAAACTGGAGTGAATTTCCATTTCATCCTCTGGGGGATCTTCCCAACCCAGGATCGAACCAGTGTCTCCTGAGGCTCCTGCATTGCAGATAGATTCTTTACCACTGAGCCACCTGGGAAGCCCACACTGAAGAGCATTTATTTCAATAAAATATTTCATTAGGAACAACTTTGATTTTTTAGTACTGTGGTGCTCTTGTTTCTGTAAGACTTTTATTTATACTACTTTATTTTCCTTTTCCTCTGTACAAAATCAACTCTCCTGTGCAAGTTGCTTCCCTTCCACCAGCACTGCCATCCTAAGGCTGCCCTCTGACCCCATCCACAGTTGAGAACATATATCAACTTTCCAGTAACCATTGCTGTGCTCTACTAAATCTTGCTCCTTTTCTCATTATTTTCCATTCACCATAGGAATGTTCTTTTTTGGTGATGATATCTGTGCCTGCAACCACTAGAATACCACTGCACTCATCTTTTTGCCTACTGGGTTCTCTGCTCTGTTCTAAAGGCCTGCTTCAGGAGTTTCTTTCATTTATGTGTAAGCTGAAGGTCAATGGAATCTCTGTCTACTTATCCTTCTGTAGATGTGAATTGCAGCTGGATTTATTTTCTCTTACTGTTGAATGCTATAGTTTTCAAGGATGTGGATGGCAGTTTATGTAACATAGTAACTTATGTTACTGTCATCTCTGATGACTCAGATGGTAAAGAATATGCAGGAGACTGGGGTTTCATCTCCAGGTCAGGAAGAAACCCTGGAGGAGAGAATGACAACCCACTCCAGTATTCTTGCCTGGAGAATTCCATGGACAGAGCAGCCTGGCTGGCTACACTTTATGGGGTTGCAAAGAGTCAAATACCACTAAGTGAATAACACACTACATCCTAGGAAAACATCTATCCATCATTGTTTGTTATGAGGGGAGAGGTAGGAGGGATGATATCTGGATAGTTTTATTAAATCTTAGCAATAATTTATGCAATTGAAAGATATAAATTAAGTTATATAAAAGGTTAAAGCAGGTTTAAAGCCACAAAAGATATGTTTCAACTTTTATATTATAGCCTTTTAAAATTTTTGCAATACACAATTGTTTCTAGTTGTACATTAAACATTTTTATTTCAGATACAACATGATGTCTGTTGCATTACCTTCATATCACACACTTTGTAAATTATTGTTCTTAACAAGTAATATACTGCCTATAAAAGACAACAAGATTTGCCATGTTAAATTGTGTCTCTCTGGCATAAGGATAATTTTAGACTTGTTACCAGAAGTGAGGATCAGGCTGCTTGCTACTCTAAAGTCAATAGGCAAGGTTAATGGAAAAGAAACTTTGCTTTTTTTCAGAGGCCGGTAATGGGTGATGTGTGTGGTGGTGGTGGTGGTGGTTGTCGGAGGGTGGAGAGGTTCCTGTTCAAAGGCTGACTCTCCCACACTGACAATCATTGGCCATAAATTTTATAGAAAAAGGGAGAGAAACGTATAGTCAGCTCTGTTAGTCACCTTGAAATTATTCATGCAGTGGTCTGATCAGCATCATCACTTTTAAGTACCTTTTTATTCTTCAGTTCCAGGGTCAGTTTGTTCCCATTTCTTTGAAGCCAGCTCTTGAAATATGGCAGCTTATGTCACAGTTGCAGCCTGGTCATCTTACTTCTTCCAGCTGATGGGGCTTTTAGACTCTATAAGACAGCTCATAGGATATGGCTCAGGATATTATCTATAGCCCTTGTTGTTCAGTAGGTAAATGACTCTTTGATACCCCATGGACTGCAGCACACCAGGCTTCACTGTCCTTCAATATCTCCCAGAATTTGTTCCAACTCATGTCCATTGCATCGGTGATATTATCTAACCATCTCATCCTCTGTCACCCTCTTCTCCTTTTGCCTTCAGTCTTTCCCAGCAATAGGATCTTTTCCAAAGAGCTGGCTCTTTGCATTAGGTGGCCAAAGTATTAGAGCTTCAGCTTCATCATCAGTCCTTCCAATGAACATTCAGGGTTGATTTCTTTTAGGATTGACTAGTTTGATCTCCTTGCAGTCCAAGGGACAATCAAGAAGCTCCTCCAGCCCAAAGTTTAAAAGCGTAGTTCTTCAGGGCTAAGCCTTCTTCATGGTCCAACTCTCACATCTGTTCATGACTACTGGAGAAACCAAAGTTTTGACTATATGGACTTGCGTCAGCAAAGTGATGTCTCTGCTTTTTAAGACACTGTCTAGGTTTGCATTGCTTTCCTTCCAAGGAGCAAGAGTCTTTTAATTTCACAGCTGCATTCACCATTCCCTTGAAAAGGAACTAAATGTCCTTGACTTTCCTTGATGACTAAATATTGTTAGTTAGTCTTGTTTAACTTTTTTCTTTTGTTTCTTCACTTTCTCACTTCTCTGATTAAATTTTTTCTTTGGCTAAAGTTTTTCCACAGACAAAAGGCAGGCTGAAGGTATGGGGTGGGGGCAAGGATCAGAGGGCCCTGTTCTATTTCAGGCTGATTATTTTTAAGAAACAACAGACATAGGAACATCTTTGAAAATAAAGTTACCCTTTTGTCAGAGATATTTATATTTATAAGAGAAATCTCCATTTGTAAGGGTATTTTCTTTTCTTCTAGGTAGAGAATACTTAATTCTCTAGAAAGTCTTTATCAAAGGAGAAGGCAATTATCTAAATCTGCATATCAATTCAACCTTTTAAAATGTTTTCTTTTGATAGCCTTCCTTAACTGCCCTCCTCCCCCAACATTTCTTTTGTTTTTAGCTGGAGATAGTACTTCTGATGGTGTGTGTGTGTGTGTGTGTGTGTGTGTGTGTGTGTGTGTGTGTATGTTAGCTGCTCAGTCCTGTCTGACTATTTGGGACCCCATGGACTGTTGCCTGGCAGGCTCCTCTGTTCACAGGATTTCCCAGGCAAGAATACTGGAGTGGGTAGCCATTTCCTTCTCCAGGGAATCTTCCCCACCCAGGGATCATACCTGGATCTCCTGCATTGCATGTGGATTCTTTACCATCTGAGCCACCAGGGAAGGCCACTTATGATGTTTGCTTGGGCTAATTTGGATAGTTACTAAGTTTTCTTGGTTATCTCTCCTGTCCACAGGTAATACACATGTCATTAAGCTTGTTTGTTTTGCTCTTGTTGATCTTTTATTACAGGTGGTCTCAGCCTAGAGGAAAGTTATTTTACATACCCTCCGATTACAGCTCTGAATAACAACTGATTTTTTGGTTATTCTCAGACATCATTTGTCTGCCAGGACACTTCTCCTTGCTTTCCTTCAGAGTACATGTGATTGGTATTCTTGTCCATTTCATATCTTTTATAATAAATATTTTCACAGGAAGATATTTTAGTAATATCTGTTTGTTGAGAAAGTGAATAAAATTAGATATACTGCCTTACTCAACTGAATTCTAGCTATTCTTCTTTCTCTGTCCAGGAAAATTAAATAATATTGAGCTGAAAAACAGGTCCATAGAAAGAGGCACATGAACTCATACACGCAAAACCTTTTTGGATGTGCTTATTTTACGGTTTCTGTGTGCTCACTAAGTTGTGTCTGACTTTGTGACCCATGGACTGTAGCCGACCAGACTCCTCTGTCCATGAAATTTCCCAGGCAAGAACACTGGAGTGAGTTGCTATGACCTCTTCCAGTGGACCTTCCTGACCCAGGGATAGAACCCATGTCTCTTGCATCTCCCTCATTGACAGGTGGATTCTTTACCACTGAGTCACTGGGGAAGCTCCATTTTACCTAACCAAAGTAAAATTATTATAATAGTAGAAGTAATAGTATAGAGTTTTTCTAACAATGGCATTAGATAATATTTGATTTCAAAATAATACTATAAGAATATTTTAAAAAGCAGTTAACACAGCCACATGAGGCAAGGCAAGATGGTGGAAAAGAAAGATGTGTGCTCATCTTCTCCTCTGAGAACTCCAAAATTGCAACTTGCTGCTGAACTACCACTGACAGGAGAATGTTGGATTCCACCAAAAAAAATACCTGATGTCCAAGGGCAAAGGAGAAGATGGCAGGAGGGGTGACATTGCATTTAGAATAAAAGCCCATACACACCAGAGATGCTCAGAGAGCCCCCCAAAAAACCTTGTGTGCACCAGGACCCAGAGACCACCCCCCCAAGAGACTGGTCAGACCTGCCTTTGAGTGTTTGAGGATCTCCTGTGGGTAGAGGGATGGGTCAGCAGTGGCCTGCCACTGAGACAGGGGCTCTGGCTGCAGCATACCTGAAAGACGCTGTGTGTGAGCCCCACCAAAGAGCCACAAAGCAGACAACCCACAAACTGGAGAACAATTAATACCAAAGAAGCTCTCCCACTGTTGTGATAGTTCTAGGGCCCACAGCAGATTTCCCAGCCTGGGGATCTGCAAAGGGACTGAGAACCCCTAGGGAATTTGACTTTGAAGGCCAATGGGATTTGATTGCAGAACTTCCACAGGCTAGGGAAAACACTCTTGGAGGGCGCAAACAAAACCTTGTGTGCACCAGAACCCAGGAGAAAGGAGCAGTGACCCCACAAAAGACTGAGCCAGACTTGCCTGTGAGTGTCCAGGAATCTCCTGTGGAGGCTTGGGTCTACAGTGGCCTGCTGCATGATCAGGGACACTGAATACAACAGTCCTGGCAGAACCCCTTTTGAAGGAGGTTTCCATTACCTCCATTACCCCTACCATAGTTTGGGCTCAGGCCAAATTACAGGGAGGGAAGACAGCCTCACCCATCAACAGGAAATTGGATTAAAGATTTACCGAGTATGGCCCTACCCATCAGAGCAAGAAGCAGATTCCCCCACAGCCAGTCCCTCCCATATGGAAACTTCCGCAAACCTCTTATCCTCACCCATCAGATGACAGACAGAATGGAAACTACAATTACTGAAAACTAACCAAACTGATCACTTGGAACACAGCGTTGTCTAACTCAATGAAACTATGAGCCATGCCATGTAGGGCCACCCAAAATGGATGGGTTATGGTGAAGGGTTCTGACAAAACGTGGTGCACTGGAGAAGGAGATGACAAACCACTTCAGTATTCTTGCCTTGAAAACCCAATGAATGGTATGAAAAGGCAAAAAGATATGACACTGAAAGATGAACTCCCCAGGTCAGTAGGTGCCCAACATGCTACTGGAGAAGAGTGGAGAAATAGCTCCAGAAAAAATAAAGATGCTGAACAAAAGTGAAAACAATGCCCAGTTGTGAATGTGACTGGTGATGGAAATAAACTCCAGTGTTGTAAAGAACAATATTGCCTTGGAACCTATAATGTTAGGTCCATAAAACAAGGTAAATTGGAAGCAGTCAAACAGGAGATGACAAGAGTGAACAATGACATTTTAGGAATCAGTGAACTAGAATGTACTGGGATGTGCGAATTTAATTCAGATGACCATTATATCTACTATTGTGAGTAATAATCCCTTAGAAGAAATGAAGTAGCCCTCATAGTCAGCAAAAGAGTCTGAAATGCAGTACTTCAGTGCTGTCTCAAAAAAGATTAAATGACCTCTGTTCATTTCCAAGGCAAATGATTCTTCATTAAAGTAATGCAAGTCTATGCCCCAACCACTAATGCCAAAGAAGCTGAAGTTGAATGGTTCTATGAAGATCAACAAGACCTTCTAGAAATAACACCAAAGGGGGAAAAAAAAAAAAAAGATGTCCTTTTCATTATAGGGAACTGGAATGCAAAAGTAGGAAGTCAAGAGATACCTGGAGTAAAGGCAAGTTTGGCCATGGAGTACAAAATGAAGCATGGCAAAGGATAACAGAGTATTGCAAAGAGAACACACTGGCATAGCAAACACACTCTTCCAACAACATGAGAGACAACTCTATACATGGACATCACCATATGGTAAATACCAAAATCAGATAGATCATATTCTTTGCAGCCAGAGATGGAGAAGCTCTATACTTTCAGCAAAAACAAAACCAGGAGCACCTGTGGCTCATATCATAAACTCATTATTGCAAAATTCAGACTCGAAGAAACAGGAAAGCCACTAGGTCATTCAGGTATGATATAAATCAAATGGAAGTGACAAATAGATTCAAGGGATTAGATCTGATAGACAGAGTGCCTGAAGAACCATGGACAAAGGTTTATAACATTGTACAAGAGGTGGTTACCAAAAACATCTCTAAGAAGAAGAAATGCAAAAAGGCAAAATGGTTTTCTGAGGAAGCCTTACAAATAGTTGAGAAGAGAAGAGAAGTGAAAGGCAAAGGAGAAAAAGAAAGATATATCCATCCAAATGCAGTGTTCCAAAGAATACCAAGGAGAGAGATGAAAGCTTTCCTAAGTGATCAATGCAAAGAAATAGAAGGAAACAATAGAATGGGCAAGACTAGAGATATTTTCAAGAAAATTGGAGATACCAAAGGAATATTTCATGCAAAAATGAGCACAACAAAAGACAGACTGTATGGACCTAAAGAAACAGAAGATATTAAGAAGAGGTGGCAAGAATACATGGAAGAACTACAAAAAAAAAGATCTTCATGACCCAGATAACCACGATGGTGTGATCACTCACCTAGAGCCAGACATCCTGGAGTATGAAGTCAAGTGGGCCTTAGGAAGCATCACTATGAGTAAAGCTAGTGGAAGTGATGGAATTCCAGTTGAGCTATTTCAAATCCTAAAAGATGATGCTATGAAAGTGTTGTACTCCATATGCCAGCAAATTTGGAAAACTCAGCAGTGGCCACAGGACTGGAAAAGGTCAGTTTTCATTCCAATCCGAAAGAAAGCTAATGCCAAAGAATGTTCACACTACACGCACAATTGAACTAATCTCACACTCTAGGAAAGTAATGCTCAAGATTCAACAAGTCAGTCTTGAATAGTACATGAACTGAGAACTTCCAGATGTTCAAGCTGGATTTAGAAAAGGCAGAGGAACCAGAGACCAAATTGCCAACATCTGCTGGATCATAGAAAAAGCAAGAGAATTCCAGAAAACACATTTACTTCTGCTTCATTGGCTATACTAAAGCCTTTGACTGTGTGGATCACAACAATCTGTGGAAAATTCTTAAAGAGATGGGAATACCAGACCACCTTACTTGCCTCTTGAGAAGTCTGTGTGCAGGTCAAGATGCAACAGTTAGAGCTGAACAAAGAACAATGGACTGGTTCCAAATTGGGAAAGGAGTATGTCAAGGCTGTATATCATTATCTTGCTTATTTAACTTTTATGCAGATTATATCATGTGAAATGCCGGACTGCATGAAGCACAAGTTACAATCAAGATTGTCAGAAGCAATATCAATAACCTCAGATAGACAGATGACACCACCCTTATGACAAAAAGTGAAAAGTAACTAAAGAGCCTCTTGATGAAAATGAAAGGGGAGGGTGAAAAAGTTGGCTTAAAACTCAACATTCAAAAAATGAAAATCATGGCACTGGTCCTATCACTTCACGGCAAATAGAAGAGGAAACAATGGAAACAGTGAGAAACTATTTTTGGGGGGGGCTCCAAAATCACTGTAGATGGTGACTGCAGCCATGAAATTAAAAGACCCTTGCTCCTTGGAAGACAAGCTATGACCAAACTAGATACACATTAAAATTAGAGACATTACTTTACCAACAAAAGTCCGTCTAGTCAAAGCTATGGTTTCTCTAGTAGTCATGTATGGATATGAGAGTTGGACCATAAAGAAAGCTGAGCACTGAAGATCGGATGCTTTTGAACTGTGGTGTTGGAGAAGACTCTTGAGAATCCCTTGGACAGCAAGGAGATCACACCACTCAATCGTAAAGGAAATCAGACCTGAATATTCATTGGAAGGACTGATGCTGAAGCTGATGCTCCAATACTTTGGCCACCTAATGTGAAGAACTGATTCAATGGAAAAGTCCGTGATGCTGGGCAAGATTGAAGGCGGAGTTATAAGGGGCGACAGAGGATGAGGTGGTTGGATGACATCACCAACTCAATGGACATGAGTCTGAGCAAGATCCGTGTGTTGCTGATGGACAGGGAAGCCTGGAGTGCTCCAGTCCATGGAGCTGCAAAGAGTCAGACATGACTGAGCTATTGAACTGAACTGAAAGCAGTCACCTGTATACAGGTTATGCAATACACATTAAATGGATACTTAAGGCTACAGAAGGCAATATAAGCTCTATAAACACATTTCTGGAACTTCTAAATTTAATACCTCAAATTATAAATATTCTCATCTCTTTTAGCTTCTACTCATTAGCAAATCTCCTCTGATTTATTACATTATGTAGTCTCAGTATTTCCTATATATCAGTTTTTTTGTTTGTGTGTGAGCTTGATTTGGAATTGTTAAAAGGTAAACTGGGGCAAGGGCTTCCTGGGAAATTCAGCTGATAAAGAATCCACCTGCAATGCAGGAGACACCGTTTTGATTCTTGGGTCTGGAAGTTTCCCTGGAGAAGGGATAGGCTACCCACTCCAGTATTCTTGGTCTTCCCTGGTGGCTTAGAGGGTATTCACCTGCAATGTGGGAGACATGGGTTCTTTCCTTGGGTTAGGAAGTTTCCCTGGAGGAGGGCATGGCAACCCACTCTTATATTCTTGCCTAGAGAATTCCATGGACTAGGAGCCTAGCAGGCTACAGTCCATAGGGTTGCAAAGAGTCAGACCCAGCTGAGCAACAAAGCACAGCACAGAAAACTGAGGCATATTAAAATGTTAAGAGATTGTTTGAGCTAGGCAAATTTGAATCAGGTAGTGCCAAACTGGAAGTGTTTAAGAGCCCTCCACCAATAATGCAGGGAGAAATTTTATAAAGATAAGGTGGAAGTAATTAAGAAAATCATTGATTGTCCATAGCTTAAAGTCTTGTTTGTAATTCATAACCTTGACAGACTTACAGGCTTAGATTTTGGTTTGCCTATATAGGTGTCCACAGCATTAGAGCTACTTTGATCTAATGGCTACTTCTTTACTTAATTTAACAAAATTTGCATCAAAGAACTTGAAGCTCAGACATCACTGACTCAATGGACATGAGTTTGAGCAAGCTCCAAGAGCTGCTGTTGGACAGGGAACCTGGTGTGCTACAGTCCATGGGATCGCAAAAAGTTGGATATGACTGAGTGACAGAAATGAACTGAACTGAGTTCAGAAATATTTCTACCAAAAAATCTTCACACATATTGGATACAAAACTTCCTGCCCCCCTTATTCATAAAGTTAATGTCCTATATTGAAACTTGGAAGAATCATATGAGAATGCATCTATATATCTTTATATCTGTCTCATAGAGAAAAATCACAATTTATCTCACACAGAATAATTTTGCCATGTGCAGAAGTCTGTGGAAGATATGACTGTGTTTTTACAATCACTTACCTACATGAAGCAAAGGGCTTGGTATTCAGTATTCAAAAAGCAGAAGTTATATTTGGTAAATAAATTTATAAATGGAGAATTTGGAAATTTATGTGTAAATTCATTAAATTTATTAACAGTGTTTGAAAGAAGTTTGTTGTTATTCAGTGCCTAAGTTGTGTATGACTCTTTGCAACCCCATAGACTGTAGCACTCCAGCGTTATCTATCCTTCACCATCTCCTGGAGCTTGTTCAAACTCATGTCCATTGAGTCGGTGATGCCATCTAATCATCTCATCCTCTGTTGTCCCCTTCTCCCCCTTCCCTCAATCTTTCCAAGCATCATGGTCTTTTCCAATGAGTCAGCTCTTTGCATCAGGTGGGCCAAAGTGTTGGAGCTTCAGCTTCAGCATCAGCCCTTCCAATGGATATTCAGGGTTGATTTTCTTTGATTTTCTTTAGAATTCACTGATTTAATCTCCTTGCTGTCCAAGGGACTCTCAAGAGTCTTCTCCAGCACCACAATTTGAAAGAATCAATTCTTTGGAACTCAGCCTTCTTTACAGTCACACTCTCACATCCGTACATGACTACTGGAAAAACCATAGAGTTGTCTATACAGACCTTTGTCAGCAAAGTGATGATTCTGCTTTTTAATTTAAAAAAGGAAGAAAGAATAGTGATGGAAAGAAGAGTTGTCTCTCATTTAGGAAAACCCAGTCACAAAATTCCTTACTCTTGCCAACTACACACCATTACTTACCATAGGCACTTGCTCTCCACCTCTACAAGGATTCAGTCATGTGCTGCTGCAGTTGCTGACCTTCAACTGTTACTGAAAGTAGTTAAGGCTGGAGAGTAGAAATGGGAATCTCTGTGCTCTGGGAAAACTGGCAGAACATGTCTTCAGATACATATTTTCAGGACCTGATTTTATGAGCTCAGTCTTTGCATCTCCACATATCTAGAAAAGCACTGAATCCCTTCATGGTGACATCAGCTCCTTGTGACTAGCAGAAAATTTTGCAAAGGCTTTTGATTGCATGAACACTCCTTTCACCAAAATCACATATATTGAACTACCCCTCTCCCTAGACACACACCTCTTTGGAGTAGTTTCTCAGAGCTATCTGAGGTGCTGTCTCCTGGGCTGCAGTTCTCGTTTTGCCCCCAATAAAACATAACTCGCAATTTTCATGTTGTGCATTTTTAAAATTCAATAACTTCACCTTCTAGATGGCAGCCCCTTCAGTCCCTTCTGGACAGTCTGGTGCTATGAGGTGTGTGCATGCTAAATCAACTTCAGTTGTGTTCCTACTCTTTGCGATTCTATGGACTGTGGACTGTCACCAGACTCCTCTGTCCATGAGATTCTCCAGGCAAGAATACTGGAATGGGTTACCGCACCCTCCTCCAGGGAATCTTCATGACCCAGGAATTGAACCCACCTCTCTTGTGTCTGCCTGCCGCATTGGCAGGCGGATTTTTTTTTTTTCTTACAACTAGAGACACTTGGAACTTCATGCAAACTGATTGCAGAATCACCCAAGAAAGTGTTTGATACTGCTCCCTGGTGGTAATTTTTTTTTCGTTAATCAGCTCTAAAATCCCTTCAAAAACCCTTATAGATGTCACTAGGGTTAACCAGATTATATACTTTCTTCTAACTAGATATGTATTATTTTTCTTAAAAATAGAATCCAGTGACTGCCCCCTTTTCCTGATAATTAGTGCAATATATATTGCCCATCTGTATAAATTCATAAATTCTAAAAATTAAGAATAAAAATAACCCATTATTCCATTTTTAAGATCAAACCACCGTGATAATCACTAGACATAAAAAATAATGCATTAAAATGATGCATAAAAAATGATGCATTAAAAACCTCATTTTCACACATCTAGCAAATACTTTCCAAAAATATCATGGCAATTCAATCTACCACAGTTAAGGAAGCAGCATTTATTTTTCAAACCTTTGCCATATTGAATATTGCAAAACTTAAAAAAAAAAAGGACTTTCAAGTTGAAAATGCATATTGTTTTAATATATACATTTCATTATAAACCAATGAAACTTAGAAAATTTAGTTTAATCTTATCACGTATCTTTTTCAATCATTATCTTAAGCTTTATTCATATAGATTAATAAAATTGTATATATTTTGCATTACAAATCTTCATTTTTAAACATTTTGATTGATTTATATTTAATATTCCTGTCCACAACTGCTGTTTTTTTCTTGTAGTATTTTTAAAATTATTATTTTGGAAATAACTTCCCAGTAAAAAAATGTTTTTCCTAAATTATACTTAATAAAGTTTCAATATAATTTTATGGGCAGGAATACTGAAAGGAGTTGCATTTCCTACTTCAGGGGATCCTTCCTGACCCAGGGACTGAACTGGCATTTCCTACATTGGTTGGCAGATCACTAGTGTCAATTGGGAAGCCCTTTTAAAGGCTTACACATCTTTATTTTACTAGGCCTTTGTATTCTGCATTTAATTTTTTTTTTGTAAATACACATAAAACAAATAGATTATTTTATTTTCACTTTTTTAAAGTATACAGTGCAGTGACTTTAAGTTAGCAACTGTTATTGCACTGTATCTCCAGAATTTTTCATCTGCCAAGCTAAATCATTGTACCCATTAAAGACAAACAAACAAACAAAAGTCTTCCCATCAACTATGTCCTTCAAACTCTGCTGTCTGTCTGTCTACTTTCTGTCTCCACAAATTCTAACACTCCAGGTATCTCATATAAGTGCATCACATTAAAAAAAGGTTTCTCAGTCTGACTCCAGTCCACGTGACCTGCTTCCTGACAGTGACTATCAGGCCTATTCCAGCCACCACTTTATATCTGACAGTATGATGTTAGTGTCTAACACTGATTGGAAGCTTGATACTTTAAAACCTCCATGACAATCCCTCAAAAAATTGCTGAATTTAACCAGATTGGTAGAGTTTGAAGATAGTCACTCAGGCCACAAATCCAATTTTGTTATTACAGTTATGTGATAAAACACTTTGAACTACAGCTTTATCACAGATTGGGGGTGGGAATAGTATCAATCATTTCTGTCGCTCAGTCGCATCCAACTCTTTGCGACCCCATGGACTGCAGCACGCCAGGCCTCCCTGTCCATCACCAACTCCCGACTCATGTCCATCAAGTTGGTGATGCCATCCAACTATCTCATCCTCTGTCATCCCCTTCTCCTCCTGCCTTCAATCTTGCCCAGCATCAGGGTCTTTCCAATGAGTCCATTCTTCGCATCAGGCGGCCAAAGTATTGGAGTATCAGCTTCAGCATCAGTCCTTCCAATGAATAGTCAGGACTGATTTTCTTCAGGATTGACTGGTTTGATCTTCTTACAGTCCAAGGGACTCTCAAGAGTCTTCTCCAACACCATAGCTCAAAAGCATCAATTTTTCAGTGCTCAGCTTTCTTTATGTTCCAACTCTAACATCCATACATGACTACTGAAAAAACCAGAGCTTTGACTAGATGGACTTTGTTAGCAAATTAATGCCTCTGGTTTTTAATATGCTGTCTAGGTTGGTCATAGCTTTTCTTCCAAGGAGCAAGTGTCTTTTAATTTCATGGCAGCAGTCACCATTTGCAGTGATTTTGGAGCCGCCAAAAGTAAAGTCCCTCACTGTTTCCATTGTTTCCCCATCTATTTGCCGTGAAGTAATGGGACCGCATACCATGATCTTAGTTTTCCAAATGTTGAGTTTTAAGCCAATTTTTCCCTCTTTCACTTTCATCAAAAGGCTCTTTAATTCTTTACTTTCTGCAGTAAAGGTGGTGTCATCTGCATGTCTGAGGTTATTGATATTTCTCCCAGCAATCTTGATTCCAGCTCGTGCTTCTTGCAGTCTGGCATTTCATATGATGTAATCTGCATATGTTAGATAAGCATGGTGACAATACACCCTTGACATACTCCTTTCCCAATTTGGAATCAGTCGTTGTTTCATGTCCAGTTCTAACTGTTGCTCCTTGACCTGCATACAGATTTCTCAGATGGCAGATAAAGTGGTCTGATATTCCAATCTCTTGAAGCTGCTGCTGCTGCTGCTAAGTCACTTCAGTCATGTCCGACTCTGTGCGACCCCATAGATGGCAGCCTACCAGGCTCCACCAACCCTGGGATTCTCCGGGCAAGAGTATTGGAGTGGGGTGCCATTGCTTTCTCTGCTTGAAGAATTTTCCACAGTTTGTTGTGATCCACACAGACTGACATAGTCAGTAAAGCAGAAGTAGATGTTTTTCTGGAACTCTCTTGTTTTTTCAATGGTCCAATGCATGTTGGCAATTTGATCTCTGGTTCCTCTGCCTTTTCTAAATCCAGCTTGAACAGCTGGAAGTTCACAGTTCATGTACTGTGAAGCCTGAATTGGAGAATTTTGAGCATTATTTTGCTAGCATGTGAGATGAGTACAATTGAGCTATTGTAAAGCCTTTAGAATTTGCCTTTCGGCATATGTGAATGGTCTAGTCCATAGTTCTTCAGGCACTCTGTCTATCAGATCTACTTTCTTCACTATTTAATCATAAGTCTATGATGGTTAGTGGTTTTCAATAAGGAGTAAGGAGTTCATGATCCTTAAGAGAATAGTATAAGTGATAAAGATTTTGAACGCCAGCTTTTTCACAGGTGTGTGTGGGGGCAGCTAACATTGTAACATTTTGTAGCTATAATGCCCACAGCCCAGGTCAAATTTTCTTTATAATGAGTGAATTGTACCCTCATGGATATAATGTAAAGTCTCAGAAGGCAAGGAAAACTGGATACTCAGAAACCTGTGATTGCTCTGGGTTCCCTGCATTTCCCCCAACAAATATTGATCCTATAGGTCTGGTTTGTATGCTATCAAACCATTTGTCTTTGACTTGTTTAAATGTGTCTTCCGAGGAGCATGCATGCTTAGTCACTCAGTTGTGTCTAACCCTTTGTCACCCCAGGGACAGTAGCCCACCTGACCCCTCTGTCCATGGGATTCTCCAGGCAAGAATACTGGAGTGGATTGCCATTTCCTTCTCCAGGGGATCTTCCTGACCTGACTCAGCAAGCGAACTCAGCTCTCCTGCATTTCAGGTGGATTCTTTACCATCAGAGCCACCAGGAAATCCCTTAAATGTGACTTGCTATCTTCAAATGACCTGGACTCTATAATATCTTACAAAAATATTTTAAAAGTGAATGTATGCATCATATACACACATATATGCAATTATTGCTGTAAACTGTTTCCATTAAAATATATATAGAAGTTCAAATGAAGTATATTTTTAACTTCCCTTCTATTTAATAATATCAATTTTATAGCCTTAGAATTGTTACCTTAAAATCAGTTAATTTTTTTCGATTTCTTTTCCTAAATGTTAAATGGAGTTTCTGAATCAAAAGATCTCTTTTTCTGTCAATAGCTGACTTCAAGTTAAATTCAGAGCTCAAAGCATCTGGATTGACTGTCAGAGTATAAGAGTCCCAGCAGCCTTATCTTTTATATGCTTCCTATCTCTTTGTGGAAAAGCAATACACCACAGTGAGAAAGAAGCCCTCTGGGTCTAATGCTTGTGTTCTTTTGAAGGCTATATATTCACTACTTATGTAGCATTATAATATTTTCTATTCTTTGTAACCATTAGCCATCTTAGACTTAAATGTCATTAAGTTTAAAAAACATATCTTACTTTAAGATTATGTGCTTCTAATGGAATTACTTGCAAGAAGAGAAGGGGGCAATAGGGGGTGAGATAGTTGGATGCATCACCGACTCAATGATCATGACTTTGAACAAAGTCTGAGAGATAGTGAAGGACAGAGAAGTCTGGCTTGCTGCAGTTCATGGGGTCATAAAGAGTTGGGCAAGCTTAGCAACTGAGCAACAACAGCTAGTTCATTATGGGATTCCCAGGTGGCTTGGTGATAAAGAATCGATCTGCCAGTGTAGGAGACACAGGGAAACATGGGTTTGATTACTGAGTCAGAAAGATACCCCTAGAGGAGGATATGGCAATCCACTCCATTATTCTTGCCTGAGAAATCCCATGGACAGAGGAGCCTGGTGGGCCACAATCCATTGGGTTGCATAAAGTTGGACGGGACTGAGAAACTGAGTACAAACATACATTAGTTCATTATATAGTTGTAATAAATGATTTTTCAGAAAGTAAAATAATGTAACACTCACATAATAGTGATCTAATGATAAAATTACTTTCCAATAAATATTTCTTTCTTTAAATTTCAAGTTTTTACATGATACAAACAAAAAAAAATATTAAAGCTTTCTAGTATAATTAATCCACTCAGACTGTTATCTTTTAACTAAAACTTTTAAACAAATATTCAGCGGCCCAGGTGGCTCAGTGGTAAAGAATCCACCTGTCAATGCAGGAAATACAAGAGACAAGGATTCCACCCCTGGTTCGGGAAGATCCCCTGGAGGAGAAAATGGCAACCCACTCCAGTTTTCTTGCCTGGAAAATCCCGTGGAGAGAGGAGCCTGGCAGGCTCCCATCCATAGCGTCACAAAGAGTAGGACAAGACTGAGTGACTGAGCACACACTCATTGAACAAAAATCAATTCAAAATAGCTAATATGGGTGAAACAGAAAGAATAGGTATATATAGGATTTTAAAACTTAGTTTATAATTACAAATACTAGTTAACATATAAATCATAAACAACTTTCATATGCCTTGAAATTTAATTGTGTGTAAATGAACAAGCAGAGTAAAATACTGGCAGATCTTTTAACTTGTACTCAAAAGTCAAGAAGTTGGAGCTTAAATAATAAATTGAAAATAACTCCTGTTAACTTCATATTCCTATACTGTTATTTTAAAGATGTAAATTAGACTCAAGAAATATAGAAAACACAAGTTGACGTATAAAATATGTAGATAGATTTTATCTAGGAGGGATGAATGTCAAACAGTGCTTTAAAAACACATCGATATAGTATTTAAATTACTCAGGAGGGCCTGATTAATATATTAAAATTTTCACATGAGAATACACTTAGTAGTTTAAAAAAAAAATAACATTTTCTCAATTTGATTAGAAAATTTTGTTGCAAGTTTTTATAGAATAGGGGTAGAAGGAATATTTTAATTCATAGAACAGAGATTCACAGAGGTCAAAGTTATGTCATAAGAGAAACATAAACACTTGTTTTTATTCTAACTCTAAATTAAGGAGAGGCAATATTAGACATTACTTAAAAGTAAACACTAACAAAAAAATATACCACTTTTTACTGGTGCAATTTAGGAGAAAGCAAGGGAGTTCAAAGAGAAAATAGAAACACAATATTACATTCAATATGACCATACAAAAGAGAACCTTTCAGTTTTTAATTTTAAATCAAGAAACAGATTCTACAAACAAATGCAGTAGGTACTTCGTCTATAGAAACTCACAGAAGCAGAAGGAATGCGGGGATCAGATTAGACCAGGTATCAGTGTCAGTTAGTTCTGAGCAGCAGAAGTATGTGGAAGCAATGAAACTAATTGAACGTTAATCTAAGAATGTACATAATGACTAGAAGTTATTCACAAAGGATAACACAAGCAGTGAAATTCAGAGATAAGGCAGAATGTCTGCCAGACATCAAGCTCTTATTAGAAGTGGCAGACATACAGTGTGTGATTAAAGAAACCGCAATAGTTGAAATAATTTACTGTGCAAATGTCAGTTATCTGCATTTTCTTCCAGCCTGTTGATAACGGTTTCTATCCTGACAAGCTCTTAGAAGTGGGGACCTCTAAAATTTACTGGATCTTAACAGTCAAGCAAACTAAAGATATAAGAAAGAAGCTTAGACACTTGACACAAACAAGGGTGACCTTTCATAAAACGGCATTGCCACATTGCGCATTTTCCCATTTATACTACCAAAATGTTTTCAGTTTGTGTCAGTTAAAATTACTGTCAACTTTAGTATAATATCTATTCTCTTTTTTCACAATCCACATAAATCTTGTTTTGCATGGCCTACAAGACAGAAGTTTATGACCAATAATTTCAACTATCTCAGAAAAATAAAAGGAAACTGAAATTGGTCAAATGACTAAACCCAGGCCCTCAAAGTACATTACATATTTCAAAACTTTGAGGTGATATTTTGAATCTTAATTAGGGGTGAATGAATTGCTATAATCTATCAGGCATTATTTAGAAAAGTAACTTCAAATCATATTCAAAACTTCAATTATTCAAAATAACATACAGTGCCAAAGTCATTCAGTAGGGAAATGTCAGTCATTTCAACACATAATGTTGGTAAAATTGCACAGTCACATGCAAAAGAGTGAAGCTGGATCCTTAACTTATTACCCATTGTACAAAAGTCAACTCAAAACGAAGCTAAAACTCTAAGACTCTTGAAAAAAAATAAATGAAAAGCTTCATGACATTGAATTTAGCAAATCAATAGATATGAAATCAATAGCATAAACAACAAAAGAAAAAATAAATAAATTAGGACTTTATCAACATTAAGACATTAGTGCAAAACTTCATGGTGCATGATAGGCTATAATGTGATAATATAAATATTGTCAGTGCTTTAAAAGTGGTAATAATCTAGTTTACAGCTTGGTACACAAATCGTAAATTTAGAAAAAATAAAGAGAGGGAAGGAAGGAAAACATACTGACGGCAAAGGAAAGGAAAGAAATACTAATATGAAAGAAAGGCAATAAGGGAAAGAAGGAAGGAATGAAGGAAAGAAAAAAGAAGAAGAAAGAAAGAAAGTGGAGCTTGAAGGGAGAGAAAATATGAAGGAAAATTGGTAAATGCAGAATATTCAAAAATTTTGTTTTGGTTTGGTTTGGTTTTTTGGTTCAGGTTAAAGTTTGTCTCTAATTACAGTAGATTATGTCCATAGGTGTTTGAAGAACTCATTAAAGAAAGAATACACAAGTAAGAGTCAAGTTAACTAAAAGATAGCTTTTCTGCAGAGCCACAAAATTACAAGCTTTGAGTTATCATTTCTTATAAAAATGCACATCAGAATATTAAATAATCAGTTGTCATTTTACCTTATTTTCATATTTGGGTAAATTATTTCTTTGTGAGTAAAAAATGTATTAAAAAAAAGTTAAAAGGGGAGAAAAAGGAGCAACAATGTCTGGAATCTTTGAAGGAATAGTCAAATTTTCAATTACACAATGCACAGCTTCCCTGATGGTTCAGACGGTAAAGAATCTTCCTGCAATGCAGGAGACCTGGGTTCAATTCTTGGTTTAGGAAGATCCCCTGGAGAAAGAAATGGCAACCCACTCCTGTATTCTTGCCTGGAGAATCCCATGGGCAGAGGAGCCTGGCGGGCTATAGTCCATGGGGTCGCAGAGTCATACATGACTGAGCAGTTAACATACACACACACAGAGCTTGTTAGGGAAGCATAGGATTTCTGAACACTTTTTCAGTGATTTAGTATTCAATAAAATAGATGAGTTCATCCTGCCTTTGTGAATACAATTTTTCCCTTAAATGAACAGAATTTATATATTATCATTATATTGCTAATATGATTTATATAAGTATGAAGAGCATTATAAAATATATATAGGTTATGTAGACAAAAGTCTTTTTTCCTTAGTCTGGTAGAGATAATTAAGCTGACTTGGAGCAGTTGAATCTCTGTATTATCAGAAGTTACTATCATGAATTTTCATTAGTATATGTTTACATAACTTTCACTGTTTAACAACATGTACTCATCTGTTAATAACTGAAAATATAATCTTACTAACTGGAAAATAGTAAGGTACTCATGATAGAATATTATGGGATGGTGTATAATGAAAAGAAAGCATATGTGCTCAGTTGTGTCTGCCTCTGTGTTACCCCATAGATTGTACCCTGCTGGGTTCTTGCCCATGGAATTTCCAGGCAAGCATACTGGAATGGGTTGCCATTTCTTACTTCAGGCTATCTTGCTGACCCAGGGACTGAACCACTGAATTTTGTGTCTCCTGTGTTGGCAGGCAGATTCTTTACCACTGTGCCACCTGGAAAGCCAATGTGTATAATAAAGTCAACTTCAAATTGGTGCTTGTCATGGGCACTTGCCATCTTATCTACTTCTACAAGGATTAAATCATATGCTGTGGAAGCTGCTGACCTTCAATACTTGCTGAAAGGAATTCAGGGGGGAGAGAAGAAATAAGGCAGTCTGTTCAGAGATAAAAGCCAGCAGGACACATCTTTAGATCGTTAGAAATTTTCAGGAGTCAATTTTATGAGACCAATTCTTATATCTCCCCATATCTAATAAAGGACTAAAATCCTTCGTGGTGATGACAGTACCTTATGACTAGCAAAACATGAGACTAGTAGGAACCTTATATAAAAATATGTGCTTGATTGCATGTTTCCCCCCTTCACCAAATTCACGTATATACTGACCACCCCCCTCACCTCTATGGAGCAGTTTCTCAGAACTCTCTGGGGTGCTGTCTCCTAGGCCACAGTCTTCATCTTGCCCCAGATAAAACTTAACTTGCAACTTTCACATTGTGTACCTTTTTAAAGTTGACAATGATGAAATTTATGGTAGAATGAACTTAATATATGATTGACATAATAAGTCTTTGACTTCACTAGTTTCATGAATGAGACTGTACTTTCACAGAGTCAGATGAACCCAAATGTTGTTCAGAATGTAGCCAAGAATTAAAGATTTTAGCTTTATTCTGAGGGTCATATATATGTCTCCAACTCCAAAAGTTTTATTGTGTTCTGGGTAAATACACTAGACATTGAGTCATTTCTCACCTTCCTTGAGCCAAATTGATATTCAAATATAAGTTGAGGCATCCAGATGAACTAAAGGCAAGATTTACATGCCCACAATTCTGTTAATTCCATCCACAGTTATAGCCTCACCTCCAAAAATAGCTGAAAATCTGATTCCATTGAGCTTAGAGGCTGGCATTAAGAGGTAAATGCTGTCTTCATTTGCCACCTGCATAACTCATTGTTCAATTTGAGTTTGAAATTTCTAGTTTATGTGTCCATAAACTTTGTATGTTTACCAGTTTATTAGACAGAATATGAAAAAAAAAAGATACAGATGCTTAGTCAGATGAAGAAATATGCTGGCAAGTTCCAGTTCTTGAGTGCAGAAGCTTCTGTCTCCATAACCTTGGGGTTTGCCACCCTCCCAACAAATGGATGCTTTCACCAACTTGGGATCATGCATGAATATTTTTTGTGAGAGAAATATTGCTTTCTATAGTTTACAATTTTTTCCTTGTGATTTTTTAATGTGACCTAGACATGTGGTAAATGTTTTGCACTTATATCCAATCCTTGAGAAGCTTCTGTCTCCATAACCTTGGGGTTTGCCACCCTCCCAACAAATGGATGCTTTCACCAACTTGGGATCATGCATGAATATTTTTTGTGAGAGAAATATTGCTTTCTATAGTTTACAATTTTTTCCTTGTGATTTTTTAATGTGACCTAGACATGTGGTAAATGTTTTGCACTTATATCCAATCCTTGTACAGTGTGTGGGTCGAAGGTACTGACCCTCAACTCAGTTCAAAATCTGCATATAACTTGTATTCTGCCTTCCCTATCCACTGTTCCACATAATTCAACCAACCATGGATCAAGTGGTACTGAAGTATGTGTAAATAGACTCACACAGTTTAAACCCATGTTGCTAAAGGGTCACCTAATTTATAAATTTAATGCTTAAGCATTATTATGAAATAGTTATTCTTACCATGCTCCATGAATATGAAAACTGTGATTCAGAGCATTTAAGGTGCTGGCAATGACTGTCGACTACAGTGCCTTTAATTGATATCATACTGTTTTTGAACTGGAGTTTGTTCCCAATAATACCCATTAAGGCCCAAAGAAAACAAACAAAAAACTATAGGCAGTTACCCATGTTGCGATCTGTAACTATATAAGGAAAATGTCTTCCTCTCTTGTTCAGAAACATCTCTGCTCTGTGGTATAAAATAGTCCTGTTTGTCTCAACAGTGTCACGCCATTTTAAGTTTTCATATTGTTCTTGTCTCTGAGCACTTCTCGCATCCTCATCCACACTCATTCAAGTTTGTTAATGCCACTCTTTGAGTATGGTCTAAGCTTGAACATAACATATTCATTGTAACTGAAGTATCATAGAACAGGTATAAAATGCTATCTTTGAGTATAATGATGTCCTTAGAAATGTCAAGTGCTTTTTTTTTTCTTTTGTCTAATAACCAAATAATGCATCACAGAACCTGAGAAAAATGTGCGAATGTGGAAGAATTTGCACTTGAATTGTATTCTAAGTAAAAATCTAGTATGTCATATAGCGATAGTGCATTGTTTTGATTTAACTAATTTAAAATTTCAAATTATGTCAGATTTTGAAATTTATATACCTTGCTTGTTCACACATGTGCTGTAAGGCTTGTCTGCCTTTGGAGGCTGGTTTCTTGGAGGCTGGTTTCTGAATATTTGCTCTGCCTTAGTGCAGTTATTCTCCGTGATTGGTGAAAATGTCAGGAAAAAGTTGAAATATCCAGTTTTCCTGTCTCTTCCCTCTTAAAAGGACTGATCTTTCTTCTGTTGATACTGCTGCTAGGTTAGGAAAAAGACCTGGGAGGTCAAAAATGAGTTTTGTTCCCTGTTGTATGTCTCCTTACCATTCTTGTTTGTACTTGTGCATCTGGATTAGCAATTTTTTTTTTTTGGCTTAGCAATTTTAAATATTGTTAATCTTCTAAATCCTGTGTCTATGCATGAACAGTGGCTTATTTCACTACTCAAAGACAAGTATTTAACCACTTCAAGTAATAGCAAGTATTTATTGAACACTGATAAAACTGCTATATGTAATTTTGTGAAATCATTTCCCTAAAGTTTATAACTCTATGAGGAAATGTAGTCATGGAATGTACCTAATAGACACCCCCCCCCAACCATAGCGAGCATATTTGACCCAGGGACCTGGTGGCAATGCTTTGGAATCCACCTCAACATTTGCACTAAATCCACACTTCCACTTAGGGAACTCCCAGGCATTACCTAAGCTCAGCAAGGCTGCTTTTGTAGACCCATTCCTGGGTCTGCATACCTCTGATAGTTTTTTGTTTAAAGACTTCTTAGTAGCCTTGCTGAAATTTCTTACATTGCACAGCACATAGCAGTTATAGATTTTCTACCTATTCTGTTTTTAGTTTTTTTCTTATGTTTTCAGATTTCAGTTGTATTTAGATGGCTGACCTAATCTTACGAAGTTCTCTCTAAATTCTCTCTAACATCCTTGCATGTTTAAATTATCCTGAAGCCTGCTTCTCAGATAATTCAACAAGTACAGATATATATATATATATATATATATATATGTGTGTGTGTGTGTGTGTGTGTGTGTGTGTATGCATATATATATATATATATATATATATATATATATATATTAGTTTAACACAGTTTTAATACCATAATAGAAAGTGAAACAATTTATCCAAGATTAGAAAGTGAAGTCGCTCAGTCATGTCTGACTCTTTGTGACCCCATGGAATGTAGCCTACCAGCTCCTCTGTCCATGGGATTTTCCAGGCAAGAATACTGGAGTGGGTTGCCATTTCCTTCTCCAGAGGATCTTCCCGACCCAGGGATTGAACCTGGGTCTCTTGCATTGTAGGCAGACGCTTTACCATCTGAGCCACCAGGGAAGTCAATTACTGATTTGGAAAGGTACAGATGTGCCACTACACTGAGTTCCTCAAAAATAGAATCACTGGACAATCAACTGGTTACAAGAGTTGTAGAAAAGAGTACTTGTGAAATGAACCTCAGGATCTCCATATAGATTGAAATATAGCCCATCTATGGTATGTGTGTGCTAAGTCACTTGAGTTGTGTCTGACTTTTTGCTACCCCATGGGCTATAGCCCCCCAGCCTCCTCTATCCATGGGGTACTCCAGGTAGGAATACTGGAGTTTGCCATTTTCTTCTACAGTGGAACTTCCAGACCCAGGGATCGAACTAGTGTCTCTTACATCTCCTGTATTAACAGGTGGATTCTTTACCACTAGTGCCACCTGGAAACCTAGCTTAGCAGGAACTTTGTGTTTGTAAATGTTGTTGTTTAGTCGCTAAGTCGTATCCAACTCTTTGTGACACCATGGACTGTAGCCCTGAAGGCCCCTCTGTTCGTGGGATTTCCCAGGCAAGAATACTGGAGGGACTTGCCATTTCCTTCTTCGGGGGATCTTTGTGACCCAGGAATTGAATCCGTGTCTTCAGCATTGGTGGAGAAGGCAATGGTACCCCACTCCAGGACTCTTGCCTGGAAAATCCCATGGACGGAGGAGCCCGGGAGGCTGCAGTCCACGGGGTCACTAAGAGTCGGACACGACTGAGCGACTTCATTTTCACTTCATTTTCATGCATTGGAGAAGGAAATAGCAACCCACTCTAGTGTTCTTGGCCTGGAGAATCCCAGGGACGGGGAAGCCTGGTAGGCTGCCGTCTATGGGGTCGCACAGAGTCGGACACGACTGAAGTGACTTAGCAGCAGCAGCTCCTGCATTGGCAGGCAGATTCTTTACCACTGAGCCACCAGGGAAGTCCCTTGTAAAGCATTATCCTTCCATAATTTTTAGAACTGATGCAGTGATTCTTTTACTCCTTTTCTTTTTCTTTTATTTATGTTATTTTATTTTACAGTGTCCATATGTGGACAGAAAGATAGCATCTTTTAAGAGTAGGTTTATAATTTTAATGAACTGAATTAAGTCTGCATATATTTGCTTAGATTTATGTAACATAGGTGTATCTCTAGATATTTATTTATTAAAATATTCCTTTAAGTTATATTTACTTTTCTATACCTAGTTATTTAGTTAAAGTATCTTTTTAACAAATGAGAAAATTAAAGGTCAATTTGCATGTGTATTTAGCTTCTGACCTGTTCCTAACTTACATAATATTTTGAAACTTCTACAAAGCACTGAGATTTATTTTTTAAATAAAATGATAGCATCTGTTTTGTTTTGCCACCTAATTAAAAGGAAGATGAGCTTCTTTGGGTGTATACCTAATGCACGCTGAGCATGTCTATGTGGTTCTAATATAATATATACCTTCCTTGTTTAAGATAATCAACTTCAAAATAAAAAGGCAACTTTTATTATAACTTTACACTTACTGCAACATATTTGGAGTTCCTTTTAATTATCAACATTGTCAATAACTCTGAGTACTAAACTATCATATTGACCGTTAAATCATTACCATCACAAATAAAAAGGTCCCTGGGGTTAAAGGCTTGAATCTGGAGACTATACTGTATATTTAGTGGATAGGTGAGGATTCTAACCAGGATAATAGGAGTCATATGTCACTGAGCTGCTGAAATTTGATTGAAGCATAAAAATAAATAATAAGGTTTCCTTCTCTTTCATCTCTTATTTTTAATAAGTTTTTATAACATTTTTAATTATCTTAAGTATTAATCCTAGAAAACAAAAACAAATAAAGAGAAAAAATAGTCAGGAGACAACCTGAGAGATTTCATTTGAACCAAGACTACCAGCATCCATACAAAGCCAGGGAATTATTAGGAATCAGGAAGTGACTAACACATAGCAAACTATTATAAAACACTTTCTTACTCGTTAGTATTGGGTACAGATTATACTGAATGGTAGCGTTTCTTTGGAAAAAATATTCTGATATTTATTTACACTTGATCATCTTTTCATTGTTTGATAAATCTTCGTCTTCATTCGTGGATGAATGATCTGAGTCATCTGTGGTTCAACGGTATTTGCATTTCTGCTCCCAGTGTTTAAAAAATATAAACATCTGAATCCATTAGCAAGCTTCAACTTATGTCTTGGAAGATTGCTTTATTCTGAACAAATGATGTTGGATAAAAATCTAATGAATTTACATAATGGAATCTATAAATGTAATGGATTAACAGCATTAGTGTATTTGTTGCAGTAGTTTACTTTTTCTTTTTAGATGAAAAAGAATGTTTTTAATTTTCCTTTAACAGATATTATTAATCTTGTTGACAATATGGCTAAACATGTTGTCAGATCTATTTACCACTAATGATAAAAATGTCTTACATCTGAGCCTCTAGGAAAAAAAAAAGTCATATAAATTTCTCAAAGATTGTTTTGAATATAAGCAGATATAAGGAAATATTTAAAACATCCAATGGGAAATAAAAAACATTATATTCCACTACTTATAAGAACTTAAGTAAAAAATAATATCGTGTCAAAACAAAATGAAAAATGTAGATATACATAGTCATACATTATTGGCTTCATATATTTTAAATATAATAACATAATTTTAAAAGTTACAGGCTTTGCTTTTAATAAATGAGGTTGAAAATCATCATTTTATACCCTTATTGTTATATAGTTATATAATACTATATCTGTTGTAATTGTATATCATTAGAATTATGTTAATTTCATTTCGATTTTCTGAATTATGATAAATACTTCTATACTAAATAGTTATAGGTATCTGAAAATAATTAGGAAAGCAAAAAATTCATATATATGTGTATATATGTGTGTGTGTGTGTATATATATATATATATATATATATATATAACTTTAATTCTAAGTGGTTGATTAAAAACAAATTTTACCTGTGTGAGAGTCAAGACATTAAATTATGAAATGAGTATTATTTAAAGTAAATAAAATGAAATAAAATGCAGTGATTTAGGAAAGATGGTGGTGTTCCACTAACATATACAAGTAGCGAAGAGATTTGAATGGCATAAAAAGAAGAAAGATTTTTACAATACAACAGAACTGAGGAAAATACAGCCACATACAGATAAAAATGAGTCTCACCAAAAATATCAATTCTTTCCCATTGTGATCTAAAAGATTGGGGCATTGGTATTTAGGGTTTGTAGACTGTACAGATAATTAACTAGGGGACAGTAAAACAGCTTTAATAAAGCCAAAATACTTTCTAGCTTTATTACATTTTTATTCTCATAATTTATATCTTTAGATATTCTCTTCAGCCTCATCTCTCTTGCTCCCTGCTCTTCCTCTATCATTTAAGGGCCTGTGTGATTTTACTGAGTCCACCAGCAGAATCTTACTTCAACTTTGCTGATTAGTAATATTCATTCAGTTCAGTTCAGTTGCTCAGTCGTGTCTGACTCTTTGCGACCCCATGAACTGCAGCGAGCCAGGCCTCCCTGTCCATCAACAAGTCCCTGAGTCCACCCACACCCAGGACCATGGAGTCGGTGATGCCATCTAGCCATCTCATCCTCTGTCATCCCCTTCTCCTCCTGCCCTCAATCTTTCCCAGCATCAGGGTCTTTTCCAATGAGTCAGCTCTTCACATCATGTGACCAAAGTATTTGAGTTTCAGCTTCCACATCAGTCCTTCCAATGAACACCCAGGACTGATCTCCTTTAGGATGGACTGGTTGGATCTCCTTGCAGTCCAAGGGACTCTCAAGAGTCTTCTCTAACACCACAGTTCAAAAGCATCAATTCTTCGGCGCTCAGCTTTCTTTATAGTTCAACTCTCACATCCATACATGACCACTGGAAAAACCATAGCCTTGACTGCTGCTGCTGCTGCTAAGTTGCTTCAGTCATGTCCGACTCTGTGCAACCCCATAGATGGCAGCCCACCAGGCTCCCCCGTCCCTGGGATTTTTCAGGCAAGAACACTGGAGTGGGTTGCTATTTCCTTCTCCAATGCATGAAAGTGAAAAGTGAAAAGTGAAAGCAAGGATGCTCAGTCGTGTCCGACTCTTAGTGACCCCATGGACTGCAGCCCACCAGTCTCCTCCATCCATGGAATTCTCCAGGCAAGAGTACTGGAATGGGTTGCCATTGCCTTCTCCAAATAGGCTGTCTAGGTTGGTCATAACTTTCCTTCCAAGGAGTAAGCGTCTTTTAATTTCATGGCTGCAATCACCATCTGCAGTGATTTTGGAGCCCAGAAAAATAAAGTCTGCCACTGTTTCCACTGTTTCCCAGCGGCTGCGACGGCTCACTGAGCATGGCCGAGAGGAGCTACCCTATACCCAAGTAATTTTCATTACATCAGCAAAATTCCTTTACCGTGTAAGTAAGCATATTCACTATGTCACATATTCTTGGATAGTATCTTATTTGGGGGTCATCTCTATCAAATCCCTATTAAAATACTAATGATATTTTTTTCAAGAAAGAGGAAAAACAACCTTGAAATTCATATGAGCCAAAGAGGACACCAAATAACCAACACAATCTTGAGAAAGAATAACAAAACTGGATCATCACACTTTCTGATTTCAAAAGATATTCCAAAACTACAGTGATAAAAATAGTATAGTGAAAATTGCTCAGTCATATCTGACTCTGCAATCCCGTGGACTGTAGCCCACCAGGCCCCCCTGTCCATGGAAGTCTCCTGGCCAGAATACTGAAGTGGGTAGCTGTTCCCTTCTCCAGGGGATCTTCCCAACCCAGAAATTGAACACAGGTCTCCTGCATTACAGGGAGATTCCTTTCCACCTGAGCCACCAGGGGAACCCAAGAATAATGGAGTGGGTAGCCTATCTCTTGAGCGGATCTTCCTGACCCAGGAACTGAACCAGGGTCTCCTGAATTTCAGGCAGATTCTTTGCCAGCTGAGCTACCAAGGAAGCCACGATACAGTAGGGACATAAAGACAGACATATAGACTGAAAGGAAAGAATAGACAGCCCAGACGTAAACCCATATATAAGTGATGGGATGATCTCCTACGTGGGTGCCAATAGTACACCATGAGGAAAGCATGGACTCTTCAATGAATGATGTTGGGAAAACTGGATATCCATAAAAAAGGCATAAACTTGTGTCTTATATTATACAAAATAGACTAAAAAAGTGTAGAGATTCAAATGTAACACATGAAACTCTAAAACCCTAGAAGAAAACACTCAAAGGATTCATAACATTAATCTTAGCAAAGATTTTATGGGTATGGCACTAAAAAGCACAATCCAAAAAAAGCAAATATAAACAAGTGGCTGCTACACAATGAAGGAAATAGTGAAATAAGTGAAAGCTAACCTATGTAAATGAAAATATTTGCAAAGCACTGTGCTTCAAAACAGTCTTCTTCATCACAGAAGTCAGGTTGTTGGTGATATCAAATGGGCAGTTATTTGAAGCTTTGCTTCACTACCATTTTAATAGGGCTGAGAGATATAAACATTGAACAATCTGTTAACTTTGTGATGGAGGTAATTTTCGGTGTTCTGTTGTTGTTCAGTCACTCGGTCTTGTCCAATTCTTTATGACCCCATGGACTGAAGTATACCAGTGGTGTTCTAGCAGGGACTAAAATTCACTCTTCCTTCATATGACCATAGTTTTAATAGAGAGAAGAAAGATTTTGCACAGGTTCTTAAAAGAAAACATTCAAATTTGTAGATATTATGAAATAGTCCTTCTGATCTCCATCTTGTCAAACTCATTGTGAGCATGTTATGACAGCCTGTGGAAGCATAGGCTATTTAATGCAAGCATCACAAGTACTGAAAAATGCCCTCCTGTAAGGCATGCTGTTATTTTTTCAATGTTAATGTTTTATTGGAATGTAAATATTCCTATAGATTAGTGTAGAGAAGTATCCAGCCAATGAATTTTTGCAAACTGAATGCATCTGTATAAGCACCCAGATCAACTTATGGAACTTCACCAGCATTCCAGAAGCCCTTTTGTTTTCTACCACCCCCGGACCCCAAAAAAGAAAAACATATCCCTGACATATTCCAAGTCTTAGATCGGTGAGTTTATTGTTTTGATCAATTTTACAATAGTTTTACCATTGTTTCCTCAAATATATTTTTTCTGTTCCCCACTCTGTCTTCTCCTTTTAGAATTCCAATTATACATGTATGTTAGGGCTTTTGAAGAAATCCAGTTGTTAACTGATTCTCTGTTCATTATTTTCCATTCTCCTTTCTGTTAGTAGTTTTGAATTAGTTTCTATTGCTACATCTTCATAATAATCCATCTTTCCTTCTGTAGTGCCTAATCTGCTGTTAATTTCAAACAGTATATGTTTCATCTCAAATATTGTAATTTTCATCTCCAGCAATTTGATTTGTTTTATATATCTCATACCTACACTGAACACGTTCAGTCTTTTGTTTAACTTTTTAAACCTATGGAATAAGGTTATAACATTTTTGACATCTGTTTTAGTCTTGATCTGTTTCAATTTATTTCCCTTTTCCTCACAGGGGTTATATTTTCCTGCTCATTTGCTTGTCTGGTAAGTTTTGATTACACCACAGTTATTATGAATTTTGCCCCTTGTTAGTTGCAGGATATTTTTGTGCTCTTCTAAATGCTGTTGCACTTTGTTCTGAAAGGTTGTTAAGTTAGTTGGAAATTGGTTCTTTTGAGACTTACTTTTAAAGTTCATCTGGAGGGACTAGAACTGGCAGTAGTCTAGGGCTAATTACTCACTTCTATTGAGGCAGGGTCTTTCTGGATACTCGACCTACAGGCCATGGATCCTGACCTTTTCTAAATCTGCTCTAATTCTTAAGGGTGGTTCTTTACCCAGACCAGGATAATTGCCTCACATACCTGCTTTGATCTATGTACTGTTGAATACTTAAGGGGACCCAGTATAGATCTTTGGACTTTTCTTTCGCTGCATCTCTTTTCTCTGGCACTCTGCCTTGCAAGCTCAAGTGTCTGCCTCTTTACCCTTTCTGATGTTGCCTTACTTAAGGAATCTGTTGTAATTTGGAAGCAATCACTGGGTAATACGCTGGGGCAATTGCAGGGCTCACCTTGATTTCCATCTCCCAGAGATAACTGCCCTCCATTGCCTCACTGCCAACGTCTTGAAAAGATTGCTTTTATATATTTTCATCCTGTGTTTTTTAATTAAACTAGGTTATCCTGGATGCTACTAACATGGACTACGTATTTCAACCTCTAATGGAAATGCTTTCACTGAAATGCATTTAATTGTTGATTTCATTGGTCTATGTTAATACATAAAACCCTCAAAGATGAATTTGCTTTCAATAAAATATTGTTGTCAGTGTCATCATCATTACAATCTTTAATATGATGACTCTTATAAAAATATCATAAAATCTCATTAAAAATTTCAGTTCAATAAACAGTTGGACTACTTTCTGTAACAGGACTGGTATTGATATAAATGGTCACTTGTGACTTTTTTTTTCCTTAAATGTATGATCTGACAAATCCAAATGTATAGTTTTTGAGTGAACTCCTCATTTGATTCTAGTTTTCTGATGACTGCTTTTCCCTTGTCAAAATCCTCTCAGTGACGATTGCTCAAACTAAATACACAGATAGTCTAAAACAGAGGTGTGCATAGATAGAGTGGTAGCTGTCTGTCCTTCCCTGACTCTTCTGAACTGAATTTCTTGCTTGCCTGGCTTGACAGTCCCCTCCTGATACTTTCAGACATATTCAGTTCTACATAATTAATCTCTTGCATGCCCACCAATGGAATCTGCCAGAACTCTCTTACACTAACAGATTTTTGGATTTGGCTCTTTTCCCCAGCCACATCCTGCTGCTCCTCATCCCTTTGTATGACAGTGGCAGTACCCTGCAGAGTTGTGCCAAATGATACGCTGATGAGAGAATAATTAAAGTCATTCAATTATCAAGTGTTTATGGAAGATCAAATTTGTGCCAGCAACTGTATTGTGTTATGGAAATATGACATGAACCTGACAGATCTCAATCAATTTTCAAAAAAATCTAAAAAAATGTATTGCTTTGAATGTCCTCCTTAAATGTCCAGCTATGGGCAATGCAGTAGTTTATTCTGACACTGGAAAAAGAAGGATATGGTCTTTAATTTAGCAGTTTACTTTCCAAATATTTAGAACCATGTAATCACAAGATTTACCTAAAAGAAAATATATTGATGTTTCACAGATGATGGCTATAAAACATCATTTTATCAGTGTAAGCTTAAGCAACAAATCTCCTATTGAAAGGGAGAATATTGATAGTTATTCAAGCTAAACTTGAATATTAGTGTCATGGCTACAATAGGTTGACTAATAGTCATATTATAATTTACAGAAATACTGGTTATATTGAATGGAAATTGGAACAGATATGTTTTAGGATATAAGCAGGAAGAAAGAAGCAGAAACTTAGACATGTTGTTATCAAGTTCTTGGTTGTCTAAGCATTGCCTAAGTCTGAAAATAAGTTTTTTTTTCTCTTTTTAATATTTTAAATTATGAAAATGTAATACATTTATAGGAGACTTGGAAAATACAGAACAAAGTTACATATAGTTCCACTATAGATTGCAATTATTTTTAAGTAGATAAATTAGGATTTTTAGTTGGAGTTTCAATATCAAACTCTCAAAAATTAATAGAATAAATATACAGAAAAGTAGAAGGATATAGTAGAGATTAAAATCACTATAAATCAAGTCAGCATAATTAATATTTATACATTTTTCACACAACAGTAGGATACAAATGCTATTCAAGTTCCTGTAGACTATAAGCTAGGAGACACTGGAACATATCCAGGGACATAAAACAAGATGCAAAAAGAGAAAATAAATTTTAACTTTAGAATCCTGATAGCTTATACATTTCTGCAAATACAACTAAAAACAACGTTACCTAATTTTTAGTTAAAGATACTCCAGTTAACTTTATGGTTGTGAGATTGAGTAGTGAACAAGAATGAATCATCTCTCACCTCAGGCATCATGGATTATGCATTATAGTAGCAATAGAGCTCTTTCTACCTCTCTTTGTCTCTGTCTCTCTCTCTCTTACACACACACAAACACACAGACACACATATATCAACAACCATTTATTTTGAATGGAGAATGGACAAAAAACCAGTTTTCTCATTTTATTTGAATTTGTGAAACTTTTGCTTAAATTTTTAAGGACTGGACAGCAAAGAGCTTTAAGAACATTAATGTTGATGATGGTCTTTGAAAAATGATTTTATTCAACTATTAACTTAATAATACATTGGTTTGCGTCAAGACATGCTTTCCTAGTTTTTGTTTTGTTCTAAATATTTATCTCATGATGTCCTGCCATAGTAATTCAAGATTCAATATTACCATCTGTTTTCCATGGAGTTCCCAACTGCTGTCACAGAATACCTTAAACAAGAAAAAAAAATACAACACCAATACATAGTTATCTGTCATATATAACAACATTCAGTTCAGTTCAGTTCAGTCGCTCAGTAGTGTCCTACTCTTTGCAACCCCATGAATCGCAGCACGCCAGGCTTCCCTGTCCATCGCCAGCTCCCGGAGTTTACACAAACCCATGTCCATTGAGTCGGTGATGCCATCCAGCCATCTCATCCTCTATCATCCCCTTCTCCTCCTGCCCCCAATCCTTCCGAGCATCAGGGTCTATTCCAATGAGTCAACTGTTCGCATGAGGTGGCCAAAGTATTAGAGTTTCAGCTTCAACATCAGTCCTTCCAATGAACACCCAGGACTGATCTCCTTTAGGATGGACTGGCTGGATCACCTTGCAGTCCAAGGGACTCTCAAGAGTCTTCTCCAACACCACACTTCAAAAGCATCAATTCTTCGGCACTCAGCTTTCTTCACCGTCCAACTCTCACATCCGACCACTGGAAAAACCATAGCCTTGACTAGACAGACCTTTATTGGAAGAGTAATGTCTCTGCTTTTAAATATGCTATCTAGGTTGGTCATAACCTTCCTTTCAAGGAGTAAGCATCTTTTAATTCATGGCTGCAATCAACATCTTCAGTGATTTGGGAGCCCCCAAAAATAAAGTCTGACACTGTTTCCACTGTTTCCCCATCTATTTCCCATGAAGTGATGGGACCAGATGCCATGATCTTAGTTTTCTGAATGTTGAGCTTTAAGCCAACTTTTTCGCTCTCCTCTTTCACCTTCATCAAGAGGCTCCTTAGTTCTTCTTCGCTTTCTGCCATAAGGGTGGTGTCATCTGCATATCTGAGGTTATTGATATTTCCCCCGGCAATCTTGATTCCAGCTTGTGTTTCTTCCAGCCCAGCGTTTCTCATGATGTACTCTGCATATAAGTTAAATAAGCAGGGTGACAATATACAGCCTTGATGTACTCCTTTTCCTATTTGGAACCAGTCTGTAGTTCCATGTCCAGTTCTAACTGTTGCTTCCTGACCTACATACAGGTTTCTCAAGAGACAGGTCCGATGGTCTGGTATTCTCATCTCTTTCAGAATTTTCCACAGTTTATGGTGATCCACATAGTCAAAGGCTTTGGCATAGTCAATAAAGCAGAAATAGATGTTTTTCTGGAACTCTCTTGCTTTTTCGATGATCCAGAGGATGTTGGCAATTTGATCTCTGGTTCCTCTGCCTTTTCTAAAATCAGCTTAAACATCTGGAAGTTCACTGTTCACGTATTGCTGAAGCCTGGCTTGGAGAATTTTGAGCATTACTTTACTAGTGTGTGAGATGAGTGCAATTGTGCGGTAGTTTGAGCATTCTTTGGCATTAGCTTTCTTTGGGATTGGAATGAAAACTGACCTTTTCCAGTCCTGTGGCCACTGCTGAGTTTTCCAGATTTTCTGGCATATTGAGTGCAGCACTTTCACAGCATCATCTTTCAGGATTTGAAATATAGACTTATTCAAAAAAAATGTATTTTTCATTGAATCCCTTGAAATAAGCACATGTTTTGAATCATTAATGATCTGCATGAGAAAGTGATTATTCTTCATATTGAAACAATTTCATGCAGTCTTTTGTAGCACTCAAAATACATTTCAGAAGTTTGATTTCTGGGGTAAAAACAGGGCTGGTGACAGAAAAGGTGGAATCAACTAACAAGAATGAAGTGATAAAAGTTGTTGGATGGTGCTGGAGATTGGAATCTGATTGGAATGGAAAGGGAATAATGTCATAGAAAAAAAATACACATTGAAAAGTCTTTAAAAAGTCTAACCAGAAGGAAAAGACTGATTGCATTGTGTTTTTCTTTTTTCTTTTTGGGGCTTTCTTCTGTTTTCCTGTTCTTAATTAAAAGAAAAAGAATAATGGGCATATTAGGAATTAATACATTTGTTAAAATCAATGACTTCCACTCCTAAATCTCCCCACATTATTCCTTTATCTCATTTTCTAAATCTCCATAGAAAGAAGGATCGAATGACAGAAATTATGGAATTAAATATAGACTTCTACTTTGAATACAATAGAAACAAATATTATTTTGAAGCACTGATTTTATTCCCTTTATATATATATGCAGAAGAGAGATTGCTGGATCATATGGTAGCTCAACTTTTAGTTTTTTGAGGGCTCTGCATACTGTTTTTCATAATGGTTGTACCAGGTTACATTCCAACCAACAGTGTATAGGTGTTCCGTTTATTCCACATCCTGACCAATAATTGTCATCTTTATTATTAATTTATCTTTGATAATAGCCATTCTGGCAAGTATGATTGATTGTCTTGCTGTGGTTTTGATTTATATTTCCCTGTAGTGATATTGAGCATCTTTCACATACCCATTGGCCAACTGTATGTGAAAGGGTATGTGAAAGGGTATGCTAGTCAGATTTACTAAAGATTTCACTCTGTATATATATAGTAGATCTATGTTTTACACTTAAAAAAATATTTTAAAAATTAAATTAAATTGAAAGCAATTTTAAATAAAATAGCAAAAATAGTAGTGACATGATGCATCATTGTGATTACAATTTATTGAGTAGTTACGTATATGCCAATCAATCTATTGTGGGTTTTATTACATTATTTCTTTTTAAAAATAACTGCATGAAATAAGCATTAATTCTATATTGCATATCAGAAAATAGGAGCTAGGACATTTAAGAAACTTGATATAGATTTAGGAAAATTCAAGACAAGAGCATAACATTTTTTTTTTTGCCAGTGGAGATTAGATGGGGTAAATGATTTCACCCTTCTCCTTTTGTTTTTAAGTAAGGTATTCCGTGATCTGTGTTCCTGGGTTAAAAATCCTCTGGTTAGAGATCATGATTATTTTTCTTTTCCTGGAAAATAAGCTAGAAATATTCCTTGAACTATGTTTCTATGTTATTTTTTTTATTAGCTATTACATTAGGCCTCAAATTTCTTGCAGGAATAGTAGATGAATTAATAGCAGACGGATTGAATATACATAGATTGTCTCACAATGCAAGTAGGGAATCCAGACACACTGGCTGTGATATATACTTCTTCACTGAATGCTAAACAAGATATGATGCTCTGGACTTTTATGAAAATGTGGAGATCTCTTTGTCAGTCAGCAAGGGAAGGTTCACAAATGATACTTGGCCTGACACCTAGTAATCATTCAGAAACAGTCAGGGCTTCATATAAACATTGCATGGTTTCTGCCTCAAGGTTCCTGTAGAGGCTAAACATTTTGCCTGATGTCATATAGATAATAATTTACCTTGGAAAAGGACTCAGATCACTGTCTGTACCTGAGTGACAAAGAAAATAATGCTTCCTAATATGGAATCAATAAGATAGTAAATATCTGATAACATGCGAGGAAGTGGAAAACTAGGTAAGGCAATCTTATTTCTTCAGTTTTATTTAAAACTGTGACCTTTGATGTAATGTAGTTATATATCACTCTTTATATAAAAAATGGTAGAATTTTTATAACAGATTTTTTTAAGACAAACTTTTACAGAATTTGAATTATGATTTCATCTGACTTTTTTATATTTCCATCATGAAAAAAAGTTGATATGCCCAGCTACAATTCATAAAAATGCACCATGGAACAGCTGTCTGGCAGTAGAGATTGAAATGACAAAACAAGTAATAAGCAGATTCTGGATTAAAAATCTCAGACACCATTTATTTTCCAAAGCCACTGGCATGGTGCAGTCCTGATTTGAGAGTAGGAATAGCACCAGTGGTGGTCCTGAAATGGGTAAGAAGAGAGAGGAAAGAAATGCAATGTTTGCAAACCATGGAATAGAAGGTGGGCAAAAAAGAGGCTACAGCAACAGCAGCTAACTCAAACATTTGGTAGTAAACTTTTTTGAGTAATGCAAAAGGGGGGAAAGGAGAGCTGGACACAGATCTAAGATGCATAAGCTATTGTCATTAAGTATCTTTAGTTTAGGATGCTAATTCTTATTGGGCAAAGAAAGCCACTTATTGATGAACAAGTGCATCTCCTGAATGATTGGGCTTCCCTAGTGGCTTAGAGGTAAAAGAATCCACCTGCCAGTGCAGGAGATGTGGGTTCATTCCCTGGATCTGGAAGATCCCATGGGGAAGGAAATGGCAACCCACTCCAATATTCTTGCCTGGAGAGTCCCATGGACAGAGGAGCCTGGAGGGCTATAGTACCTGGGGTTGCAAAAGAGTCAGACACAATCTAGCAACTAAACTTCAGTGATCACAAACCTAAACCATCATTTCCCAAGCTTATTGTAAATGCCTTGAGGATCTTGGTAAAATATAGAATCCTGGACTCTACTCCAAAAGATTCTGAATGAGTAGGGCTTGAATAGGTTGCAATAATTTTCATTTCTAGCCAACTCAAAATTGATGTTTATTCTGTCTACTAATATTTATTAATAATTTATGTCCATGTACTAATCCTTGGGATCCATGAACATGTTTTGTTATTTTGCAAAAGGAAACTTAGATTGCAAATGGAATTAAAGTTGCTAGTCATCTGGCTATAAATCAAGGAGATTATTTGTATTTATCCATATTGACACAATGTGACTAAAAGTTCCTTAAATGGGAAAGAGAGAGGTAGAAGAGTCAGAACAAGAGAGAGATTGCATCATCAGAAAGACAGGGCTGGCCATTGCTGACTTTAAAGATGGAAAGGTTAATCAGCAAAGGAATGTGAGCAGTGTCTAGAACCTGGAGAAAACAAGGAAATCGATTCTTCTCTAGAACCTCCAGAAAGGAATGCATCTCTGCAGATACCTTGATTTTAGCCCAGTGAGACCCATTTCTGACTTCTGACATCCAGAACTGTAAAATAATAAATTAATGTTAAGTCAGTAAGTTTATCATAATTTTTATAGCAGCAAGAGAAAACTAATAAAATAGACTATACTTTGAATTTGAATTTCCCAGTGGACTCCCATGGAGTGATTTGCCATTCCACCTCCAGGGGATCCGGAGAAGGCAATGGCACCCGACTCCAGTACTCTTGCCTGGAAAATCCCATGGACGGAGGAGCCTGGTGGGCTGCAGCCCATGGGGTCGCTAAGAGTCGGACACGACTGAGCGACTTCACTTTCACTTTTCACTTTCATGCATTGGAGAAGGAAATGGCAACCCACTCTAGTGTTCTTGCCTGGAGAATCCCAGGGACGGGGGAGCCTGGTGGGCTGCCGTCTATGGGGTCGCACAGAGTCGGACACGACTGAAGCGACTTAGCAGCAGCAGCAGCAGCAGCAGCTCCAGGGGATCTTCCTGACCGAGGGATTGAACCCACATCACCTCCACTGGCAGATGGATTCTTTACCACTCAGGCACAAGGGAAGCCCTGTGCTTTGAATATCAAAGTTTTAAACATTGCAAATTTTCTATCCACGTACTTATGATTTCGAACATTGGAGAGAATTCAACAATGTTGGTGACACTCATTTATCAGTAGTCTTTACTGGAAAGTATTTAATATATTCAGTATTGTAATTTGCTAATTAAAACAGTGATAGTGGCATCACAGATGGTGACGGCAGCCATGAAATTAAAAGACGCTTACTCCATGGACGGAGGAGCCTGGTAGGCTACAGTCCATGGGGTCGCTAAGAGTCGGACACGACTGAGCGACTTCACTTTCACTTTTCCCTTTCATGCACTGGAGAAGGAAATTGTAACCCACTGCAGTATTCTTGCCTGGAGAATCCCAGGGACGGCGGATCCTGGTGGGCTGCCGTCTATGGGGTCGCACAGAGTCGGACATGACTGAAGCGACTTAGCAGCAGCAGCAGCAGCAGCAGTGGCATATAACCCACAATGGTCAGTTATACTCTTTCAAATGTATCTATTCAACTACAGAAGACTGTTGAAGATGAGCCCTGTTAAAAACAGAACTAGAAGAAAGAGAAAACAAAACACATTTTATATCTTCCTTCTAGGGAAATATTAAAAGCCATTTTAACATGGAAGTCTTCCAATGTACATCATTTGGACAAACTCTCTGTATTTATCACATTATTTCCCATGTTAAAATGGCAGATGATTAAATTAAAAGAACCTTTCTTCTTATTTTTTTTCCTGACATTGGATTGGTGCCATAGATCCATACAGAGCCTTTCATAGCTATGGAATTTACAATATGCTAGTTAATGGCAAGTAATAAAAGCTTATGTATTTGGGCATTCTGACTGTCAATATTCAATAAATTTTCATCATTTTCTGAAAAGAAAACAAGTGTTATATGTTGTAGGTTTACCACTGATTGAATCTTGTTATCTTGTTGATTCTTCCTGACGTTGTCAGTGGAATGTACACATTGTGCAAAGAGTCTGATGGAGGTAAATCTCACAGATACGTGCCTATAGCTATGTGTGAGTTTCCCTGGTGGCTCAGAAGGTAAAGCATCTGCCTGCAGTGCAGGAGACCCAGGTTTGATCCCTGGGTTGGGAAGATCCCCTGGAGAAGGAAATGGTAACCCACTCCAGTATTCTTGCCTGAGAATCCCCATGGACAGAGGAGCCCGGCAGGCTACAGTCCATGGGCTCGCAAAGAGTCGGATATGACTGAGCGACTTCAGTTTCAGCTATATGTAGAATTTAGGCAATCAGAAAACTTAAACCCTGATATGCTCAGCCTTATAGTTGTAATTTGACATCATATACTTAGAATTAAAAAAAAAAGCAGAAATGGGTAGGATAGCACTTGGAGGGTGCTGACTAGAGGTGACAGACATGATCTTTTCATTCCCTTTCCATTCCATGCCTGCCTTCTTTCAAGTGGGCATAAAGCTAGTGACTACAATCAGAGTCCTGAAGTTTTGGTCACTCTATGAATATGCAAATCCTTAGAATAACCCTCCTTGTAATATAGAAGCAAAGAATATGCTTCTAGGAAAGAGGTATCATCATCATCATCATCATCCTGGCTTTTTGTAGTATATTTTCATAATTTGTCTACCTACATTCCATGGTCATCTTCATTAATGCATGAATGTGTAAATAGATATAAGCAAAACATAAAATAAGCTACAGGTGAGAAAGATGGATTTTGTGTATGCCATCTTATCACCTTTTCTTTTATTATCGCATTGGTTATCCTTAGGAAATTTTTCCTGGATGGAGTTGTGTGCTGCTCTTCTCTTCTCTGAGTTACCATACTTCCTACTTTCAACTTTTCTTTGTTCTTTGGCCACAATCCTAGAAATGTCTAATACGCTTATCTACTAGATTAATATGTGCTGACATTCTGTAGAATTATGGGGCTTTCATTTTTTTTTGTCCATTTTAATGAATGGGGATGTAAAATTCCAACTAACTCTGGAGCTAGAGATATTATTTATATCACTCAAGCATTAGATACTTCATATCATCTTAAAAATTCCACATTATCTGTCTTCCTAAGCATGTTCCTTAAAAGAAAATAAAAGACTTTAGAATCCATAGTAGGTTCTCCTACTTTTCTAGTAGTATCAATCACTCAGGCAGCATATGATAGTATTTTAAATGACATTCTTTAAGGGAAAAAATTTTTTAGATTCATGTCACTGAAGAATAGTTAGGCATATAAATGTCACTGAGAATAATGAAAGTAATTTGCAGTAGAGGATTATGTGTGCATCTTTTTTAGATCCATTGTCACCCTGATCTTGGAAAGTTAGAACAATATTAAGACTCTATGAAACATAGAAAGGCTGATTGATTTGGAATGGAGGGTCAATACAAAAGAGAAAATTATTAAGTAATCATTTGTTATTATTGACTCAGGTGCCTGAAAGTGCAAGTGTTAGTCTCTCAGTAATGTCTACTCTTTGCGAACCCAGGCTCCTCTGCCCATGAAATTCTCGAGGCAAGAATACTAAAGTGGGTTTCCTTTCCTTTCTCCAGGGTATCTTCCCAATCCAGGGATCAAACCTAGGTCTCCTACACTGCAGGTAGATACTTTACCATCTGAGCCATAAGGGAAGCCTAACTCAGATGTTATTCATCTATTAATTATTCATTGACTTAGTGAACACATGTGTACTGAATGCCTATGACATGCTAAGCACTCAGTCACCCTTCTATGAGCTTGAGATGGGAGAGGCAAATATAAAGGAAATTTCTTCATTCAAACATTTTGTATTCACATGACAGAAGTAGCTATTAAGACATTTTGACTAAAATGTATAGGATGTGAATAGTAATTCACATTACTATTAATTCACATTACTATTAATTACTAGTTAATTACTATTAATTACTATTAATTCACATTACTATTAATTACTAGTAATTCACATTACTATTAATGGAGAAAAAACACAGGAAAAAAGTATAAGAAATGAAAATACTTCTTTTAAACAGAGTGTTGTCAAGCAAGGTCCCTCCAAAAGAGATAATAGTTGAATAAATACATAAATTAAGTGAGGTAGTGAAACATGCAGGTAACTAGGGGCATAAAATTTCATTAAAGAGAAGATCAATTGCTAATCCCTTCAGCTGGGTTAATTTTTGCAATTTCCTAGTAAATACTAGAAGACTGATATGGTAGGATGATGGAGCCAGTGAGAGTCAGAGAGGTAGGAAACAGACTCCAGATAACATGTACACCCATGGCTTATTCATGTCAGTGTATGGCAAAAACTATCACAATATTGTAAAGTAATTAGCCTCCAATTAAAATAAATAAATTAATTAAAAAAAAAAAAGGCTCGTCTATATGAAGATTTAATCAACCATTGTAAAGACTCATAGAGACATGGAAATTTAGTCAAGAGCTTTGAACAGAGAAATGGCAGTTTATATGTAGAAGTTCTCTGGCTGTCTCTCTGGAGAATAAATTAACAGGGGAAGAAAACTGAGGTAAAGAGATACTTTGGGATGATACTGAATAGTCTAATGGGGATATGATAGTAGCTTGGGCAAGATTCTAGTATGGAAATTGATAATACATGATTAGATTCTAGAAACGGAACCAAAATTATTTGCTGGTATATTGAGTACAGATTATGGGAGAGAGAAAAAAATGATCAATTATTTTTGCTGAGCTACTAAAAGAATAGGCTTGACATCAGTTGAGATGGAGATATGGCAAGGGAAATAGAAGAAAATATGTGGAGCTGCGTTTTGGATTTGCCATGTTTCAGCTGCTGGTCTGAGATGGGATTTAAGACCTTGAGTGGTGGTGGTTTAGTCGCTGAGTCGTGTCTGACTCTTACAACCCCAGGGACTCTAGCTTTCCAGGCTCCTCTCTCCATGGGATTCTCCAGGCAAGAATACTGGAGTGGGTTGCCATTTCCTTCTCCAGGGGATCTTCCCAATCCAGGAATCGAACCCAGGTCTCCTGACTTGCAGGAAGATTCTTTACCAAGTGAACTATGAGGGAAGATCCCAGTACCTTGAGTAGGCAGGTTGAATACATGAGACTGAATTTGCAGGAAAGGTTCAGGCTGAAAATATAAAATTTGAATCAGCTTACTAATGTTCTTATAAGAATGTGCCCTCCAGCCCTCGTAAAATTAACAAATCAGGGAGATAGGAAGAATTAGCAATAGAAACTAAGAAGTGAAACAAGTGAGACTGGAGTTCAGCTAGAAAACTATTATATCCTAGGAGCCAAACAGGTAAAGAGTTTCAGGTAAGGTTAAAAAAGAAATGGATTGTGTATTTCACCATTTATACATTATTTATGACTTCTGGTAAGAGCAGTTTCAGTGGAGAGGTGATGAAATCTCACTACATGCAATTCTACAACAATGGCAAAAGCATAAGAAAAAAATTGGAACAAGCTACAAAGACATTATTTTCATAGAATATTTTCTCTAAAGAAAGAAGGGAACAGATTACTAGTTGGAGCTAAAGCTGTATCTCTCTCTCTGTCTCTCTCTCTCTATATATATATATATATAGGAAATGAATAGAAAGATATAGCATCATGGAGAAGGGAAATGTCAACCCACCCCAGTACTCTTGCCTGAAAAATCCCATGGATGGAAGAACCTAGTAGGCTACAGTCCATGGGGTCGCAGAAAGTCGAGAGAGTTGGACACGACTGAGTGACTTCACTTTATATCTGATGAGAATAAAAGGAAGGGAAGAAACACAATGTGGAAGAGAGAGTAGACAGAATATCTGCATGGATATCTTTGAGTACGTGACAAAGGGGGTCACAGGTCACAGGTCAAAGAAAGGAGCTTTGTTTGAAGTAAGGGGCAGTTCTTTTATAGTATCTGAAGTGAAACAAGAATATATGCATAGAGAAGATGGATGAAATGGGGCAGATGGATAGTTTGAAGCTTGCCAATTTTTAAATTTTTATTATAATAATTATCAGATGAGAATGAGGGAAGTGGAGTAGATATCAAAAAATTTGTTTCAAGATACATATAAAACCTCACTTTATATACATATTGGTTACAGAACTGACTACCAATTTAATATTTGCTTCCCTTCTAATATATTTCTGCTTAATGATTGTTCAACATGTAGGGCTCACTTAAGAAGAAAATAGTTACAATGGAAAGAAAATAACTTTGTGAATAGAGAGGACTGACTCATTAATATCCAATATTTTCTGCTTATTTACTTTGAGTTTTTTTGTGCAATTTCTTAGATATTTTTGAACTTTGTTTTCTTATAGGTAAAATGATGATAAATGTATTCAAATATATTCATCTCATATGTTTTTTGTAAAGATTCAAAGTGTTAGAAAAAATATATTGAACTTGAAAACTGGCAAAAGAGATTACTGAGTGTTCTTCCAGTGCAGTATAAGGCTTTCATCTTTAATTGGCTTTGTATTGATTGGACCATTTTTCACCTTTAGCTTCATGAAAAGAGCATTTTAAAAATTACATTTATTGTTCTTTAAGGCATTAATCAATTTTGTCTCTAATCCCACAATCTTAGTTTAACATTCCTTTATTAAATTATTTATGAAGACCAAGCTCCTCAAATTCTCATTGAACTGGTTTTAACTTATCTCTGGTTTCCTCATTAATTAATCAGCTAAAACACATTGGATCTTTAACATATATATATATATATATATATATATATATATATGTATGTTAAACATATATATATAAACATATATATAACATATATATATGTTTGCATGAGTGTCAAGTGTTTAAATATACAAAATGTATACTTTAACAAATAGAATATTATAATTTCTAGTTGAGTGTCCACATATGTTTCTTTAACTCCCTCCCAGCCCTTTCCCATATCTATCCCAATCACAGTTTTCTGTTCCTTTCATTGAAACAAAAAACTCAAATTCTTAAAATTCATTAAAGGCATATAGTTTAGTACTTCAGTTCAGTTCAGTTCAGTCGCTCAGTCATGTCCAACTCCTTGTGATCCCATGGACCGCAGCACTCCAGGCCTCCCTGTCCATCACCAACACCCGGAGTTTACCCAAACTCAAGTCTATTGTGTCAGTGATGCCATCCAACCATCTCATCCTCGGTTGTCCACTGCTCCTCCTGCCTTCAATCTTTCCCAGCAACAGGGTCTTTTCAAATGAGTCAGCTCTTTGCATCAGGTGGCCAAAGTATTGGAGTTTCAGCTTCAACATCAGTCCTTCCACTGAACACTCAGGACTGATTTCCTTTAGGATTGACTGGTTGGATCTCCTTGCAGTCCAGGGGACTCTCAAGAGTCTTCTCCAACACCACAGTTCAAAAGCATCAATTCTTCAGTGCTCAGTTTTCTTTACAGTCCAACTCTCACATCTATACATGGGTACTGGAAAAACCATAGCCTTGACTAGATGGACCTTTGTTGGCAAAGTAATATCTCTGCTTTTTAATATGCTGTCTAGGTTGGTCACAACTTTCCTGCCAAGGAGTAAGCGTCTTTTAATTTCATGGCTGCAATCAACATCTGCAGTGATTTTGGGTTCCCAAAAAAATAATAATAATAAAGTCTGTAATGTTTCCACTGTTTCCCCATCCATTTGCCATGAAGTGATGGGACTGGATGCCATGATCTTAGTTTTCTGAATGTTGAGTTTTAAGCCAACTTTTTCACTCTCCTCTTTCACTTTCATCAAGAAGCTCTTTAGTTCTTCTTCACTTTCTGCCATAAGGATGGTGTCATCTGCATATCTGAGGTTATTGATATTTCTCCTGGCAATCTTGATTCCAGCTTGTGCTTCATCTGGCCCAGCATTTCTCTTGATGTACTCTGCATATAAGTTAAATAAGCAGGGTGACAATATACGGCCTTGACGTACTCCTTTTCCTATTTGGAACCAGTCTGTTGTTCCATGTCCAGTTCTAACTGTTGCTTCCTGACCTGCATACAGATTTCTCAAGAAGCAGGTCAAGTTGTCTGGTATTCCCATCTCTTTCAGAATTTTCTACAGTTGAGTACTTATTCCTATTTTTATATCTTCTTATTGTCCTAGTATTTGAATATTTTAGTTTGTACTTAAAAAGTGTTGATAAATTATGTTGACTGAATATTACACATTTCTAAAGTGCCCCTACAAAGGAATTGTTGTCTGGTAGAAATGTTACTGGATTTGGTGAATAAAAGAATTGTGCCATAACTTTGACTAGGTTATTTACATGGTTTTAATATCATTGCTTTATCCATAAAATAATGGAAATAAAAACCACAAGTTTCTCTTTACAAATTGAAGTACACAATACAGTTTTCAGTTTCTTAATTGTTACACTGACATATTATTTAATTTTACTCTTAAAGTTCTAGACATGTCTTATAACACTACCAATTATGGATGCTACTAAAATTGGGTACACATATTGGAATTAAATATCCAGTGAAAAACTCCTGAACTCTTATTTTGTGCCTGAATAAAAGTCAAACTCACCAGCTTTACAATAAAGGCTCAACAAATGGCGTATCTATTATTCCACCTCAGCTTCTATTTAATGACTCCAATTTGATGCATTCACCAGTTTCTGTTTCAGGAACCAGAATTGGGTTACAGGTCTGCTTTTGTTTATGCATAACATATGTGGTACAAGGTCTGAAATTAACATCCAATATCATGTGCTGCCTTGAAAATCTGGTACAATTTGCAGGGCTTTAAAGTGCCTAACCAGAATATGCCTGTTCCTCTTTTCTATGATTAAGGTCCCGGAGCCAAACAACCCTCCTCAGTCAGGCCCATTGACTGCTTAATTTCTAGGTCTCAGACTTCATTTCCCTGTCAGCTAGCTGTCTTGTTCAAATAAGTCCTTCACAACCCCCTCCTTGTTGCTACAAACCCTGCTTCCTGCAGGCCTTGCTTGTTCACTCTGTTCTTAGTGCAGCCTGCACGTGGCCTTGTGTGATATAGTGTCCTCCTGTCCCTGGCTGTGAGCATATGAGGCTAATAACCAGCTGTCGATCTCATCTGTCCAAGGTCAGGTGTTATGTGTACCTCGTAACCCAGGACAGAAATCCTCTTCTCACAGAAGGGATGAAAAAAAGATAAAACACATCTGTTCAAAATCAAGTTTTTTCATCCACCTATCTGTGAATCCATTTATACATGCAATAAATACTAGTTAGAGTCATGCCTATATGCATCTTAGAAGGTATAAGTAACTCATCAATGCTGGACATTATGAGGAGTAATGTCCTAAAAATTCCTTCTTAAGTATCTCCTAAATGTATCTTTTCTAATAGTTTTACAACTCTAAGTTAATGTGGTCCCTATAAATTTTTAAAATGCATTTTTTTTTCAGATATGTGAACAAGACTAGAGGGAAATGCCTAATATTAATAACCCTATTATTTAACTTAGTCACATGATAATATGCATCAAATTGTGTTTTTTTTTGAAATGCAACTTACTGCTCCCAAATTGTTATAACTTTTGAAAAAGTGCAGCAAAAATCAAAGTAAAATGAAAGACAACATAAAAAAACCAATAAAACTAACAAAAAAAAGAAACTTTTTGTGACATCATATTGAAGGTAAAGAGATGGAAGGGAAACAGCAAACAAAGAAAGATAAATACATCACTAGGAGATGATTCCTTTGAAGAAAAATAAAGTTGGGTGAGACGATACAGAGTGAAATGAGGTTCAAATTTGATTTAGGGAGGTTGAAAAATCCTTTTGGTTATACTTGGGATGAACTTAAGTTGTAAAATGAGGCTAGAAAACATACAAGGAAAGAGACCTGAGCCAACGCTTTAAAAAATTGCTTTCTTGGCATGACCAAGGAAAAAGCCAGAGGCCAGTGTGTCTAGGGCAGCCACCAGCCTGAGTGAACAGATGATGGGGTCAGAGAAAGAACCAGTGGCCAAAACACATTGGATTTGGGAACAGACTTAAGGTCTTTGCTCCTAAAAAGGGGGTCAATCCATTACAGGGCTTCAGCAGGGAATTGGAATGAGCATACTTACATTTAAGAAGGAGCTGTTTGCTTTCTTACAGAGAATAAAGATGCAAAAGCAGGGGGACAAATTAGGAGGCTACTGTAATGGTCCAGGTGAAACATGACGGCAACTTGAAATCTGGTGATATTGAATTATTCTGACAAAAATGAGGATTGAATCTAAGAAAAGGGAAACAATTTCTTGAATGTATTTAAATTTTTCTCTTTTTGAAAGCATTGGGAGGATTGCTATATTATTCCACCACATGCGATACACACACACACACATACATACATAAACACACACCACACACAAGCATATATATTTAAAATGTTTAGTATTATTTAGCAATAAACAAGGAATATGTTACTGAACAGTTAAATACTTTTGCTCAGAGAAGTTTGGGATTTTAAACTAAGCATGAGTTTGAAATATTATAATTCAAATGTTCATGTTTGTTTCAACTACTTTGAAATTTTAAGAGGCTTGTTAACATAATTACTTCTTATGATCCCTGAAGGTTTTCTCTATTAAATGCTATTAAAATATTCATTGTATTTATTTTCAAATTTATAAAACAAACTACTACAGTGAAATCTCTGTTTATAGATGTACAATAATGATACAAACAACTAATAAGCATGAGATGAGCTCAAGAGTCAGAAAATTGTTTAGATCATCTCTCTATTATCCATTAATAAGATATGAATAAATCATTGACCGACCTCCCTTGACCAATATACATGAAAGATAAATACATGCTATCCCACGATTTGAATTGCAATTAATCTATAATCTATTTCCTGAACAAAGAAATCCATTTTGACTTGTACATCTTTTTTTGAGATTATATGTGTGATACATTTCATAATAAATATTATAAACATTTTAGATAATAATATGATTTTAAGTAAAACAATACTATAATAAAGTTAATAACTTTAATATTATTATAAATGGCTATTTTTTCATGAAAAATATACACACTCTGCTTTATAAGAATTAACTTACTCATGTTAACAAGCGTACCATATAAATATACATTCAATATTACAATACAGTATTTTGGGGCACCTTGGATTTGGAATGGAAACATTTGTCCTTGGACGAAAATAAATCTCTAGTGTTTTTTGCAGAGAGTTCAAAATTTTATGTTGCACTATGTAATTAAAAGTCATATTTAAAGTACACTTGAAGTAAGCTTATTACCAGTCATAAACTGATATATGAATCTTGGGAACTTGCAGAGTGTCAATAACTGGCACACAAGGCTCTGTGGAACATCTTAAATGCCAATTTTGATCAAAGTTGACAATTTGTTCATTTAGTCCCTTTTTATCTGAGTCAGTATATCCAAAATGTTTGAAAAAAAAAAGGATAAAATATCTTGAGAGAAAAGTAATAGAAAAAGGAGTCTGGAAAATTCTAAGGGAAAATACTTAAATCATATACTTAGTTACATTTGTGAGAGGTTTTTTTTAATTATTTAAAACTATTGCACAAATATGCTACAGTAATGTTACAGTGTTATAAACATAATTGTGAATTATTGTTTCTTAAACTGTGTTGCCCAAATGCAAAGGAATAAATCCAACTAGAATTTTAATATTGCAACATTCCAACATTTATCATTGGATATCCACCATTTTCTTAGTATACATTAATTTTGCATCCTTTATATGTGAATGTCACATGATAGAAAATCAAAATGACAAAAATAAAGACATAATATTAAAAATATGAAACTAAATAACTGAAAGCAAAATAGATATGTTAATATTTACCTGCTATTTGTCACCCAAGTGAGTAGCTCTGATCAATATTTCTATGACCATCCCAACACTCGCTCAATTAACAAAGAAACCAAAATAAATTTTCAAGAAATGAAGGAAAAAAGTAGTATTATTTAGCTTGCTTTTTTGTGGCATGTGGTATTCTAGTTCCCCAACCATGGATGGAACCCATCGCCCCTTCAGTGGAAGTGCAGAGTCTTAATCATTCGGTTGTCAGGGAAGTCCTGAGTTTACTATTCATTATACCCTAAATTTTTTTTTATATTTTCTTTTCTTTTTTTTTTAATTGGTTTATTTTCTATTTTTAACTTTACAATATTGTATTTGTTTTGCATTTTACCTTAAAATTTTATATGGACACTCAAGGTATGATTCCATCTGTAGCAACTCCCATTTATCCCATGTTTAAATGCTAAAGCCAATGTAAAGTATAGAGGATGTGCTTGATCTTTACTTGTTATGATACTTCTTCTATCTTAGAAAACATTTGTGTACTTTGCCTGTTGAAATTCTGTTCTTTGAATCCACTAACATTCTCCATTTAAATATCATTCAAGAAGAATTAGCATTTTCTGTTTCAATGCTCTGAAATTATTATTTTCCTATCTTTGGTAGAACATTGGTCTTTATACAAACTTGGAACCTATAGTTTCTGTGTATATTTTCACCACTTGCTTTAGATTATACTATTCAGAAGTTGGTTCTATATTGCATGTAATCTTTGAATCATCCATATGATCTCAATATAATTATTGTTGAGTAATACAAAAACAAACAGTTAAGATATAACATGTCTCTTGCATCACATTAAAATGTGGGTATGTCCCTTGCCCCAGTGACATTTATAACCCTCAACAGAGACATACTTCTGTATAAGTGTTTCAGTTGTGGAGGGTGTAATATAGTGATTAATTCTATTAAGGAATAAAAAGGGAAGCTGTAATGTAGATAAGAATTAGTTTTTAATAAATTTCAGTTGATCTAGGCTCAACAATTTTTATTTTAATTATGATATATCATTACATCATATTAAAAATCAAAAACTGAAAGCTCTGTTTTTTTAATGAACATTTTATCACATAGGAAAATAAAGCAAATATAATGTGCCCTTCATCTAAAATATACCAGCTTTTAGACAACTGACTAGTGTAATTGGTTGAAAAGACCAGAATAAGGATTCCTCCTAGTCTCTCATGTAGTAGAATTTCATGCAATTTCAGTTCAGTTCAATTCAGTCCCTCAGTCGTGTATGACTCTGCGACCCCATTGGCTTCAGCATTCCAGGCTTCCCTGTCCATCACCAATTCCAGGAGTTTCCTCAAACTTATGTCCATTGAGTCGGTGATGCCATCTAACCATCTCAACCGCTGTCGTCCCCTTCTCGTCCTGCCTTCAACCTTTCCCAGCATCAGGTTCTTTTCCAGTGAGTCAGTTCTTCACATCAGGTGGCCCAAGTATTGGAGTTTCAGTTTTAACATCTGTCCTTCCAATGAATATTCAGGACTGATTTCTTTATGGACCTTTGTTTGCAAAGTAATGTCTCTGTTTTTTAATATGCTGTCTAGGTTGGCCATAACTTTCCTTCCAAGGAGTAAGCGTCTTTGAATTTCATGGGTGCAATCACCATCTGCAGTGATTTTGGAGCCCCCCAAAATAAAGTCAGCCACTGTTTCCACTGTTTCCCCATCTATTTCCCATGAAGTGATGGGTGGGACAGGATGCCATTCTTAGCTTTCTGAATGTTGAGCTTTAAGCCAACTTTTTCACTCTCCTCTTTCACTTTCATTAAGAGGCTCTTTAGTTCCTCTTTGCTTTCTGCCATAAGGGTGGTGTCATCTGCATATTTGAGGTTTTTGATATTTCTCCTGGCAATCTTGATTCCAGCTTGTGCTTTCTTCAGCCCAGCGTTTCTCATGATGTACTCTGCATATAAGTTAAATAAGCAGGGTGACAATATACAGCTTTGACATACTCCTTTTCCTATTTGGAACCATGTCCAGTTCTAACTGTTGCTTCCAAACTTGCATACAGGTTTTTCAAGAGTCAGGTCGAGTGGTCTGGTATTCCCATCTCTTTTAGAATTTTCCACAGTTTATTGTGATCCACACAGTCAAAGGCTTTGGCATAGTCAATAAAGCATAAATGGATGTTTTTTCTGAAACTCTTGTTTTTCGATGATCCAGCGGATGTTGGCAATTTGATCTTTTGTTCCTCTGTCTTTTCTAAAACCAGCTTGAACATCTGGAAGTTCACAGTTCACGTATTGCTGAAGGCTGGCTTGGAGAATTTTGAGCATTACTTTACTAGTGTGTGAGATGAGTGTAATTATGCGGTAGTTTGAGCATTTTTTGGCACTGCCTTTCTTTGGGATTGGAATGAAAACTGACCTTTTCCAGTCCCGTGGCCACTGCTGAGTTTTACAAATTTGCTGACATATTGAGTGCAGCACTTTCACAGCATCACCTTTTAGGGTTTGAAATAGCTCAACTGGAATTCCATCACCTCCACTAGCTTTGTTTGTAGTGGTGCTTCCTAAGCCCACTTGACTTCACATTTCAGGATGTCTGGCTCTAGGTGAGTGATCATACTATCATGATTAACTTAGTCATGAAGATCTTTTTTGTACAGTTCTTCTGTGTATTCTTGCCACCTGTTCTTAATATCTTCTGCTTCTGTCAGGTCCATACCATTTCTGTCCTTTTTGAGACCATCTTTGCATGAAATACTTACCTTTCTCTTTCTGACTTACTTCACTATGTATAACAGGTTCTATATTCATCCACCTCATCAGAACTGACTCAAATGCATTCCTTTTTATGGCTGAGTAATATTCCACTGTGTATATGTACCACCACTTCTTTATCCATTTATCTGTTGATGGGCATCTAGGTTAATTCCATGTTCTAGCTATTGTAAATTGTGCTGCAATGAACAATGGGTTACGTGTGTCTTTTTCAATCCTGATTTCCTCAGGGAATATGCCTAAGAGTGGGATTGGTGGGTCATATTGTGGTTTTATTCCTAGTTTTTTTAAGGAATCTTCATACCATCTTCCATAGTGGCTGTATCAATTTACATTCCCATCAATAGGGCAAGACCATTCCCTTTTGTCCACACCCTCTTCAGCATTTATTTGTAGACTTTTTGATTATGGCCATTCTGACCGATATGAGGTGATATCTCATTGTAGTTTTGACTTGCACTTCTCTAACAATGAGCGATGTTGAGCATCTTTTCATGTGTTTTTTAGCTATCTATATGGTTTCTCTGGAGAAATGTTTGTTTAGGTCTTTTTCCCACTCTTTGGTTGGGTTGTTTGTTTTCCTGGTATTGGGTTGTATGCTGCTGCTGCTGCTGCTAAGTCGCTTCAGCCGTGCCCGACTCTAAGACCCCATAGACGGCAGCCCACCAGGCTCCGCTGTCCCTGGGATTCTCCAGGCAAGAACACTGGAGTGGGTTGCCATTTCCTTCTCCAATGCATGAAAGTGAAAAGTGAAAGTGAAGTCCCTCAGTTGTGTCCGACTCTTAGCAACCCCCTGGACTGCAGCCCACCAGGCCCCTCCGTCCATGGGATTTTCCGGGCAAGAGTACTGGAGTGGGTTGTATGAGCTGCTTGTATATTTTGAAAATTAATCCTTTGTCAGTTGTTTCATTTGCTATTATTTTCTCCCATTCCGAAGGTTGTCTTTTCACCTTAGTTATAATTTCCTTTGCTGTGCAAAAGATTTTAAGTTTAATCTGGTCCCACTTGTTTACTTTTGTTTTTATTTTCATTACTCTCAGAGGTGGGTAGGAGAAGGCAATGACACCCCACTCCAGTACTCTTGCCTGGAAAATCCCATGGATGGAGGAGCCTGATAGGCTGCAGTCCATGGGGTCGCAAAGAGTTGGACACGACTGAGTGACTTCACTTTCACTTTTCACTTTCATGCATTGGAGAAGGAAACGGCAACCCACTCCAGTGTTCTTGCCTGGAGAATCCCAGGGATGGCGGAGCCTGGTGGGCTGCCTTCTATGGGGTCGCACAGAGTCGGACACGACTGAAGTGACAGCAGCAGCAGCAGAGGTGGGTCATAGAGGATCTTGCGTTGATTTATGTCATCGAGTGTTCTGCCTGTGCTTTCCTCTAAGAGTTTTATAGTTTCTGGTCTTAGATTTAGGTCTTTAATCCATTTTGAGTTTATCTTTGTGTATAGTGTTAGGAAGTGTTCTAATTTCATTCTTTTACGTGTAGTTGTCCAGTTTTCCCAGCACCATTTATTGAAGAGGCTGTCTTTGCCCCATTGTACATTCTTGCCTCATTTGTAAAAAATAAGGTACCCATAGTGTATGGATTTGTTTCTGAGCTTTCTGTCTTGTTCCATTGGTCTATATTTCTCTTTTTGTGCCAGCACCATACTGATGCAAGGATTCTTCACTATAAGCAAATCAATCAATGTGATACACCATATTAACAAATTGAAAGATAAAAAACATGCAATAATCTCAATAGATGCAGAAAAAGCCTTTGACAAAATTCAGCACCCATTTGTGATTAAAACTCTTCAAAAAATGTACATAGAAGGAACCTACCTCAACATATATGATAAGCCTAGAGCCATACATGATAAGCCTGCAGCAAACATTACTCTTAATAGTGAGAAACTGAAAGCATTCCCCCTAAGATTGGGAACAAGACAAGGGTGCCCCCTTTCCCCACTGTTATTCAACATAGATCTGGAAGTCTTGGCTATAGCAATTAGAGAAGCAAAAGAAATAAAAGGAATCCAGACTGGAAAAGAAGTAAAGCTCTCACTGTTTGCAGATGAAATGATGCTGTACATAGAAAACCCTAAAGATAGTATCAGAAAATTACTGGAGCTAATCAGTGAATTTAGCAAAGTTGCAGGATACAAAATCAATACACAGAAATCACTTGCATTTCTATATACTAACAATGAAAAATCAGAAAGAGAAATTAAGAACTCAATCCCGTTAACCATCACAACAAAAAGAATTAAATATCTAGGAATAAACTTACCTAATGAGGCAAAAGAACTGTTCATAAAAAAAAAATTATCAGTCACTGATGAAAGAAATCAAAGGTGACATAAACAGATGGAGAGATATTCCATGTTCCTGGGTAGGAAGAATCAATATTGTGAAAAATGACTATGCTACCATATGCAATCTACAGATTCAATGTGATCCCTATCAAATTACCAATGTCATTTTTCACAGAACTAGAACAAAAAGATTCACAGTTCATATGGAAACACAAAATACCACAAATAGCCAAAATAGTCTTGAGAAAGAAGAATGTAGCTGGAGGAATCAACCTTTCTGACTTGAATTTGATTTCTAAGCTAACTTTTCACTTTGCTCATTGACTTTCATCAAGAGGCTCCTTAGTTCTTCTTCACTTTCTTCCATAAGGGTGGTGTCATCTCTGTATCAGAGGTTACTGATATTTCTCCTAACAGTCTTCATTCCAGCTGGTGGTTTATCCAGTCCAGCATGTTGCATGAGGTATTCTGCATATAAGTTAAATAAGAAGGGTAACAATATACAGCCTTGATGCACTCCTTTCCCGATTTGGAACCAGTCTGTTGTTCCATGTCCGGTTCTAACTGTTTCTTCTTGAACTGCATACAGATTTCTCAGGAGGCAGGTAAGGGAAAGTTGCTCAGTTATGCCCAACTCTCTGGGTCCCCATGGTCTATACAGTCCATGGAATTCTCTAGGCCAGAATACTGGAGTAGGTAGGCTTTCCCTTCTCCAGGGGATCTTCCCAAACTAGGGATCGAACCCAGGTCTCCCACATTGCAGGCAAATTCTTCACCAGCTGAGTCACAAGGGAAGCAAAGTCTCTGATATTCCCATCTCTTTAGAATTTTGCACAGTTTGTTGTGATCCACTCAGTCAAAGTCTTTGGCCTAGTCAATAAAGCAGAAAGAGATATTTTTTCTGGAACTCTCTTGCTTTTTTGATGATCCAACAGCTGTTGGCTATTTGAGCTCCTGTTCCTCTGCCTTTTCTAAATACAACTTGAACATCTGGAAGTTCATGGTATATGTGGCGTTGAAGCCTGGCTTGGAGAGTTTTGAGCATTATTTTACTAGCATGTAGGATGACCACAATTGTGCAGTAGTTTGAACATTCTTTGACACTGCCATTCCTGGGGATTGTAATGAAAACTGACCTTTTCCAGTCCTGTGGCTACTGCTGAGTTTTCCAAATTTGCTGACATATTGAGTGTAGCACTTTCACAGCATCACCTTTTAGGATTTGAAATAGCTCAACTGGAATTCCATCACCTCCACTAGCTTTGTTTGTAGTGATGCTTCCTAGGCCCACTTGACTTCACGTTCTAGGATGTCTGGCTCTAGGTGAGTGATTATACCATCGTGATTACCTGGGTCATGAAGATCTTTTTTGTACAGTTCTTCTGTGTATTCTTGCCACCTGTTCTTAATATCTTCTGCTTCTGTTAGGTCCATACCATTTCTGTCCTTTATTGAGCCCATCTTTGCATGAAATGTTCCCTTGGTATCTCTAATTTTCTTGAAGAGATCTCTATTCTTTCCCATTCATACTAATTTAAATTATTATAAAAAGTATACCTAAGTAGGAAAAAAAATTCTAGAGTTATAACAACTGTAAACTTATTGGATACTACAATATGTAGTGCAGTAAACAGAACAAGGTGGATCTTTAAATTACTTATTAATTATTTCCAGTATAGACTTCAGAAGCATTAAGCAAATAAATCAACTGCCTTTTAGTTAAAATTGTTGAGTATAGGATGTCAAGAAATATTAATATTTCAAATGAAAAACTCCTTAAGTAAACATGATCATCGATGATTTTTGTTTGTTTTCTGGAAACATTCTGTTTTACTGCTTCATAATATAAGTCGTTTAATTATGATGTTTCATGGTTAATGTCCCTTCCCTATTTTTTTCCTCTGTAGCCAATTCTCTTATTCACATGCATAATTACACATTGAAAAATTCCAAGCCATAGTACATCTGAGTTTTAAAAAATACTCAAGATTGGCCAATTTGTCAAACAGCCGCCACTACTTTCCCATTTTCAGATCTCAGCGAAACCGTATGCAAATAAGAAATCATCCATTTTCATGAGTAAATAGCAAACGCAATGTAATCTCTTAGTTTCACTACTCCACCTTCTCCTCATCATCTCAGTGTTATCCTTAAGTATTTCAAAGTTTGAAAAATAAATTTATTTTGTATTATAGAGCTCACATCACAGAAAAATACCTTAAGTCTGGAGTAGAATAGAAATGAGCCACAGTCAGTGCCAAAGCTGGTCTGTAATGATGATTTTCAGATTTCACTGCCTGTCATTCTCCATTTTTAAAGATTTTTTTTATTTTTAAATTGAGTCACTGTCTCCAGAAGTTGCTATTGAAAGTCACAGATGACACCTAGACACTAGATAAAGTTTTAAAATATATATTGATTTAATATATGCAAAACATTGGAATCCATATGTATAAATAAAACCTGCTATACTAGACAGAAGTTTTCAAATTTTCAAATAATCAATATGTTCATTCCTTCATTCTTTAACTAAACAAAGTTTTGAATAGGTATACGTGCTTGCTCCTATTCTATGCTGTGGTGACACCAAAATAAATAAGTCATGAATTCTGCCTTCCAGAAGCTGACAATCTGGAGAGAGAGATGGGCACAGAGACAAATATACATGACACTAATAATAATCACAACAAAATAAGCTTGGATGCTTTCCTTGAGTCAATCATGGTTCACTTTGTCTTTACGATAGCCCTTTAACATAGGTTCCATTCTCATTCTCACATATTGGAAAATGAAATTGAAACATAGAGATTTATCTTGCCCTAAGCTGTACAAATGTAGAATAAAAATGTGTGATTGCAATGCAATTCATATAGACTTTTTAAAATACACACACAGTCAATATATATAGATACAAATAACAAGGTGGTATTGAAGTGTGTGAAGGACTACCTACGAGGAGAGCTTGTAGTGAATGAGATTAAGTTAGGACATATCTTCTGAAATTTCTTCAAGTAGAGACTTAAGAAAGGAAAGGGAGTGGGAGAAGGGCTCCCAGATTGTAGAAACACTCTGAGGGATGCTGTTATAGAGAATGTCAAGCTGTTCAGAATTCTAGAGTATGATAGTAGAGAAGTGGAGTGGAGGGATAAGAGAGGTGAAAGATCTGCAGAAGCAGACCTCAGAGGTTCGATCTGCCAAATCAAACAGATCATATTCCACCTTGAAGAAAATACGGAGCCCTGAAGTGTTTGTTTTTTTTTTCAAGAGCTGACCCTGCGACATCGGTATTTTAGATGTTCAGCCTGGCATCTTTGGTGAGATATTTTGAGGAGGCCAAGATGAGAAAATAAAGGAAAACCTTTTGTATATTGTTGTGGTAGCAGTGTTGAATTGCAATACAACATGAATGTGGGACCTGATAACAGAATATAGTGAAAAGGGTGAAATATTGATACATTTGTAGTGTAAATTGGAAAATTTAACTGAACATGCGTGTTTGTGCTCAGACGTTAGTCCTTAAGGATAACTTCTTAGCTTTTTTCCCATGCTGCTGCTGCTGCAGCTAAGTCGCTTCAGTCGTGTCCAACTCTGTGCAACCCCATAGACGGCAGCCCACCAGGCTCCACTGTCCCTGGGATTCTCCAGATAAGAACACTGGAGTGGGTTGCCATGTCCTTCTACAATGCATGAAAGTGAAAGTGAAGTCGCTCAATTGTGTCCAACTCTTCGCGACCCCATGGGCTGCAGCCTATCAGGCTCCTCCATCCATGGGATTTACCAGGCAAGAGTACTGGAGTGGGTTGCCATTGCCTTCTCCTTTTTCCCATGAGTCTTTGCTAAATCTTCCAAGTGAAATTAAGGCTAAAAGAGAGGTATGTAATATGGAGTTATGGGAAGGAAAAATAGTTTCTTCTGAGATGGAAAAATAATGAAAACACTGGCCATTAAGGAAAAGAATAAATAACATGTAGGAAGAAATGGTGATATTGTGGGCAAAGGGAATGCCATATTTAAGCAAGCTAAAAGAAAACATCTTTATTCAGGGAATAGCAAGTAAACAAGATTGGAGTAATGGAAAATAGAAATGAGGACGTGGTGGGTATATTTCTGTAAAGATACTTTGAGTGGAAGTAATGAAGATTTACATACCGTTTAGGAAATGTTTATGTTTAGTTGTTTTTTCACAAACTGTGTCTTTTCTAATAACTAATGGTTTATCTTTGTAAATATATAACTTTTAAGCCTAACTATAACATGAGAGTAATAATTTAAAGTTTCTCAGAAAAGATAGAATTTAAAGATAAGAATACTATTTGTATTTTCTGTGGCAAGCTTCATATTTACTACTGATGCAATATAATATTGAATGTTAAAGAATATGTAAATCAAGAAAAATTAGGGCATAGGCTATAAACAAGTAGGCAGATGTTTGTTTATATGCATCTATATCTATAGGTATAAAAGCACAGTTCATGATAGAAATATATAATGCACACACTGAAATGAAGCAGGCCTTTATCATCCAAAATAACAAAATATAAGGGGCCTTCAGAGTTTGGCAGGCAGGGAACCTACTGGGATACATTGTTAACTAATTGCCTCACTAGCAATGTGACACTGAAACTCAACAGTGGGTAATAAGAAGGTTTCAGTCACATGAAGAATAGAGAGAAAAGTACTTTTAAGAAGCCATAAAAGCACATGCAAAAGCACTAAAGTAGGAAAGAAGTTAGTTTGCTTGTGGGATAGCAAGCAGTCAACTGAGCCTAGAGTACAACACTAGGCAACTTTGAATAAATGCACAGGGGAGGGATGATGCAAAAATCTACATTTTATGCAACGATCAAGTTTATGACATAAGAAATTAAAGAAATAAGTCTCCCAGGAATAATCTCTCAGATTTGGAAAGAGTAAAATACTGAATAAGGATGTCTATAGATGTGAAAGGCCTAAGAAATATAGCCATATTATGAAAGTACTCAAGGCAGTCATTTTCAACGTGGAGCATACTTTTTTACTTAGAAAGTATCATCCTTTTTACTTTAAACTTTTTTTTCTTTATTTTTAGGAATTGCATGTCACATTATCTCCTAAGGTGTGGCTGTTACCCACCACTGGCCTCTGGCAGATAACGTTTAAACACACTGCTATAACAATGATTCTTGGCAGGAAAGTTTAAAAGCAATGAACTTCAGCTGAAAAAAGTGATGGAGATATATTATTTTCACTTCATGAAATTACTGAATGATACTTCTACTGAAACCAAGGCTGAATGAACATTACAGATATTGCCATTATTCTTCCAAAGTAATATTTTCTCAAAATATTGTTTTAAAGTTTCGATGGGCTCTCTTAAAGTTGCCAAAAACTATATTTCAAAATCAATATACACTCATAATCTAAAATTTAATAATAATGTTTTCTCTTCATCCAGTTTCTCTTTGCAAATTATGAGCTTTTTGCAGTTTAAAACAGCTCTAATTAAATCTTACTTCAGTAATGTGTATTAGCTCTATGAATTTCTACTGCTGGGTATGACAGCTAAAGAATAATTTTAATTTCATAAAATAGTATAAATATAATGATTCCTGTGTTTTATTGGAACTCCAGGCTTGAAATACTCAAGTGAATTTTTCTTTAAATAAAATTACACTAAAATAATACTTTACATTTTAATGACACAATCTTAAATATATATTATTCTCATCAATAATGGTACTTTTTAAAAAGATGAGATATATCATAGAGTTGAGTATAGTCAATGTGAAAGGCTTATGGCATATATGCCAGTTACTTTAAGTTTAATTTTAAATGTGATGAGATAACAAATTCTATCAAACAAGCACAATTTGAAGACAGTTAGCTAGCTTTATAAGAGAAAAACATGTGTTGTAGTTTGGGATATTAACTATCCTCCAGTTAGCCATATTTCATTCAATTATCAGCACTTTTTAAATTAGTATACTGGATAAAAAAGTTTTATGTTGGTTAAACCTGTTTTAATCAGCATAGCAAATATTAGAAATGGTTTTTAGGATCAATTAAAAATATCCAGGGGTTTGGATTAGCTAAAATATATCACAGTTTAAAGATACTCTTCCCTCTAACTTTTAAGAGTAGAATATAAAAATCCCCTCAGATATACTTCCTGAGCTTTTGACGATAGTATCTACACTGGTTCTTTATGAAGTATTTTGTTTAAGATTCTTAATGCAAGAATCTGAAATCATCCTTTAATGCTAGAATTCTAATCTGAACACCTAGTTACCCAATCTTGAGGAAATCACTCATTAAAGAATTTAAAACAGCTATTGGCAAAGCAATATTAAAGTTCTCCTTTGATGTTATAATAAATTATTTGTCGCAATAATTAAAACAAAAGTGAATATCACCATGAACTGTCATTATTTAGTGACTGTCCCCAGTGGTTCAGTGGGTAAAAAATCCACCTGCAATGCAGAAGACATAGGAGACATGGGTTCAATCTCTGGGTGCAGAAGATACCCTGGAAAAGGGCATGGCAACCCACTCCAATTTTCTTGCCTGGGAAATCCCATGGACAGAGGGACCTGAAGGTCTACAGTCCATAGAGTTGCACAGAGTTGTACACATTGAAGCAACTCAGCATGCACACACATTATTAAAAATAATTAGAATTTTAATGTAAAAGCCAGCAATTGAGTATTCAGACATTACAAAAACACCTAATCTACCTTCAAACTTCTCTTCCTTACCTGTACAATTTTGCATTTAGTACAGGCCTTTCATTTTCTTTGTATTCTACTCTCACTCCCTTTTCAGTTACTATTCTCAAAGGAAATAATCAGTTGTATGCTTATATTAGCATGAGTCAACATGTTGTAGGATGGAATGATTTAACTTACCTGTGCTAAACTTAAAAACTGCAAATGATGTAAAATAAACAACATATAAAACAAATGTAAAACCTAGCACACTGTTGTTCTTGCCATATATATAAATTTGAAAACAAACAAACAAACAAACAAACAGCAAGACTAATCTAGGATGTTGGGAGTCAGAATAGCAGTTACCCTTCAGACAGTGGGTTGTGAATGAAAGGTGACCTCAGGGCCTTCTGGATTTCAGTTAATGTTCTGTTTGTTGATTAGATTGCTGGTTACGTGGGTGTGCTTTGTGTGTGTGTGTGTGTGAAAATTTATTAATTTGCTTCCTTAGGATTTTGTTATATGTACTTACATTAATGAAATGATTAAAATTGAGAAAACAAGATGAAGTTAGAAAATTAATTTCAGAAAATATAAGAATGATTTACAAAATATGGGAAAAGTAGAATTGTTTGCAGGATAACAAAATGGAAATCTTTAGGAAAAATTAATGGGTGTTTGTGTGTGTATGCATGTGTGTATGAGTTTGTGCATGCGCACTTATATGATAATGATCCCAAGTATTTCATCCAGCAATTAAAATTTTGCTTTTTACATTATTTAGCTTTATCTTTCTTAACCAATCAATGTACAAATTTCTCTTATTTTCATCCTTAGTACCTCTTTATATATCTCTGTCGACTTTTTCCTACCCCATATCGTTTCTCAGATAGTGTTACAAATGTCTAGGAAATGTAATTGCCTGGGAATAGAAATGAGTCTAACCATTTCCTCTTTTCTTCCGACTGACCTATTCTAAATATCCAAATCAAAATGACAACCACAAAATGAAGTCTCATCACACTGCTAAAATATATTCAACCATACTTACAATTGTTAGCATAAAGTTATGACTTAATATGTCTTAATGCTAAGTCACAGGTCCTTCTCTCATTTCACAAAACAATTTTCTTTCCTGTTCTAGTAACACTGTCTTTGTTTCAATGTCTAGAAATTATTGCTTTCCCAGTCACTATTCTAAATTCCTTAATGAGTGATTTCTTCAAGAATAGATATGTCCTTTTACTTTTCTTTCCTGTACTCTGGTAAGAGATGCTCCTGACCTTCCTCACTTCAAAGGTCCTGCGCTTCTTCATATAGGAACTCAGTCACTTCTTCAATGGATTATCTTCCTAAGTCCCTGACTTTTGGACTGAAGCAGAGAGAAAGAGAACAGATCTTGATGATTTCTTACGCAGAATATTCTAATTTTATAGTCAGAAATTAGGGAACCAATGAAAATGGTCTTTGGCTTCTCTTGGGGTAACCATTAATATGACTGAGATCAACATGGTATTAGTCATCAAAATGCAATTTCTCCTTTTAAATTTTTGGGCTGCAATGATATTGTAGGGTTCTGGAAATTAATGATAATTTACAGCTACTATGTAAGAATTCCAGAATATTTTGAGTTTTTCATTCTTCAATATATATTTTAATGACATTGCCAGAGATCCTTTCAGTTAAATATACCCATCAATATTGTCTGAGTTGTTACTGAATGTTCCTTTCTCAGATATTCCTGAACTTCTTTTTGAATTTATCAGACTTTACTAGGTTATGCTATATCAACCTAAAAATCCAAATTCTAAGCAATAGTCACAACTAAAATTTATTTTTTCTCATATTATATATTGGCTGTGTCTCTGCTTCATCCATTTTCTTCATTTTGGGGATATATCTTGAAGAAACAACTCATGTTGGGAACATGCCATTTTTAGGGCTTAGAGAAAAGTGCTATAGTCCTAATGCCTTCTATACCTTTTACTTGGAAATGGAAAATATCACTTCTGTTAGATACGAGAATTGACTTTCCTGGTGGCTTGGATGGTAAAGAATCTGCCTGCATTCTGGTGACCCTGGTTCGATCCCTGGCTTAGGAAGATCCCCGGAGAAGGAAATGGCAACTGAGTCCAGTATTCTTACATGGACAGAGGAGCCTGGCAGGCTGCAGTCCATGCGGGCACAAAGAGTCAGACACTACTGAGCGACTAACACACACACGCAGATGGGAATACCAGACAACCTTACCTGTCTCCTGAGAAACCTGTATGCAGGTCAAGAAGCAAGAGTTATAACTGGGCATGGATAATGGATTGGTTCAAAATTGGGAAATGAGTACATAAAGGCTGTATATTGTCACCCTGCTTGTTTAACTGATATTCACAATACATCATGTGAAATACCTGGTTGGTTGAAGCACACGCTGAAATCAAGATTGCTGGAAGAAATAACAACAACCTCAGATATGCAGGTGATACCACCCTAATGCAGAAAGCAAAGAGGAACTAAAGAGCCTCTTGATGAAGGTGAAAAAAGAGAGTGAAAAAGCTGGCTTTAAACTCAATATTCAGAAAGCAAAGATCATGGCATCTGGTCCCAACACTCCCTGGAAAATAGATGGGGAAAAAGTGGGAATAGTGACATACTTTGTTTTCCTGGGGTCCAAAACCACTATGGATGATGACTGCAGCCATGAAATTAAAAGACACTTGCTCCTTGGAAGAAAAACTATGACAAACCTAGACAGAGTGTTAAAAAGCAGAGATATCACTTTACTGACAAAGGTCCATATAGTCAAAGCTACAGTTTTTCCAGTGGTCATATATGGATGTGCGAGCTGGACCATAAAGAAGGCTGAGCACCAAGAGAATAGCAACCCGCTCTAGTATTCTTGCCAGGAAAATCCCATGGATAGAGCAACCTGACAGGCTATAGTCCATGCAGTTGCAAAGAGTCAGACATGACTGAGTGCACACACAATGAGCACTGAAGAATTGATACTTTCAAACCCTGGTGCTGGAGAGGACTCTTAAGAGTCCCTTGGACAACAAGGAGATCAAACCAGTCAATCCTAATGGAATTCAACTATAAATATTCATTGGAAGAACTGATGTTGAAGCTGAAATTCCAATACTTTGGCCACCTGATGTGAACAGCTAACATTTTGGGAAAAACCTTGATGGAGTGAGAGACTGAGGGCAGGAGGAGAAGGGAACTACAGAGGATGAGACAGTTGGATGGTATCACTGACTCAATGGACACGAGCTTGTGAAAATTTCAGGAGATAGTGAATGACAGGGAAGCCTGGTGTGTTGCATTCCATGGTGTCACAAAGAGTTGGAAATGACTGAGTGACTGAACAACATATGTCCTAGAGTAGGGCGTGGCAACCTACACCTATTCTTGCTTGGAGAATTCCCATGGACAGAGAATCCTGGCGGGCTATAGTTCATGGGGTTGAAAAGAGTTGGACATGACTGAGTGACTAAGTACAAGCCTCAATACTCTTCCCCAGGAAGAGACAGGTGAGAAACATCATATAGGCCTGGTGTCAATTAGAGAGGAACAGCAAATGTATGGACAGAATGATATATTTTATTCCTCAAGCTTGTATCTCTGATTTGACTCAGATGGCTGGAGGACAAAATCACAATTCTCTATCTTTTTGTTCAATCATAACCTTTGGTTACTAGTCCTGACTTGATTAATTGATTATTAGATTTTTAAAGAGAGATACAAATTTACTTACATGTTAATGTTATTCCAGGGACAGCCATGACCACCTAACCACCAAAAATGTTTATATTACTACCACAGATCCACTGAAATTATTGAAATACCCTCTAGATTCTCCAGCAAAGAAATATACCAGCAAGATATTTCCATGGACGTTGAAACTTCCCTCAGTGAAAATATGCATCAAACTTTTGGTATTGATATCTTTTCTACACTGTCTTTAAAATCATAATTATGGTTATTTGAGCCTGGCAAATATGATCTGTCATTCCCAACTTCCCAAATATTTATATACCTTTCCCTTAACATGGGATTTGGCATCCTCTTAAGGAATCCACCTGCCAGTTCATAAGATGCAGGAGAGGAGAATTTCATCCTCGCGTGGGGAATATCCCCTGGAAAAGGAAATGGCAACCCACTCCAGTATTCTTGCCTGAGAAATCCCAGGAACAGAGAAGCCTGGTAGACTACAATCCATGGATCACAAAGCGTTTGATACCACTGAGCGAATGAACATGCTTACACATACTTCTTATACAGATAGGTTTATAGTTCGATTCCTCTAGTCCTTGTGTATCAGGGAAGTGCATGAGAACTGGATTGGTCTTTCAGAGCTATGCATCATATAAGTGCTAATATTTTTGACATGAACTGAAAATTATTGAGAAACATTGTTCATGATTATGCCAAGGCATTTCTTGTATCTTTATTTTCTTATATTCTGTGTATTAAAACCAGGTTTGGATTAACCAGTATAAGTTCTAAATTAACAACCTACCATTCCAAAGTCTGAGTGTGACTTCCAGGTGTCTCACTCCTGAAGAGGTTAGAAATATTGAATTTGTTTCTCACTGCCACATAATACATCTGTGTTTAGCTCTTGATTTAAGATAAGAAATCTAAAATGGGTGTTTGTATGTGTTTGTTCTTTATTCTCACTTGCAAAACACTGTCACAGAACTCTCGAATTCTTCCTACAACGCGTTCTGCAAAATTTTCCCTCAGTGAACACTTGGTTCCAAATGATCACAGGCAATAAGTTTACATTTCTTTTACCCCTGTGTGCCATGGTCAGCGAATTTAACATCTAAGCATCATAATAATATGCTTTTATAGCCTTCTGCCTTGTCTGAGCCATTTAATTATTTCTAAATCCCCATATTTTCCTACAGTTCTCTTGCCTACAGTCCACTGTTTAATAGCAATCCATCTTCCAGGCAGAATTATGGATTATAAGTGATAAAAAGTGTTCTCAAATATTTTTTAAAGGCCTAGAGAGAATTCACTAAAGCAATTGAAAGTATGTTGAAAGGCCTTTCTGAAAATGAGGGTGGGTGAATGGGAAATGAACCAAGAAAATTCCAGAGATACAGGCAGTAGCAACTACAATAAAATCAGCCAGCTAAATAGGATCAGTGTAGCCACATGAAGTAGGGTTTCATGTATTTTCTGATCGTGTGCTGAATTTAGCTCATTTTCCTAACTTCCCTACATGATGGCTTAAGAAATACCCCAAATTAAAATTCCTAAAGAGAAAGATTGGATTGGCAAGCCCATGTTACTTGCTCCTTGTCTACCATGGGGTGAAGGAAAGAATGGTCTAATGACTTGAGATTGTAGAGAAAGCCTTAGATATGCCTTACAAGAAGAAACACAAAATAAGTAAAAATAGGATGGGAAGAAGGATTTAATTCCTCAAAGCAAGAATACTAAATGTATGCAAAAAAGATTTTTAAACTATGATTCATTTAGTGTTTTGTTGTATAAAACTTGTGAAACTAATTGGAAATCATAGTTTTTTAAGGAAAATGTTGAAAAATAGTCAAGGATGAAATAGTCATCTAAATTAAGGCCAAATTTACATGTATTAGGCTGAGAGAGCCATGCCATGCTAGAATAGGTAGAGCAAATCTTTCTGACTGTGACTTCTGAGGAGTAGTTTTAATATAGGAAGGAGGAATTTTATTCTAAATTGTTTGTTTCATAAAAGCAGAATTTGATTAGTTCCTGAAGGTGATTTGAATATCTCTTTTGGGATTGGTCATTATAGTAGCATATTTTGGGAGCGTAAAACCAGGCCTAATTCTTCCAGAGAAAGTAATTTAGACTTAAGTAGACTTAGGGTCCTGCTGTAGTCAAGATTTTGCACATATATATAAGGTTTAAGCAGAAATTTCCTTTATCTTATATGACAAATCAATAGAAAGCTTAAATATATATATATGTTTTTGGCTCTACAAGATATTAAAACATTTTAATATGATTTTTTCAATCCACATTTCTTTGTTTTGTTTTTGGGGAAGATATTATGCATATAGAAAATGAGGAGTAGGTGCACATATTTCAATTCTGGAAGTTGGAGTGTTATTGAAAAAGTAATTTAAATGGAATCTATACACCCTTAAATGCACTTTATGTTCCTAAATGTGTTTCTGTTAACAATCTTAAAGTATGCAGACTGTTGAAAAGCATTCTTCTGTATTCAATAATATGTAGACAAATTGCATTTATCTTTCCTTTGACAAATGGAAGTCTTATTTTTAAAGTACACTTGTTTCTTCAATTATTCTAAATTTGTTTAGACAAATGCCCCTTATTAAGCAGGTTCTTCTAATTTCAGAGATAGTGAACAATCCTATTGTCTTTTGTGGAGTTATATTAGTTTAATGTCATCATTATTTTGAACAAACATTTTTTACTGATTCTATCATTATTTCATATTTATATCACTATGATTTTAGTATGCTTATAATATCAGTTTAATAGACAAAATAAGAATTTATAAATAAACAAACATGAAAGCTGAATTTTTCACCATCTGTATCCATCATTAACTGCTTTTGTTTAGATATATAACTGTGTATGTATGAATGTGTGTGCATTATGAGCGTGTGTGTGTATTCATATCTATGCACTAAGAGAAGAGAGATAAGACTGTAAAGGACAAAGTTCTTGTTTGAGAAATACAGCTCCTTGCTAAAAACCTATTGGGGAGATTATTGGGTCACATGGTAGTTGTATTCCTAGTCTATTAAGGAATTTCCAAACTGTTCCCCATCAGTTTAGTTCAGCTCAGTCACTCAGTAGTGTCTGAATCTTTGGGATGCCATGGACTGCAACACACCAGGCTTCCTTGTCCATCACCAACTCCCAGATCTTGCTCAAATTCTTATCCACCGAGTTGGTGGTGTCATCCAACCATCTCATCCTCTGTCATTCCCTTCTCCTTCTGCATTTAATCTTTCCCAGCATCAGGATTTTTCCAATGAGTCAGTTCTTCACATCACATAGCCAAAGTGTTGGAGCTTCAGCTTCAGCACCAGTCCTTCCAATGAATATTCAGCATTGATTTTCTTCAGGATTGACTGGTTTGATCTCCTTGCAGTCCAAGGGACTCTCAAGAGTCTTCTCCAACACCATAGCTCAAAAGCATCAATACTTCAGTGCTCAGCTGTCTTTATGGTCCAACTCTCATATCCATACATGACTACTGGGAAAACCATAGCTTTGACTAAATGGACTTTGGCAGCAAAATAATGTCTCTGCTTTTTAAAATGATGTCTAGGTTTATAATAGCTTTTCTTCCAAAAGCAAGTATCTTTTAATTTCATGGCTGCCGTCACAATCTTCAGCGATGTTAAAGCCCAAGAAAATAAAGTCTGTCACTGTTTCCATTGTTTCCTCATCTATTTGCCGTGAAGAGACGGGACCGGATGTCATGATCTTAGTTTTTTGAATCTTGAGTTTAAAGGCAGTTTTTTCACTCTCCTCTTTCACCTTCATCAAGAGCCTCTTTTGTTCCTCTTTGTTTTCTTCCATAAGGGTGGTGTCATCTGCATATCTGAGGTTATTGATATTTCTCCCGGCAATCGTGATTCCAGCCTGTGCTTCATCCAGCCCAGAATTTCGCATGATGTACTCTGCAAATAAATTAACTAGGCAGGAAGACAATATACAGCCTTGACACACTCCTTTCCAATTTGGAACCAGTCAGTAGTTCCTTGTCTATTCTAATTGTTGTTTCTTGACTTGCATACAGATTTCTCAGGAGGCAGATAAGGTGTTCTGGTATTCCCATCTCTTTAAGAATTTTCCGCAATTTGTTGTGATGCACAGTCAGAAGCTTTGGCATAGTCAATAAAGAGGAAATAGATGTTTTTCTGGTATTCTCTTGCTTTTTCGATGATCCAACGTATGTTGGCAATTTGATTTTTGGTTCCTTTCCCTTTTTAAATTCAGCTAAACATCTGGAATTTCTTGGTTCATGTACTGTTGACGCCTTGCTTGAAGAATTTTGAGCATTACTTTGCTAGTGTGTGAGAAGAGTGCAATTGTGCAGTAGTTTGAATATTCTTTGGCATTGCCTTTTTTTGGGATTAGAATGAAACATGTTTTCCAGTTCTATGGCCACTGCTGAGTCCTTGGAATTTGCTGACATTGAGTGTAGAACTTGAACGGCATCATCTTTTAGGATTTGAGGTAGCTCAAATGAAATTCCATCATCTCCACTAGCTTTATTCGCAGTGATGATGCCTAAGGCCCACTTAACTTTGCATTCCAGGATGTCTGGCTCTAGGTGAGTGATCACACCATAGTGGCTCTCTGGGTCATTAAAAATATTTTTGTACAGTTCTTCTGATATTCTTGCCACTTTTTTCTTAATATCATCTGCTTCTGTTACGTCCATACCATCTCTATTCTTTATTGTGCTCATCTTTGTATGAAATATTCCCTTGTTAACTATAATTTTCCTGGTGAGATCTCTAGGCTTTCCAATTCTATTGTTTTCTTCTATTTCTTTGCATTAATCACTGAGGAATGCTTTCTTATCTCTCCTTGCTATTCTTCGGAACTCTTCATTCAGATGGGTATATTTTTCCTTTTCTCCTTTGCCTTTCACTTCTCCTTTTTTCAGCTATTTGTAAGGACTCCTCAGACTACCATTTTGCCTTTTTGCATTTCTTCTTCTTGGGGATGGTCTTGATCACTGCCTCCTGTACAATGTCATGAACCTCTGATAGTTCTTCAGGTACTCTATCTATCAGATCTAATTACTTGAAACTATTTGCCAGTGCCACTGTATAATCGTAAGGGATTTGATTTAGGTCATACCTGAATTATCTCATTGCTTTCCCTACTTTCTTCAATTTATATTTGAATTTGGCAATAAGGAGTTCATGATCTGAGCCACAGTCAGCTCCCAGTCTTGTTTTTGCTGACCGTATAAAGCTTCTCCATCTTCGGCTGCAAAGAATATAATCAATCTGATTTCAGTATTGACCATTTGGTGATGTCCACATATAGAGTCGCCTCGTGTTGCTGGAAGAGGGTATGAAACAGTAGCATTTATATTTATATATATATATAATTTATTTTTTAATGAGAGGATAATTGCTTTACAATATTGTGTTAGATTCTGCTGTACAAAGAAGGAGACCGAAATGGAAAAACCAGGAAGGGGTAAAAGAGCTGCTTTCAATTGCTAAAACCTAAAAAATAAAGGATAACGTTTCAAAAATTGCTAAATGCCTATCACCACTAAAAAGAATACCAAGCGTTCAATAGATGTGTGCTCTCTTGTGTGTGTTCATACAGGTGTTTGTGTTTTACCTGAGAGTACACATAGTGAAAAGTATCATGTCCAGTACTATTTGAATGCAGAGTTAGAAAGAACAGCAAAGAGAGGTAAGAATGCCTTCCTCAGTGATCAATGCAAAGAAATAGAGGAAAACAATAGAATGGGAAAGACTAAAGATCTCTTCAAGAAAATCAGAGATTCCAAGGGAATATTTCATGCAAAGATGGGCACAATAAAGGACAGAAATGGTATGGACCTAACAGAAGCAGAAGGTGGTAAGAAGAGGTGGCAAGAACACACAGAAGAACTATACAAAAAAGATTTTCATGACCCAGGTAACCATGATGGTGTGATCACTCACCTAGAGCCAGACATCCTGAAATGTGAGGTCAAGTGGGCCTTAGGAAGCATCACTACGAACAAAGCTAGTGGAGGTGATAGAATTCTAGCTGAGCTATTTCAAATCCTATAAAATGATGCTGTGAAAGTGCTGCACTCAGTATGCCAGCAAATCTGGAAAACTCAGCAGTGGCTACAGGACTAGAAAAGGTCAATTTTCTTTACAATCCAAAAGAAAGGCAATGTCAAAGAATGTTCAAACTACCACACAATTGCACGCATATCACTAGCAAAGTAATGCTCAAAATTCTCCAAGCGAGGCTTCAACAGTACATGAACTGTGAACTTCCAGATGTTCAAGCTGGGTTTAGAAAAGGCAAAGGATCCAGAGATCACATTGCCGACATCTGCTGGAGCATCAAGAAAGTAAGAGAGTTCCAGAAAAATATCTACTTCTGCTTTATTGATTACATCAAAGGCTTTGACTCTGTGGATAACAACAAACTGTGGAAAATTCTTGAAGATGGGAATACCAGACCATCTTATCTGCCTCCTGAGAAATCTGTATGCAGGTCAAGAAGCAACAGTTAGAACCAAGACATGGAACAACAGACTCATTCCAAATTGGGAAAGGAGTACGTCAAGGCTGTGTACTGTTACCCTGCCTGTTTAACTTAAATGCAGAGTACATCATGAAAAATACAGGGCTGGTTGAAACAAGAGCTGAAATCAAGATTTCTGGAAGAAATATCAATAACCTCAGATACGCAGATGACACTACCCTTATGAAAGAAAACAAAGAGGAACTAAAGAGCCTCTTGATGAAGGTGAAAGAGGAGAGTGAAAAAGCTGACTTAAAACTCAAGATTCAAAAAAACTAAGATTATGGCATCTGGTCCTATCACTTCATGCCAAATAGATAGGGAAACAGTGACAGACCTTGTTTTCTTGGGCTCCAAAATCACTGCAGATGGTGACTGCACCCATAAAATAAAAAGATGCTTGTGTCTTGGAAGAAAAGCTACAACAAACCTAGACAGTGCATTAAAAAGTAGAGACACTACTTTACTTGGAAAAATCTGTATAGTCAAAGCTATGATTTTTCTAATAGTCATGTACAGATATGAGAGTTGGATCATAAAGAAGCCAGAGTGCTGAAAATTTGATTTTAAACTAGAAGTTCCATAAAATCCAGAAACCCCAGTGATTTAACACAACAAAGGGCTAGTTGTTGATCTGCCAAAGTCTGCTGACTCTTTGGAGATTCATGGATCCAGTCCATTTGTACTGTATTGCACCATCATGTAATGACATAGCTTCCAACACACATTAGCATGGAAAGAGCAAGAAAAGTATAGCTCATCCGAGAAGCCATGCATACCATTCTTTTCTGAAGCTCTGTAGGATGAACTAGTCTCTACCTAAATTCAAGAGGCCTGGGAAGCATAGCTTCCTGTGCTTCTAAAAAAGTGAGACACACAGGTATTGATGAACACTGACAATGTCTACAATCATAAATCCAGATTAACCTTATTTTTAAAATGGCTATCTACTGTGACTCTCAGTAGTGAGTCAGGCAATCACATTCCAGACAGTACAAGACTAGAAGATGAATACATCATTCTAAATTCTCCAATTCTTACTAAGAAAAAATACTATTTTTGTGGCTACAGATCCAGAACACTCACTATTATGGCCTACTTTTTTCTTATTCATTGGTATTCTAGGTACATTCTGTGGGGTCCTAGAATTGTTTGCTCTGATTCAAATTGTTGTAAAGAATAAGCTTTGTTAAACAGTGACAAACTTTATTTTCCTGGGCTCCAAAATCACTGTAGATGGACACTGAAGCCATGAAATTAAAAGACACTTGCTCCTTGGAAGAAAAGCTATAACCAACTTAGACAGCATATTAAAAAGCAGAGACATTACTTTGCCAACAAAAGTCTGTCTAGTCAAAGCTATGGTTTTTCCAATAGTCATGTATGGATGTGAGAGTTGAACTATAAAGAAAGCTGATCACCAAAGAATTGATGCTTTTGAACTGTGGTGCTGGAGAATACTCTTGAGAGTCCCTTAGCTGCAAGGAGATCCAACCAGTCAATCCTAAAGGAAATCAGTCCTGAGTATTCATTGGAGGGATTGATACTGAAGCTCAAGCTCCAATACTTTGGCCATCTGATATGAAGAACTGTCTCTTTGGAAAATACTGTGATGCTGGGAATTATTGAAGGCGATGAAAGATTGAAGGAGAAGGGGATGACAGAGGATGAGATGGTTGGATGGCATATCCGACTCAATGGACATGAGTTTGAACAAGCTCCAGAAGTTGGTGATGGACAGGGAAGCCTGGCATGCTGCAGTCTGTGGGGCTGCAAAGATTCGGACATGACTGAATAACTGTACTGAACTGAACTGAACTGATTATGTCCAAATTTCAGTTGGAGTAAATATTTTTGTTACATTTGATTGCATTTTGCAACTGAAGTATCCTTTTGCCCAATTTGCTTCTTTTGGGGGGATTCTTCTATCACATGGCTTCTGTGCTGGCTCAGACTGTAAAGAACCCACTTGCAGTGTAGGAGACCTGGTTTCAATTCCTGGATTGGGAAGGTCCCTAGAGAAGGAAATGGCTATGCATTCCAGTATTCTGGCCAGGAGAATTTCATAGACTGTGCAGTCCATGGTGTCGCAAAGAGTAGGACACGACTGAGCAATTTTCACTTCACTTCCATCACATGCCACTCTACCCTTATTAATTACTAATTTCATTAGTATATGGGTTATTATTTTTGCAACAAAGATAGGTAGACATAAAATCTCTCACACAAAATCTGGAATATTTTCCAAGTTCCCAATATTTTGTAGTTATTTTCAGAACATAGCCTTCGGTATAAGCATTTTCATAGTTTTAAAAGTGTATTTCCAAATTAAATTTTCTGAATTAGAATTGCTATGTTAAAGGCAAAATGTAAGGCTGTTAGATGCACTGAAGTCATCTCTCGAGAGACTGGGTTTTTTTCGTCTCTTTCCAGGAACTCATGTGAGTGCCGTTTCCCAATAGCTTCATTAAGAATACACACAGCTTTCATGTTGACAATTTAATGCATTATGAAACTTTCTTGTTGCATGTTTTTTATGGAAATATTCTAATCAGATTTTTTATAGAAAAGTTCATGGTAAATTCTGCAAATAACAATGCATGGAAAAATCTGCATTTTAAAAATACAAAATCTCAGTGAAACAATAGCAAAAAACATCCCTGAAGGAGGCATGCTCTTAAATCTATAGGAACAATGTTGCAAAATAAATAACAGGAAAAGAAAATGTAAATATTGAAATTTGGGGCAATCTGATGGTTAAGGAATTATATTCAGTGTATGTTTAAATATTAATTTATTTTATTTAACTAGATTTGGGTATATTTTCTATACATCATGTAAGAGCCATTTTGTTCATTTTTTTGTGGAATATGTTCTCATAGCTTTCATCTGTTTTACTCTCATGCTTTTGGTCTTTTTTCATCAATTTTTAAAAGCCTTTTATTTATTAAGAATTTATTTTTTACATCTGCTTTTTTTTCTGGTAATTCTGTTTTCCATATATATTTTAGTCAGGTTTATTAATATTTTTCGTTACTGCCTCCGGAATTTTAGCTAATTAGAAAATCTTCTACACAAATGTCACAGAGGAATCTGCCTATGTTTTCCTCTAGTGCTCATTTGATTACATTTTACATGTATATTTATGAATAATCTAAAGCTTATTACTTTGTCTTATTTGAGGAATTGATCTGTTTTCTTTATGTCATGATACAGTTGTCCCAAGAGAATTTAGTTAAAAGTTCACATTTTCGTTAGTAATTTAAGATACCATCTTTCACAAACACTAATTTTCATAAGTTTTTAGCCTATTTCTGGATCTTTTGTCTTTTACCATCAGTTTGTCTATTTATGTGTCAATACTGCAGGCTTAAAAAATAGTTAACTTATGGTATGTTAAAATATCTCAAGAACTGGTTACACTTTCACTTCAGTGTTTTCCTACAGATTCTTGTAAGGTTTATTTCTCAACTTGAATTTAGTGTCACATTCTTTATCACCCAAATAAATATGTTGTTAATTTTATTGCAATCACATTACTTTTATAAATTTATTTAAAGACAACTGACACGTTGAAGAGGTTGAGACATGCTGACTAAGAGGAAGGGATGCCTTTCCATCTGTTCAGCTTTACTTGAAAGTTTTTTAAGAGTGTATTATAGATTCTAACTTAAATGTTTATAAGGTCTACCCTACTGATTATGTTGTTAAATCTTTTAAAATTGTGCTTATTCTTTGTCAATGTGTCCTATTTTTCTCTAAGTGTAGTGTGTTAATGTGTTCTATTTTCAGTGCTTCTTAGAAATTTGTTTCTGTATAATTTCTATTATACAAATTACTCTTTCATAGGTGTTTACTGTAATATTACAATAACAGATGTTCATATTTTTTGCCTTTTATCACTAAAAAATGTTTCTTGCTACTGTTTATTGGTCAGAATTGTACTTTTATATTAACATTACAACCTCTACTTTATTCATAGTTTTATTCCATTGATATTTCCTTTTCCCTGTATGTGTGTATGTGTCCTTGGCCATCCTTTTATTTTCAACTTCTATTAATCATTTATTTATAAATGAGTCTCTTCAGAGAAAAGAGCTGAGTATTACTTTATGATTCAATATGAAGGATTTTTTTACTAGTGAGTAAAACTCAGATTTTTTCATATGCTTGGTATATTATATAGTGACTATGTCATATTATTTTATTTTTAAATTTCTGTGCTTGTATGTTATATTTAATAAATTTCTTTCTCATTGTATGCAACTTTGTTATATATTTGCTGCTCATGGTATTTAGAATGTTTAGCTGCTTTATCTTTTTGTATTTTTATAATGGTCTTAATCATCTTTAACTATTCTTCAAATATCTAGTTTGTCACGTTTACATGATATAAGTTGTTTGCTACCTATTACCTACACATTACCTGTTACCTACATATTCAAGAGTGATTAAAAAAATCAAAGGGATTTCTTTTTCCCCCGTGTTTCTATCAAATTGGTTCAGCTCCATCAATGGAGTACTGAAGTGAGAGCTCTGGGGAGAAAAGAGGAACTCTCTAAAGATGGGAAGCATAATGATGAAGACTGGAGAGAAAGAGTACATTTAAAAGTCCATGTATTGAAACTAGACAGAGGTGATGATTGTTCAACACTTTGAAAGTTTTAAATGCCATTGAATTGTACACTTTATAATGGTTAAGATGCTTGGGAATGGGAGTGGTAGACAAATTCCATGTATACAATACCTGAATGCTATCTTCACAAGACAGTTGCATCTAGCATTCTCTATGTATTAATTTCTCAGTATGTTTTTGAAAAAGCGATTAGACTTGGGCTTACAGGACACAATGAAGTCCAAAGGTCTCCTTGTTTAATTCAGTCAGCGTAGTGAGGTGCAGTTTGTGTTTGTTTGTTTGTTTTTAATGGATAAACTCTTTTGGGTGATATCCAAGGGGATAGGGAAAGAGTTGATATGTTCTCTAGATCTCTTTCAATTTGCAGAACCCTGCATCTTTGCTACTCATTGTCATGTTTAAAAGGAACAACTCCAGTTCTCCATCTTCTTTTCTTCCAGAAGTAATTGTTTTCCCAATGCTGCCACCTCTGGGCTTTCCCAACACTGTCTCTGCTAGGTCTGTGAACTATCAAGTCCCCGACTTGTATTCAGAATTGTTGCACTTAAAGTTGAATTTATCTTTTTCTGGAAGTAGGTTTGCCTGTTGTATTTAAGTCTTCTCCACTATCTTCTTTTCCACTGACCTTTAAAAACTATCTTCCCTTACTCTCAATATCTACAGACTTACAAAAATGGCTCAAGGTCCAGTGGTGTTTCTGTGGGAATTTAGCATGTACTTTCATGCATATGAATAATTTGAAATTCAGGGTATTCCCTGTATCCCAGTATTGGTGAAGGCTTGTGTAGTGTTTATTATATTTCTATGTGTTGTTGATCTTGCATTTTATTTATTTTAGAGGTCACACAGAGGGATTTAAATCAGATGGTATCCACTTTCCTGGAGCAAATAGAAACTCTCAATTTCATAAGATTCGAGCATTTTTTGGTAATAAAAATTCATTAGGCATGTTTGAAATGTAATGGAAAAGGCAATGGAGAGATAAAAGTCTAAAGGAAGAGACAGAGTTGAAGACATGAAAGACATTGTTAAAGAAAATATTGCCAGACTCTTTGGGACACCCTGGACTGTAGCCCTCCAGGTTACTCTGTCCATGGGATTTTCGAGGCAAGAATACTGAAGTGGGTACATATTCCCTTCTCTAGGAGATCTTCATGACACATGAATCGAACCCAGGTCTTCTGCATTGCAGGTGAATCCTTTGAGTCTGAGCTACCAGGGAAAACCAAAGAAAACATAAGCAATATGTTTTCCAGGGAGTGAGTTCACCTCAGTTGCTCAGTTGGGTCTGACTCTTTGTGACCCCATGAACCGCAGCACGCCAGGCCTCCCTGTCCATCACCAACTCCCAGAGTCCATCCAAACTCACTTCCATTGAGTCTGTGATGCCATCCAACCATCTCATCCTCGGTTGTCCACTTCTCTTCCTGCCCTCAATCTTTCCCGGCATCAGGGTCTTTTCAAATGAGTCAGCACTTTGCATCAAGTGGCCAAAGTATTGTGAAGTTTCAGCTTCAACATCAGTCCTTCCAATGAACAGCAAGGCCAATCTCCTTTAGGATGGACTGGTTGGATCCCCTTGCAGTCCAAGGGACTCTCAAGAGTCTTTTCCAACACCACAGTTCAAAAGCATCGATTCTTCAGTGCTCAGCTTGCTTTATAGTCCAACTCTCACATTCATACATGACTGCTGGAAAAAAAAACATAGCCTTGACTAGATGGACCTTTGTTGGCAAAGTAATGTCTCTGCTTTTTAATATGCTGTCTAGGTTGGTCATAACTTTCCTTCCAAGGAGTAAATGTCTTTTAATTTCACGGCTGCAATTACCATCTGCAGTGATTTTGGAGCCCCTCAAAATAAAGTCAGCCACTGTTTCCATTGTTTCCTCATCTATTTGCCATGAAGTGATGGGACCGGATGCCATGATCTTAGTTTTCTGAATGTTGAGCTTTAAGCCAGCTTTTTCACTCTCCTCTTTCTCTTTCATCAAGAGGCTCTTTAGTTCCTCTTCACTTTCTGCCATAAGGGTGGTGTCATCTTCATATCTGAGGTTATTGATATTTCTCTTGGCAATTGTGATTCCAGCTTGTGCTTCCTCCAGCCCAGCATTTCTCATGATGTACACTGCATATACATTAAATAAGCAGGGTGACAATGCACAACCTTGACGTACTCCTTTTCTTATTTGGAACCAGTCTGTTGTTCCATGTCCATGTCCATGTTCTATCTGTTGCTTCTTCACCTGAATACAGATTTCTCAGAAGGCAGGTCAAGAGGTCTGATATTCCCATCTCTTAAAGAATTGTCCACAGTTTGTTGTGATCCACACAGTCAAAGGCTTTGGCATAGTCAGTAAAGCAGAAGTAGATCTTTTTCTGGAATTCTCTTGCTTTTATCATAATCCAACCGATGTTGGCAATTTGATCTCTGGTTCCTCTGCCTTTTCTAAAACCAGCTTGAACATTTGGAAGTTCACAGTTCATGTACTGCTGAAGCCTGGCTTGGAGAATTTTGAGCAGTACTTTACTAGTGTGTGAGATGAGTGCAATTGTGTGGTAGTTTGAGCATTCTTTGGCATTGCCTTTCTTTGGGATTGGAATGAAAAGTGACCTTTTCCAGTCCTGTGGCCACTGCTGAGTCTTCCAAATTTGCTGGCATATTGAGTTTAGCACTTTCACAGCATCATCTTTTAGGATTTAAATTAGCTCAATTCCATGACCTCCACTAGCTTGTTTGTAGTGATGCTTCCTAAGGCCCACTTGACTTCACATTCCAGGATGTCTGGCTCTAGGTGAGTGATCACACCATCGTGATTATCTGGGTCGTGAAGATTTTTTTGTAGAATTCTTCTGTGAACTCAACTGCAAGCTCTGCCTCTTACTTTCTCTCTGTTCTTTAAAGGTGTTACACTAATTATACCTAATGTTTTATGAACAGTGGGATCTCAACAATAGTAACTTTAAGACACAAAGATTTAAGGAACCACTGTAGCTAATTGTGGCTAAAGGACCCATACTATTGATATTGCGTTCTTAGATGCTTCCAGAATTTTCAGGTTCCCTCCCTACTGTCACATGAGATTCTTGAACTGAAGCCCCAAATCCAGCTGTGGAAAACAGGAGAAGACTGACTCAAAAGCTCTCCCTCTTGTATTGTGATGTTCTTACCGTATAAAATTGCAGAAACCAAGAAATGCACTAAATCATGGATTCATTAATTTGTGCTCAACTAGGAAGATGAAATAGGAATGCCCTTCACTAGTCCAGAGTAACTAGACTGTGTGATGGTTTTATTTCTAAGAAACTATTCCATATGGTCTAATTATGTTTTCTGATTACGTTACTCTACTCATCTCTAAATTATATTACAGAATATTTGCACCCTTAATTCTCACTTATTCAAAAACTGTCTGTAACAAAACAGTGCTTATGCTGGATTTCCATAAGATCATTTTATCTTTTCTGTGAAAATATATTGGAATTCGGACATTGTTTGGGTGAATGTTGAGATATTCAAATAGGTGATTAATGTGATCTCAAAATCACTCAGAATGGCTGAACATTCACCAGTACTAGCTGGCAATAGGAGTCAAAGATCAAGTATAATACCCATAATTAAAATAAAATATGGAAATAGGTTTGATCATAGAAGTCAATATAATATGATGGTTAACATAATAACTTAGGAGTGAAACTGTGACACTTTGGTGATTCTTTGAACAACAGTAGTGATGTTTTAATCAGGACTGAAAGTGAGATTTCATTTTAGAAATGTAGAAATATGATTGTGGTTTTAACTATAAGACAGAGATTAAGAGGAAATAAATTCAAGTTCTTTAATTGAGAGACATATAATGCCACCAAAAAATCTTAAATTTCATAGTGTACCAGGTAAAATAATGTAAGTTAAAAACACATTTTGAGATGTTTTTTAGAGATGCTTGAGAGATTAAAATAGAAGATAAAATGTAGTATTCTTTCTATTTTTTCGAAACCTCAAAGGCTTTCTGTAAGTGAGAAGGCTGGCAATTGGTTCCCAAAAATGTGTCAAGGAAGTAATTAATTCATAGGACCTTTGGACCACATAGTATTACCATCTATAACAAGAGCAACAGGAGACCTTCTGTTGAGAAGATCTGTGTTGTTTTCTTGTACCTCTTGTTTTTATCTCAAGGTATAAAATTTGGTTTGAACTTGACAATTTGTTGTCCTTGCACTTCTATATGAATTCTCTACAGAAAAAAAAAAACCACAAAACTGTAGCACAGTATCAAAATACAATTGCTCTTTTTTTTTTCCTATTTTCCTTCAAAGGTGTGAATTTAAATTCACACTACATGCACATTGCAGGTGTCAGTTAATTTTCATAAGAAATCACTAGCAACATATTTTAAAGATTTATAAAATTTATAATTGAATATTCATAAGGATAATGAAGTAAGCAAAATAAGCAGGGATAAATAAAGCTGAGAAATGAAAATAAAGAAGAAAAAACCTATCATCAAAAATAAGAAGCAATAATTAAAAACTGGCTTAAGTAGCAATATAGTCCATTGGTACCTAAGTAACCTATTCTTGATTAGAATCACTGAATTTTTCAACTAAGATCATGGTGTCATTAAGGGGAAATAAAATGGTTAATGCTACTTCAAAAGATTCTTACATCTGTACCTAAATTTGAGTTCTGGACAAAAGAGACTAATTGAATATCATCAAATCTAATTAACAAAAGACCCTGAGACCAATACAATTTATATAAAATTTGACCACACATGATACTGAAATTCTGTTTTCTGTCAAAACACTGATAAGAGAGGATATTGAAAGGCTGTTTCTCCAAGAAGCCTATGAAGACAAAAATTATTTCTACTCGCAGCCACCAAATCCAAAAGGCTTCCAAATAACATGTATGAGAGGTGTAGAATGACTGGGGAGCTAATTACCTTTATTATGATGATGTTTGCATCAAAATGCCAGTATCAATTTAAGCTAAATCATGCCATCACCTTTTCTTTTTTTCTGGACTGAATGCAAGATTAGGCTCCAAAAACAATCAGGCTTCCTTTGTATCCTTTTAAAAAACTAACACGTGGATATATTATTTGCTGATAATAATAAAAATGAACTAAGAAATAGTTTTTGATGCCTTTCCTGTATTTTGATCTTGCTTAGAACTCTGCCTTAAGTATTCTTCAGGTAAATTCTCCAGTCCTTGTGCCAACTGGCTTCTGTGAGTTGAAACAACACATACGAAGTGTGGAGGAAGGAACCTAACTAAATCTTCCTACTGGAAACACCTTCAATTCCCATTCCATTCTGTGTGGAACAGGTAGAATGAAAAGAACCCAGTACAAACAAAGTTTAGTCTTCTTACTATATCCTATTCTAAAAAGCCAAAACCCAAAAAGCATTGCTGTATCTATGTCACCAAGCTTCCCTGGTGACTCAGTGGTAAAAAATCTGCCTGCAATGAAGAAGACTTGGGTTCGACCCCTGGGTTGGGAAGATCCCCTGGAGAAGGAAATGGCAACAACCCACTTCAATATTCTTGCTTGGAGAATTCCAGGGACAGAGGAGCCTGGTGGGCTACAGTCCATGGGGTCGTGAAAAATTGGACTCTACTAAGCAACTAACACCTCACCATCTATGTCACCAGTCCCTACCAGCTCTCCTCATTCCTGGGAGATAATTGGATAAACAGGAGACTAGAAATTATGGTAGATTCCAGGAGCACCTAATACCTGAAAGGGATCGTGACAGAGGCCTGGTAAACATACCGTATTTCCCAAGTGCCTTTTTTCTTTCATTTTTCAAGTTACTTTAAAGCTTTCCATATTCCTTGAACTTAGAAAGAATGGACTTTGCTCCAGGCAAAGTAAAATTCTTCCTCTTGGTAAATAAAACCCATCCACTGCCCACACTATACCTGGACTGTGAATTCTATCCGTATCTCTTGAATCAGTCCCATTTCTTAATGAAAAGCTGCCATCTCACTAAACTTTATGTCATTTTCTTCTCCAATACTGCACACTTTTTATCTTCTATTTAGAATTAAATTTCTTGAAAAAGCATTGTCTATACTCAAATTTTCCTTACCCTATGCACTTTGAACCCATTCCAAATAGACTTTTACTCTCACAGTATTCCCTTAGTAAGCACGCTAATGTTCTACTTGTTGCCAAGCATATTAGTTGTTTCTCAATACTCTTCGTATTTGCTATTTTTTTTTTTTTTTTCTCCATATGTACATATTATATAAACTTAGATTTTATATATATATATAAACAGATTTCAGAACACTATTTCTAAATTTTTTAAGAAAAAAATATAGTTTTACTTTTAAAACTTATCTTTCTATCTGAACTACAACCTTTTAAATCTCATCCAATTTATAGTCTTGGTGTACCATGTGTTCATAGAAAAATTCCAAATATATATTCCGGAGTTCCATTCAGAACTCTCCTATAAGCTCCCAAATGATATATCTAATTACCTTCTCTATGTCTCCTGTTAGCTTCTTAGTCATCTCAAAATTATGTCCAAAATTTTTTGTATTATACAGAAAACCTGACCTACATGAAGTCTTTCTGATCAAAGTAAATGGCAAGCTCACCTTGCCATTATAGAAAATTTGAAATCATTGAAATACAATCACACACCATTGTATTTCACAACCAACAAAGTCCCTTTTTTTACTATCAAAATATCCAAAATCCAACTACTTCTTACACATCCACTGACTAACAGTATAGTACAAGCCATTATCATCATTCTATTGGATTATTATAATAGACAGTCTCCGTGCTTTTACATGTATTCCCTTGTACTTATTGCTAACCCAATAGCAGAAGGATATTGTTAAAACAGAGGTCTGATTATGCTAAACACTACTCAAAACCCTCTAGTCTCTTCCCTTTGTGGTAAAAAGCAAAATCCTTAAAATGATCTATAATGCATAATACATTACTTAATAGTTGTTCCTTATACACTGCAGATATATGCTTCTCTTAAGGGCTATGCTGCTGCTGCTGCTGCTAAGTCGCTTCAGTCATGTTCAACTCCATGCTACCCCATAGACGGCAGCCCACCAGGCTCCTCTGTCCCTGGGATTCTCCAGGCAAGAATACTGGAGTGGGCTGCCATTTCCTTCTCCACTTAAGGGCTATATTTCTGCTCTTTTGTTGATCTAAGGAACCCTTTTCTCAATTTGTGCATTGTTCATTTATGTACTTCTTCCAAGTTTTTCTTTCAAATGTCACATTCCCAAAAGAATATGCCTTCTTTTGCTTTCTGTTTCTCTATTGCATATATATGACCATATAACATGCCAATTTTACTAATTGTTTTTAACTCACTTTCTTCAACAAATCATACAGTTAATGAAGGAAGTGCTTCTTTTTTTTTTTTCAAATGTTTTGATCCATAGTAAATATAATATTGCCTGGCATCTAACAGACCTTCTGTCTATTTTGCTGAATGAATGAGTGAAGGTATTTCTGGTATTCATGGTTCCCCTTACTTCAGCTGGGAAGGAAACTATATCCTTAGAATTTGAGTGCAAAGACTCAAAAGCAAGAAAGTGAATGACATAAATTCTAGTCTGAAGGCAAGAAAAGACCAAGGTGCCAGCTCAAAGACAGGAAGAGAGAGTAGATTCTCTCATTCCAGTTTTTGTTCTTTTTAGGCCTTGAACGGATTGGATGAGACTCATCCACTTTAGGGAGGACAATCTGATTTTCTCAGTTGACCAAGAATAATCTCATCCAGAAAAACTCTCACAAGCTGTCAGAATACTGCTTAACTAAATACCTAGGCACTCCACACTCCCATTAGGATAGTACATCAAATTTATCATCATAGACATTAAAGTAAAATGTTTTATCACTATTATGATTAATTTATAATTAAATATGTCCTTGAAATCCTTTATCTTTATTCTTCAAAGCATCGAAAAAAACATTTGCATGTTTTATTCTACTTTGTGAAAGTTTATGTTTTATATGAATGACATTTTGTAGAGCTTTGACAACACACAAAAAAATTACACAGAGAATAATTTCCCCATTGTGTTCATCACTAAGAAAAAAATAAAATGGTAATTGTGCTTTCTTAATACGAAAATGCCTTAAAAAGTAAGAGTCCTGAAATCTAAAGGCAGTTGAAAACGTGTAGCTTATTGCTTGCAATATGCCTCTAACACTACAGCATTGCATATTGAAACTAGAAGAAAGTATCTTTATTTAAACATCCATTTAAACATTTCTCAATACTTTATTTTGAAAACTAATATAAATTGAGAGGTAAAAAATAATTTGCATTTCAAACTTAAAGTAAAATAAAGAATGAATACTTTTTTCCTAAGTAGACCTTTATTAGAGTAAACAATATTAGAATTATTTCGTTTGGATAATTCAAATTATCATAAATGTTAGGGTAACAATTATATTAATGAGTAGAAAATGTGTCTTCCCTTTATAAAACATGGGTCAGAGGTTTTATTTAAAAGTATATTTTAATCAAAATATTAAAACTGATCATCAGCAAAGCATTGGAAGCTAATATCAAGGTTGTAGAAATATCACACCTAAGCTTATTCTTTGAAGGAAAAAATAGAAATGGAGTCTTGGGTGACCTTTAGTAATCTTTAACACTATCCATATTCAAACCATTTAGTAGTCCTCTTGAATTCATCTTCAAAATATATAACACATTTTTTATTTTCCCCATTTTTAATATTAGACCCTTTTTCCAGGCCAAAATACTCATTGACCTCCACTTCCATCTCCACGTCCATAAGAGATTTCTGACTATCTTCCTTGATCATGCTGTTTCCCTGTAAAACAGAGCTATTAATGAGAAATAGTCTACCCCATAACCTGGTGGCTTACAGAGAGAATGGTTTGTGATTGCTCATATGTGTATGGAAGAGCTGGATGTTTCTGATGGTCTTGACTTGGATTGGCAGAGCAGTCCTGGGTTTGGCTTAGGCACACTCACATGTCTGGCAGTCACTGTGGTTGGCTAATGTACGATCACCTCAGCTCAGATGACTGGCTCTATTTCATGTACAGAAGTGTCCAATGCCTTGTGAGACTTAGACTCAGAACTGAAATGCCACACACCTGTCACATTCTATTGGCCAGAATGTGGCTAGTCCAAGACAGATTTAAGAGATGGAGAAGCAGAAATGATGAGAGTTTATGCAAAGACACATTGAAAGGAATGTAGATATAATAAGGGGATTGAGAAGGTGTGGTGCAAAGTTGGAAAATTGGAGTTACATTACAGTCAATCTACCAAAAACTCAATAACCAATTTTCAAAACCATATCCAGATTATACTTCTAGAATATAAGTCAATGTACTGACCCAAACCTTTACTAACCTATTCAGTTCAGTTCAGTCGCTCAGTCATTCCAGACTCTTTGCGACACCATGAACTGCAGCACGCCAGGCCTCCCTGTCCATCACTAACTCCCTAAGTCCGGGTGGACTTAGGGAGTCCATATTTTTAATATATTCCAAACTCCTAATCAAGATTTACAACATCCTTATGATGTGGTTTCTGCCTTCTCTGATCTCATCTTCTATTACTCTCAACAGGGAGCTTTCCTGTAAACTCATTTGTTTATTCCCAGCCTGTCAATTGAAAAAAAAAAAGGAAATATTTATTGAATATTTTCTAAATAAATTAATGGACTAATTAATATGCAAGTATTTTATTTGAGGGTTTATCAACACATTTGTTGGGAAGACAAGTATAGCATCGGGAGAAATCCAAGATTTAGATGTCAGGTTACCTCATTTTTCCTGTTTGTTTTCCTATTATCCTTGATAGATTTTAGAGGTAAAACATAATAGAGTTGAATTTAGTCACATTACACCTCACTGAGTTCTGCCCCAAATTCTGCTAAGATTCAACACACGTAAATGTCCTTACACAAACACCTAGGCTGTTGGAAAACTTTATACAAAAGCAAGAGCAAGTTTTTTCTACGTCCAAACATTTGAGTACTTCACATTGAGTTTCAAACTTCCATTTATCTCCATACACATTGTAGGACATTTTGCAATACAAAATTTTAGACAGAAATCAACAATTTAAGAAAAATAAAGAATATTGATTCTTTAAAACCACTACAATATTGTAAAGGAATTAGCCTCCAACTAAAATAAATAAATTAAAAAAAGGTCACTTAAAAAAAGAATATTGATTCAAATAACAGAATTGCATAACAGAAAATATTAATAAATTAGATAAATTATTACTTGTAAATGTACTGAGGTTGATAACTTTAGTGTAAATTTCCCTGTAGTTAGAAAACACATACTTATGTTTTAAGGTTAGAGGGCCACAAAATCATCAGTATTCAAATTGTTAAAAAATCGTTTGTGTGTACTTGTGTGTATGTGTGTGCATGCATGAGTGTGGAGGTGTGAAAGAGAGAGAGAGTGAGAGAGCACATGATAAAGTGCATGCATAGATGGGTAAAATACTAATGAACTGAGTAAAACTTATATATGTTTTTTGTAATATTCTTCCTTTTTGCTATCAAAATTGCATAATTTTATGAGTTTTTTCAAAATAAGGTTATCCTGTATATTACAATAATGAATCTAGGGAAAATGTCTACCACTGTACATTTGGTGTCACCCAGAATCTTTAATGTATTGTACAAAATTTTACTTCCTTAGTGTCTTATGTAGACCTTTTGTACATATTATAACCTAATTAAAGAGCTGTCATGTGAGCAGGACTTACTCTTTGGATTCACTTTATATCGGTGTGAATCAACAAAGACTAGGGAGGGAAAACTGAGTCATTGCTATGTTAATTACTGCTAGAGTAGTAATTGATAGCCAAATTTTATGAAACATAAGAACTTGATATGCAGACACCTGGAATTGGAATTTAAATCTTTTCTTTCTTTACCATGTACCCAGTTGTAGAAAATGCCCTGTTTCATCTCATTGAAATATCCTGTTTTACTATCATATCCTGTCTTCCTTTGCTGCGAGAAAAAAACATTTCATTTGATGTTTCCTTGTATTTTCACTAGTTGTCTTTATAATATTTTTGTTTCCCACTGGGAGTGCATTTCCATAGTGGCATACCTGGATGCTTAGTCGCTCAGTCATCTCCAACTCTTTGTGAACACATGGACTGTAGCCCACCAGCCTCCTTTGTCCATGGAATTTTCCAGACAAGAATACTGAAATGGGTTGCCATTTTCTACTCCATCCATAGTGATACTGAAGTATCTGTATCTGGCCATGTTGCAACCACCGCCTTATAGCTAATTGTACATACAGTTAAGTTAAAGTTGCTCAGTTGTGTCCAACTCTTTGCGACCCCATGGACTATACAGTCCATGGAATTCTCCAGGCCAGTATACTGTAGTGGGTAGCCTTTCCCTTCTCCAGCGGATATTTCCAACCCAGGAATCAAACTGGGGTCTTCTGCATTGCAGGCAGATTCATTACCAATTGAGCTGTCAGGAAAGCCCATATTAGGTCTCATCTAAAGGGAGTAATTGGGTCTAAAGTGATGCAAATCATGCTTCAGAAGCTTGAAAAAACCCCAAAACTTGTGCTGACTTTCCTTAATAATAGAACATCAGTATCAATGCATGCGCGCTCAGTCTCTCAGTCCTGTCCAACTCTCAGCTACACAGTGGATTGTAGCCCTCCAGTTTCCTCTGTCCATGGGATTTTTCAGGCAAGAACACTGGAATGGGTTGCCATTTCCTCCTCCAGGGGATCTTACTGATTCAGCAAGCGAACCCACATCTCCTATGTCTCCTACATTACAGGTGGATTCTTTACCACTGAGCCATCAGGGAAGCCCTCAGTATCAGTACATGTGAGTCAATATAAATGTTGAAGTCTTTGAGGAAGTAGTTATCACCATTTTTGAGTGGTATTGTTAATTTGATACTCAAAATGTATATAAAGTATGTACATTTTTGCCCCACAAATGTAATAACAATAGCATCTTATAACATATGACTTAGAATGAAAACCAATTCATATATGCTTAATATTTCTTTAATATTCCTGGAGAGTAGTAAAAGGTACCTAAAGAACACTTAAACTTTGAAGTTTTATTTACTGTTTATCATCAGACTCTTCTTTGAACCTCAGTCTAGCCTCTGACATTTTTTTTTGTTGTTGTTATCCTGGCTATTTGCTTCAATAACATTATTATCCATTACTGCCTACACTTTTCCTTAATCTTGTCGAGGTATATCTTTGTAACCTCCATTATATTAACATCGGTTTTTAAGTTTTCTACTACTTATACATTTTACCCCAAATGTACTTTAATAGAAGGAAAAGTTGGAAAACACAGCTGGGAAACAGGAAGCCATGTATTGCTGGCCAAATTTTTTCTGTAGGTGATTAGAGCTAACAGCGTGACATAAATGTCTTCTCTATAAGACAATTGGATAGAAACATTTTTTGATCCTCAACTGAAGGAACTGGAGCAGAAAAGATGAAGTGGTTCCTTTTCATGCCAAATCAAGATGATCTATAGCTGAGTCAATAATAGAATTGCTGGTATATAACATATGTGCCCAAGGCATCGTCTGACCCATAAGAAAAGTTTCAGCTTGGTCTCTGACTCTTAAAATAAAGCTAGACATAAAGTTTATTGAAATTATACAATTGACCTGTTTAGAATAGGAAGTGATCTTGTAAATCAGTCATTCTAATCTATGTCTGTGGTACATAAATTTAATAAATTTATTCTAGATAATCATTGAATATTAACTAAGTAGAGCTTAAATCAAAGAAAAAAAAGCAGCTATTAATATTTGATTCTTAATGTAGGGTTCTTTCAATTTTCAAATATTTTGGTTCATAAATTGTATAATTAATATTATCATGTAAACAGAGATTGTTTCCTCTGTAACCTTGCAGCTTTAGTAAAGTGAAAGTGAAAGTTGTTCAGTCATGTCCAACTCTTTGTGAACTAATGGACTGTATAGTCCATATTCTCCAGGCCAGCATCCTAGAGAGGGTAGCCTTTCCTTTCTTCAGGGGATCTTCCCAACCCAGAGATTGAACCCAGGTCTCCCGCAGTGAGGGTGGATTCTTTACCAGCTGAGCCACAAGGGAAGCCCAAGAATACTGGAGTGAGTGAGTAGCCTATTCCTTCTCCAGCAGATCTTAAAAATCCAGGAATCAAACTGGGGTTTCCTGCATTGCATGCAGATTCTTTACCAACTGAGATATGAGGGAAGCAGCTTTAGTAAGAAAAATATTTTTAAGAAAACACAGGAAAAACTGACAGTGTATATTTTAATTGGATTTCTCTATTCCTATAATTTCAATGCCTTGACTTGGATATAGTTGATATGTATTTATAGTCTTAAATTGAATTCAGCACTTTAATTCTGTAAATTACATAATCAAAGGTTTTATTTTTCCAAATGGTAAATACTTCTAATTGTTGAGATGCACAATTGAGATTATAAAAGCATTGAAAAACTAACAGGTTTTGGGAAAGGAGAACATATGTTCTGCAATTTTAACTATAATTTCAAGAGACAATGTAATATTTAATTCTTAAGCAAAGAGCTATTGAGAACTCACTATACACATATTCTATTTAGTTTCATGAAACTTGGATTTTCCAAAGATTACTAATAAATAATCAATATAGAGAGATGCTTCATAAGATCTACTCAATAGAAATGATATTTTCAGTTCAGTTCAGTTGCTCAGTCATGTCCAACCCTTTGCAACCCCATGGACTTCAGCATGCCAGGCTTCCTTGTCCATCATTAACTCCTGGAGCTTGCTCAAACTCATGTCCTTAGAGACAGTGATGCCATCCAACCATCTTATCCCCTGCCATCCCCTTCTCCTCCTGCCTTCAATCCTTCCCAGCATCAGGGTCTTCTCCAATGAGTCAGTTCTTCGCATCAGGTGGCCAAAGTATTGGAGCTTCAGCTTCAGCATCAGTCCTTCCAATGAATATTCAGGACTGATTTCCTTTTGGATTGTCTGGTTGGATCTCCTTGCAGCTAAGGGACTCTCAAGAGTATTCTCTAACACAGCAGTTCAAATGCATAAATTCTTTGGTGCTCAGCTTTCTTTATAGTCCAATTCTCACATCCAGATATGACTACGGGAAAACCATAGCTTTGACTAGACAGACATTTGTCGGCAAAGTAATCTCTCTGCTTTTTAATATACTCTCTGTGTTGGACATAGCTTTTCTTCCAAGGAACAAGTGTCTTTTACTTTCATGGCTGCAGTCACCATATGCAATGATTTTGGAGCCCAAGAAAATAAAGTCTGTCACTATTCAACAAGAGCTTGTTCTTTACAACAGTTTGAATCAGAGCTAACAATTTTAGGACCCCAGTAAACATACCTAGAATACCAATGGATAAGAAAAATGTAGGCCATAATAGTGGATGTTCTGGATTTGCAGCTACAAAAACAGCATTTTTATTAGTGAGAATTGGAGAATTTAGAATGATGCCAAGAGTCAGACACAATTGAGTGACTTCACTTTCACTTTCACTTTCACGCATTGGAGAAGGAAATGGCAACCCACTCCAGTGTTCTTACCTGGAGAATCCCAGGGACGGGGGAGCCTGGTGGGCTGCTGTCTATGGGGTCGCACAGAGTCAGAAACTGATGTGACTTAGCAGCAGCAGCATTCATATTCTTTAAGAATTTTCCACAGTTTGTTGTGATCCACACAATCAAGGCTTTGGCGAAGTCAATAAAGCAGAAGTACATGTTTGTCTGGAACTCTCTCACTTTTTGGATGAAAGAACAGATGTTGGCAATTTGATCTCTGGTCCCCCTGCCTTTTATAAATCCAGCTTAAACATCTGGAAGTTCACTGTTCACATACTGTTGAAGGCTGGCTTGGAGAATTTTGAGCAATAATTTGCTAGTGTGTGAGATGAGTGCAATTTTGCCTTAGTTTGAGCATTCTTTGGCATTGTCTTGCTTTGGAATTGAAATGAAAAGTGACCTTTTCCAGTCCTGTGGCCACTGTTGAGTTTACCAAATTTGCTGGCATATTGAGTGCAGCACTTTCACAGCATCATCTTCTAGGATTTGAAATAACTCAACTGGAATTCCATCACCTCCACTAGCTTTGTTCATAGTGATGCTTCCTAAGGCCCACCTGACTTCACATTCCAGGATGTCTGGCACTAAGTGAGTGAACACATCATTGTGATTATCTGGATTATGAAGATCTTTTTTGTATAGTTCTTCTGAGAAATCTGTATGCAGGTCAAGAAGAAACAGTTAGAACCAGGCAATGAACAGCAGACTGGTTCCAAATCAGGAAAGGAGTACATCAGGGCTGTATGTCACCCAGCTTATTTAACTTACATGCAGAGTACATCATGAGAAATGCTGGACTGGATGAAGTACAATCTCGAAATCAAGATTGCCAGGAGAAATATCAATAACCTCAGATATGCAGATGATACCACACTTATGGCAGAAAACGAAGAAGAACTAAATAGCCTCTTGATGAAAGTGAAAGAGGAGAGTGAAAACGTTGCCTTAAACTCGACATTCAGAAAACTAAGATCATGGCATCTGGTCCCATCACTTAATGGCAAATAAATGGGGAAACAACAGAAACAGTGTCAGATTTTATTTTGGGAGGCTTCCAAAATCACTGCAGATGGTGACTGTAGCCGTGAAATTAAAATATGCTTGCTCCTTGAAAGAAAAGTTATTACCAACCTAGACAGCATAGTATAAAGCAGAGATATTACTTTGTCAACAAAGTTCCGTCTAGTCAAAGCTTTGGATTTTCCAGTAGTCATGTATGGATGTGAGAGTTGGACCATGAAGAAAGCTGAGTGCTGAAGAATTGATGCTTTTGAACTATGGTGTTGAAGACTCTTGAGAGTCTGCAAGGAGATCCAACCTGTCCATCATAAAGGAAATTAGTCCTGAATAATCGTTGGAAAGACTGATGCTAAAGCTAAAGCTCCAATACTTTGGCCACCTGATACAAAGAAATAACTCATTGGAAAAGATCCTGATGATGGGAAAGATTGAAGGTGGGAGGAGAAGGGGATGACAGAGGATGAGATGGTTGGATGGCATCACCGACTCAATTGACATGAGTTTGAGTAAACTCCAGGAATTGATGATGGACAGGGAAGTCTGGCATGCTGCAGTGCCTGGAATCTCAATGAGTTGGACACGACTGAGTGACTGAACTGAATTGATTCATATTCTAGTATTGTATTGGCTGGAATGTGACTGCCTGGCTCATACTAGGAGTCACAGTAGTTAGCCATTGTATATATAAGGTTAACCTGGATTTAGGATTGTAGACATCATCATTGTTCATCAATATCCGTGTGCCTCACTTTTTAGGAAACACAGGAAGCTATGCTTCCCAGACCTCTTGAATTTAGTTAGAGACTAAGTCATCCTAAAGAACTTCAGGAAAGAATGATATTCATAACTCCTGGGGCTGAGCTATACTTTTCTTTCTATTTCCACGCTAATGTTTGTTGGAAGCCAGGTCGTTACATGATGGTGCTATGCAGTATAGAAGAACTGGATCCATGAATCTCCAAAGAGTCAGCAGACTTTCACAGATCAACAAATAGTCTTTTGTTGTGTTGAATCACTGGGGTTTCTGGATTTTATGGAACCTCTAGTTTAAAATCAATTCTTCGACACTCAGCCTTCTTTACAGTCCAACTCTCATATCTGTACATGACTACTGGAAATACCATAGATTTGACTATACAGATTTTTGTCAACATGGCAATATACAGACTTGATATACTCCTTTCCTAATTTTGAACCAGTCTGTTGTTCCATGTCCAGTTTTAACTCTAACTGTTGCTTCTTGACCTGCATGCAGATTTCTCAGAAGGCAGGTCAGGTGGTCTGGTTTTCCTATCTCTTTCATAATTTTCCACAGTTTGTTGTGATCCACACAGTCAGAGGCATTAGCATAGTCAATAAAGCAGAAGCAGATGTTTTTCTGGAATTCTCTTGCTTTTTCGATGATCCAACAGATGCTGAACACTAGGTTGAAGGATTTTGAGTACTATCTTGCTAATGTGAAATGAATGCAATTGTGCCATAGTTTGAACAACCGTTGGCACTGTCATTCTTTGGGATTGAAATGAAAACTGACCTTTTCCAGTCCTGTTGTCACTGCTAAGTTTTCCAAATTTGCGGGCTTCTTGAGTGCAGCACTTTCACAGCGTCATCTTTTAGGGTTTGAAATAGCTCAGCTGGAATTCTCTCATCTCCACTAGCTTTGTTTGTAGTGATGCTTCCTAAGGCCCACTTGACTTCACACTGCAGGATGTCTGGCTCTAGGTGAGTGATCACATCACCGTGATTATCTGAGTCATTAAGATCTTTTTTTGTATAATTCTTCTGTGTATTCTTGCCACCTTGTCTTAATATCTTCTGCTTCTGTTAGATCCAGACAATTTATGTCCTGTATTGTATCCACCTTTGCATGAAATATTCCCTTGGTATCTCAAATTTTCTTGAAGTGATCTCTAGTCATAGATTTGATTTAAAAAAAAATGTCTAAATATACTGTCTTTTTTCATAGGTCTGCTCACTAGAGGACTTTTAAAATTTCTTAAACTGAGTCTCTAAATTCTTCAAAAGCCTTCACTTTATATGTTTACTGCATCCTCACATGTATGTATATATTTGAAAATATATGCACTTCACATTTCCTGATCTTAAAATGGAACTATTACTATTCTCATATTAGAGATTGGTTTAATATTAAACAAATTATTTTTCATGACTGTTGGGTGTTTCTGCTGGTAAACTATTGGACACAATTTAGCTGGCATGATATATTAAGGACTCTTAGCATCAACATCTGTGCAATGAAGTGGGGGAGGTAAAAATGAGCCAAGGGAGTAGTTCAACTGCAAGGTAGGTGCAGGGCAACAGTTTCAGCCAACTACTTGAGGGAATTTTAGATTGAGAATGGCCTTGCAAACTTTTCTGTAGTTGAGGTGAAATGTTCAGGCCTTTATACCCCGTAAGAACCTATCATTGGATGTGACCTACTTGGAAAGGGAAAATGGCAGACAGGGCCATGTGAATTTCACTGTTCACCACAATAGGAACACACCTAAGCACATTGTAAATGCTTGCCAATTTTTATAACAGCCAAATTTATATTCCCCTTGTTAATACATCAGTTACATTTGGGAGTATACATGAAAATTAGACAAAACTGCTATAAGCATAAATTAGTTGCATTGTTTAAAAATGTAATATATTAGTGGTTCCAAAATGTTATAATTCTCACTATGAATGAGAAGTCTATAGTGGAGAAGGTAGAGTTTATATCTGGCTTCTTTACTCTTTGAAATTCCACATTCTTCTGATCTCAATAATTGCTTTCATGGCCTCTTGTGTTGGGGCCAGGATAAAGTTATTTTGAAAGAAAATAAATAAAGGGGTTAGGGAGGACTGCTTACTTCAGTTCTGGCTTCAGGGAGTATAAGCTTGGTCCTGACACCCATGAAGCTTTTGATGCTCATGGCTGATTCAAATCTATGAGATCAACCACTGGCAGTGCTCAAGACTGATATACCTCCTGTAGGTGAAAAGCGTGAAAGTACAGATCCCAATCCACTCCTCTCTCTCTTGCTCTTCTATGTCAGCTCCAGGCAGCCACTCTTCTTTGGAACTTGTCAGTTGTAAGGTTTCAGAGTTTATGTCCCTGGAGTCAGTGGTGGATGCGGCAGTGTGGTCATGCACTCCTGTGGTCAGTTGGTCACAGTGATCACCTAGTCAAGTGTCAATTGTCAAGAGACACCTTCTTCACTGTATTTATGGTTGTGGGAAGCAAACTCTACCTTTCACATAAGGCTATACTATCAGGAAGATCTTGACAACTATACTGAAGACTCTAAATGAAATATTATTCTGTACATGTGCTTAGTTGCTCAGTCGTGTCTGACTCTTTTCTGTAATAAGATAATAAATTAAGTATCTATGATACTGAAAAGTGATTGTTAGGTGAGGAAAGATTCAAAATTATAAGATATAATAGAGTATTTCATTAATTTTTAAGTATCAATACATATGCATATACATATGTACATGCATATATTAGACATATATTTGCATGCAAATGAAAATATTTTGAGAAAATTAATAAGCAGTTATTAAAGTAGATAAATCTAAGCAGATAGCTCTCATTTGTAATTAAAAAGGAAAATATTTTTATGTTATATAAAACAGAAATATTTAACATAATTTAAATAATATATGACTATAGTGAATTATTAATACTTGTTACATAATTTATGAAGTTATGAATATCAAATCATTCAGCAAATATGAATTTAAATTTTATAGAAACATAAATGCTGATTAAAAAAATTTATAAGGTTCTAAAAGATATTAACAAAAATATTAAGGATTAGGGTCTAAAGTTTGAAAAACTTCCTTAATTTTGTTTTTTTAAACATAATTTAATAAAATTTGTGATAAAATATAAATATAAAATATAAAATTATATTATAAATAAAATTAAATATAAAATTAAATTATATTAATCTAATTATATGGTTTAATTAATTAATTTCTATTTAATTTAATTAAAATTAAATATAAAATTATATTATAAATTAAAATTATATATTAAAATATATAAATATAAAATATAAAATTTAAGCCTATTAAAATATAAGTAAGCCAATATTATCTTTTGAATGAAACAATTATATAATTATGGAAACAGGTAATTAAAGAAAATTGCTACCATTTCTGGCATTCAAATTAGAAAGAAATTAATTTTGATCTCCTTATTCTGACCCTCAAAAGCAAAAATAAAAAACTCTTTGTGGAAAAGTGGTCAGAAAGACAAGGACAAATGCTTACGATGCAAAGAATGTAAATAGACATTTTCCCAAAGAAGATACACAGGTAACCAATAGGTACATGAAAAGGGCTCAACATTTCTAGCCATCCAGGATAAGCAAATCAAAACCACAATGAGATATCATTTCACACCTGTTAGAATAACTATTCTCAAAAACAAAACAAAAAACCAAGAAATACCAAGTCCTGGCAAGAATATGAAGATTGTTCTGTGCATTTTTCATGGGAATGTAAACTATTACAGCTGCTATGGAAAACTGTAGAGAGTTTTCTCAAAAAATTTAAAACAGATCTACCATATTATCCAGCAATCCCACTTCTGATTGTATATGCAGTGGAAATGAAAACAGATCTTGAAGACATAGCTGCACTCCCATGTTCATTGCAGCATTATTCACATATCTAAGATATGAATAATCTAAGTGTCCGTCAATGGGAAAATGGATAAAGAAACTGTGGGTTACAAATACAATAAAATACTAGTCAGCAATGCGAAACAAGGATACACTACCAGGTGACTATATGAATGGGCCTTGAGGGCATTGCTGCTGCTGCTGCTGCTAAGTTGCTTCATTCGTGGCCGACTCGGTGCGACCCCATAGACGGAAGCCCACCAGGCTCCCCTGTCCCTGGGATTCTCCAGGCAAAAACACTGGAATGGGTTGCCATTTCCTTCTCCAATGCATGAAAGTGAAAAGTGAAAGTGAAGTCACTCATTCGTGTCCGACTCTCAGCGACCCCATGGACTGCAGCCTACCAGGCTCCGCCATCCATGGGATTTTCCAGCCAAGAGTACTGAAGTGGGGTGCCATTGCCTTCTCCGTTGAGGGCATTAGGACAAGTGAAATAAGTCTGCTGCTGCTGCTGCTGCTAAGTTGTTTCAGTCATGTCAAAATAAGTCAGAGAAAGACAAATACTGTATGATATCACATATGTCTGGAATTTAAAAACAGCAAAAGTTAGAAACAAAGAGTTGAATGGTGATTACCAGGAGCTGAGAAGAGGAGGGAAGGGAATATGTTGGTCAAAGCTACAGTCTTCCAGTTAGAAGATAAGTTATGGGGATTTAATGTACAATAGGACTTCCCAGGAAGTGCTAGGGGTAAAGAATCTGCCTGCCAATGCAAGCGACTCAAGAGACATGGGTTCACTCACTAGATTGGGAGGATCCCCTGAAGTAGGAAGTGGCAAGCCATTCCAATATTCTTGCCTGGAACATTCCATGGACTGAGGAGCCTGGCAGGCTATAGATCATGAGGCCTCAAACAGTTGGACAAGGTTCATCACACACAATGTACAACAGGGCGATTACACTGGACAAAAGTAGTATATATTCGAAATTTGGTAAGAGAGCAGATGTTTAATGTTCTCACCAAAAAAGAAATGGTAATTATGTGATGTGATGGAAGTGTTTGCTGTGTTGGTAATTATTTGTAATACATGTGTATTAAGGCATCATACACTTTAACCTTATAGGCGTTTTATATCAACTGCATCTCAACAAAACTGGGAACACATAAATGAAGGAAGTTGTTCTACTTTTCTTTTTCTTTTTCAAATTTTCCTGTTTAGTTTCCTTTCGGCATAAATTTGTCTACATTTTTAAGGATAGCAAGTTTCATTTTTTTTCCTCTAGACTATAGCAGAATACGAAAAAAAAAGATAAAAAATTAGATTACTTATGATTAATGCATTTTATAATGCCATTGAATTGAAATTGTAATGTAATTGTTTCCTTGAGGCAATAAAATGACTATGAGATGTCAAAGAGTTTTCCCTGATCTTTCAAGAACAAACCATGGGGAAAAGTATTCAGTACAGCCAAATACAGTACCAGGATTAAAAATAAAATTATATATACAAAAGAAAAAGAAAATCAAAGAAAAAATACTAAGTTTTGGTAAATCTAAAACATAATTTTATAGAACAATATCTGGAAATAGATAACAATCTTTAACTAACAATTTCTATTTTAAAAAATACTTAACATAAAAATATATTTTTAAGAGAGGTGCCTACCAATGAGGGGTGATTAGAATGCCAGTCTCCTCTACCTTACTTAGATCCAGTTCACCTAGGTAAGATCATCCCTCTCAGTTATGCAAATGTGGGAATACAAAAATACATTATTCCAAGATTATGGTATTACTAAGGGATTAAATCTTCTGTTCTCATATATATCTAGTATGTAAGGCTTGTCCTTGCAGAAGATATCACCAATTTTAAAAGGCTATCTTAAAATGTTCGAAGCTGAGTCCTTACAAATTTCCATTCCCTAGTATCACACTATTTTCACTTTATGGTGCATATATATAAGATATAAAGCGATATATTACCATTTCTTCCCTTGAATTTACAATGTTATCTCTTTATTTGAGACAAGCAGCCAGTCATTTTCCTCCCTCTTGTCACAAGTGCATATTGTTTTTCTAGTCAGTCTGGCGTTAAAATAAGTTAAACTGTTCTTTGTAATTTTGCCTGTCCTCTGAATAAGATTTCTGTTTACTATTAGAAAAAAAGTGCATTAGTTGTTCAGTCATGTCTGACTTTTTGTGACCCCATGGATTTGTAGCTGCCAGGCTCCTCTGTCATGGATTTTCCAGGCAAGTATACTGGAAAGGGTAGCCATTTCTTTCTCTAGGGAATCTTCCCCACGCAATAATTAAACCCCAGTCTCTTGCATTGGAGGCAAATTCTTCACTGTCTGAGCCATAAACAAGGGCTGGAGGAGGAAATGGCCAGCCACTCCAGTATTCTTGCCTGGAGAATTCCGTGGACAAAGGAGCCTGGTGGGCTACAGTCCATGGGGTTGCATAGCGTCAGACACGACTGAGCACACACACACATACAAAGTATAGAAAAACAAATCTTGCATACAGAATTTTTTTTATACATTTATAATTTTATTTTTACATAATAGGCTATCTTCAATTTTCAAATATTATTTAAAATGTTTGTATTCTACTGTGACCTGAATTTTTACACAAAAGTTTACAAATTAGTCCTTGTTTACATTTAGCAACAAGTTTACATTTAGTCCTTGCTTATGGCTCAGATAGTAAAGAATCTGCCTGCAATGCAAGAGACTGGGGTTTAATTCCTGCGTGGGGAAGATCCCCTGGAGAAAGGAATGGCTACCCTCTCCAGTATACTTGCCTGGAAAATCTCATGGACAGAGGAAATACACACAGTACACATGTCCAAGTTCCTTGATGTCCTGTTTATATACCTGATGAACACAGGATTCTGGGAAATTACAATGCATGGTAGTTTAGTGAGAGTCAAAGCAAATACAAGTTAAACATGTTATGGTGGCATACCTTGTGTTCACTTTGAGTCTTGCATTGCACTGGGGGACTGTGGGGATTCTGTGCTCATTTCAGAAATAACTATGACTGATAATCTAGGTCGCCTGTAAAATGAAAATCTAAGAGACTGCATGTTGCAGGCAGATTCCTTACTGTCTGAACTACCAGAGAAGCCCAATGCTAATTTAAAAGGTTGGTTTTTCTTTAAGTAAAACAACTGTAAGTGTTAAAGAAAAAAACACACCATAATACTTACATTAAGAGAGAAGCAAAAGAAAGGAACAGCTATATAATTTAGGTCCTTGAAAGGGGCTCTTTTCCTGCTTTTTTGAATGAGAGGTCCAATGTTATCATTTTGCACTAGGTGCCACAAATTACAGAGCTGTCACTGAATGCTGTAAATATAAAGATTAAAATATGTTGTGATTAAGTGTTGTTCATTCAAGCAATACAGGATTTAGTATTCAATAATTATTTGTGGTAATTCATAATATAAAAAGGCGTTTAACAACATGCAGAAAAATTATGGGAAGTTTGAAACTCTCAATTATTGGTGTATTAGAAAAAGAAGGGAACTTTTTCAACATAAAAAGGGAATATTTAAAAAAATTAAAAACTAAGATTATATTTAACACTAAAGACTGAATGATACCTCTTGAGCATAGGAACAAAACAAAGATATTTATTCTTATTGATCAACATTGTAGTTAAGATCTTAGCTGGCACATGAGAAAAATTATTACAGGTTATAAAGATTAGAAAGGAAGGTTGAAATAAACTTTATTCATAGTTTTTTTTTAAATGATATATTAATCTTGTATGGCATTACTAAACTGACTTCGTATTTCTAATAGAATTTTGATAAAATATTTAGAACTTTCTACATTGCTGACCACTGATTTGGGATGGAATATTGTCTTCCAGATTTCTACACACATTTAAGTCTATTTCTCATGCTTCCTAAATTTTATTTCATTGTTCAACAACTTATTCGTATGGTATTATTACATGGTTTTAATATCTGAGCTTTTAAAATAATTTTGTATGTGGCAAGATTGATCACACCTTACTGTTTCTTTTTACATGGTTTCTTTAATATTTTGTTTATATTTTTATAAGAAATTTATAATCAAGTTGTCATTCCAGTGAGATCATTTTTATTTTCTTAATAAAAACAATAACTGATTTAATTATTTCATTTAGGAAATTTCATTTATTGGATTTTTTCAAGGAAATGTGTGCACTAATCCCCAAATAGTTTGAACCAAGAACTTAAATATCTTGGATATTCTTGGGGAAATTTAAAATACAGCATTTGAAAATGACTATGAAATTGTCATTATTATAATAAGCTTATATTTTTAATACTCATTATTCTAAGGTAAAATAAATAACAGTGTTAAATAATGTCATTTTACTTTGTTTCCAGATGTCAAATATACATAAATTAATGCATATACATGTAAATATATATATTCAAAAATCAGCATTTGAAAGAAATGGAAATATTTTCTTATAAATATAAATTATTCAGCCACAAACAAAATATATCCTTGGTGCAATTGTCAGAGATTTACATAGTGTCCTAAATTTTGAATATCATTTCTGAGCTAGAAACCTTAAGGACAAAAGAATAGCTATGAATAATGAGAAACAAACCTGCACAAGTGAATTATGGTTTAAACCTTGTCATGTTAATAAAAGGTGACAGGAGCATATTATGCTGCTAGATGAAGTTTCAACCTTTATTACATGATTTGATTTCACTGAGATCCATGGAGATAAACTGAAATATTTAGTGACAGTCCATTTTTTTTTAAACCATTTCCTCCTCAGAAACAGATCAAAGAATATAGGCATATAGCTTATTATACCTGGCACCCTAATAAAAATTCTGAATACTTGCACAATTGAATCAGTTCTCAATTCCCTATCTATCAAAATTAGCAATTCATAAACCTAGGTAAACAAAACTTCTTACAGATACATAAATATCCTTTTAGTTAAAAAGGATAATGAGCATGACATTGAAAAGTAAGTAGAACAAATACTTTAATATGTACTGCCCCTAGCACAAATGGAGTTAACAGTCTGTCAATATATCCATTTTACTGTACTTATAATTCAAATGTAAAAGATCATTCAAGCAGGAACATGTCATTGCAGTAATACTGTTTCCCTACATTTATCTAGCCATCTTTTATGTTATTTCAACTATTTATGATTCAGTATATATTTAATTTATATTCACACCTAAAATATCCCCTCAGTGTTCCCAGAAAAAAAAAAAAAAAAAGCATTGTTGGTATTATATAATTTTTTTATGTGTCCAGAGAAATATTTCTGATTTTTTTTTTTTTTTAGAATTTACTATATAAGGGCAAAGACCTCCCTTCCTCACATTTGTGTGTCTTATAATTCTGGAAATAATATTGATTTAAGAATATGCAGCATAATCAAAAAAATTGGCTCCAAAAGTAGATAGTAAACTTAACTTCCATTTTCATAAAAGTCAACATCTTCCTTCACTCCTTCCTACTCAAATCAGACACTTAACAGTGTGATTTTATTTTCCAGCAATCTGTTTATTTTAAAATTTCTTCATGATCTTACTGGTTTCCTTGGAAAAGCATTCTATTTTAATTCCTTGTGATGCTAGATTCCCTAGATTTCAGATATGCTCAAGGACTTGGTCAAGACACTACTATGTTAAAGAAGAAAGGATAGCCTGTGATATATGGCAGATTATGGTATTGATCAAAATTAGTTCCGCATGACTAGGCTTCTGGTAAAATTAACTGGAGCACCTGGAATAAGACAGACATATTCTTTCTTGGTGGAACTGAGGAGCTGGTGATGTGAGTTAACACTAGGGTGATCCCACACATTCTTTGTACTTCACGTTCTAAGCATGTGCTATTTCTTAGGCCAACCTCATTTCTGATTTCCAAGCTCTGCTACAAATCATTAGGGTATATCAAATTGTACCATAATTCATTCCCATAAATCCAACCCCTGTACTTCTTCATTTTGTTCATGAGGTTGCTGTGACTGACATTTCATACAAGGAATTAACAAGCATCGTCAATTTTTGCCCCATCACATCTCCTATGTTCATTTTATAAAACACTCATGATAATGCACAAGTGATGATCTTATGTGACCTCAGTCAGGCAATACCTTTGGCATGGGGAAGTTTTCACTGGGAATTGAAGACCAGGGAAGCATGCACCAGTACTACTGAGACACACCTTTGTGAAGGAACCATCTGCTAATAGTGAGTGTACCGTCACCAACTAAAAAAGAACTTATATACCATAATTCCTTCTCTTGCTGCTCAACAATCTCTCACCTTTGTAACAACCATTTACTAGGCATATGAAAATCAGCAATTAAACTCTCTGAGTCATTTTATTTTTCAATGACTTTGTGTGTGTGTGTGTGTGTGTGTGTGTGTGTGTGTGTGTTGAACACCAACATTAAGTAAAAGCAATGAATTTGATGCCTAGATCCATACTCTTGTATGACTTTCATTTTACCTATTCTTTTTTTCAAGCATTATGTTTTACAAGATGCAATACAGAGCTAAGCATATTTAATTTTTCTTATGTCAACAATATTTAGAAACACATGGTAATATGGATACAACTTAAGAGAATGCTTCACCCTCATATGACAGATTATATTTTCCAAAAGTTGTCATGATAATATCTCCAGTTTCTTGTGTTCTCTTTAGAACTTTGCTACTTTGCTATCAAATGGCATAACATATGCACCTTCCTACTGAACTTTGGCATAAGTGATAAAACATGAATTCAGAGGCTAAAAGACAAGGTAGCTTTTCCTGGTTGTCTCTCGGAATGCTCACTTTTGGAACCAAGTCACCAGGCTTTGAGAAACTCATGTGTAAGTCATGTGTAAGTCTTCTTGATGAAGAGCTACCCAAACCATCCAACACGTGGGGGCGTGATAGTTCAAATAATTCTATATCCCATCACTGTCCCAAGAGATGCCATGTTGCTGACTTTCCCCAGCAACTCCTGACAAAATTGTTGAGTTAATAAAAGACTGCCATTGGCTTAAGATATTACATTTTATAGTGATTTGTTATAAAGTGAAGGTAGTCTGCTTATTGGGTAATATTTTGATACTCTGAGCCTCTCACACCCTTCTATTTTCCCCTGGGGTTATATACTGCATACTTTACTGAAGTCAATTGTACAGTTATTCCAAATTTTGTTTTGCATCATTTTGTGATTCTCTCTCTTTTCCCCACCATTATAAATAAAAAGTGATCCAAATAAGTTTGCTTTAGCAAACACTACCAGGATTGTTATTTTTCTTTCTTCGGTGATAAATCTGACTGCTAAAAAATTCTAAAAAAAAGAGAATGAATATAGTATTCATTAGACCTCTTTATTAGACATGCAATGCTTTTAAGCATTAGCATACTTTCCTAAGAAACTGAAAAAAAATGTTGGGGTTGATGTTGGAGAGACATTTAAGTAGCACATGCTTATGTTCCTTGGGAAATACCAAACGTGACACAAAATAATGGTTATATATTAGCAGCTTGATAGTTCCCTGTTTTTTTCCTCTAACAATCTATATTTTTTTTACTAAATTTGCATATTCCAACGTTGGTAGAACATTCAGATCTACTCTTGGTTCATTATGTATCCCAATCTTCATGCTAATGCTCAGCTTTCCTGTTAAAGCGTGTTGACTTCTCTCAGGAATTGAGAGGTTTGCAATATATGGTTGTGTGACATGACTGGCTTAACAGAAACTAATGTTCTAGCCAAAAAACATCATTAACAAAAACAGGTGGCAGAGTGGATTAGACCATAGGTAGTCGTCTGCCAAACGTTCTACTGACAGGTATAAAATAAGGAAACCAATCAAACAGAAAGTATTTCCTTAATGAAGCTTACCAATCAAACAGAAAGTATTTCCTAAAGTTATGCAAGCTAATTAAAAAAGTTTATTTCTTTGTTATAAATATAGTTCAAGCTTACAAGTAGTAGCCAAAATGCATGAGTTAATTAATCCAGTTAAAAGTAGTCCTGGCTCTCTGTTTACAAATCAGGTATAAAATAAGGAACCAATCAAACAGAAAGTATTTCCTTTATGAAGCTTGTTTTCTACTAGGAAGTATAGATAATAATGAAGGTAAATATATGACATGTGAGGATTATAAAATATAAGGATAAGCAAATTTTAGAGAAAGAGGGTATAATTTTAAATATTCTAAGAATCATTAATGAGAATGTTTCATTTGACAAAAGACCATGTTGTGGTTATTTGTTGTATAAATGTTGCTGCCATTGCGTGCATTCTCAGGCGTGTGTCTGACTCTTGTGCCCCATGGACTGTAGCCCTCTAGGCTCCTCTATCCATGGAAAATTTCTAGGCAAGAATACCGGAGTGGGTTGCCATTTCCTCCTCCAGGGGATCTTTCTGGCCCAGGAATCAACCCGCCTCTCCTGCAGTGGCTGGCGGATTCTTTACCACTGAGACACCAGAGAAGCCCTTTTGTTTCTTGTATTTCATGTCTTATCTCCCATTTAGCTTCTGCAGTCTTGTATAATTTTATAAATGTTGCTTGAAATTCTTTCTGGAATAAGGTCAGGTATGTAGAAATATCAATACCTCTGGTTTCCTGTGTTCTTTTTAGAACTTTGATACTTTATGAGCAAATGGCATAATATATGTACCTTGCTATTGAACGATACCATAAGTGATAAAATATGATTTCTGACACCAAAAGATAAGGTAGCTTTTCCCGCTTCTCTCTCAGGATTCTCAAATTTGAAACCAAATCACCAGGCTTTGAGAAATCCAAGCAGCCTCAAGGAGGTGTTCTTGATGAAAACTCTTTTTAGAGGTAACATAGAACCAGTTCTTTTTTCTCTCTCTCTCTATCTCTCTATCTCTCTCTCACACACACATACACACACACGTGTGCGCACACATACCACACTCACACTAAAAGTAACAACAGGGACAGAAGGAAATTTTGAGAGGTGGTAGCTGTGAACTTGATGGTGGTGATGGTTTCACAGGTATGTACTTATTTTCAAACTCATCAAGTTATATCTATTCAGTATATACAGTTTTTCATGTGTCAATCAAACCTCAATAAAGTGGTTTTCTTTTTCTTAAAGGATGCTAGCAGAAATGTGATAAATCTCCTTAAGTTATAATTTTAGTTAATAATATTGTATTAAGGATGATTTCTTAAATTTCATAAATGTTTTGCTGTTGCTCAGTTGCTAAGTCATGTTAGACTCTTTGCAACCCCGTGGACTGTACCATGCCAGGCTTCCCAGTCCTTCACCATCTCCTGGAGTTTGCCCAAGTTCATGTCCATTTAGTTGGTGATGCCCTCCAACCATCTCATCCTGTGCCACCTTCTTCTCTTCCTGCCTTCAATCTTTCCCAGCATCAGGTCTTTTCCAGTGTGTCAGCTCTTTGGATCAGGTGGCCAAAGCATTGGAGCTTCAGCTTTAGCATCTGTCCTTCCAATGAATATTTAGGGTTGATTTCCTTTAGGACTGACTGGTTTGATCTCCTTGGAGTCCAAGGGACTCCCAAGAGTTTTCTCCAGCACAACAATTTGAAAGCATCAAATGTTTAATGTGTAAAATAGAGAGAGGCTCTAAGAAGGATTGACGAAACTCTCTACTAGTTTTATAAATCTTTAAGTTCAACACTATCTCAAATATTTTTAATGACTGGTAAAAAAATAAACATTGCATTGTACATATATCTTTTATGAAGAGATAGGCCTAGTGATTTAAATATGTTTTCATATTTATTTTTTCATGAGCTCCATTATGAAAAAATATACATTACCCAAATATAAATTTGCACTGACAATACTAACTTTGATAATAGTAAAGATGACACATAAAATAAGACCTGGATTTTACGATATCCATTATGATTTAAAGTTAATCTAGTAAAATACCAAGAGGTATGAGAGTTTTACCACTTTTCTATTTTTATTCACATCTGAAATTCATGTTTTCCAACAGGGAAGGATATTATGGTATTTGATATTCGGACAATAATTTTTAGCAAAATATTTTAGAAAAGTATCTGACTTTCTTTTAAGGAGAAGAATGTGACTTTTAAGGAGAAGAATATAAATATTACCAGGGCATTCTAAAAGGGCAATTAATATGTAGCTATACCAAACAGGATAAATTAATGATATATATGATATAATAAATATTCAAAGTATATGCTTTTTTGGCTGGCTCATTTAGTTAGTTTTTTTAACTCTCCAGACAAGATTCAACTATATTTTAAAGCTGACTTTCACATTTCATTTTCAAGTGGCGTGAATCCTCAGATAACAATATGGATAACATTACCTCATGATTTTTCCATTTTAGAAACATCACAGAGATTACCAGAGAGGAATCCTGAAGCTTGTTAAAATTTATTTTTTCCATAAAAAGTTTTCCCTGGGAGATGTGCATCTAGGATTAATTCCATTTGTGTAATGTGTATGCTTTGACATGTGTAAACAACTTTGGTCTCAGGACCCCTTTGAATTCTTAAAAATTACTCAGAATTCCAAAGGACTTTCATTTTGATGAGTTATATAGGTCAATATTTACTGTATTAGAAATTAAAACTGAGAAAACATAAAGCTATTTATTTATATAAAAAGAGTAATAAACTCTTTGTACACTAACAAAATAGCATTTCAAGAAAATGAACAGTAATTTACAATCCAATAAAAATAATGAGAAAAATAGGCTCATTTTTTTTTTCAAATCTCGTTAATGACTGACAATTAGAACACAGCTGGATTTCTATGTTTGTGTTCACATTTAATCTGTTGGGATATAGCCTATGGTAAACTCCACTATGTGTTTTTTAGGAACTTTGAGAAAAAAGAACTAAGCAATTTTTCTTATTTTTAGGGAGATAATTTGGCCCAATACATAGTTGGCTGTTGTCCAGTTGCTAAGTTGTGTCTGACTCTTTGAGATCCCATAGTCCATATGTGGACTCTATCCTCCCCTATTTCTGGAAGTTTACTCAAATTCATGTCCACTGAGTCAGTGATGCTATCTAACCATCTCATCTTCTGCCAGCCTCTTCTTCTTTTGCCCTCAGTCTTTCCCAGCATCAGGGTCTTTTCCAATGAGTCAGCTCTTCACATCAGGTAGCCAAAAGTACTAGAGCTTCATATTCAGCAACTGTCCTTGCAATGAATATTCAGGATGGATTTTCTTTAGATTGACTGATTTGATCTATTTGTTGTTCAAGGGACTCTCAAGAATCTCCTCCAGCACCACAATTAGAAAGCATCAATTAATTCTTTGGTGCTTGGCCTTCTTTATGGTCCAACTTTCACATCAGTACATGATACTGGAAAAACAATAGTTTTGATTATATGATCTACTACAGTGTCAATAAGGATGCTGTTTTAGTTTACTCTTCCTTCCCAAAAAGATTATCACAAACTTAGTGTCTCGGAACAGCACAAATTTATTATCTTACAGATGTGGAATAGAGGTACTGGAAATACAAATAACCAGGCTGAATTGTTTCTGGAAACTCTAGGGGGAAATTCACCTCTTTTCCATTTCCAGGTTTTAGAGGCTGCCTGAATTCCTTGGTCACTGTCCCTCTCTCCATCTTTAAAGCTCATCTTGCTAAGCTCTGCTTCTTTGATTACATGTACACTATGACTCTGAACTTACTGCCTTCCTCTTACAGACAAGGATACTTTTCTCATTTCAAGATTCTTGACTTAATTACATCTGTAAAGTCCATTTTGTCATGGGAAGTAGCATATTCACAAGTTCGAGGGATTATGACAAGAACATCTTTGGAGGGCATTGCTCTTCTTACTATTATTCCAAGCGAAATATTTGTATGTATTCTGATTAGTTCAAAATATAATTAACAAACACTCATTATAAGTAAATAACTGAATAAAATCAGTATCAGTAGTATCTACTGAGGCTTTAAAATCTAATATTATTTTAAAAAAATCTTCTTTTTGATATAAATAGTTTAAATAATTAGCCAGTACATTGTTTGAATTCAGAATGATATCTTTTCCCACCTCAAAACACGTATGTGACAAAACATCTTGATTGAATCAACCTAAAATTAATGAGCTATATCAATTGATGGCATTGACTTTTGCCACATATTTGATGCATAACTAGCTGCAAGCATGTATGTTTTCAGTTTTATTTGCTGTTTATCAAAAATCATATTATGTACAACAATAAGTTGAGGATCTTATCAACTAAGGCTATTCAAAGAGGCCTGAACTTATAGTTTAGAAGAAACTTGATTAGAGACTTAAGAGAAATATATAAACAAGATATTTTAGTTATAAAAATTCATGAATAAATATTTGCAAAGCATAAAAAATACTATGGAATATTAAACAAAAGTCCTTGGTCGCTGACATTTTCAAACATCTTCCTTATTAGACAATGGTTCTTTTATATATAAATGAACAAAAGTATTTCCTTACCCCAGAGAAATTGTTATAGGCAGGTGGTAGGCAGGAGGGTGTAGAGTGACAAGGTAAAAATGGAGAAGGCATGTAGAAATTCATTGCTTTCCCTCATATTATTATTGTTAATAGAAAAAAAACTATCCATTTTAAATAAAATGGATAAGGCATAATGCATAAATGTTATATTCATAAATACTGGGTTAATAATTTGTCTAAATTCAATATTTTTTATAATTTGTGCTCTATTTAAAGTTATTATAAAATATTGGCTGTATATCCTGTGCTCTACAATATCTCCTTGAAATTTGTTTATCTTATACATAATAGTTTGTATTTTCTAAGCCAGTAACCCTCTCTTGCCCTGCTCCCTTTTCTCTTCCTCCTGATATCCACTAATTTGTTCTTTATATCTGTGAGTCTCTTTCTGTTTTTTTATATTCATTTTTCATCTTTTTTTTATATTCCACATGTGAGTGATAGCATTCAGTGTACATCTTTCTCTGTCTGATCTATTTCATTAAGCATAGTAGCCTACAAGTCTATTCATGTTGTTGCAAATGGTAGAACCTCATTTTTTTTTATGACATAGTAATATATGTAGAGAAGGAAATGGCAACCCACTCCAGTATTATTGCCTGGAAAATCTCATGGAAAGAGGAGCCTGGAGGGCTGTAATTCATGAGGGCACAAAGAATAAGACACGACTGAGCCACTGAGCACTATTAATACGCATATATATATATATATATATATATATATATATATGTAAACTTATGCCATATCTATATTTTCACTCTTCTATTGATAGACACTTGGGCTTCTTCTGTATTTGTCTTTTAGGGTAAATTACTATAAATAACACTCCAGTGTACATTGGGGTGCATGTATCTTTTCTAATTAGTGTTTTTATTTTGGGGGAGTATGTACCCAGGAATGAAATTGCTAGACTATATGGTACTTTTTTGTGGTATTTTGAAGAATCTCTATACTAAACAAATATCTCATTTTGTTTTGCATAAAGTCAAACTTTGCTATCATTTTGATTATCTAGTATGTTAAATTACATCAATGGTATTATTTTATTTAAAATATTTAATTAAGGATTAAATATGAATGAATATATCTAGATGAAAGGCAGCTTAATATAATTATGAAACACACTTCAATAAATCTGAAAACACGTGCAATATTATTCTTTCAATAAGTAAAATTACTACCAGAAATATTGAACACTGAGACGATAAATGCAACAATGATTAATTACATGAAAACAATTATAAGCTTATGAAAATTGGTAATAATTATATTATTAAATATTTGTGTTTATTACGTTATATCTAAAATGTCATTTTAGCATACAGGTGTGATAAAATATTTACAAATGAAGGAAAATTTACATACTCAAATGACCATAGACATGGATATTTATTTCAGTCATCTATGTTAACTGAGATAAATCAAAATAAGCTAGTTTTTAAGCTCTTAATGATTTTTATCCTAATTACCACTTGCCAGTTCCATCACATTTACTGCGGCTTATTCATTAGTGGTAATGTTGCTGACAGACTAGGGTCACTTCTTTTTATTCATCTCATTCTTGGAGGGCTCTAAAATTGACTTGGTCACCTGATGAGAAGAACTGACTTATTGGAAAAGACCCTGATGCTGGGAAAGATTAAAGGAAGGAGGAGAAGGGGATGACAGAGGATGAGATGGTTGAATGGCATCACTGACTCGATGGACATGAGTTTGAGCAAGCTCCAGGAGTTGGTGATGGACAGGGAAGCCTGGCGTGCTTCCATGGAGTCACAAATGGTCAGGCACGACTGAGCTACTGAACTGAACTGAACTGAAAATTGACTTGAGCCTCAAAACATTTTAAAAGATTGCTTTTTGAATGAATTCTTATGATAACCAGTAAGCTGGTACCATCATAATTTACAGAATAAATCCAGACATACACTTTGGAATGAGAGCATTTCAAGATCGGAGGTAAGTACACAGCCCAGATAATCCAATTATGTGTTTTTAAGTATCCAAGTCAATATTAGGATAGACTATTAGTTTTACTACAATTCATATGTAAATAAATATGTTAATTTATCTATTAGTAAAATTCAGGGCATTAGCATCTGATTAATTGTGTCTGTAGTACATTTACTTGATAACAAACTTATCTACAAATTAGGTATGCAGTATCTTTGCTTATTTAAATCTTAATGTATACAAGAGTAGCAGATACTTATTTCAGTTACAAATTTAAGTTTGCAAGAAATATATCATTCCTTTGTTTTTCTATAATTAAATGTATATAGTTTTTATCCTGAATTCAACAGGGAAACAAAATACAGCTTGCTCTGAAGTTTCATTTACGTTCCATGACCACTGGTTGTACTGAGCACGTACTTATTGTTCGGTCACTAAGTTGTGTTCAACTCTTTGTGACCCCATGGACTGCAGCATACTAGGCTCCCTGTCCTTCTGTATCTCCTGGAGTTTGCTTAAATTCATGTCCAATGAGTCAATGATGCTCTCAAACCAATTAATTCTCAGCAGCCCCCTTCTCCTTTTATCTTCAATCTTTGCCAGCATCAGGGTCTTTTCCAATGGGTCAGTTCTTTCCATCAGGAGGACAAAGTATATGAACTTCAGCTTCAGCCTCAGTCCTTCTGATGAATATTCAAGGTTCAATTCCTTTAGAATTGACTGGTTTGATTTCTTTGTCGTCCAAGGGATTCTCAAGAGTCTTCTCCTGCACCACAATTTGAAAGCATCAATTCTTTGGCACTTAGCCTTCTTTATGGTCCAACTCTCAAGTCCATACATAGCTACTGGAAAAACCATAGATATGACTGTATGGACCTTTGTCAGCAATGTCCCTGCTTTTTAACATGCTGTCTAGCTTTGTCATAGCTTTTCTTTCTAAGAGCAAGCATCTTTTGATTTCATTATTGCTTGTCATCATTCACAGTGATTTTGGAGCTCAAGAAAATAAAATATCAGTTCTTCTACATTTTCCCCTTCTAGTTGCCATGAAGTGACGGGATTAGATGCTGTAGTCTTAGATTTTGGATGTTGAGTTTTAACCCAGCTTTTTCACTCTCCTCTTTCACCCTCCTCAAGAGGCTCTTTAGTCCCTCTGTACTTTCTCCCTTTAGGGTGGTATCATCTGCATATCTGAAACTGTTGATATTTCTCTTGGCAATCTTGATTCCAGCATGCGATTCTTCCAACCTGGCATTTCTCATGATGTACTTTCATGTAAGTTATTATAAATAAGCAGAGTGACAGTAATATTTAAGTGCCAAGTCATGGGTTTGGGGTAAAAATAAGTATATTTTTTTAAACTAAATATTTGGTTTTTATATAAATAAAACTCATAACCACACTAGTGGCATATAATACTGTTATAATACAACAGTTCAACTTACGAGTTTGCAAGAGTAGATGAAAAAGACCATATTAAAAGAAAACTAATGGGACTAATAGATGAAGATTGTAAGTAGCAACAGACTTATTCACTCAACTCCTGAGTATTTCATGTTTTGTAATATACATTAAAAATGATTTCTTCCAGCAACATTATAAATTCAAACTGTCGTATGTTTATGCATTTTGCAAGTGACACTGATTTAATGCTTATATGGTAATGACACTCAGAACGTATTCCAGTTTGAAGTTCACAACAACGACATGCTAATACAAGCACGTTCTGTTTCCTTGCCCTGATAACACTTATCAGCTATCTTCAGTTTTATTCAGTTTCTAACCCTAAATATATTCATTTAAACTTTATTTTTAAACTGAAAATTATAGAATTATCTGAAACATGAAAAATCACAATTCAATCAGATTGTCCTGGAGAAACACCCAACGCCAACAGAGAAAAATTAATTTGCCTTAGTTGCATTGTCATTCTAATCTTCCTAGATAATCAGTTACTGACAAAATAACTACTGGGTTATATTCAGGACTAGATTTTTGCATTATTTGTTGTTTGTTACATGTAGAGAAATTTGGGACCTTCAATTTTTGCTTGAAAAACTCATAATTTGCATATACAGAGTCCTTAAGAGTAATTGAGCATGGTATCACAGGTATATGCATATGTCCAAACTCATCAAGTTGTATATATTAAATATGTGTAGTTTTGTGTAGAACAATTATATCTTAATAAAACTGTAAAAAAGAGTAATTAAGCATGAATGATTCATTGCTTTTTTCACTGAATAATTTGACGGTGGTATGATGTTTACATTTGTCATTAATATTCATTAATTATAATGTGTGATTAGTTTCATTAAAACCAATAAAGCCTAAATTTGTGTTAAAGCAGACACATTTAAGTTACTCTATTTCATTTCCTCTGGTACCATTTTGCTTTTAGTAATCTTTTTTTTTTTCTTTTTGCTCAACAATAATGCTTATGTGTTAATCATACAGTAAGTTGCTTGAATTTAATAAATTAATGAAAAAACATTAAAATTGATTGCAATGTGATCATACTGTTTTATTTGATAAGAAAATTAAAATGTACAATTATTCAAAAAGTCACCTTTTAAAAATGTTTGGCTCATATTATCACAATTTGCTCTTTTTTAGTCTACAAAACATGAAATCTAATAAATTTATAAATTATACTTGGAAACCTGTAGTGGAACCAAACTGATTCAAAATATTCTTTGATGCTTTATTCAGAATTTAAAGTCACTGTTAAATGAAAACTGTTTCTCTAATAGAGATGTTGAAAGTAAAAATTGTATTATTATTTTAATCAAGTTGACAGCTCATTTTTAAGCACTCAAATTTACTTGTTATAATTTAAAAATTATTTTTTGATAAGCTAAGTCCCTGAGGTGACAATGAGAGATTCCTAATGAAATAATAAAAATGGGCTCACTTAGAATGATCTCTTTTCATTTCCAAGGCAAACCATTCAATATCACGGTAATCCAAGTCTATGCCCTGACCAGTAATTCTGAAGAAGCTGAAGTTGAACAATTTTATGAAGACCTACAAGACCTTTTAGAAATAACACCCAAAAAAGATGTCCTTTTTGATTATAGGGGACTGGAATGCAAAAGTAGGAAGTCAGGAAACACCTGGAATAACAGGCAAATTTGGCCTTGGAGTACTGAATGAAGCAGGGCAAAGGCTAATAGAGTTTTGCCAAGAGAACACACTGGTCATAGCAAACACCCTCTTCCAATAACACAAGAGAAGACTCTACACATGGACATCACCAGATGGTCAACACCGAAATCAGGTTGATTATATTCTTTGCAGCCAAAGATGAAGAAGCTCTATACAGTCAGCAAAAACAAGACCAGTAGTTGACTGTGGCTCAGTTCATGAACTCCTTATTGCAAAATTCAGATTTAAATTGAAGAAGGTGGGGAGAACCACTAGAACATTCAGGTATGACCTAAATCAAATCCCTTATGATTATACAGTGGAAGTGACAAATAGATTTAAGGACTAGATGTGATAGAGTGCCTGATGAACTATGGATGGAGGTTCGTGACATTGTACAGGAGATGGGGTCAAGACCATCCCCATGGAAAAGAAATGCAAAAAAGCAAAATGACTGTCTGAGGAGTTCTTACAAATAGCTGTCAAAAGAAGAGAAGTGAAAAGCAAAGGAGAAAAGGAAAGATATTCCCATCTGAATGCAGAGTTGATAAGAAAGACTTCCTCAGAGATCACTTCAAAGAAATAGAGGAAAACAATAGAATGGGACAGACTGGAAATCTCTTCAGGAAAATTAAAGATACCAAGGGAATATTTCATGCAAAGATGGGCTCAATACAGGACAGAAATGGTATGGACTTAACAGAAGCAGAAGATATTAAGAAGAGGTGGCAAGAATACACAGAACTGTACAACAAAGATCTTCACAATGCAGATAATCACGATGGTGTGATCACTCACCTAGCACCAGACATCCTGGAATGTGAAGTCAAGTGGGCCTTAGGAAGCATCACTACGAACAAAGCTAGTGGAGGTTATGAAATTCCAGGTGAGCTATGTCAAATCCTAAACGATGATACTGTGAAAGTGCTACACTCAATATGTCAGCAAATTTGTAAAACTCAGCAGTAGCCACAGGACTGGAAAAGGTCACTTTTCATTCCAATCCCAAAGAAAGGCAATGCCAAAGAATGCTCAGACTACCCCACAATTGGTGAAATATCAATAACCTCAGATATGCAAATGACACCACGCTTATGGCAGTAAGTGAAGAAGAAACAAAGAGCTTCTTTATGAAAGTGAAAGAGGAGAGTGAAAAAGTTTGCTTAAAGTCAACATTCAGAAAACTAAGATCATGGCATCTGGTCCCATCACTTCATGGCAAAATGATGGTGAAACAGTGGAAACAGTGGCTGACTTTATTTTGGGGGGGCTCCAAAATCACTGAAGATGGTGATTGGAGCCATAAAATTAAAAGACACTTACTTATTGGAAGGAAAGTTATGACCAACCTAGACAGCATGTTTAAAAGCAGAGACATCACTTTGTCAACAAAGGTCTTTCTAGTAAAGGCTATGGTTTTTCCAGTAGTAATGTATGGATGTGAGAGTTGGACTATAAAGAAAGCTGAGAGCCGAAGAATTGATGCTTTTGAATTGTGGTGTTGGAGAAGACTCTTTGAGAGTCCCTTGGACTGCAAGGAGATCCAACCCGTCCATCCTAAAGAAAATGCCCTGAATATTCATTGGAAGGACTGATGCTGAAGCTGAAATTCCAATATTTTGCCCCCCTGTTGCAAAGAGCTGACTCATTTGAAAACACCCTGATGCTGGGAAGGATAGAGGGCAGGAGGAGAAGGGGACGACAGAGGATGAGATGGTTGGATAGCCTCACTGACTCAATGGACATGAGTTTGGGTGGACTCTGGGAGCTGGTGATGGACAGGGAGGCCTGGAGTGCTGTGGGTTCATGGGGTCGCAAAGAGTCGGACACAACTGAGCGACTGAACTGAACTGAACTGAGCTTCTCAAACGATGTTATGTAATACCTATATAAGTGCCCGGTGTGAAAGATATACTTAATATACGAATATTCAAACATTCAGTGAAAACACTTGTCCTCTTTACATACTTCCTTTGAGTAACACAGTAGAGATGACCTAATTATTCTCTTCTTGTTTTAAAAGTTTTAACTGAGTGATAGTAGCTGAGAGCATAAAGAAAGAAAAAGTAAAGAGATTTCTCAATAATAGGAAGTATGCATCAAGAAGTATCTGATGTGAATTAGGCATGTTGGAGTCTTAAAAGTGGTATTATGCAATAAGTATGAATATCAATCTTTCAAGTAATTTTAAAACAAATGCTATTGGATTATTATATTTCTGGTACTTAAAGAAGCTCATGGTTACTTCAACCAGGATACACATGGACATTTTGAACTGTTTATCTAGGCTAGTATATCTTGTTGATCTCTATATACTACCATTTCTATACAACCTTTAACTTATAGAGCCACAGAAGACTTTGACATTAAATTTGGTTTGTATGTTATAGAGTGTTACTCTTCAACTGAAAATTGCTTTTAAGATGTAGTCAAAGCATCACTGTGCATGTAGATTATTTTTACCATGATATTTTTTCCTTAACCAACTGGCTAATAAAATCCTCCATGTTAATAACCACATTTTATGTAATAAGACTATTTTAACAATATAGCATAATATTTCTTTTTGCTTATTTTTCTGATATAAAACAGTCTTTGGAATAATGGAATAATGTTTACTCTTATTGTGGGAAGATCTTTCGCATTCTCAGTAAAAGAATCTTAGTTCTCATTTATTTAACTCAAAATGATTATCTCAGTGTTTACTCCATCTGTGTTCTCATGTAGCCACCTCTGTTTGCTAAACTGTATTTCAGACTATATAGATTAACAACGCACATTGGATTTCCAAAGTTTATCCTCCTTTTGCAATTGGGCAGTAATCTGTTCAGGTAATAAATAATGCCTGCTAGTTCTGGCATCATTACACATTTTTGTTGTTGTTTTAAGTAACACAGATATTCTGTTTCAAAAATATCATGTGTACTGTATGAAGAAGAGGTCACTCTGAGAAGGTCCTGGGCAAACGCACTTCTGGAGGAGTAATTAAGGAGAATGTTTCTAAGTATATGTATTATTGATACTTCTTAAGATCTGGGGAATTTTTTACTCCATCATAAATTCTTTACTCTAAAGAGTGTTATCTAATCAATATAGACTCTAGAGTCTTGGAATTTTGTGTATTTTTTAACAGATACTCTTCTTCTTCAGTTAATTATATAAATATAGCTATCATTTAAACCACTGATATTTTGAGAATAAATTAACCATTATTTTATTGTAAAGACAAGATGAACACAGGATACACCAAACTGGGGCTAAAGTATTTCCTGGCAAGGGGGTTAAACTAAATTAAAAAGGCAAGCTGTGGAACTATGTGAGGTTTTAGAGAAATTGTAGATCAGTCTGTGTGTTTGGACACAGTCTGATGAATAGGGGAAGAGTGGAAAAGAGAGAGGGGATAAGTGACGTGAAAATAAATAGGATTGGGTAGATAAGTTCATGTTGTATTTGTATTTTAATGTTAATCTCTAAGCCATGTATCTTTGATATCCTGATCTTCAAAGAGAGAATTGGTTTCTCAAGAAGTTAGAAAAGGAGTATGGGAGATAATAATCTTCTTGATGTGACTGTCAAGAAAACAGCTCCAAAAGATTCATCACAGCTCGGTCCACTTCTGAGAGTTATATTGTATTATACACAAATTTCACAGTTTTCTTTTACATCTACTCTGGGAACTCTTTGGAAATAAACCTACATTGCAATTTAAAAAAAAAAAAGTGCTAGATATATGCAGTCCTCCTTAGTGTGACATCAGAAGGGAAGCAGGCATCAAATAAAAGCATCTAAGTGGTAGGATCAGATAATATGTACCAAACAAGTTCACTGCAAGCATCATCAGTTTCCCTGGTTCAAAAAGACTTCATTAAATCTCTCTTATTGAGCTTCAGTAAGCTTTAGAATATCAAAATCTACCAGTCAAAAAGGAACAATGCATTTATCATCTTGCACTTTTCCTAATTCATGTTGTTTTATTGTTACATATAGACATATAGAGATATCTATCAATCTTTGTATATCTTCAAAGATTTATCAGTCAAGCATATAGAGGAAGAATATCTTTCCTTATTAACTTTCTTACCACCCCCAATGATTTTCATTTAACACACTATTAGATTGTGTTGTTATAGTTAAACAAGGCCATAAAAATGAAGATAATCTTTTAAACTAATACTTAGGGTTTATATATACAAAATAGCTACACATAGAAAAAATGAATTTGTTAAAACCTACTTTGGAGATGTAAATAATTGATTATATCTACTATTTATAGTAATTGTTAATACTTTGGAAACTTTTTTGAAAGTATATGGACTCTTTCTTGTTTTTAATTATTTAGGCAGTCATGTCCAACTCTTTGCAATCTCATGAACTCTAGCCTGGCAGGCTCCTCTGTCTGTGGGATTTCCCAGGCAAGAATACTGGAGTGTATTGCCATTTCCTTCTCCAGTGTATCTTCCCCACCCAGGGATTCAGTCTGCATTTCCTTCCTTGGCAGGAGGATTCTTTACCATTGAGCCACTGTGGACTCCCTAGTGATGTCATTAAAATAGGTGATATATACAAATACAATAGGTGCCCTTCAAGTGAGTAGACAGAGGCCCAAGGACAAGACTGAAAAATCTGTTTTGTATGTATTATGTTAAAACAATGATAAATGTTAGAGATGATGTTGAAGATATAACATCCCTCCTCACAATTTTTAGGAAATAAATATTATTTAATACTGCCTCCCAGCTGTGACTAAAATATAAAATGTGTCTCCTTCATATTAAATATTTCTTAATGTAATGTGAATAGTGTCTGCTGTCACTGAAATCCCCCTGTCAATATAAATAAAAATTCCACAAAAATTAATAAGCTTCAAAACCAGTACAGATTCAAAAAAAGTATCCCCAAGGGCTTTCTTTCTGAGTCATAGTCCTTTTAATACTTGATTTATTGTTCATATTAAAAAATATGTGAGAAATTTCAAACCGTTTTGAGAATACAATGCAATAAATGGAAAGCAAAGTATTCGAGGAATGAAGAAAACTCTATGCTTTACAAAAGATAAGTTAAAGTGTATGGCTTTTACATAGTCATTAAAATAATATCAATACTAGTGATAAAAATAATTCATGCAAAAGTATATAGATGTTTATAAACAGCTTTAGTTTTTCAATAAAAAGAAAAATAAATACATATTGAGTATTTAGATATGCCATGCATTTTCAGATGTTCAATGCATGCAATTGTATTGTCAAAGTAATTCCTCTTTGGAGATGAGGAAACTAAAGCGAAAAAAAAAAAAAGAAAAATATTCTTTGTAGAACTGTGTAATCCCTCATTTGTTGCTCCGGGACCTGAAGTCTAGATTCAGAGCCCAATTTCTGCTATGTTGTGTTATCACTCATTGTTTTATAACATTATTTTTAAAAAATAAATTTAACTTAAATATCCCCAAAGAAGTAACCTCAGAGATATATAAGTAAAGAGACTAAAGTACAGAAAAACATATATATTCTTAGAAGATTGCATGTAAACTGACTAATCAATAAACTGATATACTTAAATATAAAACCTAAGAAAACCTGAAACTTAACAATTAACTGCCAACTAAATACTAGAAAGAAGTACAGTAAAGCCATTGCATTTCTCAGAATTAACTGCTTTAGGTTTTAATTTCACTACCTTCAAGCAGTTATGCACTACCATAGGAAAAATGGCCATCTTGCAAGTGCTCAAAGGACCTTGAAGATTTTACGGCTTTCCTCCGCAAGACAATTTTCTCTAGTTGCCAAGATATGGTAAAAAGTTGTGTTCAGACCTGCATTTTTGCCAAAGTAATTAAGAACTCAATGTCAAATTGTTTGAAATTTGACAGACAAGCTAAATAATGCAGTTGGGAGAAGTTTTATAGTTTTTTTATTGTTTGGTTTTGGTTTGAATAAATGAAGTATATTCGTACAACATTTTCCTTCATGGTTTTTATTGCTTTAGGATCCAGGTACCCAAACAGATATCTGTAACTTTTGACATTTATATTGTTTTTATAAAATTAGAATCATTATATTATATCAAACAATAAACAATTTTGAAGACAAGTTTTCTTACTTTTATATGACTTCTTTTGATGTCTATTGTTAAAAGTCACTTGTGATTGATTATAACCTACAGAAACTTATGAACAGCTCTTTTTTAAGTTGAAACATTATTGGAAAAACCTAAATTCATCTTAATATTTTAACCTAAATTGTAAATATTTTTTAAAAATGATATAGAATGATTGATCAAAATCCACAAATGAAGTACTCTGGTTCACATATCTCTTCCTAGGTAAATTTTAACAAACATTAATTTATTTAATCTTTCTTTTTTTGTCTTACCTAAATTATAATTTAGCAATAATGCTAACAAAAGTTTAACATGTACATTCACAGATATCATTCTGTGGGAATGATGCAGCAGATGACATATTTCATGTATGTGTGCAGTTCAAGTGACCCTTAGAACATCACATTAAGAACACATGCGGTGTGGGTTTTCTTCTCATTCTCTTCAGCTTTACTTAATATGATAGAAATTTGAAATCTATGTTTATTTCTTTTATATTATTATTATAAAGAAAATGAGTTTAATATTACTCTCTTTTCAGTTATTTGTTTTAACACCTATAGTTAGTTCAGTCTTTCAGCCATGTCCTACTCTTTGTGACCCCATAGACTGCAGCACACCAGGTTTCCCTGTCCATCACATACTCTCGAAGCTAGCTCAAATGCATGTCCATCCAGTCGGTGATGCCATCCAACCATCTCAACCAACCATATCTGTTGCCCCCTTCTCCTCCTGCCTTCAATCTTTCCCAGCATCAGGTCTTTTCAAATGAGTAAGTTCTTCACATCGTGTGGCCAAAATATTGAAACTTCCACCTCAGACCTTCCAATGAATATTCAGGACTGACCTCCATTAGGATTGACTGGTTGGATCTCCTTGCAGTCCAAGGGACTCTCAAGCATCTTCTCCAACACCACAGTTCAAAAGCATCAATTCTTTGGCACTCAGCTTTCTTTACGGTCCAAGCTTCACATCCATACATGACTACTGGAAGAAATATAGCTTTGATAGATGGACCTTTGTTGGCAAAGTAATGTCTCTGATTTTTAATATACTGTCTAGGTTGGTCATAGCTTTTCTTCCAAGGAGCAAGTGTCTTTTATGGCTGCAATCACCATCTGCAGTGATTTTGGAGCCCCCCAAAATAAAGGCTTCACTGTTTCCATTGTTTCCCCGTCTATCTGTCATGAAGAGATGTGACCGGATGCCATGATTGTAGTTTTCTGAATATTGAGTTTTAAGCCAACTTTTTCATTCTCCTCGCTCACTTTCATCAAGAGGCTCTTTAGTTCTTCTTGGCTTTCTGCCATAAGGGTGGTATCATCTGTGTATCTGAGGTTATTGATCTTTCTCCTGGCAATCTTGATTCCAGCTTGTGCTTCCTCCAATCCAGCATTTCCCATGATGTACTCTGCATATAAGTTAAATAAGCAGGGTGACAATATACAGCCATGCAATACTCTTCCGATTTGGAACCAGTCTGTTGTTCCATGTCCGGTTCTAACTGTTGCTTGTTGACCTGCATACAGATTTCTCAGGAGGCAAGTAAGGTGATCTGGTATTCCCATCTCTTTAAGACTTTTCAACAGTTTGTTGTGATCCACATAGTCAAAGGATTTGGAGTAGTCAATAAAGAAGAAGTACATGTTTTTCTGCAACTCTCTTGCTTTTTTTGTGATCAAATGGATGTTGGCAATTTAATCTCTGGTTCCTCTGCCTTTTCTAAATCCAACTTGAACATCCAGAGGTTCACGGCTCACATACTCTTGAAGCCTGGCTTGGAGAATTTTGAGCATTACTTTACTAGCGCGTGAGGTGAGTGCAATTGTGTGGTAGTTTGAACATTCTTTGGCATTGCCTTTCTTTGGGATTGGAATGAAAACTGACCTTTTCCAGTCCTGTGGCCACTGCTGAGTTTTCCAAATTTGCTGGCATATTGAGTGCAATACTTTCACAGCATCATCTTTTAGGATTTGAAATAGCTCAACTGAAATTCCATCACCTCCACTAGCATTGTTTGTAGTGATGTTTGCTAAGGACCATTTGACTTTGCATTCCAGGATGTCTGACTCTAGGTGAGTGATCACACCGTTGTAGTTATCTGGGTCAAGGAGATCTTTTTGGTATAATTCTTCTGTGTATCCCTGCCACTTCTTCTAATATCTTCTGCTTCTGTCAGATCCATGCCATTTCTGTCCTCTATTGTACCCATCTTTGCATGAAATATTCCCTTAGTATCTCTAATTTTCTTGAAGAGATCTCTAGTCTTTCCCATTCTATTGTTTTCCTCTATTTCTTTGCATTGGTCACTGGAGAAGGCTTTCTTATTTCTCCTTGCTATGCTTTGGAACTCTGCATTAAAATGGGTATATCTTTCCTTTTCTCCTTTGCCTTTCTCTTCTCTTCGATTCGCAGCTATTTGTAAGGCATTGTTAGACAACCATTTTGCCTTTTTGCATTTATTTTTCTTGAGGATGGGCTTGATCCCTGCCTCCTCTACAGTGTCATGAACCTCCGTCCATAGTTCATCAAGCACTTTATCTATCAGATCTAATCCCTTGAATCTATTTGTCACCTCCATTATATAGTCTATATAGTATGTGTATATATATATATATATATATATATATATATATAGAGAGAGAGAGAGAGAGAGAGAGAGAGAGAGAGAGAAAGAGTAAGGGATTTGATTTAGGTCACACCTGAATGGTCTACTGGTTTTCCCTGCTTTCTTGGGTTTAAATCTGAATTGTGCAATAAGGACTTCATTATCTGAGCCACAGTCAACTCCTGGTCTTGTTTTTGCTGACTGTATAGAGCTTCTTCATCTTTGGCTGAAAAGAATATAGCACACATTAGACAATATTAATAAGCTTAGATTCTAGATACTATGCTAGTTCAAATATACATATAGGCAAGCTGTTTCTAGAAAATGGCAACCCACTCCTGTATTCCTGCCTGGAAAATCCCATGGACAGTGGAGTCTGATAGGCTCCACTGTCTATGAGATTTATGGACACTGTTCATGGACTGTAGCTTGCCTTTCACTTCTATCCATGGGGATTCTCCAGGCAAGAATACTGGAGTGGGTTGCCATTGCCCTCCTCTAGGGATCTTCCCCACCCAGGAATCAAACCTAGATCTTCCTCTGAGCCATCAGGGAAGCCCGAGAATGCCAGAGTGGGTGGCCTATTCTTTCTGAAGGGAGTCTTCCTGCCCCAGGAATCAAACTGTGGCCTCCTGCATTTCAGTTGGATTCATTACCAATGAGCCACCAGGGAAGCCCTCACTTAACTGTCAGGGTGTAGGATATTCTCTGTTATTTGGGAAATTGTTTTAGCAAATGGTGAGTGTTAGAATAATGCAATGTAGAATCACAAATAATATCTACAAATAATTTCACATCCTTGATGGGAAATCAGCATTTTATCATTAGCTATATCAACAAGGCATGATTTTAAAAAACCTTGCAAAGTGTTTCTCAACACATCCCTGACTTGAGTTTTCCATAATAGTTCTAGATTACCATTTCTATTTTAATTTTTTTTTATTTTGTAGCCAAATGAGAACGTTTAGTTGCACAATCTATTATAATTTCCAGATATTCCTAAGAATAATTTAATTTTAAAATGCATTTTAGTTTTTGGTTTTTTTTTTTTTTTTTAATAATTGCATTTATTTATTTTTGGCTGTGCAGGGCCTTCATTGCTGTGTGGGTTTTTCTGTAGTAACAGTGAGCAAGTCTATTCTCTAGTTTGGTGTGTGGGCTTCTTATCATGGTGGCTTCTTCTATAGACCACAGGTTCTAGGGCAAGCAGGCCTCAGTAGTTGTATCATGTGGGCTAAATGCTTGAGGCTCCTGGGCTCTGGAGCACAGGCTCAGTAGTTATGGTGCATGGCCTTAGTTGCTCTGCATGTGGGATCTTCCTAACCAGGGTAGAACTTGTGTCTTTTGTATTGTCAGGGAGATTCTTCACCACTGAGACAAGACGGAAGCCCCTTTTTTAATTTTTAAAAATGTGAACTCAACAAAATTTGAAAGCTTTCAGAATCAATAACTTTGGATAGATAACAAATATTCTTATATGATGATCACTGGTCCAAGTCCATGCCTATCAATAACTGTTATCAGAAAATTCAGAAAAATAAGTCATGTGCACTATATGCTTGCATTTTCACTTCCTCTCTAGCCTTGTTTAACCCATAAGCTTCTTATATTCTTGTCATTTGGGCTGATTATATCTAAATATGTTATATCTGCTAGACTCTTTTAAACATTTCTCTCATCAAAAAATAATTTCAGTGTTGTTTTCTTAAATTTTCATGAAGATACAAATAAAGATAGGTTGCAGGGGAAATAAATTTACTAAAGGAACCATGCTTTTAAGTTTGAACTTATTTCATATGAATTTGTATTTTTGACATTTTTCAAAATAAGATATCAAATAAAAATGTTGTTTCTAGGTTATATTATTCTAGTATAACGATTAGTATGATAATCATTGTATAATAGTAAAAAATTACCATCTAAAAAATTCAAATAAAAAATGGCAAATTTTCCTTCATGCTTAATTATACAAATTTATGTTTCCTTTACTCTTTATGTTGTTGTTTAGTCACTAAGTGGGTCCAACTCTTTTGCAAGGCTCCTCTGTCCATGGGATTACCCAAGCAAGAAAACTGGAATGAGTTGCTATTTCCTCCTCCAGGGAATCTTCTCACCCCAGGGATTGAACCTGTTTTTCCTGCATTGACAAGCAGATTCTTTATTGCTGAGCTGCTAGGGAAGTCCTTACTCTTTATAGTTTCACATGTATTTCCCTTTGATGATTAATTGCATCTACATAAGAATATGTCCTTGATATTTTCCTGGATAGTCTTAGCACTGAGCAAGAATAGAATCAATGTGAACTTATCCACAAACACCATGTCATACTTGCATCAAACTGGAGATACCTTAAAATATGAACACTTGGAAAAATAAGAATGAGATCACTTTGAACTGAACCCAAACATATAACTGTTGGCCAGATTTGTGTTCAAATGTAATTTTAAAAGTGTTCAGCTACTGAAAATTCTGAACATTCAAGACACAAGTTTCTATATCTCTGATATTTTTCATTTACTTATGAAATAAATCATTGACAATTTAAAACATGTATTTCTGATATAGATATTCTATCTTTGAATACTGCTATCCTTTCCAGGAATAGGTGACAGAAAACTAAGACAATCTGCAAACCTTAGAAATATTTGCTCAAGTGTTCAAACAGCATTCATTAATTCATTGTGTTTCTACTAAGTCTGGAAAGAAGTGATTGAAATATAATGCTCATACTGTGTCCACACAACCCTGTGCTCAATTCATAATTTCTGGTTCACATAAAGTTGCCCTCATTTTATTTTAGTATACACTCTGCTTCATGCCTACACATATACAGAAAATTAGAACTCTGGAAAGTTCGTCTGGAGAGATGTGTAGGTTATGTACAGAAGGGGAAACTGCAATGATCTGTAAGTTCAGCGTAACCTTTCCTGGAAAACTGATGATTCAAAAAAATGAAAATGAGTATAATAGGATATGAAAAAAATCCCCTTGGAAATGGGGCATGTTTCAATAAAAGAATATTTCCAAAGTAGTGTCAATCAATGATAGAAAGAGCAAAGGAGACCACTGTAGAAGAAGCAGGGGTAAGACAATGGGTCCACGGCTGAAAGCAATGGGAATACTTGAATGAGGGCTAATGGGTGGTGGGGATGACACACTCAGAGATGATATTTTCATAGATTGCCTTCAGGGAGAGAAATGGACTTGAAGGGCAAGAATAGGGGTTTCCCTGGTGGTTCTATGGTAGACAATCTGCCTGCCAATGCTGGAGACACAGTAGAGGTGAATTTAATCCCTGGAAGATCTGGTGGTGGAGGAAATGGCAACCCACTCCACTATATTTGCCTGAAAATTCCATGGACAGAGGAGCCTGCCTGGCCACAGTCCATGGGTTGCAGAGTCAGCCATGACTGAGCATGCACACAGCAATATGGGTTGAGTTCAGGAGCACAGGAGCATTGCTGGGTCATTTTGAAATGACTGCAGTTTCCTGTGCTAATGATAAAGGTAGTTGGGATCTTGTTGGAGTTAAATTAAGAGAATAGATAAATTAAAACTATTGAAGTAATAAAATAATAAATAGCTTTTCTGAATGTTGGGGGTGATTTACACAATGCCTGAACTCAGCCATTTTCAGTAGTTGCCCCCTTGTCATTTACAGCTTAAAGCAAACCAAAAAAAAAAAAAAACCTGTTTGAATCTTTGACCACAAAGCACTATGGATAAAGTTGCTTTTTAAAAATTTATTTCACATTAGTTGAGTAAAATATTATAGTGAGCTGTTATGAAAAAAGTATAAAGTTGTAAGTTCTTTTTTAAAAATTATATTCTAAAATATGGTGTTTTAGCTTTCACAAAAATTTCTCTCATTATTTAAAACTATATGAATTTCAGGCATATCAAAAAATAGTTTTAATAAGACATTATCTTTTTAAAAAGTTGATTTGTAAACTATAAATAAATGTATTAAATATGAATGTAGCATTTTTGAGTAAGTTTAACCTATGTGCTATGATAGCAAAGATGTCTTATAAAATACAGTTTTTAAAAAAAATGTGTTTATGTATGTATGTACTTGTGTGCATATACATATGTGTGTGAATATATACATATATACATGTATACACATGCATACACATAAAGCCATACATATGCATTCAAGTTTAATTTAAAACTCACACTTTGAATCTGTCATTGTGCTTTAACTTGGTCTAGGGCTGATTTTATCCTAAAACACTGAAACTTATGATGCTTTAAAAATTAATTAATAGTCTGAGTAAGTTCATTATCATTTAAGATCTATTTTGGTTACACATTTTAATATTCTGTTTTTGTTGCAGAGCTATTTAGACACAGCCATTTGTGGATAATAAGTCATTTATTCCTCATTAACTGTTAGGATGGATGTAGATATTCATTGCAGCCAGACAACAGACTCATTTAACTGCATACAGTAGATGATTATATACCACACCAATGACTAGAATGCAAATCCCACTTCACATTTACTTCATTTTAACTTACCATTTGCCAATAGCTCAAATCTTCTCCTTTATGGCTGTGAGTTTCCTTTTCTAGCTTTTCTGCAAGAGTATCACTGAGTTTTTATTTTAAAAAGGAAAAAATAAAAAGCAAGGAAAGGGAAAAAATGAATGCTTATAATTTAGAATGATAGTTCTCTCCACTATAGCTCACATGGACTCTTACAATTTGCCTAGGAAACCATGATTTCCCTGTTGTAAATTTATACCCTAGTCAGCTTAACCTTAAACCAGATGAGTTTCAGCTTTTAAATGCAGAAGACCTTAACAAATCATCATAGAACTGGTCACAGTTGCAAACTTTATTTGCGCCTGCAGTGAAACTCAGGAATTTGCCATCTTCCTCCCCAAAATGATAGCATACTGTTTTAAATTGCATGAAGTATATTAAAATGAAAACTTATAATTTATTTTATAAAATTAGCATTTTAAAATTAGTGACTGTGCAGAAAATGTGCAATTTTCATGATATTGCTTTTTAAAGCTGTATAGCAATAAATAATCATCCTTGTAATTGAGCCATAAGTCAAAAATAGTGCATCAATATAATCATATATAGTTTATAATTAATTCTATGTTGAAATATTACAAAGATATAACACATTTTGATGTGTGCTTCACTAAAATTGAATAAGCTACACTGGAATCTCCTTTAGAATTTACAGGAAGATCTAGTCAATATACATAATATATCACAATGTCTGCTGATAAAATAGAGAGGAAATAAAGACAACATCATCCTTTTACTTATCTTTCAAAACTGGAAAACAGATAAATCATCACATTTGTTTTCTTACTAATCTTGGAAATGTTGGGAGTTTTCTCAATTCAGCTACGGGCAGCCATTAACCAAAGGAAGAGGGTACACAAGTGAATTGGGGTCTATATGCCTTGTCTGGTTTTTAAAAATTATCTAGATGGAAATATAGGAATAAACAATCCAAACAACCTTGTTGATTCAAACAATATAAATTGTAATTTTCCATAATTATTTATCTTGATCATTGCATTCTATGTGGTCTCCATACAACCTTTATACAATGTGAAATTTTACTGTCATAAAGCAAAATAAGGGCTTCCCTGGTGGCCCAGTGGTAAAGAACCTGCCTGCCAATGCAAGAGATGTGGGTTTGATCTCTGGGTTGGGAAGATCCCCTGGAGAAGGAAATGGCAACCCACTCCAGTATTCTTGTTTGGGAAATGCCATGGACAGAGGAGCATGATGGGCTACGGTCCATGGGCTCGCAATGGAGTAGACACAACTTAGTGACTAAACAATAACAACAAAGCAAAATAAACATATGAAAATGAAAATCCAAAGTGATCAGTGAGTGCCAAATTAAATCTTGCAGTCCTTACATCATTTCCTAGATGCTTCCTGTTCCCCAGAGCAATCTACATTTGCCTATTCAATTTTAAAAAAAATATTTACTTTCTTTTTTTCTAATATGCAAAGACCCTATTATTTTAGTCATCAAATTTTTAAAAATCGATTAAAATCTCCATCTAAAAAGATGGAGGAATTGGGGAATTCTCACATATTTTATTTTATTTCTTTTGATTTTTACCGATTAAACATGTGATACATTAGATTTCATCCCAATGAGAAATATGGGATATGAATATAGTTGTTATTTTTTGCAAAAGGTTAATCAAGTCATCACATTACACTTTAGTGAGTGTTCTATCTTTTCTACATTGGATTAACATTCCCTGTCATGTATGGATGTGAGAGTTGAACTATAAAGAAAGCTGAGCGCCGAAGAATTGATGCTTTTGAACTTCAGTGTTGCAGAAGACTCTTGAGAGTCCCTTGGACTGCAAAGAGATCCAACCAGTCCATCCTAAAGGAAATTAGTCCTGGGTGTTCATTGAAAAGATTGATGTTGAAGCTGAAACTCCAGTACTTTGGCCACATGATGCGAAGAGCTGACTCATTGGAAAAACCCTGATGCTGGGAAAGATTGAAGGAGGGAGGAGAAGGGGACGACAGAGGATGAGATGGTTGGATGGCACCACCCAGTCAATGGAGATGAGTTTGGGTAAACTCCAGGAGTTGGTGATGAACAGGGAGGCCTGGCGTGCTTCAGTCCATGGGGTTGCAAAGAGTCGGACATGACTGAGCGACTGAACTGAACTGAAAGTTCCAAAATGGCTTACGTCTAGTCCTGGATTTTCCATTCTATCCCATTGATCTTTATGTCCATTCCTGAATATCATGCTACTCTAAAGGTTAATGTTTAAAATTTACCTTAATCTGGTTAATGCCTTCTCTGCTTATTTCTACCTATTAACATCCATCTTGATTAGTCCATATATACATGCTTTGTAATACAAATGCTATTATCTTTGTTACCTTAAGAATAACTGTATGTAATTAAATTTACCTAACCAAATGTGCTGTACTTCATACTTAATACATTCATTTGTTCTTTATTAATCTATGTTTAAAGGGAGAGAATGCCATATTAGAACTATATTTTAATAAACCTGAAATTCATACATAAGTTTTGAAATAATGATGGGATTGGTTTTTATGAAAGCTAAAGAATATCTCTAGAATACAAATTTGTTATTTTTTCATAGGGTTTCCCTGGTGGCTCAGTGGTAAAGAATCTGTCTGCAATGAAGGAGACATGGGTTCAAACCCTGGGTCAGGAAGATTCCCTGGAGGAGGAAATGGCAACCTACTCCAGTATTCTAGCCTGGAAAATCCCATGGACAAAGGAAACTGGTGAGCTACAGTCCATAAGACTGCAAGAGCTGGACACAACTTAGCAACTAAACCACTACCATTTTTTATAATAGTTTGTTGTATTATTTTACTCAACAGACAAGGAACTGATTTAACTATAGTACTGTGATGAAAACTCCAAAGGAAGTTTTCCTTAATGCAAATGACAGAGCAACTTGAAAAAAATAGTTACATTTAGACAAGGATACATATTTACAGTGTGTGTGTGTGTGTGTGTGTGTGTGTGTGCACGCACGCCGTGCATGCTCTCCATTGTCCCTGGGATTTTTCCAGGCAACAATACTGGAGTGGGTTGCCAATTCCCTCTCCAGGAGATCTTCCCAATCTAGGGATTAAACCCACATCTCTTGCATCTCATGCATTGACAGGCGTGTTCTTTACCAACTGAGTCGTGGGGGAATTTACAGTATGACTTGATACTATTGACATTAATCTTTATTCCTTAACAGTAGCAGTGTTTGTTAGGCTTCTTCACTGTAAAGTTACTCTCCACCCCCCTCCCTCGACTTTTCATACTGTACCCTTTGGAAGAAATTCATTATATGCACTTCACACTTAGGGAGACAGAAGTTATTCTCCACCCTCTTGAGTGTGGAGTATTTGCATAAAATGTTTGGAATTCTCCTGCACGGGATATTTGTCTATTTTCCCTGTACATTTATTGATACCGTCACTTATTTATGTCAGTGTGGACTAAAGTACATGTATCTTACACTTTGGATAATAATCTAATACTACATTATCTTTTTTATTTTTTCCTATCATATAGTTCAAGCTCTGAAAAGTGGCAGCTCTTTAAGTTGGCTCTTCTGTCTTTTATACATACCTCCATTGTTTGTTTTTGTTGCTGTTGTTCATTTGCTAAGTCACATCTGACCTTTTGCAACCACAAGGTCGTCTTTTTTATTTCCTGCATCAGTCTTTGAACCAACCACTTTACTAAGGAGATATGGTTCTTTTTTTTGAAGAATAGAATTAGAAACCAAGATTTGGGTACCATATGTGTACGTTAACACTGGACTGCCATTGCTCCTGGGAACCTTCTGCTGATAGAGCAAGGAAATACATGTTTCTCTCCTAAGAGATGCACATACCCATATCTACAAATACTTACATATGTTACCTTCCTATATATATTGGGCCAAATATGAGTTCATACTGATGTCTTCAAATCTAATCCATGACGACTTGCCACTACAACACTGAGAAAGCTTACTCCCACCATCCACCATCAATTAACTTGTTTCTCAAATTTCAGTATACATATAGAGCTGTATCAGAATTGACTTCCTCATTCTCACAGTAAATAAAGTATCTACTAGAATACAGTGCTTCTCTACAATACCTTTTGCTGTTAACTTGAAAACTCTACTCATTTCTGAAGCTGTTTAGCATTTACCTTGCCCCCACACCCCCTTCAATGAGGTTTCCTATATTTGTAACTCATTTAGATTTTGTATAATTCTATGTTTTATCCTGAGATTCTCTTGACTTCCTGGTTTTTTAATTTTAATTGCTTATGTTTTATACTTTATATTTTATATTCTTTAAAATTCCATGGGATTTGATAGATTCATATTGTCATGTATCCACTCAAATAGTATTATACATGAGAGTTTCATCACCCTAAAATATTCCATTGTTTTACCCACTCTACCTTCCCTGTTGACCACCTCACCTTATACATTGGCAAACACCATCTCTATAGTTTTGAGTTTTTCATAATAATGTATAATTAGAATCTTGCATCATGTAGACTTTCCAGTTCAGTTTACTTTACTCAGCAATATGCATTTACAATTCATTCATGTTGTTTCATATATTGATAGTTCATTTCTTTTAGTCTGGATTTCTCTGGTGGCTCAAACGGTTATGTGGCTCAGGTGGTAAATAATCTGCCTGCAATGAGGGAGACCTGGGTTTGTTCCCTGGGTCAGGAAGATCCCTTGAAGAAGGAAATGATTACCCACTCCAGTGTTTTTGCCTGGAGAATTCCATGGACGGAGGAACCTGGCAGGCTATTGTCCATGGGCTCACAAAGAGTTGGACATGACTGAGCGAGTTTCATTTTCACTTTTCTTTTAATCACTAAATAATATTCTGTTTTGGAGATGTGCCATCACTTATTCATTTACCTATGAAAGGACTTCTTGATTATTTCAAGTTTTGGAGAGTTTGGGAGACTGAATAGTGCTACTGCAATCATTCATGTTCAGGTTTTTGTATGGACACAAACTTTCACAATATTCTCTGTAAACATGTAGAAGTGTGATTATATGGTAAGCTGTTTTTGCTTTTGTAAGAAAGTGCAAAATTTTCTCCAAAGTGGCTATATTGCTTTCATTTCCATTATAATGAATGAAATTTTCTGTAGCTCTGCATTTTCCCCAAGCTGCTGCTGCTGCTGCTAAGTCGCTTCAGTCGTGTCTGACTCCGTGAGACCCCATAGACGGCAGCCCACCAGGCTCCCCCGTCCCTGGGATTCTCCAGGCAAGAACACCGGAGTGGGTTAATTAAGCTTTGAATTATATTAACCATTCTAATAGATGTGCTCCCCCTTGTTTTAATATATAGTTCCCTAAGTATGAATGATGATGAGCATCTTTTCATACACATATTTGCCATTTGTAGATCGTATTTGATGATTTCTTTGTTCACCTCTTAAATTGGAATATTTTTTGCTCCCTCTTTAATTGTGATATTAGATTTCTTAAGAGTTTTTGTTGTTGTTTTTAACAGATTGATGTTTCACTTCATAAAATGCTTTTTTGGTCTCGATTAGATCATATGATTTTCTTCTTTAGTCTGTTGATATAGTTGATTACTTGATTGATTTCCAGATGCCGTTGTTGTTGTTGTTGTTTCGGCTGCACTGGGTGGCATACAGAATGACCATGGGTGGAACTTGTGCCTGCTGCAGCGGAAACTCAGAGTCTTAACCTTTGGACGGTCAGGGAAGTCTCGATTTTCAAATATTAAGTCAGCCACACATGACTGAAATAAATTCACACTGGTGGCACTGAATAATTCTTTTTACAATTTTAAATTTTAGGTGACACTTGATAATATTTTGTTGAAATTTGAAACATTAATGAGATATTAATCTGTAGTTTTTCTTTCTTATACTATCTTAATCTCATTTGGTATTGTGGAATATTGGCCTGATAGAATAAGTTAGGAAATGTTCCTTATGCTTCTATCTTAAAAAAAAAATTGTGTAGAAATTATATTGTTTTTGTAGTAAATATTTGGTAGAATACAACTGTGAAGCTATCTAGTACTGATAGTTTCATTTTGGGAAAGTTATTAATTACTGATACAATATACTTAATTGATATAAGCATATTC